>OX276343.1:25180282-27580282 GCA_946251885.1 Cosmia pyralina
TAGTATCCCACCGACAACCGGATACATTGTATTTATACATACTTATTATGTGTAATTAATGTAGGATATGGTAGTAGCGAAGACAGTTCGATGGAGAGTGAAATAGTAATATGGATGAATCTGATGAAAAAATCTTAGAAAAATGTGTTTTAAAACTTCTTCATAAAGGACCACGATAAAAAATTATAAACTACTCGCGCTTGACTATAATTTTATCGATAATAATTTGCAATGTGTCTTAACACTATCGTAAGATGACAATTAAACGTCATCATACCACATATAAATAATCACATTTTCGAAAACGATATTATGAATTAAAACTATAATATAATTACGAGATATTTTTTCTGAGCTGTCGCAATTTCATATCTAATGTGTTCCTCTTTTATTTGAATTTTTTGAACAACTGCAGAGAGAGCGAATTTTTAAAAATTTTGACACAGGTCCAACCTCCATGACGTCCCGCAGGACTCTGATCGCGAGCGGATTTAGCCAAATTGACTAATTTTGAGTTTATTTAAGAAAATTCTATTAAACTTAAAAATCCAACCGTTAAATTCCCTCCGAAATACGATTACCTCATGATACATGCAATTTTCATATAATTTTATGCTGTAATTAGGAAATGAAACGGAAAATGGTTTTGAAATCGACCATGTTTCGGATTTTTTTTTCATCGAGGAAAGTACAACTGATCGTGTTTTGAACCGTTAATTTCCCTCAAGCAAGGATGTATCTATGGCATATATTTTTTTCAGGACCTTAATACACTAATTTGACCATTTAAAATTGATTCTGAAAACAGGAAAATTCGGATAACCCCCCGTTAAGCAGGATGCACTAAGGTAGCCCGCGAAATTCAAATTTTCTTACGTTTTTTGCAATTTGCAGGTCAGTGTCAAGTCACGGTCAGTGTCATGGCTTTCCAGAATAATAATCTTAGAATCAGCAATACAACTCCATAAGTTAGAATTACCCTCAAACTTCATGATTTCTCTGCTGCTTTGCTGATTCTAATCATTATAATTCTGTAAAGCCATATTAGTTACGGCCGCGTCTCATATTTTAATCAACATACAACCTGACACTGACCTGCAAATTGCAAAGAAACGTAAGAAAATTTGAATTTCGCGGGTTACCTTAGCGCATCCCCCTTAAGCTCATAATTCTAAATACTTAATCCGGGATCGAGAGCTTACGCTTCTGTAGTGCTATTCTGTAAACATCTCACCGTGATAACTTAGGTGAAGTGAGCGTGAAGTGACTCGTCATTCTACCTGATGCTAGGGGTTGACACTATTGAAAGCTCACTTTAAGATCACTTTACCTAAGTTTTCACGGGGAGATATTTACAGAATAGCACTACTGCTTCAGTCGCTACGCTAATGCTTTTGTTGTCGATAGCCTATTGTTTTTGATAATGTTTCCCATATTTTTCCAAAGCTTTTTTTTTCCAAAGCCAAACCAAAAAAAAAATCCCAATGGAGTTAAAACATGAGCAATGAACACAGTGATAGACACGAAATGTATATTTCCCGATTCTCAGCAACGGAAATAGGTGTAAGCAACGGTCCATTCCAACTGAAATTAAGCAACAAAGTCAACAGACGTTAAAACTTGGCAGAGACGACATTGTCGTCCGGTTCCCGTAAATAAATAAGCGACAATATGCTTCTATTTCATCACCTTGCCGGAATAGGGCCGTAACTTACAAAGACTATTAACCATCGCATTCAACCTAAACTTCAAAACAGGCTCACTAATACAGTTTATTTAGTATTATGAAAACAATTGTTTTAATTCCATCTTATTAGTTTATTAGGCAACTCCTAAAAGTTAAAAAACAGGTACCTACGCCACATACTTTCCGGGTTCTCCCAATGGAGATGCGAACGAGGATAATGAGATTACACGTCATACATTTTACATTCACTGACACTCGTAAAATTAACACAATATGTACTTAATCATGTAGGACCCTCGGACATGACGTTCTTATCTAGGATCACATTTAATGAGATAGTTCAACTTTACAAGGCTTTTGTTTAATTTAGAACGCTACGATTTTATTACTTACCCGACAGACGTTGTCTTGTCAAAGTTTCAATTATGGTCTTGAGTTCATACAAAAATCCCATAGGAAAAATAGGCAGTCATGGGCTGGGGACTGCCGACAGAAGTGAAAACTAAAACGCAGCATCGAAGTGTCGCGGTGACGACCAAAATCACTCAACGCGCCTAAATAAATTTTAACTTCAACTATGCATTGCTTGCGCGGTGTCGCGAACCCGTAAGATTTCTCCCTACCAAAAATCGCTCAACGCGCCTAACTTTTCACTTCAAAAAGCACTTTCGGTTTTTCCTGAATTTCCCAATTTTCTGGGCAACTTTTCTAATTTTTCTTTCTATAAAAACCTAAATCGAACTATTACGAACATTAAAAAAAACATCGGTCCAGCCTTTCTCAAGTGATGCGCTTATCAACAAAAAGCATTTCCTTTTGATTAATATAATTATGTTTAAAAGAGACTGCATTTACGAGTACCTATGCAATGTGAAATCGCTTATTGCGGTATATCTATCAATTATTCACATTTTATTTCGTACAATACATGTCCTTCACAAACTGGCATCTAAACATTCCGACTTTCTCGTTTCTAAGAAACCATAAACATTGGAAAATGTTATGTACAAGACGTCGCATGACGTCAGATATCCGGAACCGAGCCCGAGGCACACCTTTCTGTAACGTTATTCGAACACTCGAGCATTCCGAGCCTATCGCTTTTCTGCAAGATGTCGATACAGTTAGACGGCCTTATAACTTGAAAGCAATGTGTACTGAAAACCTAAATATCAACTTAGTTAAAGAAAAGGTTATAGCCACTGAAGTTTGCGTCTTCAAGCTCTGAAAACATGAGTCTAATCGTCCACAGATCTAATTAACCAAAGATCTTTCGAAACTTGACCTGAAAAGGGATAAAAGGGGGAAAAATTTCGTAACCACGCGTAGTTCAATTTTAAGGTACTATTCATTAATATTCCAAAGTCCTAAGGGCCTTAAAAGATCGAATGTCAATTAAATTCCTTGGAGCTTTAATAAAATTATAAATTGGATGGGGAGAAAGAACATAAAATTCTTTGTAACTAGGCCGGGCTCGCGTTACTGCTCATGAAAATGCTTTTATCTCTTTTCAATCAAGCCTTTCGTAGCGGACCAAGTTCACTCCCTGTATATATGTATAAGTACCACCACAGAACAGATAAAGAGATTAGAAAGGAAATAGTTCCTGATTTGTACTAGAACGCGTGTCGCCGCTTGTCCCCCACTCTGTAACTCCACTACTACAAGCAAGAGACCAATACGTACGCGTATTACGCAAACAAATAAACCACACGCACTCTAAGTCAAACTCGCAAACTCGCGATCTAATCGCGAGTTTGCTATTGGTTCTCACACTAACGCAAACACTGCGCTTGACGTACACTCACACACGCGCAAAAGCAATTTATTTCTCATATACATTACGGCTTGCATTAATCGATATTGATATCGATAAAATATACTATATTTTTTTTACTTTAAGTTTTGCAATATTTCACTTTAATTTCGGTAGGGAGGACGGGGTATGAATAGTGTGGACTTCCTATTAACATACAATCATAATTAAAAAAATGTCAAATTAAGGGGGAACACTCAATATTGCCGTAAAATTCAAATTTTCTTTAGATTTTCGCTAATTGCAGCTCTGTTTTACGTAATAATTATGTTAAGTTGTTCTAGATGTTGATTGCATCCTGTAACCATAATATATTTGCTAAAAATAATTAACATCATGTCAATAATAATTATCAAAAATCATCATGTTGCTCAAAACAACAAGTTTTTTTTTCGGAAATAATTATATTTTTGACTATAGTAAACCTAGAAAAGTGTACTTACGACTTTGATGAATACTGAATTTATTATTGAGTAACCGTTACGGGCGCAAATCGCATTTTCAATAACAAAGCTGCAATTTGCAAGAATCCAAAAAACTAATTTCACATCCTTATCGAATGTTTTCCATTAGACGTATATATTTATAAATATCAGATTCTGAGTTGGTGACAATGGGACCATCTCGAGAGCATACCTTTTCAAATAAAAAAAGAATTTTTAAAATCGGTCCACAATTGACGGAGAAATCGGTGTACCTACATCATAAAAAAGTTGTATAGATACGCGACGAATTGAGAACCTCCTCTTTTTTTTGAAGTCGGTTAAAAATAAGCGTAACGAGAAAAGAATCATTTTGAAACTTTAGATTTCAACTATGGATTTTCAGCTTTATGGCTGTATAAACCCAATAAACACGGATCCACAAAAGATGATCTAGGTGACATAATTTAATGATAATAATTAGGTACGCTATTCAAAAACAGCAATTAAGTTTTATAAAATATAAATTATTCATGACTTACTGAAAAAAGCATAGCGATGTTTTTGTGCGGAGAAGCTCCAGATTTTAAGAATCTATTCCCTGACTTTTTTGTTATGTAATAATTTTCTGTAAAATGTTGAGAACAAAATATTTAGTAGGTATCCGTTCGATTCTACCAGTTGCCTCAATCCACAGTTATCTTGTGTCTGGATCTGTTGGAAACCTATAAATAACATTTAAAAAGTATGGTTTCATCATAAATGGCTAACATCAAACCAAACTTTAGAGGAAAAACCCACTCAGAAACTAAATTGGTAACCCACAATAAACAATAATTGGTGGTAATAAACAAAGTTATTTTAATTTTAATATTTTATTATTATTTATTTTATTACTATCAATAATAATTTGTATACATACACACAATATCGACATTGATTACAACTTGGTACAACCCTATCGATACGCATGGATTTCGCGGAATTCAAGCGTTGGCTCGCCGCCCGACGCGACTTTCGCAGTGAACGCAACATATTGCGCGATCGCTCACGAAGTACAAGACGGTACCCATGCATTGCAAGCAATGTATAACTGTGCATCTGTTTGCGATTGTATCGCTTTTATCTACAAACTACATAATACTATTGTAATAATTACAAATATCACTTGTATTTTAAGATTTTTGGACTTACCGGTGAAAAGAAATCCCTTGTCGGGCTACACTACACCACTTGCTACTTTTCCGACACGTTATAACAGCGCAACAGGGCATAATCCTTTTTTTTAGCGGAGCTTCGTACGTTGTCACAGTGAGAGCGCGATTATTGGCCGGTAAAACAAATTTCGGCTGAACTTAGTGTGTCTACACATACATGCGGCGCGCCTGCCCCGCCCACAAGGCCCTTCTAACCTCTTTATCTTTTCTGTGAGTACCACTATATATATAACTGACAATATCAGGTATGCAAATTGGTGACCGAAGCAAGGTTTACTACCAGCCATCAATATGCAAGTTAATTGAACCGACACGTGTAAGGAGTAAGGACAGGACACGGTCCCTTCGCAGAGGACGATACCTTTGCATTCATATAGATGAATCTCAATCGTTATTTGGGGTCGAGTGAGCCCCAACAAGTGTGTAATCGAGTGGGCGGTCAGTAGGTACCGATGCTGAGAACTGTACAGTCTATATGCGGCCCTCATTCGGTTCCCTAACAATGGATGTATTATAAAAATACTATTCAGCTGTCGGATACAAAAGAGATTTTCTTAACATTGCCTGAAAAGAAAACGATTTTGATATTTGATTTTGTAGAAGACTAAAAAAAAGGAGCAAATAATGAAACCGTCATTGTATCGGCGGCTGAAAAGGCGTATAGATAGAGAAGTCTTTCAATAGACTGTATTATTTTATAAAAGTTACTAGTACATAACGAAGAAATAATATTCATATTACAAGTAACAAACAGATTATTTTCAAAACCATTCATTGAACGGTAAAACTATCTATAATAACCGATACTTGTGTTGAATAGTTCGGCACAAGAAGAAAACTCGTTAGCAAACTTCTGTAACCATGCTTTATAGGAAAACGAGAGCAGTTAAAGCTTCCTAGCTTCCCAAATATTATTTTATTTGTAACGCTGAAGCTGCTTTTATGTTATCCCCGTACATTATAGCTGTGTTCTGGGGATATCGCCTCATATAATTTACGCAAAGCAGTTTAACAAGTCGTTATAAAGGGGCATTGGACTTAAGCGAACGTTATATGAAGGAACCAGTGGTCCGAGGAATATTTCGTAAACAATAACTTCTATCATGACGACATTAACATGTTCAGACAATACCTGAGTAGGTACATACACTGGACTAGGGTTATTAATTCATGAATACATCTATAATTCTCCAATGTCGATCGTATTGAATTATTTGGAGTAAGTACTGTCAAAACTTCATATGAAGGTTGTTGTATCATGTCGATAGCGTTGTTTGAAACGTTTTGAAGTACCAATATTAATCAATCTGCCAATCTGCCTAGCCTTTTCCCAACTATGTTGGGGTCGGCTTCCAGTCTAACCGGATGCAGCTGAATACCATTATTTTACATGGAGCGACTGCCTATCTGACCTCCACAACCCATTAACTGGGTAATACGATACCCCTTGGTAAGACTGATTGTCAGACTTTCGGGCTTCTGACGACCCGTAACGACTGTCAAAGATCCACGAATGACAGCCGGGACCAACGGCTTAACGTGATTTCCGAGGCACGGAGGAGTCTCGGTATGTAAAGATGGTCACCCATCCACGGACCAACCCCGGCAAACGTAGCTTAACCTGATGGATCGACCTGTGCGGCTGTTATTACTTAGCCACGAGCTCCTCCTAGTACCAATATTAATATCAATAACATTTATGTAACATGCCTGAAGACCTGTATCCGAGACCGTTTATCTTCATTTCAAAAGAAAATACAGTTAATATTTCATCTTTCTTTTCTCATTAAGCACTGTCAGCAGATCGTATTTATTTCTAGCCGGTACATTTCAGTGTGGAAATAGGTACTTACTTGATAAGAATTGACACTGCCATGATTACCGAGATCCGGGATCCATTTGGCATTGAACCGGTGACGGGGGATCGTATAATCGGATTGACAACCATCCGTCCCAGTGCCGCATGCATGGGTCGCCACCGAATACGATAAAGCGAGACTTCTACAACTTTCGCATTCCGTTTTCGTCGAAGGCAGAGGTAACTCCCAAATCGATTACGTATTTGGATTTCTAG
This sequence comes from Cosmia pyralina, assembly GCA_946251885.1. Classification (NCBI taxonomy): domain Eukaryota; kingdom Metazoa; phylum Arthropoda; class Insecta; order Lepidoptera; family Noctuidae; genus Cosmia; species Cosmia pyralina. Next base: position 25,187,499 of record OX276343.1, read on the forward strand.
CTAGACTCCAATATCGGGGCGGCCTTGACCGTTGATAACTCGATTGCTATTGAAGATAAGGTCATTTGAACTTGGTGAAAGCATTATCAGCGGAAATTTCCTGAAACCGGGGGACAAAGTTCTGTTATAATTTAATTAAGGGCAACGTTTTGAATTTCTACTTACATCACATATGATATCATAACATACTTTTACATAACTCTTCTTTCCACCATTATGGTCACCGTACCGCTCTGGCAGTCATTGCCTTGTTTACTTTTCCATTTAAATCTCATTCTCTCGGATTGCAATCACCCTACCAATCCTAGCTTGATTGGAGGTTTCTCGATTTACTTGACTACTCCTCGTGTTCTCATTCTTGTTTGTGTTCTGATAATCATTAGGTTGGATTATTGAATTAATTCTGTGTGGTAACTCAGTTACAAGCTTACAACATCTGTGCCAAATATTAACACAGTCGAAAGATAAATATTAGATGTAATGGTGACCATAGAGTGTGAATACAGATAGCGTATAGATAAGATAAACACCTAACGCAAGTACATTTCAGTTAAGAGATACTTAGTTAAGATTTACTTAGCTATTGACGTCAAATTAATGAGATTCCAATAAATTCAATAAAACGTGAATCCAGTATACACGGAGGTATTAAAATAGCTCGCTGCTGCGATTGTCGATTCAGAGGATATAAATTAATTATCCATACAATAAATATTATTAACGCAGTCGCGCTCACCTCACAGATCACATTTTTGGCATATTTCATAAAACTTTCCAGAACCTATACATTATTGCGTTTGTTTTTCAATTGGTATGTGGATCAAATATATGCCCAGACATTTTTTCATTACGTTCGAGAAAGAAAACACATAACTCGAGCATGACAAATATTTACACACGCGTGAATGTTACAAATGAAAATAGACCGTAATATTATGCGTCGTAAAGTGTTCTAAAACACGAAACCTATTTATTGTAGATATTATGTTCTAAGAATTCTAATAGTTGTACTATTTTGGGAAAGTACGCAGTATACATTAACCAAAAACATTTACACTATTAATTAAACAACTGTTTACGCGCGAAATTTGCGAATTATGGCGCCCGCGCCGGTTTCCGTGACTAACGACTTGCAATCAATTGATGAGAAAAATTCCGCAGGGTGGCGTAAAACCGGTGGAACATCTATCTCATTGTGTCAGTGAAGCGTTTTTAATAGATACGCAAGTCTCCGGCATGAGAGGGAGTCACCCAGGTGGGTGTTGTGGTGTTGGTAGGGGTGCGCCTCCCAGACATTTTCAATAAACAACACTTCCTCCCGTTCCACAAATGCAAACAAAGCCTCATCGATGCGTAATTATGTCAATATTCTATACAAACACAGCGGGGACGTGACAGATCACCCTCTTTTCCTTCCCACCCAAGTGCGGCTGGAGTGGCAGTGACTTGAGCGGTATGAAAGCGAGTGACGGAAATTTTGATGGGTAACCAAAGATTTCAAACAAAATTATAATCACTCCATTAAAGTATCCCGAGATAGCTGAATCCATTAATAGATTAAATAATACAGATGTTTGCCAATAACTTCTACGCCACCGCAACACAAAACCTAAACGACGAGAACTTCAGGATTAGTTAGAGGGTCAGAGTCAAAGGTGTGAGCTATCCATTCCCACAGTCCGCTGATAACTCTATTGCGTGCCATCTGATAGGGAACGTGCTTAACATTTATCAGGCACATTTCTAGTTCGCACTATAAGAGACTTGTTCTATATTAACACGATATTATACTTGGTCGTCACGACTGTCCTGTGATGATCAACTGCCGAATGCCGAGTTGGCAACTAAGTAGATCAGCCAACCTGACGGTATCCTTAATAATTAACATCAGAGACCAAAAACCCAAAACCCAAAGTAACATAATAAAAACTCGTTCATACTTTGACGGACACAGCCAAGGCTTACCACCAGATGTATAATTCAAAAGCTAACGTCGGTTTTCGTCACCAGTGGCTGGGTGAACTCGCTTGTTCATAATATATGAACAATGTCGACGAAAGTGACGACCAATTTCATTAGCTACTCAATGTTTAAAGTAGTGCACAACCACTGAATACATTTAAAGGTCAGGTTTACTTGTACAAAATCCGTTTTTAACCGACTTCAAAAAGGAAGAGGTTATCAATTCGTCGGAACCTTTTTTTTTTTTTTTTTTTTTTTATTTTTTTTTTATGTATGTTCCCCGATTACTCGAAGATGGCTGGACCGATTTGGATTACTTTTTTTTTGTTTGAAAGGGTATACTTCCCAGGTGGTCCCATGATCATCAAGTCAGGATCTGATGATGGGATCCTGGAGAAATAGAGAGAACTCTTCCAATTTTATAGGCACACTTGAAGCGATTTGGATAGTTTTTGGAAGAGTACTTTCTTGGAGTGGTCCCATTTCAATTTGGTGAAGATCTGATGAAGAACTTCTGAGATAGGCAACGGAACTCCTCAATAAATGATAGCAAATGGACTGGGATTGCTGAAATCTCATGTCTGTTTGTTGTTCACACCAGTTCATAACATAACATCACGCCAGTACGCTGTGAAGGGGTAAGCACATGTGAACCACTAAAAAGTGAAAAATAAAAACTTTTTTACAAAAAAATACAACCGACTTCCAAAAACAACACTATAAAGTGAAAAATAACTTTAATTTCGGAAGTCGGTGGCAAAAACGAAAATACATTTAATTAGACACCGACTTCCGAAATTAAAGTTATTTTTCACTTTATAGTGTTGTTTTTGGAAGGCGGTTGTATTTTTTTGTAAAAAAGTTTTTTAAGTATGACGTGAAATGACTTCGATGAAATTTTATTTCCTTGGGTTTTTTAACTTCGAAATAAATTACAAATTAATAAACCACTAATCGGTTGAAAGGTCATGTCCAACAAATGACGTAAAACATTGAAATAAATTTTGTGTGAGTCTTTTAAATAATATTTGAACAGCTAATCGTTTTTTAACAGGAAAAGTGTTTGGTTTTCCTGTTTACACAACCATCGTTGCGCATCTTATCATAGTTCAAATATTTCGGCTAGTATTGTATATGCCACTGCTACTAATTAAATAACAAACAATGTCAATCAGCTAACGTGGTCACGACACGACTCGACAGCTGTGACAGAACACCAAATGATATTCACAAACAAATTCAAACAATTAAACAACTTATTTATTCAAAAGCGCGTGTCTCACTGGTAGATTCCGATATAGATTTTGTCTTTTTCAAATTTGGTATTGAGACGAAATCACTATCCAACTATTAGGCTTTGAACGTTGTCCTTCTTCAACTATTAAGTACGAACCGAAATATCAGTTACGAATCACATTATCTCCGTCATTACAGTGGGGTTGGCGGGGCAAGTCACAAGTGTCAGCTACGTGTCAAGAGCGGCTTGAATACGGGTCAGGTCCGAACTACGTCATAACGAGCACGTTTGCGAGACTCCGAGCCACGTGCACAAGTCACAACCGGCGTCTAACTCCATTCAAATGTTTCCTTCACATTTTTACGAAACCAGCCCCGGTGTTTCAATAAAAGGTCAATAAAAGGAGGAAAATCGTTGGAATCACGTTTCCCCTGAAATGTCAGGGGTGACTAGTTGCTTTTTCGTAAAATTTCGTTTATACAAAACGAAATCCTACGAAAAAGCAACAAGGAATTGGTGGTGGTGGTATTTGTAAACAATGTGTTGAAGTTCATGTGTGCATGTGTGGGTTACATACCACTACACTGATTAAAAATGAGTTCTTTGAAACTAATTTTCCTGTGCTTTTACTCTGAACTGGCTTTGATGTAAAAACCCCAACGACATTTATGTTACCCTAAAGTCAGAAACCCTAAGCAAATTATTTTTAAAAATACAATCTGTATTCACGTGAAAGTAGAACATTATGCACAGTAAAAAAGTTCCAGCACTGCACTCTACTATAGACAGAGCCAAACATTTGCAAAGCTATTGTCACATGTTGCAGCACTCAGTCCACGTAAGCGAAATGTTCCGTAGGGCGTAGCGTGGAGTGCATGTAGGACATTTAGGTGCATATGCGAGAGGTCACGAGGTATAGTCGACACCTCTCACAACACTCCAACCCTCTGAAATAGGTTACCGTGCACTAGACGCGCAAAGTTCAAACAATCGACGTTTTCAGCTTTGAGAATCAATTTGATTTTATCCCAAAGTATTCTAGGAGAATTTGCTTTGTAACAAGGTAAACTTATTATGTTATTTTCTTTTTTATTTTTAGCTAAACCTGAAAATTCAGCGCTTAAAACGTTGGGATTCTCGCTCGAGATACGAGGGTCATTCAATAAATACTTAGCCTACAAAAAGTAAACGAAAATTTTGGAAAAGTGGCAATTTATTTTTCAACATAGTCTCCTTTTAGTTCGATACACTTAGCCCAGCGATGCTCCAACTTTTTTAACCCGTCCGAAAAATAGTTTTTGTCAAACTCTGCAAAATAGGCCTCCGTGGCGGCGATGACCTCCTCATTCGATCCATATCTATTCCCGGCGAGTGATTTTTTCAGATTAGGAAACAGAAAGAAGTCACAAGGGGCCAAATCTGGAGAATACGGTGGATGGGGCAGCAATTCGTAGCGTAATTCGACCAATTTGGCCATGGCAACGGCAGACGTGTGAACCGGTGTGTTGTCGTGGTGAAACAGCACTTTTTTCTTCGCCAGATGGGGTCGTTTTTTCTTTAATTCGGCGTCGAATCGGCCCAATAAATCGGCATAGTAAAGCCCTGTAATTGTTTTACCCTTCTCGAGGTAATCGATGTAGATCACACCTTGTGAATCCCAGAAAACGGTGGCCATAACATTTCCGGCCGATTTTACAGTTTTCGCCTTCTTTGGAGCACGTTCCCCGGTCTGGATCCATTGTTTTGATTGCTCCTTGGTCTCTGGTGTGTACCAGTGGATCCAGGTTTCATCGACGGTCACAAAACGACGCAAAAACTCCGCTGGATTCCGCTTAAACAGCGCCAAACACGTCTCCGATGTGGTCTCACGGTTGCGCTTGTTTTCTGGTGTGAGTAAACGCGGCACCCATCGCGCCGACAGCTTTCTCATGCCGAGTTCCTCGTGAAGAATATGATGCACTGTTCCTTCTGAAATGCCTACAGTCTCAGCTAGCTCCCGAACCTTCAATCGGCGATCTGCCAATACGAGATCATGGATTTTTTTAATGTTTTCCTCCGTAGCAGCTGTTTTCGGTGCACCTGGACGTGGTTCATCAAAAACCGACGTACGGCCACGTGCAAACTCGTTGAACCAATTCTTGACGGTGGCCATCGATGGAGAAGAGTCACCGTACACAGCATCCAAGCGCTCTTTGATTTCGATGCGCGTTTTCCCTTCCAAAAATAGGAATCGAATCACCGAACGATATTGCTCTTTTTCCATTTTTGTAAAACCGATCGACACGTTCGCTTCCATAAGTTGTCAAATTAAAACAAATGAAGGGATTGGAATGAAAATTTGAAAAAAGAATTAAAAAAGAATGTGCTACACTGTGGTAAAACTCTTTTGAAACTACAGCGCCCTCTGGCGATGAGGCTAGGTACTTATTGAATGCACCTCGTAGCACTTAACCATTGAGGCGTGTTTTAGACAAGACTTGGGATCACATCACGGGCACGACAAAAATTGTTTCTTTTCAAATTCCCTTCAAGCGGTGTTGTTCCGCCAGTGCTTTTCCTCATTTTTCCACCAACTTTTTAGGGAACCTTTTCAGAAGAACCTTTTAAGGGAATAGGGAATTGGCTGCTGCCGACAGCTAATTAAATTTGATTACAAAAAGGTTAATTAGCAAAAGCGCAACATTGGGGATTCTTGTGGGCGTTTCAAATCCCGTTTTATGGACACTCTTGCGTCAGGCGAACCAGAATGAGTGGCATTGTGAGAGCAAAATCCCCTGAGGCCCGAGATTTAATATCTAATTCTTTGCAAAGCAATAATAACGTTATGGCGCTCATAAAAAGTGCGAAAATATCAAGAGTGACTTTTATAACGAATGTGTTTCTGGTTACTGTCAGCCATACTTTCTGAACGTGATTTTATTATTAGATTTAAGATGTACGCTCGGACGAATCTCCTGATACATTTTCCTCTGGAACAATTTACATACGCATAAAATATCATCCAATTTTGAAAATAATTTTATTATATAAACATAAACCAAGTCAAACTTCTACTTTATTTGCTTTGCTCATAAATTATTTGAAAAAACACTGTTGTATCCCGACGTCAAATGATGATTGATGGAGCTTATTTTTAAAGTTTTTTCGCCAGTATCGTTTCACGTTTGGAATTTAAAAAGCTTCATCCATGATATAGCGTTCCCGCTGAAATGTACACAGTGTTATGTCAACAATGGCTGGTACAGGAAGGTGAAGATAAAAAACATTAGTAGCCATTGTAAAACCGAGTTCCTGCTACACAGATGATTGAATTATAATATATTTTACGTATACTAGGAGCCTTCCTCGCTGGGGAACTAATGCTATTATAATGGTAGCGGTGGTGTAGTACACGGTAATAACATCATGTAACTAAGTTTGTCTGACGCTATTATTAATATTGTTGCCTTATTTTTCTAGAAAGACAGTGGAGCCCAGTTCTCAGCGGAGCTTCTACACAAACGTTTTATGAAAGTGATAGAACGGTTTTAAACACAAACGTGCACAGGTGTGGCCTTATTATTTTTTGAAGATTAATAGGGTGCTTTAAAATAACCTCCACTAGTGGCGATGATCAGTGGCTTGTGGCTAAGTAATAACAACCGCACGGGTCGATCGGTTAAGCTACGCTTGCCGCGGTTGGTCCGTGGATGGGTGGCCATCTTTACATACTAAGACCCCTGTGTGTCTCGGAAAGCACGTTAAACCGTTAGTCCCAGATGTCATTTGTAGAACTTTGACAGTTGTTACGGGTCGTCCGAAGCCCGAAAGTCTGACAACCAGTCTTACCAAGGGGTATCGTGTTACCCAGTAACTGGGTTGTTTAGGTCAGATAGGCAGTCGCTCCATGTCAAATACTAGTGTTCAGCTGCATCCTGTTAGACTGGAAGCCGACACCAACATAGTTGGGAAAAGGCTAGGCAGATGATAGTGGCGATAATCAGACCCGCTACCATCTTGCCAACTGTCCAATATTCTTGCCATGTCATTAGCTTTTCTAATACATCCTGTAATTCTAATACATTTTCTAATACATCGTATCTGTATGAACAGATACGATATAAGTTCATTCTCACGATCGCCAATATAATCCACTGCCAGTATATCAACACATAAAAGAGGGATTCCATTTATTTCCTTTGAGAAATATATTGCTAAACGGATTTTAATTGCATATTGATCTGGTATAAAGTGGGACGATAAAATTGGGGGCGAATTCTTAATCGGCGTGACGGGCTCGCTCAAATTTGAACGACGCCACGACAAACTGTGACATAAATAATTATTTCATGAAATTGTAATTATAAAGCGCTTTTCAGCTGACAAAATGATAGGATAATAATTTATTTACACACCCAAGCAATTTAGTTATATGAAATACTTAATCGCCACTCAGTGATTTAATGGCATTTGAGTTGCCTACACTTTAGAATTTATAGATGACATGACAGTTATGGATTAAATGTTTAATTGGAGCGTAAGTAACCGTTTTCAATATTTGATTGAATTGTGAAAGCTTCATCTAATTTAAGACTTTTTCTGGTAAAGAGCAATGGTAGCATACCTACCGTAAAAAGTGATCGATCACGATCACCCCATAGTTTATCCATTATCCAGGGCCCTAATTCACTATGACTACTTATCAATTCCTTACTTCGAAACCACGTCAATTCCTTGAGCTAATCACGACATCCTCTGATAACGTATTCTCTATGACACAATGATCAAACCCCCTATACAGATACATAATAAAATTTTTTTTACAAAAGAATACAACCGACTTCCAAAAACAACACTACAAAGTGAAAAATAACTTTAATTTCGGAAGTCGGTGTCTGGTTAAATGTATTTTCGTTTCTTGCCACCGACTTCCGAAATTAAAGTTATTTTTCACTTTGTAGTGTTTTTTTTTGGAAGTCGGTTGTATTTTTTTGTAAAAAAGTTTTTATTTTTCACTTTTTAGTTGTGGTAGCTACCCCACACAAATTCTAATACCACTACCTGCAAAACAAACTAGAACATCATCCATATAAAAGTAGGGAAAATATACGTATTATTGAAGCTAACTCAAAAACTACCCAAGCAAAGTTAATCAATTTTATATGGGACCAACTTTGATGTATACCCTCTCGAATAAAACATTTTTTTTTTAAATCGGACAACATACGAACCAACGAAAAAAAAACATACGTGACGAATTGAGAATCTCCTCCTTTTATTTTCGTTGGTTAAAAAGGGGTTTCTACAAGACACGATACTGATGAGGCCCTGAATGGATTTATACCGGCGCGAAGACGGCGTGTAAGATTTTCTTCAGGCTAAATTATTATTTAAACAGTTCACTTAGGTTTAGCTACTCCTTTATTCAAAGTTGTTAGGGTAGTTAGTTACGCAAATTGGCGAATGCATACTCATCGTACGTCAGAATTTGAATTCGCGGTTGCAATAGGTCCGCGATTCTAGGGTTTTGAACGTCAGTAAACATACAATTTAACTGTAATCCCGCTAGCATGCAACAAGCATTTTCGTTTGGATGTCACTGAACGCGTCACGCCATGTTATATCATGAAAACACAGCTTTAGATTTTTGTTTTGCATATTTCTTCATTTGCTGAATATGTTAAGGCGACGATAAGCGACATTTAATGATATTAAACTGTAGATCACGACTAAACGTGTAGTGATAATGATTTGAAAAAATGTATATTAAATTAGAGCATTTTCTTAATAACTTAATATGTGAATATTTTAGATTGTTTATATTACATAGTGTAATTAATTTGTAAAGTTATGTCTAATGCGAATAAAAAACTGAGAATTACGCAAAAACTATCAAGCGTATTTTTATAAAACCTTTTTTTTTTTAAACCTATTCCTTTTTTAAAATAATGTAATTATTTACCTTTCTTCTTTTTCGTTCTTTCTTTTTTTTACTTTTTTTCTTTATACGTGTTTTAACATAATACCTTTTGCTTTATGTGTCATAAATTAATAATGCGTCTAATTTGGGACAGCGCTCCTTGATGGGCGAGTTCTATTATAGATTGTCTACTCTGAAATGACGCGCCAAACTACTTAAATTTGTATACGTACACTACAGTAAATGCGGTAGTGGGGCGTGTCATTTCAGAGTGGACAAGCTATACTGGGTGGACGTACCTACGACGCGTTGCGTGAGCTCAGCACAGACCACACAAGGCCGCTGGCACTTATCTGCGTCTTAAATGTAACATGGATTTATCTTATATCCTTTTGGAAGTGTTAAACGTTATTTATCTCTGCAGCCATCTCGTTTTATTGAAGACAAAATGACAATGACTGATAAGGCTTATCAGGTGTTTATGGATAGTTTGTGAATAGCATTACTTTGGGATTTACTCACTCTTCGACTATTCTAGTGTCATTATTGGTTTTAAGATTAGCGCGTGCTGAATGTAATAAATTGGTGGTGTTCTTAGTTTGTGATAACAAACAATATTCTAGGCGATGAGCTGGTCGTAGTTGGTTCAACTTTGAATAAAAAGCTTCCTCCACTTAAACACTGATTACTTACTTTAATTGTTAAGTACATAAATTCGAATAGGAAATTGTAGATAATACTAGAAATAGAAACTTACTAGAGAATGCTCGATTGTTAGTACCGGATAAGAGAATTTGTCGTAGGCTCGACGGCGACCGGAACTCGTACAATGGACCATTCCGACGACTGATGGTGGGCCCCGCACTACTTGTACCTACGTCTTTTGCTCATCTATCTGTATACTCCGACCACTGTAAGCGCGACCCTGCTGTAGAGTATTTTGGTTCACGAGAGGGTCGCGCTTACCGCGGTCGGACTACCGCTACCGGTAGAAGGCTATCTGTAATTTCTATCTCTATATTCTTTGTAATATCGAAGAAAACTATTACATTGTACTGAAGGTTTAGTGACCACATAATTTCAGGGATACGCAATAACGAAAGTAATGTATTTGATATAATAGGTCTTTACCTATGAAATTGCCGTTTTGTATGAAAAAATTTAAACGAATTTTTTTCATGCATTTTTTATTTGTATTAATCGAAGTAATCACCCATGCAATCAATGCATCATTGCCAACGCAGTGGCAGTTTATTGATGCCCTTCTTAAAGAAATCAGCTGGACGGGAGGCAACAAATTCTTCAAAGGCATTTTGTACTGCCTCTCGGGTATTGAATTTTTTTTCCCGCCAAGAAGTTATCCAAATTCTGGAAAAAGTAGTAGTCTGTAGGCGCAAGGTCTGGTGAGTAGGGCGGATGACGGAGAGCTTCCAACCCCAGTTCTTGCAACTTGGAGACCGTCTGCTGTGCAGTATGAGGTCGCGCGTTGTCGTGCAGGAGCAGCGGAGACGAGCGATTGACCAATGCTGGTTGGAGATGTGCCAGCTTCTCCATCATTGTGTTCAGTTCTTCACAGTACACATCTGAAGTAATGCTCACCCCGTTTGGTAAGAAGCTGTGATGAATCACACCGGCGCTAGACCACCAAACAGTGACCATCACTTTTCTAGGGGTAAGTTTTCGTTTAGGGCATTGTTTAGGTGCTGAACCAGGATCCAACCAACTTGCTGAACGCTTGCGGTTATCAAACAGAATCCATTTTTCATCGCAGGTAACAATGCGGTTCAAAATTCCTTCATTTGTGTGTCTGTTGAGCAGTGCAAGGCACGTCTCGACGCGTACTTCGCGCTGGCGATCATTGAGTTCGTGGGGCACCCATTTGTCAAGCTTTTTTACCTTGCCAATTTGACGCAAATGGACCAATATTGTTTTGACGCTAACGTCGAAAGCTGCTGCTAATTCAGCCGTAGATTGTGTATCATCAGCTTCCACAATCGCCTTTAATTCGTCATTGTCGACCAGTCTTCGGACGACCGCGAGGTTCATTTTTCAGGTCGAAATTTCCAGAACGGAAGCGAGCAAACCAATAACAAGTGGTGCGTTGGTTTGTAGTGTTAGCTCCGTAAACATCGATGATGTTGCATGCCGCTTGTGCCGCGTTGCTGCCACGACGGTACTCATATTCCATAATTACTCGAATTTTTAACGTATCCATGATGACGAAAAAGATTGAAATGCGATGAAAATGTAACACTAATCAATAAACAAATGACTACTTTTGGAAAAACAAATCCATGTTTTTAAAATAAAATTAATTTGAAATTAGAATTCTTAGCCAAACAAAAATTATTTTGATTTGAAATGGCCAGTACTGCAGAACGGCAATTTCATAGGTAAAGACCTAATATATTTCTTGTGACTAGATTTGTAAGGGTGGTCTAGCGTAAGTATGTATTTGTTAAGATTCTTTTTTTATTATTTATTTATCATACCTTAGACCAAGTAATAACAGCTGTTCGAATCGATCCATCAGGTTAAGCTACGCTTGCCGGGGTTGGTCCTTGGATGGGTGACCATCTTTATATATCGAGACTCCTCCGTGCCTCTGAAAGCACGTTAAGCCGTTGGTCCCTGCTGTCATTCGTGGATTTTTGACAGTCATTACGAGTCGTCAGAAGCCCTAAAGTCTGACAACTAGTCTTATCAAGGGGTATCCTATTACCCGGTTACTGGGTTGTGGAGGTCAGATAGGCAGTCGCTCCATGTAAATTACTGGTATTCAGCTGCATCTGGTTAGACTGGAAGCCGACCCCAACATAGTTGGGAAAAGGCTAGAGCCTAGCCTATGTCGTCAGCCTTACTGCTAATAAATAGTCAGTTCTTTATTTCATCTAGATAAATTAAAGGATGAGATTTACAATATTTATAAGAGGCTTTTCCAAAATATGTACTTACCTACTTTATAAAATCATTAACAATTTAATTGAGTTTTAATTACATGGTTTGTCATAATCATAACTCATAATAATATTGATTATAAAACTTTAATTAAAAAGCTCGGCAATTTATCGGCACTGAATAAAAAGCTTTTATTATCGCAAGAGATCATTAAAAATTTTCAATGTGTCATGCATAAAACAGCGAAGCGTATGTTTAATCCCCTCGACGGCGACGCACGGTGCATGTTGTAGTCAGACAGCGAATTTATCGTTTATTTTGTTGAAACTTCTAGAAAAATCTATACTAATTTATATCTATATAAACTAATAATAAAGCTGAAAAGTTTGTTTTTTGTTTGTATGTTTGAAAGCGCTAATCTCTGGAACTACCAGTCGGATTTGAAAAATTATTTTTGCATTCGATAGCCCAATTCTTGAGGATGGTTATTTGCTATTTAACATCACACTACGCCGTTAGGAGCCGAGCAAAAAGAAAAAAAGTCAGAAAGAACGCTAAGCGAAAACGAAGTAATAGCGCCGGCCGGCGATGCGATGCGACGCGGTGGGTCGAAACAAGAAATTTCAAGAACTTGATTACACTGTATTATTTTCGACGAGATGAATTGTTAACGTTACGATTAATTGTTCAGGCCCCACCCAGTAACTGGGTAATACGATAACCCTTGGTAAGACTGGTTGTCAGACTTTCGGGCTTCTGACGACCCGTAACGACTGTCAAAGATCCAAGAATGAAGCACACTTCCGCCGCAAAGCCGCATGACGTTCCGCTGATGTTCCTCGAATCGCGATTCGAGTAGCGGAACATCATGCGAGTCAGTTGAATTGAACTACTCGTACTGCGGTCTCGCTGCTATAGTTTCGCCGAGGTGGTGGGTGCTAAGGACCTCAGAATTAGACCGAAATATTAAATTAGGAGATCAAAGACGCTTTGCATAATCTGTGTGGTCCTAAAACTTCTGGGCACGCTTGTTCCTCCAAAAACCTCATCCATCGCTGTCCATCAAGCGAGATCGAGGTCAAAAGCAGACCCATTTGGCAATAAAACAAAAACTTATCAAATTCAAAATGAGGATTCCCAGGCGTTTTAAAAACGTCCGAATGTCACCTTAGTTACTGCGGCACATAAGGACGTTCGTTCGTTTGGTTCCTGTTGATACAGCGTGCCATATGTTCTACAACACGCTACAGATAACGCGAACGAGGTCAGTTTATAAAAGACGTGTTTGTTTTGTTTGGACTCAAACAGTACGCGAGTTCTCACGTTTTACGTAAATTGTTACCTTCGAGGGCTTGCGTAGACTGCGGTCAAACTTTTTACGTTGATTTTCCTCGCACAATTGTACCCATTTCAAGATAACTTTTATAATGAAAATCCATAATTCAGAATATGCCTTGATAACTAACACACCACCCTTGACATCAATATAATAATAACTTTCATCATGAATTCATGAGGTTTCAATGATTTGTGTAAAGACGACGGACTTTTCAAATAAACGGAGCAATCAATATTGTTGAATTGTCAAAATGTAAACAATTTGATTGTCAGTTAAGGAATAAGAGTTGCAGCTTATACTCGTAAGTACTTAGTGAAACTCCGCGTAAACAGATATCTAAACAAATAAATAAAAATGAAGTGTCTGTTTGTAATATCAATATAACAATGCATAATGAAAGTATATACGGTACTTATAACTAATTTTTAAAAATGTTGTCTGTCTGTCTGTTTGTTCCAGCTAATCTCCGAAACGGCTGAACCGATTTTGACGGGACTTTCACTGAAAGATAGCTGATGTTATGAGGAGTAACTTAGGTTTACTCTTATTTTAGAAAAATAATCAGGGTTCCCGCGCAAAAAAAAAATTAACTCCATGAAATTGTGAACAAAATCCGATTCAAATAGGGAAGTATTGACATCCACGCGGACGAAGCCGCGGGCAACAGCTATTTAACAAACGAAAATAATTAATTAAACCCAAAACTTTCACCGATAAACTTGTATCGTGCCTTCAAAGATATATAGTTTAGTTCGGACAAACTACTTTGACTTGGTAAAACTTAATATTTAATTAATTAAGGGATACTGTTTCCAAAGTTCGCATTGGACGTCTTCAGAAAATAGTAGTTCACTATTTCTAGTTCTTATTTTCAAATGAATAGACTCATAATTGCCCCCATCACAGGAGATATAGGACCAAATACCATAGACGAAAATTGCATGTGTGGCACCCGTACTACCCTGAGGGAATCGCAGGCGTGACCATTATGACACTAATGAATAATGACAGACCCACAAAAAGGTCATTTGCTGTTTGATCTTTGATGTCACCCCAGTTGGATATTACGTGTTGTTTCGTTCCAGATTTGACGCAAAAACCATTAGAATACAATTATATAACGAAGAAACTTTTCCTTAAGGAAAGTCATTCAGTATCCCCAAATGTCAGTGTCATAAACTGGTTGCCATGCAGATAATGAGGCGTCAATACAAAACAGGACTGACCTAAAATTAGCGTGTGATTTAACTGTACGTACGTAAAATAATAAATGTGTTTGCGTCATCAGTCATTAGTACATTACATTATCTTTATGGCTAAACGATGTGGTTAGCGTCAGTGGCGCTATAACTTCCAGCGTCGTACAGGGCATGTGTAATGTTCAAACATTGCCTTCAGCTGTACCCAAGTTTGGAAGTACTTATGGGCTATAATGTTAGGGAAATCCATGAGGCTTTTCTTTGGAATACATCAATCAATTGTTGGTGCTACGTGACGTACAGATTTATCCTCATGAGTCTATGTTTATGATACCCATCATCATCAGCCTATAATGTTCACACTGCTGGGACACAGGTCGAGGAGCTCGTGGCTAAGTAATAACAGCCGCATGGGTCGATCCATCAGGTTAAGCTGCGCTTGCTGGAGTTGGTCCGTGGATGGGTGACCATCTTTATATATCGAGACTGCTCCGTACATCGGAAAGCACGATAACCGTTGGTTCCGGCTGTCATACGTGGATCTTTGACAGTCGTTACGGGTCTTCAGAAGCCCGAAAGTCTGACAACCAGTCTTACCAAGGGGTAACGTATTACCCAGTTACTGGGTTGTGGAGGTCAGACAGACAGTCGCTTCATGTAAAATACTAGTATTCAGCTGTAACCGGTTAGACTGAAAGCCGACCCCAACATAGTTGGGAAAAGGCTAGGCTGATGATGCTGGGACACAGGTCACACAGGCCTCCTCTCTGTGAGAGGGAGTGTGCGGGTTGGTAGCTGTCACATGTCTTCGAATTTTTGGTTTTAGCACATACCGGTTTCCTCACAATGTTTTCCTTCACCGTTTTGAGAGCAGTGGTGATGAGATAATTTTTACACAAAGTAAAGCGCCTGTCTGGGTTCGAACCTACGACCTACAACTCGTAAGTCGCGCCCGTTACCACTGGGCCACCACTGCACTCACCATGGTACCCGTGCTAGCTGATAATCACAGTTCGATTTTCAATCCACGTACCGAATATTATTATTTCAATCTGAACGAGGCCGATATATCCGACATTTCGTTTCTATATCACGCAATTTTCAGCCAATAAACCTGTAGGCTCGTTTCGCATCGGCAATCTTTCAATCAGGCCATCAGTTAGGAGTGACGTGGACGCGTTACGAAACTGCGTCATAGTTCTGCAGCTCTTTCGAACATCTGTTCAGTCTGTCAGCACTCAACAGGTACACACATGTAAACTTGTTTGAAACGATTTATTTATTACGAGCGTTAAAAATTGGCAAAAAATAATGGGAACACTAAAATATGGGTTCGATAATATACCATACCCGATAGGAAAAAGGAAAAGCAGAAAAAGGAGTCGGAGGTGAAAGGAATGTTCAGTTAGAGATAAAATAAAATTTATTTCCTCGGAATTTATGTTAAGTACATTCAATATGGATGCTGATTAATATTTTTTTTTGACCGTCATTTATTTTATAAAAAAATAATGGACACGTATTTTTTTTTTTTTTTTTTTTTTTTTTTTTTTTTTTTTTTTTTTTTTGAGATAGCGACGCTACATTGAGTTAAAATGTGGCATGACGTCACTCCTTCCTAGATTTTTTATACGTAGTTGTGACGTAGCGAGCCCCCACTCCCCAAATTTATCCGTTTTATCTAAGTATTTTTTTATTATTATGATAAAGCAAAAAATACGTGTCTAATATTTTTTTATTATCTGACTGACTGACTAAATAGAATTTCTTTTTTTTTACCCAGGCATCATCCCTTTCATTCATTCCATCAAACGGGAAGCCGCCACCAACGCTTTTATTTGAAAAAATATCAAAGATGAATATTAAAAAAAATTCCACCGAGTGATGAGTTACTACGAAAACTCGAAGTGAATTCTAATCTTGTTTAGTTTACCGTTCGTAAGGTAAGGAGTACTTTCTTGATCTTTGTGCTTTTTATTTTTTATGTGTAATTAGGTTACATATTTTTTGTAGTACCTTACATAAAAGAGGGTCGCGATTATGTAGATGAGATAAATATAATAAAAACAGGGTGGTCGTTGGAGGTTAGCCCTAGGGAGGTGAAATTCTGAGTGCTTCTACAGTATTAAAATAAGTTCTTAGTCTCAGGGACGAGTTTCGAAGTCCTTGGTTTTTAAATACCATTTAAATACTCTAGTCTAATTGCTTGTTTTTTATTCTAAAACGCTCCGAGCTGTATTAATTTTGCTTGGTAAGTAAGCTTTCAGTTTTACTTTTATTTTTAACTAGCCGTTGCCCGCGGCTTCGCCCGCGTGGATGTCCGAAATTATCCTACGGGAACCTACTGTCGGGATAAAAAGTTATGTGTGTTAGCTATGTGTTAATCCAGGTTATAAACTATCTGTGTGCCAAATTTCATCCAAATCCGTTCAGCCGTTTTTGCGTGACTGAGTAGGTAACAAACATCCAAACATCTTCACAAACTTTCACATTTATAATACGAGTAGGTATTAGTAGGATTATACGTAGCACGTATTTGTATCTGGGCAGCCTTTAGTTACAATAGTTTTTATAGGATGAACGCAGATATTTTCTTTTTATCGTTCTAATAGAAATCGAGTCTATTAATAATACTCAAACAAACCTTTATTTTAATGTCCTTAGGTCCTACGTCAACTAAAACTCCAGCGAACTGAAAAATGATAACCCGTGCTACGCGTCTACGGTCGTAGCGCTACGTAATTAAGTACGCTAGCGCTACGGTACGTAGCTGGGTAATGCAGGCGAGATAATTAACGTTAGAATGTAGGTTACTCATAACTACATTACCTAGTAACTAACTGTATTATTATTGAAACATACGTATGTGTAAAATGTATGGTTATGTCGGTGTGTGTCAGTGTCGTAGAGGGTCTACGAGCACTAACACTTCAGCGCGGAAAGAAGAACCATCTTTATACAACGTGTTGTTTTGCATCCCCGTCCAATTTCAGGGTGTGGTACAGAACATCAAATCGAATAACTTTCTCCATGGGACCAACATCATATTCGCGAAAAAAATTTCAATTGTCCCATAGAAAACTTCAATACCTACTCGACGCTTTTGTATGGGACGGCTGATTATTTTTTCGCGATTATGATGTTGGTGCCATGGAAAAAGTTGTTCGCTTTGATGGTCTATAGATACCGAACCCTTAAATTTGACGAGGATGCAAAACGACACGTTGTATATAAAACAAAGTCGAGTTATTTACACCATTTATAACTCAAGAACGGCTGGACCGATTTTTACGATGTTTGATTTGTTAGATTTGTGTCCGCCTCGAATAGCAGAATAACTATTAAATCATAGGAAAAATTCACAAGAAAAAAATATTAAGAAAATTAACGTCTGTCGGGTCAGCTAGGTATTTACATAAAATAACATCACACCTGTAATCCCCGATAGCTTAGGCAGAGGTGTAGCATTATTTATTACCCGACTACGGCAAAGCCAAAAGGAAGGCTTATGATTTTAGCAGTCTATGTACATATGTATATAAGTATGTATTTACGTGTATTCCACCGTAGCGCCTAAATTACTGAACCGATTTTAATGAATGAGGTATCAATAGATTCGTAATAATGGACCGAGTGACATAGGCTATGTAAATTCTCCCTAAATATATTAGGTCTTTACCTATGAAATTGCCGTTCTGCAGTACTGGCCATTTCAAATCAAAATAATTTTTGTTTGGCTAAGAATTCTAATTTCAAATTAATTTTATTTTAAAAACATGGTTTTTTTTTTTCCAAAAGTAGTCATTTGTTTATTGATTAGTGTTACATTTTCATCGCATTTCAATCTTTTTCGTCATCATGGATACGTTAAAAATTCGAGTAATTATGGAATATGAGTACCGTTGTGGCAGCAACGCGGCACAAGCGGCACGCAACATCAACGACGTTTACGGAGCTAACACTACAAACCAACGCACCACTTGTTATTGGTTTGCTCGCTTCCGTTCTGGAAATTTCGACCTGAAAAATGAACCTCGCGGTCGTCCGAAGACTTTGGTCGACAATGACGAATTAAAGGCGATTGTGGAAGCTGATGATACACAATCTACGGCTGAATTAGCAGCAGCTTTCGACGTTAGCGTCAAAACAATATTAGTCCATTTGCGTCAAATTGGCAAGGTAAAAAAGCTTGACAAATGGGTGCCCCACGAACTCAATGATCGCCAGCGCGAAGTACGCATCGAGACGTGCCTTGCACTGCTCAACAGACACACAAATGAAGGAATTTTGAACCGCATTGTTACCTGGGATGAAAAATGGATTCTGTTTGATAACCGCAAGCGCTCAGCAAGTTGGTTGGATCCTGGTTCAGCACCTAAACAATGCCCTAAACGAAACCTTACCCCTAGAAAAATAATGGTCACTGTTTGGTGGTCTAGCGCCGGTGTGATTCATCACAGCTTCTTACCAAACGGGGTGAGCATTACTTCAGATGTGTACTGTGAAGAACTGAACACAATGATGGAGAAGCTGGCACATCTCCAACCAGCATTGGTCAATCGCTCGTCTCCGCTGCTCCTGCACGACAACGCGCGACCTCATACTGCACAGCAGACGGTCTCCAAGTTGCAAGAACTGGGGTTGGAAGCTCTCCGTCATCCGCCCTACTCACCAGACCTTGCGCCTACAGACTACTACTTTTTCCAGAATTTGGATAACTTCTTGGCGGGAAAAAAATTCAATACCCGAGAGGCAGTACAAAATGCCTTTGAAGAATTTGTTGCCTCCCGTCCAGCTGATTTCTTTAAGAAGGGCATCAATAAACTGCCACTGCGTTGGCAAAGATGCATTGATTGCATGGGTGATTACTTCGATTAATACAAATAAAAAATGCATGAAAAAAATTCGTTTAATTTTTTTCATACAAAACGGCAATTTCATAGGTAAAGACCTATTAATATGGTGGACTTTATACGTAAATTTCTGACCACGAAAAAAAATAAATTGAGATAATAATGACATGTTTGGTATCAACTGAAACGTCTTGACGAGCACATTACAAATATGTATATATGCCATATTGTTTAAGTAAATAAATATGTTTAAATTGTTAAAAATAAGTAAAAGTAGAGGTAAATAATACTAATTTAATTGGTTACAGACCGACCGCGGCGAGCGTGATTTTTCAGTAGTCGGGTTTTAGTTTTTGAACTGACTTTTTATTATATGTAAAATGATCATTCAAATCCGTGGGATACGATAAGCTCGAATTAGTTTATGGATTAATTAATTTATAGCTGTTATTAAGGCTGATCTTTCATCAACATGCGACGCTTGCTCGTGTATCTTTAGAGTATTTGTGAATATTTACGTATTATTTTATGGAAATCGTTCTGTGACCGCAACGTAGGATTTTAATTGCATTCCCAGCATTGTGCAATGTGTTTTCAGTTAATAGCGCAGCCCGACATTTATCGCGGATGTTGGGAGAACGGGAATCATGCTGCCGAGTTTGTGTATGTAGTGTATGAAGTCCCATCGGCCCTCTGTTGGAATTCTACTCCATGCCACATCGAAGGTTTTGTTTTACAAAAACATTTCCAAATAAACGCATTTCAGAAGACCAATTAACGTTAATTTATTCACATCTAACTGAATAAGTTTTTGTTAAAGGATTTTCTTTGTTAGGTTAACAAACTATTTTCACAAATAAAACTAGGTATAATAATAATTTTAACAACTGTATAAATCTCGTTTCACAATGCTCCCAGTAGGTAACAAAGCGGAGGTGAAACCATAGAGAAAATAAAAAGCCGAGCAATTTTATGCGCTTATAAACAAACGAAACGAGAACGTACTGGTTAGAACAAGCGCAACATTATTTTGTGTTAGTTTTGCTATTATTGTATTCACTAAATGAAGGATGGAGTATTTAAACGCACATCAAAAATTATAAATTTTTCCCAGAATACTTACATCAAAAATACTGTTTGCACATCAAAATTTGCATGTCTAAATAAATAAAACGTCAGGTCGACGGAGCCCCACTGCTTGGAGGAACCTAACCAAACCGAACCCCGGGGTGCCCAATAATTATAATTTGTACAAGTTTTGATATTCAATTAGTTGACTAGTATTGCAATAATAAGTTTATTAGACGCGCATTTGTTATTTTTGATGAACAGTTAGTATTTGTGATAAATCTATATATTATTATATAAATAAAAAGAGAAGTCCTGACTGACTGACTGATTGACTGACTCATCAACGCCCAGCCCAAACCCTTGGAACTAGAAAGCTGAAATTTTGCACAGAGGTTCCCTTTATAACGTAGACAAGGAGTAAGGAAGGAATTCCCGGTAGTATGTTCCCGTGGGATATTTTCCGACATCAACGCGGGCGAAGCCGCTGGCAAAAGCTAGTAATTAATATTTTTGTTGCGACTTAAGATAAAAATGTATGTATCAATAATAATTATTATTTGTACATGTTTTGATATTCAATTAGTAATTAGTAGTGCAATCATTGATTTGGTGTAAGTACCTAAATGTAGATTATTAGATGTAAAGTATTTGATGTGAGAATATTTTTCTGGTGTGCTATTAATAATGTCCCTTCACTAAACCGAAACTTCAGATCAGTAGTGCTATTCTGTAAACATCTCACCGTGATAACTCAGGTGAAGTGAGCGTGAAGTGAGCCGTCATTCCACCTAATGCTAGGGGTTGACACTATTGACAGCTCACTTTAAGATCGCTTCACTCATGTTTTCACGGTGAGATATTTACAGAATAGCACTACAGCACTCAGAACCCTTATCAAAAAGGCGTTAAGGCGAGTAGAACTGCCAACGGGCAGCGCCACCATTGAAAAATTAATAATTCTGGAGATAAGGAACATTTTTAGTCAGATGAGGTAGATTTTTTTTTTTGTATCAAAAAAATCAACACTAAACCTCCTAGGTTCGAAGTTATAGCAGTTAAAGCCAGAAACGGCAAAATTCTACCTCATCTGACTAAAAATGTGAGCATAGGAAAATTCAAAATTTTCCAGATCTCCTGACTTATTAATTTTTTTCTCAAATGTGGCACTGCAGCAGCTATATTCCCCTTAAACGCGCTTGAGCGTAAGTCAATATTATTTGAAAGCTTTGATCGCATTGCGCTGGCGAAGGATCAAGATATCTGTCTGGTATATACCAGACCATATATCCATAAAGCGCACATCAATACTTTCAGAATAGCCCATAAAAATCAGTGAACTAAAAAGATAGGTACCGCAAGCGGTTTATGTACTGTGTTCTCTACATAATAATCAGCCTATAATGTTCCCACTGCTGGGCCCCAGTGCAAGTTGGAGATGTCACATGTCTTTGGTTCTAGGACATGCCGGTTTCCTCACGATGTTTTCCTTCACCGTTTTGAGAGCAGAGGTGATGAGCTTTTGTGGATGGGAAATCATCAAATGACCTTCTCCCCCCGCTCTGGGTAGAGCGGGAGGGCGTGTCAGACTTTTACTGACTAAAACCCACCCGTGTTCCTTCAGTTGCCTGCGCCAGGGCCCGGTATCTCTTTCGAACAACCCGCGACCCTGGAGCCTCATGTTTCATGGGGCTACAGAGACCATTGCATATCAAGGAGTAAACCGGTGTCTTCTCCTCTTCTTCTTTAAGTCGCTTTTCGTGTCCTTTGTGACCGCGATGTTTTTCTAAACTACGCAACCGAATTTGAATGCGCTTATCACCATCATTTAGAAAACTAATTCTGGAAGGTTTGTGTGCACAATACATTAATGGCTAGCCTGGACCTAAAGTGGTGTATCATATATCTTCAGTTGCCCGTGCCAGGGCCACGGTATCTCTTTCGAACTACCCGCTACCCCGGCGGCAGTGGTGATGAGCCTGGGTTCGAATTCGAACCCACGACCTACGACTCGTAAGTCGGGGCCATTACTACTGAGCCACCACTGTACGTTTTCTCTACAGAGGCAGAAAATTATTGAAGAATAACTTTTTCCTCAATAATTTTTTGCCTACCGATATAAGGTATAAATTCAATTTTATTATATGACTAGCTGAACCGACAGACGTTGTCCTGTCCAAATTTAACTGTCAAAGTCAAACTGTATATCGTAGAAAGAGAAAGTGTCTAGAATTGACAGCTAGGAACAGTTTGTATGAGAAAAAGAAAAATGTGGTTTTTACGTTTTTCCGTGCAATTTTCTCAATTTTTCTCTTCAAAAGAACCAACGAATATTTGAAAAAAAAAAATAGCCTAATTAGTCCAGCCGTTCTCGAGTTTTGCGCTTAGCAACACATTAGCCATTCATTTTTATTTATATAGAGAGATAGATTTCAGTCTACTTTTAAACTTCCTAGATTAACACACTCGTACATTTTGCTACCTTATGTAGTGTGGTAGGTACTCGTAGATTAAACAAAATACCGAATTCAATAATCCTTATGGAGTTTCATTTTGTCGAGTGCTATAGTATAAGTTAATACATTATAATAACGGAGAAATGTTACGACCAATTACTTACCCGTATATTGGATGTTTTAGACAAATTAAAACGAATGTATATATTGTATCTTTTCCACATGAATATAAAGGTTGGAGTAACACAGAAGGAAAATAAAAATAAAAGAGGACTTACCAAGTTGACTTTTTTATTGTGAGGCTGTCAAACGCCAGGGTGGGTTTTATTCAAAGGAACGACTAGTTACACGGTAGCACGGATCCAAGGAATTGATTGGCTTAAGGCCAGGATATTCGAGCGCAGTAGGCATTTAGCGTTACCTCCCACCCCGCGTGGCAAGTCGCGCGAACGCGCAGTTCAAATGAACTCGCTGACCCCGCTCTGCAAAATAATTTTCCCATAATTTAAACTTAATTACCACTATAATTATAATACAACTTAAACTAAGATCTACAGTTTAATTATACACTACAACAATATTTACAGACTGATTTTTAAAACTAATAAACAAACACGGAAAATAACAATAATATGACAAATATTTCGATCGATTAGCGGAGGGACGCAGCGAGCCAGCAAAAACGACACAGGTCCTGCCTCGGAAACGCCTAGCGGGCTACTGAAGCGAAGCGCGTGCGCCGCTTAGTTATATAATCATTTGTTAAAATAATAAAAAACTATTTTGAGAAAAAGTAACCGGAGAATGTTCTCCTAAACGTTATTGCCTATTTTTTGACATATTTTTTTTTGAGTAAAAGTTTGGTCTACTTCAAGTACGACTTGAAAAACGATCACAAATATCTCTGTTTTCGCGATTTTTTATGATCGAGTGAAAATTTAAATATCGTGTTTTGAACCGGAGAATAATCAAGAATGTTTATTAAAGTACAACATATATTTTTACCAAATCAAAACTAAGAATATTTGATTGTTTAATGTTGAATCAAAAATAGGTCGATTTTGAGGAACCTGGCCTTAACGTTGTAGGTAACCACAGACTATGCAGTGGAGAAAAAACCGGTCAAGTGCGTGTCGGACAACGCACAATGAAGGGTTCCGTAGTTGAAAAGAATTTACCCCAAAAACAAACTTAACGTTGTAGTTGAAAAACATGTCCTCCCATACATTGATATGAGTACGTCACAGTCAATTTTCTAACTGCAAATTTATGTTTGTAATCCCAAAAAAAAATTTTGTGATGTGATTTGTGATTCTAGGTCAACCCAATACCCCTCTACAGGTACCCTATACGTTTTGATTAACTTGCGAGTATCAAAATATATCGTATAAAAGCTTGTTTTTTAGAGCTCCAACGGACCTAGACCTACTTACGGGTATTTGATATTAATTTCAACTTGACACCTCCACACGTTCTTCAGAAAAAGGGTCTTGAAAGACAGACGAACAATGGTCCACAAGGACTAAGTGCGGAAACCAAATCCTTAACATAGAAGACAGACGGAAAACGCCGTTTTTTCCTTTTGAGGTAAAAAGAAAGAAAGAAAGAAAAACTGTTTATTCACCTGAAAGACGGTACGGAACCCTAAAAAAGAGAAGTATCTGTGTACCTAACTGTACGCTTCTCAATTGTCCATGCATGAATCAACGCACTGCAGTCGCATGGCTATCACGTACAGTCGCACATATAAGGTAATATTATTATCATTTCATTGACGTACGACCATTGTTGCTCATGAATAGGACGAGGATAAATTTAATAATGTTATTATTTACTATATAAGCAATTAAGTAGCTACCTTTACCTACTGAACACTGTACAGTAAGCAACAATAATGTATTTTATTCACATTCATGAAAATTTTGGTTTCCCGAAATGATATGATTGAAATAAAATTGCCTGCTCGTTTTTCCTGGTCCTTGTTTGAAATAATCTACGAACCAATACATATTTTTAAACGACTTCAAAAAAAGGAGGTTGCTCAATTCGACCGTATATATTTTTTTACTTTTTTTTTATGTGTTCGCGGATAACTTCGTCGTTTATGAACCGATTTTAATGATTTTTTTTTTTTGTTGTAAAGGAGATATCGCAAGGGTGGTACCATGATAAGGAAACCAGGATCTGAAGATGGCATTCCAGATAAATCGAGGGGAACTTTCAAATATTATAGGCACACCTATAGCGATTTGGCTATTTTTTATAGTAACTCGTGCATTTGCTCCCGGAAAGCACCATTCGGTGAAGTCGAACTGATGAGGAAGACCACAGAAGGCCATCGGAACTACTCAATAATTCGTATTTCACGGATTGCGATTCGTTTATTACTAAGCAATTTATGCTCGTCACAATACATATGTTGAAGTGGAGCTGATGGTGACTTCACCATCAGTTCCAGTTCTCCTGGTTCCTTACTGGGAGAACTCTTCAGCAATTAACGTCTTTGTATCGGGAAAAGCAATATTTTATAAAAGGTGATGAGCAGTTGACATTATGCTATTTTAACATAGATAAATTACAGACTGACCCACTAAAAAGTGAAAAATAAAAAACTTTTTTACAAAAAAAATACTAGGTACAAAGTGAAAAATAATTTTAATTTCGGAAGTCGGTGGCAAAAAGCTAAAATACAGATCCAAAGACACCGACTTCCGAAATTAAAATTATTTTTTTTTTGAAGTCTGTTGTTTGTTTTTTTTTTTGTAAAAAAGTTTTTTTTTACAAATCTTTATTAATCCTATTATCCTCAACATCTGTCTCGCCTTTTCTAGTCTAACCAGATGCAACTGAATACCAGTATTTTACATGGAGTGACTGCCTATCTGACCTCCACAACCCAGTTACCGGGTAACAGGGTTAATATGGGTGGGTTAATAATCTAGCGATAAATGACTACGCACGTAGATACTGAGTGAATATTCCCCATCCAGCAAGAAACTACTTCTTTATTAAAAATCATTATCTTTTTAATTACGCTGATCTACTTCTAACAGAATGTGAGAATTAAACCCTCGAGCATATTGTAAGTGCTCATAATATATTAAGTAACGAGATTTCAGATTTCATAATTACTGAGATTATTTCAGTGTTGATATAGGCTCGAAATTAATAC
This sequence comes from Cosmia pyralina, assembly GCA_946251885.1. Lineage (NCBI taxonomy): Eukaryota > Metazoa > Arthropoda > Insecta > Lepidoptera > Noctuidae > Cosmia > Cosmia pyralina. The sequence continues at coordinate 25,213,582 of OX276343.1, forward strand.
GTAAAGTTATGTATGAAAATGGGAACAATATTTGAGAACTCATATTGAAAATCGCATAGTTTGTGAAACCTAATAAAGGTAACAAGTTTCAAGTGCGGTTTTTAGTTTAGATTGGGGATAAAAGCTAAAAGCTTTATGTTATTTTATCTAACCGTTTATGTGATAAAAAAAAGTAATGTATAGAAATATTTTTTAGATTGATAGGAGCTGAAACAATTTATACTTATTTGGAAAGCGCTGGGTCACAGAAATGTGCTAAGCATTTTTAACCAACGAATAAAAAAGGAGGAGGTTCTCAAGTCGATAAGTATATTTTTTTTTATGTATGACCACGCATAACTTTTTACAGCGATGTCCGATTTCAAAGATTCTTGTTTTATTCGGTAGGGTATACCTCGAAGTTAGTCCCATGTAAAATTTTTGAATTTTGTTTGGGTACTTTTTGAGTTAGCTTCAATAATACGTATTTTTTTTCTTACTTTTTATGCCGATGATGTTCTCATTTCTTTAGCAGGTACCTAGTAGTATTCAAAATTGCGTGGGGTAGTACCACAACTAAAAACTAAAAAATAAAAACTTTTTTACAAAAAAAAAAAAAAAACCAACCAATTTCCAAAAAAAAAAAACAACAGACTGCTTCAACATTACTTATTTTTTCCTACTTTTTATGTCGATGATGTTATCATTTCTTCTGCAGGTACCTAGTGGTATTCAAATTTGTGTGAAAAAAAACTTAAAAAAAAAAAAAATTACAATAAAACAAAACAACCAATTTAAAAAAAAAAAAAACAGTATAAAGAAAAATAACTTAATTTCGGCAGTCGGTGGCAAAAAACGAAAATACAAAACGAGACACCGACTTCCGAAATTAAAGTTATTTTTCACTTTATAGTGTTTTGTTTTTTGGAAATCAGTTTTTTTTTTTGTAAAAAATTTTTATACATACTTACATGTATGTAATAGCCCATATCCATATAACATTCCGAACTTACTCAAATAAAGGCGAAAAGCTCAACGTAACACACTCTAATTTATATTCTACACACTTCTGAATAAGGTCCTAATACGCCAAAACTTCACGCCTGTGACTACGGTTGTAATATTTTATTAAATCTTAATTGAGCCTCAGCATAATTAAGCTGGGCATTTCGTCGGCAATTTTTCTCATTTAACTAAGTACTAGTTAAAAGGGGAGAGGGGTGATTAAATGATTAAGATTACGAGAACATTTTAATTACGCGAAACTAAATCTTTCAGGAAAGTTGTTTGATGAAAATTTAACGATTTTAGCAACCGTCTGATGCCCGAACAGACCATTAAAATAATGAAGCATTATCTTGGAAGGTGACCAGATCACCAGATGTTAATACTGATGGTGCATTGGCAATTCTGCTTACTAACGGAAACGTGGACATGTGATAAAAACATAGTAGGTAGACATCTGTATAAATTAACCAGCACGCTTAGCATGTTCGCCATAGAAAAGGATTTTGTGGACCGAAGAATAGAAAAAATAGCAGATCGTTGCCCTCCACAGAAAAACGTGATCTTTGGCAAGAACTGTTTAAACCTCCTGATTCTTTATTGAACCATCAGAGAACCTCCCATCCGGGCACAAGTTACTGTGGCCTACTTGGAAAACCTTAAATAGACTTCGTACCCGAGTAGGTCGCAGCAAGGACAACCTCCACAAGTGGGGGTTTATGGACGGTTCAGATTTCCGGTGTTTATGTGGCGTCTCCACAGACAATGGCTCACCTCCCATCTTGCATCGCATGCCCGGTCACCTGCACACGTGAGGCTGCGTCAGCGAACGTTATTCGAATTTTGGGCCCAAAATTAAAAAAAACTGCATAGGTGTTTTTTATTTTTCCGAGTTATTTTTGCCTTCAACATGCTAAGAAGAAGAAGTAAAAATATTTGTACGCATTCTACGCGTCTAAGTATGGTAATGTCTAATTTTGTCTATTCTTCCGTCGACATGTTACGCGTGCTGCTGTAATTTAATTTTGGCAAGCAGCGAAAAGTAGAACTTAAAGGCCCTTAGCCCACCTCCGCCGCGAATCTATAGCAGCGAAACCGCAGTAGTTCAGTTCAACTGACTTGCATGTTCCGTTGCTCGAGTAGCGGACCATCATCGAAACATCATGCGGTTTCGCTCCTGATTTCGCGGAGATGTGCAACGGCACTCAGTGTACCAAATTCGAAGTATTACTGACATTACTTCGTATTTACAAGGTCTTTTGATTGACAGTATGCTAAAATAAACTGGCTAGGTAATTATTAACACATTACTTACAGCTATCAATTACATTACAGTTTATTCCGAACTAGCTTTTGTCCGCGACTTCGCTTTAGATTTTGACAATCAATTCGGGTTGTACTCTACTTGTAATATTATAATTCAATCATGATTCGAAAGATACGTGGCGCCATCTATTATATCATAAGAAAGTTATTGTTGTTTTCCTCGGGAACAGTAGTGCTATTCTGTAAATATCTCACCGTGAAAACATGAGTGAAGTGATCTTAAAGTGAGCTGTCAATAGTGTCAACCCCTAGCATCAGGTGGAATGACGGCTCACTTCACGCTCACTTCACCTGAGTTATCACGGTGAGATGTTTACAGAATAGCACTACAGTACTTTTTTCGGGACGAAAGATACCCTATGTCCGTTTCTGTACACCTCACAACGTATATGCAAAATTTTAGGATGATTGGTTCAGTCATAGAAATATTATATCTATGGGTTCAGTGGTTTAGGCGTGAAAGTTAACAAACAAACTTACTTTCGTATTTATAATATTAGTTATGATTGAGAGCTGGCATTTGCTTATTATCACTCACACTAGGCGATGAATGTACTTCAATGAATGCCTATCGTTACTGAAAACGGGCATTACTATCCTAATTGTATTTAGTTACTCGTTTTGTTAATCAAATATTTAGTTTTCAGTGGTTCTTGCAAAAGCTTCGGCGTAATTAGGTCACGTGAACATCCTACGAGTCTCCAACTTAGATGAGCAAGCGTTAAAAGGTCAAGGAGCATCGTTTTTGCTTCATAAGCGAGGCAATCCCTCTCGACTCCTGTCTTAAGAGCTTTAAATGCAAATTATGTTATCCTACCCTACACGTATAATAAATGCGCAAGTTTGGATGCTTGTGACGCTATGAGCTTGTATGTATGTTCCTCCATCACGCTTTAACGGCTGAACGGATTTGCATGTAATTTGGCATACATATAGAATATGACCGGAACTGAATAAATACAGGATGTAAGTGTAAACAGTGGCAATCTTTTAAGGGGTCATTGTACTCATCATTGTGAACAACTTTTATTATGAGACCAAACCTGAAATCGCGAAAAAAAATCTGCTGTTCAGTACATTTATCTACACCAAACTCATGTTCGCATAATTCGTCAAAATGTAGGAAACAGCAGATTTTTTTTTCGCGATTTCAGGTTTGGTCCCATGACAGTAAAAGTTGTTCATAATGATGAGTACAATGACCCCTTAAAAGATTGCCACTGTTTACACCATATATGTATAGGATGCGAATGAGCAACAGCTAATCCATACTAATATTATAAAGAGGTATTTGATTGTAATAAGTTTGTTTGTATGTAGGGGGTAATCTCCGGAACTAATGGACCAATTCTAAAATTTTTTTCACTGGTTTTCACTGGTAGAAAGCTACATTATCCCTGAGTGCTTTAGGCTATAAATTATATTTATATCATGCATATTAGCTGAGCTATCACAATTTTTGCCTAGCAATTCATTTTAATTTGCAACATATACTTACAAGCTACGATAACAACCGTCCCACTTCCCAAGTTTGATTTCCGTTCGGTATGTTATATCGCATTGGTTTGTTAAAGTTCAGCAAGTTAGTAGACAAAGCTGCATTCACCCCGAGGTCACCCCATCTCGCTTCGTGAGTTAGCTCAATAAATCCCAAAACTGCACGAGAGTTACTTATACGAACGAGGTTCGGCAATGGGAATGGGGAAGGTCGGGCAAAGCTAATTGTAGGTGGCGTGATCATAGCTAGGCCCCTAAGGCCCATAATAAATTTGACATTTCGTTCATTCATGAGTTTGGTTTTATTTCACTATATCGTTATTTTCGGTTATTTCAATATTTTTAATCAAGTATTTGACATGGAAAGTGTCGAAATTAATCACTTTCTTCAAACATTTTTTTTAAATCCTTACGAATAGCTTTAATCCACAATCTTCTAATTTTAGGGTGTCGCGGGAAATGATGGACTCCAATTTCGGAGTATTTAAGAACGCATCTTTTTCGCAAAAATAAAATAAAACCACCTCACGCCTTGTATAGCGCCATTTTGACAGTTGCCTTCCCCAGTTGGCTACGAATTTTCAATTATGTTTTTCTACAGAAATCTAATAAAATGGTCTGATAACCATTTAAAAAAAACCCTTTATTTCAGACCATACCCACCATTACCATTATTTTTTTAAATTATTTATTTATTTTACTATTTATGTACACACAGAAAAATATATAGAGATACATCATAATTTATAATTGTAGTATAAAGGTACTGCTTATTTTATTTTAAGGAGTCAATTAATTTTAATAAATAATACTAATAAAATGTTAATTACAGTTTTGACGTCTATAAATGACGTCCGTACTCAAAAATATTGTTTATCAGTTTGTTTTCGTTCAGTATTTTCCTCTGAAAGCTGTGGATCGTTGGTTCCTGTCCTCTGGGACTGAATGTTCTTCCATTATTTATTTATTAAGAGCTAGTTTTTGCCAGCAGTTTCACTCGCATCCTAGGGTAAAAATAATATTATACGTACCGAGGTAAAAAGAATCTTATGTACCTACCTTATTTGCTTTTTAACCGATTTCAAAAAAAGAAGGAGGTTCTCAATTCGGTTGTATTTTAATATTATATTCCAGGGTTTTGAAGGATATTCCTATACCATTGCTTCATAGATTTGAAAAATTCGTCTGTTCAACAACGTAAATAACGCAATGAACGTAGCTGAACTGTCAAAATGAAAGTTATTGCGACCAATTGTCATTTTATGCGTGTAACGCAATTACCCCGCAGGTTATGGCTAGCCTGAGTCTGTAAAATTTCGTCCAAATCCGTTCAGCCGTTGACTTCAACGGCTGAACGGATTTGGACGAAATTGATTTTGCACTTGTGATTAAGTAACAAACATTCACATTCATATCCATCAGTTTAAAAAAATAATATTGATGACGTGTAAAAGTTACTTATAGAAATAAAATAATTTATCATACTCACAAACATCCAAACTTTCACATTTTATAATACCGTGCTTAGCCCCTATAACCCTTGTTTATTGAAGCAGCACTTCCATGTAAATGTATGTTAGCTTTATGTACCAGGTTTCCATATCTTCAAGGAGATCTGAGCTGTGTCCGTGTAACTCACACAATGTAGGCGGTGAAGAGCGCGATTGTGAGTCAATAATTTTACACCTACATTCCTAATTAATTGGAGAGATAACGCTGATATGTAGGACGCCCACACATTACGATAATGCGGTCGGTATACATATAGGAATTTGTTATTTACTTGATAAACTTATAGCCAACTAGCGACCCGGCCCAACTTAGCACCGTTTTTACGACTTGAAATAACAGCGAGATTTCTTTATTTTAAGTAAGTTTAATATCAATGTACACATATATAAACCTTCCGGAATAGATGATGGCGAAAACCGCATCGAAATCTGTTGCGTAGTTTAGAAGAACAACGCGGTCACACACACAGACACGAACAGCGACTTTAATTTATAATATTGTAAAGATAGTGTAATGGTGTGTGCTTTCTGGAAAATTGTAGTCAGCTTGTCTTTTACGTCAGAGCATGGGAAAAGGTCGGGCGGGTTGTAGATGGCGCGGTCATAGCTAGGTCCCTACGGTCTACAAGAAATTTGACATTTCGTTCATTCATTCCATTTTGTGACTATTTCGTTATTTTCGGTGATTTCAATATTTTAAATCAAGTATTTGACAGGGAAAGTGTCGAATACATTTTGAAGAAAGTGATCACGAGGAAATATTTAAGGTTTTAACCTCGAACTCCGTTTATTTTTTTTTTTTTATATTTACGAATAGTTTTGAGCTACCATCTTCTAATTCTAGGGTCCCTCAGGAAATCGTGGACTCCATTTCTGAGTATTTAGGAACACAACAATTCGTCATTTTCGCAAAAATAAAATAAAACCAGCCCACACCTTGTATTATTAGCTTGTGTTGGTAACTAGCTACGACAGCGCCATTTTGACAGTTGCCTTCCCCATTGTTGCTAATTGTCACAGTCTGTTCAGAAGCAGATATTTAAAAAAGCCAATCAGATGACTTGATCAAATATATCACACACAAAAGAGCCAATAAACTACATATACCACATTTCCATATCGATAATAGTGCTGTTTCGACTGATTCGATAACCGCCGACCTCTGACTGAACTAAACTTGATTCAGCCAGCAAAATTCAATTAAACACTAATAACTGGCGATCGGATTCGATACAGATTGGGCCGGCTTATAATTTTCACAGCTGATGATATAACAAACAATAAAACTTGGCATTATCGATAATCGATAACTGATTACGCATTTTATTAGCCATCGTTATCTGACGATGTATTTGCGGTATTCGAGTCATATCGATTACTTTTGAGGGTATGTAGGTCCTCCTCTATTTACGTAAGTTCAGGCCAAGTTATGAAAACGAACCGCTGAAAGCTGAACCGTTACCTAATTTAGATTTATCCGGCTTTAAATAAACGTAAGTAAATAACCGTACTGAAATACTGAAACTAACTTTTCCTTGTCCGAGTGGTTCAAAAAGCCCCGCTTGGTTTTGGTAGGTACCTATACTCCATTTACAATAAGATTAGATATTTAAGCAAACGTTTTTTACAGTCCATTCAACCGATTCTGACTTCTATTCTGTAGGCTTAAGGATGGCATTAAAGGCAAAAAAGTGATTACAATACCAACTGTTTACTGCAGCTGCCAATTGACCTGCCACCAACGCAATAGAACTCAAAATTGGTTGAACGGACTGTAAAAAAGGTTTATTTAAATTAATTTAATTAATTTAATTTAATTTCCTTTATTTCAGGCAGCTGTGGCCCATACAAAATACAATACACAAATACAAACAAAAAATATTACAACATAACAAAAATGATATACTAATACATATAAAATAAACTAAGACACACGAGGTGACGGCGTCGTGTTACGCTGCGCGGTGTCGCATAGCCTGAATGTCTAATCTTATTTCAAATTGAGTATACCTATCATAGAAATATAAATAACCTACACTACCTACTTACTATCAATTTCCAGTCGTCAAGTTGCTCGTATTTACGTTTCTAAAGGTGGATCCACACAGCTTCTATATGTGTAGTGCCCGGCGGCAAAGCCGGCGGGCTGCTGTGTGGATCCACCTTAAGGCTCCGTCTAGGTCTAGCCACGTGGATTTCAGTCTTAACTGAAATACTAAGATCAACATCATCATTTCAGCCAAAAGACGTTCACTGCTGAACATAGACCTCCCTCAAGCAGCGCCATTTCGACCGGTTCTGTGCTTCCCGCATCAAGCGGATTCTCGTGGCCTTTACAAGGTCATCGGTTCACCTTGTGGGAGGCCTTCCAACGTTACGTGGTACGCGGCCGCCACTCCAGAAACTTTCGGCGCCATCGGCTATCTGTTCTGGGAGCAATGTGTCCTGCCCACTGCCACTTAAGTTTGGCAACTCTTCAGGCTATGTGGCTTACCGTGGTTCTCCTACGAATCTTATCATTTCTGATTCGAATATTCGGTATGTACGGCCTCTTTAACTTCAGGCCCGTGTTCTAGAACATTGCTCATCGTTAAACAATCAGCCATCCCTTGGAATTGGTCGATTATATAGGTATTGAAGTTTTATATGGGGGCAGTTGATAATTTTTCCGCGATTACAATGTTGGTCCCAAGGAAAAAGTTGTTCAGTTTGACAGTCTGTACCACACTCGTTGGCCTATTTAGGCTTTAAACCGTCCGAAAAACTAGTTTCGGCGGCCAGCAATGAAACGTGTGAATCGACAGAGTAAGTGATTACAACCAAAAAATATTCAGTGATGAATCCCGTAAGTGGTACTTTCTGAGATATTTGAGTTCGTAAATGTAAAAAAAAGTATTGCGTTTTTTTTCCACGTTTTTGAACTCAAACATCTCGAATGCCCCGGCCACATTAACGGGATATGCCGTGATTATCGCGTTGAAGGGCGTTAACCGTAGGTGTAGCCACTTACCGCGATAATTTGACCGAATCTTGACCGAATTTAACGCGATGTTTATGTTGTTTATGGGCATTTACGTTGACGTCAATGTGGCCCGGGCATCAAAGTATACCACTTCCGAAATTCATCACTAAACATTTGTTTTTTTTTGTTTACATTGTACTGGGTATGCCAGGTCCCATACAAAAATGTTCGAACCCATTTAAAGACACTTTTCAGACACTTGCTGTGGAACATCACTTTGATTTGTTTAAACCCGAAAAATTTCGTTGCATTTTGCAAACGTAGCGTTGTCACGCTAACGCTCGTAGCTGTCACTCCGCTTGACATCTGAACTTAGCCTTATTGTGTGCGCCCCGGATGATGCGCGCTGAAAGCTTTTCCGTTATATAACCTTAGTGGTAATAAAAATACATGCATTCTCATACTGTAATGGAAAACTTCATGGAGCATGGAGCCTCTGCCCGCAACTTCGTCTGTTCAAAATTTCTTGTTCCCCCGACCCACCGCGTCGCATCGCATCGCCCGCCCTTGTTATTACTTATTCGTTTACCGATTTTTTTATTTTTGCTCGACTCCTAAGGGTCGTAGCGTGATTTTAAATAGCCTTATAACCTTCCTCAAAAACTGGGCTATCAAATGCAAAAATATTTTTTCATATCCGACTGGTAGTTCCAGAGATAACACATACAAACAAATTTTACTTCTTTATATTAGTATAGATAGACAAGTCCATTCCGTTAGTCGACGTTCGCACGGAAGTAAAAATATCGCGGCGATTTTATTTCACGCACTGGATTTTCAACGCTCTCCTTAGCGCCGAGAGTTGAAAATCCAACAGTGTTTTTTCGACGCACTAGAATGCACTCTGTTGTTGTTAAGTTGGATTCTCAACGCTCGGCTCAACAACGAGAGTTAAAAATCCAGTGCGCGATAAAATTCCGCCGCGATATTTTCGTCCGTGCGAACGTCGGCTCGAGATCCGATCATACAACTTAGTAGTTAACAGCTTAAGTGACTGTATTTTCAAAGGACCAATTTTGAATACTATAATAGAAAGTTACCGGTAAGTATTCAATTGTACACCCAGTCACCATAAACATAATACCTATATTCCTCAATACGGACCTAAAAAAGGATGTTTCTAAACCTGTCTAACGTCAGATCGTTAATAACAATTAAAAATGTTACCTCTGTTTACACAATTCGACACAGAATCGTAAATTGATTCCTATGAAACATACGCGTACATTAAAAACTATAGTTTATCATGCGCAAGACATTAACATCCTTGTACTGATGGTAAATCAGTTATGTGCGGTAAATCAACTCGCTCTGTCTTTCAATAAAACCGTTTACTCGATTGGCAGCGTGCCTGGGTTTAGATAACAATATTCGGGGCTGTAGTACTGTTATGTTTAGGCGTTAGTACTATTATTTATTCTGTGGTTTATGTATAAAGATAATCCTGTATCAGCCAAGCAAAATTTTTTAAAGAGCTAACTCTAAAGTGGTTGAAATGAAAGGATAAAAAGACCAAGTTTTCAATTCAAAATGTTTAAGCTATTTTAATTTTCAATTTGAGCCGTGACAATGAGGGTGGTATAAGCCGGCAAACGTCAACGTCTGACTAAGAGCGGATTTCACTAATGAAACTGAACGCGATCAGCACATTTAAACTGCGTTCAACAGCTGTCAGTGTCATCCTTGTTGTGGAATATTGACACTGACAGCTCTTGAACGCAGTTTAAATGTGCTGATGCATTCAGTTTCATTGATGAAATTGGCACTAATCTCAAAAATTACCGAACAGATTTTCATACGGTTTTCAACAATGGACTGAGTGATTCATGAGGAAGGTTTAGGTGTATAATTAATTAAGGTTTTGTGTAAATTGGCTGAAATATGACGATGATTATTGAAGATGTCGGAAAAAATCATGTAGACTGGGAGCTTTACTGGCGTGCACCGCGTTAACCAATAGAGTTAAAACCCCGGTAAAAATCCCGGTAGACCCAGTAGTACGTTTCCATGGCACATCTTCCGACATCTACGCGGGCGAAGCCGCGGGCAAAAGCTACGTTAGTATTAATATGAAGTTGGGAATGTATGAGCATGTCGCCGGTCAAACTAACGTGAACTCGCACATGACGGGCGGATTATAACTAGGAACGATGGAAGTTGTTCAGGCGTGCTGACGAAACTCGCTGCGGAATGAATATTCAACGGTAGTTTACTATAAAAAACAAAGAAAGTATTCTACAACAATCTGTTGCGTTCAACTAGACTCGGATACCCAAGTAATTATGTAGTTGAAAACATTACATTAGTTCTCCCATACATTGATTACGACTTTACGACACGGTCCAACTGCAAATTTAAGTTTGTAATCCCATATTTTTATTTATTTTTTACAATTATTGATTAACATTTTTCGATCTTTTTCCTTGTGCTGTGACACCGTGCTTCTTGCCAAATTTCAAGATTCTAGGCCAACGGTAAGTAGACTAGGTTTTGATTTACTTGCGAGTATCAAAATATGTCGCATGAATGGCCGTATTTTTTTATAGCGTTGACTTAGATTTTTTATTTTTTTGGAGCTCCAAAGGAGCAAAGACCTAGTTACGTATTTGATATTAATTTCAACGTGATACCTCCAGGCGTTCCTGAGAAAAAGGGTCTTGACAGACAGACAGACAGACAGACCACGAAGTGATCCTTTATGGGTTCCGTTTTTTTTCCTTTTGAGGTACAGAACCCTAAAAATGGACTGTTTATGCAAAGGAACGCTCGATGCTTGAACCGAAAAGATTTTTTAAAATTGCTTGAGACCAAAAGGCATGTTTTAGCAAATTGCCAGAATTAACGTAGAAAAGTAAAACTATTTCCTACAATCTACAAAATTTTCACAAATTTAAAAACAACTAAAGTCTAATTTCAATTTCATATACTAACGGTTGGTTGTCTATCCAGTTTCCTAAAAAAATCTGCGCGACAATACATACATGCATAAAATCACGCCTTCTTCCCATGGGGGTAGGCAGAAAATACAGAACGCCACCTGCTACGATTTGAGACTGCGCGATAATGATATTCTTAAAATAATAAAGAAGTGTTTAATACGTATTTTCTGTGAATAATCCGCGTAGAAAGGTCTCGAAACTCCCAACAAGGGAAAAACAATTTGATGAAATAAACGCAAAGTAATCATAAAACTTTTACCTTGATGAATAAGTATCGATTCCGCAAATGTCAGGGAAAGTTATTATTACGTAACCGGGATCAGAACAATGTTTTAACAAATACAAGTTTTAGGTTCATTATTACATTTTGTGGCAGGTTAAGCTAAGTTTGCCACAGTTGGTCCGTGAATGGGTGACTATCTTTAAGAAGACCTATCTGTGCTTCGAAAAGCATAAGCCATTGGTCCCGGTTATCATTGGTGGATCTCTGACAACCAGTCTTGCCAAGCGGTATCGTATTACCCAGTAACTGGTTGTGGAGCTCAGATAGGCAGTCGCTCCATGTAAAATACTGGTATTCAGCTGCATCCGGTTAGACTGAAAGCCGACCCCAACAAAGTTAGGAAAAGGCTAGGCAGACGATGATGGTTGATTATTAGATTTGTTATTAGTCTGTTAGTACCATAGGCCTCCCACAACGACATTGTGAAGGCCGCAGGAATGCGCTGGATGCGAGAAGCACAGAACCGGTCGAAGAGGTGATGGAGGCATAGGTCCACCAGTGGACTTCTTTCGCCTGAAATGATGATGAATGAGTACCACAGAGAGACCTCACGACACAAGCAGCGAATGATGGATTCATCACAAAACTGATTCGATCAACAAGCATAATATCGAAGAGTTTAATTTTGCTTTGTTTATCGCAGACTAGAATTTGGTCTTTTGAGCTATTGGAGGCCGAACACTGCGGTGTACTCATGAGCATACCTTTACCGAAACAGGTATCTAGAGGAAAAAGCCATTTCAACGTAGTTTCGGATGTTTCGCATAAAAAACTTCCGTCACACACAGCGGCAAGGATAAAGTTGTACGTCTATGTGTACTTTGCCGGCCACGTGGCACGCAATGCCACGGTTGCACTCAGTGCATTCAAGGTTTTGCAATAAAAGACCATCTAAGTTACTAAATATGTTGCACTGTCAAACAGGCTGAATACTCCCTATGCTGAGTTTTTCTCATGAGCTCACCTTTTCCGAAACAATATCCAGAGGAAGAAGGACCATTTCAACGTAGTTTTGGATGTTTCGCATCCTAAACTTCCATCACAGCGTCAAGGATAATTTTATACGTAGGTAGGTATACAAACTTTGCCACGTGCAACGTAGCATAAGTCATGGTTGCAGTCCTTGCATTCAAGGTTTTTTAATTAAAAGATCATCTAAGTTCCAAACACGTTGCACTACTCTTAACGATGCAGTAAGGTAGCTTGGTGGATGGCGCACATGGTGTGGATCACATTTGCACGTTGTGTAAACGCTCGTCATGCATGAATATGGATACTGAATACGTTATCTGTGATGGATTTTTCATAAGCACACCTTTACCAAAACAGGTATCGAGAGGAAAAAGAAGCATTTCGACGTAGTTTTGGTTGTTTGGCGTCAAAACTTCACTCACAGCGTCAAGAAAAAGTTATATGTATGGTGCACAAGCAGTACATCCACGGTTGCAGTCGTGTATTAATGACCATCTAAGTTCCAAACACGCTGCATTACTCTTAACGATCTACCATGCAGTAAGGTAGCTTGACGGATGGCGCACATGGTGTGGATCACATTTGCAAGTTGTGTAAACGATCGTCACGCTTGAGTAACAGACCACTACATCATGTGATTATGTTCTGCGACTCAACTGTAAACATCGCACCGACGTACATACACAAGGTACAAGTCGATAAAGTCTATGAATAACGTTACACATTGAACTCCACCCTTGAATTGGGATTACGTACCGTGGATGCTACATACAAATCTTATGCAAGAACATCGAGAGGCGGAGGAAGGATTTCCCTTTCAAAATGTTTACTCGGAATGAAATCAGTGTAGAAGCGAAGGCAGGAAACGTTGAAATTTTCAGGTATTGCCATCTTTCAAATTGTCTGGAAGACGATAGTTGGGAAAAGGCTAGGCAGATAATGATGATGATGGCATCTTTTAAATTGTGGTCTTAGGTCCGAATGTCAGTTTCCTACAGCAGTAGGTATCAATATCACTGTTAGTAGAACTACAAGCTTAGTTCTTTAGGAAAAGTAAACTTACGTTTTAAGGAGCGGCTAGGCGGCGCGGTCTCTGCGCAAGATACTCGTGAGCGTCGTGCATCAACCTGGGAACAGAAATAAAAACATAACGTTACTAAAGTTCGTAATGAAGGCCTTTCTTCGCACTACATTCTTGGCGACTGTGTACGTCAGACGCATCTTGGGCAGTCAGCCATGCAATCAACCTTGCTGACCGGCTTATCTTTTCATCAGGAAACGAGCTATTCTCGTATAGCTTTCGACTGGAGAAAAAACGGGTCTTTTCTCTCTTCGGTCTTCTTTACATGAATTAATGAAAGAATAAAATGCACCGAGCCCAGCGTGGTTACACCAGACTCGAACCCAAAGTTTACAGTAAGCACCTTTTTTTTTTTTTTTGTAGATGGGAAGTCATCAAATGACTTCTCCTGCTGTGGGCGGATCGGAATTCGGGAGGGCGTGTCAGACTTTTACTGACTAAAACCCACCCGTGTTCCTTCAGTTGCCCGTGCCAGGGCCCGGTATCTCTTTCGAACAACCCGCGACCCTGGAGCGTCATGTTTCATGGGGCTACAGAGACCATTGCATATCAAGGAGTAAACCGGTGTCTTCTCCTCTTCTTCTTTTACTGACTAAAACCCACCCGTGTTCCTTCAGTTGCCTGCGCCAGGGCCCGGTATCTCTTTCGAACAACCCGCGACCCTGGAGCCTCATGTTTCATGGGGCTACAGAGACCATTGCATATCAAGGAGTAAACCGGTGTCTTCTCCTCTTCTTCTTTAAGTCGCTTTTCGTGTCCTTTGTGACCGCGATGTTTTTCTAAACTACGCAACCGAATTTTAATGCGCTTATCACCATCATTTAGAAAACTAATTCTGGAAGGTTTGTGTGCACAATACATTAATGGCTAGCCTGGACCTAAAGTGGTCTATGATACAAAATAAACATTTTGAAATAACAAACGAACGTTTGAATTCACTGTGTGCTTATGAATGAATGTTATATTGATGACTAGCTGACCCGCCAGACGTTGTCCTGTCAAAATGTCAATTTCATTTTTTTCCTATTTTTTTTTTCTTTTAAACCACTCCAGTAAAGAGGGGAATAAAACAAAAATAATACATATTCTAATCGGCCCATCCGTTCTCAAGTTTTAGCGAGACAAACGAACAGCAATTGATTTTTATAATAAGAAAGAAGAAGAAGAAGATAAAATATATATGGTATAGACCACTTTAGTTCCAGGCTAGCCATTCTATGTTTTGTGAAGTCGTAAAAACCGTGCGAAGCAGGGACGGGTCGCTAATTCCACTATAAATACAATCTACCTATGACAGATCAGTCAATACAAAGCTGTTTAGAATTTTATGATAAGTTTATGGTTATACCTATGACTCACAAAACAACGATTAAATCGAGTGGAAATTAATATATTTTATGTGTTTCTATTTACGTGATACCTACTATTATACCCGCATGCCACATAAAGATAGGTATCATGGACGACCTTAGCATACCTGATGGTTTACCACGATTACTGATAAAACTATAAATGTTAAGTTGCAATATACATAGAAATTACTAATTTTCGTTAAAAACATGAATGTTTGAAAAATTTGTTGAGCAGACAAATTTTTACAACGTAAATAACGCAATGAATGTTGTTGAACTGTCAAAATGAAACCGATTCCTACTGTAAGTGTGATACACATTTGCCCCGCAGCAATGGACTTTGCTTGTGACTTGCAACTAGCTACAATTTTTTGACTAACTGACCGACTTCTTAACACAATTTTGACAAGGAGTCGGTATGTTAGTCAAAAAGTAAGCCTGTAAATGGTGTGATGGGGAAGGCAACTGTCAAAATGGCGCTTTCGTAGCTAGTTCCCAACACGAAGCTAATAATAAAGGCGTGAGGTGGTTTTATTTTATTTTTTTGCGAAAGTGACGCGTTATTGTGTTCCTAAATACTACGAAATTGGAGTCCACCACTTCCCCCAAGAGCCTAAAATTGTAAAGATTTTTAAATAATTAAACAGAGTTCGAAACTTTTTGAAGAAAGTAATTACGAGGAAATATTTAAGGTTTTAAATTCCGACACTGTTGGTGAGTGGGGGCTCGCTACATCACAACTATAACCAAGTACGTACAAAATCTAGCGTCATGCCACATTTTAACTCAATGTATCGCCGTAATCTTTTGATTACTTAAGAAAAGAAAAAATACGTGTCCAATATTTTTTTAATAATGTACATGAGGGACACAAACAATTTTAGGCATCATCCCTATTGTATTATTTCTGAGTAAAATAATAAACAGCGAAAGCTAGCGTCAATGGTGCCCTTTACCACACCTTTTTTTTATTAGCCTACACTGTCCCACTGCAGAGCAAAAGCCTCCCCCAAATCCTTTCAAGCATCCTTTTCCAGGGCCACCTAGATCTAACCCTTGCGGTACGCTTACATATCATATTCTTTTATGTCATTAAAATATTATACTGGATGACTTTTTTTACCGTCTTGAAAAAAATAGGGTATATTCGGTGAACGGAGTAGAAGCCTATGGCATATAATAACTAGTTTTTTTTTTTATTTAATTTAAAAAACATCAAAATTCAAATCATAACGCAGGTTACATATGATTTGAATATCGATATTTTTAAAGGATTTATTATTTTTTTTTCAATATTTATGTTTTTATTGTTCTAAAATGAAAAGTTTACATTGAATTTGTAGTATTTATTGATAAGTACTTAGATATTTTTTTCTGAATAAGCTATTAAAAAAAAAAAGACTACTTAGGTATGCCATACGCTTCTACTCCGTTCACCTAATATACCCTATTTTTTCAAGACGGTAAAAAAAGTCATTCGGTATACAGGTACTCCAACGCGGCTTTATAAGCGGGTATGAGAATAAATTATGTACAGCATATCAATGACAGAGTCGAGAGTCGAGAAAGCAATTTAATTAACCCCGGCGGCAAAAGATTCACCGGTAAAGCTGGACCTGAACCAACCTGGCAGCAACGTCGGCGGTAAAAGAAAAATATCACCCGTCTCTCCACAATTTCATTGCCTACTTTAGGATGCATGTCCGGGCACGTCTTCCCTACCATTATCGTGCCCCCGGGTCTACTCCTTGCAATGGTCTCTGTAGCTCCATGAAGCATGAGGCTGCAGGGGCTAGTGTGAATCTTTGGGTTCATTCGAGTAATCTAGTCTGGTCAAACCACTCTGGGTCATACATTAATTCAATTGTACATAGACTGGATTTTAGCTGGCTGTACCAGCGAGTCGGCCCGCTTGGAAAATATGTTTCAGGGATTTTAGGTGGGAAATTCTCTATGCCCATTCCCAGGTGTTAAACTATATCTTTCTAGCAAATTAAATTTCAATCAGAGCCACTAAAGAAAAACAGTTTGACAGAGTATCAATCAATCAGCCTAGCCTTTTCCCAACTATGTTGGGGTCGACTTCCAGTCTAACCGGATGCAGCTGAATACCAATATTTTACATGGAGCGACTGCCTGTCTGACCTCCACAACCCCTATGGTATGATACCCCTTGGTAAGACTGGTTGTCAGACTTTCGGGCTTCAGTTTGACAGAGTATTGAAGAGTCAAATTATATCTAAGCTTTCGAGAATGAGTTTTCTGCAAATAGTCGCCGAAATTACAGAGAGCGGTACAAAATGGTCTTAGTGAAAAATTTAAGCTGTGTAGTTGCCACACATAAGCGTATTGGAAGTTGGGACAACAAAATTTTCTTATTATAAAGTACCTACACATAATTAATTAGAAAGCTTTTCTCAGGCTTTCATCAGTTTAAATAGCTCGGAGAAATATAGACAATGACGTAATAGGACGCTTTAATTTTGCCGAGGAATGTCAGATGTCCTAAAGACAAATCTTAAATTTTCGTTAGATGCTATTAAGTGATAATTGACGCCTAAAATGAGTAAGCTTTGGTGTAAGTTAGTTCAAACATAAGGACCAGCACCCTAATTACATAACACACTATTAATCGGAATCTGCATAATTTTGAAGCAAATTACTAATCCATTGCTTCATTATTATGTTCGAAAAATTTGTCTGCTCGAGAAAGTGAAAATAACGCAATGAATATTATTGAACTGTCAAAATGAATCCGATTCCGATTGATAAGTGTGTTATTAGGTTGCACTTTTTGCAGAAACTTACATCGCGCAAAGATTAATTTGACTTGAAAATTGCATTATTTCAGTATTTAATATGTACATATTTAAATAAGTTGGTCGATCCAGTTTTCAGCTTACTCAGTCTCCGTTATTTTCTCAGAAGCAACACAGTAAGTAATTAATTTTGAAATAATCAACAATTATTTAATTAAAAATTCACAGGTCCGTAAGCTTACCCAATTCAGGCTGCTCATCTCAGAGGTCGATGAACGACCTGGTTGTTATGAAGTACCTATGTATACTGCCCATATATGTCACCGCCTATTATTTATTAGATTTCCTAACATCAATACGGGTGAAGCTTTTACCGGGAAAACCAATAACCGACCTTAGATAAGGGCCGCCTAAAATGTCCCTTTTACCGGCACGTTTTGGGCACAGTATAAATAAATTATTATTATGATGATGACTAACTTGCGAAACGTAATAACTTTTATAGGTTTTTACGTATAAATTAGGAATTGTTCATTATGTACACACAGCAGCAGGTCAAGTTACTACAAACTGTCAAATTTTCTCATTCGATTTTGAACTTAAGCGTCAACATTTTAAGGTTTGAAATCATTTGGAGAAATTTGACAGTTTGGTATTACCTGATGTGCATGTGTGTCTGTACATGATGTGCAGCTTTTACATTGAAATACACGGCGTCTGGTCACTTTTAATTAAGTTCAAATAATTTATATGAGCAGTGTTCACTAGACTGTAAAGAGTTGCCAGTTAAGTCTCAGTGAAAGTAAGCATAGCAGAGAAAATATCATTGAAAAGATTACAAGGAAATTGTGTAGAAATTAAAAAAAACAATTTTTTTAACCTAAGTCTCAATCTCAATCAAGATTGACTTGTACACTAGCGAAAGGAATCCAGGGTTTACAAACCAGTCACTTCTTGGTCCTTCGGGATACAACCGACAACCCTGCTCAAAATTCGACCATAAGTATACCTTCTAAATGCGTCCCACTACAGGACTTTATTTCCTTTTCCCTAGAGGCAAAATAATATCCCAAGTTTTTGTGTTTCGAGGTAAATGAATCAGAATCGGAATTCGGAATTTAATGTTGGCGCCATATTATTGCCTTGAAAATCTGAATACATCATTTAAAACTTCCCTCTTTGACGTCATTACAAATTCGAAATTTGAATACCTAACCGGTTAAAAGGTCACAAGAAATACCTAAGTACATCATTTTATTAAAAATAATAAAATATACAGCATGTTTCAGAAAGTTTTGGCCAAAAAATAATCATTTGGGTCATCAAGTGTGTATTGAAGATTTGTTTGGGACAGTTGTTGATAATTTTTTCGCGATTACGATGTTAGTCCCATAGAGAAAGTTGTTCAGTTGATGGTGTGTACCACACCCTTAAGCCGCTGATAGACTTGAGCATTCACTTGTAATAGAACATCGAGCATTCGCCGTTTTTAAATTTGTCGAACTGAACAACGGATAGAGCCAAACGTCGCTACGAATATTTTCACGATCATTCTAGCCAACGCTCTAGTAAATGCTCGTTAAAAATGTATTCTTCACGAAGATGTCAGACTTGACTTGAAAATTGCTCGGCTCGGCAAATAGCTCGAAGCAACTGTCGTTTCGCTAGAACGCTCTATTTTAACATTCGCTAGAATGCACAAGTCTATCAGCAGCTTTAAATATGACCACACCTTTCTGATACATGGTGTATATATTACCTCCGGTACCATGTAACGTGAGTAGAGGTAGGTATAACATGCAAAGAAAATGTTGATGCATGCCATTATTTCCCTCTAGGGAAATAATGGCTGAAAGGTGTACGATCTGGCCAAAGGTATAAAAACTCGACCTCCCACGTATTGACCGATCGCTTCTACACGCGGTTCACGCACAACAAACGCATAAGAAAACGGCCTCGCCGGATAAACATGACTGACGCAAACAACTTGTTGATGATTTAAATTGTATGCACACTGCACTCGACGCAGAGATGCGAATGAATACACAAAGAACGCCATTTTTCTTAGTTAGAAAGTCGCAACAGGTAGAACGGGTATCCACAAAGTCATCTCCTTTGCAATTCAACCAAATGCCACCTTGTACAAGGAAACCGGCTTGGCCACATTTACTACTCATCAAAGGTTAGGTATTATTAGGTGGAAATAACACCTTTGACAAATTAATGTTTTCTTCCCTTGGTCTATAAAACTCTACGTACATTAAACGTGTATCAACCCTGTTCCGTAATTTGAAATGTCAAACTCCCGACAAATGTTCATTACTAAGATGATTAATTGTTCTAGAACTTGATGTTTCAGAATTTGGGATATTTAAACAAACATCAAACGGATATTAATTTTAAAAGGGGATTAGAAACATACTTCGTGCGGAAGTAATTTGTGGATAAGGCCTATATTGTACAAAGACGGATGCCGTCCCCTCAAAAGGATAAATAATTCTAATTAGTAAATTCGTAATCACATTTACCGACTTTTCGCATTTTAGGTAATCTTCGTTTTGTATTCGTAAATGAAATAATAATAAACTTACCAAATCAGATTGGTCTATAACAGAGGTAGTACTGGCTGTAGGTCCCAAGTTGGTCTTCGGGTACGCAAAATAAATATCGATATGGTATCGATGCCAAACAATCAAAGAGCTATCAAGCCATAGTGGGCGCTATTGGCGGCGTAACTGCGCAACATGCGCCAACGCTGGCATTTATCAACAACCGGCCGTATGCACTGCATCGCGCAGATAACGATACTCAATACTCTATGAATATGCATTACGATAGATATTAATAGGTCATCTATTAGTATATTCTGTGCCCGCTAGCGGTTTCACGTGTGTGCTCCATTCGTCCATTATCCTACTTTTTTTTTTTTTTGTGAAATCGTTTGAAACTTTGGCGGATTTAGAAACCCATAACCCATTGCCCACTTCAAAACTCACGTCTTATCTTTGAAATTAGTCTTATAGATATCAACAAGTACAGACATCCACGTGCACAGGGTGAGTACTTAGTCGATTAGGTCATCATCTGCCTAGCCTTTTTACCCGACTAAGGCGAAACAAAACGGAGGGTTATGATTTTGACCGGTATGTTTCAGCTGTTCGCTCATAACTTCTAAACTACTCACCATAATTTGATAAATGAGGTATCGCTGGAAGCGACTTGATCGTCCGCTGGTTATAGGCTATGTGACGTCACATTAAATGTGTCAAATTATGTGAATATGGCTCCCTATAAAGAACATAATAGTGAAGAACATAAAAAAAAATTAATAAAATTATTCCTTTTTGGGTATCAAATGAAAGAGATTCGCACATTTCAAAAATATATAATTTGTTAGCTGTTGCTCGCGGCTTTTCTAGCGTGCACTAGTGTTGCCCAAATTCAGTCTTGGTCTTGCAGTCTTGGTCTTGTTCTTGCGTTTTTGCAAGACCAAGACCAAGAACAAGACCGCGTATTTTTAGCAAGACCAAGACCAAGACTGACCGTGCAAGACTTGAGCAAGAACAAGACATAGCCTGCAAGACTCTTGCGTCTTGCAGCTAGGACTTAGCGCTATTTCACTGAGTAGTTGGGTGTAACAGTTTGGTGTATAGGTAGGTACGCTTAGGAATTCTATGAGACGCAAAAAACTGTATCAAAGAATATGAAAAACGCGCATTACGACTAATACCATAAACATAGCGAATAAAAAAATATCTATTAAAATCAAACTGAGTGCATGCATAGTTATGTTTTAACCATCGGCACTTTGATAATGCGGCATCAAAGGTTTTGTACTTACTTCTCAAAGAAATTTGCCGCTTTTCGGAAGTACATGGTTATGATACACGCGCCGGCGGCTTCTTTTGAAATCTAAAACAATCGTTGCCGCCACGCCGAAATCATAACATTTGACACTATTTGATTGCCGCCATAGGGCGTAGGTATACTCATGCAAAATAATTTCCTAGTAGAGTACCTACAGGTGTTCCAAAGAATAAATAAGTTTCAGAGTGCATGAAAATGAATACATTGTACTGATCACGCAAGTAGTATTATGATTAGGATAAAATGGTAAGGATAGGTAGTAGATGTCATATTAATTCATTCTAGTAAGTATATATTATAATATTGATTACTTATATGGTTTTAAACTAATTACTTAGGTACTATTATTGTACATTTAGTCATTATATTTCTTAAGTTTTTACAAGAAAAAATAGCAAAAAAGTGTTCAAATATCACCCGTTTAATAAATATTGTAGCCACTTTTAAATATACTTGAAACGTGTAAAAAAATTCTACAAAACTAATAAAATAATATAAAAAGCGTAGGTACTTACCTACTAATTAAATAAAAAGCCTGCGATAAGAGTTTTGTATTACTTACCAGCCCGAATATCTCTGAGAGAGATGATGAGAGTAAGTATTTACTAGCTGTGCCCGCGACTTCGTCCACGAGGAATAGTAACTTTGGAGGTATAGTGACGTTCACTTATATGTAAAGAATAGTGATTGGCACTAATTCTATTTTTATTCACGCGTCGTGTCTGTACAAGTAGGTAATATTTAGTGTGTGTTTGTACGCCGCACGCGGCATTGTTTGATTTGCGGCGGCATCCTTTTCATAGAGCCGGCACGTGGCGAGGCGGCGCGGTAGAAAGCAAGGAAACGTACTATAAATAAAGGAATTATTTTAATTCCAGTCATTTCCAATTGAGCTGTGCTTCGAGTCTAACTTAATAATTGTTTTTACTAATTCTCGTTGTTTTCTAAAAACGTATCACGTGTACAATTTAATATGAGTGACGAAGATTCAAATTATTCTAGTCCGAGTAACGAGAGTTTGAGTCACAGATCTAAAAGACCCAAAAGCAAATTTGAGGAGTTTTTCGAAATAATTCATGCATCCCAAACTGCCTTCTGTAAATTGTGCCAACATAAAAAGATTGAAATAAAAATGAAAAACAGAAACACTTCAGGCTTAAGGAAACATCTAATATCTTTCCACAAAAAGGAATCAGAAATATTTCTTCCTGTTAAACCAAAATTAAGTGGAGATATCACAAGCTTTTTAGTAACCGCTGGAAGAAGTGGACAGGTAAGAATATTTTTTTAACAGTTAAAAGAATTTTAACTCCGCGTAGCTATTCATGCGATACTTTCAAAAACGCCATTAACTTACGTAAGTATTTTTGAGTTAGTGGTGTTTTCACAGTTTTCATCTAGGGGTGCGACATATTAAGTATGTAATTATCGTCTTAAATATTTTTTATAAACACCCATATTTTCATTTAATCGGCCAGTAACAACTAAGTACTTTATTTTGGTAAATTACAGTACAGTGCAACCTTAATATAACAAATATCAATTTAACGATTTTCTCGATTTAACAACAACAAACCTCCTCCTCTTATACGCTCAAACCTAGTATGTTTTAAATAATAACACAAGATTTATTGTTTTGTTTCAGTCGGAAAACAGCAGTGACAACATCACGACAGCTACAGTTGATTGGGTGGTGAAAAAATATCTTCCCTTCTCATTTTTCGATGACGAAGCTACACAAGTATATTTTCGACGTATTTGCCCTAATATGGTGTTTCCTAAAAGGTCTACACTTAGAAGGAAAGTCAAAGAGCGATTTGAAGAGCTCCAATTGAATCTCAAGGAACGACTTCAACAATTATCATCTAAAATGTCTTTTACCATTGATGGGTGGACGTCAATTGCTGGTAGGAGTTACTACGGGGTTACTATTCATTATATAGACAACGAATGGAAGTATCAATCTGTAGTTCTTGATTTTATACCATCACGCGGTCGACATACTGGGGAAGATATTGCAACGATTTTCCATGAATGTTTATTGGAATATGGCATAATTGATAAAATACAAGGTATCACGGTCTACAACGCAACTGCAAATACCAAGTTTATGTATGAACTGGGCAAACAGCTGCCGCCACACTTTGATTCAGACAATCAACATTTCCGGTGCTTTGCTCACATTTTAAACCTTGGTGTACAAGATTTATTAAAGACCTTAGCATTACACTGTGAGTCTGACACTAACGCGCAAGATCAGCAGTACGAAGACTATGCAGACGAAACTGAGGATGAGGAAGATGAAGAATCTGCACCAAATATTGCTGACTCGCGTACATCTGTAACAAAGTTACGCAGTATTTCCAGTAAAATAAAAAGAAGTGAGATAGTGAAGAAGAAGTTTCAGTCTGCTTGTGAAGCAGCTGGCGTGCCATCAAATCTAAATGCCATTCTTGACTGTCCAACGAGATGGAATTCCACACATGATATGATTGGATTTGGTTTAAAAGTGAGAGCGGGCATTGACATATTGTGCAGTTCTGTCACCGAATTAAATGATTTTCAAATCACAGCTAATGAATGGCAGGTACTCGAAAAATTACATAAATTTCTAATAAACTTTAAACTTTTAAGTACAAAACTTGGTGGAGACAAATATGTTACATTACCGCTAGTCATTGTATCATTCAATCTCTTGCTAGATAAAATTGAATCCATGGTAAAACAGTTAGATGAGAAACCTAATCGATCTGAAGTGGATGAAAGGCTCATTCTAGCTTTCCAAGCAGCTCGAGACAAAATGCTTAAACATTACAAGAAGAGCAACTGGATTTATTGTACTTCTTTAATTTTAGACCCAAGGCATAAGGCTCAGACTTTTGACCTGACAATGTGGGGGAAGCAACTTAAAACAGAAAGTCTGCGCAAGTTCAATGAACTTTATGAAGAATATAAAAGTCTACACTCACTGAACAAATCTCTGGAATTACCAGTAAAAGAAAATAAAGTATGTGATGAAGATGAAGACGTAATAGACTTTGATAAACTCTATGAATGTCCCTCGACGTCATCTGGATCTTGTCTTCAAGGCTTAGTGATAGACGAGTTGGAGGAGTACCTGAGAAAACCAAGAACTGCCAGCTCGGAAGACATTTTAGATTGGTGGAGGACGCATGAGACAGAGTATCCGATTTTATCGAAAATGGCCCGTGATTTTCTCTCAATACCTGCAACTTCAGTACCTGCCGAGAGGTTATTTTCTAAAGCATCATTAGTAATTAGAAAACATAGAAATAGGTTAAGTGATGAGTCAGCCAGATGGTTACTTTGTATTAATTCTTGGTCAAAAAAAATTATATAAAGTATCATAACCTAATGATAAAGCTGTTGATTTGTGTTGTATTTTATTTTTTATTCAAATAAATGATAAATCGTAAAACTCTTTTATTAAATTTCTTATAAGTTGAGGGTTCAATCTCTTTCTAGACAGATAAGTATTGTTCTTTAAAATACAGTCAAGTTATTGTAATTAATTTGTTTTTTTACATGTTTTAGCAAATGTAAGCTTATAAATCATAAATGTTTATTAAGAAACAGTTACTTCCATGGAAAACGACATATAGGTCAGTTGATTTTTCGAATTTCTTATCAAATCTTCAGTTATTTATTAATCTGCTTGATCTTTACTATGGCTATGTTAATTCAAGCTCACAATGTTCCAATTCTAATACGTTTTTCTAAGATTTAAAGTAAACTTTAATAAATAGTAATAGACTAATAGGTAATTGCAAGACTTGCAAGACTCTTGCTGGAAGACCAAGACCAAGACCAAGACTGGGAGCGCAAGACCAAGACCAAGACCAAGACCAAGACCAGGTGTATTGGCGCAAGACCAAGACCAAGACTGGCTAAGTCTCGTCTTGTTCTTGCATTTGGGCAACACTAGCGTGCACCAGATAATTAGGAATATTTCTAAAATCACGCGTCAGATGATGTGAGCCAAACATATTTTTTCTCCAAACCTACCCAAAATACATATAAAATAAATGTTCTTCTTTAAAAAATGTAAAGCGGCTCTGCAAATACTTTATCACGAAATTATAACCCTGAAATAATTTAAATAAAAAGTAAGTTCAAAAACTAAAACCCGACTACTGAAAAATCACGGTCTGAAAAGTATGAAACAAGAAAATATTCTCATTTGAAACATGACAAAGACAGACAAATAAAAAATCCGGAGTCAAATGTAATCTGTTCATTTTCTAACATGACTCCGAATTTTTAATTTGTGCCTTTTTTAAATTTCAGATGAGAATATTTTCTGTTTCAAACTTTTTAGACCGTGATTTTTCAGTAGTCGGGTTTTATTTTTTGAACTTGGGTTTAAAGAACTTTATTTCTCACAAGAACTTATTTATAAAAATAACAGTTCGCTTAAAATGAGATACTTAAGTGATCCTAATTATTGCTATTAACATTGGTTACCTCTAGGGTGCTGGAGACATTCTAATTATTATTATTAATTATTATTTCTTTGTTTATGTTATTTCAAATGTTGTAATGTATTGCCTTAATCTGCGTTTGAATGTCTTTACATTGTCACATTTTTTTACATCCTAGGGTAGACTGTTGAACAGCCGTGCTCCTTCAACCAATATCGTTCTTTTGCCACTCAACTTATCGCAACTATGTTGGGGTCGGCTTCCAGTCTAGCCGAACGCAACTGAATACCGGTATTTTACATGGAGCGACTGCCTATCTGACCTCCACAACCCAGTTACTGGGTAATACGATACTCGTTGGTATGACAGGTTGTCAAGCTTTCGGGCTTCTGACGACCCGTAACGACTGTCAAGTCAAAGATCTACGAATGACAGCCGGGGCTTAACGTGCTTTCCGAGGCACGGAGGGGTAAAGATAGTCACTTATCCAAGGACCAAACGCGGCAAGCGTAGCTTAACCTGATCGATCGACTCGTGGTGCGGCTGTTATTACTTTAGCCACAAGCTCCTGCCCCAGGATTAGTCAATTAGGTATTTGTACAATTAGAACTGTGAAAACAGCACAGACTGGTATACAATGTACAAAAGACCAATTTCAAAGCCGAAGGCACTTACAACAGCACCACTATTATTTTAAAGGATCGGCTTTCAAGTTTTGAGTATGAATGTCGATGGCTATAAGAGTAGGGGAAGACCAAAGAAACGATGGATGGATTGTGTGAAAGATGACATGGCTAGAAAGGGGGTGACTACCGAGATGACGAATAATAGAGAAGTATGGAAAAAAAGGACATGTTGCGCCGACCCCAAATAGATTGGGATAAGGGCAGGAGAATGATGATGGCTTTCAAAGAACACTCAACGTCGGCTTTACATAACAAGTTCCCGTAGATATTTGATAATACCTGTGATAATAACATTTCTAAAAACAATAAGGGATAATATTACCGAACAGCGATCCGCAAGGGTAAACAAACAAAAATGAGTCCCCGTAGGGTGAGCGCCCCAAATAAGTAATATACCCGTGGAGTTACAGTGAGCACTGGTCTTAATTCAATATGAATAATGAATTAAAAGCGAAGGCCAGCGCCACTACATTGTGTTGTGTACCTTACGATTGTGGGCCTGTATTTACCATAATAATTATCTTACATTTAATTGTTCAAAGGACACTTAATGAGGACGAATTCTGTGACGCCTATTAAAGTTTCTGTGTTCACTTCTTTAGATCTTTACTCTCTTACTTGTGTGTGAGAATTATTTTGTAAATAACATCACAACAATTAGGTAGGTAATTTACGAGAATTGTCCTTCGAGAGTCGAGACCTTAGAATTAATTGTAATTTCTTGCTGAAAGATGGTTTCGGGGAAATGCGAGAGGTCTTAGACATAGCTTCTTTGACTATGGTACCTACATCAGAATCCGAAGTCGCTACATATTTTCATGAAACAGCGTATGTTGTCAGTACATACAAGGATGGTTACATTAATTATGTAGTCAAATTCCGTCTAACTTCGCACTGGGAGGCCGTTGCCAAAGACAACCGCAATCTCGCACTCATAGGGATGCGAAGGGACATTCATTATACAATTTGGATAAAAGCTTATTAGGTTTGCGAATAAAACATCGTGCAAAACCTCAAACACAAAACAGATTACAGATTTCGTTTTCCGAAATTAGCACTATGCTGAGTGGAAGCTTCTTGTGACAGTCACGACGTCGACTATTTCTGATTGGCAATTCCCGTATTTTTAACAACGTTCGCAGTCTCATCTCAGTCTCAATCTGTCAAAAATTGTGTAGCGTTTACCTGCATTTTTGACATTTGATTGCGATTTGAACTTGAACGTTTTTAAGTACGAGAATTGGGCTTCTGTTCTCTGCTTACAATGGGGATGATGCTTGGGTAAAAAAAAAAAAAGAAATTCAGACAATAAAAAAATATTAGACACGTATCTTTTGCTTTATCATATAAAAAAATACTGAGATAAAACGCATTAAAGTTAGGGAGCGGGGTCTCGCTACGTCACAACTATAACAAACTACGTATAAAATATAGCAAGGAGTGACGTCATGCCACATTTTAACTCGACGTATTTTTTACGTAATCATTTGATTACGTCTACAAGATGTCAGATCATAATGATTATTATGTACAGGACGAACCCATCATCAATCACCAGTAACAAAGAGGAGACCCAAAAACCATTTGGCAAGTTTTTAATTACGCACATAGCAGAGAGAAGATTCGCTTTATTCTATTACAACAATGTGTATTCAGAATTCAGAGGACGATTCGATTCTGGTCAACATGAATTATGTATGTACAGTGCAATCAGTGGCGTCGGTAACGACAAATTACTACACGTATATCTGGACAATGGTATCGGGCGGTATCGCTAATGTATAATGTAAGTACGGAGGGCCTCTGATAATAATGTGCATCACTGTTGATTTAGTCCCGCCGACGCGACGTTAAATGCGATAAGTTTCGTTGATTTGTAATTGTGAGGAAGAGGAAGTTATGTAATAGAAGGTACTACTAAATTATAGGGTTGGGCCGAATGTGGTTTGAACCGAATACGAACTTCAGCCGAACATTCGGTGAAAATAAAAACATCGGCCTAACTTCGGTTACTTTCACTTGGAAATGTATACGAAAAAAAAACATAACAGACTCCCGCTAGATAACCCTTGGAATCCTTGGTGTTTTTGCAACATAACCTTCCCTTCGAGAAGTGGAAGTTATGTAATAGATAGTACTACTAAATTTAGGGATGGGCCGAATGCGGTTTGAACCGAATACGAAGTTCGGCCAAAGATTCGGTGAAAATAAAAAAGTTCGGCCGAACTT
Organism: Cosmia pyralina; assembly: GCA_946251885.1. Taxonomy (NCBI): domain Eukaryota; kingdom Metazoa; phylum Arthropoda; class Insecta; order Lepidoptera; family Noctuidae; genus Cosmia; species Cosmia pyralina. The sequence continues at coordinate 25,242,532 of OX276343.1, forward strand.
CGGTTATTTTCATTTGGAAATGTACAGACACCCGCTAGATAAGGCAGAATCCTTGGTGTTTTTGCAACATAGCCTCCCCTTGTAAATTTTAAATACCAGTGGTATAAAGATTTGATTTAAAACTTTTATTAAAAATAAAAATTGTGATTTTTCGCGATAATTATTTCAATATCTAAATGTCAAAATTCTGATAATGTTTAGAATACATTAATATTTTTAAATAAGTTGTAACAACTAACAAACAATAAAACTGCTTATGATTTTATTTTAACGCTTTAGTTTTATTATTTATTTATTTCAAAACAGTTATTTTAATATATTCTTGTATCGAAAGTTCGGCATTTGAATCGAATTTCGGCCGAATGCCGCCGAAGTTCGCCGAATGTGAAATGAATTTCGGCCCATTCCTACTAAATTATTGTCAGTTCAAAACATAAACCATAAGAAGCCAAAACACAGTTAGGTATGTGGTAAAGTATTCAAATATTAGCAAAAGATGGCGGATTCAATCTTAAGGACGCTGTTACAAATGGGTAGTCAAATCATTACTTTTTTCACAAAAGTATAATTATTAAATAAAATTCTTTACCTACATTCTTAAAATGTTTTTTGGCCAAATTGTTGATAGATGTGCATGGTACGATTCTGAATTATAAATATTATTTTAGATAGGTACAGTTTCTCAATAAATGTACCGGAGTGAAAATTTTTACTTCGGTACATTTATTGAGAAAAAAGTACCTATTTAAAATTATCAACAATTTGGCCAAAAAACATTTTAAGAATGTAAAGCATTTTATTTAATAAACATACTTTTGTGTAAAAAAGTAATGATTTGACTACCCATTTGTAACAGCGTCCTTAATACATTTCTATATAACCAATCTTCGAGCACTGCAACCGTTTCAGTCGCTGCAAACTCATTCTGAAACGTTAGAAACCTTTCACATTTAAAAAAAAATGGAGGCACTTAAAAGTCTCATTTACACCAATAATTGAGGAAATGGATTCATTTAATTAATTACGCTTGAAGCGTTTTGAAGTAGGTAATTGATTTTCCCATCAACATTCAAACTGTAGGGTTAGCCAACAGTTTAGGGATAGAAATGTTATTTTAGAAGTGGGTCGTGGTGTGGCGAGGAAAACAAATGGGAATATAGAGCATTAACATGTTCCATGTCAAAATGTTTGACGTATTACCAAGGGTGTATGCTTTTGCGCATAACGACGTGATTTTAAATATTTTTTGAAGTAGATAAATCAGAATATATTTAAAAGTTCACGTCATTACGATAACTAGCCAGTTCAAATAAAGAAATACGATCAAAAAATATCAATTCAGCCTTTAGTTTAGCAGTCAAACGACTCTGAAGGTCAATCGAACTTCTCATAATATCGACGATGGTTCCAACGAAAACAATAATAATCAAGCGATGTTATCTTTCGCCACTGATAGACTAACTGCCAATTTAATATTCGAAGATTTCTGCGAAAATACTGCAAGACATTCCTTTAAAGAAATTGAAGTGTGGGTAGTGCAGAGGTCAAAATACTGTTTCCAAAATCAAATCAAGCACATAGGCGCACGCTAATGCAAGTATGAATATCAGAAGCTAATGCAGGTTTTACCTGACACATGCTAATCAGCAGTGCTATTCTGTACAAATATCACCGTGAAAACTTAGGTGAAGTGAGCGTGGAGTGAGCTGTCAATAGTGTCAATCCCTAGCATCAAGTAGAATGACAACTCGCTTCACCTAAGTTTTCACGGTGTGAGATTTGTACAGAATAGCACTGCTGGACCATTTGTTACTATCTCGAACCGCAACCGCACGTTGCTTGTTCTTTATTTGAATCGAAGTAGGTATGTCAGTCATGGCGTCACTTTCTTTCTTATCGCCGTTGATTATCGCTTTGAAGGGCGATAAACGTAGGTGTGGCCACCACTTACGGCGATAATTTGACCGAATTTAACTATCGCGATGTTTAAAGCGTTTATGGGCATTGACGTTAACGTTGTAGTATGGCCGGGGCATCAAAAATGCGTTTTTTTTTTTATGTTGGCGCCTTGTATTTTCTTAATAGTCATGTACAGTGGTCATGCAGCCCACTGTACACAAAATTGTGCATTTGTGTGTGTGCACTAAATAAATCATTTATTTATCTATCTAATGACGAATATGACCATGCTCCAGCAATAGGACAAAACAAAGAATATCTGATTATGTGTTCCACGAATCCAGTATTTATAAGCAGTACACGACACATGGTACCGTCATGAAAGCTTCATAATCCATCGGCGCCCAACATGATCACTATAATCCGGGCATACATTAACACAGTCGATGTTTGCACGACCGACTGTACGAAATGAATACGTACTCTATTAACATCAAGGAGGATTAATCCAACCTTTTTAACAGTATTTTTTTCTTTTTTTTACCGACTTCAAAAAAGGAGATTCTATATGCGATCCGTATGTAGGTATGTGTTATGTATTTATGTATGTTTGTATGTCCGCGATTTTCTCAAAAAGTAATAAACCAATTTTGATGATTCTTTCACTAACGTGATCTACATTCAGGAAGGTTATACATTAGGTAATTATTATTATGTACGTAGTTATAAGTATGCATAAACGTACTGTATCTCCGGCATTTCTAAGCGGATTCTAATGATTCTTCTTTTCGTTCGTCTTAGGCTTGTGTATATTCAACTAAAAATAGAAAAAAAAAAATTGCTTTAAAAAAGTAAAAACTGACTTCAAAACCTAAAACGAATAAAATAACTTACATACAGCTTCTGAAGTCGGTGTCTACAATTCTTCAATGCACATTAGCTGGGCACCGACTTCAGATGAAAGTAATTTTATTATTTGTAGGTTTTATCCTATTAAATGTACATTATTTATTTATTTATTTATTTATCCTCCAACTGGAACGCCATACAGCAATTACATCAACAGAGCAAAAAATTACTTCATGAGCTGCTTTCCATCCATCCTGTGCGCGGTGGACATGGGTCACCCACGCTTACGCTGTCACGCAGCGTCAAGACACTTCTCCTTATTTCCATAACTCCATCCATATTGCGCACATTCAATGCGATATTATTGATACTCAATGAATTTTTCAAAATAAATACATTTAAATTGAAAAGAAACGAAAATTTTGATGTCATCCTTTTTTTTTTTTTTTTTTCTTTTTTTGTGGATGGGAAATCATCAAATGACTTCTCCCGCTCTGGGCAGAGCGGGAGGGCGTGTCAGACTTTTACTGACTAAAACCCACCCATGCTCCTTCAACTGCCCGTGCCAGGGCCACGGTATCTCTTTCGAACTACCCGCGACCCCGGCGGCATCGGCCCAATTGACCCCGTCACTGCTGACATCTCTTTGAGGCGCGCGTGGACCACAACGCGCCGTCGACCCGGGCCTGTTCCTTACCGGACGGCGAGCTGCCCATTACTCGTCGTCCGCAAGCCCGCGCCTACGGTGGCCGGGAATCGGCAATCGATTCCCGCCGCCCAGGGCGTCTCCTACGGCGGCTAGGGGCGCGAGGGCGCGACTGTTGCCTCTCCCTCACGCGTTCCGCTTCCTCCTTCGCGAGCATTACTACTTCGCAGAAGGAGGTGACGGCTTCCCATACACTCTCGCTCCGCACCATGGCCTGGACCAGGTTTGGACGCGAGAGATCGCCGCCGCCGATCGCCTCCGTGAGAACACGGCGGTGCTCCGCCCAAGCCGGGCAGACCTCCACTGTATGCTCCACCGTGTCCTCCGGGTAATCCACACAATGGTGACACCTGGGCTGATGTGTCATCCTGCCTGACAGATGTTGACAAACATTATAAACCTAGACCAATTTAGCTTTTCAAAGCAGGTGTTATACCGGCACAACTTGTAAGAGTTTCATGTAGGTTTAGTTTCATATCAATCAACCTTCCTAGCCTTTTCCCAACTATGTTGGGGTCGGCTTCCAGGCTAACCGGATGCAGCTGAATACCATTATTTTACATGGAGCGACTGCCTATCTGACCTCCACAACCCAGTAACTGGGTAATACGATACCCCTTGGTAAGACTGGTTGTCAGACTTTCGGGCTTCTGACGACCCGTAACGACTGTCAAAGATCCACGAATGACAGCCGGGACCAACGGCTTAACGTGCTTTCCGAGGCACGGAGGAGTCTCGGTATGTAAAGATGGTCACCCATCCACTGACCAACCCCGGCAAGCGTAGCTTAACCTGATGGATCGACCCGTGCGGCTGTTATTACTTAGCCACGAGCTTCTCATATAGGTACTTATATCGAACAAATTATTAGGGCCTCTATTACAAACAAAGCCTATTATTTAAGTATATTAGTTCCGACTCTCGACTCACTCGCAAAACCACAAACCAAGAGCATTGACTCCTTGAGACCTTCCTTAAATCCAAAATAGCCATAAATGTATTTTTAGAAAAAGACACCACAGGGCATGGTGAAGTTCAAGAATAAAAAGCGTAGTCAGATAAAAATAGCGTCGACAGATGGCGCTAAATGGGCAGGTGCGCGTGCGCCTGTCGTGTCAAGGCTCATCTTTTTTATGGTCAAGGTTGTACCCATAGAGATGTTTTATGAACGCTTATTTGACTCAATTAGTTGCTCTGTTGTTATTCGTAATAATTATAATAAAATTGTAAATAGCGTCCACATACCTACACTGATATGATCATGATACCTAGTTAATTGGGTGATTTTGTATTAATAAACGCTTTGAAGGATAATAACGAGCCATAATAGAAGTTTTATTGTTATCACTGCTGTGACCGTAGGTATACTTAGTGTCCTTCAAAGCGTTAATTTTAATTATCTATGATGTTTCTCTTATAGTCCAAGGCGTATCGTTATGGTCTAATTATCTGATAGGTTTGAATGTAAAATAATGCAAATGATTTGTCTATCTCATCTTTTGTTCTTTTATTTGATTTTCCCCTGAATAAAGTTAACGTTTGCCATCAGTTTGTAAATATTTTAAGTTGTAATCTGTGGAAAATGTGGTACCCGTTTACGCCCGCTGTGCCCAAATGGAAACCTTCAAATCTTTCATCAACTTTTTTTATTAACATGGCAATGATAATAAGCGGGGTAAACGGGTTAAATATTATTATGTTTATTATTAATATATCTGGTTGTTTTCCCTTATGAAATAAAATAAAATTAGACTTTTAAAAGTTTTACATAAAAAAACAGCCAAGAGCATGTCGGACCACGCACAATGAAGGGTTCCGTGTTGAAAAGAATTTATCCCAAAACAAACTTAAAATTTTAGTTGAAAAACATGCTCACCCATTGATATACGTCACGCACGGTCTATTTTCCAACTGCAAATTTAAGTTTGTAAAGTTTGTAGGTAATCCCAAAAATCATTTTTTATGTAAAAAAATTACAAATTAACGATTTTCAGACTTTTCCTTTACTTGTGCTGGGAGACCTTGCTTCTTGTCAAATTTAGAGTTTAAGTTAGAATAGACCTCAAACCTCATGATTTCATGAAAACGCGAGATTTGAGGTCAATTCTAACTTATGGAGTTGTATTGCTGATTCTAATGATTATAATTCTGTATAGCCATATTAGCTACGGCCGCGAATCATATTTTAATCAACATACAACCTAACACTGACCTGCAAATTGCAAAAAACGTGAGAAAATTTGAATTTCGCGGGCTACCTTAGCGCATCCCCCTTAACAAAAACTAACTTTCTAACAAAAACAAAAACTATTCATAAAAACCTATACTCCGTTTGCAATAAGATTAGACATTTAATCAAACATTTTTTACAGTTCGTTCAACCAATTTTGACTTCTATTGCGTTGGCGGCATGACAAATGGCAGCTGCAGTAAACAGTTGGTATTGTAACCACTTATTTGCCTTTAATGTCATCCTTAGGCCTACGGAATAGAAGTCAAAATCGGTTGAACGGACTGTAAAAAAGGTTTATTTAAATGTCTAATCTTATTGTAAATGGAGTATACATATAAACTACGGAACGTGATTATCAACGGAAGTCTTTGAATGAGAGAGCGCTGACGACTTCCCTCAGTAATGACACGATGTCTCTATGAATAAAAATAATGAACGACATCAAAGAAAATCAAAGAACGAGTGAGCATGCATTGGGGTTACTCAAGTAAGGACTCTCAACTACCGTTTGTAGAACATAGAGCGTAAACCTCTATGTTCTACAAACGGTAGTTGACGGATCCTTCTTTCAAAGTTTAGTGTATCGTGTAAACAACGATACACTGAACTTTGAAAGAAGGATCAACATCTGACATTTACGTCATCTGTACAAACAGCAAAAGAACAAGCATTTTAGTCTTAGGAGACATCTATGAGCAATTTGAGTGCAAAGCGTTGGACAAATTGCAACTTGCGACGTCATCAAGTTGGAAAACAGCTCGTTTCATGCAGCTGTACGCACGTATTTACTAGTTTGTTACAGATACAATTAGTAGGTATACAGGGTCAAATTAAATTAGCTAGCGAAACTCTGTAGACGTAATGGGTGTCATTATCTAAACACGACGAAATAGAAATAAAAAATATTTAACGATTTTTTTTTGGGGTCTATGACCGCTGGTTACTTGAAGTGCAAGTTGATAAAATCGGTTTTATCGTGTTGAGATATCGATACCCATTAAGTTAGTGAGGTTTACAAAAAAAAACTATTTTTTAAACAAAAACAAAACTAAATTTCAAGCGTATATTTCCGACGCGCGGTGCGATGGTTTCTGACCCCAAAAAAACATCATCAAATTAATTTATTTTTTGTTTTATTATGTTTATGTTTAGATATCATCAGATCCTGGTTTCCTTATTATGGTACCACCCTTGGGATATCTCCTTTTCAACAAAAAAATAATCATAAAAATCGGTTCATAAACGACGAAGTTAGCCGCGAACACACATTTAAAAAAATATAAATCGGTCGCATTGAGTAACCTCCTTTTTTTGAAGTCGGTTAAAAATTTTGATTAGGTTGGAAACACTGCTATCTGTCATTTTACCAGCTGTAGAAAGCTGGCGCATGTATTTTATAGAAAGCTTGGAAAATACAAATTTCTTCTAGAGAAATAAAGTGAAAAGGTATGTTCAAATTCTGGAGTCAAATGTCCCACCAGTCACAATGGAATGCCCTTTCGAATTCTGCCTCGATTATTGAACTTGGAAAGGAATATATAATGGCATTACGGAATCTCTGGATGAAAGGTTTGGCATTCCTCAAGTTTTGCAAACCGAATGATAAATAAATTACATGAATTTCGCGAGCAACGTGTGATGCATGAAAATTACATTCCAAGGTAAAATAGCCTTAGTCAAAGATAATATTATAATACTGTTTAGTTTTAACTTCCAGATAGCGAAAAAGGATTTTCTGTGCTTGCTTTCCGAAAAAATACCTATACCCAGGAAAATATACTAAAGTATACACAGCACTACAGCAGCAATCAAGTGAATGATAAATAAATTACATGAATTTCGCTTGATGCATGAAAATTACATTCCAAGGCAAAATAGCCTTTAGTCACACATAATAGAATACTCCTTAATTTTAACTTCCAGAAAGCGTAAGTGGATTTTCTGTTCTTGCTTTCTGAAAAAATATCTATACCTAGGACGATATAGTAAAGTATACACAGCACTGCAGCAGCAATCAAATACTAGTCGCCTCAACAACTACATTGTCAGAGAACGAAGAACGTCAGTAGCAGCACAGAGTAATAAAGCTACAGTAGTTTCTGGGCAGTAACCTTGAATTAATTACCTACGGATACGTGTCCGTCCGTGCGTAACTGCCGCGCGCTCGAACTGTTTCGTAACTGAGACTGACTGAGATTTCGAAGCGCGTCGTTTCGGCCGTTTTCTAAGAAGGTAAACTACTGTATCATTATTATTCTGTGGTAGCAGTACATTGTTTGGAGTGCACTTAAATCGCTGCGGAAAAAAGGACCTGTCTATAATATTCTACTGAAGAAGCAAAATTTTAAATCCTTATCATAAGGACTATTAAAATAGAGCTTCTACAAAATTAGCTTACGGATGTAAGACGAGACAACTTATAATAATGAAGGGTGCTTGTGGTAAACGAGGCAGGAGTAATCAGGGAACTAAACATTCTGGAATACATCATCATCTGCCTTGCCTTTTCCCAACTATGTTGGAGTCGGCTTCTACCAGTATTTTACATGGAGCGACTGCCTATCTGACCACAACCCAGTTACTAGGCAATAATACGATACCCTTTGGTAAAAGTGGTTGTCAGACTGACCGGCTTCTGACGACCTGTAACGACTGTCAAAGATCCAAGAATGGCAGCCGGGACCAATGGCTTAAGGTGCTTTCCGAGGCATGGGAGGGTCTTGGTATGTAAAGATAGTTAGTTACCTATCCACGGACCAATCGTGGCAAGCGTAGCTTAACCTGATCGATCGACCCGTGCGGCTTTTATTACTTAGCCTCGAGCTACGCGCGGCTGTTATTACTTAAGAGGATATATCGAAGCGTGGTTTAGCTCGGTGTGTAAGTGAAATGGCGTTACGGCTGTTAAGTTTGACGCGCGAGATAGAACTCACGCGTACCGGAATTTAAACGTGCTTCGTTTAAATTTAGATTTATGACCAAATGCTATACTTAAATAAATTTTAAGCTTAGTAAGTTCTTAAAAATACCTTCGATTTAAAGCAAATTTTACTGCACAATAAGGAACTGTTTACGTGTAATCGTATAAAACAAAAAATGGACGGTGATTCTTTAGAATTTTTTTCTATGGAAAAAATTTCAAGTAGGTACCTACAACAGCAGATAATATCGTCAAATTTGGTTTTATAGGATTTTTAAAAACACAAAATTATCGATGTATCCCCTTAACTAAACATTATAGATTAGAGCAGATATTTAGTTTATTCAGCAAGGCAAAGCTTCCCCGTTAGGGCTATGGTTTCGCATACGTGACAAACATCAGATACACTTTTAAGGATGCCTAGCAACATTTCACCAAAATTTTCCTCCAAATTTATGACGCACAAGGCTTCCTCAGACAGGCGCGACGCGTCTCTAGTATAGAACAATTTTTATGAAAACGTCATTGAAATTGTTCTACCAGAATCGCGTCGCGCCTGTCTGCGGGAGCCTTAAGTCTTTCCTTCCACAACAAAAACAGAGGATTGAATAAAAAAAAAGAGCGAAAACGTAGGAAATTAATTTTAACACGAGAAATGTGGCTGGCTCCGTTATGGATTTTCAATTTCCTGTCGTATGAAAAAACAAGGAACACCACAGTCATTACAAGAGCATACAGGGTCAAATTAAATTAGCTAGCGGAACTGCGGAGTTCCGCACGTGAATTTGATGATGTTTTTTTTTTGTCATCAAAAGCCGGTAGTATAGTCGTCACTTAATCAGTTTAAAAATCAGTTTTTTTTTTTTGTGTATGAAGCTATAAACAGACGTGATGGGTAAGTTGATAATACAGATTTTATCAACTCACACTTAACATACACAAAACAATACTACCAGCGGTCATTGACTCCAAAAAATCATCTATAAGTACCAGTCTACCAGTAATTTAAATGGTGTGCATAATAAAGAGTATTCTATTCTATCTATGTATTTAATCTTTTTTATATATATTTTGTCTTATTTAGTTATCGATTCCCATCCCATCACGCCTGCGGAGTTTCACTAGCTAATTTAATTTGATTCGGTATTGTGAACTGTACACTGATCAGTGTACAGTTCGTAGATATTACAAATGTGCCGCTGCTGCTGTAATGCGTTCAAAGTCAAATAATTTATTTCAAATAGGCCCATGAAAGGCACTTTTGATCGTCAAAAAAAAAAAAAAAAAAACGTAGAAATGGTCTGTAGTCGCCCCTTCTAAATGGTAGTTTAGTATGGAGAAGGAAAAAAAATCAATCTCTTTTAAAATTATTTTACAATCAATCAATCAATCTGCCTAGCCTTTTCCTAACTATGTTGGGGTCGGCTTCTAGTCTAACCGGATGCAGCTGAATACCAGTATTTTACATGGAGCGACTGCCTATCTGACCTCCACAACCCAGTAACTGGGTAATACGATACCCTTTGGTAAGACTGGTTGTCAGACTTTCGGGCTTCTGACGACTCATAACGACTGTCAAAGATCCACGAATGACAGCCGGGACTAACGGCTTAACGTGCTTTCCGAGGCACGGAGTCTCGGTATGTAAAGATATGTAGTCACCCATCCACGAACCAACCCCGCCAAGCATGGATCGACCCGTGCGGCTATTATTACTTAGCAGCGAGCTAAATCTAAATAAGTTAAATGAAAAAAAATAATGCGCTGTCATGTTATCTTAGTAAGCACAGTTTATTCGAAGGCTGCAAGAAATATAAAAACTTTTTTACAAAAAAAATACAACCGACTTCCAAAAACAACTACAAAGTGAAAAATAACTTTAATTTCGGAAGTCGGTGTCTAGTTAAATGTATTTTCGTTTTTTGCCACCGACTTCCGAAATTAAAGTTATTTTTCACTTTGTAGTTGTTTTTGTAAGTCGGTTGTATTTTTTTGTAAAAGTTTTTATTTTTCACTTTTTAGTTGTGGAACCTACCCCACACAAATTCTAATACCACTACCTGCAAAACAAACTAGAACATCATCCACATAAAAGTGGGGAAAAAATACGTATTATTGAAGCTAACTCAAAATCTACCGAAGCAAAGTTAATCAATTTTATATGGGACCAACTGTGATGTATACCCTTTCGAATACACACATCAAAAGTGTCTAGGGATCAACATATATTTTTGCAATAACTTTTCTCCTGATTGATATTAATTAAAATTTTCTTTAAGGATTCATCAAATAAAGTGTTTTCGTTTGTCACAGTAACGATAAACCAAGTCACCTTTGCATTAATAAAGAAATTTGCCATTTTCCTAATAAAGGGATTTTTGACATTTGAACCACTAACATTAAAGTTCGAAAAAAAGACTGAAATAACAGTTTTCTTTAAAATTTTATTGGGTAACTTAAACAATTAATAATCCGTGTTTCTACCGCGAACACTAACAACACAAGAACATCGGTTTGGCATACTCAAAATGAGTTCATCCAAATCACGCTGTGGAATGGCCGCCCATGTTCGTTGCAATAACAAAAAAAGGTCTTCTTGCGACTGGATACCCTCCATATTCGGCAGAGCTCTTCTCTGTAGCATATCCCATGCATGCTCAATCGGGTTCAAGTCTGGCGACTGAGCAGGCCAGGGCAGGACATTGATGTTAGCTGCGGCGAGAGTCTGTCTTACAACTCTTGCGGTGTGCGGTCGTGCATTATCATGCATTAACTGAAATAAGGGACCGATTTGCACTTGTAGAGGAACGATGACGTCTGATACAATCGTCTCAGCATAAATTTGAGCGTTGAGGTTGCCTCTGATCCAAATCAACTCAGTTCTTCCGCCGATCCAAATACCCGCCCATACCATGATGGTTCCACCACTATAAGGATGGACTTCCTGGCAGGATTTTAATCGCTGTTGGCGTCCAGGGGTTCTCCAGTGTCGTATACGTCTTGTATCCGGTCTCATACCAAAACGAGACTCATCAGAAAAGCACACGAAACGCCATTGTTCTTCTGCCCAATTTCTGTGTTCAAGAGCCCATTGATATCGAATCCAACGATTGTGCATTGCTATAGGTGGTACCCGTAGCGGTCTTCGGGAATGAAGGTTCACTTCATGCAAGCGGTTTCTGACTGTTTGGTCGCTAATTAAGTTCCCTGAAGAGTGATGAAGCCTCACGGCTAACATCATGGCGGTTATAGTTGGAGCTCTTCGAGTTAAGATTTGAATGTATCGGTCTTGTCTCCGTGTGGTGCAGCGATACCGTCCTCCATGGCGCTCAGCCACGGTACCAGTGCTTCGGTAACGTGTCCAAAGTCGACTGATAACACTCTGACTTGTATTCAGAGCTAAAGCCACAGTACGTTGCCGGGAACCAGCTTCTATCATTCCCACGGCTCTGAGCATTTCTTCCCTGCTTAAATGACGTCGCCGCTCCATAATAACGTTGGTTTTAATCAGTAGTAGGGAAACAGTAGCACTAATAATGTCTTCAATGCGTTGTATGTTTTTATAGGGAAAATATTGACAGCTGATTTTCATCTTTTACTCGAATTTGATTCACAGTTCCTGATTCAAATTATGAAATGCACCAAAAAGGATCCATATAAATTTATAAAATCATAAATTTATTACAAAGCCACATCTCAATCTCAAGAAATCCGCATAAAAATGCTTGATCCCTAGACACTTTTGATGTGTGTAAAACAAAAACAATCCAAATCGGTCCATCCATCTTTGAGTAATCGGGGAACATACATAAAAAAAAAATAAAAAAAAAGGTTCCGAAGAATTGCTAACCTCCTCCTTTTTGAAGTCGGTTAAAAATGCCGTACAACAAACGATTTACGGGGATTGTGCCATAATACATTATGTTGACGGTTTATGAACAGAAAGGGTAATAAAAAGGCTTTACTGTCACTTTCATCCCTACAGACATCTACCAAAGATAAAAAGAGAAAGATAATTCTATTTCGAGACAGCTTTGAGACTGTTTTGACCGTGAATGATCGAATAAAGTGAAGGAAAATTAAATTTAATAGGGGTTGCCAGTAAATAACATCTTCGGGCTTTGGAAGATTAACAAGTATAAATAAAGGTCATCATCACAATATTGAAGGGTTCTTGCGTACCGAAAGTAAGTTGTTTTTACTTCTTTCAAACACACACGTCAAATAAAAGTCGTTTTCTGGAAGAATTTATGATGAAAAATTGGGGAAAATAGGTATTTTTAACGGTTCGCTCGCTCCGTAAATTATACGCACTACTAACGGATGCTTCGGCTCCGTTCAGAATCAGATGGCATTACTGATGATAAAATGTTATTTGATTATGACGAGATATTATTTTCTTAATATTTCGGGGTTTCATTTTTATGGCTCCCAGGTTTTGATATCGCGGCCGTGAAGCGAAATTGAAAACCTTTCGTGGAATTATAAAACGTATTAGTCGAAATTCATGTTGGATAGGCGCGATTCGCCTGTTTGTAGGGGCCTTCAGAGTCGAAGTAAAATAGTACCTTCAAAATTATGCAAGTAAGTATAGAAGGTGTTTTTTTTTTGTATTGAGACTTCTTTTCGCAATAAGGTCTCATTTCAAAATTTCCCTCTTGAACATCTCCAAGCCGGATGTGGATACCTACTCCTCTAAAATACCGTTATCACTACTTCACTGCTTCACATGATGCAGCACGTGAGTGTATGAAACAATTGCTCTTATCTGCTGGTCATTATCGAAGGAAGCGATAGATAAATGTTATGTACATGTCACTGTATCATTATGAACTTCGTTAGTTTATATTCTAACTCGTGAGATTGTAAACTGTTGATAAAATAAGACTAGGGAATCCAGATAGGGATAGGGATTAAGATTTTGATGCGAGATTGGATTCCCTATAGTCACAATTCACAACACAACCATATGCACCGTGCAGCGACAAATTTTTCACAATATTTCACCTTTGTCCTCAAGCATCAGTCAATGTATATTGTATGTCATCACTATGACTGAACATTGAACATTTACAAGCTCTAGCTTAGTTTGGGAATCAATATCAGCATGTATTGTACTATACATTTCAATTGTTACCCGCTTTAGCCTGCCAATTTGTGAATGTATCTGGTATCAATAAACAATTTTTTTATTTTTTTTTATTTTTTTATTATTTATCGACAGTTTACAATCTCACGAGTTAGATCATAAACTAACGAAGTTCATAATTATATGGTGACACACACACGGCTACATATCAAGCTATACATTTCCAAGTAGGTATATGCTGATCTCGCATTGTATAGTATTTCCGTGCAATGAGAGGTCAGCTTATACTGGAAATGTATAGCTTGATATGTAGCCGAGAGTGCAAGCAAAAATTACTAAACTCGCGTAATTGTTGTTAATCAGTCGAGTTTAATTATGAAAATAAGTTAGGCGAAGGAAGTCTAGGACAGATGACCACAGACAATGAGAAGATAGCAATGAAAGAAACACCCAACTTATTAGTAACTAGCGACCCGCCCCGGCTTCGCACGGTTTTTACTACTTGACAAAACATCGTTAGTTTTTTATTATACCTATGTAAGTTTAATATTAATGTATCACACATAACCTTCAGGAATAAATTCTCTAAATGATGGTGAAAACCGCATCAAAATCCGTTGCGTAGTTTAGAAGAATAACGCGGTCAAACAGACAGACACGAAAAGCGACTTTATTTTATAATATGCATAGAAAACGAAGTACCTTCAAGTACCTTCGTGCTATGAATTTTAGATGTTTTCGGAGTAAAATGTCTTACCATTTACTTCTTAAAAAGTATGATCTTCTGACCTTAAAGTCGAGACGGAAACTTCTGGATGTTATGACTCTGTTCAATGTGTGCCGCAATCATTTTGATTGTCCAGATTTAGTTAGGAGTCTGAGTTACCTGATTCCTCGAACAGCTCATGTACGTGAGGTACGTACTCGACGTCTATTTGCTACTAGTCTCTGTAAATCCAACGCTGGCTCGCGTTCACCACTTCATCGTTTGGTTAAGACTTATAACAATGAGTTTAGTTCAATTGATATTCTTTTTCTCAATAAAAATGCATTTAGGCAACAAATCCAAGCAACCTTAAAGGATCAGCAAGGTAATGTTTAATGTTTAATAATAATATTTAACGTAATGTTTAATATTTAATAATTAATAATGATGTACGCACACAAATTTACTTTTTCTTTTTTTAAATGTAAAAATCCATTTTGAGTTCTAGGACAATATATAACTGTGTTACTAGCTAGTTTTAAAACCTACTATAAATTGTAATCTGTGGAGAACGTAGTGGGTAGCATAATTGTTAAATGTAATATTTAAGTTATTTTGTCTATTTGTTATTGTGCTACTGTTTGTTTTCCCTAAATAAATAAATAAAACACTTTTTTAGCGTAGTGAGCATATAAATGCCTCTTTTCAGGAGCACCCGATATCTACCTGAACGACTTTTCATTCTGAGGAGAAGAATTATGTAAACTACGATTAGGCTCCTACAAACAGGCGCGACACGCGATTATATCACGTGTCGCACCTGTTTGAAGGAGCCTTTAATAACAAAATCAAAACATTTAAAAAGGAGAACACCTAAAAAGGGTAAAACTGAATGTCCATCATAAAAATCCATAAGCAAATGAAGTTGTTGCGAGCTTTACGGGAGAAAGCTTTTAACAGATTTTAAAAGCATTGTAGGATGTTCAAATATTACAAGCATAATATTTTGCGCAGACAAATATTTTTGTCCAAACTAATATTTGAAGAATGGACATTCAACGAAAGTTAAAAGATTGGTAACGTTAAAAACACATTCATTTTTTTATTTTTATAATACTTGCCCGCGGGTTCACCCGCGTGGAGGTCGGAAATTATCCCACGGGAACGTACCACCAGGATAAAAAGTATGCTAGATCCTAACCCAGGTCATGGTCTACCCATGTGCTAAATTTAATTCGAATCTGTTCAGCCGTTTTATCGTGAAAGCGTAACAAACAAACAAAGTCACTTTCGCATGTAGGTATAATATTAGTTAGGACATTAACTTGCACAGTTGCAGAAGCAGCAGTATGGCTGACAGAAGGAGTTGTGTAAAAATAGAGAACAGTCAGTCCTAATCAGACTTCGTCAATAGATGCGTTATCATAAAGATCTTTTGAGCCCAGTCATGACTATACGGATTTGTGGAAACTGTGTCAAGAGGATCATGCAGTAGATTTAACAAAGCGGATATTAAGTAGACAGGCCACGCTTTGCGCCCACAACAAACACACATCCCAAGCCTCGCCCTCCACTGACGTCTACAGAGAAAGCGCAAAGTTTGCCACCCTAAACAAACTTGGAAGGCTCCCTACATGTCGGTAGCGGCGAACCAAGGTATACCCATCGGAAACAGAGAGTTTTAAGGCGACAATAACCAACTTTTATTGATTTTAAACTGAAGATAACGTCTAAACGAATAGTGTTAATGATTTGGAAAAATATATGTTAAATTAAAGTGGATCTTTAACAGTCGTTACGGGTCGTCAGAAGCCCGAAAGTCTGACAACCAGCCTTACCAAGGGGTATCGTACTACCCAGTTAATGGGTTGTGGAGGTCAGATAGGCAGTCGCTCCATATAAAATACTGGATTCAGCTGCATCTGGTTAGACTGGAAGCCGACCCCAACATAATTGGGAAAAGGCTAGGTAAATTGATATGTTAAATTAAAGCATTTTTTGATAACTTAATATGTGAATATTTAGATTATGTGATGTTGTAATAGTAATTTGTAAAGTATGTCGCACGCGGATAAAAAACAACAAAATCACGCAAAAACTATCAAGCGTATTTTTATGAAACCTTCACCATTTTAAAGATAATTTAATTATTTACCTTTTAGTATACATGTTTTAATATAATACCTTTTGTTTTTATGTAATAAATTAATAATGCGACTAATTTGGGACAGCGCTACTTGATGGGCGAGTCCTATTACTGGGCGGACTTACGACGCGTTGCGTGAGCTCAGCACAGAACACGCAAGCTAACCACTCAAGGCCTTGGCATATATTAGGTCTTTACCATAGAAATATAAAAAACAGGAGAAGTGGCATGGGGGCGTGTTTGTGTCCACGCGTTATGCGCACGCTGTGCCTTTACTCGCCAAATGGCCGTCTCCGCGAACCAGTACGCTTTCGACCGTGGTCACGATAAATTATAAAAATGCCGTGTTCTTCAGTGGTTTCCTGCAAAAACCGAAGTGATATTAAAAACTTCGTATCTCACGGAATCACTTACCATATGTAATTAAAAGTATTTTACTGTATTTATCTTTAAAATCATAAAAAACAACAAATCGTAAAATATTTCTTGCTTTTACTACGTTATTTTTGTTTTCAAATATCGCAGCGGCTGTACTATTTTTGCAGCAAATACATTGCTCCTTAACCACTACCTTAAGTATGTCGCTAAGCGACTGGACAAGCAATGTAAAAATAACAAAACGATACTTTATTTACGCGGAGCGTCGCATAGTACAGCCGCTGTGTCTTGCGGCGAGATAGTGATGAGGTTAAGATCCACTAAAGTAGGCTATCGATAATAATGTCGATTGCCCAGCGAATATTATATTGCTATTATAGTTTATTTTTCAATTTGTCAACCGTTTTAGCCCGGTTGGAACACTTGAAAAGATGACGTTTAAGTACGGTTGGAAAACCTTTGAGAATGTAAAATAATCTTTTTTACTGTTTTTGATTATTTTACCTAGTTGAGAAATGCATAACCAACGGTCGTAAAGTAAGTTTATTAATGTTTAGGTGGAGTGTTTTAGGGTTTAAATTATCGCATCTTCGTGCTATTTCCTTACTTTTTTTTGGTTTTGGTATTTTACTTCCGCTAAAGTCTTTAACTATGCACCACAAGATTCGAATGCGTTGTAGTAATCGGTATGGTTCAGATAAAATATTAGTGATTTTTGCTTAAAATAAGTCAACATATTCATGCTATTTATTTGTTATGCATGAGTATGGCATGTGTTTGTTTTCATATATTTAACTATTTCTTAACTAAGGGTTTTTTTTTAATAACAAAAGCCTATTCGCCTGTTGCCTGCTACCTGCTTACTCATCGTGAGGTTAAGAAGTATAGACCGCGCGGAACTAGTTGATCGCGCCTTAGGTATGTGAGCGGTGGGATGGAGGAGCGGGGGCGCATTACTCAGTACGTGCGTTGCGAACCGCCGCCTCACCCCTGTCTCAGCGGCCAACTAGTTCCTATAGACTATATAGACTATAGCTTAAGATACTTATTATGTAAATGATAAATAAGTTCATAAAGTACCTTTTTAGCTTCCCAAAAGATACAAATACAAAAAAATAATGGATTGATGCCACAGGAAGGCCACCTAACTGGTTCCCAACAAAATGTAGCACCATATGCTCAATTCACTTTAAGGCAGAAATGTTCCAGCCTCTAAAGAAAACTCGCAGGCTTTTTGAATGGGCAATCCCAAAATTAAGAGTACGTCAAGTACTGAACAAATACCTCCACTTTACAGGTCAGTGAGTAAACACATCATAACAGGGTTCAACAATTCCTATGGTTTCACAGCCTAAACCAACTTAACCGGATTGTTTTAATTTATTGATTCGTTTTTTTTTTTAATATACATTTTTTTTTAATTTAAAATATATAATACTTTCTGGACATATCATTTTTTACTTTATTTTCAGGACCCCAAATTTTTCTTGTACAATAAATGGAAGTATCGATAACTTTCCGATTTAGTCAATCACTAGCGTATATGTAAAATAAATTGCTTTTTGCACAACACAATAATAGCGCCAGATGTTTTTGTGTGAGTAAGTTGTACGGTGCATGGTAAATGCACGCTGTGTGTGACGAGTTAAGGTTTATAATTGATTGTGTAGTATGTTCTGATTTATGAATTGCAAGTGTGTGCGCGACTTTGTATCTATTGCTTTTAGTGAACTACATGTGTAGTAGTGGCGCGGTGGTGGGGCCAACCTAGCGACATCGGGTTCTGATACATTTTCAACTACCGGGCATATCTCCTTCTTTCATATATCTATGGGTCTTTACCTATGAAATTGCCGTTCTGCAGTACTGGCCATTTCAAATCAAAATAATTTTTGTTTGGCTAAGAATTCTAATTTCAAATTAATTTAATTTTAAAAACATGGATTTTTTTTCCAAAAGTAGTCATTTGTTTATTGATTAGTGTTACATTTTCATCGCATTTCAATCTTTTTCGTCATCATGGATACGTTAAAAATTCGAGTAATTATGGAATATGAGTACCGTCGTGGCAGCAACGCGGCACAAGCGGCACGCAACATCAACGACGTTTACGGAGCTAACACTACAAACCAACGCACCACTTGTTATTGGTTTGCTCGCTTCCGTTCTTGAAATTTCGACCTGAAAAATGAACCTCGCGGTCGTCCGAAGACTTTGGTCGACAATGACGAATTAAAGGCGATTGTGGAAGCTGATGATACACAATCTACGGCTGAATTAGCAGCAGCTTTCGACGTTAGCGTCAAAACAATATTGGTCCATTTGCGTCAAATTGGCAAGGTAAAAAAGCTTGACAAATGGGTGCCCCACGAACTCAATGATCGCCAGCGCGAAGTACGCGTCGAGACGTGCCTTGCACTGCTCAACAGACACACAAATGAAGGAATTTTGAACCGCATTGTTACCTGCGATGAAAAATGGATTCTGTTTGATAACCGCAAGCGCTCAGCAAGTTGGTTGGATCCTGGTTCAGCACCTAAACAATGCCCTAAACGAAAACTTACCCCTAGAAAAGTGATGGTCACTGTTTGGTGGTCTAGCGCCGGTGTGATTCATCACAGCTTCTTACCAAACGGGGTGAGCATTACTTCAGATGTGTACTGTGAAGAACTGAACACAATGATGGAGAAGCTGGCACATCTCCAACCAGCATTGGTCAATCGCTCGTCTCCGCTGCTCCTGCACGACAACGCGCGACCTCATACTGCACAGCAGACGGTCTCCAAGTTGCAAGAACTGGGGTTGGAAGCTCTCCGTCATCCGCCCTACTCACCAGACCTTGCGCCTACAGACTACTACTTTTTCCAGAATTTGGATAACTTCTTGGCGGGAAAAAAATTCAATACCCGAGAGGCAGTACAAAATGCCTTTGAAGAATTTGTTGCCTCCCGTCCAGCTGATTTCTTTAAGAAGGGCATCAATAAACTGCCACTGCGTTGGCAAAGATGCATTGATTGCATGGGTGATTACTTCGATTAATACAAATAAAAAATGCATGAAAAAAATTCGTTTAAATTTTTTCATACAAAACGGCAATTTCATAGGTAAAGACCTATTATCTGCGTTTTAAGAAGATAAAACTGCAAACGAAGGACTTGAGAAGTATTATGTCCCGAATCATAGAAACACGGAAGAAATAGACACAACCTCACCTGTCTTTAGCTATTTTTCGTAGAAAATTGGCAAAGATTAGCGAAGGGTCAGTTCTATCGACAGTTAATCTTTGTATCATATCACTCATAACAATTCAATTCGTTTGCTCCGTCAGGTCCCCGCGTCCCCACCAGTGTTGCCAACTTAGTGGATTGTCCACTAAAACTGGTGGTTCCAACCTCCTTTTTAGTGGCGAAATATTGCTTTTAGTGGCAGGTGGATTTTTCTAGTGGTGTAATAGACTTCAGTTTCAATTACTGAAAATGCTTTACCCGACTACGGCGAAGCAAAAGGAGGGTTATGATTTTGACACTAGTAAAGTTTAGCAGTATGAATGTAATGAAAAACAATCAGAGGAACAGAATTAAGTTATATCTTTTACCTGATAAATTAAGAATACCCTGTGAATATGAAATTCCAATATATAAAACAATCGGTACCAAAAAATCGTATATTTAATCTAAAACCGACTATGATGGTGCAGACAAAATCATCTGAAGATAACGATCTATGTAATTTAGAACAGCAGCTGTTGTTATTGAGTAACTTTTTTTTTTTTGTCTTGTTGATTTGCTAATTGTTACGGAATATTTTATTACGTAATAATAAAGAAAATGAATTAGGCACTTACTGGTACTTACTGTTTTATTTCGTAAAAATTAAAAAATTGTCTAGTGGACATTTTTGCGGTTATTAGAGTAGGGCCGTTTTTTGTTAGTGGTTTTCTGGTGGTTTTAGAAGTTGAATCTGGTGGAGAGCCAGTTTAACTGTTGGCAACACTGGTCCCCACAAATGTGTGAGTAGTTTTAGATCGTATTAGAAGACGTATATCTCGCCTCTTTCGTCGAACAATTCATCTTCCTCATTCCTCCATGTCATATAGCACGCCCTGATTTAATAACGTCGTAAATGTTATTTCCAATCTCCGTTTACAGTTCTGTTCCGATTCGTACGATAAATCTGCTGAATTTATAAAGAATTTAGTCTTGAAGATCATAGTTATCTAAGACTTTCAGTACTAAAGTAGTCTACATAGGTATTATGGCTCTTGTGATAAGGTAAGGGGATTTATTTTTACCAGATAAAGCCAGTCTTCTGAAAAGTGTAAAGAAAGGGCACCAGCAACTTGTATTACACAACTTTTTCAACTTTCGTTGACGTTAAAGCAACACCAGTTTGATTGGATAGGGCCTTTTCCCAACTATGTTGGGGTCGGCTTCCAGTCTTACCGGATGCAGCTGAATACCAGTATTTACATGGAGCGACTGCTTATCTGACCTCCACAACCCTTTAACTGGGTAATACGATACCCCTTGGTAAGACTGTTTGTCAGACTTTCGGGCTTTTGACGACCGTAACCACTGTCAAAGATCCACGAATGACAGCCGGGACCAACGGCTTAACGTGCTTTCCGAGGCACGGAGGAGTCTCGGTATGTAAAGATGGTCACCCATCCACGGACCGACCCCGGCAAGCGTAGCTTAACCTGATGGATCGACCCATGAGGCTGTTATTACTAAGCCACGAGCTCCTCTAGGACCTAATGCTCATATCAATACCAAAAAAAGCTGAGAGCGCGGAGCGATGCCAACTATTATCTATTCTGTGGCAATGCCAATGCCCGGAAAATTTGTGGTCCAAAATTTAACATAATTATTATAACATATCATTTGATAGGTAGGTTATCTATATCTATACTAATAATAAAGCTGAAGTGTTTGTATGTTTGAACGCGCCATTCTCTGGAACTACCAGTGGATTAAAAAAATATATTTTTGCATTTGATAGCCCAATGCTTGAGGAAGGCTATATTTTAAATAACCAGTTGATTAAAAAAAATATTTTTGCATTTGATAGCCAATTCATGAGGAAGGCTATATTTTAAATAATAAATAAATAAAAATATTTTATTGACATAACATAAAATGGAGTAACATTTTCAATTGAAGCCCTAACTCCTGAGCTAGGTGGTACCTGTGTTACAGGAGTCAACAATTGTAACATAACGCTACGATACGACCAAAAACGAAGTAATAGCGCGGGCAGGCGATGCGATGCGACGTCGCGGCGACGAGGGGTAGGTCGGGAGAGCAAAAAAAATTCACGTGGACGAAGTCGCGGGCAGAAGCTAGTATAATTATAAGACGTAAATCTTTAAGGTTTAGATAGATAGATAGAAACTCATTTAAAATGGAATCGAGACCCCGGAAGGATAAATCATTCTGCGATCTGGGTCCTCGTCTAGCTAGATGAGCCTAAGAGGTACTCAGATTGATACGATAAATATTTGCTTCAGATTTTCAGGCGAAGATTAATGTAGAGTCGCTGCATAATCAATAGAACCTTGGAGCTAACTTTTATGTTGTTACTCTATATTTCGAGACTCGTGAGTGACACGCCAATGTAACACTGGGTGACGCACATGTCGCCGAATTGTGTCGAGTTCGAGGTACGTACTTGTGTTAATGTTTTATCTAATCTAAGCATGCCAGGAGCATCTAATGTAGTCGAGGTACTGTCCACAGTGACCACATCACAAGATACTTTTGTTTACTCTCCCAATATTCTGTCTAAGAAGAAAGAGTGTCTTATATCTTCAGGGGATGTTAATTATTTTTCGTCTTGATATGAAAATTGGCAGCAAGTAATGGCAGCGAGGAGCTCGTAGCTAAGTAATAACAGCCGCACGGGTCACACCATCAGGTTAAGCTGCGCTTGCCGGGGTTGGTCAGTGGATGAGTGACCATCTTTACATACCGAGATTCCTCCGTGCCTCAGAAAGTACGATAAGCCGTTGGGTCCCGGCTGTCATTCGTGGATCTTTGACAGTCGTTACGGGTCGTCAGAAGCCCGAAAGTCTGACAACCAGTCTTACCAAGGGGTATCGTATTACCCAGTCACTGGGTTGTGGAGGTCAGATAGACAGTCGCTCCATGTAAAATACTGGTATTCAGCTGCATCCGGTTAGACTGGTAGCCGACCCCAACATAGTTGGGAAACGGCTAAGAGGCAGATTGATAACAATGAATTATAAAGTTGCTAAATTGAAGAGTACAACTGTGTCGTAGCATGACAACTGAAATGACAGATATTACGTTTAGTCGGTTAACCAGACACGTGGTTTTTTTTGTTTACCTTTATTTAATTACCTAAACCACAGTAAATATGGAGCATAGCTGTTATTCATTTCTATTTTTGCAGTCACTAAAAATATTTTTCGATAAATGGCAAGTACCTACCTATGTCTGATCTAATCTAGATACCTATTCCAGGAGGACATCCAGTGTCCTACTAAACTACTTCATAAAGTGCGCACTACGCATAAAATGGACACTTATTTGCATAATCTTATCATTAATCATATGCAAAAACTCGGATCCAGACTATGAATATTGTCAAGTAGAGCAAAAAGGTATAAAAGCGTAGTATTGCGAAAAGCAGAGGTTGGAAGGTTTATTCATTTGTTAAGCGCCCCGTTATTGCTGGCCGGCTACAGAACTAAAAAAGTTAATACAAATTTTCTTTAAGTTTCATTTCCTGCATCTTGTTTTTTCCGGTCCACCGGCTTCGATGCAGGATGCAATAATAAAATATGTTTAAAGTTACGGTCGAACAAATTCCGAAGTTCCGAACCAATAAAAAAAATAAAGACAACCTTAATGTTTTGATTTTCTACCTTACCGTAAAGCTACATAAGAAAATTACTCAAATATTTAGCTTGAAGTGTCTTTCATCGCAGAATAATCGGACCAAAATGGAAACAGATAGAACTACGCAACAAACCTGTCTAAAAATATTTTTTACGTCGCTAACAATGTTGTGAACAGATCTAGATATCATCCGAGATAAACGATGACAATGGAGGACAATCCTTTTATGTTTAGTTCGTTCGTAGGCGGCTCAAAACTGCTTCAGATACAAATTCAATTTTGCCCTTTTGTACAAAAGTTTCAAATTCAAATTCATTTATTCGTGTGATTTTTGGTACATGAGATCTTAATATTAATAAATAGTTCCTCAAAAAAGTTAGATTCAAATTTTTTTTTGGTATTATAAATACCTACTACCGGCGCAAATGAAATTCTTGCACTATTTAGGTACTTGCACATGCAACATAACATTAATATAGAGTAATTTTGGAGAAATAAAAAAGTTTTTTTTTTGTGTTTTGAATTTGACACATAATAAACACGAAAAACTTCTATGAAAAGATGAGCTTCACCAAGAAAAAAAAAATTACCTCGGGTTTTTATCAAGGACTGAAAGGGAGATAGATAGGTATCTCGGCTGCCTTCGTGGCACTGTACGAACACAAAACGATTGATGGGCGGATGAATAATAAAACGGTGTCTAGCGAATCGTGGCTCGCCATAATAATATAAAACGAATACGTCACGTCGACACAATATAATCGCAACCACGAAATTTTATATTTACCTGCTAGAACAAGTTAATATTTTATTATAAGGAAATACTTGACAATCAGATTTCATATTCTTCAAGGCAATTTCGAAAATTTTTACTTTGTGGTGTTTCCATAAGTCAAATCACTGCCTCGATTTCGCCTCAAAGGACCACTCCTGAAAAAAACACCACATCCTCCAAATTAATATGCCGTCCATACTTCCAGGTTTTAATTATCAAACTGCTTTCAAATTGGTCCTTGCTTCACATAACATACCGCCCTACACTCCACTTAGGGCTGCCAAAACTACTATTAATATAGAGGCCTAAATGGTAAAAATATTTCTAAAAGACAAATATAGTAGGCGAAACTACTATATTTTCATTACAATACGAAATGGCGAGATGTGTAGTAAATGTAATTAGTTACGAGACTATATAATTTAAAAAAAAAACCCCGTTAATAAAGGCTCAAAGTAGCAAAAAATATGTATTTAAAAAATTAAATATTTTTGAAACATGTAATCTACTATATTTTTTTATTTTTTTCGCAGTCTACTATATTTTTACAAACAATGGCTTCAAAAATGTTATATTTTATATAAAAAAAGTTGGCAACCCCTCCACTCCACTCGTATCAAGAACTTCTAATAATAGTCCTGTGCACGTCAGTCAGAAGTACAGTACTCTCAAACATTACGGACATGGTGAGCATCAGTACATCAGTACAATATAGTGACGTCAGCGGTCATGTGGAGTGTTCAATGGATTGCTTTATCTGTTTTCAGTCGCATTCTTCCGGCAAGTACTCCCATCATGTATTTATAGCTCATGTAGCCGGTACATAGAAATTATCACGGTTATAATCAGAGGGCAAACTTTTTAATGCAGAAAGACCAAAATCTGGTACCAGCCGATTTCACAAAAAAATTTTGACTCTGATCATCTTAGACAACCTTAAAGCAGTAAGCGTAAAGCGTCTAAGGAATGAAGCATAGCTTCGATCACTCTTTTGTATGAAAGACACAGCAATAACAAAAAAAAAGCCAAAACAATAGTCCATAAACGAAACATCTCGACGTGAGAGACATCACGGCAAAGTATTTTTATCAGTTTGGATTCATGCACGTCGCCGTGGCGGAAACCGTCGTTCATGCATACTTGATGACCCGTGCCTGAGTCCCCTCCATCCGAGTGACTTCGGGCTTGGCTTCTCACCCGGGACCAATTGTCGGCCTTTCAAATACATTCATACGCCACCATCAATAGCTTTTTTCAACCATTTAATCGTTCAAAGTTTTTCAATATTCATTGGACGTTATCCAAGTTAACACGCATTAAGGAAACACATTTACTGCCCTTATTCCCTTGATGTTTGTCAGCTAAAGCAGGACGTGTCGAATGCCACGAACACACGAACACGAATTCTCACGATGAACGGCAACTTCTTATTATAAGTCTTTAACTTTCTTTCAAGTGTAAAGTTTATTTTGAACATTAAACAAGTGCTCGAAAGAAAATCTGAGATAACATTGTAGCTATTGGGTTAACGACTTACTGCACACGAAGTTAAATTGTAACTATTATGTCATTCTCAATTTAGTTTGTTACGACCTGCGTCATCACGCGATGCCTGAAGTGGAATATTATATCATGGAGTCTTGCATCTCCGGACTGTATTGTTTGGCTACACATAAATTACACGCTAATTAGACGTAACAATGAGTCCAGACATGTTAACTATACAAATTAATGTTAACGCATTCAGCTGACCGATCGTGCCAAGACCTTCTGCATCTATTTTGCTTTTGAAAAGAGAATCCGTCCGAACTGAAAACTGCATGGACGGTTTTGAAGTGCGCTTTCAAACAATCGTTTCTGGGAGATACAAATAGGAACAACGGGTAGGCAGACAAGCATCAGTTCCTGCGCACTGAGATGTCTCGTTTGTCGGTAGTATGCTCTGCGTACTGACGCCGCCGACTGGCGCCAGGTGGATGGAAACAAAAAATAAAAGGAAGTGCCGCGCCGCTTAGCAGCTCACTTGAACATTTGAATGCAACCAAGTCGTGAAACAAGATCAAAGGTGACACAACAATAGTTGTGTGACACCGCCTGCCAAGGTCATTTAGAACGGAATTCAGAGCAGAGGGGACTATCCCAAAAAATAAAATTCGGCATTACGTTAATCAAATTCCTTAAATGGGGTACAGTGCTCTTGAAGTCATCGTTCAAAATATTAACTCAAATGTTTACGTGTTCGGCGGTGTTCGTGAGTTTTATGGTTCAAAGAATAATGCCATAACTGTAATAGTGATCGTTGTACGTTGGCAAGCAAATAAAGCGGAACAAATTATTGTGGCCACCGCCGCGCCGTCGCGTCGTCGATGTGGGGTACAGGGAATGGCGCAAAGCAATCACAAACCAATCAGATCCTTAATCTTTGGAGCGAAGGGATAAATTACTCTGTATCACCCGTGGGAATGGCCGGTACGATATGAGATGACGCAGCACACGACTGAATTCTTTAAATACGTGGCTTCTTCAAACTGCATTAATTAAACTGCTCTTACGTTAACAGAGCAAATTACGAAACTATATCGTGATCAAGGCGTTAACGTTTGAATAATTTCACCATTAAAAGCTGCTGAAATATAAAAGTTTCTGTACTATGTTTATTATTTTATCTATTTTCAACACATTCCTAGGCCTGTGAGAACTGCCGACACGGCTGTGACTAATCACTTAACGATGAAATCTCGCTCGAAAACCAAATAGGACCCAGTGAGTCATAGTATAGTTCAGATAGCCGGCTGGACTCACCACACTATTCACGACTTTAACTGGAGTTTTAATGGTGGCTTCTTGAGAAACCAGAGAGTTTCTTGGAAGTTACATTATGATACTTAGCACAAACTCAGACAAACAAATAAGAATTACGAAAGCCTGGGTCCAAGTAGATTTATGGACCTTTTTTATCTGCCTACTTCCTGCAAAATTACAACAATCTTGAATTAGGTAGATACTTTATGGTCGTAAACTCGTAAACCTTTTGCGCTTTAATGAAAATAATAAAGAAATAATCTTTCGCTTGAGTCCTCTATGCTCAAAAGATGGGTTATAAGATCAAAGCAGAAGGGACGATTACACACGTCTGGCAAGTCTGATCCAATTACCCGAGCGAGGATGTTAACTAACCCACTTGTTACTCCATTGCATAACGAAGTAATCCGAATTGGTACCCCGTTAGCTCTGTATTTTGTGACGTAGTGTAACATCAATGTTGCGTGTTTTCAATGTATAGTTTGGCACGGAAAGTGCACTTCATATTATTATTATAGTATTGTTGAAGAAACATGTCTAAAACTCTGTCACGGAATCTATAACCTTGCTCGAAAGCTACAAACACTTTTTGACCGGTACAATATTTCAATAGCCAAGTAATTTTATACCATATTCGAGCTCATTATCGTTTTTAAAACCGACTGCTGTCTACCGCATGAAAGAAGAGAAGCTCGTGGCTAAGTAATAATAGCCGCACGGGTCGATCCATCAGGTTAAGCTACGCTTGCCGGGGTTGATCAGTGGATGGGTGACCATCTTTATATACCGAGACTCCTCCGTGCCTCGGAAAGCACGTTAAGCCGTTGGTCCCGGCTGTCATTCGTGGATCTTTGACAGTCGTTACGGGTCGTCAGAAGCCCGAAAGTCTGACAACCAGTCTTACCAAGGGGTACCGTATTACCCAGTTACTGGGTTGTGGAGGTCACATATCCAGTCGCTCCATGTAAAATAATGGTATTCAGCTGCATCCGGTTAGACTGGAAGCCGACCCCAACATAGTTGGGAAAAGGCTAGGCAGATTGATTGTCTACCGCATGAAAGTATCTCTGTACAATTTGCTGAACGACGCAAACATTTTTCCGTGTGATAGGGATTTTAGCACCTCTTTTATGGGATTACGTTCGTGAGGTCCCAAACAGAATAAAAGCCCTTGCGTTCCGGCGAAATCACGACTGGTTAACGAAGGGCTTAAATCGAGGTTTAAGCGTTACGGTAAAATAAATTAACAAGTAAGTACAGAAATATGTAGACTAAATAAAGCAGGTTGTCGAGAGTGTTGTGCAGGATCGCCAGAAATGTGCAACCTCTTCGTTTGACGACAGTTACTTGCATACGTTTCATGCATAAGTTGGATCATCAAATCATTACGTAAATCGTAACGCAGAAACTGAAATAGATATTCTAAGGCCTCTGCCTCGAATTTCGCGGGCAGCGGGGCGGCGGCAGCGGCGGCGCGTCTCGCATTGTCCCGCCCCGCTGTTTTCGAGTTGCTTCGCTGTTTTCCATTCCATTTGTTTTTATGCATAAAATCCTGCCGCTCCCGCGCCGCCGCCGCTGCCACCCCGGTGCCCGCGAAATTCGAGGAGGCCTGAGAGACAAGTATCGTACTTAACCCATTTTATGCTCGCAATGACGCGCCGGGGTAAGTAGTATATCCGAGGCACGAAAGACGTCGACGTCGCGCAATGACGAGCGTAATGCATTCGTGTTCTATGCGCTGTAAATTTTAATTATAATAGTCGCCACTGGGCGCCGGCTCTTTATACGGGTGCAAAATAAAACAGCATACATTACAATAACTATATTTAAATAAACGCTGACACGACTGTACTT
The DNA here is from genome assembly GCA_946251885.1 of Cosmia pyralina. Taxonomy (NCBI): domain Eukaryota; kingdom Metazoa; phylum Arthropoda; class Insecta; order Lepidoptera; family Noctuidae; genus Cosmia; species Cosmia pyralina. Next base: position 25,271,752 of record OX276343.1, read on the forward strand.
CGCTCTTCATAGGTTGTACTTCTATTATCTATACAAATACTGCTTTTTGTGTCTGTCTGTGAGACCACGTTGTTCTTTTTTTAAACTACGCAATGGATCTTGATGAGCTTTTTACCTTCATTTAAAGAATTTATACCGGAAGGTTTATGTGCATAATACATTAATATTAAACTTGCATAATAAAGTAAAACGAGCGAAGCAGAGGCGGGCCGCTAGTTTGATATACTACATAATTGAGTTTCAATTTTTTTTATCACGTGCGACCTTTCCGCAATAGTTAATAATTATTATTTACCTAAATACGAGTATTTATTACTAGTAGATTAGCACACAACTAGAAACTGGACATTATCAATGCGAAGGCCATGTGTTTGTTTAATTAATGTTTAGTCTGGCATGTTCAGGTTTTTGCATACTATTATGCAAGTTCAAACAGATTTACGTTTTTATTTATGGCAAGGTTTTTTGAAAATGGAAAAGGATTGAATGAAATGGTTTTATATAGAAGAAGATTTAGAGGCATGTCATGCTCAAACTAGACAGCTTTCCATCAGGCGTGATCGAGGTCAAGAATAGGCCCAGTAAGCAATAAAAAAAAAAAGATAGGCAAAATTACCAAAACCAACATACTTTTCTGTTTTTTATAACATACATTACCATGTATTATGTCGATAAATGAAAAACAAAGTAAAACCACAAAAAAAGAAAAATGTGTTTTTACTTTTAAATTATTATTTTGTCATAATGAACCTCTGATCATGTAATTTATTTTAATTTTATTATGTAGAATCTCTTGATTCTTGGCCTTTATCAAAGAAACATGTTTTTTTTCCAATAAAAATACCAGATCTATATTGGTGCTGATTGTATAAATCCATCAAAGATGTCAAACAACTTATGTTGATAATCTCAGGTCAATGTCAAATAATAGTATTAGTTTTTACTTAGTACAAAAAGTGTGGGGAAGTATCTGAAATTATAATAAAATATGTTGAAGTAAGCTAATAATATTATTTTAGTGGCAATAATATGCTTACAAAGCAGAATTTTGGAGTTTATTTGAAACAGTTATTTAAATGATTCGAGCCTATTCTTGACTTATGTTCTAGTGCAGCCCACTACTCGGCTATGCATATAATTAGCTGTTCAAAGCATTTAGTAACTTGTTGCCGTCCTTAATTTTATGAATTTTTGTTTTTTTTTTTGGTAGGTAGAACTAGGTAATACAGACAAAAACTTCAAATTTATTGCACTAATAAATAATAGACAAAGATAATTTCCACATAAAAAGTTCACACAATCAGTAACAACTTTTTATTTAGTTATACTACCTACTATAGCAACATTATACAAAAAAAAATATAAAAATAATGGTAAGACATGCAAAGAATAAACCATACTGTTGCTCATAGAACTAAATGAATAATGTATCAAAGCTAATGAACTACTTGTGCTCCGATTGTTCTAAACCTACAGCATGAAGCCTGCCAAAATTGTTGAGATAACATGTTTGAAGAAATTTTGCTTATTAGCATTGATATGAAGGCGTGACGTACTTTAATATGGCATTCTACCAAAATCAACATTCATAATCGCAAAGATAACATTACGATTGCCCTTCGAGTCCGGCAGGAAATTATTATAACCACATAAAAAAAACATTATCAAAAAAATAAACCGGAGAATACGATTCAGGAAACAACGTAAGCTTCAATGAATTCATTGCCAATACTTACATACAATCGGTCGAGAGAAATTGTGCGTAGGCTTCTCTTTATTTACCACTAGTCCGACATGGAACACATTGTATTGTATCCAGTAAAATTCTGAAAATTACCGATTTGTCCACAGCTGACTCGTCGTCGTCGTTATACGAACGTTTATTCAGCGTTAAATACTACACAGCACTGGAAAATAATATTGCACAGCGTCACAGGAATATATACTGTCATATAATAATCAACTTCGAGAGATGAGCGTTCACTCTACGATCCTATACCACCCGAATTCACATCACCATTATTTGCGCACGCAGTACTGAATTACTGATACTACCAAGTAAGTCATTCGACGTTCACATCGGATCGGCCATTCGGCTAACGACGGCTGACATAAGGGGTGTTACCAGATTACGCAAAATATTTCACGTAGGTTCCTTTGAAAACGTCAAAATTCTCGAAATGGAAAATATTTTAGTTCTATGTAAAAACAACTACCTATATTCAAAGTTGTCATTTTGGTATACCTTTTGAAAGTAACCCTTCACCACATTGATGCAACTTCATGAAAAAACTTCAGTTTAGCGTACAAACAGCTACAAGTAAACTTTTTATGAAATATAAACACAGTTAAATTTTGTATTAAACAAAACATTTAAATAGATGCTAATACATTAATTTTAAAGATGTCAAATATAAATAATAAAAAGTTGAAAACCTCTTTTGGTTTGAACATTTTTTTTGCATTTTTTCAAAACTGCCAACATTGAAAGGGCGGTCAAGATACAGTCAATTCGGTTTTGACAATACAAAATCGACTAAAAATAAACAACCAATCGATTCCACACTTATTCCAGCCACAGTATCACGATTTTAGGTATATCCAAAATAAAAAAAAAAAAAACAGGATGCGATCAATGATCACTTGATCAGTCAAAAATGTCAAAACAAAACTGACGTGTACTTTATAATAATATATTTTGATACAAATGAAAAAGTCAATTTGGTTAATTTGTTATCATTGAAAATGTCGGAGTCGGAGAGACTTGTGCAAAATGGGGCAGGGCCTGTTCAGGGCGCAGAAATAAGAGGCGACGGCAATGCGCCACCAACTGCGCCCGTGTCTGAACGGGAAGCATATTTTCAAGCTCTTCGATTATGGATCCAGCAAGCGCAGATGTATCAGAACCTGGCGACATGTTTTCCTTATTATATGATGACATTTCAAGGCTTACAGAATAACGCTACGAATGTACCACTGTTGAACAACAACTATCAGTTCCAAGCATTCCAAGTGCCCTTTCAGGTTCCTAACGCGCCTCGGAACCCCGCAGAAACTCAACCCCCAGCTGAAACACTCACGCCCGCTGAAGGTATCCAATAAATTGATACGAGTTATGGAGTCATAGTCAAGCTTTGTTAATGTAATTGGAATGTTGATGAGCCTTCTGTGTGCTGTAATCCTATATAGAAATCACTGTCTGTGAATGTTATAATTAGACATAGATACCTTGTTAAAATTAAACCTGAGAATAGTTAGTTGTAATATTATAATGTATCACCGTTAACATAGTGTGTATGAAATATAGTTCACATACAAATTTATGTATAATACAGATCAAGATGTTTCACATCATAAAATGTATTACAAACAATTATTTCGTGAAGTAACATAGTAAATATTGCCACAATAAACATTAAGAACATGATTCTTTAATTTGTTTACTTAGCCCTATTCTTTAATTATAAATTTTACCTTTCAGTGATAGCCCGTCACGGAGGGTATGAATATGTCATACCACCGCTACACAAGCGCCTCGTTGCTGAGTTTATTGACTTCATGCTTCTGTTCATTGTCAAACTTATTGTTACATTCATGGCGGTGGATATGTTTGAATTGATGTGAGTATCACTATTTGTACAGTACTTTGACTACTTGTAGATAAGAGAATCTATAAGTAATAGTGTTTATTTTATACATTAAGGAGCCTTGAATAAAAAAGATATTTTCTTTTATCCTTTATTTATTTATGGACATTTGCAATGCATATGACCATCCCATTATACCATAAATACATACTGCTACATATGGGCCTATGCTATATGTGGGCCTGAACAGACTCTGCATCATCACCATTTGGTTGAGAAAAAAATTATTATATGGAAACCCAAAAAAAACTACTTTTAGGTACTCCATTGGCTTAGGTAATTAACTAAAGGTAAACAAGTCGTAAAAAGACTTTTTATATATGACACTTTCTTGTTTAAAAATATGTTATAACCAAATTAAATTTATTTTCAATTATTACGATGGTTTCAGCTTTTTATCATTTATTCTTACTGCTCTTTGCATATATGTTACTGCTTGAGCACCATTTTTTTAATTAGATTCAGAATAATATTATATTTTGTAATCTGTCTACTGTAAAGAGTCTAAGAAGACAGGTACAGACGCCAGCACATCAAGCTACTACAATCTGTAAAATTTCTTTAATCGATTTTCATCTTTATCGCTAAAGCATTAGGTTCAAGGTTGATTGGGAAAATTTTACAGTTTCGGGTGGCTTGACTAGCTGGCGTCTGTACAACGAATTATAACATTGCTAAATTGAAGAGTACAACTGTGTCGTAGCATGACAACTGAAGTGACAGGTATTATGTTTACTCAGTTAACCACGGCACGTGGTTTATTTTGTTTACCTTTAGTTAACTACTTAAACCAATGGAGTACAGCACAATTAATTTAATAATTTACAGATCAAAATAAATCGAATGATTAAAGATTTTGCAATACCTAATAACCATGTTTGCCGGATGAATTCTTTATTGTTCCACTTTTTAAAACAGATTATTTTATTGTTTTAATTGCAGTGACCTAGACAAGTTTGATTTCTACAAGTTCAGTGAACATTATGACGACTACAAGTACGCAATGGAGCTGACATCCGAGATTCTGTTTCTAGAAGTAATCTACAGAATACTTGTGTGCATATTTGAGGTAGAATTGCTTTTATTTATTTATATAATACTTTAGCTTGTGGCTAAGTAATAACAGCCGCAGTCGCTTCATCAGGTTAAGCTACGCTTGCCGGGGTTGGTCCGTGGATGGGTGACCATCTTTACATAGCGAGACTCCTCCGTGCCTCGGAAAGCACGTTAAGCCGTTGGTCCCGGCTGTCATTCGTGAATATTTGACAGTCGTTATGGGTCGTCAGATGCCCAAAATTCTGACAACGGGTTGGTAAGACCAAGGGGTATCGTGTTACTCAGTAAGTGGGTTGTGGAGGTCAGATAGGCAGTTGCTCTATGTAAAATACTGGTATTCAGCTGCATCCGGATAGACTGGAAGCCGACCCCTTCATAGTTGGGAAAAGGCTTGGCAGACTGATTTGTAAGCGATGTTATAATTATACGCACTTTGTCACATCTTTTGGTTAGCGATGACGACGAATGTGTCGTCAGTGATGGGATCATGCTCATCCCAATATATGGATTACTAGCCGTTGGCCGCGGCTTCGCCCACGTGGATGTCGGAAATTATCCCACGGGAACCTATTACCGGGATAAAAAGTATCCTATGTGTTAATCCAGGTTATATACTATCTGTGTCAAATTTCATCCAATCCTGTTCAGAGATTTTTGCGTGATTGAGTAACCATGCAACATCCAAACATCTTCACAAACTTTCACATTTATAATATTACTAGCTGCGCCCTCCGGTTTCATCCCGTAGACCGGGATAAAAAATAGTATATGCAGGGTATAAGCTATCTATATACCACATACCAAATTTCATCCAAATCGGTCCAGCCGTTTAGAAGCCGTGAAGAAGTAACACACATACACACACACTCACAAATTTTCGCCTTTATAATATTAGTGAGATTATAATAGGAGTAGTCGTAAATTTTTTTTTAGTGTCTATACGTCATTTGAAAACAGTGACACACTTGGTTTGTATGGAAAGTGATGACAATTCCGTCTCTTGCAACGGTCCCCGCCGCCGAGGCGTATCGAGGTGCTCTTTGGTCTATGGTAGACTGGACCTCTTCAATGTGGTCCATGTGGTGGTTGTGGTAGACTAGTTCAACTGATCTAGCCTTTTTATGGTTCCGTACCCAAAGGGTGCCAAACGGAACCCTAGTCCTAGTTAGTCTAGTTTGTCCTTTGCGTCATGTTTACCGCAAATAAACGTATTTTCTTTCTTTTTTTCTTTTTTTTTAGTAGGTACTAAGCCTCCATTGTCCGTCCGTCCATCCATCTGTCTGTCAGCGGGCTGTATCTCATGAACCGTATAATAATAGGTAGACAGTTGATACAGATTGTGTATTTGTATTGCTGCTCTAACAACATAAAATATAATAAAAATAAAATAAAGTTAAAAAAATTAATCGGACGTATAAAACACGTGTTTTTTTTTAAACTGAAGTTTTTTTTTTTAATTATGTAGTGTTCAGTGTAGTGTATTTGCTGTTTTTTTTTTAATTAACTTCGTCGTCTCTTGATACTCATGCTAAAACCTGATTCAAAACTCAAAACTCAAAGCATTTATTTCAATTAAACCAATTACAGGCACTTTTGAATTGTCAAGGGGTCGGTCAGTCAAAAAGATGAAGCTAGGCGCCCATTCCAAAGCATAGTAGGTACCTATGGAGAAGAACGGGCAAGAAACTCCACGGACACTCTTTTAAATCAAGATATGGTTACAAAATAATGGTTACATCATTCATGTTGAAATTTTACATGTGAGAACGATGCAGAACGTTAAAAGCGTCCTTAAAAAAAAAAACAATTCAAATATTTAAATTAAATTAAAATAAGCCGTGGCCGCTAAGGTATGACCAGCCTTCACTGACAGCGCTTGTTCACGAACCTGACGCATGGATTAGCTAAATGATCCAACACGCGCCACCATCAGCGAGACATTAAAGAATTACGACGAGAGATTAGGAACACATCCTGATATATTAATATTGTTTCAGGCTTTCTGCTTATCCAGCAGCGTCGGACGAACAGGTGGCGCGACGCCCGGCAAAGCGTTACTTGGCATCCGCGTAGTGACAGCTTCAGCCGTCATACCAGTCGAGGGAAGACCCAGGGAAACTGTCCTGCTATACCCTGGTAGAACACTATCCTTCACCGTGGCATTAGTCAGATCTCTTATGAAGAACTTCCTCATATCCTTACTGTTTCCTCTATGCGTGGTTCTCTTCGTTTTTCGACACAACCGCACCGGGTATGACTTACTTTGCGGAGTGATTGTTGTTGAAGAAAATATGTTCCCGCCAAGAAGACATGCTCCATGATTTGTGAGTTACCTATGTATTCAGAATGTTTGTAACGTTGATGATGACCGTGCTTTAGTCAAGTCTAATGCACGAGGTGGTTTGGGCCGCTCCCTGATTTGTCGGTGAGATATTTTTTTCTGGGTTCACATCATCCCAACAACTTAAGGGGCGTTCAATAATTACGTGAGGCGATTTTGGCCATTTTTCGACCCCTCCTCTCCCCGCTCGGTGAGATGTCGTGAGATTTATATCGAACCCCTCCCTCCCTTATCTCATGTGAGATGTTTCGAAATGCGTATTTTTTGTACACCGACAAATATGGTGCATTCTAAGCCTTGCTAATAGAAATGCAGCCTAGGAGATACTTTTTCTTTCTGTTATACAAAAAAATGTCATTGACATTTTTAAACACCTTCCGATTAAATGGATAATGCCAACAATTAATATTACTAGGGTATATTGCCAAAAAAACATAATCCATTGTTAGTTCTTGTGAAAACTTCTCTGTCCGTAACGCATTGTCATGTTGTTGTATTGTGTTTTTAGCTGGGTCCAAATGACCACATTATTATTGTTGAGGGATAATTTATCTCTGTGTGTATTTAAGGGTTTTAATATAAATTATATATTTAGTTCAAATTAAATGTTATCCAATATAAAATGCACTTTTCGGCAACATGAGGATAGGCAACCGTTTACCTATTTGAAAAATAACTAAGTACCTATAAGTACATTTAAATGTATTATTACTGGAGCTGTTGCCATTATAAGTAATACTTATTTCACCAAAGAATCCGAACGAAGCTAAGACCGTTTGACGACGACGTTCTTTTCACGCGCCGTAGACGCGCGTCTAACGCAACTATAGGTTGACAATTTCATAGCTGGTGATACGTCGTACGTCCTATCACATGTCGCCCGCGAGAACCATGGGACTGTCAACAACGAAATTATCAGCTTATAGTGTAGCTTTTACAAGTTTAGCAGCGGCGAAAATAAACATCGTGTGCATAGGCCCTTAGGCTTTGTTTTCTTTTTACTCTGAATAAGACACTACTCTTGGCGCGCTACGATATTATAAGAAAAAAGACGTAGATAGATTTTCCTACCCAAAACCCAACATTCGATGTTCCTAACTATTAGATGACAAGTGGAAGTAGGACGGCATGTCTAAATCATCTGGAGCGGGAAAGAGACAAGACGACTAAATGTGGCTAATTAGCCAGATTTTGACATGCCATTTGTGGAGCGTGTATAACCTATCTACCTCTTTTTACTTATAATATCATTGTTGGCGCGTTACGCACCGTATTGGCGCGCCCGTCAAACGTGTCAGTGTAAATTGCCATCCTTCAAAAGGGTAACTAGCAGTAAAGAAATAGTACCTATATTTTATTTTTATTGTATTTGGGATATAAAGATTTATTTTTACGTGTTCGGATAAAATGTTATTCCTATTATGTTTAGAATCTACATTTATAATTTAAATGTAGGTACAGTATGTTATTGTAAGCTTTTTATGTTCATATGTTATATAAACATACTTAATATTTTTTTGGTGTTACATGGAAGCGCCATTTTATGAATAATCAGTGTGTTTTGCACAAAAACATTATCTGCCGCCCAGTGATGATAAAATGGCAAATATTTACGGACAGGTACTTTCACACATGTAGGTGTTTTTCCGACTTTTAATGTCGAACGACACGACTGCCGGAAAAGGGAATGTACACGACAATGCCTTTTATAATTATTTCTGTAATTACGGCATTCAACTGGTTCAACAGTGGAAAGTCTTGTGCAGTTACTGCACTTAAGGCACTAAACATAACAAGTGCCCGAGGCGCGAGCTCCGGGCGCCGCGTTCCAAATTGTTGCGGCGGCGCGGCGCCTCGGACGCTTCCTATGCTTCGGCACAAACAATTCTATAGAATTTGACTGAGCGCACGGAACGCGGCGCCTGGAGCGCGCGCCTCGGACACTTGCTATGTCTACGTCCCTAAGGTTTGAGCTGCGTTCTACTTTGATAGTGTATTACTACTTGCCAAAAGCCTTGACTTCCAACTAGGCTGCTTCGGTCAGATTTTCAGCTTTACACTACTCGCGAAGTTGCTTCGACGAGACGGAGTACTGGACGAAGTTGAAAGAGGTTAAAACGGTCACACGAAGTGTAGAAGGGCACTTTGGTTCGCTTCGTGCGAAGTGCCCTTCTATACAATCGTATTCTTTTAACTTCGCGAGTAGTATAGTGCAGGCTTATGGCTGGCTCAAAATGAACGTGGATGATGGTACTGCTTGTGAAGGAAGATGACAAAAACCTGTCAAATCCAGTAAACTGGTACATGGATATTTGGGCTCTGGTGGAAATAATTTTGTGCAATAGAGATGTTCCTGGGTAAAAAAAAAAGAAATTCTATTTAATACGTCAGTCAGATAATAAAAAAATATTAGACACGTATTTTATGCTTTAAAATAATAATAGAAAAGATAAAATGCATTCAAGTTGGGGAGTGGGGGGCTCGGTACGTCACAACTATAACAAATTATGTATAAACTAGCAGAGTGACGTCATGCCACATTTTAACTCAATGTATCGTGGTAATCGTTTGATTACGTAAAAAAAGAAAAATACGTGAGCAATATTTTTTAATAACAGAAATGACGGGCAAAAAAAATTTTTTTGTGAACATCACTATTGTTTCGAGAAATGTATTGAAGAAAACAATATGGCGGCGTTAGTTCCGATTTTGGTCACGCGCCAAAACAACCTTGTAAAGTTATACATTTCAATAGTTCGGCCGTCGAGAGAATGCGTTCGTGACACCTCTCAGTTGACAATTTCTAGTAATTAGGGTTGAAATTCGCAAAATACATTCAATATTATGAAACCGACAGGTGTCAAGGACGCATTCTCTCGACGGCCGGCCGGTCTATTTCGTATTCATTTAGCAGTCTATGGCGTCGTCACAATTGCGATTTCGTCGCACAAAATAAAACACAAATCACTTTGTGTCCTATTAGGCTCGCAAGTCATCGCGCGAGCACATGAAATGCTAAAATAACGATCGCACGGTGGGTTTGATCGTGGGATCGAGCAATAAAAACTACATATCTCTTTTGAGTGTCCTAACTAATTGGTAAACGTAAAAGTTCTCTTCATTATTCCGTAGAATTCATTACCTATTTTCAAAAATTATCCGCGCTGATTTCCCTATAAAGTATAATGTGATCTACGTTTTCTTTTTCCAATGTCATTTGCAATTTTCAAAGCAATATTGTCGCTTATCAAAAACAGTGCATCTCTGTAAACAGCCATTGTTGAAATGGCGCCGTTGCGCAGACGGCGCGACGGCATCGCGCGATTGGCGTCGCGTGACACAAAGTAAGGACTTCGTACGATCATTTTCATTGTGCGATGAAATCGCATCGTTTACTTGTACGATCGATAGCCAATTAGGATGACGCCTGTGTGCTTTTTTTACAAGCTGTTTCATCTGTAAAGAATACAGTACCAAAACTAAAAACGCTGCCTTTTAATCTAGCCTGTGCGGCAAGATCTATTTTGTAATAATAAGAGTTATTTTTTTTTTTTTGTAATAAATAATGCAAGTAGTACCATAGACCGATTTAAAATCCTGAGTTACAAAATTGTGATATTTATTTTTGTGTATTATATTGTAAATATTGAATTAAAATGTAAAAATCAATTACTTATTAGTTTTAATTTTAGATTAATAAGGGTTGATGGAAAATACATGTTTGTAAACATAAGCATATCGGTAATCGTATTGCGCATCCTGTTGAGCCACTGGTGCCTACAGTGACAATACCCCAATGGTTAAGACGCTGACTGGCGAGCGTGAGGTTGTAGGTTTGAGCCCAACCTGCTAAAATATTAACGTCCAAGCAAGCACATACATTAAATAATAGATTTACGGTTGGGCCGACTGGTTTGCTAATCTAAGGGTTAATATTTTGTTTAGCTAACATTCCTATACTTACATTAATTTTCTTTATACCTAATTAGTCATGATAATACACACATCAACACGGTCTAGGGATATTTTTAAAAAAGCGAATTACTATCAATGTGTTAATTATTTATATGACATGTATATATTTAAAAGATACGTTATTTAATATTCTACCATTTTTTAATAATGGTTAAGGTACTTAGATTAAAATTTCAGGATTTTATGGAAAAAAATTAAGCATAGACGGAAACCGTATATGAATTAACTTTTAATTTGTGAGTAAAAACTGAAAAAAATAGAAAAATCATTTAATTTGTGTTTATAAACTTGTTAGAGTCTGAGAAAGCGCCCATGATGTTCATAACACATCGGCAACGATTCGGCATGCTCAGAACAAGGTTGTAAATGTCTTGCTGCGGAATATTGTCCCATGTCCTTCTGAGGTGCGCAAAAAGTTGATCTTCTATAGCCAGATTTTCAGGAACTTCCTTCAGAGCTCTATTTTGCAGCATAGCCCACGCAAGCTCATTGGGATTTAGATCTGGCGATTGAGCAGGCCAGTCTAAGGCCCTAACATTGTGTGTATGTAACCAAGCTGCTACCGTTCTCGCCGTGTGTGCCCGGGCATTGTCGTGCATGAGCAGGAAATCTTGCCCCATTTGTGTTCTGTGGGGCAAGATTACGGGCCCCAGCACCTGTTGGACGTATCGTTCTGCCGTCATATTGCCCCGCACCCAAACGAGATCCGTCCGTCCTCCAAGACGAATTCCTGCCCAAACCATAATTGTTCCTCCTTGGTATGGGTGAACTTCCTGAGGGTTCTGGAGACGGCTCCATCGTCCAGGAACTCGCCAAACACGCGTCCTTCGTGAATCTGGATGGAAGCCGAACCTGGATTCATCCGTGAACAGCACATTGGACCATTGCTCACGGCCCCAGTCCATGTGGTTCCGAACCCATTCTAATCGTCGTCCACGATTGCCTCTCTGTAAAGGTGGGACCCGGAGTGGTCTACGAGAGCGTAGATTGCTTTCATGCAGTCGCCTTCTTACAGTTTGGTTACTCACCAGCACTTGGTGTTCCACTCGCAGCCTTTGGACCAATTGAGTCGCCGTTGCAAATGCAAACCCCCGACCGATTTTTGCAAATTACTGCGCGAGCTCAACCAAATGGTTGAGCTCGCGCAGTAATTTGCAAAAATCGGTCTTGTCTGGGGGTAGTGATGCGACTTGGCCCCCGGTGCCCTCTCCGCTACTTCACTGTGGCACGATAGCGTGTCCACAATCTTGAAATTACATTTTGGTGACAGTCAGCAACATTACGCTGAACAGACCCAGGTTCCAGCATTCCCACAGCTCGTAACATCTCCGCCCTCGTCAAATGTCGGTGTTGCATGGCTACAATACCTCAATATTAACTTTCTTTCGTTTAAAAATGAAAAAAAAACTATAACTAAACGTAATTCGTATTGTTTTCTAAATTTCGCACAAATGAAAATTCCCTCTCCTACACATCAAGACATTTTTATGCCACCGAAACAAAAGAATTTTCAAAAATTTGAATTTGGAATTAGTCTGAGATAAATTACAAACAAATCTGTGTATAAAAGATTCCAATGCGGTCAGTACTTTTCGAGTTATTTAATTGAGTATGAAATATCCCTAGACCGTGTTGATGTGTGTATAAGCCTTATATGCTGTCAAACGCACGTTCTATAGCTGTGCAAGGATCTTTTGGCTCGTGGCCAAGATCGGAACTAACGCCGCCATCTTGTCTTTACAATACAATGTTATGTGACATTCAATTCAAAAAAATAATTCGAGCTATGCACTCCTAAAGGGCTAGTAACATTGTCCTTAAAAACTTGACTAGGTGCTATTAAAAACATAAGATACCGTTTATTATTTCATAAATGAAGCTCATGTAGAAAAGATAAATGTAGAAAAGATAATTTGACGACACGGTTGGCGCAGTGGTTGAGCGATTGACTGCTGCGCAGCATGTCGCGGGTTCGATTCCCGCACGGAACAAATATTTGTACGACCTACAAGTATTTGTTCCGAGTCTGGGTGTTTTTCTATCTATAATATGTATGTATTTACAAAAAAAAAAAATGTATATAAGTAGTTTATCAGCCATCTCGTTACCATAACACAAGCATTAGGTTGCTTAGCTTGGGGCTAGATGGCGTTGTGTGATATGTCCAAACATATTTATTTATTTATTTATTTATAAAGAGTAAACCAGTAGTTATCTCTTTATTAAAACAAAAAAAAAAAAAGATACGATTTCATGTCTTTAGTCGATTTTATCTGACTGCATCCCTAATCTGCCATATCACTCAAAGGTACGTTCAGAAACCAAATTGTCATTATTGACAACGTTGGAAGATTACTGTAAAAGTAAATCTAAACACAGTAAAAAATATAAAACTAATTATATTTGCTGTAAGTTCTCAAAACATAATCACAAGAGCTTTATTGAAAAGCAAAACATTTTTTACTTCCAACTAATTTTGCTGAGTTGGCTTGCGCGTCGCACCGTCAGTCTGCCGTAACGTGGCGGCGCTGCGCTCGTGTGTGTGCTGCAGGAGTGGCTCAGTGGCTTGAACTGTCATTGTTCATGTAGTTTTCTGTGATAAGAATTACTGTGAAATTATAGTTTAGCGAACTAATTTACACAATCACGATGTCCGCCTCGGGTGAATTCGGTAATCCTTTACGCAAGTTCAAGCTGGTTTTCCTGGGGGAACAGAGCGGTAAGTACAGGGCGAATTATCGCCCCTCCGTCGTACATTTTTAATACATAGTTTTGAATTTACGATATGTAAGTATAGATTCGTCTAGATTTTATCGAATTACTGACCTACATTAGCCCGGGGAGGCGCAAGTTGCGGGTTTTGTTCACGGATAAGCTGTCATTACTTTGTAGCCGTAACGTCTGCCGCGTCTGTGCCGAATTACGTTATGTTGAGATGTAGGTTACACTCTCCGAGTACATTGTGAGCGTTGAACCGCTTCTATAGTATGTTCTCACGCGTATCTGCCGTTATCAATCACTGTATTTGATTAGAAACGTTCCGCGGTAATGAGATGATGTACTGACACGCAGATTTGTATTTTTTTCAGTGGGGAAGACGTCGCTCATCACTAGGTTCATGTATGATAGCTTTGACAACACTTATCAGGTGAGTCATCAAGTTCCCATGACAGTTAGAATGCCAGACTGTCACTATTCTAATAGAAAACTCATAGAATATTTGTCTGTGTCCAGTTATAAATTACATCACTGGTTAGTCACTGGAGCTCATGAATATGTATGTGGAGAACAATGTTGTATCTGCATAACATCTGAACAAGGTAATGCTCATAATTTTTGCTCTAAATGAGAAGTGCAATGAAAGTGACTGAGCTCAAAACTGAAAGTATTTTTTCCTGATAACACCAAAAATGTATGACAGTGGAGAAGTTTTTCTTGATGCAATAATGTTAACAATTCCACTGCCGGAAACCGGATCTATGCGAGACAATGGCTTTTTAATTGTTTCTCTAATTACGGCATTCAATTGGTTACTTAAAGGTTTTGTAACATTAATAAGATTATTAGTTGTTCATTATTCAATTTTTTTAATTACCATCTTCTGTACACAGGTAATCTAATCTTTCTGCGATCCTAATGTGTTTTGGTTTTGCCTATTTTAGAACATAATAATTATGACTTCTTTGACCTTTTATGACCTGTTGTTAGTTGAATGACCTTTACATGAAGTACTTTTGAAATGCTCAGATAGGTATCTTGATGAAAATAATAAACACAGCATACCATGATATAAATAACAGTTATGAATCTTTTCTTTAATATCCTGTTATTTCCACACCTGTTATTTAGGAAAATACCACAACATCCATTAGTGATACTAAATCAGTCAAAGTTGACCTTTAAAAGACATCATACACATCTTTTTAGGATTAGTCTGAATTGAACTTGAACAAGATCCCTATGTGTAGGATTGCCATCCGTCCGGGTTTCCCCCGATTTGTCTTAGCTTAGAGGGTGTCCGGGGAGCATCCGGGTGGGGTATCATTTGTAGCCTGGGTTTTAGGCTACCGAAAATACGCGGCCGAAATTAAACTAAGCTAATTGTTTGTTAATTCTTTAAGAAGATTCTGTTTAGTTTCTTTTGAAGACATTTGTTTTTGTTGAAAGTAAACCAAATAGTTTGAAAGTAAATAAAAAAGTTGATTTATAACAATTCAAACTGTTTTTTTGCTTTACTGAGTAATTTAAAAAAAAAAACTGTTGATATGTCTGGGTTAAGTTCCAAAATCCGGTGTTTTGACACTTGTCCTGGTTGGCAGATATTAAAAATTGCAACCCTACCTATGTGGTTTTATTCATTTATTTAACCAGCTTAAGATGGACTTAAGACAGATTTCTTGATCCCTAAATAAAGTTAACACCCAAAATATGATGTTATCAGTATCGCCATTATCATCTTAATTTAAAACACTTGACAGTGATAACTGCAAGATTAATTATTACTATAAGACCCATGGACTAATGAATAATCAAAGTAATAAATAACTGTAAGTCTAGAATATTAATATACAAGCAATTTTGTGCATTAAGCACAAAAAATCTAATACCAACTTCAAAAAAAGGAGGAGGTTCTCAATTTGGTTGTATGTTTTTTTTTATGTTTGTTGCCTCAGAACTCCGTCATTTATAAACCAATTTGGAAAATTCTTTTTTAATTTGAGAGGATATACTTCCAGTTTTGTACATTAAGTACAAAAAATCTAATAGGAAAACTATTTTTGTGATTCAATCAATACTTTTAAACCACCTTTGTTATACTGGTCATCAGTACCATCATCATATTATTTGTGTTTCATTTTTATTCTACTGTTTTGTTTATCATTACTTTGTTCAATCAATTATAATGGTTAATTATATAAAGTTAAAAGGAATCATATCCTTTATATTTAACATACACAATCAAGATCTCCAACCCCAAATAGATTGGGATAAGGGCAGGAGAATGATGATGACACAATCAAGTTATGATCATAAAAATCTCTAAGTATTATGTTGTATTCTTGTCTTCTCTAAATAGTATTGCAAACAGTTGATTCTCTACCGTAAGGGCGGGTTACTTTGACTCTAGGGCATAACTTTGGCCTAAATCGAGACAAGAGGAGCATCGGAACAAAGAACGATATATCCAAGTTACCGTATTTTACACAAATTAGAAAAAAGTTTGTAACTTTTTTAATGTTACAGCTGTGGAAAAATAAATTATGTCAATATGAAGTTAAAAGGGACCCAGATTGATTTGTGAAACGAAACGGAAGGTAGATACATAATTTGGCGAGATATTGGGTGAACACGTTTGGATATATCGGTTCTTGACGCGATCATTTGGATATGTCGGTTTTTGAATTGATTTAAATAGATTTATCGGGTTTTGGTAAAACCAAATCATATTAACTGCAAATTAGTTTTCAAATTATGTACCTACATGGTATAAATTTGAGAATTACAGTAAATTAGCCTACTTCCTGGATTGATGTCTTGTACTGTATCCTCTAAAATCGACGGAGATTCACTCATTTTTGTTTTTGAAAAATACAAAGCACACGTAAAAAAACATCAGACAGAATCGAACATGAAAAATACTGACAGCGAGATGACAAGAGATATTGACAGGTAGCCAATCACGTCAGCGTAAGAGGGGTGTTTACGGAGAGTGTTAAGATACGTACAGGGAATCGATTTTTAAAAAGAATCGAAATAAAGATTAAGCTTATTTGAAAACATGTATTTCTCGGCATTTGAACCGACCACTATTAAATTATGTTAAACTTCTTAAGGAATTATCGGTTTTTGATACGACAACTAGAAACTGAACCTCCTTAGATATGTATGTGTCGGGTTTTGATTGGACCACTGTTTTGTGATATTTTTTTAAAGCTGGAAATGTCTGCTTTTGAATAGATTTCTTTCCTGAAGGGTATGTAATACAACATTTTGCAACGGAAAAAAAAATAAAAAAAAATAATGGCATAAATGCGACATATCGGTTTTTGTTCCGACGCTCCTCCTGTATAAACTGCCCAAAGTGTCACGACCACACAACCGAACGTCGTATGTCCTTCGGTAACTATTAGATGGTGATATAGACGCGTACTTGCAGAACCTTGTGTGGATTTAATGACAGCAAACATCTCAGTATCGATTTGGGCCAAAGTTATGCCCTAGAGTCAAAGTAACCCGCACTTACTATATGTATTTGGCGAATACTTCTAAGTAACTTGGTGTTACTTACTTACTTACCACGTTATTTTTGGTGGATTTCAGTATGGTTTTCGCCACCATTTAAGATTTTCAGCAGGAAGGTTTATATTATAATTGTTCATTCATGTACAAAAAAAATAAAATAAACCATGATCACACCTGTGTGAAACCTATGTGTGATAATATTACTGATTAGACAGTTCAAAACAAAAGTATTGTAAAGTTGTATCCATGGATAATTAATGTAATAATCATCTAACCACAATCAGTTTATTATGGCTAAAAAGAAAGGACATAATTATATCTTTAAATGATAATTAAATTTATAGCTGACAACAGGTTGCTTTAGATCTACGAGTATAATCTCATGATTTAGTGCTCATTTATTATACCCTATAAAACGAATGTGATAACTGATAAATAAAGCATCGGTTTTATAAAAACTCTAGCTTTTTCGGCCGCGCGATGTCGGAAAATATTCCACGGGAACAGAAGTCCTTCTTTATTCCTTGTCTACATTATAAAGGGAACCTCTGTGCAAAATTTCAGCTTTATAGGTTCAAGGGTTTGGGCTGGGAGTTGATGAGATAGTCACGTCAGTCAGGACTTTTTATATATTGAGATGGCTTCTGCCAAAATTCTGAAATTCTGCCCACGTTATTTTTTTATTTTATTTAAAGATTATTTATACCAATTTTCGAGTTAATCAAGCCCCGCAGTTAAACCTGCCCTGTAAAATTGACTACCCCTCTTCACCCCCTTAGGGGTGGATTTTCGAAAAACTGATACACGTTATTCTTCATTTTTGGTCTCAAGTTTGTATACTGAATTTCGAGTTAATCGGATTGCGCGTTAAAATGACTCCATACAAACTTTGACACCCCTCAATCCCTCTTTAGAGGGTAGTTTAGGAAAACTAAATGACAAACTTTATGATTTACTTAGATAAATATTTGTGCCAAGTTTCAAGTCCATTAAATCGAGGAATAAGATTTTTCATACAAATTTTGGACCCCCGTTTCACCCCCTTAGAGGGTGAATTTTGAAAAATCCTTTAGTGCAACCCTAGACCTCATAAGGAACCTAACCTACGTGCCAAATTTGGAATCTCAGACCCAGCGGTTTGGGCTGTGCGTTGATATGTCAGTCAGTCAATCAGTCAGTCAGTTTTTTCTTTTATATATTTAGATAATTGTATGATTAACCTTTCATATTACAGAAACAATTAAAAAGCGATTGTGTCTGGCCGTAATTCTTTAGAACAGGCCAAAAAGTCGGATTTCACTATACAACTATTCTGGTGCTAGCCAGTACCTCTGATTTGTTACCAAATTCTAGGAACTGCAGATAAGGAAGCAGGTGTCTCCACCACACAACTAAATTAGACATACCTAAACATAAGTTTTATAACTTATATTTCTACTTTGTACACAGTATATAACTAAGATATATTAGATAAATCGTATTCATCCTCGAAAAAAAATACAACCGACTTCCAAAAACAACACTACAAAGTGAAAAATAACTTTAATTTCGAAAGTCGGTGTCTAGTTAAATGTATTTTCGTTTTTTGCCACCGACTTCCGAAATTAAAGTTATTTTTCACTTTGTAGTGTTGTTTTTGGAAGTCGGTTGTATTTTTTGTAAAAAAGTTTTTATTTTTCACTTTTAGTTGTGTACCTACCCCACACAAATTGTAATACCCCTGCAAAACAAACTAGAACATCATCCATATAAAAGTGAGGAAAAAATACGTATTATTGAAGCTAACTCAAAAACTACCAAAGCAAAGTTAATCAATTTTATATGGGACCAACTGTGATGTGTACCCTCTCGAATAAAACAAAAAAAATCCAAATCGATCCAGCCATCTTCGAGTAAGCGGGAAACATACATAAAAAAAAAATAAAAAAAAAGGTTCCGACGAATTGAGAACCTCCTCCTTTTTGAAGTCGGTTAAAAAGGGGACGCATTGTTGAATTTACGGAAAATAGGTGCCTTTTATAAACTCGTCCTTTGAAGTCGGTTAAAAAGGGCTTTCAGCTTGACAAATCCACCTCCCCCGTCTCCCAGAGAGACACGTTTGCCCCCCTTGATCGAAAACGTAGATCCGCCCTGCAAGGAAGTAGGTTTTATTACAATTATAACCTTGACTGATAGTCGAGGTTCTAATTTTCATGCAAGTCCAGTCTGTAGGGCTATTTCTGTTCTGTGGTCGCACGCACGTAGCCTAGTGGAGTTTCAATAGAATAAGGAAGGACCTATTTCACGATGTCCGAGTAGCCACTACTTATCGAATAAATTCAAAAATGGAATAGGTTTTGTATGAAATTATTTGTCAAGTAAGTTAATCGGAACCCATCTGATACAGGTTTTGTTACTACAGACGTGTGGCCTCCTTCACCTAAACTGTACAGTACCTACTTACAGTTTTATTAATTTTATCGGAAACTGGCAAAGTAAGGCGAAAAGCCCATAATAAAGATGTGTTGTTAAATAAAAACATTATTAACGTTATCAATTTATCATTTCTCATTACCGGCAAAACAAGTCCGATCGAAAAGTACGATACGTTTTATCTATTTTGTTTTTTATCTATAACATATAAGTGCAATTAAATTGTAGTTATGCCTATATCGCGAGTAATAAACCAAGAAACAATGCCAAGTACAAAATATAAATACGTAATAGAATTTCCGTTGTTTGAAAAATCTAGTGTCTTTTATAGACCAAAGAAGACGTTTGACATATTTTTATCACATCAAAAGTCGTTAATTCAATCTAGGCTGCGAATCAGCATTTTCGAACGTCAAAATCGGAAAAGTGCTGATCAAAAGTCCCCCAAAACGCCCGCCCTTCACCACTTCTAGTGCTATGATGCTGGAAAGAAGAAGAGTTGGGAAGAAGAAGTGGCGCAGCTCCCCAGCAGCACAGCTGTCTGTTCAGTTAGAAGAACACCTAAAGCAATAAGGACTCATTAACAACAATAACTTGAGATAACATAAACCAGTCGGAAACAAGCCAAGTCATAAAAAAGCCCATGAAGCTTAACAAGAGATTAAAACAAAGATTTAATTTAGAGTAAAATTAACTAACGCTGGTATGTAACTGTATTTCAAGGTCGTCTTGCAAAGAAGCTTCGTTTATTAAACAGAATATTTTTGTAAGTTGTTTTAGGTTTATGAAATTAATGAAGCTTCAACGCTTATGACGTCCACTGATACTCTTGTTCACAACTTCTGTCACGATAATCGACCTACGACGAAAAACGCAAATCTTTGGAATAGTAGATAACGTGATCTCGAAATACCCCTAATCTTAAACTCTGATACATACGAGGGGGCGTTTTTAAATTCGCGGAATGGGGGGGAGGGAATAACAATAGGTCATTATCGGGATGGCCACAACTTCAGCCACTCAATATTAGTATAAATACCAGGTTTTATCTTAATTGGATCATCACCGCCCCACCTCGGCCGATCACCATGTTTGGCAAGCAGATCCCTTGGGAAAAGCGAGCCAAATATTTAGGTGTGACGCTCGATAGTCAATTAACATTTTCAGAGCACATAAAGCAGGTTCGTTCGCGGGCCTACTTTGCTCTCAGCCGTTTACACTCCGTTCTGAATGCACGCAGCAAATTGTCCCTTAAGTGCAAGTTGCGTATTTACACAGCGTGCATTCGACCTATCATGACCTATGCGGGCCCAGTCTTTGCGCACGCAAAGCCCCGCTTCATCCATAGGATGCAGACCCTTCAGAACCGTTTCCTCCGAAACCGTCCGTTCGTTCGGAACGAAAACCTTCACTTAGATCTTAAAGTCCCGACCATCCATCAGTACTTGAAACGCCTTTCCAAGCGTTTCTTTGATTCCGCCGTGAAACATCGCAACCCCTTGGTTGTCGAGTCCGCTAGCTATGTCCCCAGTAGAATCATTAGAATCCGCCGTCCGCGACATGCCCTCACTGAACCCGATGACCCTATCACCCTCCTCCAGGAAAGTAGTAGGGAAACTAGCACCGTCTATAAACACAAACACAAATCTACATTCCGGCCTCGCCGCCGAGGCCCATCGCGTTTAAGACCATCTAACGTAAATGTAAATGTAAATTCATGTCCCTTGATCGGTTTAATCGAGCCAGCTGGTGGCGTAGCTGAGCCTGTAGCTTTAAACTCCCCTGATAATAATAATTCCCCTAACTTGATCCAGCCTATTGCTTTGCCTTGTTTATCTATTGTCAATGACAACGACTCCCTAAGCCGAGGTCCGTACCCCACAGGGGGTGCCCTTAGTGCGCAGTCGTTTAGTTTATAAGTTTAGTTAGTATATTAGGTTGGGGAAAAAGTCTTTTCGCATTTTATTATGTATGAACTTAAAATAAAATCTCTTTGGCTATATTATTTGTATCTGGCTGGTTTTAGTATCATTGAAAGTTTAAATTTTAAAGAACATAATTCCAAATTCAAATTAGGAAAATGTGTGATTTTCATTTGTTTTTCGTACTGTCAAGATGAGTGAATCTAATGAAGAAATTCGATACATTTTAAAATTTTACTACAAAAAAGGTAAAAATGCAACGCAAGCCGTGAAAAAAAATTGCGCTGTTTATGGACCCAGTGCAGTATCTGTGAGAGTAGCACAAATTTGGTTTAAGCGTTTTCAATCCGGAAATTTTGATGTCAAAGATGCACTTCGCTCTGGTCGCCCTATTACGGATAAAATGGATGCCATTTTTGAAAAAGTGGAGCAAGATGCATATCAGTAGTTACGACGTAGCTGAAGAACTGGGAATTGACCACAAAACAGTTTTGGCGCATTTGAAAAAACTGGGTACACGAAAAGCTCGATATTTGGGTACCTCACGAGCTCACTGAAAGAAACCTAATGAACCGTGTACTCATTTGTGATTCTTTATTACGACGTAATGAAACCAAACCATTTTTGAAGAAGCTGATAACTGGTGATGAAAAGTGGATCACGTACGACAAGAACGTGCGAAAAAGGTCGTGGTCAAAGGCCGGTCAGGCTTCACAGACTGTGGCGAAACCCGGGTTAACTCGCAACAAGGTGATGCTGTTTGTGTGGTGGGATTGGAAGAGCAGTATTCATTATGAGCCGCTACCACCAGGCAGGATCATCGGTTCTGAACTCTACTGCGAACAACTGATGAGATTAAAGCAAGAAGTTGAGAGAAAGCGGCCGGAATTAATCAACAGAAGGGGTGTGGTTTTTCATCATGATAACGCTAGACCTCACACATCTTTAGCCACTCAGCAAAAATTAAGAGAGTTTGGCTGGGAGGTGTTAATGCATCCGCCGTATAGTCCCGGGTTTCGCCACAGTCTGTGAAGCCTGACCGGCCTTTGACCACGACCTTTTTTGCACGTTCTTGTCGTACGTGATCCACTTTTCATCACCAGTTATCAGCTTTTTCAAAAATGGTTCGGTTTCATTATGTCGTAATAAAGAATCACAAATGAGTACCCGGTTCATTAGGTTTCTTTCAGTGAGCTCGTGAGGTACCCAAATATCGAGCTTTTTTGTGTACCCAGTTTTTTTCAAATGCGCCAAACCTGTTTTGTGGTCAATTCCCAGTTCTTCAGCTACGTGGTAACTACTGATATGCCGATCTTGCTCCACTTTTTCAAAAATGGCATCCATTTTATCCGTAATAGGGCGACCAGAGCGACGTGCATCTTTGACATCAAAATTTCCGGATTGAAAACGCTTAAACCAAATTTGTGCTACTCTCACAAACACTGCACTGGGTCCATAAATATCGCAATTTTTTTTCGCGGCTTAGTTACATTTTTACCTTTTTTGTAGTAAAATTTTAAAATGTATCGAATTTCTTCATTAGATTCACTCATCTTGACAGTACGAAAAACAAATAAAAATCACACATTTTTCTAATTTGAATTTCGAATTATGTTCTTTAAAATTTAAACTTTCAAAGATACCAAAACCAGCCAGATACAAATAGTATATCCAAAGAGATTTTATTTTAAGTTCATACATACTATAATGCGAAAAGACTTTTTCCCCAACCTAATATACTGGAAGAGATGGAATCCGTTTACGGGGACTCTTGCCCGGGTAAAACCATGGTTTACAAGTGGCACAGTCTCTTTAAACAAGGCAGGACCTCACTTGAAGACGACCCACGGCCCGGACGGTCGATCGAGGTGACTACTCCGGAAATCATTAAAAAAGTTAAAAAAATAATATTGGAAGATGCCAGACTAAAGAAGAAACAGCTTGCAGAAATGGTTGGAGTATCGGATACGACAATTTTCAAAATTCTACACGATCATCTTGGCATGACAAAGGTCAGTGCAAGATGGGTGCCAAGAATGCTCACGCCGCCTCAAAAACAACACCGCGTGGAGTGTTCTCGCACGTTTTTGGACCTCTGTAACGTAGATAAGGATGGACTATTAAGTCGAATTGTTACTGGAGATGAAACTTGGGTTCATCATTATGAACCTGAGTCGAAACAAGACTGCAGTGGCACAAAAAAGGCACACCACCACCCAAGAATTTTAAAAGTGTCACAATCGGCTGGAAAAATCATGGCAACAGTGTTTTGGGATTCA
This sequence comes from Cosmia pyralina, assembly GCA_946251885.1. Classification (NCBI taxonomy): domain Eukaryota; kingdom Metazoa; phylum Arthropoda; class Insecta; order Lepidoptera; family Noctuidae; genus Cosmia; species Cosmia pyralina. The sequence goes on from OX276343.1 coordinate 25,295,627, forward strand.
GAAGGCATTAAAGAAAAAGGAGGGGTAAATTGACCAAAGGTGTCCTTCTTCTTCACGACAACGCGCCTGTTCACAAGAGCCGTGTTGCGTTGGCTGCCCTGCATAAGGTGGGCTTCGATATTTTAGACCATCCACACTACAGCCCAGACCTGGCTCCCAGTGATTATTACCTCTTCCCAAAACTAAAAAAAGAACTTCGTGGGAAGAAATTTTCAACTGATGAAGAAGTGAAGGACGCGGTTTCAGCTTATTTTTCGGACAAAGACAAAGCATTTTTTTATGGAGGTATACATAAGCTAATTGAAAGATCTGAAAAATGTATAAGGGTAGCAGGTGAATATATTGAAAAAGAAAAATAATTTAGTATTTTTATTTTCACTTCTCACCCGCCATTCCGCGAACTTAAAAATGTACCTACGTACCTTCATTTATTGTGAACTAACTGACCCAATAGACGTTGTCCTGTCCTAATTTCAAATAAATAAGTATAAAATTCCCATAGAAAATGCACTTTCAGTTTTCCCGAATTTTCCAATTTTCCTGGTAACTTTATAAATTTTTCTTTTCATAAAAATCTTCATCGGACTTCAAAGAATATTTAAAAAAAAAATGCCGAATTGGTCCAGCCGTTCTCGAGTTTTGATCTTAGCGTCACATTTAGCGATTCATTTTTATTTATATAGATAGATAGATAGATAGATGATCTTTATTCTCCATTAGATTATGGTAAAGAAAAAAATCGGGAAAGAAATTGGAGAAAATGGTCTGAAGCCATTGACTTATAATAAGAAGTTAAAGAATTGAATAACCATAGATTTTTATATTTCTATGCGAATAACTTTTACTATGGGACCAACTTTAAAATCGCGAAAAAACAGACGGACAGACACACGAGTGATCCTACAAGGGTTCCGTTTTTTCCTTTTGAGGTACGGAACCCTAAAAATGTATTTAATTAAATTGTTGTTACATTTATGTACGCATAACTCGTCAAACCTACCTACCTTACCTACCTTATGTATTACTCTGAAGCTAAAGGGCCCCATACATTTACAGTCCGCCGACAGTGATTCATAAAAAATGGACCGCCAGTTTTTATGAGTGGACTGCTTGCCGGCGGACTGTATAATGTGTGGGACCCTTTAACATTCGTGGGGACTGGGGATCAATCCTCGCCCTGTTTGAAACAATATTACTTATACTTTTTGTATAAGTAATATTGTAAAAAGCCTTTTTACGCTATATAAATATGTAAAACAAACAACGCGTCATGTCGGCCATAGCTTCCTATGCTACCGTATAATTGGGCGTCCAGCTGTGAAAGTAAACCTTCCACTAAATATTTATTGAACACGAATAAAAATACTAAATAAGACTACGTTCACACGGCATTTTACTGCAAACTGCAATTTTTTTTTTCGCACACAACATTACACCGCTGGTTTTTCATCGTTTTGCCACGTTGTCGCGAGATTTGAGCACTTTACCTACCCTTGGCTTATGGCTAAGAAATAACAGCCGCACGGGTCGATCGATCAGGTTAAGCTACACTTGCCACGGTTGGTCCGTGACTGGGTGAAGCATCTTTACATACCAAGACCGTTCCGTGCCTCGGAACGCACGTTAAGCCGTTGGTCCCGACTGTAATTCGTGGATCTTTGACAGTTTTTAAGGGTCGTCAGAAGCCCGAAAGTGTGTCAACCAGTCTTACCAAGGGGTATCGTATTACCCAGTAACTGGGTTGTGGAGGTCAGCTAGGCAGTCGCTCCATATAAAATACTGGTATTCAGCTGCATATCCGATTCGTCTGGAAGCCGACTCCCAAAGTCCCAATACGGTTGGAAAAAGGCTAGGCAAATGATGACTTACCTCTGTAAAAAAAAAACAGTACTTATCAATGCCGTGTGAACGTAGCCTTACAGTATACAACTCGTTAATACCCGTGACTATATCCGAGAAGATTTTATTTATGTTTAAAATCATAAAATTGCAAGTGAACCTTTGTTGTAGCTATAGGTATTGGTAGATTTCACCGGTTATTATCTAGTTGCAAAAAATACACCGAGTATGCCTGTAGATTCAGCAATAACTAGAAATGTTTTAATTTATTTGTCAGTTCGTGCATCAAATATTCCTTTATTACTGTTTTCGGGCAGTTTTTTTTATGACTATCAGTAAAAGTTGTCTCGACTCAACCATGCGTTTAATACACTTACCTACTTCAGCTGGCGTAGACTCCAAATTAAAAAATATGACACAACGTTTGGCCTGTGTTTTATTAACGTTGTTGTGTCTTGTATAATATTTTACGCTGGCAAATATAATGTGCTGCTAAGCACTAATAATTAACGCTGGAATCCGCTGGATGCGGGAAGCACAGAACCGATCGAAGAGCTTGGGGGAGGCCTATGACCAGCAGGTGAGGTTTTTCGGTTGAAATGCTAACTATAGCTTTTAAACTCATTGAGCAAAATACCGATATTAGGCGACCTCGTAGTTCAGATAATACACGGCTGATATGCTTACGTCGAAAGCCTTACCGAGTGGTATAGGTTTAAGATAGGTCATGCTGGTTGTAGACTGCCCTACGTAACATCAAAAATTCATTCCGTTCCGCGTTTTCCGTAAATGGACATAGCTAGGTACTATAGTTATGTACGTGATAGTATAAATATTTTGTTACCTGTTTTAGAATCAATAGGGAATTCTATGAGGAGCCTAGTAAACAGTAATTTTCTCTAAAACTGGGATACGATCAATTGGGAGCACGTTTAATGTGTCTTGGCCAATTAGGCATCGTGGAACGACGCTGTCCTAGGTCTTGTTGGTAGGGTATAGAAGTAATAAACTTTTTTACGGTACGTTAAATTTCGAAGCGAGGTATTTGACTTACCCTGTTTCTTGAAACCGGATCACATCAAGGCTTATCTCAAGATTGTTTGCCAAAACTAAAATCAGTAAAGAATCAGATTTCAGTAAAGATTTGATCAGTATGATTTTGCGTATACTCCTAGATGGTCGTAAGCCGATACAGGGATCGCAACATCAATAGTCGTATGGCCTTGTAGCAGACAATACAACTAACAATCAAGTTTCTGAAAGGTTGAACAGCTGATTAATGAGCTAATAGGTACCTATAGCAAAAGAGATTAAATTCAATAGTCTTAGAAAGCGGGGGTTAGGCAAATGAAACATTGAACCGAAAAGTCTTCACTAAAGAAAGTTGGCAATCAAACTGACGGCATATTTGACGTTGTTAAACCTAAAATCGATTTTATTTAGCTGAAGTTTCAGGACAGAAATGCCAGTCAGATGCCCTTGAAATTACATTGTTAATTAAAATATGATTTCAAACTATTATTTTTGACGGCCTTCCTGGTGAAGGAAGTTTTTAATCATAGACTTAATTTTCCTTCCTATTTAATTAATACTGCTATAGGTTCCTTTTTGCAGTCTCTGGTCTCTCGGTCGAGAACTCGAGAATCTCTATCTGTATGGCATCGTTTTCTAATGTGTAATGATTAAAACTTAAGGTGTTGTCCCGAGCTGGCTAGTTCAACTGGACAGGCAAGAGTTATTGCCTTCCAATCCAAAGCTGTCTTTATTAAGCTGGACAAAGTAAAACTATCCATATACCACTTTGGTAGTAGAACAGTTCTTAACTGGACACATTATTAGGACAGGCATGAAAATGAAATATCCTCTGCTCTTATCCCAATTTATTTTGGGGTTGGCGCAGCACCATTTTTCCTCCAAAACATCTCTATTCATACGTCATCTCAGAGCTCACTTCCTTCTTGCATCATCAGTATCTCACAATCCATCCAACTGATGAAAAATCTTTAAAATATCTGTTTTTCGCAGGCAACGATTGGTATCGACTTCTTGTCGAAGACTATGTACTTGGAAGACCGCACGGTCCGACTACAGCTTTGGGACACCGCCGGCCAGGAACGCTTCCGGTCCCTCATACCCTCCTACATCAGGGATTCCACGGTCGCAGTTGTGGTTTACGATATTACCAGTAAGTAACCAGTGCTTTTTGAAGTGTGTTAACTAACAGAAAAGAAGGAGTCAGTTTCGTGAAGGATTTTTAATTGAGCGTTGTGTCTAAGTTTATTGTTTATTTTAAGTGTGTCTATAATCTGGGCAGTCAACCCCTTCATCATTCTATCTGACTGGCTAATCTTATTAACTCTAGACAAGACCGGGGTCATTTTGGTTTCATAACTTAAAAACAAAAGATTCGAGGCTACAGGGGCTAGTGTGAATCTTTGGGTTCATTCGAGTAATCGAGTTTGCTCAAACTACGCTGAGGTTTGATTCATTCATTCGTGTAATATTAGTGACTTATTGTGACAAAGGACGCAGGGCCAATCAATAATGCACCCAGAAAAATAAACTTTTGATGAACCATGACAAATATTGATAGGCTACCGTCGCGTCGTTGGCCTTCGCAATCGATCCGTGCATGTGCTGTAGTGCATTTTGTCGAAGTGCTGACTACTTCGAGAATACCCGTAAGCATTATTCGGAGAAAACAATCAATTCTGGAAAACTGTAGGTCGACTGATAAGCATTGGGTATATTTAATTAAATTGCCGTATCTTATGTTCTTAAATAAGTACACAACACGAAATAGTAGATAAGACTTACATGTAAGGGATATAAAAATAAAGCTAATTATATTATTTATCTTATGTTCTTAAATTGTGAGCTGTAATTGGTGAATTTCTTCACCAAATCTATGACCCAAATAATCTATTGGTTCCGTTATCATAATTTACTCTCCGCCTAGACTATGCAATTACCTAAACGAGATGTTTAAAAACTGGTTTCTCAATTTAATCTTAAAAGAACTTGGGAGATACGATATGAAATTGGGTACACAAGTTTGTTCTTGAAAAAGTTTAAATACATAAAATATTGCTCTCGTCCAACTGTGTTACGCGAATTGAATCCCGAGGTAACGATATCTTAAACCCTCGGGCCTCGCTCGCATCTGGCTAAAAAATAACTCCATTATATTTTACGGACGGCACACCAAGTAACAGATATGTTGTCATGCGGTGAGAAAGGGTGTGTCCTCTCCATCTTAACGGTTCTCTGGTATTTTGCACGATCCACTTTGTTTGAGGAACTGGTCGTGCGTTTGTTAGCAAGCGCGATCCAACGATTCGGTCTTTCAATCATGACGTTTTAAGTTCATGGGATCTGATGTCCTTGGCTTGACCTGCCATGTCCTATCTCCTATTATTAGTTTGCTGGATGCCGTTCTTCTTGCCCCAGAAATATCCCGTTGATGGGATTTTACGAAAGTTGCAGAACCTAGACGCGTAATAGTGCCCGTTGAAAGGAACTACATTTATTATTATGTCGTGGCATGATCATATTATGGCAGCGTGTGAAACGAATAGGCGAGTGACTGAAAGCGATAGCCACTCTACAGAACGAGTCGTCTGACATTGACATTTGGCGTACATTTCAAACCACAATACCTTGATTTCCATTACGTATTGCGTCCTCTGGTTTGTGTAGAATTTTTTCAGCGTGTTTCATAAAATGTTTTGAGCAACCGGGAAATGAGAAGACGTGATTATTACAGCTGTGTTGCACGTAGCTTGGCTCTGAAAGGCCAAAAGTGGGCCAATGGCCCACCGGTCAGTGCCTCAGGTTACAATTTACGCGCGGGTTTACTGTCGTGGGCTTACCTAGGTGCTTCTCATCATTTTATTTGTCAAGAGATACCTATAAGACATTTGAAAAACGCTATCAAGTAATTCGACTTTATTATTAATCTTTTTTATGTCTGTCTCTGTCGTAAAGTTATACTCGTTACATTACTATGTTACGAGTATAAGCACCTACTTTGGAAATTTAATACTTAAGCTGTTTGCTCTCTTATTTGCGTTGAACATATTAGTCAAATGATGTGAAGGAACACAATCATTCAGATTTCATAGCGGTCACAAAACAATTTGAAATCTTTAATTAAGTCCAATTGTTCGCGAGTGGTGTGCGAGCAAATATAGATTTTATACTGTGGGGTGAAGGTTAATATTTGGTTTGAGGGTTGTCTGTCGTCTGTAACAAATATTTGCTTGCGCCACCCCACGAGACGGCGAACCTTGGGCCCGGCCGTTTGTATCTAAGTACATGATGTACGTGAGCCTACACTAGTGTTCTTTTGTATTCTAGTTCTAGACCAATGTACTTATTTGCCTATTACCCCGCAATCCTGCTCTTTGCTTGCAGTAATTATTGTGGCTCGTTTTCCATCAGCGTTCCTGACTCGTTTGCGGAATAATAATTATTATGACGAGTAGCTAGCTAGCCGTTTCATTTCTTCATTGAAATAAAGATCTTTTTGTTACGCGTCAGAACTGAATTTAGATCGTCGTTAACGAGACATTATTTGTCGTTTCACTCCACACTTAGCTTCAACAAATTCACATATATTATCTTCGTGAATCTCTTCAGTATCAGTTTCACTAAGATTCATGAAAACATAACTATCGTAATGTTTATACTTACATTCGTACGAGTAGATACTGTTCAAAGCATGTTCAGCCGTTTCAATATCGATTGTGAATTACAGTACCGATTGGCACAAATTTAGTTTCATATTATTCAAGGTTTTACTTCAGAATATTCATAATTGTATGTATTTCCGTAATTAAGGTTATTGTAGATAGATTTAATAACGTGCTTGAATTTTAAGAAAGTGAATCATGTTTCTGTTATTGTCTTGTTTGAGATTATGAAGGTTTTATCATTTACCAGCTTTTTCCCGCGGCTTCGCCCGTATTTATGTCGGAAAATATCTCACGGGAACGTACTAAGTACCGGAAAATCCTTGTTTAAAATATAAAGGGAAACTCTGTGCAAAATTTCAGCTTTCTAGGTTGAAGGGTTTGGGCTGAGCGCTTATGAGTCAATCAGGACTTCTGTTTTTATTTACATAGATTTGGGATGAGTGGGGAAGGCAGGAACCATCCCGACACACTCTTGACTGGCTGATTAGGATTACGTACGATCCTACCGAACTAACTCTTAGCTTTTCTTTTCCTTAATCCTAATTAGGAATCCTAATTCAAAGTAATTAGGCTTTTACCCAGAGGCTAATTTCGTATTAGACCCATTACTAAAAGGTTAGCGGTAGACTGGTTAGATAGTTTTAGCCTGCATATGTTCGTAAAGACTACTTTTGGCAAGCAAGCTACTTGACAATGATATTATACAGGGTCAAATTAAATTAGCTAACGAAACTCCGCAGATGAATGAGTATCGATATTTAAACATGATAAAACAGATTTTATCAACTCACACTTGAAGTAACAACATTACCAGCGGTCATTGACCCCAAAAAATCATCATTTTTTTTTGACCGAGCGAACCAAGCGTCTCTGCTTTAAGTCTGGAAAAATTTTCTTTCGTCTGTTTGTGGCTTCTCTCCTATATAGGTCGTATTTTACAACCGATCTGGACGAAACTTGGTATACAGGTTTTATGAATTTTTTTAATCGGAAATTTTTCATAAGATTGGATGAAATAAAAAAAAAAAATAATTGTAAATATCCCGTTATAAATAACTTTAGTGGTATAAATAATTATAGCAAAAAAGTTTGTGCACGCGAGGTCTACTGTTCGCAGAAATACTAGTTTATTTTGTCGAGTTTAGATATCGATGCCCGTCAGGTCTGCAGAGTTTCTCTAGCTAATTTAATTTGACCCTGTATTTTCATCTGCCAAAAAGAATACTGGTAACTTACTCCCTAGGCGTACCTATTATTGATCAGACAATTTTGCTATGTGTACCATACACGGCTTGGCAATAGCTCGAATTCTTGTACCTCGGTTAAAAAGTTACAACTGAGCGAGGTATAAAATGTCTTGGTCGATACCGCCACAGCATTTTTCGGTATCACATTTTCTTCGACACTTAAAACTTTTAGAATGCCTGACGTGCGATGATGATGACACAAACTTTTTAATAGTAATACATAACACAAGGCTATTATAATTACCGACCAACTTCCGGACGTACCGCGGCCTATAAAATATTAATGATAAATTCCGTTTTATTGTCTTATTTATATACAAGGTTGAGCCAAAATATTTATTACGGAATTATCTTTTATTATCAAATCCGAGTTTAACAAAAATGTGTAGTTGTAGGTTATTTTTGTAAACTATTTGCAGTATTTGCATGATGAAAACAACGTGTGTTATGAATATAATTTCACAGATTTTACGAGTGCTAGGATTCTGTAGATAAGGCGATAAACCCACCTAATTGCTCGTAAAGCTACTGGTTGGAAACTATAAAGAAAAGAAATGATGTTTAGCGAACTCTTTCGCCTATAAACATGGCCTTAGCGTGGGACAAAGTTCAGTGGCATGACAGCCAGTAACTATACTTACTGTTGTCTTGAGTAGGTACAAGTATCTGTGTATGTGTGTGTCGATGTGTGCTTGAGTGTACCGCTACTTGACCAGTATCTATGTGTGTCAACAAAAGGAAGAAGCTTGACGTATTCATTTCTCAAATCAAAATCGCATGCTGAGTCATAGCACGCGAGAGGCGAGATATAAATAATTACTAGGAAATGGCTTAATTAACTTATAAAGGTGACAGTGCAAAGATAGGTCGATGACATCATCATGTCATTGTGTTTATGAGTCATATAATATTAGATGCGAATACTGATAAAAACTACGAGTTTTTGGTACTCTGTGTACCTGTGGCAGGGCAGTCATCAATGAATGTGATGAATCATCTTTTCTAATTTTTTAGGGTTTCGTACCTCAAAAGGAAAAAAACGGAACCCTTATATTCCTCCATCCTACTCCATCCATTACTTGTGTGTACCCAAAGAGAATCATACCTGTTTGTCTGTCCATCTCATGGACCGATTAAGTTGAAATTTGGTACACATTTGAATTTATGTGACCCAAACACGTACGTGTAACGTAAATAAATTAACTTTGAATAGGGGGTCACTTTTGGGGGGCAAATTAGAAAAAAAAAAGTTTTGCAAACTGTACCATGTGGCATATCAAATCAAAGGGCTTACTGTGAGGGTCTCAAATAGGTATTTTTTATTATTTTGAAATAAATTGTTTTAAAAGAAAATTGACGAAAATTAACCATTCCCCCCTTACCTTGCAAAACTACCGAGCCTAAAATTTTGAAAAAATATAAATAAATAGTTCTATAGTTATACCTATATTACAGGTAAAAATTTATAAGAAGTCTATGGTCTTAAAATAACATGGTACTTATATCTCTCAATATTGTGCGTACAAACTTACATTTGCAGTTGGATTGTATGGGAGAACATGTTTTTCAACTACAATGATAAGTTTGTTCTTGGGATCATTATTTCTCTTCTTTCTTCATCCCAATTACGGAACCCTTCATTGTGCGTGACGTACACGCGGATGGCCTGTTTTTTTCAAATCGTCTGTTGTAGTCATTGTCACAATCTACTAGTGAGTATAATATTTTGTAGTATCTTCTTATACTAGTTTGAAAGCCATATAAATTCACCTGCGCATGCTGGCACACCTACATGAAAATGGTTGCTATGCGCTAATATAGTAATCTATCCATTTGACGACCATCCATATATGGATTCGACACTCATGAATGGAGTGTCTACAGCGCAGGTTATAATTCTTATAACACTACATTATGAGAATTTAATGTGCTGAGCTATTATGACTGGTTGAGCGTGTTGTGCCCAGCAAAGAGGTTACAGTAGCAATAATAAAGATTTGTGATTGAGAAACTGCTTTCTCCGTCACTTCTTATATGAACATGCTGCGATCAACATCTGCCTAGCCTTTTCTCAACTATGTTGGAGTCGGCTTCCAGTCTAACCGGATGCAGCTGAATACCAGTATTTTACATGGAGTGACTGCCTATCTGACCTCCACAACCCAATCACTGGGTAATACGATACCCCTTGGTAAGACTGATTGTCAAACTTTCGGGCTCCAAAGATCCAAGAATGACAGCTGGGACCAATGGTTTAACCTGCTTTCCGATGCACGGTGGGGTCTTGGTGTGTAAAGATGGACCATCTACGGACCAACCGCGGCAAGCGCAGCTTAACCTGTTCGATTGACCCGTGCGGCTGTTATTACTAAGCCACAACATACTGTGATCAGTCGATCACTAATTCGTTTACCAAGATTATAAGCGTTTGAGATGTTTGTGCATATAATAATCAGCCTATAATGTTTCCACTGTTGGGACACAGGTCTCTATGTGAGAGGGAGTGGACCGTAATCTACCACGTGGGTCCAGTGCTGGTTGGTGGACGTCACATGCCTTCAAATGATTGGTTCTAGGCCATGCCGGTATCCTCACTATGTTTTGTTCACCGTTCTGAGAGCAGTGGTGATGAAACAATTTACAAAGTGTCCGATTGAGTTCAAACCCACAAGTCATGCCCATTGGGACCTTCACTGCTCTTCAAGATTTTTGAATCAAATTGGCAGCCCACAATTAACATTAGCACTACGCTTTTTAGGGGTGATTGTGATAGATTTTACATGTATTTAATTGTTACAAATATGCCTTCGACAGATGCAAACTCGTTCCACCAGACATCGAAATGGATCGACGACGTCCGCACGGAGCGTGGGTCGGACGTGATCATCATGTTGGTTGGCAACAAGACCGATTTGTCGGACAAGCGCCAGGTGTCCACCGAGGATGGGGACAGGAAGGCGAAGGAGCTCAACGTCATGTTCATAGAGACTAGCGCTAAGGCAGGATACAATGTTAAACAGGTAATTATCATCAGTCTCCTTCTGTTACGAGCCACCCATAAATTACGTCACACGTTCAGGGGCAGGGAGAGCATCGTGTGACAAGGGGAAGAGTCGTAAACTTTCTGACGTCACATGTATAAATATAAAGTATTAAAAGACGGGAGGGGGGGGGGGGGGGATATAGATCCTTTTATTTTAATTTCCTTAGGTATTCCCTACATCTCTATTGATTGTATTCAACGATTCTTCATAATTACCGATTTCCCGCCCTTTCGGGTTCAGTACATTGCCGTCTTTGACCTGCCTAGCGAATACTATTTAGTTTCCCTCGAAGCTATTGACCTCCAAAGTGTTATGTGGTCATAGTATGTAATAGGTATTCTTTAATTTTGAGAGGAAGAACATCAGGCCACAAAACAGACTTCAGAACGGTTCAAATGACGGTCTTATTGCTAAAAGTACAATACCGGGTTAAATTAAATTAGCTAGCGACACTCCGCAGACGTGATGATTTAATGATCTTTTTGGGGTCAATGACCGCTGGTAGTTTGTTAATTGAAATGTGAGTTGATGAAATCTGTTTTATCTTGTTGATATATCGATACCCATCACATCTGTGAAGTTTACACAGAAAAAAAAATTTGATGATATCAAAAAAAAAACCTCATCAAATTCATTTCTTTTTTATTTTTATTATGTTTAGATATCCATCACATCTGCGGAGTTTTGCTAGCTAATTTAATTTGACCCTATATAAGCAAAAGGCATTATACAAAGTGCCAAAACCTTATAACCTAAGGGTTAGAAGATTCGTCGATTAACTGACAAACGCACATCGAACCTTATTACCAAAATCAATGTAATCAATAAGGTGAGAATTGTTAGCCGTTAACGAGTGTGTATCACGTCTGCGTAATGACGTCACCGATCGATGGAGGTCGTATAATTCGACCTTTACCTTGGCTGTGCAGGATAACAGATGGTCCGAGGAGTTGCCTTTGTTTCTTTATTTGAACAGTATAAGCTCATTATTTAGTTTTGTGGTATAAGCCCAGGATTTTTAGGTTTAAGACATGAAATTTTTCATAACCAACTTTTTTAAATTTGCATACACAGACCGAATATTGTCTAGAATAATGTGCCAAAACTCCCCGCGCGTCCGCCCCGCTTGCATCTCAAGATATAGCCCCAAGCGGGTAGGGGTTTTAGGTAATGATGCAATACCAAATATAGAATAAAATTAAAATAAATGGCTAAATGTGTCGCTAAGCGCAAAACTCGAGAACGGCTAGACAAATATTCGATGAAGTCGAAGGAAGGTTCATATGAAGAGATAAATTGGAAAAGTTGCCGGGAATATTGAAAAATTCTGGAAAAATTAAAGTGCATTTTCTATGGGAATCTTGTATGAATTATTGAAAGGACCGGACAACGTCACTGTCGGGTCAGCTAGTACAGAATATATTTTGTTCCAAAATTCAGATGGTTATGAAAAATTTCATGTCTGGCCAAATTCGGTCTAATAATCCAGGGGTAGGGGTGGTAGGGGAGTTTGGTAGAGTTTTGGAATATTTGCAGAGTTTCAGGTCCTTGGTTTGACGTTTAAGGCCCATATTACAGAACCTCACTCAAGACTCAGCATTAAGTACTTAAAACTAGTTTAAAGCCATTTGATTGGTATGCATTTCGACTCAAATAGGAATTACTCGAAAACAACTGAACCGATTTGAATACTTATGGTACTCATCTTTAAGCTGAAACGTCAGGCTTTAAAAAAAAACTTTTGCAGAAATGGGATAAGAACTTTTTGAAAAATAAACTATTTTGTACGCACGGGTTGTAGGGGGTTGAGTCTAGTTGCTCGCGTCTAAGTAATGCTTGAGTCTTGAGTGGGGTTCTGTTTAAATTAAAAATCCCGTTTTAACGGGATTTTTAAGTTGTCATTTCCTAATTTCCGATTGAAATAAACCCTGAAAAATTCTTGTTCAGATATTTTGCATTTGTGTAGATTAGATGCGGCGATTCGATAATAATAATAATTGGACGAGAATTGAGAGTGAAATTTCAAGGAAGCGTCACATTTAGGCATATTTTGTTACATGAGAGAGAGAACAAAGATATCTCTGTCGCTCACACTAAATCTCTCTTATTCTTTATATTTGAATTTATTTCAGTTGTTCCGGCGGGTTGCGGCCGCACTTCCCGGTATGGACTCTGCTGAGAACAAGCCACCAGAAGACAGTATCCTTTTACGAATACGAACCAACATGACCCGAGTACAATCAGCGACAACAGCTGGTTAACCCACATTTCAAAAAGAATAAAACTTGAATGAAAATAAAATGATTGAAGAATAGAATTCTGAAATGATCACTAATTGTTGTCGTTGATTGTACATACGGGCCCCGGACCGTGTGTTAAAAGCGATCATTCCATACGGCATGCATTGGTGATTTGTTGCATGCACGGTATATCTGGGACTTGCATCGGGTGAAAAAAGGTTTATTATGTGTGCGGTCCGTCCCTATAATAATTTTAGTTGTCTTAACTTGGTATCTCGATGATTGTAGAAAAGTAGAGTTCTTACAGGTTTTTAATTTAAAAAAAATAAGGTTATTAATTTAAAGAGTTGTTTTTATTTTTTTTATTTAATACTTAACTGATATCTAATTTTTGAGATTCACCACCTGTTTAGACTGAATATTGTGTTGAAAACTTTGTGATAATGTAAAATTGAGTAAAGTTATTATTATATGATTCGAGTTGCCAAGTTAACCCAACTGCTCAACAACGTGCCAACCTTTGGCCAGCATTGAAGAACTAATGTTTTTTAACTCACTCAGATCCACGCTCGTTCATACACGCACGTATTGACGTATTAAAGTAATATATTTAGTGTGTACACGAAGCATATAATTGCTAGAATATGTTTTTGTTCCGATACGGCAGGACATTGGCGGATTATTTGAATGAAATTTATTGTTATATTGTGTGGAATCAGCTGCGTTTCTGTGTACTTACGTATAAAGACTCATATTGTACTTATTCCTGCTGAATAATTTAGTATGCTGTAAAATGCATTCAGACAGTCATATTTTGCTTTTAAACTGCTTTTAAAATACGAATTTCTTTTATTAAAAAAAAATGTAAACGCGATTTTTTTTTAAATCGGCCCATTTCGGATTAAATATTGTATAATTATTTCATAACTTTAAACAAAAAAGGCTCGGTACAGGTTAAAAAAAATATTAAAATTTAACTACGATTAAGCTCCTATTAACTTACTTGGCATATATTTTCATACAAATTCTGTTCCATTTTTGAATTTAATCTATTTGAAATTGAAACTGGAAAAACTGGTTCAAAAGGGGCTTTCTACTTGTTATGGTTTTTAAAAACAACGGGTATTTTTATAAATTAGATTTATATGAACAAAAATGTACGCTCAGCTGATTTCCCACGGCGTTTATAGACGTTCCACAAACGAAGTGACGTGTTCCGGACGAGTCCGTGTTACGGTGGTGGTTTTAACAGTATAAAGTCTGTGTTGTAAGTAAACTTAACGTTACTAATATTATGTGTCTATGTACCTATTGTACCTGTTCGCATCTACTTGTCTATACCATCGCTCAGTTACGCCGCAATTTATTTATTTTACAAATACTTAACTTTTTATAATTCGTTCTTAAACTAGTACGGGAGTCATGCTTGTATATTGAACGTCAATACTCGCGGTAGTCGTAGTCATGAAACGTGCGAGTAGGACGGTGAGTTTTTAGTCTCTGTCGTCTCGCTCTCGCGTGTTATGACCGCGCTTGCTACGAATGTTGATGTTTTTATAGCGTTGTGTTAGTGTGTCTATGATAAGTTAAGTATCCGTAAATTATGTAATCTGTGGTTGGGCCAGTTCACTTCATACGCCGCATGGGCATACGTTTCTATAAACATAAAGGAGTGTATATCGTGAACAGGTCCTTTAAATTATTATATTTTTATTTATTTCAATTAACATCGCTTTATAACCATGCTTATTGATATCTAGCATTGTATAGTAGGCAACATTTGTGTGTTTTAAATTCAAGATAACTGCGCAAACCTACTTCCACAGACACCAATATCAGTGGTCCTTTAATGGGTAATAATAATCTTCTTTTTAATAAACAAATCCAATTACTTAAACTATTGCTTGCGCGATTTGAAAAGTTTTATTTCCACTAATATATTTCGATACTTGAATATGACCAGTTTAGTAAGTTGCCGACTGTACATGCTTAATATTTATGAGTTGTTGCTATGTTTTAATTATTTGCGCTTTCTAGGGCTACCTCAATGACAAAAAACATTAGTTTTCTTACTTAGAAACCGCATGTCGAATGCATGGTCCGGACATATCGGTATTCAACTATGTATTATTCTTTCTTGACGTGAACTGACTTCACGTTGACATTGTTTCTGAGTGAAACAACTTACTGTTGTAATCTTCTGTTCAAGCCTATTTTCGTTTCAAGATCCACTTGCACAACTAATCACTAAATGCGTTTAGTGCTAAATAAAACAACAATATTGTCAATATCAACAACAACACATACAGCACCAGGCGCGGATCTAGGTTTTCGCTCTAGGGAGGGCATGTTTCTCTCTGGCGGATGGGGGGGAGGGCTGATTTCCCAAGGCGTGGATGCTCTTTTAAAAAAACTTTCGGCGCCTATTTTCCGTGAACTCTCAACAATATGCCCCTTTTCGATGATGACTACGATTTATCTACATTCTTAGTAATATACTGTTTACAAAGTAGTTAGAAAAATATTTATGTCTAATTATGATGTGGTGGAGAAAATATAGATTATTCGATGCCCAGGGGGGGGGGGGGGGGGGGGGCAACTGCACCCGTTGCGCCCTCCCTCCTTTAACCGCGCCTGCCCAGCATAACATAACAACACAAAACACAACACACATACACACCCTCACACTATACACACAACATCATTTTGTCTCTGTCAACTTCCAGCGATTGACAGAAATGTAAAGATTAAACAAATTTAGCGCAAAATTAATTTAACGATTTGTGGTGGAAGTAGGACTAAGAGTCCTTTGTTTCTTTTCAACGCTCGGCGTTCGAAAGTTTGTGGGCTTTTGAGTATACTGCTGAGCTTTGAAACGTAGCAATGTTCTCATGGCATATAATAGGCATACAGGTGTCGGTAAACTTCATGGGGAAATTTCTAATTAAACTAATAATTATGGCTCTTACCGAATGACTGCAGCGGTTCTTAAGTTTATCAGAATATTTTAAAGAGAGTTGTAACGATAATTCGATGTTTGAGAGTTGTTTTGATATTGGTTGTTGAAAGTAAAGCCTGTTATTTAACTGTCTTTGGTAAATCCAATAGGGTCGAATTTATCTTATGAATGTATTGCACCGATTTTAATAAAAATTTGAGTTTTATTCATTCGTTTTGATCTAGTAGTGTGTCCGAAGCCATGGACATCATCACGAGAAAATTCATACTTTTAGCACAGAATACTAGTACGCACGGATACAGATCAAGCTATACATTTCCAGTATAAGCTGATCTTGCATTGTATAGGATTCCCTTACAATGAGAGGTCAGTATAAACTGGAAATGTATAGCTTGATCTGTCGCCGTGTGCACAAGTACAGAAGATTCACTCCGCAAATCACTTGAATAAATAGCGACTCTTGCTACGACACAATAAAGTGCAATACAGGTCGTACAGCGTTAATTACCTACAGTTCTATTCAGCTAGAAGTTGCCTCTCTTTCTATCGCGTGACTCTTATACCTAGTGACTCGTTAACGTTGTCTTCTTTTACGACGCGGCGCGTGAGTGAGTATCGAACTAACGTGCGCCCCGGCTGGCGCGCGGCAAGCCCGACAAGTCGAGCCCGCCGCGTACTTGTAGCTTCATACCTGAAATGCGGAGCGCGCCTGGCTTGCTTTTAGCATGTTTTGGTTAATTCTAGAACAGCTAATCGATTGTAAAGCGGATGTTTTGATAGGCTTTTTTTAAAAGTAAAGTTATGTTGTTATGTTGATAAGGCAACAATTTCGATATGATGTGTCGATAATCTATGTGTACTATGATTTATGAGATACGGTTATTACCGTATCTCATAAATCATAGTAATAGTAATATTGTAGGATTGGAAAACGATTGGGTTTTGATCACAACTGACTGTAGAAAGCTTGTATGATGAGCATGATGATGAGTTATTATCTGGTGAATAGGGACGCTGGGGTGAATCGAGAAAAACTTAATGATTCTCTCTTAGATTTTTATGTTTAGGTAATGTTATGTGCTAAACTGGGATATATTCTAATTCTAACTACTGAATCGGAACTTTCATATGATATGTAGTTTCAGTGAGGTTTCTCCAGTTTGCCGACACCTCGCTTCCTTCGACCTGTATCTTAGTACCATTTTATTTTCCTTAATGTGATTGTACAGTGCATGAGGTGATTCTGAGGCAAGCGCCCGGAGACAACAAGGAGCCGGACAGCGGGTGTGCGTGCTAGTGCGCCCGACTCGCCGGGACCGGTCGGACAACCTGCCTGCACACTGTCGCCCGAGTACCGCGCCGACCGACGCACTGCGCCGTATATTCTCCGATGTCTTACTGATCGCAAGACTCGATCCAAATTGTTTTTTTGATATTCGACCACAGACAAATATGCTTCGATTTTTAAACCGTTAATCGTGTAAAGCACTTGAGGAGTCTGCCTATTGACAATTGAAGCGATCAAATCAACTGTAAAATGGATTTAATGGCGATATCAAATTCCTACAATAATATTGAGTTGATACTATAGTAAATAGGTCGGACGCTATGCGCCGCAGTCGAGGTGCGCCGGCGCCGGGCAACGACGGAGTGTTAGAACCGATCTGATACGTGCTAGCGTGCTTTTGTGTGTTTGTCTACAGTGATATTAGATTTTAATGTACATTCAACTAGTTTTCAAATTATGACGAATTAAGGCATAATATTTATATGTGACTCCCAACTGTTTTATAGACCTTCGTCCATACAGCTGTAACTAAATCTGACAATGCCATAATTATGAGAAGGGCGGGTTGCACCAGATCGGTCATCGTGTTACGTTAGCGACAGTTTAAGTAATGAAGAATAGCAGGTGTAGCAAAGCTTCTTGTGCATTGACGCTCGTTAGTGCCATATTTAACGTAAACGTTACTGTGAAGTAAGATGGTGCAACCCGCCTTAGTAAGAATTGCTACAATTTAGTTATCCTTAGCAAACGCTGACTTATCGTCCTACGTGAGCATAAAGCGAAGAAATCAGATTGTAGCATTTTTCAACGAGCCTATTGTCGCAAAAGGAAGGCACACAGTTCAATTTTGGTAAAGTGAAAACTTCTATAAACGCATTGAGAGATTTTTGGTAGGGGAACGCGTTACCTCGACACCGTGACCTGCTATGCATAGTGTTACGTTTAAGTATTCATTTTTTTTAAAATTAAATTTGATAGTTTTTCTCTCGCGTGACTCCGCTCACACGGGACGACTGGTCGATGTTGCCATGTTTATGAATCAAAGGTCTATTTAAAACAGCGATGTGCTACTTTGACTACGCATTTACACAAAAGCACTATGTATTAGCCGCACTAGGAAAATGAGTACTTATGTGGGAATTTATTTACTCATGCTCTGCGCTTCGTTGTAGTTTACAAAAAGTATGTGAAATGCTGAAATTAGCTGGTGACATTTTATAGCATTGCAGGTCCAATCTACCGTTCTGTTGTCAATTTGTAGCTTTTAATTCAACCGCAAAAGAACAATCATTATCTCTGGTATTCGTGGCACAGAGAGTGGAAATTAAATTCCCCCATTATTTTATCCCTTTGATAATACAGGGTGTAATTTTAATCACCGTTATCCTCTTAAGGGGTCATTGTACTCAGAACAACTTTTACTATTAGACGAAACCTGAAATCGCGAAAAAAATTTGCTAGTAAAAGTTGTTCATAATGATGAGTACAATGACCCCTTAAGGGGATAATGGTGATTAAAGTAGCACCCAGTATAATTATATAAATATATTCTAAGCAAGTTTTTATATTTAAGTTCGTATGAGACTGAGACTGCATGCACGCCCTCTGTTGTCACCGTGAAGCTTATAAACTAGTTTGGGTAGTAAGCAGGACTTCTTATGCGAATGAACTGACAAGAATATTGTTACTGAGAGAAAATTAAAGTGTTTATTGCGATTGGTGGAAGAGGCGTTTGTAATCGTAACTTTATTTAAATGCGACGCCGCTGAAGTGTTTCTAGAACAGTTATATAGCCAGCATTCGCTTGGTTTTACGAGTTCTTTAGTTCCAAATACCGCCAACATGGCGCTGTTTTAATTTGTTCTACAAAGATCGTGACGTCAATACTATTTTGGTAAAGGTTCGTTACGAAGGTCTGCCCTTCCTCCGTTTCCATACTGCCAGTTTACCAGTTCTTCACAGAATGTGACTAAACAAGGACACGAATGTCGTAATCTCATCTTTGAATGACGGTTACAGTAGTGTGAATATGGAACTCCGATTATAATAGACATAGGTTGCTCTATTAAAATAGTTACTACTTAATATTTAGTAGTGAGTTAAGAGCTGCGCGGGCTGGCAACGTCGCATTTCTACAGGATTTTCGTGCCTGTTGTAATGAATTTAAATCAGATTATTATTTTTTTTTCAGCCAAGCATCATCTTTTACGATTTTTACAGTTGTTTTGGTATTTACTCATGAAAATTGACTTAAAGACAATCATGTAATTTTTATGACAAATACCAACGATCTAGTAGATGGCTGAAAAAAAAAATAATTAGTTTTTTTTTTAAATAATTACGATAAACCTCTAGAAATGCGACGTTGCCAGCCCGCGTGGTATGAGCGCTCTTAATTTTTACGTGGATTCCTGTTTTTGTATATTATTTTTGACGTACTGTTCCAGATGACTTTGATGGTGTAACGTGTAGTTTTAATGTTACGTTTACGCGTCTCTATTTAATTGTATGATATAAGAGCTGCTCTGTATTTTGTACATAGCATGTAGCTGCGAGACTTCGCTCTTCCTTGTCTTAGTTACGGTTCCTAATATTTTGATCGGAAAGTTAATTAATTTATAGTCGTATCTCAATGCTTAACATGTTAGACGGTTGAAAATCGTTTGACTTTTTTGATGCAGATAGATAATATTTTTTTTTTCATCTATTAATAGAGGATTGGGAGTCTCGCGGTTTCTGTACATTAGTATTATTTATTTACTTAGTGCTTAAGTGCATAAACTTATGATTCTAATATCTAAAACGATTTTAGTGAGATTTTCAGCTGGCTTTCATTTGTCGAGATCGAGAACCATAGAGACAAAGGTCTAACACTATTTTATAAAATCATTCCAATGTGCTTTGTTAATGATATAATCAATACATACAATAATTAATTAATTAATTACAATAATTTTTAATAACTTTTGGCCTCGTAAAGGATATGATAACTTTAATGCTTATTTATAATTATTATAAATAATTTTTATAATTTATTTTAGGTGCAATATTTTTTTGTACTATATTACTGATGCAGCTGTTTAATTGAAGGACATGATATTTCGACTGTATATTGTGTATTAATGTTTTAATCATAAATTATGCGCATACCTACCCCGCCCCCTATTGGCTTATCGACTTAAACATAACTGGTGAAATGTCGGTGTACTATAGGTACACCTCTGCCCAACCCTTTGGGGAAACAAGGCGTTGCTAGGTTAAATAAAATTGCGAGGGTTACGCTGGACAAAATTTTTTTTACAACATTTTAAAACAAACCCCAATGTCCCATAGAGTCACTAATGCAGCTGCATAAATAACATATTTATTGTACGTATACAGTCGAATTATTGTTGTTATACCTAGCCCAGACTCAGTGTTGCACGTACGAACAACCGCACCACGTTGCGGTCGTGGGTGCACTCAATATTTATAAGTATACATTACTAAATACTTTCGGAAATTCCAGACATGTCAAAAATTCAAAATATCACAATGGATTTACCGAACAGATTTAAATAGACTTTTAGGTAACTGGGAACCTTTACAAAAATGTATAACATAATCTTCTTCTGCAGCAAATGTAAAAACAATAATTCGCCTGAAAATGTTTTGTAAGTATTTTTACTTATAAAGAAGTTTAAAAAAATAAAATAATGAGTGCGCCTGCGGCTGTTATATTTGTCTTGAAATTGTAAATATCCATAACACGCTGGTTTATTTTGAATAAAATATTTAAAACACTAAATTTGCATTTGTTTAGAATCTTGATTCGTAACATCATCCCTCTTAAGGCGCGGTGTTAGCTCAATATTCACAAAAATTGGTTTCTTGGATTGTCGAGTAACGCAATGAAACTATCCGACGCAAAAAATGCCGTGGGCAGAGAAGAGTTTAAAGAAACATTTTAACGGAATAGTAAAAAATAGTTTGATATTCCCAATAAAAAATTTGGAAATTGCTTCACAAAAATAAACTTTGGCGTCGAGCATCTCTGTATTTTCAGCGATAACGACATTCTTTTTTTTTAAGAGTTTAATAGAATTGGCATTTTTTTAAACTTTAACCGGACAGTTATTTAAGTTACTGTGTATATTCTGAATTATCTAAAGAAAACCCGGACAATAAATGCACATTCCCTGCATAGTCACATCTCGGCAACACAAATATTATTTTCAAATTTCAACCTTATTTCAAGCCAGCTAATGGTGAGAATAGATTACTCGGTTGTGTGCCGTTTAAAATCGTAATCAGTCCGCGCCTTTTATAACAAAGCAAAACAAAAAAAATACTGTGCTCGCTAAGCAGCTAAGCTGATTTAGCTTTAAAAAAAAAACGTAGAATTTAAAAACCGCTGACTTTTTAAACACAATTATAAACTTAACCGTACATGTTCTGTTACTCTAAAATATACAATCAAAAGGATGCGACAAACTGCTTATATTATAGCAGAAAAGTTGCTTAGACATAGTGTAAGTGTAAACGTTGTTCATAATGATGAGTAGTAGTAGTAATGACCCCTTAAAAGGATAACGGCCTTTACACTTACACTATGTCTAAGCAACTTTTCTGCTATAATATAAGCAGTTTGTCGCATCCTTTTGATTGTATATTTTAGAGAACAGAACTTGTACACACGGCTGTGTAGCCGTGTGTACAAGTTCAGGATAGGATTTCCTTACAATGAGAGGTCAGTGTAAACTGGAAATGTATAGCTTGATGTGTATCAAGCTATATATTTCCAGTTTACACTGACCTCTCATTGCTCATTGTAAGGAAATCCTATACAATGCGAGATCAGCGTATACTGGAAATGTATAGCTTGATCTATGGCCGTGTGTACGTTAAGTTTATAATTGTGTTTAAAACGTCAGTGGTTTTTAACCTTTTGAACGCCAGAGCGTAAACGCATCGGCGCCCCTTCCACGCCAAGCCACAAATTCAGCGAAAATACCTACAAAAAAAATAGGGATTCCAACATCTTGTCGACAAGTTATCGAAAACCCCTTTTGAACGCCACGGTCGTGTATAGCCGACAAATGAAAACGTGCCCAAAACGCCACCGTCGTGTATAGACGACAAGAAAACGACATTTTTAATCATTGCTTTTCGTTCCATAGTTTTAAATAAAATATTACTCGTTGCATTATTCTTTTATTTATTTTACCCTATTTAGTATCATACTATCATTAAACACCGGTTACAAAGTTCTAAACAACCTAAAAGCAGACATTAGCTACAAACGAATAAATCAAATAATAATAAGGTACAGCACTAAGCTCGTTCATGACGTCATCCGCTGTCGGGAAGAGCCGACTGTGGCGTGGCTGGCAAGACTTTTGACAACTTCCTCGCATGCGAGTAGGGATGTGACATTGTGGGACATAATAAATAATAATCGTATAGTATTTATAACAATTTATTATTATTAATCGGATTCCTCGTAACTTGGCAAACTTATGTCATCCAAGTCCTTTTGCTGTCGCACTTTTCTAACAACGTTCAGTAAATTATCAATCGATAGATATCAATTAGGATGTTTTACACAATTCTATAAAAATTATGCATTAGGAATGTTCAGATACGATTAATTGTCATTAAAAAATAATTGTCAAAGTAATAGTAAGCTACTTTTAATAAAATATTTCATATATTTGTCGCATCATGGGTGGCCGAGATGCGAAGCATCGGGTCTTCTTCATGATCCGACATAGTTTTTCGTGGATGTGGGCACTGTCGTGGGTACTCGAACGAAAGATAATTTTAAATCGAACTAACTTTATTTGATACACTGTAACGGTTTTACAGGAAACAAACACGTGCATTGGTACTGAGCGTCTGCCAAGACTGTCGGAGTTCAACTGTTCGACCCTCGCTCGCAACACTCCGCTAGTCCCCACTGCATCCCCTCTACCGACGATCGTGTCCAAGCGATAGGATACGCTTGCGTTTCCGGTGACGATATTAATAGTTTACAAAACTAATTGTTAGATGGCGCTGTCCGTTGCACCATGGCGCCATCAATCCACGACATATTTAAAATTTAAGTTACCTTACTTACCCATCACTAGCTGTCGTGTCTTGCCGACTGTGGCGTGAGGAAGAACACTTTTTTACGGATTTCGATTAACAATTTTTAATGATTGTTTTTTCTAGTGAAATGTAACCAATAAATATATGTTTGTGCCATTTTACAATATTTCATTAATGTAGTTTTAAATAATAGGAAAAAAAAACACAGAAAACTTAATTTAGTATATTTATTTTGTACTTTAAAAATGTCGTTTTCTTGTCGTCTATACACGACGGTGGCGTTTTGGGCACGTTTTCATTTGTCGGCTATACACGACCGTGGCGTTCAAAAGGTTAAATTCTACGTTTTATTTTCTAAACTTAGCTAGCACAGTGTTTTTTTTTCTCAGTTTTAAGTTTGGTCCCATAGTAAAAGTTGTTCATAATGATGAATACAATGACCCCTTAAAAGGATAACGGTACACTACCCACGGCACGGCACTTACACCCTGTATTGTATTATTTTCAATTTCCCGGACTGTAGTCCGGGAAATTGAATGTTGAGTTGAATGACACACTTCGTCAATTGGCCGCGTTATAGCTACTGCCTGTCAAAAGACAGTTAGGTTATGATTTTAATTTACGTATTTTTTCGTCTATGGTTGCCTGCCAAAACTTAAAAGGAACTTCATAGGCGTCTATGTCAAAAGTAAAATAAATGGTTGGAAAGAGTTTTAGTTATTCAACTTTTCACTATCGAGGACATAATTCGCCGAAGAAGAGTTAGTTTACCGGGTTTCAAACTAGAAACTCGGTAGTAACATTTCTAGCGAAACACCGCTTGGTAAATACTCGCGAAAGCTTAAAATCAGGCTCACTTGGCGGAATATGTACTGCGATATAACTGTTCAGTGACGCATGACGCGATGCCACTGGACACACCGATTTCGCACCGAGTAGTGCGATGTCGCGCGTCTTCTCGATAGGTATGTCTCTTTAGACACGTTCGCGGTACAATTTTCCCCGAGTGGCGCATCGCTCTAAAATGAAACGAAAGAGCGACATTGCGAGCAAGTTGTAAATTTCTGGCAAATTGGAAGTAGATGATGTCCTTAACTCGTGGTACAGCGGTGGACCTGCAGACGCAGTCGCCGATGGGGTCGGAGCAGGAAGGCAACGAGAGCGGCTGTGTGTGCTGAGCGCACCGCGCGCCCCCCACCCCGCACCGCTTCACGCACGTGTATCGATACCTCGGACACACCATCGATACATTCTATCCAAATATTTTTACGTATGTATTTTTTTATTTAAATTAAAAAAAAAATGAGAGAATTGTTTTGAGGAACGCGCAACGTTTAGAAATGGCATGTGACTTTAATGTTTAACTGCACGGACTAGAAAAAAAGGACTCCATGCCACGCCTATCGAAAGTGAAGCACCGTACCGATCTATGTGTGCGTGATTTGACAAAGACGCCGTCGTGTCACGTAATGGCGGCCGGTCGGCATACTATGATGTAAATATGTGCGTGAGGCGTGTTTGTACAAACGCTCCCGCCATACTTACTGTTCTTCACTTTCGATATGCGTGGCGCGGAGTTCTCCCTTTTTTTTTAGTCCGTGTTTATCTGCTGTTACATTCATGTACTACGGACTTGGGAGCGCAATTTGAAAGTAAGCATTTTGTAGACTGTCAACTGTTGGATTATTAATAGCACAATTAGAATTTAAAATTAAGTTTCTTGATCTACAATTCTACAAGTCTATTAGGTAAGTAGAACAAGTAGTTTTGTACGAATCAGTGCTTCAAATACCTACGTACCTAGTACATAAATGTTGTGGCTCTTATTAAATCTTTGTGATTAGGTAAGTCTTTCAAAACGTTCCTATGACATTTCAAGATTAAATATATCGGCAGAGGAAAGACTGGAATTAATCGTTTATTGTTCGTTTTACTGAAGTTGTGATTAACTTGGATTTTGATGTTGTGCGTCTACCAAGTTGCTTCGTCAAATAATTTAGAAGTCTTTTTGTAGATTATTGTTACTGCATTCGCTTAAACCAATGTCTATAGAAAAACGCAAAAGGGAGTGAGAAGTTCTATATTCATGAAAAAGGCAATGTGAGGTCCATGATAACTTGATTAGCGAAAATGTCAATGTTCTATGACAGCACAAGTTTAGGCTCGGATTGGTGACTGTTGTACTGTCTGCGTTATGTAAAGCATAAGGCCGCGTACTAACCAAAGCGAACATCGCGTGAACGCGCGAGTGTCGCGTTCATTTTGTTCGGCGAACGCGTCGTCGCGCCAACGCCGACGGTGAGCGCCTTTCGGTTTTCTAAACAAATGAGTGGCATTATGAACGCGACGATCGACCGATCACTTTGCTTAGGACGCGGGGTAATGAAAGTATAGTTCGCGTCACGTAAGTTTGCCGCTCTGAAACTAGGCTTTCCGTTGCGCATGGCATGGCTGCCGTTTTAGTATAGATATTGACTACTGGCTGTGTAGTCATTTGTGGCCTACTTCAGAGCGGCAAAAATATAAGACGCGAACTATAAACGTGATGATGGGCGTCATACAATTTACGTTCGTGTGATTGAGGATATCCAGTTTGAAATTCACTGTTCGAAGGTTTTCTTGATCACAGCAAAGGTTTTTGACGTAACCTACCGACGTTTTAGTCAAGACGAACTGTTTAAGTATTAAAATCTTGCTGGTATCATTATCTTTTGCCTATAATAGCCTTTTCCCAACTAGGTACCATCGCGGACATTTGAGGTAAACCACTTTTGAACTTTTTTACCATAGTAATAAGGTCAGGAAAATTGGTTCTCGCAAATGTCCGCGATGGTACCTATGTTGTGGTCAGCTTCCTGTCTAACCGGATGTAGCTGTTATTATAAGTGGTTGAATTATGAAAACTATTTGAATTGTACATAGTTTATTGTATTTATTTATTTGAATAAATGTGTTTAATTATTATTTAACTTATCGTCTTGATCGAGCTAATCAGGATACATTGCGTACACTCACTGCCAGAATTATGAATTATCTAGACGTCAAAGAATGTAGGTGCTCAGTGGATATTATATTATCTGCTTTTATAGATATGATTATTAAGCAATACCACATAACTCGCTTGTAGAGAATAATATTGTTATCAAGACAGCAATACGACAACATATTTTCATTTTGACAAACCGTTTAGTTATTCTACTAGTAATTCATTCATGATAACATACTTGTTATGTACTAAAGCATTTCATTTAAAAGTTGTTTAATATTGAAAACACTTGGAAATTAGCGTATTTGGAAGTCGGATATTCATTTTGTTTGGAACGACACAGCACACCATAACTATTTTATCAGCATTATCTGATGGTATTGAATGCCCCAAAACGAATGTCCCGCGTTTTATGTGAAGTCACGGAACTTGATTGATAAGCACATCGATTATCAACTTACATTGTCCGTAAATTCAAACCACAACACTTTCATGCTTAGTCAGTCGTGTGATAATAATGTAGTTTGTCAATCTGCTCAACAATCAAGTTCTCTGACTTTACCTGCGGAGTTCTCCAGTTTAGAGGTTTAACTTTAGAAACATT
This sequence comes from Cosmia pyralina, assembly GCA_946251885.1. Lineage (NCBI taxonomy): Eukaryota > Metazoa > Arthropoda > Insecta > Lepidoptera > Noctuidae > Cosmia > Cosmia pyralina. The sequence goes on from OX276343.1 coordinate 25,322,603, forward strand.
TGATAATTTTGATATGTAAGGCATTTCATAATAAAATGTTATAATAACGCTTTCCTTTATTATTTTTAAGCACAACTTGTGAACGTTTCAGTATTTTTAGTGTCTATGTTTTGACAAAGGAATTGTTTTACGTGGTTGCATTATAATTTACATTTCAACACCTTTCTACGTGTTTTTCAAATACGAGATACGTAATCAGTTATTTTAAGTAAAATAAAGTAACTAGATTGGTTACCTACCCAAGATTCGGTCTTCAAAAACAGCACAAGTAATATTGTAATTTCAAACTATAGATGACAAGTGGAAGTAGGATGTCGTAATGAAGAGACGTGGGAATAGGACCGCATGTCGTAATTACCAGGAGCAAAAAAGAGACAAACATAATATTGCTTCCGTCGACGCCGCCGGCGCGACACTGAGTTCAAGTGTGTGCCACATAGTGTGCGCGCAAGTGCTAGTCACCGCCTACGGCATGTGAGACGGAGGAGGTAGACAAACGTCAATCTAACTCAGTCTGCCAATCTTGTCAATCGCGCCCTCCCCCGTCTCACCGCTCACATACCTCAGGCGGTGACTAGCACATGCGCGCACACTATATCTCAGTTTTGACATGCCACTTGCGGAGCGCGTATAACTTATCTAAATAAATGAAAATAAATAAATAAATCTATCTACCTCCTTTTACTTACAATATCATTGCGTGTAATTGAATACTTCAATCGTTTGGTGGTACACCTACCTACCTAATGTAGATTAAAACGCTTCCCATAGAATTTATCGTCTTTAGTTCTAATTTATTTGAATTATATTCTATTAATATTAATTTAATTGATAACTTTTGTGATTATGACAAAACTGTAATATACAGGGTGGAAGGGACATTGACGCGCAAACTGTTAGAAATGAATTCAGCACATAATATGATGTATCTCCCCAGCGTAGAAAGTTTCAAATTAATTCATATCAAAATATATTAATTAATTAATTATATTAAATAATTAATTCACATTAAACCTACATGGGCACTTATGAAACTTCAGAAGCTAGGTGTACCTACGGTTCCAATAGGTCGTTTCCTGTGGAGAAGAGCCGGCAATAAACTCAACGGTTACAGTTTTTTTTTTAATTATCGACTGACTTTTCTCTTTTTTTTTTTCTTTTTTTTCTTGACTGAATTTTCTACGTTGGTTTAACAATGTGCTGAATTCGTATTAACAGTTTTCGCGTCGATGTTTCTTCCATCCTGTATACAATGTACACGCACATAAAATACACCATGTGACTGTTAATTGTTATTAAAGCTTCAGAAAAGCGATTGAAGAAGTGACTGCAGAGTTGTTAAAACTCAGGATTGTGATTGAGTCGAAATACTGCTGTGATTAGCTTTGTAAAATTCTTAATGTCAAATGCAGATTTTCCCAGTGCATGTTAGCTCATAGTCATATACATTTAAAATAAAACTGATGTCTAAAACATCTAAGCAAGGTATGTTTACATCCCTAAGGGTGGTCGCACATCTGACGGAACGATGCGTCGGGCGTAACTTCGCTAACTTCCAATTAGTACCTACGCTCGACGCACTAACGCATCATCGGGTGAGTATTATGTTGAATGTTTTATTATCTACATGTACGTTCTGGTGTTACGCGACCGACGATACGCGACGCATGTTCCGTCAGATGTGCGACCATCCTAAGAGCAGATTTTTCAATCTCAATCTTATAACTAGCTAGCTATCAAAGGGGATTTTTTTTCGATTTAAAGAACTATTGTTTTTTTGTACGCATTTGCCTGTGACGTCTGAATTTGTGAAAAAAAAAAACACGCGATGGTGCGGAGGATATACCATTAATTTTATATAGACTTACCGAAATTACAGCTCAATTTTTATTCCGTTTAGGTGTCGGGACGACATATTACCTGTCATTTAGTATTTATAAATGTTGCTTTAGTTGTGATGCATTTTGAAAAAATAGGTACAGTTTTTATGATTTATAAAATGAGCCCTAAATGCGCAGAAGTTCACTGTGTACCTGTATTTTTTTTATTTTTTTTTTTATTGAGCAAGTTATTGTACTATCGTCGACTTATTTACAAGGGTAGTAACAATAGGTAATCACGAGTCTTCAGTACTGTGTAAATACATCACTTATAGGCATGCATAACATTCATAATATTTTAAACGGTGAACAACTATTTAATTAATTTTTTAAATCATTTCAATATGAACAATAAAAATGTTATATACATGTAAAATTCCCAAATAAAATTAGATTATAAAATAAAAATAATATAAAAAATATATATATATTTAAATAACTTCTCTTTAGTAATAAATGTTCTTGACAACTTTAGGACGTGATGTGCATATCATACAAACCATAGCTTACCTATTGACATAATTTATATATGCCATCATCATCACCATTTCAGCTGAAAGACGTCCACTGCTGGACATAGGCCTCCCCCAAGCACCGAAGAAGCATGACAGAGTATAGAAGTAGCATTTATGTACCTAGGTACTCTAGGTTAATTAAAAAAAATATCTAATAAAGCAACATTTATAAGTAATAAATGGATCATAATAAGAACACTATTATACATGCATACCTAAGTAGTAATTTCGGCTTAAGCTAACCAGAAACAAGAATTTGTACTTTTATTAGACTTGATATTGCAATGTGGATTAAAATATGCTTTATTGCCGTTTAGAAGAAGTTTTGTTTTGTAAAAAAAAAACTTTAAATTAGCATGATGTTCTAAATAATAAATGCGTTTTGATTACAACAATACTTCGTTTTTATTTATTGTGGTTTCCTTTTTACCTTGTGGTAACATGGTGGTTCCTAATTAATTAATTAAATTAATTAATAAATTATTGCCGCTGTAGGTAATTATTGGGGATGGTGATAAAATGTCTGATCATCAACAAAACACCGGCGAAGCGCGAGGCAGACTCCGTAAATCCATTATATGGATAGGAAAAATATTTTCCGTCTTCAAAGTGAAATCTTCATGTTTGGGACCGCTTAACAAGTTTTGTTGTAAAGGGTTTGTGCTGATTTAAGTATATAAAAAAATAACTGCTAGTTAGAGAAATAATTTTATTTTTAGTGTAAGTAATATTTACATAAGCGTCCATCAACTTAAATTTTTCCACAATTTTCGCTTGTAAACGTAGGAGATAAAATGGTATTTTATTTTAAATAAAAATAAAATAATGCTCAACGGTATTTTACAGACAGTTATCTTATAGGTGAAAAGTAAAATAATACACTAAAAAGTTGAAAGCACAAATGTTACAACAAAAAAAAAAAACTAACTGAAATACAAAATAAATAAGTACCCATACTTATTTATTAATGTACCAAAATTATAAAGAACTCACCATTTGTAATTTTATTATATCTTCGAGATCGTTACAGACAGACCAACAATCAAAATGTCAAAAATTCAGCCTTAATACTTAATTTAAAGGTAAGTCTAGGTTCGGACACAAGTAGAAAGAAAAGAGCAAGTCTTATTTATTGATTTTAATTAACACGATTAAAAATCAATTACAGTTTTTTTTATATAAAAAATAGAAAAACCTTCCTTCATTTTCTTCCTTGTTGCAATTCATAATCTTAGATCATTTACATTCCATCGCCGCTTACTGAACTATCTACTTTAGTGTTATGTATTCTAAGTTGATTTTTGAGTAATGATCTCATCATCTGCCTAGCCTTTTCCCAACTATGTTGGGGTCGGCTTCTAGTCAAACCGGATGCAGCTGAATACCAGTATTTTACATGGAGTGACTGCCTATCTGACATCCACAACCCAGTAACTGGGTAACACGATACCCCTTGGTAAGACTGGTTGTCAGACTCGGGCTTCTGACGACCCGTAACGACTGTCAAAGATCCACAAATGACAACTGGGACCAACGGCTTAACGTGCTTTCCGAGGCACGGAGATCCCTCCTCCTTGGTACAAGTATGTAAAGATGGTCACCCATCCAAGGACCAGCCACGGCAAGCGTAGAATAGCGTGTTTTTGAGTGACCATCTATATCTGTACTAATACTAAAACTTAAGTTTGTTTTTTGTTTTTGAACGCGCTAATCTCTGGAACCACCAGTCGGATACGAATTTTTTTTTTGCATTTGGTAACCCAGTTCTTGAGGAAGGCTATAGACTATTTAACATTACGCTACGAGTCTTAGGAGCCGAGCAAAAAGAAAAAGCGCTAAGGGAAAACGAAGTAATTGCGTGGTCGGGCAATGTGATGCAACGCGGTGGGTCGGGGACCGAGAGAGTTATAAAAATGTGGCTGTTATTTTAGTATATTGTATATCTTACGACTTTCCAAAAAAAACTTACGATGGCAATCAAAGAAACATTGTGATTGTGGTCTTAAAACTAGATAATTGACTCAGATTCTGAATTCAAATATAGTCAGTGACTATTGTCGGACGAGGTAAGGTAGGTCAATGTGGGGTGTGAGTGAAGGCCCTTCATCAGTGTAATTCCCGCAAACTTATTGGTGCTCGAACTTATTGGTTCCTAAAAGCCGCGTCAATTGTCTGTAACCAAAATATTTAATCGTTAGAGGCTGTTTTCTCTTGCTGCATTATACAGGGTGTATCAAATAATCAGCCGTCCCATACATTTGGCCCGAGTAGGTATTGAAGTTTTGTACGAGACAGCTGATTTTTTTTCTCGATTACGATGTTGGTCCCATGGAGAAAGTTGTTCAGATTGATGGTCTGTACCACGCCCTTTCTGATAGACCCTTTAGAGCTAAGTTTTACTTTCTAGGCTGACAGTTTTGGTCATCAATGTAATACACTTTAATCAAACCGCACACGTAAACCACTAAAATATAACCACACTATAACCACGCTATTTTATAACAATTCTGGAGATGTTACTCGCACTAAATCCGACGACCAACTGCCGATCGCTCATCCAATATTGATGTGGCAAGTATCGCCCCACCATTGTTTCCGAAAGTTTGCAACGGAACAATAATGGCGCGACACCAGTGCTGCCAACCTAAATAATATATTAATCGAATAATTTTAAATAGGTATAAGTTTGAGTAGTCCTTAACTAATTAAATATGTTTTTTAACAAATAAATCAAATAATAATTAAATTATAAATCAAAATATCTTATTTTATATGTAGGTACTCGTAAATATGTATGTCCATCTTCAAAGCGACAACATCAACATCATCATCCACTAGCCGACTTCACCCACTGCTAAAATTATAAATTAAATTATAGGCAAATTCTGGAAACCCATTGAACGGCTACCCCTTTGGAACCTTCAAAACTTTTTCAATTCGGATACGAGTAATGCCGCCAACTAGCATTAGCAATTAGCATTTTGCGCTCTAGCATGGTGCGGGTGACACTTGTCAGTATGGCATGACTAGGTCAGTGACAATAAGCAATTCAATTTTATCGATAACGATTCTGACAGCAAAAATCTCGTTCTCCTAATAATTTTAAAAATGTCTTTGATATATCATATTATTATGAAATTTATTTTAAAACGTGTTTATTACAAAACATTAAAAAATCACATTCAAAGCACTACCGACATTTATTAAAAAAAAATTTTTTTTTCATGGTTTAATTTTTTCGGCTAATTTAACTCTATATATGTCTAACAACAAAAAATTAAAAATAGATACAGTAAACTTCCTTTTCTATAAAACATATCGCCTATCGATAAAAACCCATAATAGCAATACATCTCATCACTAAACATGTCTATGGCGTTACGTTACACGCCTATCACTTTGCTTCATTTTTCTTTAAATTTGATTTTATTTGTAGATAATAACATTTTGGCAGGATTATTTATTTAATTTACTACGGTTATTAATTAATTCGTATTTTACGATTATGATATTAGGACCTATGAAATTGCCGTTCTGCAGTACTGGCCATTTCAAATCAAAATAATTTTTGTTTGGCTAAGAATTCTAATTTCAAATTAATTTTATTTTAAAAACATGGATTTTTTTTTCCAAAAGTAGTCATTTGTTTATTGATTAGTGTTACATTTTCATCGCATTTCAATCTTTTTCGTCATCATGGATACGTTAAAAATTCGAGTAATTATGGAATATGAGTACCGTCGTGACAGCAACGCGGCACAAGCGGCACGCAACATCAACGACGTTTACGGAGCTAACACTACAAACCAACGCACCACTTGTTATTGGTTTGCTCGCTTCCGTTCTGGAAATTTCGACCTGAAAAATGAACCTCGCGGTCGTCCGAAGACTTTGGTCGACAATGCGGTGCGGTGGTGTGGTTGGTTGGTTTTGGTTGTTGTTGGATTAAAGGCGATTGTGGAAGCTGATGATACACAATCTACGGCTGAATTAGCAGCAGCTTTCGACGTTAGCGTCAAAACAATATTGGTCCATTTGCGTCAAATTGGCAAGGTAAAAAAGCTTGACAAATGGGTGCCCCACGAACTCAATGATCGCCAGCGCGAAGTACGCGTCGAGACGTGCCTTGCACTGCTCAACAGACACACAAATGAAGGAATTTTGAACCGCATTGTTACCTGCGATGAAAAATAGATTCTGTTTGATAACCGCAAGCGCTCAGCAAGTTGGTTGGATCCTGGTTCAGCACCTAAACAATGCCCTAAACGAAAACTTACCCCTAGAAAAGTGATGGTCACTGTTTGGTGGTCTAGCGCCGGTGTGATTCATCACAGCTTCTTACCAAACGGGGTGAGCATTACTTTAGATGTGTACTGTGAAGAACTGAACACAATGATGGAGAAGCTGGCACATCTCCAACCAGCATTGGTCAATCGCTCGTCTCCGCTGCTCCTGCACGACAACGCGCGACCTCATAGTCGACCGGTCTCCAAGTTGCAAGAACTGGGGTTGGAAGCTCTCCGTCATTCGCCCTACTCACCAGACCTTGCGCCTACAGACTACTACTTTTTCCAGAATTTGGATAACTTCTTGGCGGGAAAAAAATTCAATACCCGAGAGGCAGTACAAAATGCCTTTCAAGAATTTGTTGCCTCCTGTCCAGCTGATTTCTTTAAGAAGGGCATCAATAAACTGCCACTGCGTTGGCAAAGATGCATTGATTGCATGGGTGATTACTTCGATTAATACAAATAAAAAATGCATGAAAAAAATTCGTTTAAATTTTTTCATACAAAACGGCAATTTCATAGGTAGACCTATTATTTAGGGTGCACCTAAAATATTAAATCATGTTTGTAAATCGCGATAACGTTCAAAAGGAACAGTTCGTCAAATGTCACCCGCACCATGCTAGAGCGCAACAATTATAGCGCCACCATTGAGAAGAAAATCATAAGTCTGGAGAAACATTTTATGCTCACATTTTTAGTCATGACATTTTGAAATTTTCTATGCATATTATATATATTTCATAACTCCAGACTTATGATTTTTTTCTCAATGGTGGCGCTAGTTGGCAGCACTACTCGCCTTAAACTTTGCCCGACCTGGTAATCAAAGCTAGGACGTCACGCTCAACAATTGCGCTTGCGACCACTACATCAACGAGGCAGTTACATACCTACGCAAGAGGCAAGATTATGGTAGGTACTTATAGGTACATACCTTGATTAAATTGTTATAATATTTGTCATCCGGGTACTCAGTACCGCGACGCCTTGTCTTGAACACTTGTACCGCGTCGCGCTTACATTCGTCGTGTTGATTTTGGCTGGGCTTCCAATGCTCTTTTTTACCAAACAAACTGATCAGCGCACCCAAAATCCCCCCTTCAGGCGCTGGCGGCCTAAGTTTGCCGATCTTCATGGTGTACAGCCAGACGGCTTGCTCCACTGCACGCTCATTGTTGTACTCATTGACAGTAATCAGTTCCGAGCAACGTTTTTCAAGGCTCTGTAAAATATAGATAAGTAAGTAAGTACATAATATTATTATCTGTATAATAAAACGTACATAAATCATATTGTTGGGGGTTAAATTAGGGATGCTGTTTGTTATCTGTGGGGGTGCCTTAAATGCAAGTTTGTTTTATGTGTGTTGGCACCATGTTTTAATTTTCTGTCCCTGCGCTTGAGCGGCAGCAGGCTGGTCTGCAAAGTGCGCCCCTGGCAGCCGCGCGTTGGCCAGCCCCTAGCTACGTTGTCGACGCCAAACACTAAAGCACTTAGTGCTAGTTTTGCCTTAGTAGGTGCCTACGTTGATAGATATCAAATGCATTGAGCGTTGGCAATACTTACCTCAATCACTTCTTTCTTGTATTCGTCGTCCTCATCCACGTGTCTGTCAGCAAGGCAGTGTTCGAGCGTCTCCTCCACAGCTTGCTTATGTAAGTCTTCGAGAGCTAGCGGGTGGAAGCAGCACATCTGCGGGCCCCATGCCGACGTTATGTAGTTGTTGTATTTGTGCTCAGCCGCCTGCATGGCGATTTTTTTGTTGTTTTTATTCGCCTTCTCGAACTCCTCAAAGCAAGTTTCGATTTCCTGAAAATTTTAAAATCAAGCTAACTTTTTGGCATGGTTTTCCAGAAAATTGATTTTCCTAGCCACCCGCTAGGAAAATCTATTTTTTGGAAAATTTAATCATACCACGAATCACCTACGATTTTAGTCTTATAGTTTCGGATTTAGCCACACACGCACACTTGGAAAATTCACCCTGCTTACTTTGTGATTATATTATATCTTTGCCTGAATTTATGTTTCCAGAGTTATGTGAAGCAAGTTACTTCCAGTAGTTAAATATTTGTTTGTTTTTATGAAATCGATTGTATATTTGTAAATGTTGAAAACAAGATAGGTACCTAGAGTAAGTACTTACCTAAATTTAATCTCAACAATAGATATCATAAAAAAATTGCGATAAGTAGGTACTTTTACTATCAGTGTTGTTCTCCTAACGATATCAGATAGGTATAAGGCGTAATAGATAGTTAATAAAACTAAAAAAAAAATACGCTAAAATTAGTGTAAGCACCATTTATTTAAAAAAAAATGAACGATTTATACAACAAGGCCCAAAACATTAATTACATTATAAAAATGGTCCTAAGTATACCAACCTATTGATTTTACTCGACTATGGGTGTCCGTTATGCTAGCGTACACCAGAACTGCAACGAGTTAGTTTCTATGCCAAAAAACTCTGTGTAAATACTGCCTAATTACTGTAAAAATAAAAAAAAATCTTCCTCTTTAGTTTAGGAAATAAACACCATTTTCACTATGTACGCTAGCGTCACGATCAAGCTAGCGTACACATGGCCGTACTCGAAAACGGCTAATTGTAAAGCAACAGATTTGGACACAAAAATACTGTTCTAATACTTCTCCCGCTATGCAAAATTTCATAACGATTGCTCTTGTAGGAACAGAGATATTGAACAAGACTTTTCAATGACATTCGGAGCTGGCGTCATGGCAGCGTACACATAGTAGTTCTTATAGAAAGGGAACTTTTCTTGTAATGAATGCTATATATATAAATAGTGCGTGAAATTCTGCCTCTATTAGTGTAAATACTTTATGCGAATTCGCAGGGGAATAAGCAAAAAAACCTATGTTAAGTTCTAGGAACAAATATACTGACGTACTGTCGCGAACAAAATGTAAGTAATAGCATAGGACATTATAGAACACGGTGTTTCCGTAGACGTACAAAAACTTGGCAGTGTTACGACGATATGTTACCAACACAACGTAAAAGTAAGTCTCCCCCCCTTGTTGTTCCCCACTGTGCTATTTATATCAAGCTGTGATGATTGTTTATTTAAGTAGAGATGAATCTCTATTATTATATACAAATTTCTGTAATGTAAATTTTTAAATTATAACTATTTTGTATACAAGTTTTAAAACACTATTGTAAATAAAAATTAGTTTTGTAAGTCTAACTTAAACTGTGATTTGTCAGTAACAATGTGATTATACTGTGATTTAATATAGTAATTATTTGTACAAATGAATGATTTCATGCAGCAGTTATTATTAGTAAATATTCTCTAAGACTGATTATTGTAACGGTTCCTAATGTGATTATACTGTGATTTTTAATATAGATACTTATTAATGATTGTACAATTTTTATTATTTGTAAATATTCTCTAAGACTGATAAATATGGTTAAATCGTAACCTGTTATGTTGTATTACATTATAAATACAAACAAAAACTAGTACTAAAAAGAAGTAAATTGTCATTATTGTACCAAATCAGTAATAATATGATTATACTGTGTTAAAAAATAATTGTTTTTGGCATAATAAATGTTATTTGAATTTTTCCAATTATTTAATTTTCACTCAGAACTATATCTACAATGAAGTGTACATACTCCTAGTTCAGTACTTCATCACGTTTCAGTTTTAGTTCTCTATTAAAAAAAACTTGACAAAGCACCTTTGAGCATATCTGTACCTGTACTATGAACAGAAATTAACAGGGTTTTTTACTTATTCCCCTGCGAATTCGCATAAAGTATTTACACTAATAGAGGCAGAATTTCACGCACTATTTATATATATAGCATTCATTACAAGAAAAGTTCCCTTTCTATAAGAACTACTATGTGTACGCTGCCATGACGCCAGCTCCGAATGTCATTGAAAAGTCTTGTTCAATATCTCTGTTCCTACAAGAGCAATCGTTATGAAATTTTGCATAGCGGGAGAAGTATTAGAACAGTATTTTTGTGTCCAAATCTGTTGCTTTACAATTAGCCGTTTTCGAGTACGGCCATGTGTACGCTAGCTTGATCGTGACGCTAGCGTACATAGTGAAAATGGTGTTTATTTCCTAAACTAAAGAGGAAGATTTTTTTTTATTTTTACAGTAATTAGGCAGTATTTACACAGAGTTTTTTGGCATAGAAACTAACTCGTTGCAGTTCTGGTGTACGCTAGCATAACGGACACGACTATGGCGAACTTCGTCAGTTTTTTTTTTCATCCTGTTTTTAAATCTAGCCTAATGCTACCTCCAGGAGCTGGAACGAGCGAACGGATTCTATCTGATTGGTATTAAGGTTCATCTTGGCAATGCGAATGACATTGGCTTTATGGGTTTTCTGATTTAAGGAAGATTTCGCGATGCGAAGAACAATTCCCGTCGCATACATAAAAATTGATTCAGAATCACGAATGTTACCCGGAATCTTATACGAGCTCGTATACATACACAGGTACCTACTCCCATACATTTATTTAAAAAAATACATCTTTTTGGTCCACAGTAGGTGTAAGTACCTACTTAATATGTTAGTCCTAAAGTAAATATATATTGAAAATCTATTCAATTAAGGGCTGATTTTTCAATAGTCAGATAACTCTTATCTGAAGAATAAAAATGACAGATTGACACACAGATTGCTTTTCTACACAAAAGCTACCAAAATGAAATTTTTATTCTTCAGATAAGAGTTTTCTATCGGAAAATTAGCTCTTAATCAAATACCTATATAAAATTTTAAATACTGGTCAGGTTGACGGTCGGCGGGCCTGCTTTATTCTCTGGTTTATTTTTGCTTTATGGTCTGGGCGGTCAACTGATTGCATTAACGGAGAAAAAGAAAGAATTGAAATCAGTTTAATGTGGTTGTTTTTTAGATGACTGATTTAAGGACTGTGCAATACAATCAAAAGAATGAGCATAGGTAATATGAAAACGTTGAAGCTAGTAAGAATGATATTGTAGATGAGACTTATTATTCGATTGTTCCTGCTACGCTACGGCAGATCGGGAGCTACTATATCGTAATTTCCTTGCGAATATGAGAAAAATGGTCACACTTTATCATCATCGTTCTCCTGCCCTTATCCCAATTTATTTGGGGTCGGCGCAACATGTCTTTTTCTTCCATAATTCTCTAATAGTCGTCATCTCGGTAGTCACTCCCTTTCTAGCCATATCATCTTTCATCGCAAACAGTCCATCCATCGTTTTCCCCTACTCGTATGCCGTCCTCATTCATACTAAAGAAAACATGATCACACTTCTTGACCGAAAACAAAATGAAGGCCTTAAATTAGAACAAACAAGTTAAAAAAGTTTAGGGTGCGATAAAAAATACTGATCCACAAGCTCACTTAATTCTGAAATATGGCTATCAGAATCTTAGCTTTCGTCCAAACCTCTTGATCTCTTTTCGTACGGCTCGTTCGGTAGCTTTAAGCACTTGAGCAACGTGTACTTGCGGAGATGTAGGGGGACATACTTGTAGCAGTTGCTGCACGAAGGGGTCATCGTTGTGTTCTGTGGAGCGGTTCCGCTGGTTGGCGAGGGATGCTTCCGCGTCGTCCTGCGCCGCCTGGTGCTGCGCTTGCAGCTTGTCGGAGCTGACGCCTGCCTGATCCATCTCGCTCTTCATTCGCGTCACGTACAAATCGCGCGCCGCCAGCACGGCGCTCTTGTTGTTCTGATCGTTGATGGCGCGCAGGTACTCATACTTCTGCTCCAAGCTCTGCAATATTCATATTTCTCATTCTTATTCTTTTTTGTTACTAAACTACTATTATGTCTATGTCTCATTATGCATTGGTGTACGTAGGTAGGTATGGTATACAACATGACTGTTTGAACGATGGACATACTGAAGGACATCATTTATGCTCACGTGTAAATTAAACAGGTAAAAATGCTAAAGTCCACCACCGAACTAGGTAGGTACTTAAAACTAATTTATTGGATAATAAGCTTTTGCATTTGCTTTTTTGCTTTTGCTTTTTTTTTGGCTTTTAAGGTCATATTTTTTACGTATTTGGAACGAGAATCGCATAATGAAACCCTGCATCAATATGTCCAGTTTTCAACAAGTTTCAATAATAAAAGGATCTCACCAGCTCTAAATCCGGTCTTTGGTCATCTTCGTCATCTTCCGGCACATCTCTCGCGGCGTCAAACAGCGCAAGTGCCGCCATGCTGGCCTCCGCGTGAAGGTCCTCAAGTTCACCAGGGTGTAGGCAGAGACGTGCGTGATCTCCACACACGCTGCTCACGGCCGCGTCGTATGTTCTCTTGGCGAGAGACATCGTTTCTCGAACCTTCGTTTCGTTTTCCAATATGTATTTTGACAGACTCCCGTCCAGCTCCTGCCAATGTTTAACATAGCTATGAGCACTACTAAACTGCTATTCCTGAAGGGTTACTTAGGAGTAGGTATGTGGTATACCTACACCTAAGTGTGGGATTGAGTTAAAACTGTAGTGTATGATGTGGACGGATTCATTCTACTCTCAGTCGAAATCGTCTCATTATAGCCGATACACGCCCACCGCACCGGGAACGGGACGTCAACAAGAAAACAGATGACGGCGATGATGGCCCAACATGGACGACTTGATGATTGATATAAAATTTTCTTTTTTTTTGGGAGTTCCACCCTATTTAGAAACACACTTTGATTTAAAAATAATATATAAAGGTGTGTAAATTATTTTCAGAAGTCAGTACGACGAAATTTAAACTGTATAAATGATAAAATATCTAATTAAATCCACTGCATCAGCGGTCGTCGTCTGAAGTCATACCTTGATGAGTTCTTGGAGCCGCTCGTCAGCGTCTTGCTGCGAGCCCAGTTTCTTCTTTTGTGTGAAGCAGTGCTCGGCGGCAGCGCACGCGGTGGTGTGCGCGGAGGTCAGCGCTGTGCTGGCCAGGCTGCGCGCGCCGCGCACGCGCTCCTCCATGCGAGTCGCGTACAGCGAGCGAGCCGCGCGCGTCGCCGCCAGCAAGCACGCGTCCGCTGTAGCCTGCGACACGTAGGTACAAATGTACATAATTACACTAGTTTATTTTGTTTTTTTTACTAATAGAAGAATTCAGCTGAGCTGGGCAGCGATTGGGAGGCTTCGTCGAGTCTTCGCGTCAATTATTCCACAGAGCCTAAAGACTAAGGGTCTTCAATCAATGCGTCCTGTTATGACTTACGGAGCCGAAACGTGGATACAAACGGTCAGTCACGGTACGGCTGGTCCATACATCCAAGGTCGCTCAGCGAGCTATGGAACGGGCTATGCTTGGAGTCTCTTTGAGGTGATGCGATAGAGAACCAAAGTTGTCGACAGCTCACAGAATATGCAAGCTGAAGTGGCAATGGCCCGGCCATATTAGCCGTAGAACCGTTCGGGTAGACGATTCCTTGAGTGGAGACCGCGAATCGGCAAACGTAAGGTAGGACGCCTACAGGCTAGGTGGAGCGACGATCTTCGCAGGATGGCTGGTAGCAGCTGGATGACAGTTGCCGAGAATCCAGGTGAATGGTGTGCAATAGGAGAGGCCTATGTCCAGCAGTGGACTGCTATAGGCTGATGACAATTTTGTTTTTTTTTTACTGCCTTGTTGGTCTAGTGCCGCAAGCGCTACTGCTGAACACGATTTCCGAGTTCGGGTTTTCCATTGGGAATTTCTCAGCCCGGAGTGTGGATTTGTAGCCGGTTGTTAGCAATGGGCTCGCCCCTTATTACATAACTGTCGTAATGTTGGTGTTGGCGTTGTTGGTGTATAGGTTACCCCTCTGCCTAACCGTTCGGGGATTAAAGGCGTGATGTTTATGTACCTACTCGTATGTATATTTATTTTACAGAACGCCGCCCTCGTGCTGCGGTGCTTACTTTACATTCCCCTTTTTTCCCACGATTGTACTCATCACACATCGTGTCATGCGCGCGCGCCTGTCGTGACCTGAACTCTTCCAGAACCCTACCGATAAAACCAATGTTTTCTTATAGTCTGCTAGCTAGTAGGTACCTAGGTAGGTAATAGGTGCAAATAATGTTTTATAACTGTAGGCTATTAGCCATTCGGTCGTAACCAAAAAGCGTTGTACGAGTACCTATATGGAGGTGAAGGCTTATAGAGTCTATACACCTATGGAAGAAGTCAAGATAAGCTGACAGAGGATTAACAGGGACATGGATGAGAAATGGGTGTTTGCCAAAAATGCCTACGTACTCGTAAACATGGTAAGAACTCTGTGAAATCAGGTGTGGGCCATGTCCTTGAAAGTCAAATTTTCAAGATGTTGTTCGAGAAAAGGTTTAATACTTTAAAAGACAATCCTTTAAGGTTGAATATGATATATTTTCGATTAAATTACCTTAAAAATGGTGACCGCCTCGGGCACTTCATCGCTGTTGAAGATATCGACGTACTTCTGGAAGTACTCGAACAAGTCCTGAGTCCGGACTCGCTCACCGTTGATGAGCTTCGGAGTGAGGTGCTCCGGATCGAACAGAGAAGGCACCAGCTCCAGAAGTTGTAATCTAAAGTCTTCTGTCAAGTCTGCAGCAAAATTGAAAACATAGGTATATATGACTTAACTTCACGCCTTATTTTCCCGAGGGGTTGAGTAGTAACGCGCTTGTTGTATACTCTCAATTCACCAGATAAGTTCCCACACTAGGCACTAGGTACCTTTTTACATTGGTGTTTTACGCACGGATAGGCTGGTTAGCGAATCAATTAAGATGTAGGTACGGTCAGCAACAGAAGTCGGTTAACACTGCTACTTTTTGACATCATCTAAATTAACACAAAATGATTCGTTAAACTGCTTTTTTCCGTTTAACTGTTAAGAGTTAATGTTCTTAAAATTTAAAGTACTTCTGTTCCGATTTGAATTAAATATTTCGCTTATTAATTAATATTAAAAAACTGCAAGTGTTATTCGACTTTTGTTGCTGACTGTACCTAGAATATTACAGCCAGTAACGAGAAGAATAAAAACCACAGAAATCTAAACAATAAGGCACTTCTGTGATAAAAACGAAGTTCCTTTCGCTTTATTGTATCCGTCAGGACACTTTTGTTAAGTAGGTAACAAGTGTCGTGAGCGTGACAGTCAAATGTTACACTATTTTCGGTCTCGGAACTTCGTTCTAATAATCTATTGCTGAAAGAGTGAAAGCAAGCTAGATCATACTGACCACAAATGCATCCAACAAAGTTTTGCTTGGAAACGCTCAGCCCCGGGTGCGGCATCAGGAAGCACTTGATCTGGTCGAAACTTGAGTTAATGTGCTCACGAACCTCACGCAACTCTGCATTCTGGTTCGGGCTCGACTGGTAAAATAAATAATAGATTATCATATTGTACGGAATGTTCGGTTAAACGGGGGACATACTTTTAGGGAGAGAGATAGGTACCCACCGATAAAAATGAACAACCTTTACTATATGACCAACTCAGAATAAAACTCGTTTAACCTAACACTGTATTTAAAAAAGTTGATAACGAATTTTTGGTTTGAAGAAGAGGAGAAGGAATGGTGCCGGTGTAATTACAGACTCATGGAAGTTTGTCTCTGCAGATGTCCATTGACAGCGAAGACTGCACTCACCATCAGATGGGCTTGTTTGCCATGTAATTAACCCCTGTAATAAGTCAATCATAGTATTACCTGGAGCCTCTTGCTGAGAAGCGTGGCGCCTCCTTTGAAACCGTGTGCATGCTCATAGGGGCTCAGCCAGTCCCGCACCAGGAACAGGAGCGTCTGGAACGCCTTGCCCTCTGCCTCGCACGCCAGCTTGCCATACTCCGTGAACAGCTGGCACGCACCAACAGAAGCCAATGTTTAATTAATCAGACTACTTAGTTTTTGGCACCTAAACTCCCTTCAGTTTTGCTTCTTGAGAATGTAAAACAATAACCTAAGTACCAAAAAACTGTGTTTAGCAAACAGAACAGCTGGTAAACACGGTTTTATGGTAATATGTTCTGTAATACATCATCATCTGTTCTGTGTATCTTACCTGTAAGTGTTGTAAATCATCTTCCCTAATGTTGCCGGACAGGTTGTAGACCTGCACGGACGAGATGAGGGTAGACAGCGCGAAGATGGTGGAGTTCTGTCCGATGGTGCTCTCCGAGTCAAAGGTGCCCTGCGTGTCCATCAGCAGCACGGCCACCTGCAACCACATTGATATGTATCTGTGACTGAGGACTGGAACAAATGATCATCAGTCTCATGCAGGAAAAATAGTACAGCGCAGTGAGACTAGCAGCGTGCGCGTCTGAATAAGCAGAATGAGAACCCCACAATATTCAGAAGTTCCGTAGAACCTGTTCGTGCCAGGGGAACAGAAAGTAATAATAGTACTTATGTTCCAAGATTTGAAGAAACGCAATTGTCTTAATGAGGGGCACATAACTGGGCATAAGACATACAATTAACTAACTATGTAGCCATGTAGGTAGGTACTTATATTTCGAGACTAGCACCGTTTGGCGTTGCACCGGTGAAATGATTTGTGAATTGGTTGATCATCACATATTTATCAAGTGTGACTCCAGCTTCCAAGATGTAAATGTGTCACCCACCTTCTCTCCGGTGTCCAGGGTAGCGATGATGGGTTCCGGCCACAGGTGGATGCCGGTGGTATCCCTCTCGCCGCCTCCTCTCCAGTGGAACCCTTTCAATTGATCGTCCTCATTGCCCAGCCATTCGCCACTCAGCTGACTAGAATGCTAATTAATGACAATACTTTTCATAAAATTGAAGCATTTTTTAAAAAATGATGTCCATACAGTTTATGTTGTTATCAGCAGAAGAAACCCCGATTTTACGCGTCTGCAACGCGGCCCCATGATACTCACAGGCGCGTTGAGGTATCTGAGGAAGAAGTCGAGGATGAAGGACTTGCCGCCGCGGTAGGCGCCGGCCACGCTGAGTACGACCGCAGGCAGGTCGCGCACGTCGGGCCTCAGCAGCAGGCGCCGCAGCGCCGCGTCGTCCAGCTCGTAGCGCTGCGCGCCCGTGCCCAGCCGCACCACCTGCACGCCCGCGCCAGCCGCATCGCTGCTCATCGTGCCAGGGTCCGCTTCCGCGTCTCCGCTCATTATATTATTACTCCTGTAAAAATCTCACCGTGAATACTAGGCGAAGTGAGCTTGAAGTGAACTGTCACTGCCCTCTAGCTTCAATAACATCTTGATGGCATAACAGTTCACATCAAGCTCCCCTTCACCTAGGTTTACTACAAAACACTGTATTACATTCTCAATTATGAACGTGACATATCCAACTTCCTACTAACGTACCTAATAGGATAAAAACCACCAACTTCCAAAAAACACTACGAAGTGAAAAATAACTTTAATTTCGGAAGTCGGTTGCTTTTTTTTTGCAAAATTTTATTTTCCACTCTTTATTTGTTGTACAGTCAGCAACAAAAGTCGATTAATACTTGCACTTTTTAATCTTAATTATTAAAGCAAAATATTTAATTCAAACCGGAACAGAAGTACTTACAATTTTAAGAACATTAACTCTTAACAGTTAAACGAAAAAAAAACCAGTTTTGATAAACTGGTTTTTTTTTAGGTACGGTCAGCAACAGAAGTCGGTTAACACTGCTACTTTTTGACGTCATCTAAATTAATAAAAAATTAATTGATATTAATTTTTTATTAATTTAGATGACGTCAAAAAGTAGCAGTGTTAACCGACTTCTGTTGCTGACCGTACCTACCTATCCCACATAAATCGTATACCCTTAGTATCTTTATCAATGACCACTACTTATTAAGTACCTACCTACAACATTGACAGGAAGTTTTTTAACATCATCAACATTCACAATGTGGAAATAAATACGGTAAGTATTATGAAAACTTACTCAAAATCTACCAAAGCAAAGTTAACAAAATTTATATGGGACCACCGCGTGAGCTTGCTCTACCAAAGAATCACCTAAAACGGCCCAGTAATCACGGAGAAATCGATGAACATACTGTATAGAAAATACATGCAGACGTACATAATCTATTTAGGTACGTCTGCATGTATTTTCTATACTGTAATTTTTTGAAGTCGGTTAAAAACATGAGAGTGTGTATTTTAACCGTCTTCATTGATTTGTTGGTTTGTCCTTCTTTCACACAGCAACGGCAGTGTTGGGCTCAATTGATTAGTCAAACAAAAAAATTTTGTGTTTAAATTAATTAAGTACCTATACTGAATCAATCACGATTGAAAATTTTTGTTTCAGTTGCAAGTGTTGCAACCAACACACTATCAATCGGAATGGGTTTCATTTTGACAGTTCAACAACATTCATTGCTTTAATTACGTTGTTGAGTACATAAACAAAATATGTCGAACATTATGAAGCAATGGATTAGCTAATTTGCTTCAAAATGATTCAGATTCCGATTGATAGTGTATTACGCAATTAGGGTGCCAACGTAAATAACACAATGAATGTTGTTGAACTGTCAAAATGAAACCGATTTCGATTAAGAGTGTGCACGCAATTATGGTGCTGGTTAGTGTCGCTATCCACCAACAGAGAGAGAGTGTATAAGATGGATTGAATAAGTATATATAATATAAACATAATAAGACTTGTTATTTGCACACTAGGTACCTATGTATGACTAATAAGAATAAACTATTCGCTTAATTTAATACCTAATCGTTTTTTTTGCATTTTCCTTGACTAATTACAATTTTAACCAGAATTGAAAACCTACAGTGATTCAATCGATTATTTTAATTTTTTTACACTAATAAAACTAAGTAAGATTCAATCGTCAATCGTTACTTACAAAAATTTTGCCAACACTACGCAAAAGTTCGACGCTAATTTTTACAGATGTTTGTTTGGTATTTTTTACATGGCCCGGACTTTTCATCGCGGAAAAATCCCCCGCACGGAACCAAAGCCGTGGGCAAAAGCTGGTTTGTTTATCATTGCAATAATAATGTTAACCAATTCCACCATCATAACTCGAATCGAAGCTCAACACTAATGAAAAATGTGAAAAACATATCATCTGGGCAGTACTTTCAGTTCAGGCGTCAGACCGAAGCCGGCCGGGCTAGCGTGTTCTGATAACGCATTTAAATCTTATCTAGGTACAGCAACCTCTCGTACGAAGGTACCTTTGTTATGTATTATTCTTGTTGGTAATACCTACTTTATGAGTCCAATGATGTAATTACGACTTCACTTGAATTGCTTTCCAACATGCCAGTACCATATGTAGGTACCTATAATATGTACACCACGGGGCTGGGTACACCTAGGCTTCGCCAGGTTTGTCCTCCCTAAAATACGGCGAAACTAATTTATGTATCCATCTTTTACTTTGTGTCCATCTTTTACAGTAACTATAGCACCTTTTTGATAGGAAAAAGAGTGATTTCACTTTTGTCCTAAAATCTGTTTTAGTTTACTTACTTACTAGAACTAAAGTAAAAAAAAAAAACGAAATCCAGGTCTATTTTTTTTCTAGTTTTACCATTTTACCATAATAATATTACTCCTACAATTTTCATTAAAAGTGTTCATTCTCTACAAAATATTAAGGAATGATTTTATGTCATTATTTTTATAGTCCATTCAAGGTCCAATCAATAGATTTTTTGTAATTAGATAATTGCTTCATATTTTGCAGTAAATAATCAGGGTTGTGTTATCGCGCGCTTCTCTTTCTTTTCTATGCAGTCCGTCAGTGATCGCGCTTTTTAAACCTTTCCCTTCGCAAGTCCAACTGAGAAATTCGTAATGGAAAAAAATTGTCATTTGCCCCCTAGGGATGGATCCCAATACCCTATGCTCAGCAGTCGCAGATACAGTACCTGGGGTATCCAGGCGTCAATATTGCACATCGGATTTTAGAAAGAGACAGTCGCACAGGTTTGACTGACAGAAACATGCTCTACATCACAGAACAGATAAAGAGATACATTATATATAGTCTCCGTCATTCAAACCTGTTAGATTTGTTCTCTTCTAGGTTTGATTTCGGAAATCAAACCTAGAAGAACAAATCTAACTTGAGAGTATTGCTGATTGTTTTAATTAATTAAAAAAAATATATAATAAATAATAATATTATTAATATTTGTTTCATATTTTGCTCAACATACAACCTGACTTGATTGCGCATTCACCTTAACGAGGATTGTGAAGCTGTAAATTTTCATACAAAAAGCTATAATGTTTTTCCCCCCGCAAACATAATATGGTATGTTGACATTGACATAATAGAAATGTTGTAGTAAACTTCCTCGAGCGTTTTCGGTCAGTGGGTCGCCGGGTAGTTTAATCTATAAACTCCGCCCCTAAGGGCGGAGTTTTTATTTATTTATTTTTATTGGTTCACCAACAATTGTTTGGACAAGTTTTATGCTACTGGTAACTTGCAAAAATGTATATGCAACAGTGCAACAATCAGTTACAAGTAAACTCCGCATGCATAAAGAAGTTGTACAAAGTTTTATAATATTATTCTAGTTAGATTTGGTTATTTTAGATTAAACTAAACTGAATTAAGTAGGTACTAAAAAAGAAAAACGTACAGACCTAGACTAACGTGTAGACCTACTTACTAAATCTAATGAGACCAAAATTGTCTCATTTCGTCATCATTTCGTAAAGGTTTAGGGAAGTGAAAACGTTATCGCCCGAAACAATATTTCAAAAAAGGAAATGTAGGTAATAATTGCTTCCAAGACTTGCAACTCTATCACGTCCGGAGGGAGGCAGGCAGAGCAAGCGGCATGAAACATAGCAGTTTTGAAAATACCTAGGTACTCGCGCAGCCTATCGGCAGTTCACAAGCCTCTTAAGCCTCCAAGGAATCGGTTACGTAATAATATGGGTAATTTGCCTGAATTAAAGTTGAAATAAATAAATAAATAATAAATAAATAATATTCCTTTAGAGGCTTGGATGAAATCGTGATGAAATAATATTGATAGTCTATGATTTGTGTTCTTAATTGCAATACTTACAGCTATCAATTTATTTAATAATCTTATAGCTTTATAATAATTAGAATGATGCAAATCTTCAAAATTTATGTTTCGTTAATTTTGTTTCTAAATATTGGTGGCAGGTATTATTGGTACTCACCCAATGAGATATTCAATTGGAGAATATAAAATCACTGTTTATTATTGCAGAGAAGAAGGCCAATGCACTGACCACGCTGCGCTGAATATCAACTGAATACTGATCGTGATTTTACGAACAGACAAAGAACCATTGATTGAGTCATCGAGACAACTTCTGAGCAAAAATCGCGAAGTGTGTAGCGTGTTTTGTTGTAAAACATTAATGTCCGTTTCATCACTGAATAGACCTTAAGTCATTTTCAACTTTATCATCTAATTCATAAAGTCTACATTTTACTTTTCACGCTTGCGTCATATTGCGTTTAGCAGTGCGAATATTGATGATAAAAATAGAACAAATAATGATAGCGGGCTTTTTGCAGTGAGTAATGTTGCCAGAAAAATGTTTTCTTACCATTTTGGTAAGTTAATGATTATTTCAGAGCACAGCAGTAGAAAAAAAAAACCAGCCAAGTGCGTGTCGGACCACGCACAATGAAGGATTCCATATCTAGTTGAAAAGAATTTATCCCAAATACAAATTTAACATTGTAGTTGAAAAACATGTTCTCCCAATTGATATACGTCACGGAGAATTCTCCAACTGCAAACTTAAGTTTGTATTGGAATGCGATATGATCAATCGTATTGAAGATAGGATGGGGAACACTAATGTGTAGACACCAATCCCTATAAATCCTACATGCTCGCTTTGAGCCAAACGAAATAGCTTTCTGAACCATGGCCACCTCGGAAAACAAAATCAAATCACCAAAATTCCAGTACGTAAGTACAAAAAAAAAGTAATGTCTGAAAATGAGAAAGTAATATAAATCAAGTACATAGCAGAAAGCAAGCAAGTAGCTATTTTTAATGCAAAATCTCATTGTACAACATGTCCCGTAATTAACGAACAACTTTTACTACAGGACCAAACTCGAAATCGCGAAAAAAAAAATCTGCTGTTTCATACCTACATTTTGGTAGGTAGTGAACTGAGGGTGTGCGTTAAATACGGGACTTTGAATTTCTATCAGATGGTAGAAATTCAAATTAGTGTATGGCAACACAAGAAATATGTTTAGGTATGTCAGCGGGCCTTCCCCTGTAATTTATTGTGACGTCACGTTACGTTTATACAAAACAAGCAAGCAAGCTATGTATGTGTATCGATTTATTCTGTTTTATTGATACACAACGGAAGTAACACACTAACATGACTGTACGAGTTGCTATAAGTATTTTCATATTTGTTTTCATACATACAATATTATTTTATAATGTAAGTACTTAATTATTTATGTAAATAAGAGCGCTGTAGCTACTGACTGTTTATAATGAATTAGCTCTTCGTCTGCGTGGATTTTGCACATGCTCCATGTTACTTCAGCGCCTCCTTCACCCCCTTTAAAGGGTTGTTTTGGAAAATTATTGATTATGGCTATTATTTACTAAGATAAGTGCCAAGTTTCTAAGCTGAAGAAATGTGATTTTTTATACAAACTGTATTCCCCCTTTCACCCCCAACAAGTGTTGGTTTATGAACAACACTACAAAGTGAAAAATAACTTTAATTTCGGAAGTCGGTGTCTAGTTATATGTATTTTCGTTTTTGCCACCGACTTCCGAAATTAAAGTTATTTTTCACTTTGTAGTGTTGTTTCTGGAAGTCGGTTGTATTTTTTTGTAAAAAAGTTTTTATTTTTCACTTTTTAGTTATGGTACCTACCCCAAACAAATTCTAATAACCTGCAAAACAAACTAGAACATCATCCATATAAAAGTGGGGAAAAAATACGTATTATTGAAGCTAACTCAAAAACTACCCAAGCAAAGTTAATCAATTTTATATGGGACCAACTGTGATGTATATACCCTCTCGAATAAAACAAAAAAATCCAAATCGGTCTAGCCATCTTCGAGTAAACGAATTGAGAACCTCCTCCTTTTTAAAGTCGGTTAAAAAATCGTGTTTCCATTCATTGGTCTTACAATCATTATTACCAATTTTTGAATTAATCGAAGCAAGTAGGTAGTAAAATCCTACCCTAGAAACTAGATTAGGTAAAGTCCCCGTTTTCACCCAGTTAGGGTAAATTTTGGAGAAATTCAATTACATGTTTCAAATCCATACAAACTTTAACATGTCACTCAAGCTGGCTGGACAAATCTTCAAAATAGCTCGCATTTAACTAGGTCAATAGGGCACTTTATGTGACGGCTAAACACCCTTATTTCAGAATTTGTGACGCTACAGAATCTTAGATAATCGATCAAAAACGCGTCCAGCCAGCTTGAAAAACCATTATTCGCTGGTCTCTTAATCTCGGTAACGGAAGTGATTTTGACGACTTGACGACTTTTTGCATATCAACGGGCGTCACATAAATTTGTAACAGGTATTGAGCTAAAAGTTTTGTGATACGTACAGCGGTTTAGTAGAAAAATGCAAAAAACTGTGTCCAGCCAGCTTGAATTTACGTATAAAACTTCTGGCTGGCACTTCCGAATCTCAATAACGGGAGCGTTTTCGAATATGGTTTCTTTACTAACATTTAGTGACGCAATGTGTAACAGTAATAACTTTGATTTATGGCGTTACATGTAAGGGTTTACGAGAAATCAATAAAACCTTAATGTCTAGCCAGCCTGAGTTCAAGCTGGCTGGACACACACTTCTACACTTTTGTCTTCTATTGATTTAAATACCTACAGTTGTTCGTATTAGTATCACCAACACACGGATTTTCGTCCATTAAAGAAAACACCTTAAAATATACTTAGTCCTACATAAAACCTACAATATTGGTAACCCTACTGCAGTGTTTGTATGGAAAAATTTAAATGATCAATATTATATAATGGGATTATTTTACTGGTATAGACCGAATGTGATCACGGATTGACTTTTTTGTTTTTTTCTTAACAACATTTCCTCTATTTTGATGTTTTCCTCTCATGTCGACTTCGAGGAAGGACCCATCGTGCTTTTCCATTTTCTTAAATAAAGTAGCCTTCCAAAAATGTTTTTTTTTACTCTTTCTTCTGATGTTAAACATACAAGACAGGATAAAGAAAAAACAGGCACGAACCTTGCTTCTTGAATATTTTTTCTTTATCCTGTTTTTGCTTCTTGCCTTACCATTAAATGTGTGATGTTTAAGGCGATATCAAAATAAATTGGGGGATTTTTCGTAACCATTTATTTCACTAGTGCAGCATGTATGGATTAAATTTTTGGATATATGTTTACTGACTATTTGATTAATAATCTGACTGAAAGAAAACACAATTGGGTTAAGCACAAAACAACAACAAACAAACAACAACAACAAACAATTGGGTTAAACAAAAAAAAATATGTAAAAGGTATTATTATTTTTTATTGTATTTTTTTTTTTGTTTATATTACCTACTGCTGGATGATCAAAATAATATGTTATTAAGTGTTCCTACTTATTAAACTTCAATCCTAGAGAAAACACTGAAATATTTAATTTGCTTGTAGTTACACCACAACCTGCAAACCGGGACACAGCACAGGGTGTGGGCTCCTCTCGCCCCTTGGATTAAAATGTTCCACTCATCCCGTTTTTTATTATTTTGATGTAGTGATTCGCCCCCTATGAAGGGGCGAGTGGATAATTGACATTTAAATAATTATTTTGGTGTATCGATTCGCCCCTTGCGGCCTTTCCTTTGAAATTTAACCAAAAAAGGTACAATTAGACAGAAAAATGTAATAAATAAATGTGTAATTAATTAAAATAATAATAAAATAGAATATGAATAAATATAATAATATTTAAATATTTCATGAAAAAAATATTTATTTATATATATAGATAGCACTTCCCGTCGCAAAATATCCCACGGGAACGTACTACCGGGAAATCTTTCCTTATTCCTTGTCTACAATATAAAGGGAACCTGAAACCTCTGCACAAAATTAAATTTTTATAGTTTCAAGAGTTGGGCTGGGCGTTGAGGAGTCAGTCAGTCAGTCAGGAGTCCTTCAGGACTTATCCTTTTATTTAAAATTAAAAACTTAGAGTGCTAACAGTACTTTTACGAGTAACTTACTAACAATCGGGGGCGATTTGGGGTATCTAATATTCAAGGGGGCGAGTAGATGCAATTAAGCAATTAGGGGCAAAATCCAAGGGGCGAGCGGAGCCCACACCCAGCACCACACGGCTCTTTACTTGGCGGCAGAAATAGGGACTTCCCCGAAAGAGCACCTTCACAGAGAGATATACCTACCTATACTCTACACAATCCCCGTTTTTCGTTCGGGCTCACTTTCGTGCGTTTATCGCGTAAGTGGATAAACTGGAACTAGGGTCTGTGGGGTCTGCAGTGCAGACTCTGCACGCGTAGCATGACCACCATAGAAAGGGATTTCGTCGACGGAAGAATAGACAAAAATTACGTTTCCATGTAGACAGTAAGACGACAACAAAGAAGAAAGAGTCAACTGCAGTTTTTACGAAATTCACTTTTTTACATAATTCGACTCTTCGAGTTCTTTGTTTTATCAGATTCTTTTTTCTGTTTATTTCTCAATTTGTACTAATATTAAGTCACATACTTATTATATAAAGACGATTACACACTGATAATATATCAACCGTGTTTTGGAAAAAATATATATTACAGTAACATTGGCTTTAACCATTTCCTTGGCCCTATTAAATAAATGATGTAATATCCATTCGCGCGACCATTGCAAGAAAGTGAGCCCGAACGAAAACCCAGGATTGTCCGAGTGCATGAAAGTGAGCCTGAACGGACAATGAAAGCGCGCGCGTTCCGGCTCTTACTTTTTTATTTTTTGTAATTTTGTGTGCGGACCTACCCCTTGCGTTCTAGGTTCTTTGGAAAGGTGGTTATGTGTAGCATATTTTTGCCAAAATATTAATCTTCACAGTTTTTTAGTCAGAAGAAGACGGATGAAAAGAAATTGCATGCAGCGGAGATGAGAATGTTGAGATGGATGTGTGGAGTGACGAGAATGGATAAAGTGAGAAATGAGTATAGAGGAAGTTTGAAAGTGGCGCCAGTGACAGAAAAGTTGAAAGGAAATCGTTTGTCTTGGTATGGGCATGTAATGAGGAGAGACGAAACGCATGTGACTAAAAGAGTGATGAATATACATGTTGATGGATGGAGAGGCAGAGGAAGGCCAAAGAAAAGATGGATGGATTGTGTGAGGAATGATATGAAAGAGAAGGGAGTGAATGATAGCGTGACGGTTGACAGGGGAGAATGGAAGAAGAAAACGTGTTGCGCCGACCCCAAGTAATATGGGATAAGGGCAGGAAGATGATTAATCTTCACAGTTTTGCATACAAAACGCTCTCCTGTAAAATTATGATTTTGTAGATAACCGTATATACTTTGCGGCCGTCGAGTAGAAAGTATTCTACTGTCTTTAGCATGGCTATTACAAAATCAAATTATCTTCACTACCCTAGACAATTGTCAGTTGTTAGTGTGATTTTGACAGTTTGAATAGAAAACTTTCTTCCGAAATAGTCTAGATAAAAAGGACCTAGACAAAGATCGTTGGAAGCGAAAGACAAAATGACAGATTGGGGAAGGATTTCTATGGTGAGATGTCAAAAATGGAGAAACGAAATGTCACTTTGTATAGAAAGAGATGTGTTCTTCGTAGAGATAGAAGTGGTCATGCTACGGTGCATACTAAACTTGGTACTTATACTATTTTTATGTTACGAACCGAGCGTGCTTTGCTATAGTGGTTACCAAGTGTACGTAAGTAAGTGTAAGTGTGGTTACAAACGCGCTGGTAATGTTTGTGTAGAGTAGGAGCTTTCGGTAGAGCTCGTCTTAGCTGAAATGACGCGTCTCACTACTTTTTGTATACGTACACTACGGCAAATGCGGTAGTGGGGCGCGTCATTTCAGCTTAGACGAGCTACCGTCCGAGATAATGGCACCATAGATATATGAAAGAAGTAGATATGCCCGGTAGTTGAAAATGTATCAGAACCCGATGTCGCTAGGTTGGCCCCACCACCGCGCCACTACTACACATGTAGTTCACTAAAAGCAATAGGTACAAAGTCGCGCACACATTTGCAATTCATAAATCAGAACATACTACACAATCAATTATAAACCTTAACTCGTCACACACAGCGTGCATTTACTATGCACCGTACAACTTACTCACACAAAAACATCTGGCGCTATTATTGTGTTGTGCAAAAAGCAATTTATTTTACATATACGCTAGTGATTGACTAAATCGGAAAGTTATCGATACTTCCATTTATTAGTACAAGAAAAATTTGGGGTCCTGAAAATAAAATAAAAAATGATATGTCCAGAAAGTATTATATATTTTAAATTTAAAAAAAATGTATATTAAAAAAAAACACGAATCGATAAATTAAAACAATCCGGTTAAGTTGGTTTAGGCTGTGAAACCATAGGAATTGTTGAACCCTGTTATGATGTGTTTACTGACTGACCTGTAAAGTGGAGGTATTTGTTCAGTACTTGACGTAGGTACTCTTCATTTTGGGATTGCCCATTCAAAAAGCCTGTTTTCTTTAGAGGCTCGAGTTTTCTTAAAGTAAATTGAGCATATGGTGCTATAATTTGTTGGGAACCAGTTAGGTGGTCTTCCTGTGGCATCAATCCATTCTTTTTTTGTATTTGTATCTTTTGGGAAGCTAAAAAGGTACTATAAGAACTTATTTATCATTTACATAATAAGTATCTTAAGCTATAGTCTATAGTCTAGGAACTAGTTGACCGCTGAGACAGGGGTGAGGCGGCGGTTCGCAACGCACGTACTGAGTAATGCGCCCCCGCTCCTCCATCCCACCGCTCACATACCGGCGCGGTCAACTAGTTCCGCGCGGTCTATACTTCTTAACCTCACGATGAGTAAGCAGGTAACAGGCAACAGGCGAATAGGCTTTTGTTATTAAAAAAAAACCCTTAGTTAATAGTTAAATATATGAAAACAAACACATGCCATACTCATGCATAACAAATAAATAGCATGAATATGTTGACTTATTTTAAGCAAAAATCACTAATATTTTATCTGAACCATACCGATTACTACAACGCATTCGAATCTTGTGGTGCA
This sequence comes from Cosmia pyralina, assembly GCA_946251885.1. Classification (NCBI taxonomy): domain Eukaryota; kingdom Metazoa; phylum Arthropoda; class Insecta; order Lepidoptera; family Noctuidae; genus Cosmia; species Cosmia pyralina. Next base: position 25,351,580 of record OX276343.1, read on the forward strand.
TAGTTAAAGACTTTAGCGGAAGTAAAATACCAAAACCAAAAAAAAGTAAGGAAATAGCACGAAGATGCGATAATTTAAACCCAAAAACACTCCAAAAAACTAAACTAACTAAAAAAAAAAAAAAACTTACTTTACGACCGTTGGTTATGCATTTCTCAACTAGGTAAAATAATCAAAAACAGTAAAAAAGATTATTTTACATTCTCAAAGGTTTTCCAACCGTACTTAAACGTCATCTTTTCAAGTGTTCCAACAGGGCTAAAACGGTTGACAAATTGAAAAATAAACTATAATAGCAATATAATATTCGTTGGGCAATCGACATTATTATCGATAGCCTACTTTAGTGGATCTTAACCTCATCACTATCTCGCCGCAAGACACAGCGGCTGTACTATGCGACGCTCCGCGTAAATGAAGTATCGTTTTGTTATTTTTACATTGCTTGTCCAGTCGCTTAGCGACATACTTAAGACAGTGGTTAAGGAGCAATGTATTTGCTGCAAAAATAGTACAACCGCTGCGATATTTGAAAACAAAAATAACGTAGTAAAAGAAAGAAATATTTTACGATTTGTTGTTTTTTATGATTTTAAAGATAAATACAGTAAAATACTTTTACTTACATATGGTAAGTGATTCCGTGAGATACGAAGTTTTTATTATCACTTCGGTTTTTGCAGCAAACCACTGAACAACACGGCATTTTTATAATTTATCGTGACCACGGTCGAAAGCGTACTAGTTCGCGGAAACGGCCATTTGGCGAGTAAAGGCACAGCGTGCGCATAACGCGTGGACACAGACACGCCTCCATGCCACTTCTCCTGTTTTTTATATTTCTATGAATGGCACAGTCGGAAGTGTGTGTGTGTGCGCGTGTGTGTATATGTGCTGACGCTACTCGTCTTCACGCACCCATTCACAGCGTGTTTGTACTCGTATTCTGGGTGGGTTACCACAAGTAAAGCGTGCGTCACTTCGTGAAATAAACATACTGTAGGTAGTAGGTAGGTACCTACTTCTCTCGGTAAGACATGTATGAAATGCCTCAGGCATTAAGTCCGCCTTTGTACAGTATTTTTTTTCTTGTGCATAAAGTTTTAATAGATAAATAAATTATGTAGGATGACAGGAACTTGGAACGTTCCGAAACAATATTGCAGTGTTACAAAAAACAAAAATGAGATTTTCGCAGCCACCATCTTGGATTAACATTTTGACCTCACTATGCTCACTATATTTATTTATTAATTTCTCAGTACATGGTAGGTACATTAAGTTCTTAATATTAATAAATAGTTTCGCATATACTAAGTACCGTTACCGGTGTAGAAATATTAAAATTAAAGTACAATTTTATTCTATTCAATTCAATATCCCCATTACTATATTTATAAACTAGTTTTAAATACAATGTCAAGTTTTATTAGTAATATTTTTATTTTTAGTATATAAGAATGAAATAAGTATCAAAATTTACTAATTATACAGGGTGTTTGGTGCATCGTGTGCCAAATTGAAATGGTCGACTGAAGGAGTCATCCGCTAGCCTTTCAGACCCTTTGACACCCCTCATGCTCTGTGGATTTTTTTTTATCGACTTTTTATTGTTTTCCAAAAAAAAGACCCAAATTTTACATTCAAATACAGATTTTTAAAAAAATATAAGGCGTAGACTCTGAATTTTAATTTTATTTCGATGTGTATTGTTTAAGAATACTTTTAAATACAAAATTAGTGATATTAGTCACCTAGTTCTTTTTTAATTCACTCGCAAAGGTAAAACTTAAATTAAAGCTGTACATGTTACAGCTGTTTATAAGGCTACAAAAAAAAAAACCAAAAGCGACCGGGATCTTCCAACTCCCTCATTAATTCTCCAGTCTATCCTCTTTCTAATGATGTGCCACATGCCATAAAAGTATTTTAACAACTTTGTGAATTCGCTAGAATTGTGAATCGAGTCACCTAAGGCTAATATTCAAAATTATGATTTAAAAAAAAATCTCTTAAATGATACCTGTCAAACCTATAAATCTGCTATCTCATTCTTATGGTTAGGTAAATTCGTGTCTCATATCTGTATCTTTCGTGGGATTTACTTGAAATAAAAAAACAAAATTGCATTTTTAACATTTATTTAATCATTGTTACAAATCTTGCTCAAATTGTTGGCCTCTGTTGCGAATGCAGGCCCGACACCTGTTTCGTATTTCAACAGTTGTTGTACGAAGTCGTATTTCCTCCTTAATAGTATTGAATGCCGCTTCTATGCGTTGGACTAATACCTCCCTAGTTGGAACCTCCGTGGCATATACCAACTCTTTCGCACGTCCCCAGACATAAAAGTCTAACGGAGTTAGATCTGGGGAACGTGGCGGCCATGGAATAGGGCCATCGCGTCCAATCCATGCATTGGGGAACACATTGTCGAGATATTCCCTCACAGTCAATCGCCAATGCGCCGGACAGCCGTCATTTTGAAATACAATGGGCACACGTTCATTAAATACGGGCACATCGGTCACTAATTCGGGCAGGTCATTTTGTAGGAATTCCAGGTAGTCTTCGCCATTGAGATTATCGGGCAGGTAATGCGGTCCAATTACCTGATTCCCAATCACTCCTGCCCAAACGTTTACACTAAACCTTCTTTGAGAAGATTTCTGTCTTTTAACACGTGGGTTTTGCGTTTTCGTTGTCCAGTGGTGCAAATTGTGTAAATTGAGGATCCCATCCTTGGTAAATTTGGATTCATCCGTCCACAGTATTCTTTTTAAAAAATCAGGATCATCCACATCCGTGTGTAAAAGAAACCGACAAAAAGCCACTCGTCTCTCAAAGTCGCCACCCTCAAGACCTGCAACAAACAAAAAACTCTTTTAAATTTCTCTTGGGCAATAAGTAATTGCACAAGAAAGGACCCGCTGTTCGTGCTAATAGATTCACTACCTGGAAGTGACGCCATACCATACCCATTACCTGCTAAACAAAGGCAAGGTCAAACAAAGCTTGCACGGGTTTAAAGTTAGTTTAAAATTACGTACCTTGCACCGGAGTGTAGTGGAATGGATGCTTTTTGTTTTGACGAAGTACTTTCCACACTTTCCATATTGAAATATCAAGATGTGATGCCACATTTCTAATGCTTCTTGTAGGGTCTTCCTCAAAAAGTGCCAGTATTCTCTCGTCTACTTCAACATTATGTCGCACAATATGGCCCCTTGGTTCATTAAAAGTAACACTGCCAGTCTCGCGTATGCGTCGGTATGTGTCTTGGAAGACTCTGCGGCCAGGTGATCGTCTACCAGGAAAGCGTTCCTGGTAAAGTCGTTGCGCTGCACGAGCGACGCCATTAGCGGCTCCGTAAGCCATCATGATGTCCGCATATTCTTCGTTAGAGAATGTCGCCATTGCAATAACAAAAAACTCAAAGTTTAACAATAACAACAAAAACTAAACAAATGTAACAAGAACCAACAAAACTCAACGATAACAAAGTAATAAAAGAATCGCGGAGTATGGTGAACTAGCACACACGTTAGGTAGCAGAGGCAGTGATGTCTCGACTAAAAAAATGGCGGGTCGGGCGGCGCGATTTGTTCAAACCGATTTAAGGTATGCAAGAAAGAGATAGAAGATAGATTTTACTGTGAAAGATTGAGAAAACAAATTTTACCTCTTTCTCAAGTAACAGTTCCGCAATAAATATTTTTTCATTAGAATTTGGAATGTAGTTTTATGTGACTTGATTCACAATTCTAGCGAATTCACAAAGTTGTTAAAATACTTTTATAGCATGTGGCACATCATTAGAAAGAGGATAGACTGGAGAATTAATGAGGGAGTTGGAAGATCCCGGTCGCTTTTGGTTTTTTTTTTGTAGCCTTATAAACAGCTGTAACATGTACAGCTTTAATTTAAGTTTTACCTTTGCGAGTGAATTAAAAAAAAAACTAGGTGACTAATATCACTAATTTTGTATTTAAAAGTATTCTTAAACAATACACATCGAAATAAAATTAAAATTCAGAGTCTACGCATTATATTTTTTTTAAAATCTGTATTTGAATGTAAAATTTGGGTCTTTTTTTTGGAAAACAATAAAAAGTCGATAAAAAAAAATCCACAGAGCATGAGGGGTGTTAAGGGGTCTGAAAGGCTAGCGGATGACCCCTTCAGTCGACCATTTCAATTTGGCACACGATGCACCAAACACCCTGTATAATGTCAAATGCTTAAAAAATAAATAATTAAAAGTCAATATACACACACATAGTACTGATAAAACTGTAATGTCAAAATTTATAATTTAAAAATTCATTCATTGAATAGAAACAATTGACTAAAAGCCAGGCAAATATTATTTTCCTAAATTTATTAGTGGGCAACACTGATTTGACGACATCCTCGAAAACCATGAAAATAATAAGTACCCATGATGAAAAATTTTAAAATTTTCGCACTCGCCATCTTAGATTTACATTTTAACGTCATTATCGGATTTAATTTAACACCCTCGAATACCATGAAAACGACACCCATGATGAAAAATTTGAAAATTTTCTTTGCCGCCATCTTGAATTTTCATTTTGACCAAATTCACACATTCTCTTACGATCCTGAAGACCGATGCCGAATTGATAAACTTTTGAGGGAGATCGAGAGGTTCTATGGACAGTTGTACACGTACACGTCAACCAGTAACCCCGTTGCGAATCAGAGCCTAGACGAAGTAACATTGGATTAGCGATGAAGCTAGTAGAAAAGCGAAAAAAGCCAAAAATGTATAGGGTTGACATAAGCTATCGAAATGTATTGCCTGTGATGACTTATGGCACTGAAATCTAATCTCTCACAATGAGCCTCATTAGAAGGCTGAAAGTCACCCAAAGGGCATAGAAAGAAGGCTATTCTTGGAGTTTCCCTGCGTAATCAAATCAGAAATCAAGAGATCCGCAGGAGAACCAAGGTAACCGACATAGTCCGAAGAATTGCCAAAAAGTGGCACTGGGCAGGGCACATTACTCGCAGAATGGATGGCCGATGGGACTGAAGGGTCTGAAGGTCTGGTGACCGCGTAACAGAATGCGCAGCGTTGAAAGACCTTCCAAGAAGATGGACCACTGACCTGCACCCTAATTGCGTAACACATTATCAATCGGAGTTGGTTTCATTTTGACATTTGTAACGAATCTATTGTTCTAATAAAATAATAGGGGAATAGACACGTAAACAAAATATAATTTAGGAAAATAAGATAAAAAATACAAATTATAGTAAAAAAAACACTTCCCTACCTAACACACAATCTCAGATTTTTAATAATACTAAACCCTCCTATTGGGCTTCGCTGCAGTCGGTTAAAAAGTTGAAGTACGGCACCAGGGCATGCCAGATATCAGGCCTCGTCAGCGCTGAGGCCTAATGAATCCAAAGAAGCACACACGGGTCGGTATCGTCAGCACGGAGACCCCGAGTCAATCAGTAGGTATAGTTTGACTTCTTGTCGCGGAGATGTTTCCCTCACGGAATTCAGGGTCGAAAAAAGCCTCGGAATGTGGTAGTTCTCGCTTATAAAGCCTCGTCTCGTATCAAAGTTTTTCACCACATTCTTTTTTAGAGATTTTCCAGTTTTGAAGTCTTTCTTTCAAAAAAATGGCACTTGTCAGTAATCGAATGAACGAAGAATGTCGCCTAAGAAAGATGACTCTAAAATAAACAATGTCCCATTTCTTAAACGTTAATTGCTGTTTTTTCTTAGCGTTTTAACCTTTTTCTTTTATAATGTGCGCCGAAGCGCTATTGGTGGACGAAAGCAATGCAGGCCACTAGCCACTGGCCCGTGCATACGAATACCATCCGTATGGGGGTGACGCACAAAAGTCGTTGATAGTACTCTTAACCCAAACGAAGGAAGAAAAAAAGATCGCGTGTGTGTCAATTATAATAATATTATGTGGTGTTCCTGTCCCAAAATCGGAGTGTTCAAGGGTGCTTTTTTGCCAGTGGTGAGGTTTGTTGTTTTTGTGAAAGCGCATTCAGTTCATATACGACCCGAGAAGTAAATTCAAGTACCTACCTACGGATGGTACGGGTTGTCGCCACACCCGACAGGATTATGGATGGGCTCTTTTTACGACGTCACTGCCATGTTGCTTCAAGGTCAACTCCCCCGGTGAATCTTTTGACAATTAAACTGCGCTTTCGACTCTTTTGGTGTCACTGCTATGCCACGTTGCTGTTTCCAATATCTTCGTCTGAGGTCTCACTGCTATCCGTTTCTGGTTTCTTGCAAATCTCGTTAGCAGCTTTCTTCATTTTATCTCTATCTTCAGCCGTGTCCACCCAAAAGTTGATTTCCTTATCCAAGTAAATTATGTCCTGCTTTATATTGTCTTTCTTTGTATTTTCTTTGTCAGGGCGGCCGACTTTTTTGGATATTACCTTGTACTGCATTACTGCATGTAGCAGGTGTGGTTCGCGACGCCTACGCCTATGGACATGTGAGAGATAGCACATCCTGTGGTTCTTAATGCGTTTGGTTACGGTTTTTCCGTCTAAGATTTCATAGGTACATTTTCTTTAGTGTTGGTTTATTCCTAGCGTGGTTAATCAAGTCTCTCTTGATAACTCTTTCATATCTTCTTGGTCTTGTCCTGTTAGCTTTGGTGAGTGCCGATACTTTCAAACCGAGTGTCATACAAGGTACGACCACCATTCGATACAAGAGTCTGGCTAATTTCCAGTCCATCTTTGAGTTTATTTCGAACGGTAATAGAGATTTAGCGTTTCTAGTGGCCTGTTCACAACGTTTTTTATTAGTGCTTTTCCTGCTTAATGCAGATGTTATTCTGAGAATTGAAGAAGGAGTAAAGTCCTGAATATTATTCAAAAGTGCTAAGTAAATTCTGTCGTCGTTATGAATAATTTGCAAGGTCTACGAACAGACACGTGGTCGAATGTCAGCCCCATTCAATTGTTTAAGTATTTGTAACGATATAGCTCTAAATAGACAATTTCCGTCCCCTCTCATTGGTACAATCGAAGCCATTGTTTTGTTATGTTTTTGTTTGAGTGGTAACAAAACTGGTTAGATCGACCGACCCGTGTTTTAAATTAAAGACCTTATTTTGAAGCTTTACCGTATGGGGTAAATTTGTTGTGTGAACATAGAATTCAGCTTGCCATAAGTTGACATTCAACAAAAAAAGGGTCAAGTTCTGTGAGGAGATTTTTGTTGATTTGCAATATTTAAGAAGTAGGTAAACTCTTTGTTTAACTTTATCTCCTGGGAATTTGGATTTATGCTATAATCTTATGAACATGCAAAACTTTAGACTAAGGAATATAAGGAACGGCCTCACCAATTTTGCTTGCTGGGAGTTTGGAACTCAGGATCCTAATTAAGGTGATCAGTTTCACGCTTGCAACGGGTCGTTCGTTTGAGATCAGGGGCACAGTTCCAACGAAATGTGTTTACTTCGCGAGCACTTCAACAGAAACGCTAAATAATTTTTATGACCGATGCTAGGATCGCAAATCACTTATGTCTCGCGCCGTAGAACTTTTTATTTTTGTCGGAGCGCAGTTGGACACGACTAGCATTGCAAAACTTCGGAAGTATTCGCAATTATTCGCAAATATAATATTCAAAAGAATAGGTACTTCGATTTGAAGGAATACTACTAGTAAAAACTTTTAACGTAAGTACTTATCTAAGTAGATGAAAAGAAATATTCGGAAGTTTTCAAATCAAATAATACTCAGATTTATGAACATAAATATTTTTTTTTTTTTTTTTGGTAGATACCTACATGTTGAGGTTTAGGGGTTTATGGGTTTTATAAAGGGGGGGGCAAATTTTCATGATTTTTACTATAGGACACACCGTTTTCGAGATATAAGCAAAAGAAAAAAAAACTATTTTATAAACTCAGTAATCTACCTATGTACCTATTTACCTCTCTATCACTTTCACACCAAAACCGCATACAAAAACTTATTACGTAAGTACTAATCTAAGTAAATGAAAAGAAATATTCGGAAGTTTCAGAAGTTTTCAAATTCGAATAGTACTCAGATTTATGAATGAACGCGTAGTAACATAGTTTCGGGCATTAACGCCATCTAGCGGTGAATATCAAACTCTATGCGTGACCGAACATGTACTTAGCTCGGCGAATAATTGCGAATACAACCTACTCAAAACTTCCGAATGCTTCCGCGAATAATACTACGGGAATACTTCGGAATAGGTATTACTCTCCGGCTACGCTAGACACGACCGCACTCAACGACACAGATCCTTTGACCATTTTTAGAAAACATTTTAATACGTTAATCATAATAATCATTCATATTTTTAGTTACTGAAATAATAATATTTAAGTTAATAAAAACCAGAAAAATAAAAAAATAAGATTTGCAAAAAGTGACTGCCGTTACTCGGATTTGAAGTGTAGGCCAAACAAACAAAAACGTATTCATACACAAACGCTAGACAGATACAAAACATGCTTTCACCTTTTTTTAAGTCGATTGTACAATTTTGAGAACTTAAATTCCATGGACGCGGATGTATCATTCTTGAGTAGTTTCTCCTTGTCGTGAATTCGCGCAGCTTGTAGGGGAAAACCCGAAAACATAAATACTTGTGTTGTCATTCACACATTTTAATTTCTACTAAGTATATATTTTGGCTTTTATAAATTGGCTTCTTCTTTTCTTATTTTAATATTATTACAACCTACATAATTGGAACATTCCATGGAAAAGTGTCTTCGGCAAAGTGTCATCGCCTTTAGTTTTCAGAAGCAGCTTGCAGTATTTTCCGGTTACTGGCAATAATTGTCTCCTCTCACATTAGGTACAGACGCGAGCTGTAGGTCAAGCCACCCGAAACTGTCAAATTTTTCCAATCAACCTTGAACCTAATGCATTAGCGATAAAGATGAAAATCTATTAAAGAAATTTGACAGATTGTAGTAGCTTGATGTGCTGGCGTCTGTCCGTGGGACTCAAACTATGGGCTTGGTAGGTAGGTAGTTTCGGAGATAAGGAAATGGTAAATTTTCATATATTTTATTAAATAACTATAAACAGACACACGAGTGCTCATAGGGTTGCGTTTTTTCATTCGGACGCACGGAACCCTAAAAAGAATTTTACAACATAAGTCCCTAATAAAATATTATAACCGTACTGTAATGGTAAGAAAACAATATTCTGGTAACATTACTCACTGCAGAATCATTTTGTTCTATTTATGTTATCATTGATTCGCACTGCTAAATGCAGTTAGAGGCAAGCGTAAACAATCAAATGTAGACTCTATGTAATAGTGGTCAAGATTGAAAATAACGTGAGGGGTGAAAAGCACAAAGAATACATTTATCACATGCTACATACATAAAAGGCTGCGAATTTTATAAGGATTGGATGCAATAGCCGTTGGGTTGGTTGGGTCCCTTGGCCTGTCTCTTCACATATTCCTTCACGAGAGTCAGTGATTCAGCTTGCAGTGCTTTCAATGCTTTATCTCACAGTAAAACAGTGATCTTACATATTATTTCCCCTTTTATATAATATCTCAGGTGAGTACCAAAGTTTTAGTGATAAATTGAATATCTATCAAATAGATGCTGATGAAATAATTGACAGTCTGTTTTGCAAAATTGTATTAAGGTTAGGTACCTACACGATTTCAAATTCGTAGCTATCTAGATTCATCCGCCAAAAAATTTAATCAATTTATCAGCTAAATCAAACAATGTAGGTATGTTGAACGTGTGTAAACCATTATGGTTAAATAATTTGGATTTTCCTTATGTAACTATATTGCCTACTGCTGTAGGTACCTACTATAACCGAAACATGGTTGAATGTTTCTGTGTTGTTAGGTATGAATCTTTGTTTGTGGGATTATTTGTACCCTCGAAGCGCAGAACAGATAAATCTCTATATGTTCTATGCCTCGAAGCATGCTAACGACTGGATAGATTTTACCCAACTACGGCAAAGCCAAAGGAGGGTTATGATTTTAACAGGCTATGTAATGTATGATGTACAACCTACGTTGTACATCTGTTTCTGTTCCCTCATAACTCCTGAACTACTCGTTGTATTTTGATTTTGACAATGACAAACGAGGTATCGTTGGAAGCGTCATGTTGTTCCGCTGCTATGTGTATGACGACAGGAGAGAGAGAGAGAGCAACAAACTGACAGACGAAAGCAAATTTTGCTAGACTTGAACCGGAGACGCTTTGCTGCTTCGCTCGCTCGGTCAATTAGTTAGGATGTTGTATGTATACCTCTACATAATAACAAATATAGCTACATGCAATATCTTTTGTTTGGTATACAGTTTGCTTTAGGTATTGGTAACTGCTAACTACAGCGCCAGGGTAGTCCGCAAAATTCAAATTTTCTTACGTTTTTTGCGACCGTAACAAGTGCTTATGTATTTACAAAATTATAATAATTGAATTAATTAAAGTATATTGTATTGTATTGTTTATTTTATTTTTTCTAATGTGCGTTTTATTTCTGCAGAACAAACAAGTTTTCTTTTCTTTTTTCTTTTTAAAGTCATCAATACAACTCTACCAAGTAATCCTATTGAATGACTTATTTTTACGAAATGTTGACATGTGAGGTAGTTAAAAAAACTTTTTTACAAAAAAATACAACCGACTTCCAAAAACAACTACAAAGTGAAAAATAACTTTAATTTCGGAAGTCGGTGTCTAGTTAAATGTATTTTCGTTTTTTGCCACTGACTTCCGAAATTAAAGTTATTTTTCACTTTGCAGTTGTTTTTGGAAGTCGGTTGTATTTTTTTGTAAAAAAGTTTTTATTTTTCACTTTTTAGTTGTGGAACCTACCCCACACAAATTCTAATACCACTACCTGCAAAACAAACTAGAACATCATCCATATAAAAGTGGGGAAAAAATACGTATTATTGAAGCTAACTCAAAAACTACCAAAGCAAAGTTAATCAATTTTATATGGGACCAACTGTGATGTATACCCTCTCGAATTAAACAAAAACAATCCAAATCGGTCCAGCCATCTTCGAGTAATCGGGGAACATACATAAAAAAAAAAAATAAAAAAAAAAAAGGTTCCGACGAATTGATAACCTCCTCCTTTTTGAAGTCAGTTAAAAAATGAGTTTACTTATATCTTTAAATTTTTATGATTCGCTAGCCGGCTTCAGTAAGGCTGCAGCGGTATTGCCAACATACACAATCTCTTCTAAATGGCTCATTGTTAGGGTTCCGTACCCAAAGGGTAACACGGGACCCTATTACTAAGACTCCGCTGTCTGTCCGTCTATCTGTCCGTCTGTTACCAGGCTGTATCTCATGAACCGTGATAGTTAGACAGTTGAAATTTTCACAGATGATGCATTTCTGTTGCCGCTCTAACAACAAATACTAAAAAACAGAATAAAATAAATATTTAAGGGGGCTCCCATACAACAAACGTGATTTTTTTTGCTCGATATTGATAACGGCAACAGGTAGACGCTTGAAATATTCACAGAATATTTAGTTATACAACATTATTTTTTAACCGACTTCAAAAAGGAGGAGGTTCTCAATTCGTCGGAACCTTGATTACTCGAAGATGGCTAGACCGATTTGGATTTTTTTTTTGTTTTATTCGAGAGGGTATACATCACAGTTGGTCCCATATAAAATTGATTAACTTTGCTTTGGTAGTTTTTGAGTTAGCTTCAATAATACGTATTTTTCCCCCACTTTTATATGGATGATGTTCTAGTTTGTTTTGCAGGTAGTGGTATTAGAATTTGTGTGGGGTAGGTACCACAGCTAAAAAGTGAAAAATAAAAACTTTTTTACAAAAAAATACAACCGACTTCCAAAAACAACACTACAAAGTGAAAAATAACTTTAATTTCGGAAGTCGGTGCAAAAACTGAATCGATTCCAATAATTTTTATACCGTGTTATATTTTGCCCCAAAAATCGATGAAAAAGGTTACAATATGGACACCGCGCGACGAACACAAGTCACTGCAGGTCATAGCGGCACTAGGCACGGGCGCACAGCGGGCGCCGCGTGGTGATTATGTTTTTGTACGGACAACCATGTAACACAACAAGCTTAAAGCCCGTCACAGACGTAGCTATAATATATATATTATAGCAAGACATATTACGATATATTTTCCATAGTAAACTTCGAGCGACCTCAGACGTAGCTATAATATACAGGGTTACAGGTTAAGTCGACCTATTCCCTTTAAGGGCATGTTCTTTACATTGTTTCTGATTGATTTGGCTATGAAACACCCTATCCTAAATCTAACCGTTTTCGAGATATTTGAAATTAATTGTTTTTTATAAAAAATACCCGATTTTTGTCTATCAGCTCAGATATTGTGAAACGTGTAAGTCTTATTATTACTGTTATTTATTTTTTACATGTAAAATAAGATGCTTTATGACCTAAATAACCAAGATTGTCCATAAAATTAATAAATAAGTCGTTGTAGATGATTAAACTTTCAAAAAAGTAATTAAAATTTAGAAACCTTAATTTTTGTTTAAGGATATCTAAAAAAAAAATTATGGCACTTGTTTTGCAGATGAGCTTAAAAATATCTACGTTTCATCAGCTATCCAACGAGGTATGATAATCTGGGGTTTTATCAAAAATGCAGAGCAAAACTTAATTTCATTGGCTACAGGGGAGGTAAAAAAAATACTAAATAAAACAATCGCTTAGTACAAGATGCTTTTAATAAACTATTAAAACTGTTAAATTTCTAAATTTCGTGTTCGACATGTCCGCCTCTATTTTGCACACATCTTCGCATTCTTTTTCGAAGTCCACTTTTAACAACACCAGTAGTTAAAGTTCTTCTTATTTCATTCGCCGCATTAATTATTTTTTCTCTCAATACCTCAACGGATGAAACTGGGTTGGGGTCACTGTATACAAGACTCTTCATGTGCCCCCATACGTAAAAATCCATGGGGGTTATGTCAGGACTTCTAGCTGGCCAGGGTAAAGGCCCACCTCGTCCAATCCACTTATTTGGATAATTTGTATCCAGCCATTCTCTGACACTTCTCCTGAAATGGGCGGGGCAGCCATCATGCTGATACCACATGTCTCTTATTAGATTTAGTGGTAAATCATCTAGTAAATCACTTAAGTCTCCTCGTAAGAAATTTTCATAGTGTTCTCCATTTAAATTATCAGGGAGAAAATAAGGCCCAATCAAATTATTTGAAATAATACCCATCCACACGTTGAGGCTAAATCTTCGTTGTGACCCCTTTACTCTCTTTTTGTTTGGATTTCTCTGTTCTTTCGGGGCCCAATAATGAGCGTTATGGTAATTGGTAATCCCATCTTTATCAAACTTAGACTCATCTGTCCACAAGATTTTTTTAAGGAAAGTCGGGTCTTCGAAATCAGCATTTAACATAAATCTGCAGAAATCCAATCTTCTCGCAGGATCTCCCTCTTCGATAGCATGTACCGGCGTATAATGGTAAGGGTATAGGCCCGCTGTGTGAACGGTAAACCATACCTTCCATTGCGAGAGTCCCAGAGCACGGGCAACAATATTAGTGGAAGTGGTTGGATCCAATCGAAATTGTTCCACTATCTCATTATTTTGTTCTTCGTCGTCATCAATCACACGTGGTCTTCCCAAGTCTGTACGTCGTCTTGAAACGGAGCCAGTTTCTCGAAGTCTTCGATAAACTCCGTTGAACACGCTCACATCCGGCACTCGACGGTCGGGATAGCGTATTATGTACTCATTGCGAGCATGCGCAGACACACAATTGCAGTATCCATAGCAAATTAGCATGTCAGCATATTCCTCATTCGTGTAGGCTGCCATCTTGAACAGTTCCGTATCACAAGCACAATCAGAATCCAGTTAACACGCACAGTAAGTCAGGAATCAGAAGAAACAGTCCAGAAACACAGCCAAGTCGAATAGAAAACAGAGAACAAAATAATATCGCATCTACCACGGACGAATCACATAAGCAGACTAACAGATTATTGTTGGATAATGATAACCAAACACAAAGCGCATTGTATTACCAAACCGGTTTCTTCACGTTATGTTTCCCACTCACACCTGCACAAAGCGTATAGTAAGGTATCTCGCTCACACTCACCGCATTAACCTTAAAGGACAATAGGCTAGGGTCTACTACCTGGGGGCTCGCAACTAAGTTTTTTCTATGACTGTTTTTTTTAACCCTAGATTATCATACCTCGTTGGATAGCTGATGAAACGTAGATATTTTTAAGCTCATCTGCAAAACAAGTGCCATAATTTTTTTTTTAGATATCCTTAAACAAAAATTAAGCTTTCTAAATTTTAATTACTTTTTTGAAAGTTTAATCATCTACAACGACTTATTTATTAATTTTATGGACAATCTTGGTTATTTAGGTCATGAAGCATCTTATTTTACATGTAAAAAATAAATAACAGTAATAATAAGACTTACACGTTTCACAATATCTGAGCTGATAGACAAAAATCGGGTATTTTTTATAAAAAACAATTAATTTCAAATATCTCGAAAACGGTTAGATTTAGGATAGGGTGTTTCATAGCCAAATCAATCAGAAACAATGTAAAGAACATGCCCTTAAAGGGAATAGGTCGACTTAACCTGTAACCCTGTATATTTATATTACACTAAGAAATTCACAGTATATTAATATATGTACATATATTATAGCTACGTCTGTGACGGGCTTATAACTTTGTGATTTTTCATGATACAGTTTTGAAATTATGTACATAGATTCTTTACATAAAAATACTAGAGACGTGTTTCGGGTTTCGCATATACTAAAACTGATGTTGTATATTCACTTTAAAAAATAAATAATTAAATTAAAATAAACCAATTATTTAAGGTGGCGTCCCATACAACAAACGTGATTTTTTTTGCGTTTTTATAGATTATGGTACGGAACCCTTCGTGCGCTAGTCCGACTCGCACTTGGCCGGTTTTTATTTTCTTGTAGGTACTTCTGCTCTTTGTCATAGATAAAGAATAGGTTCCTACGTAAAATAGTGTAGATTTAATTACTTAATTAATTATTGTTTTTATTGTGTGTAAGTAATATTATTTGTAAACAAGTAAGTTAAATAACAATTGAGTCATCATAACTCATAATTTCATAAGCATAACATAAGAGAATCAAAAAGCGCAAAGTGCTAAATGGATTTTGCGGTTTTTGATTGACTTGACTCAATTATAGTGCCTAAGTCGTAGGTAGGTACTTACCTAATAATTGAAATACACTGAAACCCGAAAAGTGATCATTGTACCTCCTATAGTACATTTTGATACAAGTGGAGAATTTTTGTTATTGCATTCGAGGCGGAATTAACACCCGAGCCGTAGGCGAGGTTGTTTTTGAGCCGAGAAATGCAATAACAAATGTCCACATGTTGTGTCAAACGACGTTTTTCAATACACTTTTGAAGAAATAAAATAAAATAACGAAAAATATTTTTGTCATGAAACTATGATTAAAATTTTCTTTTTTTTCCACGCTTTGCTTTCGCCAGGTTGAAGGAGAAGCAAAGGTATAAAGCCGGTAAATAGCCTAATATGAAAAATAGAAAATTCAAATATTTTTGAGTTTAGAACACAAATAAATGTTAATTTGTTCCTAAACTTTTTTTTTTTATTGTAATAATCAAGGTTTTTTAAGATAATCTATTTATACGAGTAAATATTCAAAAAATATTAACGCCGTAAAGACGCTTAACTCTTTGTCGAGATTAAAAAAAAACATTCACCTCCGAATAGAGACGGTGTGAAGCATTGAACCAATTTGGACTATGTATAGGTATAAGTTTAGTTATCTGTGGCAATTTTTATTCCCGCACACGTGTTGGAAAATGAAAAATCTTAACCAATGAATGAATGATGAATGGTATGAAATAAACCTTAATAATTGCTCTTTATAGTTCCTATTCATTGTTGCCTCTTTCATTGTATTATTTGTGTTTTAGAATATCTTAATGTTTTAATTTTTTTTTTTATTTTACTCTTCAATTGTTTACTATTTAACCCGTGATTTAATTTCAAATGTTTAATTTAATTTTATGTTCATGTGTTGTTTATTTTAATATTGTTTATTTTTCTTTGATTTAAATTTTATTGCGTTTAACTACTTAAACTCATACAATTCTAAACTATGTTTAAAATGATGATGTATGCATGATGTGTTCTCCTATAACTGAAGGAGCACAAATCTTCAAAGTAGGTACTTTGTATAATAATGCATGTAATGTGTATCCTTTGTTGGAGTTCCTTTCTGAATAAAATAAAAATAAACCTAATCGTAGTGCGATATGAACCAGTTTTCGGGGAAGTGTATTGAAAATAATTAAGAACAGCTATGAGACCACCCCTGAAATCGCGAATTAGGTAAAATACCGATCCCCTTCATTTTGTCAAGATTATACTACTTACATAATACTACTTAGTATGTCTGTTCACCGGTGTCCGACCCGTTAAAGCGAAGCAATATCATTAATTTTATCGACAAATCCACCATAATAAGGCATTTTGCCCCTACTGTGTTGAATTTCATTTTTTTTTACTGAGTACGGTTTTCACACTTTTTACGTTTCAAGTATTTTTTTAAGGTTTAAGGTTTACGACATTTTTTCCATACAAATTTCAGGGGGTCTCCACTGTTTGACATTGTGCATCCAAAGTTAAACATGATGTCGTTTTGTCTCATTATTAATTTTGTCTATACGGAACAGAATAGTAAAATAAAAAGCCATTAAAAACTTATGAGCCAACAAAGATTCGTTTTTCTCGCTAATTTTAACGCAACTTTGGGCGTAAATAAGTAATAAAAGAAGTGTAAAATCTCCAAAACAAAATCGGTACCGACCATCGAGATATAAGTACTAACGTACCTTATATCTCGATGGTACCGACAAAGCTCAATGATCAAAGATTTCAATAAACTTTATTTGTAATTGATTAATGCAGTGGTTTTTTCATAAAACTATTTTGTCCAAAGGACTTTTCGTAATTTTTTACACGCTCGTTTGCCCTATGAATATCGTGCATTTCACTCAATAATGTTCCCCCCCCGCGGTGCGGAGGGAAGACGCTCACGTACACACATGCACTTTGCGGCCTATATCGTTCGTATGTTTGTATATTAGACTATTCTCCCTGCGCTATTATGTTATTATCATTCGTACGTACGTAAACACTACATTGACCCCGGCTTGACTTTGGATTTTGATACGACGAGTACTACCTACTTTATCTGTTTGACTTCGCGCTACGTATTTACAAGCTTTTATTTAGTTTCACCTGTCCCAATGTTTGTCTGTAATGTAGTCTTGCAAGTTAAAGATCCACTTCCCGGTTACAGTTTACAAGTCCCGGTTCGATCACAGTTTATGCGGAAGCGGTTAAAAGCGGATAAAGCGAGCGGAGCGGCCTGCACGCAAGAGCTGTGGCTGCGCGGCGCGACGATCCAAAGAGGTCTCCCACGCCTGTGCTAATTAGTATAGACGTGCTTTGCGGGGTGGAGAGAGGGTTGGTGATCGCCTGTTCTGACAATGAGTCAGTAAAAAACTAAAACCTCAATAGATGGCGTTACCACCAGTACTTTACATGGAGCGCCTGCCTATCTGACCTCCACAACCCAGTAACCGGGTAATAGGATACCTCTTGATAAGACTAGTTGATAAGACTTTAGGGCTTCTGACGACTCATAATGACTGTCAAAAATCCACGAATAACAGCCGGGACCAACGGCTTAACGTGCTTTCCGAGACACGGAGGAGTCTCGGTGTGTAAAGATGGTCACCCATCCATGGACCAACCCCGGCAAGCATAGCTTAACCTGTTCGAGTCGATCAGCTGTTATTAAATAAATAAAATAAATAAATATGTTTTGGACATATCACACAACGCCATCTAGCCCCAAGCTAAGCAACCTAATGCTTGTGTTATGGTAACGAGATGGCTGATAAACTACTTATATACATTTTTTTTTTTTGTACATACATACATATTATAGATAGAAAAACACCCAGACTCGGAACAAATACTTGTAGGTCGTACAAATATCCCTAATACTAATATAATTAATACTTGGCCTAAGGTATAATAATAAAAAAAATAAAAATATTTTGGTGTCGGCTTCCATTCTAACCAGTACTTTACATGGAGCTACTGCCTATCTGACCTCCACAACCCAGTTACTGGGTAATAAGTTACCCATAGGGGTATCGGAGCCCGAAATTCTGACAACTCGTATAGACGAGTTGTCAGAATTTCGGGCCTCTGACGACCCGTAACGACTGCCAAGGATCCAAGATTCCAAGAATGACAGCCGGACCAACGCGCTGTTAACTTTCCGAGGCACGGAAAGGAGACCCCTCCGGTATTCTCGGACTTTAGAACGTACTATCATAATTAAATCATCATCTGCCTACCCTTTTCCCAACTATGTTGGTACTGGCTTTCAGTCAAACCGGCTGCAGCTGAATACCATTAAGTATCGGCAAAAT
The DNA here is from genome assembly GCA_946251885.1 of Cosmia pyralina. Lineage (NCBI taxonomy): Eukaryota > Metazoa > Arthropoda > Insecta > Lepidoptera > Noctuidae > Cosmia > Cosmia pyralina. The sequence goes on from OX276343.1 coordinate 25,370,172, forward strand.
CGAGATTAATAGCCGTTGAAAGGGGACAACGAGCACTAATAAAAATTATGTATTTCAAAAAGAAAAGATTCCCTACTGACAGTCTATACCAGATTAGTGGACTGCTTTCTGTTAAAAAACTATACATTACATGCACGGTCCTAAAAAAACTTAAGACACTTCCTTACGATTCAAGCATTATATCTAAAAGTCGAAAAGACGTGATTGCTCAAATCCCTCAAACTAAAACTAAATTTGCTGCTATACAATACAGCATACGATCTGCTCAACTATATAATAGAGTAAACAAGGATATATACATATACACTAAACAAGCACATACGTGTAAAAGATTCTAATGGATTGGATTAAACCATTTTCTTATGAAGATACTGAGGCACTATTGAAACTTTGCAACACATAAATCACTCGGTTTATCAACACACTCACTCACAAAACACACGCAAACCCACCCTCATCCCCATTTACATATGATTACTTTTATTGAATTTCCACTTAAACATTTACATACATACATACGCACACACACACAAACACACACACACACACAACACACACACATTTAATTAGTTGGTCTTTTATTTTATTTTGTATTTTATTTTGTACCTTGCTGTGAAAGAGCGGAGTCTCCTAATACAGGCATTGTTTGCTTACAAGGCGGCTCCAATCACTAATTGTGTTTTTTATTTATTATGGTTACGAAATAAATATTTTTTTTTTTTTTAATCGTAATTAAATGCGCACCTATATAAAATTTCGCGTCTGTACTGTATACCGTTGAGGAGTTCCCTCATCTGGAGCCAATCTTGGGTGTAGAATCAGGTCATGCATTTGCAAAATTACATTGTCTTTGGAACTGAACCGATATTTAATATGTCGACTCCGTAGGATAAGAGGAAGTGGTTCTAATTCAGCTTGCAAGATTCGACCTAACTATCAAACAAACATTGCAAGAAAAAAAGCTTGTAAAAGTGGTCAAATCGTTCTTACGAGAGAAATATTGCTTGGTAAAATCTGCACCACTTCACTTTGTGCGTTATTATATTACTAGCCTCTGCCCGCGACTTCGTCCGCGTGAAATTTATTGTCCCCCGACCCGCCTCGTCATATCGCATCGCCTGCCCGCGCTATTACTTCGTTTTCGCTTAGCGTTCTTTCGGCTTTTTTTCTTTTGCTCGGCTCCTAAGCGTCCTAGCGTGATGTTAAATAGCCTGCCTAGCCTTCCTCAAGAATTAGGCTGTCAAATGCAAACAGATTTTTTTCAAATTCGACTGGTAGTTCCAGAGATTACAAACTTTTAAGCTTATAATATTAGTATAGATGAAAAAAATAAAATAAATAGAACTTTATTTAGTTCAGAAAACACGGTACAATAAATATAGAAAAAACTAGTATCAGTTTAAAGAACAAACATTGTTATAATGTCCGCATTGTCTGCTGATATCGTTGCCGGGTTGTTCCCCGATATTGGGTCAGCGTGGGCGAGCGGCTGAAGTAAATATACAGTACGTAGACGAACATTTTACATAAGTAATATTAAATTCACATAGAATTGAATAAGAAAAAACCGGTAAAGTGCGTGTCAGACCACGCACAATGAAGGGTTCCGCTTTCATATATCTATGGTTCCGTAGCTGGGATGATTTTATCCCAAGAACAAACTTAACATTGTAGTTGAAAAACATGTTCTCCCATCATTCCAACTGTAAATGTAAGTTTGTACTCACAATATTGAGAGATTTACCATGTTATTTTTAGACCATAGAATTCTTATAGATTTTCCTGTAATCTAAAGAACTAGTTTCTGTATTTTCTTTTTCAAAATTTTAGGATCAGTAGTTTCTGAGATAAGGGGGAGTGCTCAATTTTTGTCTATTTTCTTAAATAACTTTAAAACAATTTATTTTAAAATTATAAAAAAATATATTTGAGACACTCATAGTAAGCCCTTTCTTTTGATAAATCACAACGTACAGTTTGCAAAACTTTTTTTTAAATTTTCTTATTTGCCCCCCATAGGAGCAGTGGTGGCCCAGTGGTAACGGCCGCGACTTACGAGTTGTAGGTCGTAGGTTCGGACCCAGGCAGGCGCTTTACTTTGTGTAAATTATTTCATCACCACTGCTCTCAAAACGGTGAAGGAACACATCGTGAGGAAACCGGCATGTCCTTGAATCAAAAATTCGAAGACTTGTGACATCTGCCAATCCGCACTGGGCCTGCGTGGTGGATTACGGCCCGCTCCCTCTCACAGAGAGGAGGCCTGTGTCCCAGCAGTGGGAACGTTATAGGCTGATTATGTGCCCCCCATATTCAAAATTCATTTATTTACTTTACCCGTTCTTGTTTGGGTCACAGAAGTTCATATGTGTACCAAATTTCAACTTAATCGGTCCACTAGATTCGGGGCAAAATGGCTGTGACAGACGGACAGACAGACACACGAGTGATCCTTTATGGGTTCCGTTTTTTCGTTTGAGGTACGGAACCCTAAAAACATCTAAGTATTTGAGACAGTCACAGTCAGTAAGCCCTTTCATTTTGATATGTCTTACGGTACTGCTTGCAAAGCTTTTTAAATTTTCTTATTTGCCCTCCAAAAGTGACCCCCATATTCAAAATTCATTTATTTACGATAGTAAAGTAAATAAATGAATTTCTGTGACCCAAACAAGGACGTGTAACGTAACGTAACGTTACTTTACACGTCCTTGTCAGGGTCACAGAAATTCATATGACTTAATCAGTCTATTAGATTTGGAACAAATAGGCCTGTGACAGACGGGCAGACAGACAAACAGAAAGACAATTAAACTAACTAACTAAAAAACCAATAAAAATATAAGTATAAGGTATTAAGTAGGTACTACGTAGTACATCCCCGGACAAGCTCCTTCTGGGAGCGATAACAGATTCTATTAATAAAACACTGACGAATGTAAGAGATTGCTGTGGTGTACAGCAGCGCATTCGCGATCAAATTTGAATGACGTAAAGCCAGTAAGTCATTGCAAGGTAACTCTTATCGCATTGTTATAAAGTATAAATTGGTATGATTGACGTGGGTTTACACCTTACCGAGATAAGAGTTACATTGGAATCATTTACTTATAAATTGCAATGTTTTACGTCGATCGTGAATGTCCTATCTATGTGTGCAGTGTCAGGCACAATGAGCGGCGGCGCGGAGCGTGGCGAGGCTGGCGCGGGCGTGCAGGTGGTGCGGCTGGGCACGGGCGCGCAGCGCTACGAGCTGGACGACGCGGCGCTGCGGCGCGTGCTTCTGCGGCCCGACGTGCGCGACCTGCCCGCGGTCGTACTCAGCGTGGCCGGCGCCTACCGCGGCGGCAAATCCTTCATCCTCGACTTCTTCCTCAGATACCTTAACGCGCCTGTGAGTATTGTGATCTACTTACTTTTAGGGCATACATCAGCGTGACACCATGACGACGTCACCAGGTCGCGGTGCCAACTAAATGTGTATAGCTCTAAAATGGGTGGCTCACCTGGAGTCCGATTGGTTGCACTTGCACAGTCAACTACTTATACATTTTGTTGGCGATATGACCTGGCTGCGCCGCCTTGGCGCCTCAGTGAGGTATTGCCGTAACAGACATATATCTTTTTGTTAAATGAAAATATTATTTCAAGCAATCAAAACAAAAAAAAAAAAAAAAAAAACAACACAACAACAACAACAAAACAAAACAACAGCTAAATAAATTATAATTTGTTAGCGTTCCAGTCAGCTGAGTGGCGAATGGCTGGGCAAAGAGGACGAGCAATTGAAAGGGTTCCACTGGAGAGGAGGCGGCGAGAGGGATACCACCGGCATCCACCTGTGGCCGGAACCCATCGTCACCACTATGGACACCGGCGAGAAGGTGGGTGATACATAGGTACTAACCACACTAGAATACGCCTGAGATTGTCGTCCAATAGTAGTCTTTTATTTAAGAAGGCGGTTTGTTCATAAGTAATTTTCAATGCAGCCACATGTAACTCTTAAAACACAGGTAAAATTAGGTTCCCTACCCCTGGCATGAACATATGGATCTACGGATTGATATTGGCGCTTATTCGTTCGCGCACGCTTGCATTCACACTCTGCTTAGGTACAATTTATTCTGCATGAGCCTCTTGATCACCTGCTGTTCCAGTCCTCAGTGACGGATACTTATCAATGTGGTTGCAGGTGGCCGTGCTGCTGATGGACACGCAGGGCACCTTCGACTCAGAGAGCACCATCGGACAGAACTCCACCATCTTCGCACTGTCTACCCTCATCTCGTCCGTGCAGATCTACAACCTGTCCGGCAATATTAGGGAAGATGATTTACAACACTTGCAGGTTAGATCTCATTGTTTTATTAAATTCTCTCAAGACATTTCTTGATTATCGTCCCAGTCCGGCAAAATAAGATTGAACGATACCTATTATAAGTAATATTGAGCCATGTTTGTGAAAAAGGTGACAGATTAGGGGAATGCAATGATGACAATGAACGATGAGGATGACAATTCAAAAGTGCCTATAAATAACTAGCTTTTGCCCGCGGCTTCGCTCGCGTTAAGTATTATTATTAACTAGCTTTTGCCCGCGGCTTCGCTCGCGTTAAGTATTATTATTAATTAGGTATATTTTTTACGGCTTTGCTTTTGTTTAGCGTGAGTAAAAAATTAGGGCCTACAAAACTTCTTTGTACACAATATTCTTAACTAATCTGTCATTAGGCGCTAAAACTATCAAGCTATTGGGCGAACTTACTCGTGAGCAAGCAACATAAAACTGTCCATGAGAGAAGCAATGTTCTCTCAAGTCAATACCCGCAAATTTGAGAGTTTGCCCCTGAGACTTATTTATTGTCATAGCAAAGCAGACTTTTAGGGGAAACTGTAATCGTTTAAATTCGAACGGGATATCATTCGGTATTAATGGGATTCGTGGTATAAATACAGTTTCCCCTTTCGCACACCCAGTTAATATAGTGGCTTCCACTATATTGCGATATAACGCTTTCACTTGCAGTCTCGTACCGTTACAAAGTTTTGGTGGTTTTAAATTTCGCAACAACATAATTGGAGTGCCCACACGCAGAATACCTAAGCTTATGATAAGGCAAACCTGGCGGTTTCAATGAATTTAAAAATTCTACTGGGTAATTAGTAGCGTCATCTGTATTAACCACAGTATCAATCGAAGTATAGACCTTTTCTTCGCCCTCTAACGACATGAGCAGGATATCGTTGATAGCTGCTGTTTGATCGTTCTTTGGAGTAAGTATAGCACGCTCACATAACCATTCAATAGGCTTGTCATGTATATGAATAATGTCTGGATAAACTTTAGACATTAATTATTGAACCGTAGTAACAACTGTGCACAATTCTTCCGGGATGGTTATCATTCCATCAAACGATGGAAAATCACCATCACCGATTTTAAGAAGGAGATCTGAGAATCTATCAGCAGACTCATCCCCGCCCAAATGTGCTCTCATATTTTTAGAGAGCTAAGAATATTACCTGGGGCCACAAATTAGATTTCTTAATGCACGACTTTACTTCGTCAACACTGGTTCCTTTTGGCACCACTGGTAGAGTCTGCCGAAATTCTCCGGCCAGCAAAACTGTTACGCCACCCATTAATTTTGTATTACTCCTTATATCCCTTAGTGATCTGTTTAAGGCTTCAATACCACCTTTATGAGCCATCGTTATTTCGTCCCACACGATTATTTTTGTACTCTTTAAAACTTCAGCAAAATTACTTTGTTTGGAGATGTTGCAAATGGGAGTCTCGGCAGTGATTAAATTGAGCGGTAATTTAAAAGTAGCATGAGCAGTTCAACCACCTTCGAGTAATGTAGCAGCTATGCCGGACGACGCCACCGCCAGGGCAATGCCGTGAGTACTTCTTACTTTCGCCAAAAGTAAATTAATAAGGAAGGTTTTGCCAGTTCCACCTGGAGCGTCTAAGAAGAATATTCGACCGTCATTTGCATCTACACTTGTGATAATTTTATTGTAAACTTCCTGTTCCTCGTCATTCAAGGATGCTTAATTTTTTCTTACCGCCTCTTCTAAGGCCACCGTATCGTAACTGGTCTCCTTCACGTACTCTCTATTTCCAAATTGTATTGATGTTATTGGCTGAGGTAATCCATACTCTTTAAGAGGACGGCCGCCTAATGATAATATGGCATCCTCTAATACCGACTGGCATTTGTTAAATATCAGATCCAATGAGTACATCCACGTCACCTTGCCTTTCCAGCTATTTTTTAAAGTCCTCAAAAAGGTATTCTTTGTATTTTTCCCAAAGACATAAGGGGTCAAAAACGTGGCAGAACAATAAAATTATAGCAAAAAGCTCTCGAATCATATGCGGTGTTTGACAAAGTGCTGCCTCTTCAAGAGCTGAATCTAAATGCCGAACATCTTCGAGTAAACCTAGAGCCTTGCACGCGGATTGGAAAGTGGCGTGTAAGTGACCATCTACAATTTTCAACGCTTCAAATGAAATTGGGCCTCTGATCTCATGTAGAAGCATTCGAAGGTGGTAGCATTCTGTATTGTTTGGATGAACAGTATAAACCCTACCTAGAACGTGTTCTTTTTTGACCCTTGACCATCCTTCAACATTCACTCCTCTCTTCCTTCTCTGAAACGATCGCTTGTTCCAAACGTAATACGCAGGGACTTCCGAGTATAGCAATGTTTTGGCAAAGTCATCCACGTTACACAGATCGAAAAAGGAGAGGAGTGTAGTTGTAGGAGGACTACTCAATTTGTCGCACAAGTTCTGCTCATTAAAATAAATTCTCTGTCCATTTTCTAAATGGACAGCAAGGTGCACTACAGGAGGAAAACGCTTATGTATTGGGAATTCAAGGATTCTCCCAATACATGAGCGTTTTCCTCCTCAAATCCTATTTAAGCGGACGTCTTCATCATAGTAGCTCCAATCTTTAATTTCAGTTCAATCAGTCGAAAATCTAAGAAGATTTATACAAACTTTCATCCCCTATTTTATCCCCTTGGAGGTAGAATTTATCAAAATCCTTTCTTAGGGGATGCTTACGTCATAGTAGCTATATGCATGCAAAGTGCCTACGTTATAACATCTACCTGCATGCCAAATTTCAGCCCGATCGGTTTAAAATTGACAAAGCTTCATACAAACTTTCATCCCCTATTTTATCCCCTTGGGGGTAGAAATTAACAAAATCCATTCTTAGTGGATGCTTACGTCATAACATCTACCTGCATGCCAAATTTCAGCCCGATCGGTTTAAAATTGACAAAGCTTCATACAAACTTTCATCCCCTATTTTATCCCCTTGGGGGTAGAAATTAACAAAATCCATTCTTAGTAGATGCCTAAGTCATAACATCTACCTGCATGCCAAATTTCATCCCGATCGGTTTAAAATTGACAAAGATTCATACAAACTTTCATCCCCTATTTTATCCCCTTGGGGGTAGAAATTAACAAAATCCATTCTTAGCGGATGCCTACGTCATAACATCTACCTGCATGCCAAATTTCAGCCCGATCGGTTTAAAATTGACAAAGTTTCATACAAACTTTCATCCCCTATTTTATCCCCTTGGGGGTAGAACTTATCAAAATCCTTTCTTAGCGGATGCCTACGTCATAACATCTACCTGCATGCCAAATTTCAGCCCGATCCCTCCAGGGTTTGGGCTGTGCGTTGATAGATCACTATGTCAGTCAGTCACCTTTGAGTTTTATATATTTAGATATTATATAAAAATGCTTTGAGTTTGATTTTTTAAGGCCAAAGCAGATTGGTGCGGGCCACGCTGCACCGCAACGCAACTTATTAGTAGCAAAAATCCTTCATCGTTTTCGTACATTTTAATAATGCAATTTTTTTTGTATGAGTATGCGTTTTGCTGTGGCCTGTTGTGGCTGTAATATGCATTTGGCTTTAGTGAACATTGTCTGTTGTTGGTGCCTGGCAGCTGTTCACGGAGTATGGCAAGCTGGCGAGCGAGGCAGAGGGCAAGGCGTTCCAGACGCTCCTGTTCCTGGTGCGGGACTGGGCGAGTGCCTACGAGCATGCGCACGGCTACACTGGTGGCGCTGCGCTGCTAAAAAAGAGGCTTCAGGTAATATTATAAATTCTTATAATCTGCCTTCGTAAGGGTAGTAATCCACCACGCAGTAGTGCTATTCTGTAAAGATCTCACCGTGAAAACATAAGTGAAGTGATCTTAAAGTGAGCTGTCAATAATGTCAACCCATAGAACATCAGGGATGACGGCTCACTTCACACTCACTTCACCTAAGTTATCACGGTGAGATTTGTACAGAATAGCACTGCAGGTCCGGTGCAGATTAGTGTTATATAAAATCACCATCTGACCTCTGCTTTACTCAGGACACTGCGAGCGTCCGTCCTAATCAACTACAATTGTATCCCGTACAATAACTTACTTAATAATTTATGTTACCAGTCGACTCCGAACCAGAAGTCAGAGTTGCGTGAGGTTCGTGAACACGTCCGCTCGTGTTTCGACCAGATCAAGTGCTTTCTGATGCCTCACCCGGGCCTCAGCGTTGAAGATCAAAGCTTCGCCGGATGCCTTCGTGGTCAGTATTATCTAGCTAGCTACACTTTCAGCGGATGTAACATTATCCAACAACCTAAAGCTATCGCCAACCAGTACAAGAACATGTGTAACTAAAACAAGTCATCATCTGCCTAGCCTTTTCCCAACTGTGTTGGAGTCGGTTTCCAGTCTAACCGGATGCAGCTGAATACCAGTATTTTACATGGAGCGACTGCCTATCTGACCTCCACAACCCAGTTACTGGGTAATACGATACCCTTATACTGGTTGTCAGACTTTCGGGCTTCTGACGACCCGTAACGACTGTCAAAGATTCACGAATGACAGCCGGATTGGTCCCGGCTTAACGGGCAATTTTTTAAATGTAAAGATGGTCACCCATCCACGGACCAACCCCGGCAAGCATAGCTTAACCTGATGGATCTATAATTGCGGCTGTTATTACTTAGCCACAAGCTCCTACTATTACTAAAACAAGTACCTACCTATTCATAAATTGCAGACCTGACAGAAAAGTTCAGATTACAACTTCTGGAGCTGGTGCCTTCCCTGTTTGATCCGGAGCACCTCACTCCAAAGGTCATCAACGGTGAGCGAGTCCGCACTCAAGACTTGCTGGGGTACTTCCAGAAGTACGTCGATATCTTCAACAGCGATGAAGTGCCTGAGGCGGTCACCATTTTTAAGGTACTTTGAATTATTTTTGAGGTTTTTTGGTGTTTGTAGGAATCAGTCCTCAATAATATTGCTTCTTTTAGAGATCCCAATAAAGAACAGTTTGCAATTTAGTATTCAGCACAGTTTACCATCTGGCGCAATTTTTGTTCATCGGTGTACCTGCATGTCAAATGTAAATTCAGATTCAATTTACTTGCCAAATCATTGATCAAGACTAAAAACAAGAAGGCGCCCCTGTGCGAGCCCTGTGGTACCTACTCCTGACAGTGTAACATTTGATTGAGAACTACTGTTTGTATCCAGTTCTTCAAATAAGACTCGCACCAACACTGTCATGAGTAGGTCTGACTCATGAATACCCAAACCCATGCCCATTATCTTAGAAGAATACTTATTGATCACAATAAATGATAGTATTAGTACCTAGTAGTTGTGTTAGTTCATTATGTTAAGTTTACAATTTCCACTCGAGCCACCAATCTTTTTGTAATGTTGATTTTTCTTTCTTTAAATCTTTTAGACTGTCAGTGTACAAGTATATAACAAAATAAAATGTATCGTTTTGTAAAAGCGTGGAGACCTGGTGTCCTGAAATACAGGCCTAGAGCTTAATTTAGGTACCAGCCTCGTCCCGCCAGATAAAACTATCTTACAGAGAGAAGGAGTACCTACTTATGCATCTATTTCGTTTGATTTAATATGAGCTGTTCCTAACGTTCCATACACGGAGTTAAATGTTCTGCGAAAGTTCCACATGTCTCTTGAGCGTTATTAAATTAGCATGTTTGTGATATAATGTCATACCTACGGTAAAGTAGCGAGCTGCTATCGGACACTTAAGGCCTATTTCACGATGTCCGAATAGCCACTACTTACCGAATAGATTCAAAAATGGAACAGAGTTTGTATGAAATTATCTGCCAAGTAAGTTAATCGGAAATTAATCGTAGGTGGTGAAACAGGCCCCTGCAAAAAGGTCAGCTGGGTAATACTAGCACGATTTGACGTTTTTTGTGCGGTATATCATAGCACTGGTTTGACAGGCGACAGTGGATGCGTGCTTACTGGCGGCGACGCGTGCGGCGCGCTCGCTGTACGACGCGCGCATGGAGGAGAGCGTGCGCGGCGTGCGCAGCGTGGCCGGCAGCACGCTGACCGCCGCGCACGCCGCCGCACGCGCTGCCGCCGAGCTTTGCTTCGCACAGAAGAAGAAGCTGGGCTCGCAGCAAGATGCTGAAGCTCAGCTCAAAGAACTTCTCAAGGTATGACTTCGGCGATAACAGTCTTGACTTTTGAGAATGCATATTGCATCTTACAAAGTAAGAATTTGAATAAGTATCACCAACAATAGCTGAAGTGACGCTGTCTAACATTGGCAGGAGTTGGACGCGTGTCTGTCACTATTCGTGTTGAATAACGACGCGATGGTACGAGAAACGATGTCTCTCGCCAAGAAAACATACGACGCCGCCATGAGCAGCGTGTGTGGGGATCTCGTCCGTTTCTGCCTACACCCTGATGACCTGGTGGAACTACACGCTGAGTACCTGCAGGAGGCGCTCACGCTCTTCGACGCAGCGAGAGATATACCTGAAGATGAGGAAGATGATCATAGAGCGGCTTTGGTGCAGGTGAGGTCTTCTTGTTAATGCCGACGTCATAAATATCTATGGCCGACACACATGACAAAAATGGTACGATGTCGCAACGCAAAAACTTCTGGCATTTCCTTAAGAAACTCTTCGGGTGCCGTCGCCGATTTTGCTATGCCACGTCGCTACACTTTTATGTGTAGGAATACCAACTCGGTCTACTCGGTCGGTGTAGATCTCCAATTGTGTGTATGTGTAAGTAGTCATACTCACAATTGGCCATCATCTACATCTCCCAAGTTATAGCGATTCGAAAAGCTAAGCATGTAGTTGATACGCATTTGAACCATAAAATTTGAATATTGCAGAGTTTAGAGCAGCAGTACGATCATTTGCGCGCCATCAACGAGCAGAACAACAAAAGTGCCGTGCTGGAGGCACGCAACTATTACGTGACACGAATGAAGCTTGAAACGGATCACGCGGGTGTCAGCTCCGATAAGCTGGAAGCACGAAACCAACGGGCAGTCGTCGACGCCAAATCATTCCTGGACAAGCAGAGGAACCGCTCGTCGGAACAAGAACACGACCCGTACGTCGAGCAACTGCTTCAAGTACGTTCCGCAAAAAGTAGTTTTTACTTTGGTATCTCTTTCCGTAACACTAAGCAAGACTTCTTTTTCCAGGAAATCAGCAGTAGCTTTGCGGATTTTGAAAAGGCGAATATCAATAGTAACAGGATCGCCATGCAGGCGGCGGAGTTCACTTACAACAACTACATAACGTCGGCGTGGGGCTCACAGATGTGCTGCTTCCACCCGCGAGCTCTCGTAGACTTATATGAGAAAGCTGTGGAGGCGGCGGTCAAACAGTTCATGACTAACAGAGCAGAGAGTGAAGACGATGATTACAAGACAGCTGTGGTTAAGGCAAGTAGTATTGACGTTTATTTATAACTAACTTCTGTTAGCGACTTCGTCCGCGTGAAATTTTTTGTTGCCCCGGTCCACTCCATCGCTTCGCAATTTCGCATCGCCTTCCTGCGCTATTACTTCGTTTTTGCTTAGTGTTCTTTCTTACTTTTCTTTTTCTCGGCTCCTAAGGGTCCTAGCGTGATGGTAAATAGCCTATATCCTTCCTCAATAATTGAGCTATCAAATGCAAAAAAAAAATTTCAAATCCGACTAGTAGTTCCAGAGCTTTCCGCGTACAAACAAAAAAACAAACAAGAATCTGATACAGAAAGGAATACTGCCAACAATAAGAGCATTAACGCGCTCCCTTGAACTCTCTTATCAAATTAGGACACCTTGAACACAAAATGAATCATACCATTTTATTTTACAGAACCTTGGAATTCGTTTTTACGACCTGCAGTTAGTTAACAAGTTCAACAACGAGCAAGCAGTGGAGCAAGCCTTCATGCTTTACACGATGAAGATGGACAAGCACACGCGGCCGTCAGTGCTGTCAATCCTGGTGGCACCCTTCTTCATCAGGCTGCTGGCGGTGCTGCCCGCACACCACGAGAGCTCCAAGGAACTCGCGATAAGTGACTTCATGAGCAAACGTCGCGGTGAAAACTACGATGATGACGCATATTATGACGATCTTAAACAGGTTTGTTATGATCTTTATTTATTTTCTCCCTGTGCGCGTGGTGTTGTCAAAGACGACTAAGGAGTTGCCTTCACTCGAAGGGGATGCCACATAGGCCCGAGTCTAATTAACAAGACCTTGGCTTAAGCGTCGAGATGGAACCTAGTCTTAGGATTAAGATAGCCAACACGATAAAGACATTATTTTGCAATACAAGCGGTCAATTGTAAGTCATAACAATCTAGCAAAAGAAACTATGTATATACCTAGCATGACATAATTATCTGTAGCAGCTGAAAATACAAAAAAAAAAAACCGGTCAAGAGCGAGTCGGACTCCGATTTCTGAAAAAGTGTGGGGGGGGGGGGGGACGGTATTTATTTTTACATTTTTCATCAAAAGTCGAAAATTATGCGGCCTAAAAAAAAGGAAAAAAATATTTGAGAATGAACAGCGTTCTTTCATATGATACCCCACATGCCCTAGTAGCACGACTTCGAATTTTTAAGACCTTTCAGGCCCCGTTGCATAAAAATATATATATAAATATTTATATTTCTTTCTTATTTGCAAAATAGTTGGGTAAACGTCATCTAAAACTGTTCCAAATTTCAAGTTGGTAGCATTAGTAGTTTTTGAGATATCGCACCATAAGGGTTCCTTTTGACCATTTTGGTACGGAACCCTAAAAATAGGCAGTTATGGGATGGGGACTGCCGACAGAAGTGAAAACTTAAGGTGTCGCGGTGTCGTGATGTTGCGCTGACGTGGTGACGCAAACCCGTAAGATTTCCCCCTACCAAAAATCGTCTTAATAAATTTTCACTTCAAAAATTGTCAATAAAAGACAAAGACATCAGAGTTATGTACTTACATTTAAATGTTTTGTTCACAGAAACTGGACACGGCTTATGCGAACTACAAGAGTCCTGTGCTTGCTTTTTTGCGGGAGTTGGGCATTTATAATGACTAAGAACCTACACCCACATTGCACAATGGACTCGAGGCATTCGTTTGTACTGTAGACCTCCTCTGCAAGGCTGTTATTTTGGGTCCAATAATGTGCAATATAACGTTAGAACGTGACTTTGCACGATCTCTTTTTATTTTTACGGAAGAGGAATTAGATAGTTAGGGCTCTAGATTTAAATTGTCATGTTTGGCATTATATTTAAGGAGGCAGGTTTAGGATTATGTAAACCAAATATTATTAACAGATAACTCACAAATTATGGACAGATGTTAGAATATATTATTATATTATGAACAACTATTGAACGAAGAATTCTCAAATGAAGATCTTATACCTTGTGAACCTACACACGGACCAATACCTGAAGTACATATTCTGGAGGTTAGGACGTGCGGTAGCTAAAATGAAAAACAGAAAAACTACGGGCCCAGACGAGATACCAGTAGATCTATTGGAAAGCCTAGGACCGGTAGCTGTAGTCGGGCTTACTAAACTATTTAATATCATCATAGCCACCAAACATATTCCTAATGCATGGCGTCAAAGCTATCTGCTACCTTTTTGTAAAAAACAAGGGTGATGTGGCGCAATGTGAAAACTATAGAGGTATAAAGTTGACCTCCCATACACTTAAAATATGGCAACGAATCGTCAACAATCGTCTCATCAGTATCTCCGAAATATCTCCAAACCAGTTTGGCTTCACAGCATCCAGGTCAACCACTGACACTATACAAGCAATCAGAATCCTGATGGAAAAATATAGGATTAACAACAAAGACCTACTAGCATTCTAGCATTCATAGATCTCGAAAAAGCTTTTGACAGAGTACTACGTAAGCTAGTATGAGAGGCTCTTCGTGCCCAAAATGTGCCAGAATATTACATTGAGCTCAATATAGATATGTACAACAATGCCAGCACAAGAGTTAGAAGCCTAGCAGGCGTAAGCAAAACATTCGAGGTCAAAGTGTGTGTCCCTCAGGGATCTGCTCTCAGCCCCCTATTATTTAACCTGGTGATAGATTACCTTTCCAAGGATGCCGTGAACTATGCTATACGCTGACGACATTGTTCAAGCTGCTGATACAGCAAGACATCTGCAGAAACTCCTAAATATGTGGACACAGGCTTTTGAAAAATAAGGCCTGAGGGTTAGTGGGAGCAAGACTGAGTATTTAAAATGTCCATTTAGTGGAAATGCAACACCTGAAACCGTCTTACTCCCACGGTGGAGAAGTTCAAGTATTTGGGCTCCATGCTCACAACAGACGCAAATGTTGATGCTGACGTGACTCATAGGATCAACGTTGCATGGTTGAAATGGCGTTCACGTAGGAGTACTGTGTGATTCACGTATTCCCATTAAAATAAAGGGTAAGGTATGAAAACAGCAGTTCGCCTGGCGTTATTATATAGATCCGAATGCTGGACATTAAAGAAGACGCATGAACAAAAGGTCCAATGAAACCAATGAAATGAAGATGCTTAGATGGGCAGGTGATGTGACCAGACTTGACAAAGTCCGCAATGAATACATACATAGAATATCTATGAGTACATACGAGGCAGCTTTACAGTCACACCAATCAAGGATAAAATTACTGAAAACCGCCTATGATGGTATGGACCAGATATGGACACATTAAAAGACGCAATGAAGATCATGTGGTACAAATTGCACTAAACCTACCGGAACAAAAGAGAGACAGAGGCCGTCCGCCATTGACCTGGTGGTCAAATATAAAAAGTGACCTCAAGAAAGCCCACTTGCCAGAACCGACGACCCAAGACAGAATTACTTGGCGCAGGAAAGTCAGGAGACCCGACCCCAAATGCGACCAGGGACGAAAGAAGATATGTTTAGGATTAAGTTATACCTAGTTAGATAAGTACATACTCGTATTAGATTTTCCTGTCTTTCTTTGTATTGTTTTTGTAAGTAAATGGGAATTATTAAAAATAAAGTGAGACGCATAACTTTAAGTGAATTTATTTTTAAAATTATTTACAAAAATTCTGGTTGTTTACGCAGTAGGTACCTACTTACAGTAATATTATAATCAATGAGTTTCACTTGTAGATAATATTATGTATTATAAACTTTTATCTAAAATCAATTTTACGATTTAAACAGAGTTGAGAATTTCATAGAGTAAAATTGAACTAAGCGCATGGTAGTGGGCCAGCCAAGTTCGCACAATATTTGCGTTCAGTGTTATGATATTTCCAAAATCCAATAAGTATAAACATCTTATAGCTATACATTTTTAAAATCTTGTTCACAATACATATAGGTATATTAGTAGAAATTATTTTACATTTTTAGTGAGACCTGTTACACTTTATTCAATAATAGATATAATTTGTTACTTCGTTTTGGCAATATCATTTGAAAATTATCTATCTATATGGTAATATTTACATTTATACGATACTTATCTAAACTATTAAGTCTTTTAACATTAGCTAGGAGAAGTAATTAGCATTAACAATAGGTATTTTACAACAATATGGAAAAGGAAGTGAAATTTTAGTATACATATGGCACTTTATACCTATTTATATTAATGAGAGATTTGGTAAATAACCAACTCATATTTGGCAATGATTTGGTCCGCTTAGCCAAACGAGTGTTACTTACTTATAAATATGTTTTAGGTAAGAACTCCAATAATCGCTCTTACAATTGGGGCTACCTGATTTTGTTGAAAAATTTGATTATTCAATATTTTGTGGCATACGTTCGGTATTTACGTTAAAATTGATAGCGCCAGTGCCGAGAAAGTAACAATACTTGTTTACGATGACGTTTATGACATCATAATAAAGTTTCGAGTTTAAGAAATGTTGTAAATGCTGATATCCTTTTGGTATTATATAAGGCTATCAAGTTTCGTCGACAAACTTGCACTTATAACATGTACTTTAAAGACACAGTAATGATATTTATTAAAATTTTGAATCATTTACAAAAACACAGACTATATTTTAATAACTCTTCTTAATAATTCATGTTACAATTTATTTCTACATATTGGTTTAGGTACATTTTAGCACGCACCCTAATTATTGTTTCAGTAACTTTCATCTCTAAAAGGTTTAAATAATCTAGGTAACAGATCTATGTTTACACAAGTGGATCATAGTACACGTCATTTTAGAGTACAACTTTATTATACCTAAAACCGTAACTAATATAGTTCAACACTCATGAAGTGTTTTGTCACTCTCGCGGGTCTGTTCACGTGTCACGCGAGTGATCTGGGAAGTTCACCAGCGTGCTGAGCGTGCACAGTCAACGCGTGTCGGTAGTGTCGGTACAAAGCCCGATGTATTAAACGTCGAAGAGCAGCGCGATGTTGTGCTGCTCGGCGCGTCGCTAGTAGTGGTCGGGCAGCGCGTGCGGTGACGTGGGGTGCGCGGCGTGCGTGGCGTGTGCGGAGTGAGTGGCGTGCGCGGCGTGTGTGGCGCGGTAGTGCGGTGCGCGCGCGTACGTGCCGTATGCGTCGTCGCGCCGCGCGCCCCCCACCGTGCCGACGGACGCGCCGCTTGCGCTCGTGCCGCCCACGCTGCCGCTGTACACCGAGTCGCGCCTCTCGTTTACTGCTGCACCTGCGCACCCAAATATTAGAATTATTGGCATGTTGTAGTATATGCATGTGATGCAGAGCGGAGCAATGAGGATAGTTTTGAGTATGAAAGTGGTTGTGGTGAGAAAAACTTTATGGATGGATTGTGTGAAAGATGATAAGTTTGGCTAGAAAGGGGGACGGTGACTAATGAATGAAATGACGGCTCAAAAATATAATATGAATGAAGAAGGCATGTTAAATAAATTTGACTATTGACTCGTTTTCTGTTCTCCCGTAAGTTTTTATTCCGTCCCGAAAGCTAGAACTCACCGGCAGGTCCGGGTCGAATTCCGTTGGCAGTGCCATAGGGTGGGTCTCGCTGCGCGTTGTGCGCATTCTGGTTGTGCGCGAGCGCGTGGTGCGCGTGCGCGTGTGCGGGCGGCCGCAGCACTAGCGACGAGGCCGTCACCAGCGGGCCCCCAGCCCCCGTCACCGTAGCCGTCGCGCTCGTCGCGCCACTCGTCGCTGAGCTGCCCTTACTGTATACCGACTGAGACCTGCAAATGTGAGAGTAAATAAATGATTAGGGAACTTGGGGCAACAATCATTTATAGACTGATATGCAATATGTTAGCGTTGCTATGTTTTGGTTGAAAGTTCCTGGGTGCCGGTGTAACTACAGCTGGAGATGTCTCTGGCATTGCATATTGTCCATAGGCGGCAGTGATCACTTAACGTCAGGCGAACCGGCTTCTTTACGAATTCAAGAAAAAAAAAACTTGCCAAGGGCGAATCGGGCTCAATCAATTAAGATTCCTCAACAACACTCTGCAGTCTGTGCACTTGTCTGGCGTGCCGTTATTACTGTATTGCGCTTAATTAATAAAACTGCGCTAAACGGTAATTGTTTGCCATAACTTCGTTTGTTTTAAAGTTCGGGTCCTGAAAACTAAGAGGAATCAGTTACCTGTGCAAGCCATGCCTGGCAGGCGGCGGCGAGCGGCAGTACAGCGACTTGGTGCCCGAGTACAGCGGCTCGGCGGTGTCGGGGCGCGGCGCGGCGGCGCAGTACGTGGGCGCGTGGCGGTAGTGGTGGTGCGACGGGAAGGCCGGCTTGTCCAGCTCGTCCAGGTCACGCGGGGAGGAGGCGCGGGATGAGCCCGCCCGGCCCCGCCGCCCCCCCCACTCGTACAGCAGCGCCGACGCCACCCCTCCACCCAGCCCGCCCACCCAGCACACCCAGTGGCTCTCCCAGCGGGACAGCACGAACGATGGGCCCAGGGACCGCGCAGGGTTCAGTGATGGCATCTGTGAAATGATAAATGTTTTATTTCTGTAAGTAACACGTTTAGGCTGCGCCGGTCGTCGCGCTCGTTTGCGCTCTTATGTATGAATATGATGGCGGTGGTTTCGAAAGCCGATTGCCTAGCTAGCAGAAGTTATTTCCTGACCTTCAGGAGTCTTTGTGGCCCAACCTAGGAGTTCTACGTCTAGGCTAGGAGGGCAGAACCTCGTACACATCACTGCACGCTCCTCCGATCTACAAGCTGCTCCAGACTGCGTGCTGTCCGCTATATTCGTATCCTACGGCCTGCTACCAACGCACGCTAACGGTAGTCCTACGAAGTCTCTTGATGAGCCTGACCTGACAGGCCCCTACGTCTGCCACCTCCAGCCTAGGACGGTACCCTTCTTACCTATCCATGTGTACATAACCACCTATGACCTAGCCGTGTAATATACCTCTCTAATTATATGTAAGTATTAAAATATTCTGCTAGTTTCTCTTAAATCTCTGTCCTAATAGTCGAAACGCCCTGTGCAGCCTACCTGCCCTAGCTGTTATACAGTGGCGTGTGATCAATCAAGTCACGTTTGTACTTCGTCAGTACGTCAAAATTCATACAAACGTTCGCATCGATCTATTACCCGCGCGACGATCGCCTTTAGTTAGGACGCGGCGTTACACGACAAAATATTTTAAAAAAATAGATGAGGTTGGTGTTTTCTTTCCGACTATCCTGAAAGGAAACACTGAAACAGACTCAGAGGACACAGCCTCTTTTAAATTTAATCATGTAGATTAATATCTGAAATAGTCTTTTGAGGAAAGAACCACACAGGTTTGAGTGATACTGTCCAGTCAGTACACACATTTGTTAGTAATCGCGTAGCTCAAGACTCGGCGAACAATAAGTACCAAAGAAAGGCATTTGCGTAGGCAGATCCAATACTTCTTTACGTAAAAATGAATTTATTGCAAAACAGGCAACCATCAACCCAGATTTAGCTGAATCTGGTGAAATCGTCAGCGACTACTTGTAATGCAGTACTTCTATAGTCAGTCTGAATCTTTGGTGGGCAGACGCACAAAACCTACCGTGACGATTTCAATGACGCAATAAAAGACTATGGATTAGGATAGGCATGTAATTTGAAAGCCTTAAACAAGTCAAATGTCCACTTTGTGGTACTCTATAAAACACAAAACAAAATCTAGAAGAGTGTAGTTATAGCCTGTGTAGTTGATTGTACAGCATCTTAACAGAATAGGGATGTTTTCCTACCTATTAAAAAAATATTTTTGCTGTATCCTATTAATTCAAAATGTTGGGAGTGGTACGTATAAAATATAACAAGCAGTGACATCATCAATAACCGAATGTGTCGCCGTAATCTTTTGATTACGTAAGAAACAGAATACGTGTCCAATATTTTTTAATAACCAACATGACGGATAAAAAAAAGAATCCCTATTGTTGTATCAACACCCTAAACACACTATCAATCAGAGTTGGTTTCATTTTGACAGTTCAACAACATTCATTGCGTTATTTACGTTGCTGAGCAGACAAGTTTTTCGAACATATGAAGCAATGGATTAGCAATTTGTTTCAAAATGATTCAGATTCCGATCTATAGTGTGTTACGGAATTAGGGTGCACTTTAAATTAAAACGGATGTAAAAATACCCTTAACATAGCCGAGAGTCACTTGTTTTTCCCGTTATTATGATCATGTTTTTGTACTTGACCATACCTGTGAACCTTGTGGTTACGGAGATATTGAAGCTCAAAGTTCCAACCTTTTTTGATAATATTATTTTACGAAATAATTTTAGTCGCAACTGCAATTTTAAGTTCCCATTCCCGATGAGAAGTTCTATTTTTTATTATTAAACTCTAATGTTGGCTATTAAACTTCAAAGAAAATAAAATCAGCACGTAGCCTGAACAGAACACTGCAAAGACATTTCAATAGGCATATTGAAGGTATTGCGTAGGTAGTAATTTTTTCACGTACACACTTTGTTCTGAGCGGACAGATGGGCACACTACTACAACAGCTGTCCTTAAGGATTCTGTGCACAAAAGGCAGGTAGCTCCTGTAATACATTCCACATAATAGTGCAGACGCAGACAATGCACGAGCTCGTCTTGCTCGCCTGTTGGGTACCTGACACCAGATTTATTGAAGATTCTATGCTCAAACGTTATAAGTTGAGTTGATTTGTTTATAATGTATTATGTTACCTTATAATTATTAACGTTAGTTTATAATCTATCGGTATTTGTTGAGTGTGTTAAGGTTGAAGTTTCTTTGACTTTTTTGGAGAGAAATAAAATACGTGTTGCTTGTACGATGTTCTATTTGACACTAAAAAAATCAATGAACAACTAATACACTGCACATACCGCCCACCAAAAGGGCCATAGGCGCCTTTTCACAAAAAAAATAAAAACAAAATGTTGTGTAGGTAATTACATACTTCACAAGATAAATACACTAACAATTCCTTTAGCAAAGTACCTACTTAACTCAGAAGGTTCAAGTTATATAAATGAAAGAAACAAACTAATAGAAAGGTAAACAAATTAGGTGACACTATGATTCATAAGTATCTATATAGCTACATAATAATTTTGTTATGCAGGCATTTAACGATTTAGCAAACTAGACAAATATACTTAGACAAAATTAAAAGTAATAAAAGTAAATGATTTTAAATTCTAATCTCCGGTGTAAACAGGTAACGCACACAGGGCCGATATTGATCTCTTCATAGTCTTGTTATTACATCGAACCGTATATACTCGCGTTACGTTGTCTTGGCCGGGGTGTGTAGCAAGTATGCGTGCGAGTGGCCACTGACTGGGTGGCATATTTTCACCTCGTACCAGTACTATATCGCCGACCTTGTATTCTGTTGTCCTCTTTAGCCATTTAGGTCGTTGATTGAGTTGAGTCAAGTATTCAGTCTGCCAACGTTTCCAGAATCCTTGAACCAATCTTTGGATGTGTTGCCATCGATTTAATAGGTTGACATTTGCTGACTCATAACTTCTCTCTGGGATGTTGATCAATGCTTCTCCAATGAGGAAATGTCCGGGCGTGATCACTTGTATGTCGTCTATTGTGTCAACATCTGTAGGTATCGGTGTCAGTGGGCGAGAATTCAAACAGGCTTCGATCTGCGTAAGGACGGTTGTAAATTCTTCAAATGTTAGATTACAAATAAGTATTTTTCTTAGATGTTGTTTTACGGATTTCACTCCGGCCTCCCAAAGTCCTCCAAAGTTTGGGCTGTGTGGCGGAATGAAATGCCATTGTGTGCCGTCTGAAGCAAGCTGATTCGATATATGATCGGGCATTTCAAATTGCGCTTCTTTCCACATAGCAAACAACTCCTTGTTAGCTGCTACAAAATTTGTACCATTGTCGCTCCAAACTTCATTGCATCTTCCTCTTCTAGCGACAAAACGTCTGAATGCAGCAATAAAAGCGGCAGATGTCAGATCGCTAACCAACTCTAAATGGATGGCCTTGACCGCCATGCATATGAATATGCAAATATATGCTTTACTTGTTTTAGATCCTCTTCCTCTAGATTTCAAGACGTACACTGGGCCGGCAAAGTCAATTCCACAACGAGAAAATGGTCGCGCTGGGGTTACTCGAGGTTGAGGTAAGTCACCCATAATTTGTTGTTTAATAGCTGCTCGCTGTCGTGCACAGGTAAGGCATTTTTGTGTGTATTGCTTTACCATACTCTTGCAGCCGACGATCCAGAATCTACTCATCAGGTAAGTTGTCATTATTTTTATTCCGCCGTGTATTGTTTTTAGGTGTGCATCGGCCAGCAGCAAAGGTACCAGACCATTCCGTTTGCCTAATATTATTGGATGTTTCAGATTTTCATCAACGTCGGCGTGCCGTAGCCTACCGCCCACCCTCAGGATATTGTTCTCATCGATGAACGGGTTCAGCGACTTCAAGATGCTGGTTTTCTTCACAGTCTGTTTTTCTATTAGTCTTCTTATGTCTTCTAAAAATTCCTCTTCTTGTACTTGTCTTATACAAATATTTAAGGCGTTCTGCATTTCATCTGTTGTAATACCATATTCTAGTCCCTTTGGATCTTTCTTCATGTTTAGAAACTTCTTGCAATAAATTATTATTTTCAATAATTCGGTAAGCGAATCGTAATCTTCGAAGTTGATACCTTTCTTCTCACTCTCCGTCACCTGAACGTGGGAAAGTATAGTCTTCTTCCTTTCTATATCTGTGTTTAGTGTTGTAGGTCGAACAAATTCAATAGGTTCATCATGAAGCCAGTCGGGTCCGGTCCACCACAGTGTTTTGTAGCGTAGTTCTGACACAGGTAAACCTCTCGATGCTATGTCAGCTGGGTTATGACATGACTGTACGTGAAACCATCGACTGCTGGTTGTCTGTTCCAGTATCTCCACCACTCTATTTGCAACAAATGGCTTCCATCTATTTGGTTCTCCTAGAAGCCATGCTAATACGATTGTTGAGTCAGTCCAAGCATATGTATTCTCAGTTGGTATTCTCATGGCTTGGCTTGCTTGATGGAGTAGTCTTGATAATAATACTGCTCCACTAAGTTCTAGCCTTGGCAATGAAATTGTTTTTACAGGAGCGACCTTCGTTCTTGCGGCCACTAGGTGAGTCATTATTTCTCCATCATTTCTCTTTACACGACAGTATACGACAGCTCCATAAGCCTTTTCTGATGCGTCGCAGAATCCATGTAGTGTGATTTGTTGCTTTTCAGTGCTCAAAGTGTTTAGCCAGCGTTTGATTTTTATTTTGTTGACGTTTTCCAAATCTTTTCTGATGAATTTCCATTCTTCTTCCATTTCATTTCCTACTTCTTGATCCCAACCAATGCCTTCTAGCCATAATTTTTGTACAAAGATTTTAGCGGTGACTATAGCGGGTGCTATCCATCCTAGTGGATCGAATAATTTCTGTAAATCTGATAAGATTGTTCTTTTTGTAATGGTGGTTGCAGGCTTTAAGTGTATTTGATAGTGAAATTCGTCTTCTCCAAGGTTCCATGACAGTCCCAGTGCCTTTATAACGCCATCTAATTTGATGTTTAGACTGGCTTTGTTGGTGATTTTACTTGCGTCTATTGATTTAAGGAACTCTGTATCATTGGAAGCCCATTTTTGTAGTTCGAAGCCTCCTTTTTTCAGGATTTTAATGATTTGTTGGCTGATTTCAATTGCCTTTTCAGTTGTGTCACAGCCTGATGTTAAATCATCTACGTAGAAATCTTCTTGTATTATTCTAGCGGCTTCCGGATAAGGTTTACCTTCATCTTCTGCGAGCTTCATCAAAGTTTTTACGGCGAGGTATGGGGCAGATGCTGTTCCAAATGTGACTGTCCGCAATCTGTAATCTTTTACTTCTTCGTTCTTACTTACAGTCTTTTCTGACTCTAAGTGCGGACGACGCCAGAGTATTCTGTGATAATCGGTGTCACGTTCATCCAGTAGAATCATTCGATACATTTTTATGATGTCACTTGCGAAGCATACTTTGTGCATGCGCCATCTCATCAATATACTTCTCATATCTTCTTGTAGTACAGGTCCAGTCAGAAGCTCGTCATTTAAAGAACTCCCATTGTTGTATTTACAGGACGCGTCGAATACGACTCTGGTTTTTGTTGTTTCCTTATCTGCTCTTATGACGGCGTGATGTGGTAAATAAACAGAAGGTTTGTTTATTTCATTTCCGGGTACCTGTACCATATGTCCCATGGTCAGATATTCTTCTAAAACTTTGTCATATTCTTTTCTCAGATCCGGTGTTTGGTGTAATCTTCTTTCTTGTTGTATCAGTCTCTTCGTTGCTATCTCTCTACTATTTGTACTCGGTGTTACAGGTGTGTTATTACGGAACGGAAGTTTGACTATGTATCTCCCGCTACTGTCTCTTTTGTAGTTTTCTTCATAATGATTCTCGCATTTTTGTTCTTCTTTGGTTTGTTTTCTTGTTGTCCCTTGTTCGACTTCCCAAAGTGTTTTCAAGAAATCTTCTACCATCACTTGGTGATGCAAGACGAGAACTGAATCAGGTTGTTGTGTTATATCTTCGACTTTGCCAAATAAAATCCAGCCAAGTGTGGTTTTGTGTGCACACGGAGAACCTGGCGGACCTTTGATTAGTTCGTTCTGTATTATTTGGGCATAGACGTCGACTCCTAGTAGCAAATCAATCGACCCAGGCCTGAAGTAGTTAGGGTCAGCCAATGTCAGTCCTTTCAGGTGAGGCCAGCCGCTTGTTTTGATGGTTTTAGATGGTATCTTGGTAGTCAGTCGTTTTGACATGACGTATGTTCTAACCTCTAGACTGAAAGTTCCACACGTCGATTCAAGGTTGAGCTGAACTGCTTGTTTGATGTCTTCTCTAGTTGACCCCACACCAACCACGGTGCCCTTGATTGGGTACCGCTTGGCCTTGAGCAGTTGGGCGGCTCGTTCACTAATAAAGCTCGCTTGTGAGCCTTGGTCGATCAAAGCGCGTAGGGTGATGCTGTAATTGTCCTCGCTTCTAACTTGAACGACTGCTGTAGCTAGCAACGCTGTACTTTGTTTGGTCGAAATGTGTGACGCCACCATTGTTATGTCTTCTTCTTCTTCCACCTTTTCCATGTTTGTATGTAGTGCCACTCCGGGTTGTTCGTTGGTTGTATTCTTTGTGTTGTCCGAAGTAGTTGTATTTTCGTCTATTGTTTCATGAAGGAGGGTGTGATGACGTCTTCGACACAATCTGCAGCTTGTTGGTATGCGACAATACCTTACAGAGTGTCCTGAGGCAAGGCAGTTGAAGCATAAGTTGTTAGTTTTGATAAAATCACTTCGTTCTGATGGTGTGTATTTTCCAAATGTTTTACAATGACTTAGTGAATGATTTTCGTTACACATTTTGCATATTGTCTTGTTAATTTCGTTTGCTGTGATGTGAAATGTTTTTTCACGAACGGTAGCTGGAGTTGACTTCGATTTGACTGGTTCTGTGAGCTCTAATGTACGAAAACGATTTTCTAGAAATTTCCGAAATGATTCAAGCGACGGTAAAGTATCAGGATCTTCTATATTACTTACATGATTTTCCCAATCTTTATGCGTGTCACAGTCCAATTTTTGCACCATCACGAATATTATTATTGTATCCCAATTTTCGATCTTCACGTCCATGTTTTTGAGATGGTGCAAACATTCAAAGCTTGTGTCCAATAGACTTTTTATGTTGCTTGAAGTATTTAAGGTTATCTTCTTTTGCGAAAAAAATCTCTTCATAATAGCGTTGATATTAATGCGTTTGTTTCCGTACCTTAATTTCAATATATTCCAAGCTTCTTCATAGTTGGAATCCGTTACTTTAATATGTTTCAACTTAGCTTCGGCTTCTCCCGTAATGCTAGTTTTCAAATAATGTAATTTCTGTGCATTAGTAAGACATTCGTTTGTATGTACCAGTGCGGTGAAGAGGTCACGGAAGGACATCCAGTCTTCATACTGTCCACTAAACGTGGGTATTTGTATTTTTGGTAACATTACTCGAGTTTCTTTATTAGCACTAGATGTTGGCGACGTGGTACTAGATTGTTCAGGTCCCAGCAACTCCATAAGATCCGATTTTAAAGTAATATATAATTCTTCATGTTCGAAAAATTCATTATTTTCAATGTAGGGTATTCCGGTTTCTTTTCCCTTCGGCGTAGTGCGTATTATTGATTCGTAGGCCCGTTGATATCTTTCCCAATGATCTTCTACACATTTAAGACGGTTTTCGACATAGTTTCTTGTTAATCTGGCTTTTGGGCACTTCTTAAAATTCAATTGGGTAATCTTCAGTGTCTTTGCAATGTGTTCCACCAGGTTCAATGATTCTAACACTTCCTCAGCCATGGTAATCTCGAAATTTACAAATCGGTATCAAAGTTATAAAACGTATTTATTTCACTTTGTTTAAACTTGCAATAAATAGTCACTCATTCACTCATTAAGCTCGGATGGCCGGCCGCCTTATCGCTTTCTATTGTTCTGGGCCGGCGATCGCTTCGACAGGGTTCTTCATAATATGCGGCTCGAATCTGGACCATATGTTGAGTGTGTTAAGGTTGAAGTTTCTTTGACTTTTTTGGAGAGAAATAAAATACGTGTTGCTTGTACGATGTTCTATTTGACACTAAAAAAATCAATGAACAACTAATACACTGCACAGTATTATTTCCCTTAGAATATAAACTGTCGAAAATTGTGAACTGCAACAAACCATTTACAATTTAATGCATTATTTATAATCTCCACGATCTATGGCAAACCGTCAAATTGTAAACTGGTATCAAATTTGCTTGCGACTTAACGCACCTTGCGCTAATACTAAATGTAAATAGCCTGCCTAGCTGCGAGCAACTTGGAAGTGGCGCTCCATTTCACCCACTTCAAAATTTTTCGACGGTTTATAATCTAACGGAAATAATACGGATAGATTATAAACAGTCGAAAACCGGTGACATAATTATAGAATTTATTTTAGTAAGTAGTTTTTGTAGATGAGCGCTCCTGACCCAGTCAGTCCAGGGGCCGTGCTACGTGAAAAAAAGATCATGGATTCATCATGGTTCCCGTGTCGTGTGAGACAGAGACGGAGCAGATACGACCTATTAATAGCACCATCCTCTTTTTTCAACGGAATCATGGTGGATCCATGATCTTTTTTCATGTCATAGTACCTACGGCCCCTGACCTGATATAACTGAAAAATAGTCAAGAAATTATATCCCGTGGGAAAAGGTAGGTAAGAATAATACTTTCTTTTTATTCCTGGGTATAAAAAATACTGTAAAACAAAGTTGATAAATGGACTGTGTGAAAGCCTGTTTGGTTTTTTATTTCGTCTGAGTTTTTAACTAGTTAATTTTTGCGAACTTAGCTGGCTCACTGCCGTTTGAACCTAACCTGTCCAAATTTTTTGAATATTTATGCTTTTTAAAAGTCTAACCGCGCGTTTGCACTGGCGAAACATTATTGATTAGTCTATTTCTGTCAATGTATTATTGACAGAGATATCAACATGTTTTTAACTGAATGTTTCGCCAGTGCAAACGCACGGTAAGGGCACAGTCTATACAGCATACAGTCGTCCGACGAAGCCCGAGCTGCATACTACGAAGTTCAGCGAACTAACGTAAGCAGCTCGGGCTCTCGTCGGACAACTGTATGATGTATAGACTGTGGTAATGGTGACCACGTTAATAGCAGCGTCAGTGGCGTTCATTCCATCCTCAAAAGCACCTTCCGACTCGAAATGAAGGAGGAGTTACAAAAATGTCTAGCCTTTTCCCAACATTTTAGGGTCAGCTTCCAGTCTTAACGGATGCAGCTGAATATACCAGTACTTATTTTACATGGAGAGACTGCCTATCTGACCTCCACAACCCAGTTACTGGGTAACATTACTTGGTAAGACTGTTTGTCAGACTTTTGGGCTTCTAACTACCTACCCGTAACGACTGTCAAAGATCTACGATTGACAGCCGGGACCAACGGCTTAACGTACTTTCCGAGGCACGAAGGGCTCTCGATATGTAATGGATGGTCACCCATCCATGAACTGACCACAGCAAGCGTACCTTAACCTTCGATTGACCCGTGTGGCTGTTGTCATTTAGCCATGAGCCCCTTCCTTAATTTACTGTGTGTAAGTACATAAATAATGAAATTAATAAATAAGGTATAATAAGCATGTCAAATGTAACCAAAGAATACTAACGGAGACAAAGCTAGCGGCACAATAAGCGGCGCCGAGGAGCGCCGGCGCAGCCCCCGTCCAGCGGCGCTCCATGGCCGCGAAGTGCGCAGCCGCCACCAGCGCCGACAGCACCAGCTCGGCCCCCAGCCGCTCCCACGCCGCGCCCGTCACCCCGCCGCCCCCCGGCAGCGACGCCGACAGCCCGCCTGCGTACCCTGGCACGCTTACACTGAAACAAACGTGACAAATTCATTAACATTTTTGAAGGTAACCATAACTGATGAAATGTGGGTGTACTATAGTACACCTCTGCTCAACCCTTCGGGAAAGACAAGTGTGATGTTTTGTGTGTAACATTTGAAGGTAGTCTCTTTTTAACCGACTTAAAAAAAAGGAGGAGGTCTCTCAAATTCACCGTATATTATATTTTTTTATGTGTGTTCGCGGATAACTTCGTCGTTTATGAACCGATTTTGATGATTATTTTTTTGTTGGAAAGGAGATATTCCAAGGGTGATACCATGATAAGGAAACCAGGATCTGATGGCATCCCAGAGAAATCGAGGGGAACCTTAAAATTTTATAGGCACACCGCTATATCGATTTGGGTATTTTTTATAGTAACTCGTGCATTTGCTCTCGGAAAGCACCATTTGGTGAAGTGGAACTGATGAGTTAGACCACAGATGGCCATCGGAACTACTCAATAATACTTATTTCACGGGTTGCGATTCGATTATTGCTAAGCAATTTATGCTTGTCACAATACATACCTATGTTGAAGTGGAGCTGACGGTGACTTCACCATCAGCTCTGTATTACAAAACAAAAACTTTTGACACTTGAAACAAGAGACCTTGAAATTGACTTTTTCGGGCATAAAGGCGCGACAGACAGCACGACGCGCCTGTTTGTGTGAGCCTTCGTTACGTGACGAATACGTCTACTAGTCAACTCCAGCCGTAAGTGGAACTGACTGTTGTGGGCCGAAAGGTTCAGGAGTGGCGGCCGCATACCGGTAGAGGTAACATTGAAAGGCCTCCCACAAGGTGGATCGATGACCTTGTGAAGGCCGCAGGAATGCGCTGGATGCGGGAAGCACAGAACCGGTCGAAGTGGCGGTGCTTGGGGGAGGCCTATGTCCAGCAGTGGATGTCTTTCGGCTGAAATGATGTGGTTATTATAAGTAACCGTAATGCTTTTGTTCGTCCTGTTGAAAGTCGTTGTAGAAATGCGATCCTACGCTTTGAACGAGATTACCACTTGTCTCGGCACTCAGGTTGTATATATTTTTATCGTGATCGAAGTCTCTTGGCCTTTAATTATTATTAGATCAGGCTGCGCACTCTGAAGATCCCTTCCATTCACTGGATCCTGCTGAAGATTAATACGACGTTTGCAAGATTGTGTAATTACATGAAGCCTCGCTTACATATATGGCGACTTATGGCCGATCCCTATAATTTACGGATCATCATCTGCCAAGCCCATGAACGTATTAACCACTAATTCGTTTATGGCCTAGCCTTTTCCCAACTATTTTGGAATCGGCTTCCAGTCTTACCGGATGCAGCTGCTATTCTCAATCAACTCAGCCAATCGCAGTCCACTGCTGGACATAGGCCTCTCCAAGGTTGCGCCACAACACCCTGTCCTCCGCCTTCCGCATCCAGTCTGCCCCAGCCACTTTCTTCAGGTCATCGGTCCATCTAGCTAGGGGGCGTCCCACACTACGCTTACCGATACGCGGTCTCCACTCTAGGACTCGTCTGCTCCACCGGCCATCGGTCCTTCGACAAACATGGCCAGCCCACTGCCACTTCAGTTTGTTTTACTTTGAAAGCTATGTCAGTTACTCCGGTTCTTTTCCGGATAACTTCATTCCTGATTTTATCCTTCAAAGGAACTCCGAGCATAGCCCGCTCCATAGCGCGCTGAGCGACCTTGAATTTGTGGACCAGCCCGACCGTCAGTGTCCACGTTTCAGCACCGTATGTCATAACGGGCAGGACGCACTGGTTGAAAACCTTAGTCTTCAAACATTGCGGGATAGGTGACGAAAAGACTTGACGAAGTTTTCCAAACGCTGCCCAACCCAACCGGATCCTTTTGTCGGCTTCTTCCTCAAAGTTGTGTCTACCGAGCTGGATGACTTGCCCTAGGTAGACATACTCCTTCACAATTTCAAGAAGCGACCCTTCGATGTGGATTGGACTCGGCAAGACATGCGAATTGTACATGATTTTCGTCTTGTCTAAATTCATGCCGAGGCCAACCCCCCGAGATGCTCCATTTAGGCTGTGCAGCATCTGGTCTAACTGTTCCAGCGTCTCTGCCATTATGACGATGTCATCGGCAAAGCGAAGGTGTGAGATGTACTCGCCGTTCACGTTAATACCCTGCCCAGTCCAGTCCAGCGTCTTGAAGACGTCCTCCAACGCATTGGTGAACAGTTTCGCTATTCTATTGTTTTCTATTCTAACATGGAGCGATTGGCTATCTGACCTCCATAACCCTAACTGGGTAATTACGATACCCCTTGGTAAGACGTTGCCAGCTTTCGGGCTTCTGATGACAAAGATCCACGAATGACAGCTGTGACCAACGGCTTAATGTGCTTTCCAAGGCACGGAGGGGTCTTGGTATGTAAAGATGGGCACCCATCCACGGACCAACCGCGGCAAGCGTAGCGTAGTGTAGTGCAGCCTCTTAAGGTCGATCGATCCGTGCGACTAGTGTTATTACTTAACCACAAGCGTCCCTATAATTTACAGACCGGTATCGATCTTTACCGATAATTAAGCAAAGACCTCATAGCTTTGCATAGTTGACCCTCCCATATGGATGGAAGATAGCTATCACAGGTAAAATTAGCTGACGATTCTATTTATATACCCTTTGGCAATAAAAATGCTTACAAGGGTGGCGTTCTATCCCCTTTACTTTTCGCAGTTTTCATTAACTCAATTTCCGACGAAATTATTTCTTCCTACCATCTTTATGCAGATGATTTACAAATTTACTCGCGAGCCCCTCTTGGAAATCTGTCTGAGGCTATCTTAATGATTAATAGTGATCTGGCCCGTATATGCGAGTGGAGCAAGAGGTATGGACTTATGGTCAACCCCATAAAGACGCAGGTTGTGGTGGTAGGCAGTTCTAGGACGGTCTCAAGGATCGACTGGATGACTCTTCCCCAGGTTTCTTTTGACAATTCAGTTATTCCGTTCAGTGAGAAAGTTAAAAACTTAGGGATATTCATAGATAAGAATTTCTCTTGGACTGCGCAGCTGCGGGAAGTTAGCCGCAGGCTATTTGCATCTGCTGCATCTTTGAAGAGATTACGTAATTTTCTACCGACTGCCACCAAGATTGCGCTTGCACAATCGCTTCTTCTTCCCATCCTTGACTATGCTGATGCCAGCTATCTTGACCTTACCCAAGACCAACTCGATAAACTTGAGCGGCTTCAAAATGTTTGTATAAGGTTCATATTCGGTTTGCGCAAATATGACCATGTTTCTGAATTTCGTGTGAAGCTCAAGTGGTTACCAATTCGCCATCGCCGGAATGCTCATATCCTTTCCCTTTTGTATAATGTGCTCTTTTCCCCTACTACCCCTCTCTATCTCAAGAAACGTTTCCAGTTTCTTTGCGACTCCCACACGAAATTTTTAAGGTCATCTGATAATTTAAAGCTCAAAATGCCTATGCATTCCACAACTTTCCTCGATAAATCCTTTACTGTCCAGGCTGCTCGTTTGTGGAATGCATTGCCAGTTCAAATAAAACGCGCGCAGTCGTTACCTATGTTTAAAAGGCTCGTAAAGGAACATTATTTGTCGTTGTGATCGTGTTCACGTAACTGTAAATATCTTTAGTCTTCATTTGTTTTCGTTGCTTATATTTAGTATGTATGTATTTATGTATCTATTATTTAGGTTATGTATGTATCTATTTTAGTATAATATTGTAAGTAGGCACTTATTATTTGCACCAAAGACAGCCCCATTTCATATCCAGGCAAATCACTGTCCATTCTATGGTTGCCTGGAAGAGATTGCAGAAAGCGATAAGGCCGCCCATTGTATATTTTGTAGTTTGTGTCTTTTTTTTTTTTGTTATGTATTTTTGTGGTGTACAATAAAGTATATATAAATAAATAAATAAATAAATACAAGCAAAATTATTCGTTTTTGTTTGTAGGAACCGAGCATAAGTCACCTTCATCCGTCAAGGGGGTGGTTCTACCCGACCACTGCAATGATAAATAATTAAAGTGGACCTTATGAATGTCATGGTTCTTGTTTAAAAAAGTGCACAAGTATTTTCCGTACATGTACCCAACGAATTACCTTTTTGGGATGTTGGGTTACAATTCCTTGGAAGTTAGACGAGGTTTGAATCAGATTGCGGTAGCCTGCAAAACCCTCAGAGGGCTTATCGACTGTCCTGAGCTACATAACCTATTTTGTCAATTATATGTGCCTGGCAACTATATAGGTCACCGCCACAGTAAGAGGCACAAATTGTTTGCTCGGCCAGCATGTCGTACGGTCGCTAGAGCAGAGTCGCCGGTGTGTCGGACTCTGGAAGCCCTCAATGCCCTCCTGGCAGTCAATCCTGATTGTGATCTGTTTGCCGATGAATGGAGAGAGATAAAGCGAGTGTGTCTAAAGTTTTGCGAGAGAAAGTATGAGAGAATTTCCACTGTTATTTATTAAGTATGTAGTAGATATTACAATATTAGTATTGTGTTTCTAGGTTAATTATTGTAATTGGTGTATAACCGTTTTAATTAACTATAAATAAATAAATAAATAAATGTCAGAAATTGGTCTGATTTCGGAAATCAGACCAAACCACGGCAAAGAGAGATATATTGAGAATTATGGTTATAATTATGTAAATACATATGTTATTGTCGCGAATCATATTTTGATCATGATACAATCTGAAAAAAAACGCGAATTTGAATTTCGCATGTTTGATGATTATTAATTGATTCGAAAAGTACTGTTTTTGAGCCAAACAGCACACGGAAAACGTAAACGCTCTTATAAGCGTAAATACGATTTTTGTTTAATTAAATGGTTAAGTTGGCTATAAATAGCTTACGGCGAATTAGCCGTATCTCTCCTTTATTACGGCTGTCTCGTAAACATTTCCGAAGACGGCGATTTGCTCGATTCACTATAAAAATGCAAATGATTTGAAAATAATTAATTAATTAATTTTATTTAATTTGAAAATGATTTGGTATGCAAATAGCTTGGTCATGGTATGAACAAAGGCTCTCGGATAGCTAAACAATAATCGTTTGGTTCTGGGCACATAAGAACCAGACTCCGAGCAAAGAATGTCCTAATAGCACCTTACTACCTGACCTAGGGGGTCGCATCCAAGCCACGCTGGCTGCTTGCGAACACTACACATTTAGTCGACGTTCGCACGGACGTAAAAATATCGCGGCGATTTTATTTCACGCACTGGATTTTCAACGC
Source organism: Cosmia pyralina (assembly GCA_946251885.1). NCBI lineage: Eukaryota > Metazoa > Arthropoda > Insecta > Lepidoptera > Noctuidae > Cosmia > Cosmia pyralina. Next base: position 25,403,773 of record OX276343.1, read on the forward strand.
TCTGCTTAGTGCCGAGAGTTGAAAATCCAACAGTGTGTTGTTTCGACGCGCTAGAATGCACTCTGTTGTTGTTAAGTTGGATTCTCAACGCTCGGCTCAACAACGAGAGTTGAAAACCCAGCGCGCGATAAAATCCCGCCGCCAATTCGGTTTTCGAACCCAGCACTATTGCGTGCAGCAGGTCCACCGTATTGTCGAGCACATCAGCGTTGGGTTCCAACGCGGTGCGATGACTGGTGCTGTCTTCTTTGATATAGCGAAAGCCTTTGACAAAGTCTGGCACAACGGCTTATTATAATAGGTCTTTACCTATGAAATTGCCGTTTTGTATGAAAAAATTTAAACGAATTTTTTTCATGCATTTTTTATTTGTATTAATCGAAGTAATCACCCATGCAATCAATGCATCTTTGCCAACGCAGTGGCAGTTTATTGATGCCCTTCTTAAAGAAATCAGCTGGACGGGAGGCAACAAATTCTTCAAAGGCATTTTGTACTGCCTCTCGGTTATTTAATTTTATTACCGCCAAGAAGTTATCCAAATTCTGGAAAAAGTAGTAGTCTGTAGGCGCAAGGTCTGGTGAGTAGGGCGGATGACGGAGAGCTTCCAACCCCAGTTCTTGCAACTTGGAGACCGTCTGCTGTGCAGTATGAGGTCGCGTGTTGTCGTGCAGGAGCAGCGGAGACGAGCGATTGACCAATGCTGGTTGGAGATGTGCCAGCTTCTCCATCATTGTGTTCAGTTCTTCACAGTACACATCTGAAGTAATGCTCACCCCGTTTGGTAAGAAGCTGTGATGAATCACACCGGCGCTAGACCACCAAACAGTGGCCATCACTTTTCTAGGGGTAAGTTTTCGTTTAGGGCATTGTTTAGGTGCTGAACCAGGATCCAACCAACTTGCTGAGCGCTTGCGGTTATCAAACAGAATCCATTTTTCATCGCAGGTAACAATGCGGTTCAAAATTCCTTCATTTGTGTGTCTGTTGAGCAGTGCAAGGCACGTCTCGACGCGTACTTCGCGCTGGCGATCATTGAGTTCGTGGGGCACCCATTTGTCAAGCTTTTTTACCTTGCCAATTTGACGCAAATGGACCAATATTGTTTTGACGCTAACGTCGAAAGCTGCTGCTAATTCAGCCGTAGATTGTGTATCATCAGCTTCCACAATCGCCTTTAATTCGTCATTGTCGACCAAAGTCTTCGGACGACCGCAAGGTTCATTTTTCAGGTCGAAATTTCCAGAACGGAAGCGAGCAAACCAATAACAAGTGGTGCGTTGGTTTGTAGTGTTAGCTCCGTAAACGTCGTTGATGTTGCGTGCCGATTGTGCCGCGTTGCTGCCACGACGGTACTCATATTCCATAATTACTCGAATTTTTAACGTATCCATGATGACGAAAAAGATTGAAATGCGATGAAAATGTAACACTAATCAATAAACAAATGACTACTTTTGGAAAAAAAAATCCATGTTTTTAAAATAAAATTAATTTGAAATTAGAATTCTTAGCCAAACAAAAATTATTTTGATTTGAAATGGCCAGTACTGCAGAACGGCAATTTCATAGGTAAAGACCTAATATAAGCTGTACCAATTCGGTGTGCCGGATCGTCTCGTGCTCATCCTACGAGACTTTTTGTCAAACCGCACCTTTCGCTATCGCATTGAAGGAGCACTTTCCTCCCCCCACCCTATTCGCGCAGGAGTCCCTCAGGGCTCTGTGCTTTCCCCCCTCATATTCATCCTCTTCGCCAGCGATATCCCGAAGAGTAAAAAGGCACAGTTGGCGCTGTTCGCAGACGATACGGCCATTTTCTCCAAGGGAATTCGCCCTGACTCGATCGCTCGCACCCTCCAAACCGCAGTCGATGCCCTCGGCAAGTGGTTTCGAAAGTGGAGAATCGAAGTCAATCCCGATAAAAGCCAAGCCATTCTCTTTACGAGACGGCGTAGTCGGCTCACCGCCCCTCCTCGGCCGATCACCATGTTTGGCAAGCAGATCCCTTGGGAAAAGCGAGCCAAATATTTAGGTGTGACGCTCGATAGTCATTTAACATTTTCAGAGCACATAAAGCAGGTTCGTTCGCGGGCCTACTTTGCTCTCGGCCGTTTACACTCCGTTCTGAATGCACGCAGCAAGTTGTCCCTTAAGTGCAAGTTGCGTATTTACACAGCGTGCATTCGACCTATCATGACCTATGCGGGCCCAGTCTTTGCGCATGCAAAGCCCCACCTCATCCATAGGATGCAGACCCTTCAGAACCGTCTCCTCCGAAAGGTAACGGGAGCCCCCTGGTTCGTTCGGAACGCGGACCTCCACCTTGACCTTAAAGTCCCGACCATCCGTCAGTACTTGAAACGCCTTTCCAAGCGTTTCTTTGATTCCGCCGTGAAACATCGCAACCCCTTGGTTGTCGAAGCCGCTAGCTATGTCCCCAGTAGAATCAGTAGTATCCGCCGTCCGCGACATGCCCTCACTGAACCCGATGACCCTATCACCCTCCTCCAGGAAAGTAGTAGGGACACTAGCACAGTCCAACACAAACACAGATCTACATTCCGGCCTCGCCGCCGAGGCCCATCGCGTTTAAGACCATCTAACGTAAATGTAAATTCATGTCCCTTGATCGGTTTAATCGAGCCAGCTGGTGGCGTAGCTGAGCCTGTAGCTTTAAACTCCCCTGATAATAATAATTCCCCTAACTTGATCCAGCCTATTGCTTTGCCTTGTCTATCATTGGTCAATGACAACGACTCCCTAAGCCGAGGTCCGTACCCCACAGGGGGTGCCCTTAGTGCGCAGTCGTTTAGTTTATAATTTAGTTAGTATTTTATGCCCCTGGCTGGAGGCTTTTGAGCTCGCTTAAAGGCACCCACAGGATAGTCCGGTTAAGTAGTCGAGACCTCTCATGGTCACACTACGAGATGCCATACCAAAAAAAAAAAAAAAAATCCCGCCGCGATATTTTTACGTCCGTGCGAACGTCGGCTAACAGTCTGAGGATATTGAAGATGCAAAAACAAAACAATAACTATAAATAGTACTATATCATCACGCCCCGAACCTTGCTCGATGAAGAAGTGCCAGCTGGTGGCGCAGCTGAGCCTGTAGCTTTAATATATGATCCAGCCTGTCCCTCCTTACTGTCCTCCCCTCAGCGGCGCCCTAAGCCGAGGTTCGTACCTCACAGGGGGTACGCTTAGTTTATGTTAGTTTTATGCCCTGCCTGGAGTGGCTGGAGGCTTTGGGTTCGCTTAAGGCACCCACAGGATTGTCCGGTTAAGTAGTCTCGACCTCTCATAGTCAACTACGAGATGCCCAATACAAAAAAAAAGCCTACATTCCCCAAAGGAATTGTAGTGTATAGGACACCGGCACAGATAATATAATACTACACAGGTGTGTTCACAGTAGATAGTAGTAGCTGTGGTAGCACAGTAGATACACCACAGATATAGCTATCTTTATCTGTGAGGTACACGTACACGTAGGTACACGGTACACGTTTCGCCAGCTGTGTTTTATTTTCTTGAAGTGTCATTGAATAAACTAAACATGTATATTAAATCGCTATTATACTTGTTTCAAACCGAATAATCCAATCTGTCGTGCCGTGTTCACGTAGCCTTAAGCCGACGTTTGCACGGACATAAAAATATCGCTGCGGGATTTAATCGCGCACTGGATATTCAACTCTCGTTGTTGAGCCGAACATTGAGAATCCAACGTAACAACAATAGAGTGCATTCTAGCGCGTCGAGAAAACACACTGTTGGATTTTCAACTCTCGGCGCTAAGCAGAGTTGAAAATACAATGCGCGAATAAAAATCTCCGCGATATTTTTACGTCCGTGCGGACGTCGGCTAAGTCCTAAGTTTCGGTCAATCAAGCCGAAGTCACATTGAACAATAAAGCCGGGCTCGAATGAGGTCAGCAAGTGAAATGTGCACGGCACTCTAATGCCTTGATCACATGTAGGTACCGAATATTAGAGGCGAGATAGGCGAGAGAGCAAAATTATACTAGGCCGCGAGAGTTGGGTGGATGAGCAGGTGTTTACACGTTCAGAGTGGGGACTCTGTCCGCCAACTGGGTGCCCTCAGGAAAGACTGCGCACAGTAGTCACGTGCTGCCTTGCAAATTTACATAGTTAGGTTTCGGGGAGACTTCCCCAGAGATGTGCCCTAACAGGCGCTGCACAGAGGGGTCTTTTGAGAGGTGCCCCGTCCATGTGCAGATGGTGACCACCGGGGTGGTTTTAGTGAGGTAAAAATCCCACACTCCCCGGTCTTTTCCCCAAAGCCCGGACGCCTTTTGAAGGTTTCCCCAGTAAACAAAAAAAAAGGTGTATACATGTATTTTTTTACTTGGCAACGAGTCACGCACCCTCACTGCGAGTGCTGCGAGCGACGGACGTGAGGGTGCCGATTGGCGAGTACGCACCGAGTGAATAACGTTTATTATATCTTCTTACCTGCCGAGTGGGCAAACGAGTCAGTCGGCTGTGGTAGCGCGGGGGTGGGCACACGGTCTCCGCAGGTCCAAGTGACTGTCTCGCCCTTTAACTCGGCCGAGCACTCGGTGAGGTGTTTACAATTCACACGTACCGAGCATTCGGTCGAGAGCACTGTCTCACCCATCATCTACTTGATACGTATGATCATGGCATTAGAGTAAAGTCGACCATCCACTGCTACTTAGCTTATACACGGAGAGGTATGCCATGTTAGCTTCCCGGTTCATTTGTTTGCCTGCCACGCATCCGTGTGCAACCTGACCGTGTGTCGCAGTGGACGATCCTGCCAACATTTTCGTACAAAACGAAGCTAAGTCCACGTGCAGCGTAGCTTAGCCGTGGGCTGCTGTGGAGTGGCGCCTGTACGGCTGTGATCGACGACGTGCCAACTCATATCATAGTAATAAGAATAAAGGGCTATGAGTTAGTTTCCCTCGTAATAAGTCACATTTCTCTGGAATTGGGAGGTTTTTGTCGGCTCTATAACAAAGCTAATTGTATTTCTACCTATAAATGTTCTATTTCAGACTTTCAGTAGGGTCTAACTCAAACTCAAAGCATTTATTTCAATTAAACCAATTACAGGCACTTTTGAATGGTCAAAGAGTCGGTCAGTTAGTCAGAAAGTTGAAGCTAAATGCCCATTCTAAGAAGTAGATCTCAATGGAGAAGAACGAACAAGAAACTCCACGGACACTCTGTTAAATCAAGATAAGTAGTAGGTACAACATCCTGGGTATATTATTTTCGTTGCTTCTACATGTGAGAACAATGTAAAAAAAATACTTAAAAACAAGTCAAAATATAAAATTAAAAATAAGCTCTGGCAGATTATAGATGACCAGTCTCAACTGACGGCGCCCGTTCATGAACGTGACCCCCCCTCCCCCCCCCCCCCCCAAGACGTTCCTTAATTCGATTTTGGCTATACTTTGGTTTATCTAATAAAGGATATAACAAACATTCTTCCTTAGATGGAACTCAACGGCCATGATGAACAACTTAATACTTATACTGGATATCTATGTGAAATGCACCTCTGTAAACTATTCATATTTGCAAACTTGGCCATGCCACTGCCGTGCATCGAAACATCGAAGCGTATAGTATTAGTATCTGGTGTTATTGTCCGATTTAAAACTTTAGCAGTCGAGTTATCTTGTGCCACATTTTGTACAAGTTTAAAAGTTACAAAGTTTAATGGAACGTTCAGGAAATGAGTCTCAGAATCGAGAGTATTCGGTTGTGACTAAGTTTTTTATAGGTAAGTAAAAACAAACTTTATCTCTTGGATTTCAGGCCCAGTAACTATTGATACCTAAGTAAATAAATAATCGGAAGTTTCCTCTCTTCCTGTGTTGGCTCAGTACTTACCTGGTTTCAGAGTTCTGCTAAAAAACGAGCTAAAAGGCACAATTGAAAGTGTACTACTGTAGAGTGCACTCACGATTCACGCACAAGTGAGGACGTAAACGTGAGTGCCGCATACCGTTCCAGAAATGGGCTTTTTAGCCACAAACGTCGTTGTCTTACACACACGTGCACATGCACATGCTGAAAGTATTTGTATATTACTATCGAGGAAACTTACATCTGACCAATTTGAAAACAAAATTCCGTGTACACGATGACCACATATATAAGTTAGCAAGCCTTAGCGGCCGAGCGCTGCAAAAAAGAATAATCCTTACGGTGTAATGTATTTTATAGTTATTGCCGAGCTGTCTACCCCGTATGTTGCACATATGCAATGTTTTCTCCCTGCATCACGTAAGGTTGACTGGTAGAAAATGCCCCGGTACTAAGTTCGCCTTTGTACAGTATTCTTGTACTTGTGCATAAAGTTTTAATATAATAAAATATAAAATATAATTATGTTTCAAATGGAGACTGATGTCATTGAGCTAGGCAGTTTCATTCCCAAAAACTTTACCAGCAAAATGGCAAAACTAAGCACAGTGAGCATGGAAACAGTTGCATTCACAGAAATATCTTATATCTATGGTTGCATTGATCTCTAAAATAACCTACTGTATGACAGACGGACAAAAAAGTGATCAAAGGATCTCCTAAAAAACTACATATAAATTTCATGTAGTAGGTACTGTAATGTACTGAGATAAACACTTCTATTAATTAAAGTAGTATTTATTATCCACACACGATAGCACACACGTTTTTACAAGATGGCTGCAGGTAGCGAGAGAGCGAGACAGCAAAACCAAAGAACAGTTCAGACATATGTACGTTCCGATATCACAGGTACTTATAAACTTACGTAGTTACTCGTATACGTACCTACCTATACTGTAATTTTTAATTTGCTGTACTAAATAACTTTTTTACAAAAAAATATAACCGACTTCCAAAAACAACTACAAAGTGAAAAATTACTTTAATTTCGGAAGTCGGTGTCTAGTTAAATGCATTTTCGTTTTTTGCCACCGACTTCAGAAATTAAAGTTATTTTTCACTTTGTAGTTGTTTTTGGAAGTCGGTTGTATTTTTTTGTAAAAAAGTTTTTATTTTTCACTTTTTAGTTGTGGTACCTACCCCACACAAATTCTAATACCACTACCTGCAAAACAAACTAGAACATCATCCATATAAAAGTGGGGAAAAATACGTATTATTGAAGCTAACTCAAAAACTGCCGAAGCAAAGTTAATCAATTTTATATGGGACCAACTGTGATGTATACCCTCTCGAATAAAATAAAACAAAAATCCAAATCGGTCCAGCCATCTTTCAGTAATCGGGGAACATAGGTACATAAAAAAAAAATTAAAAAAAAAAGGTTCCGACGAATTGATAACCTCCTCCTTTTTGAAGTCGGTTAAAAATGACATTAGGTACATAACATGACTAAAATATGAAAATGAGAAAAAATGGTCGATCGCTGTTGTCATTTTAGTCTAGCAAATTAAATTATATATACTTAACTTTATTGATACGTGCATAAGTAAGCCTAACTATGATAAGTATGAAATTGAGATTAAGATTAATCACAGCACCTCCTTTTAGTAACATCGGTCGGTTAACAAGCATTGTCATAAATATATCTAAGTATATAGAGTACTCTATTCTCGTGCTATCTGGAACTCAATAGCCATTGTCGGGCGCCCGCCACTTCAAAGTTGCGCTACACTGTGGCACGTTATGGTGACCACATCAACGCGTTGTCCTACTTGCTGCTGACCCGAATTTAAGTGCTCAGTGTGTAGGTACAGTCAACAAAAGATATACACGCCACATAAATACCTAATGGGCAACATCATATACTTATTGAATATGTACCTAGGTGTATCGTTTAACAAATTGACACACTCCGTCAATTTGTCGTGTCATAGCCAATTCAGCAGTGCAGCAGCGCCAATAGAGCAGTGGTGGGCCAGTGGTGTCGGCCCCGATTTACGAGTCGTGTGTTCGAATCCAGAAAGGCAATTTACTTTGTGAATTTCATTTCATCACCACTGCTCTCAAACGGTAAAGGAAAACATCGTGAGGAAACCGGTATGTCCTAGAACCAAAAATTCGAAGACACATGACATCTACCAACCCACACTGGGCCCGACTGGTGGATTAAAGCCCACTCCCTCTCACAGAGAGGAGGCCTGTATCCCAGCAGAGGGAACATTATAGGTGGATTATGATTATGATGAGAGCCAATTCAGTTATCTGTCAAAGAATGTAAGTTTGTAGTCTTGAATTTGATAAAACATTAATTTTCCTACGTTTACTCAGATCTTAGGAAAAAGAGAGGAAATGAACTCAACGAAAACAAAGTGTTTAACATTACCGTCCTGTTAGGGTTCGCCCCAGTATGCAGTAGGGTGAAAAGTTAAAAACCCAAGACAAGTTCCTTTTGGGAGTTTGGGCCGTTTAAATTAGGGTTCTCAAAATTGTTAAAATTCTTGACAATGCCAAGTTTTAAATAATTTTTGAACAAAACTTTTAATATTAATTAGGTACTTGCTAACTTTCGAACGTCCCATGGAATTATAGGTACATACTGAAATTGCTATCTATGTGGGATAAGGCGTACGTCTATACGTAGCCCTAGAGATCCATGTTGCGTAAGTAGTGTTCTAGGCTCTAACGGTACCTACGCAACATGGATCTCTTGTTTTGGTGCTATACTCCATTTACAATAAGATTAGTCATTTGAACAAACCATTTTTACTGTCCGTTCACCGATTTTGACTTCTATTCCATAGGCTTAAGGATGACATTAAACGCAAAAAATTGGTTGCAATACTAACTGTTTACTGCAGTTGCCACTTGTCATGCCACCAACGCAATAAAGTCAAAATCGGTTGAACCGACTGTAAAAAAGGTTTTTTCTTATTGTAAATGGCGAATAGGTAGTACCTACTTAGTCAACTCAAATCTAGTTTTAAATCAAAATGAATGTTTGACCATCATTCAAAAATACAGTCCGAGTAGGTAGCATAAAGTATCCAACAGTGTGTATGCTTCATTATCCGCAACGGTGACTCATTATTGAATGAAAAGAAGCCGAGACTGGGAACAATTTAGCGGTTTTTAATTAAAATGAGGAGTGCGGCGCCGCCCACCGGTTGTTTATGAGCGAAAGTCAGGAAATCAGAAGCCGTTTTATTCTTTCATTAACATTTTAGTATTGAGTTTTTCATAACTTATTACTAGATCCATCATCTAACTTTTATGACATTACAGTAAAGCTTATAAGCCATACTAGTGTGAAAAAGCCTCGATGGTCTAGTGGTCACAAGCGCTACTGTTGAGCATGAGGTTCGATTCCCGGGTCGGGCAAAGTGTTATAGGTTTTCTATCTGGAATTTTTCAGTAGCAGCCCGGAGTCTGGATTTGTGCCCGGTTGATGGCAATAGGCTCGCCCCCCCGGCAATGGGATTTTTAAACTTATCTGGCGAAATGTGGGTGCTATTATAGGTACACCTCTGCTTAACCCTTTGGGATCATAAGCGTGATGTTATGTTATGTTAGTTTAGTATAAAAAAGCAAAAACATAACTTAGGATTTTTTTTAAATTTCTAAGGTGACGCTTTCTAATTTGACACAGTAATCAGTTTTATATTTCGACTGCTTTTATGACAGATTAAATTAACAGGAAAAACGTGCTCTCAAATCTACTTGAAAAATATTAGTCTCCATTTTTATTCACATTTTAATTTAACCCTATAAATACCGCGTTCTTCAAAATACTTCCAACGATGTTTAAGAGTTTCATTAAAAAGTGATTACTAACATTTAATCAGGGCTTACAAAATGTATGCAAAACTGCACCTGGCTTAGATAGCATCGGTAAGCAAATTCTAACGTCGATTCTAATGCCCACGATACACGATTACCGTTCTAATGCCCACGTCACACGATTACGTCTTTCTATCCGCTTTCTGTTCGTGAATGTATGCGTAAAAAAGTTTTTGGGGGAATATTAGAGATTTTTTGGACGATAAAACGATTGAGAGAGCTCTAATTTGTTAGTATTTATTTATCTAACCGTTTGTTAATCTAAATAATTGAGATAAAATCTGATTGAAACGCGGTTCACGGATTCAGACAGCGTTTTTTTTTTGTTTTTTTTTTGCAGAGCGTTCCTATTGTTTTGGTAAATAGTAGTATTTTTGTATTTGAGTTAAAAAAAAACATGTCTAACGAAGATAAATTTATGGAAAATCAAAATACAATAAAATTAAAAAATACGTGGTTATTTAAAGGTAAGCTGTAAAAAGCGCTTATTATTTTATAACATACTTAAGTAGTTATAAGGACTTTTAATCGTATTTAGTGACTTGACAGTTGAAGTGATAAGTTCCTGACAATAAGAAGGAAATGAGGTGAAAAAAAGAATTAGCGAAACTACCTTGATGTGCTTGTACTTAGTTTTAATTGAAAAACGTTATATTCGTTTATTAAACCATAAAATAAACGATAAGTAATTTAAAAATGAAAATTATTTTGCTTCGAACTGTCAGGTTATACGATTAAAAGTCCAAGTACAAATAGTACGTTAGTACTATTATTTATTCTGTGCTTATAGTTAATAATTTAGTATTTTTTCTCAAACTTTACTGCTTGTAAAGTAAATGCGCTTACCGCAGTACTAAGTAGCCACGAAATTCAAATTTTCTTACGTTTTTTGCAATTTGCTGATCACTGTCAGGTTGTATCTCCAACAAAATATGCTTAGCGGCAATAACAAATCTGTATTTATATCAATACATCTCTCTAGGTTAGCTTTGTTCTCTTAGGAGTTTGATTTCGGAAATAATGACATTTTGGAACAAATCTAACATAAAAAGAGGTATTAATGATTAAATTTATGTAAGTACATAGATATTTGTTATATTCGCGTATCAATTTTTCAACATACAACCTGATAATGACCTGCAAATTGCAAAAAACGGAAGAAAATTTGAATTTCGCGGGCTACCACAGCGCAAATCACCTAAATCGCACACAGTTACGAATGCGCGATGGCGGTCATAATTCTACATAATTCAGTGAACGCACTCGATATGCTGATGATTATGCATAATTTATACGCCCGGGGGGTCAAGTGGTCCAAATGGGACACGCGGGCTTATAGGGGGCCATCTTTTATACTTGTTGTCAATGGGCAGTAAATTGGAGAACATTCACACCTTATGTTGTGCCGGGCCCAGCGTTTTTTCCTTTTGTCACTTTAGGAAATATTTGCTTATCACTAAAGGACAATAGGCTTATTAGCTTACCGAATGTGTACTTTTTTTATTTGTTTCACAGAAAAAATATTGTATTTTTTTTTCTGTTCTGCAGTTTTACTGCATTCATTTTTGTTATTAATATTTTCATTTCGCAAATGGAAATGGCAAATAAAATATGTTGCAAGTTTCCTTTGTTTCAGTAATGTTGGTGGAATGGCGCAGTTAAAGCTCGTTTTGAATGCAGAAGACAATAATAACATCTCGGAGACGGTATTACGTGGCTGGCGAAGTAATCGGCGTGTGCTAATTACAGCATCTAAAACTGCACTCTTTATAATTTGCTTAACAACCGGTTTTTATACAATATCATAAATTATTGAATAACTAGCTTTTGCCCGTGGCTTCGTCTGCGGGAAATTTTTTGTTCCCCCGACCCTTAGCGTCGCATCGCATCGCTAGCCCGCGCTGTTACTTCGTTTTCGCTTTTCGCTTTCTGGGTTTTTTTTTGCACGGCTCCCAAGAGTCGTAGCGTGATGTTAAATAGTCTACAATATTTCCCAAGAATTGGGCTATGAATTTCAAAAAGAATTTTTCAAATCCGATTTGTAGTTCCAGAGATTAGCGCGTTCAAACAAAGCAAAAAAACAAACTTTTCAGCTTTATTATTAGTAGGATAGATAACACTGATTTAATTAACTTGCCTGCAACCATCAATAAATTGACGCAAAGTGTAATAAAGAAGGTAATTAAATAATAACTACGTAAGTCAAAATCCCTTTAAGTAAGTATTTGTTTTCGTTGGAAACGTTAATATTTTTCAGCAATATTTTAAATTAAAAAGTATTTTTTACGACGCCATTACTTAGTATTGAAACATTATCAAACATTTTTATGTAAGTAAAGACGAGTTTTTTATACAATAATAAGTAGTACATACCTACACGTTTCCTGTTTGACATTTTCTTTCAGTTCGCAGCTGTTTCGTGGATAATCTACTTACGATTCATTGATTGATGAATGAAGGAAATATTTTTATGAAAGAAAATGTCATTACGGTGCCAGGAAACAAATAATTCATACGGTAGACACATAGGTAAGTAAGGTAGGCATAGCTTGTCCACTCTGCAATGACCGCATTTACCGTAGGTGTACGTTTACAAATTTAAGTGTAAAGTGGAGCGCAACATTTCAGAGTGGACATTATAAGCTATATGACTGGTTTTGTTTAATTATTTTTATAAAATTTAAAAGAAAATCTCTGCATTTACATACTAACCTAAAATCTATTCCAAATCATTAGCCACAAACTAGAAACGAAATAGTAAAAAGAAAAAAATAAAAAAGCACATTGAGTCCCCTTCGCTGTGGTTAACAAGCGAACAATTACATTTAATTTACGGATGAGTTTTTAAAGTGCCCCAATATGGCCCGCCGGGTCCCCGCGACATTAAACCGCTATCATTTTGTATTGCGGATAATCTACCGCGACATTTGTTAAAAAATAAATTTCGAGAGGGTATCGCGAACTGTTACTAAAAATTCAATTGTCCCCAAGTGCCACTTGTCATCCTACACTGTATAATCTGTCAGTTTTACCAATCAATATGATGGTTGCAAATTTTACTCTACTGCGCTTACCATAACGATCATTTTAGTATCTATAATCAGTGGAAATGTAAATTTATAAAGCGTTTGTCGAACTTAATGTGCGGCGAAACTAGTGAGTGCATTACACGGTTTGGAGTGTGCGATTTAATTTACTATTCAAGAGTTTCACAATAAATAGATGAGTTTATAATAAATATACATATAGCTGAAAATTATTCAGTCAAACGTTGGAAAATAACCTCAAAGTAATAATTAATCACGTTTAACAAACTTTACACATTTTTTTTTCCAAAATTACCTTTTATTTTGTATCATAGCAATACAACAATAAAGGAAAGTACACCTAAGATGGTGTATTCCCGTTCGTCCCACTGCCGTCGGCCCACTGAGATGGAACGAACGGGAATTTAAAAATGAATATAAATTATTCACGAGTAGGTAGTGTTAATGATTTGGAAAAAATATATGTTAAATTAGAGAACTTTCTTAATAACTTAATATGTGAATATTTTACATTATGTTTATATACATTATTACATAGATAGTGTAATTAATTTGTAAAGTTATGTCTAACGTGGATAAAAAACAGAGAATCACGCAAAAACTTTCAAGCGTATTTTAATTAAACCTTCACCATTTTAAAGATATTTTAATTACTATTTTTTTTTTAGCTTTTACGAGTACGTGTTTAAATTTTGTTTTATGTATAATAAATTAATTTAATGCGTCTATTGTTTATGTTCCATCTCAGTGGAACGACCGCAGTGGAACGAACGGGAATATACCCTAATACTCTTAATAAAGACATCAAACATTTTTCTGACAATAATCCGTTTTTGACCAAAAAAAGCACAACGGCTCAGCAGGCGGTAGGCGCGAACTTGTTACCCTTTGCCCTTTGTTGATCTAAACCATAAAGAAAACAACAGTGTTTTAACCCTTAAGTTAACCCTTTGCGCCACATGTCGTCACACTGTGGTCGTGCGAAACCGCGAATCAACTCAATAGGAAGACGAACTCATGCTGTGCCAAAGATAATAGCTATTACAATTCCAACCTTATTACGAAGCAATAAAGTTCATGTGTAGATCGTTATACTCATTCAGAATAGGCACAATAATCGTTGTACGAAAACTGTGAAATATGTGGAGTGTATTTTTACGTGTATTGTGTCCGCAATGGGGTTTTTATTGCAAATGTCTGCGCGCGCATTAGTCGGCTTGTTAGCCGAGGATGCTACATATGGTGCGTTGTTATGATTTTTGTGGGCTTGATATTGTTTTTTTGTATTATTGTTATTAATAATCTCGCCGTTCACGTACTTATTCAAAGATAGATCTGATTCCACGAATTCTGATAGGTTGGGAAATACGAACACGTATTGAAACAACGGCATTTATGTAGCTCTTACTGGAGAATTGTATTAAAAGTTCCTTTTGTAGCCAAATGGAATGTTCACAGTTTCGCAAAGCAATCCATCTGTTGTAGAGAGAAACCAAGTTTATCAAACTCCACTCAAGTGCAGCTTTGTGTCCGTTCTGTTTTATAGATCGTTATTTCTAACGTCGAATCTTGAGGTATTAGGGAAAGGTTTTAGTGTCGAAACCCTTTAATTTCCTACTTTTAATGAGGGTCCGGCGCGATAACGCTCTCCGGTCCGGAACGCGTGCCGATAAGTGCCGGACTGGTAGCTTGGGTAGGTAGTAGGTATCTGAGCTGCTTGCTTCCTTATCGTTAGTGACAATTCAACGCGAAATGCGCACTTTAGTTGCTTGCTCATGAAAATGTCCAAGCATTACCAAGCAGCGATCATAAACATTTTTAACAGACTTCAAAAAAGGAGGTTCTGTATTCGAGCCGTATGTATGTATGTATGTTTGTTTGTCCGCGATTTTCTCAAAAACTAATGAACCCATTTTAAAGATTCTTTCACTAACGTGATTTACATACTTTCAGGAAGGTTTTAGTGTAGAATACATTATGTAATTATTCTTATGTACGAAGTTATATGCATAAATGCACTGTATCTCCGGCATTTCTAAGCGGATTTTGATGATTCTTCTTTTCGTTCGACTTGGGCTTACCTAGGTTATGTAATTGTATATTCAACTAAAAATGGAAAAATAAATTTACTTTAAAAAAGTAAAAACCGACTTCAAAACCAAAAACGAATAAAATAACTTTCATAAAACAAGGTGTCTTCAATTCTTTAATGCAGTTTAGGTTGACACCGACTTCACAAGCTGTTAAGTGTTTTATGAAAGTTATTTTATTCGTTTTTGGTTTTGAAGTCGGTTTTTACTTTTATAAAGTAATTTTTTAAAATTTCAGATTATATTATGGAAGTTATGTTTTCAAATGTTCAAAATACTCGTGCTGTAATAGTTCATTTCAATTAAATACTCATAATTACTATAATTTTTAAATACTTAGGTCAACTAAATAGGTCTCCTTTTAAAGGCAATTCATTTATTAAATCTCTGTCAGCAAGATTGCCTGAATTCAGTAGCCTTGTTAAATTATGATGGTTCTAAAGAATGTTTTCATTCTATTAACTCGAGGATTTTTACAAACTCCGCACTTTTTTACTTAACGAAGTAAGACTGTTTTCAGTGTTCCGTACCTCAAAAGGAAAAAAATGGAACCTATAGATAAATCATAAACTTAGCTCAAAAATATGGCACATTAAAAGCACATGAAATAGTTGCTGAATTATCACAGTGACAGTTTGCCAGAGCTGCCAGCCTACTAATTGCCGCCGTAATCATGCCGCTTGGCAGGTAGATTAGTGATGGCAATATGGCATCTACTATCTGTACCTATCTATGTGCAAAATAATGTCTCCCACTTACCGATAATCATATGAATAAGTCTCTAAACTAGACACACCAAAAGAAAAATTTATATTCGAGTAGTTTATTCCTAGCAGAAAAGTTATTCTTGACAGAGACGAAATAAAATTGAAACATAAAAAGCTTGTCAAATAAGAGTAACTTGAAATGATGAGTTTAGAAATTTGAATTTTTTTAATCATCAACATGGTTAAATTAAATTAGCTAGCAAAACTGCAGACGCGATGGGTAACAATATTTAAACACGACAAAACAAAATTAAAAAAGGTTTGATGAATTTTTTTGAGGTCAATAACCGCTGGTAGTATTGTTTCTTGAAGTGCGAGTTGATAAAATCTGTTTTATCGTGTTTTAGGTATCGATAGTTCGATACCCATCAAGTCTGTGAAGTTTAATAAAAAAAAAATTAAACTGATATTTTAAGTGACTACACTACCGGCGGTTGATGACCCCGAAAAAGAAAACATCATCAAATTAATTTATTTTCTGTTTTATCATGTTTAGACATCGAAAGCCATCACGTCTGCAGAGTTTCGCTAGCAAATTTAATTTAATAAATAATAATAAATAATTAAATTATTTACGAGTATTGGCATAAAAATGTGTACAAGCAAAGTGAAGCCCTGACTCCTGCGCTAGGTAACAACACCTGTGTTACAGGAGCCATTAATCCTAAACAGGGCTAGTTTTCATTGACTACCTAATCTTTCACAGGGTGTTCAACCCATGAATATGAACAGGTTTCCCTATGGGACCAACTTTGAAATCACTAAAAACAAAAACAGCTGTTTCATACAAAAGTTCAATACCTTCTCGACTAAAATGTATGAAAGTTGGTCCTATAGGGAAAGTTGTTCACATTCATGGGTAGAACACCCTGTGAAAAATTACTTGGTCATTAAAAACTAACCCTGTATATATATCCATAACGTCTATGAAGTTGCGCTAGTCAATTTAATTCGATCGTGTATATTATTATCACATCACATCACATGATAAAGGCGAAAGTTTGTGAGTGTGTGTGTGCGTGTGTATGTTTGTTACTTCTTCACGCTCAAACGGCTGGGCCGATTTGGATGAAATTTGGTATGTAGATAGCTTATACCCTGGATTAACACATATGCTAATTTTTATCCTGGTCTACGCGGGTGAAACCGCGGGGTGCAGCTAGTTAATAATAATTTAAACTTGTAAACCCCTGAAGTGAAAACAAAATGTCCTCTGCACATTGTCACATCCATTCCGTACACGATTTACTCGAGTGTAAGTTATTCCCAGCGAGCGTACTGTAAGCTCTTCACACAGCTTACACTCAAATCCTCTTAGTCGATAACTTGTGACATTAATGAAAATTTAGTATCGAGGCAAAATGTTTACCAACGTTTTTGAAGGTAAGTCATGGTTTTAAAACTTTCTGAAAAGCGAGGCGACTGGGAAAGTTTCTTGTTTTTAACTACTTAGCCGTTAGGTAACCGCCTAGCCTTTTAACTAAACGGCGTCGTTCCGCTAGCGGCCTGAATAATATTCAATTGTAGTTGAACTGTGAACTGTGACCAACCACGCGCGAGCCGAAATGGTTGCAGTAACTAAGCCAGGGCACCCCGAACAAATGGGTTAGGTTAGGTTAGAACCGTGACCAACTGCGTGCGAGTCGAGCGAACGAAGCGAGCAGTTCCGCGGTATGTGACCGGCGAGCACTTCTTCCAAAGGTTAGGCGGTTAACTGCGACGTACGACGATGTGATCGTAGCTAGAATCCAGCTAGATGATCAGATCACGGACGGCGTAAAACAATGCTCCTATAAATGTTAAAGTTGCCTGTTTTGAATTGCGATTGTCTCAGTTTGCTTACTGTCTATAAAATCCTACTTCCACACACACACACCCCCACAAATACACACATACACACTAATAATAAAAACACACTCACTAACTTGCTCCTTCTTCACGCTCAAACGGCTGGACCGATTTGGATGAAATTTAGTAGTAGATAGCTTATACCGTGAATTAACACATAGGCTACTTTTTATCCCGGTCTACGAAACTGAAACCGCGGGGCGCAGCTAGTATTATAAACGCCGAAGTTTGTGAGAATGGATGGATGGATGTTTGTTAATCTTTCACGCAAAAACTATTAAACGGATTGTGATGAAATTTGGTACATAGGTAGTTTATAACCTGCATTAACACACAGAATAATTTTTCTCCCGATATTCCTACAGGTTCGAGACATACGCGGGTGAAGCCGCTGGCGAAAGCTAGTAATGTAATATGTATCAGTAAACAATATCTAGTGTAAACTGCATTGAACTCGTAATAACTGTGATACATCAATTTACGGCTGCCAAAGTTACAGATCGATTGTCTGTTTTGTTGCATGTGAGGTATTTAACCCTTCCTACATAATAATATGTGGGTATAATAAAAATATTGATATTATATTTTTCTTTTACATACAGATTCAGGGTAATATTGTACATACTGCCATGACGCTTAAAAAACTTAAGACACTTTGTCTTGTACTATTTTAAAATACATATAGTCTCATGTCTGTCTCTGTGTCTTCGTCTCTTAAATCAATCACTACATAATATTCTACAATTCGTTCATGTATCTGCTTGGTCTATAAAAATAGGTAGGTAAGTACTTACTTAATTGAATAGTAACATTTTGCAACCAGGAATTTATGTAAAAATAATTTGAATTGGCACATTTTGTGTAGGTCTGTGATACTTTTTGGCAACTTATTGTATATTTTGGGTGCCATGCCCAAAATGTTTTTATTAAATACTGATTTTTTATGACGTCTTACGCATATTTTATTTTTGTGTCGTGTGCTTATTGGATGGCTATAAAGATGTAGATTAGCTTTGACAAAGATCGCCACTTCATATATATAAAGACACGGGAATGTTAGTAACTGGAACTGTTGAAAATGTGGCTTACAGCTTTCTGTGCGTTGTAAGTGTTTCTTAGGAAGTGATTACATAATCAGCCTATAATTTTCTCACTACTGGGACACAGGCCTCCTCTCTTCAAGATAGTGGGCTGTAATCCACCACGCGGGCCCAGTGCGGGTTGGTAGATGTCACATGTCTTTGAATTTTTTGGTTCTAGGACATACCGGTTTCCTCACGATGTTTTCCTTCACCGTTTTGAGAGTGATGAAATTATTTACATAAGGTAAAGTGGCCTACCTGGGTTCGAACCCACGACCTACTCGGACCTACCGACCTACGACCTACTCGTAAGTCGAGGCCACTGACCTCTATTAAAATACGCTGGACTGGCTATCGCTATTAATTTCATGTGCCTATTTGAAAATCGCCATTTTGGCGCTGACGGCAGCAGTGTGGGGGAATGGAACTAATACTAGTGATGTATAACAAAAGGTTTGTTATCGATAAAAACTTTTCTGATATCGACCACAATGATAGAAATATTACAATTACAATACAAGCTATGATACAATCACTGTCACTATTATAACACTTTAATTTATATCACAATCACAGTAAACACTTTAGAAAACTTTTTATTCCGCAGAGACACTTAGCGTAAAATCAACAAACAACAGCCATTTGCAATCTTTTTAGTTCTCAGAACTCTCACGCCTGTCACTGGGGGCGCTTTGAATCGGCACAGCAAATAGCTGTCATTTTTTAAGGGATAGCCAGTCCAGCGTATTTTAATAGAGGTCAGTGGTCGAGGCCGTTACCACTGGGCCCCCACTGCTCTAGGAAGTGATTAATAAATGAGTAATGAGGGATTATATCGAGCGGTTAACCAGTAGTGTCCACCTGTGCTGTAACTACATTATACTACGATCACCATCCCGCGAGGAGTATATTATTAGGTCATAAAACCGTGCACCAGGATGTACCTATAATAAATTCATGATTATGTAGCTAAGTACTCACATTTTCGATCGTCATTTTGAAATATACAAGGTGTATTACAAGGAGCTCGTGGCTAAGTAATAACAGCCACACGGGTCAACCCATCAGGTTAAGCTACGCTTCCCGGGGTCGGTCCGTGGATGGGTGACCATCTTTACATACCTAGACTCCTCCGTGCCTCGGAAAGCACGTTAAGCCGTTGGTCCCGGCTGTCATTCGTGGATCTTTGACAGTCGTTACGGGTCGTCAGAAGCCCGAAAATCTGACAACCAGCCTTACCAAGGGGTATCGTATTACTCAGTTAATGGGTTGTGGAGGTCAGATAGGCAGTCGCTCCATGTAAAATCGCTCCATCTGGTTAGACTGGAAGCCGACCCCATCATAGTTGGGAAAAGGCTAGGCAGATTGATTTATTAATAGGTCTTTACCTATGAAATTGCCGTTTTGTATGAAAAAATTTTAACGAATTTTTTTCATGCATTTTTTATTTGTATTAATCGAAGTAATCACCCATGCAATTAATGCATCTTTGCCAACGCAGTGGCAGTTTATTGATGCCCTTCTTAAAGAAATCAGCTGGACGGGAGGCAACAAATTCTTCAAAGGCATTTTGTACTGCCTCTCGGGTATTGAATTTTTTTCCCGCCAAGAAGTTATCCAAATTCTGGAAAAAGTAGTAGTCTGTAGGCTCAAGGTCTGGTGAGTAGGGCGGATGACGGAGAGCTTCCAACCCCAGTTCTTGCAACTTGGAGACCGTCTGCTGTGCAGTATGAGGTCGCGCGTTGTCGTGCAGGAGCAGCGGAGACGAGCGATTGAACAATGCTGGTTGGAGATGTGCCAGCTTCTCCATCATTGTGTTCAGTTCTTCACAGTACACATCTGAAGTAATGCTCACCCCGTTTGGTAAGAAGCTGTGATGAATCACACCGGCGCTAGACCACCAAACAGTGACCATCACTTTTCTAGGGGTAAGTTTTCGTTTAGGGCATTGTTTAAGTGCTGAACCAGGATCCAACCAACTTGCTGAGCGCTTGCGGTTATCAAACAGAATCCATTTTTCATCGCAGGTAACAATGCGGTTCAAAATTCCTTCATCTGTGTGTCTGTTGAGCTGTTGAGCAGTGCAAGGCACGTCTCGACGCGTACTTCGCGCTGGCGATCATTGAGTTCGTGGGGCACCCATTTGTCAAGCTTTTTTACCTTGCCAATTTGACGCAAATGGACCAATATTGTTTTGACGCTAACGTCGAAAGCTGCTGCTAATTCAGCCGTAGATTGTGTATCATCAGCTTCCACAATCGCCTTTAATCCGTCATTGTCGACCAAAGTCTTCGGACGACCGCGAGGTTCATTTCTCAGGTCGAAATTTCCAGAACGGAAGCGAGCAAACCAATAACAAGTGGTGCGTTGGTTTGTAGTGTTAGCTCCGTAAACGTCGTTGATGTTGCGTGCCGCTTGTGTCGCGTTGCTGCCACGACGGTACTCATATTCCATAATTACTCGAATTTTTAACGTATCCATGATGACGAAAAAGATTGAAATGCGATGAAAATGTAACACTAATCAATAAACAAATGACTACTTTTGGAAAGAAAAATCCATGTTTTTAAAATAAAATTAATTTGAAATTAGAATTCTTAGCCAAACAAAAATTATTTTGATTTGAAATGGCCAGTACTGCAGAACGGCAATTTCATAGGTAAAGACCTAATATAAGAAAGTTGTGGTCTTTAAGGGTGTGGTACAGACCATCAAACTGAACTAATTTCTTCGTGGGACAAGATCGTAATAGAGAAAAATTACCAGCCGGTACATTTGGGTCGAGTAGGTATTGAAGCTTTGTACGGGACAGATGATAATTTTTTCTCGATTACGATGTTGGGCCCATGGAGAAAGTTATTCCCTTAAATTCGACTACAGCTTTCTGATACACCATGTAGAATTTGGCGTCCGTTGAGTACGCACGGCTACAGATCAAGCTATACATTTCTAGTGTAAGCTAATCTCGCATTGTACAGGATTTCCTTACAATGAAAGGTCAGTGTAATCTGGAAATGTATAGCTTGATGTGTAGCCGTGTGTACTAGACAAATGTTATAAGTTCCTACATATCTTGATAACTTTCAGTTTACCTCGTATAACAGCAAAAAGTGTACTTACCTATTCAATTACAAATAAGCACACCAAAATTAATACATCTTTAAATCAGTGGTATTCGTAACGATTGGATTTTAATAACATTTCAACCGCGGGGCTTTGGTGTTCGTGAATCCGGAATTAATTTATAGTGATAATAGCCTACTTATTATTTAAAGTCGGTTCCAACCCGCATGGGAACAGACAAATGAAATATTGGAGCTTACTCGTAATTGAAATATCCTGTTTAAGGGTCAAGCAAATGAAAGTTAATTTAAAATCAATTATTACTTGACTGAATGCAACCCAGCTGAATGCTGTTTGTTTTAAATCTTTGGGGATTACGTATTTAATTGAAATTAAATTATTATATCGAATCATGAGAATTTGAATGATGTTGTAATAATGATCATTTTGGCCGATAATACGACCTCAATTGGCTTAGCATGATCCTCCGTTATGTCGAAAATACTGCAGCATTAATTTTGAAATAAATATATGGTAAAGTTGAGGATTAATGTTAAGTAGGTTACTATGTTTGTCGAAAACACGATTCCATAAAATTTTCTCGAAAAAAACGATGGATGGATTGTGTGAAAGATGACATGGCTAGAAAGGGGGTGACTACCGAGATGACGATTAATAGAGAAGTATGGAAAAAAAGGACATGTTGCGCTGACCCCAAATAGATTGAGATAAGGGCAGGAGAATAATGATGAGAAAAAAATTCCTTTACCTCCAAACCGAACAATAAACCGCTGGTATTCAAAAAATACTTCAAATTAGATCAAGAAACTTTGCATACCATCTGAACTAACTATAAAGCAGGTCTTATGTTTTTTTTATTTTTTTCAAATTACCATTATTTTCACCATAAAAATCAATTATCTAAACTATCGGCGCCCAGCACCGCACTCAGTCTCGCTCTCACTCAGTCCACGAGAAAACATTTGCCCGCGTAAACATAGTCTAATTAACATAGTCTAATTTTCATAATTTTTGGAAATGTTGTAGTATAATGAATAACTAGTCCGTAAGTTTTTTTATAAACGAAACTAGTGACCCCGCCCTGCTTCGCACGGTTTTAACGACTTCACAAAACATGAAGGTTTCTATATTATATCTAAGTTAAATATTAATGGATTATAAAAATTTGTGTATTATAAACCTTCCGGTAAAATAAATTCTCTAAATGATAGTGATAACCGCATCAAAATCCGTTGCGTAGTTTAGAAGAACAACGCGGCCACACAGACAGACACGAAACGACTTTATTTTTAATAAGTACAGACATTGTGTACGAAATAAGTTATTAGCATCTAATAATATATATTTTTGACTTAAAAAACTAAACTGAATTACTAAAAAAGAAAAACGTACAAACCTAGACTAAGGTGTACTGAAACTAATGAGACCAAAATTGTCTCATTTCGTAGAGGTTTAAGGGAGGTGAAAACGTTGAAACAATATTTCAAAAAGGAAATGTAGGTGATTACCTCCAAGACTCGCAACTCTCTCTATCCCGCCCGGAGGCAGGCAGAGCAAGCGGTATGAAACATAGCAGTTTTGAAAATACCTACTCGCGTATTGTTTGCGTCACGTAAAAATGGCATGGTATGGTTGTGCGGTTACCAGCGCTCTTATTACATGGCACGATCTATACAAAGTTACAGTTGTCCGCTGGCCAGCGTTCTTTACATGACGCGAACTATATCGGCACTTCACTATCCTCTTAAATATTAAATAATTACTGAGTAGGAGAACAAATAGTAGATAAAAATGTCATTAGGACAATCTTTTAGCAACCTTCAGTTGGGGACAAGCGGAGTTATATTTAGGTAATTTGTGTAGATAGGTATTCTGCTACTTATTCTGCAATAGGAATGTCTCCTGAGTAAAAAAAAAGAAATTCTGTTGAGTCCGTCAGTCAGATAATAAAAAGTATTTTTTTTTGCTTTATCATATTTATAAAAAATACTTAAATAATACGAATTAAAGTTGGGGAGTACAGCTCACTACGTCATAACTACGTACTACGTATAAAATCTAGCAATGAGTGACGTCATGTCACATTTTAATTCAATGTATCGCCGTAATCTTTTGATTACGTAAAAAAACGTGTCTAATATTTTTTTAATAATTGGACAAGAAAAAAAATTAGTCGACATCCCTATTGATTGCAAAATAAGTAGAAATCGGAAATCCGAACGATTGTAAATCGTAGCCAAAAATCGCTACGGTCGTAGCATTCGTAGCACCTGCGTAGCACTCATTAAAATTCTTACGGCAACTACTGTAGGAATAAAATGTCGATACCCGTTATTTCAATTGGCGTAAGGGACATTTTGACGAAAATTTGTTGTGGTATATCTCATCGGATTCAGAATTATGAACTCTATCGACTGGTTTATACGAATTAAAGAAAAATTTTTTGCTGTATTTCGATACATACAGTAGTAGTTATAACGGTTCTACACGCGTACATGACCACAGACCATCATAGAAACGGGTTTTGTCAACGGAAGAATAGACAAAACACAGATTGTAGAAATATTTCGATGCATTCTACGCGTCTAAGCATGGCAATGTGCAATTTTGTCTATTTTCAGGGTTCTGTACCTCAAAACCTTATAGGATCACTCGTGTGTCTGTCTATCTGTCCGTCTGTCACAGCCAATTTGCTCCGAATCTAATGGACCAATTTTGTAATTTGGTACACATATTAACTTCTGTGACCCAAACACGGGGGTAGAGTAAATAAATGAATTATGAATATGGGGAGCAAATAAGAAAATTAAAAAAAAAGTTTTGCAAATGTGTGATGTATATACACATGACATGACGGTGTGACATATCAAATGAAAGGGCTTACTATGAAGGTCTCAAATATTTTTTTTTTATTATTTTATAATAAATTGTTTTAAAGTTATTTAAGAAAATAGACGAAAATTAACCATTCCACTCCCTACTGAGCCCAAAATTTTGAAAAAAATACAGAAAATATTCTTTTCTTATAGATTACAGGAAAACGTATAAGAAGTCTGTGGTCTTAAAATAAAATGGTAAATCTCTCAATATTGTGAGTACAAACTTACATTTACAGTTGCAGTGTATGGGAGAACATGTTTTTAAACTACAGTGTTAAGTTTGTTCTTGGGATAAACTCATCCCAACTACGGAACCCTTCATTGTGCGTGGTCCGACACGCACTTGCCCGTTTTTTTTCCGTCGACAAAACGTCGTCATGCTACGCGTGCTGATGAGACGTCATGAACTGAATAAAATAATTGTGTCGGTATTTCCAATTTTGTAAAGCTGCCTTTTATGATATTTATTATTTGAACTTATATACATCTTCACGGAAAACGTCCCTGGAATGATATGGGTTACATAATATGGGACAATAAAGAGATTCTTCGTGGGACTTAAAAACACAAACATTACACGTGCAAAACTGTACATACTCGTACAGTCAGCAACAAAAGTCGATTAACACTTGCAGTTTTTTAATCTTAATTATTAAGCGAAATATTTAATTCAAATCGGAACAGAAGTACTTAAAATTTTAAGAACCTTAACTATTAACAGTTAACCGAAAAAAAGCAGTTTATCGAATCATTTTGTGTTAATTTATATGATGTCAAAAAGTTGCAGTGTTAACCGACTTCTGTTGCTGACCGTACCTTATTTCAAATATTTGGGATCGTTTTCAATCAACTAATCAATTATTATCGTAACTCGAATTTAATCTTTACTTAACTCGAATGTTTCTTTACTAGCTTCTGCCCGCGACTTCAGCTGCGTTTACCGGGATAAAAGTTATTCTATGTCTTAATTTCATCCAAATCTTTTCAACAGTTTCTGCGCAATTGAGTAACAAACATCCAAACTTTTTTTTTTACAATTTTTTTTTAATGCGAAATGTTGACCTCGATCTCGCCTGGCCGAAAACGATAATAATTTAGTAGGATGTATTCTACCAAGCAGCTTATGCCAAACACTTTAGTCTTTATTCATTGTTTCACCAAACCGATGAATGAATGAAATGCACCGAACTCCGCGTGGTGACCAGACTCGATTGCTAGAATGAACCCAAAGATTCGAACCTGGTCCAATATGGCGAGTTTAAATTTAAATCCAATACGTCTGAATATTCTCGCCAGTGGAATGAAAAATTTCAGCTCCAGCGTACATATCCAATGAATATAATTTTCGATATCGCGAATTTTTTTATACATCGTTATTTTAATACTTCGTTATCCGGTAAAATATCAAAGACGATATGTTTTGAGAGCAAGTAGGACAAGCTGCCGACCGCTTCCCCATTTTTGTCGTAAATCATTACTTTAAAATTATTGTCGGTACCTAATCCGATGTTGGGAATTTTAATCCTGAAACTTTCAATTTTCGGGTGGTTACTATGTTTGTCCTTGATACATAATTTATGGCTAAGTACTAAATTCATCAGTTGCCAAGCCTTTTCCCGACTATGTTGGTGAATGGGGTCGGCTTTCAGTCTCACCTGACGCAGCTGAATACCAGTATTTTACATGGAGCGACTGCCTATTTTGAACCCCACAACCCAGTTCCCCCATGGTAAGACTGGTTATCAGACTTTCGGGCTTCTGACGACCCGTAACGACTGTCAAAGATCTGCAAATGACAGCCAATGGCTTAATTAGCTTTCCGAGGCACGGAGGGGTCTCGGTATCTAAATGTACCCATAGCTTAACCTGATTGATCGATCCGTAGCCACGGGCACCTCAAGTAAACAAATTAAGGAAGTACTAAATTAATTTGTCAAAAACTTTCAGGATGACTTGTTGCTACCAATTGTAACAGAAACTAAATACTGTATTGTACTTTAAACTTAATGAATGTCTAAAAGTTAAATGTAATAATGTACCTACTTTAGTATTCATTGACGTCATAATGCTATTATTATTGTATGTACTTAAAACTTAAGTAACATTTAAAAAAGAAAGGGATGTGATAAACAATTAAATGTAGCACACAACTCATTGGTAGCGCCTCAAGCAAGAGAGTCCCGTTCTATCCCCTGTGGCGACTAGACGTGCCCTAGTTGAGTCTGAAATCGCCAAGGTTTTGGTGCGTGGTTGTTATGTTGGTTACGATAGTTCATTGTTGAGGTTTCCATTCATTCTTTAACCTCCTTATGCTACCTCTACGGATAAGAAAGGACTCTTTCTTTTTCAAGAAAAGAATCTTTCCTGGTTACCAACAAACGGTTTTAAATACCATTGTGCAGGACGCTTTATGCGATCTTTCCTCCAGCATCCGCAGCTGATCCGTATGTTTCTCGTAAATCAGGTGTGGACATATTTCATAGTAAGCTGTTCCTTTGTGCCAATTTATTCCATATCGTCCGTCTGCCGGTTTTGTTTACGATTGCTTGTTAGACGTGCATTGAGGGCAGAATATCGATGGCATCTTTTTATGGTTGGAACAAGGAAGTTGCTCGCTGACCTTTTTGTCAGAACCTTAGTAGATCTACTGCTAAAGTAATTTTTAGGGTTCCGTACCCCAACTGTGCCAACGGGACCCTGTTACTAAAACTCTGCTGTCCATCCGTCCGTCTGTCTTAGGGCTGTATCTATTGAACCGTAATAGGTAGTCACTTGAAATCTTCACAGAGTGTGTACCTACTACTATGTCCGCTATAACGACAAATCATAAAAATAAATCCCGTAAATAAAATAAAAGTAAAATTAAAGAGAGTCCCGTCCCGGTAGTAGAAAAGTGTTTTTAATTAAGTATTGAAAAAAAATATGTACAGTGCTAAAAAAAAATATACAGTACCAATAGTGGTACGGAACCCTTCATAGTGCAATTCCACTCGCACGTGGCTTCTTTAGAAGTTGGTCTTCAATAATTTTGACATCGTCATGTAGAGCTCGTCTAAGGTGAAATAACGCGCCCCACTACCGCATTTACCGTAGTGTACGTATACAAATTTAAGGAGTGGGGCGCGTCATTTCAGAGTAGACAAGCTTAATATGATGTAACTCTCATACTCATATACATAAATGTTGTAGTCCCACTTCATAATGGCGAATGTATGAGGTCTGTGTTACGAGCCCGAGATCTGCTTCTTGTCAGCATGGTTCATTATTAATTTAGTTGTAAACTCACTGTTTTTGTACTTTGTAACCGTTATTCTTTGTTAATTTTAGGTATATCATGATAATTTTGTTTTAAGTAAACTGAACCTTACGTCAGTGGTAATAAAACACCATGGCACCTACCTGTACTAACCTCAATGCTGTGGTGATGCCATGATTAGAGATTTAATATCGATTCCCCACGGACTGAAGGTGGTGAGATCTGTGTTCAACAGAAGTCGTCAATAAGTTAAGTAGATGTAGGATTTCTTGTTATTACGGAAGAAAAAACGACACCATTACGTATCATGCCAGCTAAAATACAAATTGCGCCCAACTCTTCAGAACGAGGTCGCTGATAAGAATAAGTCATAAAAAGCAAAACGTAAACTTCAAGACCGGCTGGGTATCTACATTTATCTCGAGTATAAAGAGACACCAGCCCTCCTACACTATAAATGAGACTTAAAAGAATTTTTCCGTGTAAATTGTAAAGTTTAGAAGTTTCCCCAGCATCGCAGGAGCGTCGTTGAATAAATATCACGGTACATAAGTTCCCGCTTTTGTCTCGGAGCCTCCAACAAACTGCGTATCTACCTTTTTAAGACAATTTGCTTTAAAAATTTACCAGTACTCGTGGTAATTGAAGTCAGGCCAGAATCGCGCACAAATATACTTTGTTATTAAGGCACCTTCCTAATTTGTGAAATAAAAAAATAAGAAGGAATTTGCGCCGAGATTTTCTGGTATACGCTGAAACATTGCGCCGCAATGTTTTGTTTGAATTTTAATTGTAAATGGAGCTGAAGTATTTAAATTTTTAATCTTTTGTGCTCGAGAGAAACAAAACAAAGTAAATGTCGCTCATAAAAGTTAAATACACACTTCTTGATTACCCACCACCACTACTTTTAGGAACCTTAAAAAAAGGCTATCATCATCATCCTCCACAGCCTGACTTCACCCATAGCTGAGCATAAGCCTCTTTTTTCTTGTGCCTATCTCAACGCTCCTGTGCCTGCCTCATACAGGTTTTGCCCCTGATGGCAACAGTCTCGTCTTCCAATCCTTGCACGTCATTCAGTCACAGTCATCCTACCTGTCATCTCTGCGCCTTGCCAGGTGTCATGCTCATATAATAATTACGTTTTCCTTATAACCAATTCTATTAAAGAGTTGGTTAATAAAGCCCTATTTCATCTATGATCAAGTTCATTTTCAAACAAAATAGAGTGATATTTGCCTGAACGCTCAGCCGGATTTTATCGGTGCGTGCATAACTTAGTTAAATGCGGATATAACCGCATAAAGCGAATTCGCTTCGGTTCAAACCGGATTACGTCTGGTGATGCACACGAAAATAATGGAGTTACTGCGTTGTTCAGGACACCGTGTTTGTTATACTAACGAACATACATTTTGCTATAATTTTTGCTATTTTACTAATGGTTTTATATATTATTATGCGAAATATTGGATGTTTTGATGTTCAGGTGAGGTTAGGTGTATGTTTCAAACTTAGGTAATCGCGACTTTACAGTTCAACGGATTTGAATGGGAGCTATACAGGGTATTCACCAGGAAATCTGAGAACTTTCAGATCATAACTATCTATCAATGTTTGTAGAACTTCATCTGAACCGCCGGTAGTTTGTGGCGGCATCTACATCGCCACATGCGAACTACGCATCACAATGACGTCACGCAAAATCCTGCATCGCGCAAACAGAGATTACCGCGCGACTGGCATCGTATACGACATAGAACAGATAAAGACTCTGTTCTGTGGTATACGACATCCCGACATCAACCGTTGGACAGTAGATCACCAGACACGACACCTGCTGGTCGGAGGATCCTCCCTTTTCTATGGTGAACTTTACACCCTGTTCCTCATACCTCTATAAGTTTACCATGGTAATCTGAACAATGTGACTTGTTAAGTCCTAGTAAAGTTTTTCCCATAAACGCTTTATAGAATGGTTACACATAGTTGGTGCTAGCATCTGACTATTAGGTACTGTAAAGGATTGAGGATTTGATCAAGCCTCGTTAATATAATACTGGCTGACATTCAATCATTCAAATATGGAATATCTTCTGTCAAGAAAGTGATCCTCGTTTTCTTGATAGGATGACATAGTAGAATCTGGTCTGGGCTCGGCGTAGAACTAATTTAGTAGGAGTGTGAATTATAATAATGAATCTTAAAATATAGAGGGCTTCAGCCCCATTTAAATAGAGTCCCTCTCGTATTATTTAATAGTTTAGTAAATCTTCTACTGTGAGGTTCGAGGCCTCACAGTACCTACTAATAAGTATTTAAGTATTAAATGAATCTGCAATCAAAATCATACATCCATACATTCACAATAATAAATGGTATTCAAACGTATTTGAAAAACATCCAATTGAGACGGACATAATAAAGATGAGAAGGACCGGATGCCCGATATTAAAGCAAGGAGCGGAGCTGTAACGAACTCAATGGGATATTAAAGGATGTAGAAGATAAATTATGTTATTCAGGGTCGCGAGTTTGCGAAATGTGAACACGATAGTAGGTACCTATCGTGTTCATATTTCGCAATGTTTAACGGACAGACATGATGACAGCAGGCGGATGATATTTATCTACATAAATTATACAGTGCCTCAAACGTGGCGGTTCAAAGGCAAACGGGGTAAAGCGGAGGTGGAAGACAAAACCCTGTGTACATTATTCTTGTTGCTCATAATGAGAACAATGTAAAAAAACAACAACAATTAAAAATATAAGATTAAAAATAAGCCCTGGCAGTTAAGAAGTGACCAGTCTCAACTGACGGCGCCCGTTCACGAACATGACGCGTGGATCAGCACCATCCAGCTCAACCATTTTTAACCGACTTGAAAAAGGAGGATTATGTATGTTCCCCGATTACTCGAAGATGGCTGGACCGATTTGGATTTTATTTGTTTTATTCGAGAGGGTATGGGTATACATCACAGTTGGTCCCATATAAATTTGATTAACTTTGCTTTGGTAGTTTTTGAGTTAGCTTCAATAATACGTATTTTTTCCTCACTTTTATATGGATGATGTTCTAGTTTGTTTGTTAACTTTAATTTCGGAAGTCGGTGGCAAAAACGAAAACACATTTAACTAGACACCGACTTTCGAAATTAAAGTTATTTTTCATTTTCTAGTGTTGTTTTTGGAAGTCGGTTGTATTTTTTTGTAAAAAAGTTTTTTGTAGGGACTGGACACTGGTCCCTCTTGAATCTTGACAAACTTTCAGTCGCCATTCACGACACCAGCTCAACCGATGAGTAGGGTCTACCTATTCTAAACCAGGACACAATATTAAATCAACATCTAATATTAGAGTACGTATGATTTGTTAAGCCAATTTCTGCCAAATACAGTATCAAATAGGTACTGACAAAAGTGCGGTTGAATACAATCTACAAAGAATCCCCTGACCGTCGTCAACGTCCGACAAAACTGCTGAGCACAGATATTTTATCATAAAAGTGGTTGAAAAGTGTTATCGTGCACAATTTCAAGCTACTTTATTATAATATACTTTGGCCAAATTGGTGTCCGACTTCGAAGTTATTTAATTTATAAAGTATTAAGTGGTTTTACCCGCGTAAGTCTAGAACCCATAAGAATATCGGGATTAAAAGTACCCTATGTGTAAATCCAGGGTGTCAGCTGGCTCCACACGAAATTTTATCAAAATTGGTCCAGCCGTTTGAGCGTGAAGAAGTAACAATCATACAAACACACACACTCACAAACTTTCGCATTTATTTATTTTAACATAAAACGGCCAAGGCGAGTTACCAGTTAGTTAAGGGGTATCGTTTATAATATTAGTGTGATAATAAAACAAAATGTATAAACATAATGTATTAAATATCAAAATCGCTCTGGTAAGTCTGGTTGTCAGACGTTCGGGCTTCTGACGACCCGTAACGAATGTCAAAGATCCGCGAATGTCAACCGGGACCCTTTCCAAAGCACGGAGGAGTTTCCGTATGTAAAAATGGTCACCCATCCATGGACCAATCGCGGCATCGTAGCTTAACCTGATCGATCGACCCGTGCGGCTGTTATTACTTAGCCACGAGAACTTCAATATAGCACAGAAATCTGAATGTTTTGATATGTCGCCAAATGTTATAAGATTGCATGCTCCCGCGCAAAGCATGGCGGGTCGCTAGTTCTATCCTATCCTAACTAATATTATAAATGGGAAAGTGAGTTTGTTTGTTTATTACTCTTTCACGCTAAAACGGTTATAACCTGTATTAGAACATAGGATACTTTTTATCCCGTGGCTACTCCCGTGCGATGATTTCCGAACTCCATACGGGCGAAGCCGCGGGCAAAAGCTACTTTTTTATAAATTGAGTTTGGAAACATGGAAATAATTAAATGGACACAAAACGATAGTAGCTACTTTCTATTGTACTTACCTACTTCAATTTGATGAATTCTGCAAAGTTTACAAAGTGAAACTTCAAACAATTGATTGTCAAGACTTAGTTGGACTGGCTGTGCAGAATACTTAATAAAAGGTATAATAAACGTTGTACGTACTGTCGACAAAACGGACGCCTTCACACCTTAAAGTTGTTTTTTGTATATATATTGATTAAATGAAAAAACCTTGTTCCTATGGTCCTTTGTTTTACTTTGTCATATGTAGTACGTACTATCGACAAAACGGACGCCTTCACACTTAAAAGTTGTTTTTTGTATATATTGATTCATTGAAAAAACCTTGTCCCTATGGTCCTTTGTTTTACTCTGTCATAAGTACAATCCAATTTTGAAGCAATTTTGCTTGCAAGCTGCAATAGCTTGCAAGCAAAATTGCTTCAAAATTGCGAAACGCCTAGCGATTGTCGATGGTACTTATGTAGTGTATTTATTGTAGTCTGATGTGGTGATAGTTAGCAGAGAGGATAGCATAATCTAGAACTATTGCATGAAGTATTATTGGACCCTGGAAACACCTGGATGAGGGCCGCACAGAACTGGGAAGTATGGCTGAAACAAGCGGAGGCATATACCCAGCAGTCATCACTGCTGGGTATATGCCTCCGGTATCACCCATCGGTGATTCTGGCGTGACATGATGATGATGACTCTCTTTTTGTTACTTTTAAGCAGCAACATACTCATTTTTTCCGCAGCTATCGCCTCGCTCGGCCAACAGGACGCTGGTTTCGTGTCTCATAATCCTGTATCGCTACGGAGATATAGGCTGACAGGCTTATACAATTACGAGTACTAGCTTTTTCCAGCGGCTTCGCCTGCGTGGATGTCGGAAATTATCCCACGGGAACCGTTATCTATCTCTGTGCCAAATTTCATCCAGATCCGTCCAGCCGTTCTGGTGTGATTGAGTAACATACATCCATCCATCCATCCATACAAACTTTCGAATTTGTAATAGTAGTAAGATAACTATCCATTTCGTGTATTTCTCAGTATTTTCTGTTCGTTTCACAATTGCTTAGAGGTTCCTCTGCTTTCTATTTTTCTTCATATGTATTAATTCAAAAACTTTTGTTATTACCTATGTTATATACAAAGTTTTTTTCGAATTTGTTTTAAGTAAACATAACTTTGCTTTGTTCTTTGCTTTTTCTTTTTGGAATAGGTTATTATGTAGGTACCTATATATAAAGTAGTAAGTACCTACTCTGTAACATTTGATTTTTTCAGAAGATATAATTGGTACCTACTGTAAGCAGATGATGTAGCCAATAGGTAAGTATTCAACGCAAAGTACCTATGAGTTTAGTCAGATTTCCAAAAAAAGTCACTTCACCTAAACATCAGCCGGCCTATTCTGTAAAAATATCACCGTGAAAACATGGGTGAAGTGAGCTTGAAGTGAGTTTTCAATTCCTAGCAATCAATCTGCGTAGCCTTTTCTCAACTAGTACCATATTCATGTGGCTCGATGCGCCTCTGGTTGCAGAGGTGCATCGATAGCCTATGACATTCTTAAACTAATTCATTGCTACAACAAAGATGACATTAGGATTATCTTGTAATGGGTTCCAGCGCACATAGGGTTACGGGGCAACGAGGAGGTTGACAGACTGTCAAAACTGGCAGTGGAGACGGGCAATGTTACATCATTTATGTCTGATTACTGGGAATATTTCTCCAGGTTTAAGAGTCTATGTTTCGACAATTGGAAAGAATATTTTAATGAAATATCCAAAGAAAAAGGCATTTGGTACAAAATCATTCAAAACGAGCCACCTCGTGAGCCCTGGTTTGATGATAAATGTTTAACTAGTTAGCGATAAGACTTCGTTCCGGCCACTTTCCATCGGCAAAGTTTGCTTTCTTAAGCGAAAGGCTACATCGCCTAATTGTGAGACATGCAATAAAATTAAAGATGTGCAACATTTGCTGATGGAATGTGCTAAGAACATATTTTGTTACAGTAAGATACAAGCCAATAACTAACTAAACCAAAAAAAAAACACTTTTTTTTATTAATTTTTTTGTTTTTAGTTAAGTTGTAGGTTGTAGATGGGGTGGTGTTGAAGTTATAAATTTTAAATGCGCCCTACTATCACTTGTAGTCGGTATATCAGACATGTTTGCAAATAGAACTTGTGTATGCACCATCAATCACTTCGTCATAACTACTAAAACGCAAATGATTTATCATCGTAACTGTACTTTGGGGTCGAAAGGAAACTAAAACTTGGCTGGAAAATAAAATCCACTCTCGACCCCCAAGGGTTGAGAATAAACTATAGTTTGGGGTCCAGTGGACACATTATTTATTGGGGGTCGAGGAGCCGATAGTAAGTGGACTAAACGGAAATATTACGCGGGCGAGTCGCGGGCAGAAGCTAGATTACTTATAAGGAGGAGATGGCGGGACGAACTCGACTCTTTTCTAAAATATTGGCCACATACAGCAGCAGATAGGGATAAGTGAAAGGAGGGAAGTACTTATAAGTTTAGTCTACTTTCGCGTATTGCTGGAAATCTCATAAATTCGAAGTTTTGGTTCCAAGACATGGCCTCAAGATGTTTTTAGAGCAGTGGACCCGCGTGGTGGAGAGTATTAAACTTTGATTACGTGTGATCAAGTAATATAGCACGTTATTCTTCAATAGGAATAGGTACTTTTTGCCCATTATTTATATACCTGTCGTGGATTCTGAACGGAGCGTCAAGATGTACCGACTTGGGTGTGTTCGGAAATGGGGTTGGCATCACTGTGCGAGCTGTTAATGTCATTTTGAGTTTGCGGGGAAAAATAACGGTGATAGATGACGGCTGTCATTCAAGGTTCCGGTACTTTACGGGGACTTCGTGATTAGCCACCGAACTGAACGGACGTGCTCTACCAACCTCGTCTCGATCTCGCCGCGTTCCGATAAGAATCCAGTTCCATCCGATTCGAGTGTACTACTTTCTAACCGATTGTTTGTTAAATCGATCTAATTAAAACTGTAGAGTGCATATTGAGTCTTATTTCGGCTACAACAATGGACGACGAGCAGTCAGGCAACGAACGCTGACATTCTCCTCCGAAATACCTAGTATTTATATGAAGCCTGTATCCACAGCAGACTAAACGCCTCTTCGTTCTGCATGTTGCTAATTTTAAACAACACAGATTTTCTTCAACATTACCGGAGAACTTTATGCAATTGTAAACACACTTGGTTGTTGCCAAGTTTGGTAGCAGAGAAGTTTCTGCTAGAGAAATCAAATCACTTAGTCAAAACGTCAAAACAATGCGACAAACAGTATCATGGCAGAGATCTTAATCCAATCTGCAAGCGTTCTACGTTAGTTGTACGGTAAGTTGTGAGCCGAGTGACGTATTCGGGCCGTATTAGCTCCTGTAGTTATACCGAGACCCGAGAACTAATACAGTTATGACGGGCATCAAAACTTTCCCAACATATCGCTATTGTTTGGATGTATGCATTATTAATTCAAATAGTTTGCAGACGGCCCACGCTATATCTACATATAACTACTTGTTTGTTTGTTTGTTTGACTTTCGTAAATTCAGTAGGCTGATATAGCAATTTACTATGTAATATGAATACGTTAAATATTGATGTTTTGAGTGTGTGCTGTTGTGAGTAAATACGGGTTTAATTGAGACTATCTATACTCCATTTGCAGACATTAAAACAAACTTTTTTTACAGTCCGTTCAACCTATTTTGACTTCTATTCCGTAGGCTTAATGGTGGCATTAAAGGCAAAAAAGTAGTTACAATACCAACTGTTTCCTGCAGCTGCCATTTGTCATGCCACCAACGCACTTTCTTTCTTTCTTTCAAAAGAGGTTTGTTTAAATTCTAATCTTATTGCTAATGGAGTATAATACCCATAGAAATATAAAAAACAAACTTCTTTCATATATCTATGATAATACCTAATGTTAATTTTGCTATTTGTATGTTCATATTGCGAAGGTGGTTCGAAAATAATACCAATGGTAGATTACAAAAAGGATATTCGTGGTGATGACTACATTCAGAAGTACAATATGAAGGTCCACTATAGAGTGAAATAGGTAGTGGTTAGCAAGCGTGGGGTGTAAGGACGAGCACACAACAACCAGACTCCCCAAATGTCAACCCCACCTGCGCGCGATACACCCTACCACTGACGGACGAGGCGCTGGCGACCGACCGATGGCGGTATAACCATCCAACAAGCCAACCTAAATTCTCCAGAGCGATGACGGGCAGTAGCGTCATCGTTGCGAAAGGATTGGCTCTGTGGTCACCAACTCGCATGCCCAGCGTGGTGACTACGGGCATCAAACCTCCCAATAAGCAAAGCGTCAAAATAACGGCCCCCTAGTTCCCGGTGATCCCGGTATTCCGGTGGGACGGGGGTTGCGAAGAATGCTTAGGGCAGGGTCCGCAGGCTACCAATGACGACTACATCTGGCTACGTATAATTGACGATCGTTGAGGCCGAACTTGAGGTAGAGTTAGAGCGCATTAACTGGCATTTACTGAGGTTATCTGAAGTTCGAAGACAGAAGGAAGGACACGATAACCTTGGAGTCAGGCCACCTATTCTACTTCCGCGACTTGATCTAAATTAATTTCGAAGAACCCGCCGACGCAACGATCGTAGAAATTGGAGAACGACTTGACTATCACTCTTTCTTTTGCACAAAGAAAACACGAAGCACTGTGGTTTTCGACTGTACGTTTACGCAAATTTCAAAAGCGTGAAATAACAACTGCAACTTTGAGAAATAACATAAGTATTTCACAATAGCATGGTTTGGAAAATAGTACTTATGTTCGTAACACCTTATAATTTCAAAAGATCGCTTGTGAATCTTGCGTGAGTGAATACGGTAATTATGCTCGTGTACACTGTCTTGTAAGTCGTTGACATATTGTCCCGTTGTACTCTCTGCGTCTCAGGCGACAGACACTCTTATCGCGCAAACTTTTAAGGGCTCTGCATATTTTATGCCGAAGCACCGCAATCTTCCTTTGTATAACGTTAGAGAAACGCTAACATGTTACATTAGATTTCGCGTATGCAGAGAATCTCTAAATGAAACCACAATATGAAGGCTTACCTACGCAACTTTTGTTGTGGCTTACTGGTATTTGGCTAAAAGGTATCTGCTGAACACAATCCAACTTACATTTGAAAAGTTTCTTGTTACCAGTTTATTTCAATACCTATTAAGTATTTATTACTATGAAGTAAGCCAACTTTTGTACGACGGCGATGTAGCAAAATCGTATTTAACAGCTTTCGGAGTGATGTGGTAAATTTATAACACCTGCTTCCAAAATTTTACAAAAATGACCACCTGCATTCTTGTTTATATTATACAGTTACATTCTTGACCGTATTTACGTCCAAAATATACAAATTACAGTTCAAAATGATGCCCGAAAACAATTTTTTTTATTTCTAAATTCCTAATAAGGGTCTCTCACCCTCTACATTTTTTGCATTTTTTTTGTCGACGATAGCAGCTGATGACCTCTTCCCGACATTCCACGTCGTTACTAAATTTAGAAAGGTTTAAAGTAAAAACTGCGTGCTTAATATGACTTAATTGAAGCTGGGGAATTTTGAGCGGAAGGACCGCTTTGCAGCCCACGAGCGGAAACAACAGTACTTAGGTAGGTACTTACGGATTATATGTTATGCCCTTAAATAATAAAATGGAACGCCAAGAGCTAACTTTATTTAATTTTCTAATTACATCTAAAATAAAATGAGTTAGTATTATGTAAGCTGTTAAGCACCTACCTTAACCCGAATATGAATACAATATTTCAATGCTATTTTCGTAAAGGAAATCGAATTCTGGGTGACAAGCGAGCGCTCGCCAGCTACGAGTCTGCCATGTATCATAGAGGAGGCACCAGCTGCGTGCAAGCGCGGATATTATGGAGAATATCCGCGCCTCGTGGCTATGGCATGTGCCTAGCCATGCGACGAGTTAGAGCTGGGGGTTATCCCGCGAAATTAAAATCTTACGTTTTTTTGCAATTTGCCGGTTACATAAAAATAAAAAAATGCAAAAAACGTAAGAAAATTTTAATTTAGCGAGCTATCCTGGCGCTTTTGTCTTAAGGTGGGAAATATGTAATATGAATAGGTACCTAAATAGCACAGATAACTAATGGCAAGATCGTCCAAGTTTTCTATTCCATTGTAGGAACTTAAGGTAGAATGTTAATAGTACATTTTGATACAAGTGGAGAATTTTTGTTATTGCATTCGAGGCGGAATTAACACCCAAGCCGTAGGCGAGGTTGTTGTTGAGGCGAGAACTGCAATAACAAATGTCCACGTGTATCAAACGACGTTTTGCAATACACTTTTGAAGAAATAAAATAACGAAAAATATTTTTGTCATGAATTATTAGGAAACTATGATTTAAATTTTCTTTTTCTTTTCCGCGCTTTGCTTTCGCCAGATTGACGGAGAAGCAAATAAAGCCGATAAACAGCCTAATATGAAAAATAGAAAATTCAAATATTTTTGAGTTTAGATCTCAAATAAATGTTAATTTGTTCATAAACGTTTTTTTTATTGTAATAATCATGGGTGTTGATGATATTCTACTTATAAACATTATTTAAATATTAAAAAAATATTAACGCCGTAAAGACGCATATCTCTTTGCCGAGATAAAAAAAAAACAGTCACCTCCGAATAGAGACGGTGTGAATAGAGGCATTGAACCAATTTGGACTAAGTATAGGTATAAGTTATCTGTGGCAATTCTTATTCCCGCACACGTGTTGGAAAATGAAAATTCGCACGCGTGTGGAATATATTGCATTGAGAACCTAATCGTAGTGTGATATGAACCGGTTTTCGAGGAAGTGTATAGAAAACTTCGATTCTAATATCAGGATAACATTAATCACCCTAAATTATACTCCTATGATAATACCTATTTAAGTGATATACCTAGTACTTTAATAATTGCTAAAGCCATTCTATGTTCCTAATTGTTTCTGTCTGTAACAAATGGTTGAAAGTGGCGTGTCAGTGACATGGTCGTGTCTCCCTAATCGTAACAATGATAAAAATGAAGGAGAGGTGGAACAACAGCGAGCGCGGGTTATCGCGCCCCTGATACGAACGCGCCCAGCACCCCATGCGCTTGGCTTGCCACAGATTATATAATGCGGGACTGAATTACTTTACAAA
The DNA here is from genome assembly GCA_946251885.1 of Cosmia pyralina. Classification (NCBI taxonomy): domain Eukaryota; kingdom Metazoa; phylum Arthropoda; class Insecta; order Lepidoptera; family Noctuidae; genus Cosmia; species Cosmia pyralina. The sequence goes on from OX276343.1 coordinate 25,443,314, forward strand.
CAACATTCATAATTATTCTCCATATCAATCGCAAAAATGTGAGAAAAGTCATTTCAAATGCTTGAAATAAATTTCACTATTTTTGACTGTATCAACTTTGAACTCCGTTTTCGCGTAATAAAGAGTTTTGAGAGATAATAGGAGGTTCCTCCTATAAAGTTTTAAAAATTATTTACAAGTCAGGTGTAACTTTTTTTTTTTCAAGTGGATATCAAGTGTCTGAATCTCGTAATCACATTCTAAGCTACTAGTTGTTTGAATTTGAGTGTTTTATGATTTACAACAAGTGAACACACATTCTAGCCATAAAAGTGACAAAAAAATTCGGAAAGAAACACCGCTCGGAAAAAGTTAGAACTGAAGCCGCCTACAATTTAAAAAAATCTGAAAATAAAACCAAAAAAAATCATTTCTCAAAAACTACAAGATATCGCGGAACATACATGGGGGTTCAATCGATGGGTATTAGTGTCCCTGACATATACCTGGTTTCCTGGGACACCCTGTATAGGTTATATAAATTGCCATAGACACGCTTAGAAAAAAAAAAAAGTTTATTTATGATTCAGTTTACAAAAACAGGTTTTAATGTTTGGAGCCTCCTTTTAAACAAACAATGCAGCCTGTGTTAGGAGACTCCGCTCTTCCATAGTACAGCATTTACTTAATCTAGTTACAGAACCATAAGTAATAAATTAAAATATCAAATAGTAACAAGACAAGAAGAAGACAATTGAAGTATTACTTTACCAAGTCAAGAATATTTTCTGAAGATACTCCGATTATTTCTGAAGACCAATAGTTTGGACGTAATATACTCGTACTAGAATTTGTCTCCTTTCCAGACGTGTAGACAATACGAGTATAAACAGCTCGAGAAAATATGTGCGAGAAATATGTGACATAGATTTATTCATAGCATATAAATTACGTGTGATGAAGTCTTGATAAGGCAACAGTGCGGTTTAAAAGAAGATGGTAGTGACAAAAATTGAAAAGAGTATACTTAGATGGTTTGGTCATGTTGAGAGAATTAATGAAAGGCGATTAACAAAAGATATTCACAAGGCAGATGTGAGTGGAAACGCCGCCGCCGGGAGGGACGCCCTAGGAAGACATTGTGACCTTATTGGTGATGTTGTTCAGAAAGTTCAGGTGCGTAGTACTCGCAACTGGCATGCGTGTATGACCAGGGGGTCTACTCCCTAAGCACGAAGCCCGTAGTTTCGGCCTTCGTTACGTGCGTTTCTTACTCCGTATCAACTACGGATGGATGATTGGTTCGGGGCCTGAATGAAGTATGAATGACAACACGATTTGACAGTTATCCCTACTCCCGCTGTGTTTTTGCCCGTCTGAAAAATTTAACTTTTACACTTGTTTTGATGGATCGTTATTTCAGACGGACGGAAAGACGGACGGACAGACAGACTTAGGGATGTATAAACGTAAACGGGGCAAAAGGATTATGTAACAATCGTAGCAGGTGACATTCTGTAGTTTCTGCCTACCCCCATGGGAAGAAGGCGCGAGTTTATGTACGAATGAAGACATGGTACTTACTCAGTATTTCAGATAAAACGATACTTTCAGACAAGTGGCCTTCCCTTCATGTAAGATTTTCTTTTTCATACATTTTTGTACACATACAGCTTGTACAAGAAAGGTGTGATTATTTTTTAACGTTTACGATGTTGATCCTATGGAGAAAGTTGTTCAGTTTGATGGTCTGTACCTATACAGGGTTATTGGTAATACACCACCAACCTCTTAAGGGGTCATTTTACTCATCATTATGAACAACTTTTATTATGGGACCAAACCTGAAATCGCGAAAAAAAATTAGCTGCTCGAGTTTGATGTAGTACTTACCTACTGAACAGCAGATTTTTTTTCGCGATTTCAGGTTTGGTCCCATAATAAAAGTTATTCATAATGATGAGTACAATGACCCCTTAAGAGGTTGCTGGTGTTTTACCAATAACCCTGTAATACAGGACCTGTATGTACCTATGACTATGTTTATTTACGGGTAATTGCCGTAACGTAACTTGAACGCTCAGTATCTATGTGATTCAAGTATGGCTCTCCCCCACAGGCGCGTTATTATCGGTCGATAATATCGGATACGTTATTGCGAATATCTGTTTTCAGTACATAAGGTAACTTTGTGGCAGTCTTAATACAAAATGTGTGTCATAATACAAAATACACTACTGCGATAATAACGACGCGATAGAAGTAGGACGCTTGCGTTCCTCCGTCCTACGATATTCCAATGTGAGTTCTTAAAACATTTTGTATTAGGACACATACGACGTTTAGACTCACACGTTAGAAATATCAGACGGTAATAAAAACTTTTTTATAAAACAAATACAACCGACTTCCAAAAACAACACTATAAAGTAAAATATAACTTTAATTTCGGAAGTCGGTGTCTGGTTAAATGTATTTTCTTTTTTTGCCACCGACTTCCGAAATTAAAGTTATTTTTTACTTTGTAGTGTTGTTTTTGGAAGTCGGTTGTATTTTTTTGTAAAAAAGTTTTTATTTTTCACTTTTTAGTTGTGGTACCTACCCCACACAAATTCTAATACCACTCACTACCTGCAAAACAAACTAGAACATCATCCATATAAAAGTAGGGAAAAAATACGTATTATTGAAGCTAACTCAAAAACTAGCCAAGCAAAGTTAATAAATTTTATATGGGACCAACTTTGATGTATACCCTCTCGAATAAAACAAAAATTTTTCAAATCGGACGACTCTGTAAAAAGTTATGCGTGGAACATACGTGTCGAATTGAGAACCTCCTCCTTTTTTTTTCGTCGGTTAAAAACGCAGCTGTGTAGCAAGGAATCGGGTCGCATTATTGCAATAACGCATCCGATATTATCGACCGATAATAACGCGCCTATGGGGGAGAGCCTATGTTTATCAAGCATTTTGTCCAAAACTGAACTAAGAAAGTACTTTAACAAACTTGAAAGGGTTAACTGATCATTAATTCCCAAGTTAGTTTGAAGGTACTAAAAGGTTTGACTTGGATGTGGCGAAACAAAAGATATTTATCAAACATCTGACACTTAGAGCTAAAAGTTTGATTTTACGAGATTTATCTTAAATTCTGTCAAACGTATCTTTATAGTTTTAAATTGATATTGCCGCAATAATATGCTTAGCAAAATTCGACTTTAAACACTTAATTGGTAAGTATGGAATCGAACGTTACTTAGCGGGGAATCCATGACACCAGTCAAATGTCATGTAAAAATATTTCGTTTTAATTGCGCAATAACTAGATCCAGGTAGGTACTTAACGTATATAAGATGGCAAGAAGACCAGCCTTATTATTATGGATCTGAAAAAAAATCTGCTGTTCCCCTAAGCTGTCCCTACATTTTGACGAATTATGTGAACATAAATGTACTGAACAGCAGATTTTTTTTCGCGATTTTAGGTTTGGTCCCATAGTAAAAGTTTTTCATAATGATGAGTACAAAAACCCCTTAAAAGGTTGCCACTGTTTACACTTACACCCTGTAAAAGACTGAAAAAGAGGTCGTGGAACAATAAAAAACTATTAACTATATTGGCTACGAACAATAAAAAAAAAACCGGCCAAGTGCGCGTCGGACTTGACACATTTAGGGTTCCGTACCAAATCTGATTTATATTTGGTATTTTTTAGTAAAATATACGTAATAATAAACATTACTTACTTATCACTAAATTTTAAGTTCATATAATGTCAATGGGAAGTTAAAAAATTGTTCGAAACAAATCAATGTAAAAAACAAGCTGATTTTGGTGGCTTCTCATTCCTTTGTTTTCCAATATTTTTTAAAACAAAAATACAGTATTATCTACTCAACGAGCTCTAAGCAACGATACACAACTCGATGGGGTAGGTCAAATGTTTTTCTTCGCGCCCCCCTTTAGCTGTATGGGAGCCCCCCAACAAACATTTAACAATATTTTTTGACAATTTGTATGGCTTTGGGTCAACAAGATAGTATATATAGAGTATATATGTATATAGAGTATATTATGAAAATTGTAAGACTGTAGCTCTAACCGTTTGGCTGTAAAACCAGCATGACAGACGACGGACAGACGGACACGTGAGCAGCAATAAACGGAACGGGCACGAAACCCTAAAAATGATTATATATGGTAGCGAGCAACACAACAAAAGAGACAACCCACAACCGTACGGAGTGGCGCAGAAGTACTAAGAGGTACTGACCCCGAATAAATTGGGTTAACAGCCAGGAGAAATAAGAAGAAGAGCCTATAAGTACTCCTATAGTACTCGTACCTAGCACATACTATTGTTGTTAAAACATTATTTTCACTTTCTTTTTTCTTTTGTTTTGTTCACAAACTGTGTCCAAATAAACTTTTTTCTTTCTTTCTTTCTTTTTAAAGGTTTAGGTTGCATGCTGCATCATGATAACCGCATCTCCTGCATATTCATTTGCGGGCAGGAGAGGTGCTACATTCTGAATCCAAATCTGGATCTAGTTATTACTAAAATAAAACTAAATATTCTTACATAACATTTTAAGTAAGTACTTAATTTTGGGTCTAAGTATGTCCCCAGATTCACTCTCAAATCTTTGATGAAAATCTTTTATAGTCAGATAAACCAGGCTAAAGACGAGAACATTTTAAGAGTGTCGCAGTGCGGAATAATTAAGTGTCAATTATTATTACGCTATTCACTTATTTTTCCAAGATAAAAGCTTGGCAATATCTTGGCAGGAGCTACAGACGAGAAATAACAAGTGCCAAGCCTTCGTCACAGCCGAAAAGCCTGCGATGAAAGCCGCCTTTTAATTTACGTTGCCATAGAGTAAAGTTATGTTAATTAAAAGCCGAAGTGCTGTAAGTTACTACTTATTTGGTTGGAACTAACACCTTGGTGCGACTGAACTTAGTAAGGTATCATTAGATAAACTGGGCTGTCTCCTAGAAAGTATTATGACCTCTTTTACTAGATGCATAAGCCTAAGGTCTTTACCTATGAAATTGCCGTTTTGTATGAAAAATTTTGAACGAATTTTTTTCATGCATTTTTTATTTGTATAAATCGAAGTAATCACCCATGCAATCAATGCATCTTTGCCAACGCAGTGGTAGTTTATTGATGCTCTTCTTAAAGAAATCAGCTGGACGGGAGGCAACAAATTCTTCAAAGGCATTTTGTACTACCTCTCGGGTATTGAATTTTTTTCCCGCCAAGAAGTTATCCAAATTCTGGAAAAAGTAGTAGTCTGTAGGCGCAAGGTCTGGTGAGTAGGGCGGATGACGGAGAGCTTCCAACCCCAGTTCATGCAACTTGGAGACCGTCTGCTGTGCAGTATGAGGTCGCGCGTTGTCGTGCAGGAGCAGCGGAGACGAGCGATTGACCAATGCTGGTTGGAGATGTGCCAGCTTCTCCATCATTGTGTTCAGTTCTTCACAGTACACATCTGAAGTAATGCTCACCCCCTTTAGTAAGAAGCTGTGATGAATCACACCGGCGCTAGACCACCAAACAGTGACCATCACTTTTCTAGGGGTAAGTTTTCGTTTAGGGTATTGTTTAGGTGCTGAACCAGGATCCAACCAACTTGCTGAGCGCTTGCGGCTATCAAACAGAATCCATTTTTCATTGCAGGTAACAATGCGGTTCAAAATTCCTTCATTTGTGTGTCTGTTGAGCAGTGCAAGGCACGTCTCGACGCGTACTTCGCGCTGGCGATCATTGAGTTCGTGGGGCACTCATTTGTCAAGCTTTTTTACCTTGCCAATTTGACGCAAATGGACCAATATTGTTTTGACGCTAACGTCGAAAGCTGCTGCTAATTCAGCCGTAGATTGTGTATCATCAGCTTCCACAATCGCCTTTAATTCGTCATTGTCGACCAAAGTCTTCGGACGACCGCGAGGTTCATTTTTCAGGTCGAAATTTCCAGAACGGAAGCGAGCAAACCAATAACAAGTGGTGCGTTGGTTTGTAGTGTTAGCTCCGTAAACGTCGTTGATGTTGCGTGCCGCTTGTGCCGCGTTGCTGCCACGACGCGACGGTACTCATATTCCATAATTACTCGAATTTTTAACGTATCCATGATGAAGAAAAAGATTGAAATGCGATGAAAATGTAACACTAATCAATAAACAAATGACTACTTTTGGAAAAAAAATCCATGTTTTTAAAATAAAATTAATTTGAAATTAGAATTCTTAGCCAAACAAAAATTATTTTGATTTGAAATGGCCAGTACTGCAGAATGGCAATTTCATAGGTGAAGACCTAATATTTACTTGAAGGTTTGAATAAAAACAATGAGAGATTTCATGAAAATTCACGCCACCCGTTGGCGCCACTTTGACAAGAAGTCATCCATTTAAAATATAGGATGACGTGCATCATTCGTTTCATTCATTCGTTCATCATTCAGTCACGACTAAAGAAAATAAAGTAGCTTTGACACTTTTGACAGGTGCCCGGACCTAAAGTCTCAGTGCTGCCACCTAGTGAATGCCATTTTAGAAAACCCTCATTAAAACAAATGACATGAGAGTTCTTAATCGAACCATGCGAAGCATAAAGTTACCATTATGGTCGCGATGCAAATGAACGAATATTTTGGGCAAATTGCAGTAGTTAAACGATAATGATAATGACATCGTAATTAAAACTAATTACTTCGCAGAGGCGTTATTCTAATTAAGTGCCGTTTTATTGAAATCAGTTCAATTTGGACTCGGAAACTAAACTTCTAGAATTCAAATTTAACATTAATGGATTTCAAACTTAGCCATTGATCCGAAGTCCCTCCATCTTTCTTTGGTAACTACTTAAACAGTGAATTATTCAGACATTACAAAAAGACGGGAATGAAGAAATGTCGTTAATTCAAAACACACCATTAGTCAGCGAAATTCTGGTTGTTGTGAAACATTTCGTTAGGTAATCAGCATTATAAAAATATATAAATACGTAACGAGTAAAAATGTGTCCTAAATGAGGTGGCCTGGGGCCGCGTGAATAGCGCGCGCCGTGAATGCTGGCTGAAAGGACGGCGACAAGCCCGACGTATCCTAGTTGCTCGGCCGCGCTGCCAGAATGACATATATTTGTGCCAGTCGCCAGGAAAAGTAAAAAAATATAGTAAGTATTCAAAATTAGAATGCACAATTAATGATGATGAGACATGAAGAAAGGATGTTTTGGAATTTGGATACGGTTAGGTACGTTTAGTTACGGGTAGTTAGGTGAAAGGAAAGGGCTTTCAAGTAAAAACAATCATCTTTACTTGTGCGTGAGAGGTGAGATAAAGCACCAGCCTATTATTGTCCCACTGCAGAGCAAAGGGCTCTTCTCATACGGAGAAGGCATGAAATAGAATCAATCTGCCTAGCCTTTTCCCAACTATGTTGTGGTCGGCTTCCAGTCTAACCGGATGCAGCTGAATACCAGTATTTTACATGGAGCAACTGCCTATCTGACCTCCACGACCCAGTTACTGGGTAACACGATACCTCTTGGTAAGACTGGTTGTCAGACTTTCGGGTACAAACTAAATATTTGAAAGAACGTTTCTGAAATATGTAAATTGTAGTATGAACAAAAATAACACGCTTTTTCTCCGGTCAAGTGTTATTTTACAACACATAAGTGATATTTATTTATTCAACAAACTTATCAAACAATAGAAATATTTTTTAACGTAAATGACTAACTAACTAACTATACAAATACTAATAATACTACACATAAGTTGTATAATATACGTATGCTGAAATAAATAAATAAAACGTAGATACCTAGATACGTAGATACCTACCAAAGCCAATTTTAGTACATAGAAAAATAAAATATACCAACTTTGAAGATCATTAATTTGAAGCCGACAACCGATTGCAGACGCAGAAGGCGAAAAATTCATCACAGCGCTTTTCCAATAAGAATTACAATAAAATATTTGAACGTTTGGAATAACTGAAATTAGAATTACTTACTCAACTCCGGTTCAATAAATCAGACTTACTGGACATTATTGAAACGGAATCATTGAAAGGGGCCATTAACGTTTTTAATTAGAGTAATTTCTAATTTAATTAAAAGTTGGTCAGGGTCGCCTTCGCTCAATTTGTTCTGGCCCACTTCACCGTGAGCTCTTAGCATTCCATCGAGCACTTTTATAACCGCTTCACTCAAACGTGCAAATAGAGGGAAACTTTGTTTTTATTACCTTCAAGAGCGGTACCCAAGAGTTTGCTAGGAGTTCGCTAGAGAGTTATTATACATAAGCTTTTACTTGAGCAAGTACGAACACGTAGGATGTATCAGCTGTTAAATGTTCTGATATTTGAACTTTCAGAATTAGTTTTAAAATGGTGTAGTAAAGTTGAACGTGGTTCTTCCTTTTACTTCCTGTAAAGTTGCTTATGAAGAACTTATAATTACTGCGCTAAAAGGATTCATGAATGAATAATTAACACATTTAGGTACTCATGAATCCTTTCAAGAGTGGTTTCAAGCAGCTGTAAATTAAAAATTACTTAGGTAGTTACTTAGTGTACTTAGATTATATTAAAAAAGTATACATAACGACATACTATGCATTACAATTTTTTTTTTAAATTATAAACCCAAAAAAAATTCTCTACCTATTCCCCATTTAATTAACTTCATGCTGATTTCTTTTTGGAAATCTTTGTCTTCCCAGATACCCGAATAACTTCCTGCTCAAAAGCACTATAGTATTAGGGAAACAGAAAACACAGAAGATCCTATCTCCCCAATAGTAACGAGCGTAGAATCGCTCGATCAGCCCCAGCTAAGCCTCAGTTAATCTCACCCACATTTAGAAGAAGCACCGACTCCGCTCCCTTGCATTTTAAGTCAGTATCCGTTCAATCTGATTTATCTTTGGATGTCAAAGGTCTTTGAGTCCTGCGATTTTTTTCTTTTACAAGCTCAGCAGAACCAGCCAGTACCTACTTTTTCTTAAGGGAAGTACACGGATGTCTACAGTCTACAGAATTTTTTTTTGATGCCTTTTTGTGGCAACGTCCTTTAAATGAAGAATGGTAGTTTGACTACCGACAATCTCATTTTGAAATTGAGAGCATCATTATGTGCATTCTCATTGACGTTAATTGAGAGAGCCAGTGCAACTAGTGTACATAAAGCAAAGGATGTTGACGGCCTGGTATGTTGCATACTGCATGTGGTTGGTTGGGATGTACCTACTTAGTGCACAATAGAGATGTTATCTCAGTATCTCTGTTTATTTAGTTTTATTTATTTAGCATTTATTATTATTATTTATTGAATTTAAAGGCCAACATGGACCTATTATAAAAATAAACTAATACAAATACAATTTCAAAATACAATACAATAAAATACAATACAATACAATTTAATTACGTGTTTTTAATCATATTTTGAAAAAAAATGATTTATACTGTGGTGAGAAATAAACCTTTATCATATCTCATCTTTATCTTATCTTATTTATTTAGTATTTATTTATATATTTCGTTTTTATGTATTTAGTCAAATAGACGATGATTTATAACGAAAACGAGCGCATAAAATATCATGAACAGACCTTTGGGCGATTAGGTATTATGAAAAAACGACTACATATATTTATTTAAAGTAAAGTTATTTGAATTCTTCAATAAATTATCTATCCCTGTACAATAACAATTTTGCCATTTTCATACTCCGGAAGCCATTTATTTACGCCCAAAAATGCGTTAAAATTAGTGTTGAAATATGTTCTAATTTCAGTAAACGCCTACGGCTCGGGTGTTAGTTCCACCTCGAATGCAATAACAAAAATTCTCCACTTGTATCAAAATGTACCATTCTGTTAACTATTATGACTTGACGTACCACCCGATTCCGGCTTGACGTCGACTTCTGGGACACCCTGTATAACCTAGCCAAAACTAACGCAACGTGAATTGGAAAAACGTTTAGGTATAGTTGACTGAAAAAAGTTTAAAATAGTAAATGCAAAACAAAACGCACAGAAGGCTTAGTTTTGCAAACGTATAGGGTTCAAGCTGGAAGGGTTTGGAAAACTACAGAAGTTAAAACCTCGAAGTTATAAATTCACCTTCCGTTACATCACCGCATGTGCATTAAATTTTGTGCCTCCTCACAACAAAGGGCGATGACGATGCTAGAGCGTCCAATTATAATTCGGTCAACATTTTACAACTCCTACAATAAATTGGACCTATTGGTTGCTGAGGCCGACACGAAGATTGCATTTCCTTCGACATTCGTTTCGGTACGTTTATCTGTCTGTGATAGACGCACGACATAGTGGTTCTTCTCTCAACCCATGTTTTGTTGTGAAACTGTTGTAACAATTTGCGACGCAGTGAGGCAGATAACCGCATGGTTTCGGCTCCCGGGCCCCGAGCACAGCAGCCCGGTCAGCACATTTTCACACAACTTTTATTCATTTTATTCGGTCTACCCTCAAAAAATCGTTTTGAAACCACACCCTTCCCATCACCGTGGCCATGATGAGAAGTTGTTATGTTATTATTCTTTTCAGTTCCTCATTCCTCTTCTTTCACAATGGAAACCTCAACCAATAATGTATGTTATGAAAAACATATTTACTCGCTTTCAGAGTTTCTTTCACAAAGAAAATCACGCTTCATTGGGTTCGTCAATAACTTGTAACACGTCGAATGTTGGTAACTCAGAAACTTACTGAATTTTTATAGATACGAGATCATGATGATCATCTTCCTGCCCTTGTCCTATGTTACTTGGGGTCGGCGCAACACGTTTTCTTTACGAGATATATTGATGTAGATTAAAATCTAAGTATAGATTATTATATATTAATGATGTAGAATGATATTGAGAGGGAGCGCAGGGCTCCAGCGGTCCGGAGTAATTGTCCCGTAGATTTACGCGGTGTACAGAGCAAGTAAAAGTAACACTTTTCAAGGCTTATTGCCAAAGTTTGTATACGGGCAGTCTATGGGTCAATTATATCCCAATGTCCAATATAACAATGCTTTCAGGATGTTGTTGAGGCTGCCACGTTACTGTAGCGCGTCGGAAATGTTTGCGCAAGCCCGCACCGACGGCTTCTATGCAATTATACGCAAAAGAACTGCGTCGCTACCATAGATATATGAAAGAAGGAGATATGCCCGGTAGTTGAAAATGTATCAGAACCCGATGTCGCTAGGTTGGCCCCACCACCGCGCCACTACTACACATGTAGTTCAATAAAAGCAATAGATACAAAGTCGCGCACACACTTGCAATTCATAAATCAGAACATACTACACAATCAATTATAAACCTTAACTCGTCACACACAGCGTGCATTTACCAAGCACCGTACAACTTACTCACACAAAAACATCTGGCGCTATTATTGTGTTGTGCAAAAAGCAATTTATTTTACATATACGCTAGTGATTGACTAAATCGGAAAGTTATCGATACTTCCATTTATTACTGTACAAGAAAAATTTGGGGTCCTGAAAATAAAGTAAAAAATGATATGTCCAGAAAGTATTATATATTTTAAATAAAAAAAATGTACATTAAAAAAAAACACGAATCAATAAATTAAAACAATCCGGTTAAGTTGGTTTAGGCTGTGAAACCATAGGAATTGTTGAACCCTGTTATGATGTGTTTACTCACTGATCTGTAAAGTGGAGGTATTTGTTCAGTACTTGACGTACTCTTAATTTTGGGATTACCCATTCAAAAAGCCTGCGAGTTTTCTTTAGAGGCTGGAACATTTCTGCCTTAAAGTGAATTGAGCATATGGTGCTATATTTTGTTGGGAACCAGTTAGGTGGCCTTCCTGTGGCATCAATCCATTCTTCTATATATATATAGAATATATACGTCTATACTTCTTACCCTCACGATGAGTAAGCAGGTAGTAGGCAACAGGCGAATAGGCTTTTGTTAATAAAAAAAAACCCTTAGTTAAGAAATAGTTAAATATATGAAAACAAACACATGCCATGCTCATGCATAACAAATAAATAGCATGAATATGTTGACTTATTTTAAGCAAAAATCACTAATATTTTATCTGAACCATACCGATTACTACAACGCATTCGAATCTTGTGGTGCATAGTTAAAGACTTTAGCGGAAGTAAAATACCAAAACCAAAAAAAAGTAAGGAAATAGCACGAAGATGCGATAATTTAAACCCAAAAACACTCCACCTAAACATTAATAAACTTACTTTACGACCGTTGGTTATGCATTTCTCAACTAGGTACGCTGTAAATTAATCAAAAACAGTAAAAAAGATTATTTTACATTCTCAAAGGTTTTCCAACCGTACTTAAACGCCATCTTTTCAAGTGTTCCAACCGGGCTAAAACGGTTGACAAATTGAAAAATAAACTATAATAGCAATATAATATTCGTTGGGCAATCGACATTATTATCGATAGCCTACTTTAGTGGATCTTAACCTCATCACTATCTCGCCGCAAGACACAGCGGCTGTACTACGCGACGCTCCGCGTAAATAAAGTATCGTTTTGTTATTTTTACATTGCTTGTCCAGTCGCTTAGCGACATACTTAAGGTAGTGGTTAAGGAGCAATGTATTTGCTGCAAAAATAGTACAGCCGCTGCGATATTTGAAAACAAAAATAACGTAGTAAAAGCAAGAAATATTTTACGATTTGTTGTTTTTTATGATTTTAAAGATAAATACAGTAAAATACTTTTACTTACATATGGTAAGTGATTCCGTGAGATACGAAGTTTTTAATATCACTTCGGTTTTTGCAGGAAACCACTGAACAACACGGCATTTTTATAATTTATCGTGACCACGGTCGAAAGCGTACTAGTTCGCGGAGACGGCCATTTGGCGAGTAAAGGCGCAGCGTGCGCATAACGCGTGGACACAGACACGCCTCCATGCCACTTCTCCTGTTTTTTATATTTCTATGGTCGCTACTGAGGGGAGTGAGGGGCAGTCGGAACAGCATCCTCAAAACTGTAGCCGAGAGCCTTGGCTCTCCGATTGTACAGCAATTTGTGCGGAGGTTGATTTTTACTAACACTAGGCAATAAGTTCTCTTTGTATGTCACTAACACTATATGGATATTGTAGGGCCGAAATAAAGATATTCCATTCTGTTCTATTCTGTTATAGATATACAAGATGACATTTGTAAATACTCGTAAACCAAACTACGTCTTTGAAAGTGGCCGAATAGTTTCACTTTGATCTAGTAGTGAGGTGGCGAACCTCGGCTAATTAATGCGGTTACCTGAGCAAGGCACGGATCAAATTCTCGAAGGCCGAGTAATTTATAAAATTGTGCCGGCTTGCCACAAATGAGCCGAGGTAAAGTCACTAGCGTGGGTAGAAAACCTTTTTACTAAGCATTCAGACTATTTGGAACATAGTAATTTGGACGTAGGTACAGTCAGCAACAAAAGTCGATTAACACTTGCAGTTTTTTAACAATAATTATTACACGAAATATTTATTTCAAATCGGAACAGAAGTACTTAAAATTTTAAGAACATTAACTCTTAACAGTTATACGAAAAAAAAGCAGTTTATCGAATCATTTTGTGTTAATTTAGATGATATCAAAAAGTAGCAGTGTTAACCGACTTCTGTTGCTGACTGTACATGCCTAATTTGGGAACTGTGCCTAATTTAACAAATTCGAATCGGTCAGACATTAGTGGCGTCCCATTCGGTAACTGAAAGGACTTAATGACCGAATGTAAACGACATTTCGGGTGGTCCGTATTTATTTGATTCGCATTCGCCGAAGCCGCTAACGATCAAGTGTTATGGAGCCCTAACATATCCTCGTATTTAGGGTAATCATGCGTGAGCTTCTTTTGTTTACAGTTCACTGAATATTGTATCGCCCTTTATTAGGTGTGCGAGTTTTCCTGTCCACATACTAGCTATGTTTTTCTGCTAATAACAAGCCACGTACAGTGCCAGCATTATTTTCCTTGTAAATATTTCCTGTTGCCGAATTCTTACGTGGGTGGATCGACGGATCTTTTGTTTTAGCGCTCTGCATATTACTCTTCTTTCTCATCTATCCCCATGTAAAATATCTACATTTATATCTGAAACTAGCTGACCCAACTGACGTATTGTAGTGTCCAAATTTCAATAATTCATACAAAATTCCAATAGGGAATACACTTTCAGTTTTCCTGAATTTTCCAATTTTCCCGGATAATTCCAATTTCATGAATATATGAAGAAAAAAAATGCCGAATTGGTCCAGCCGTTCTCAAGTTTTGCGTTTAGCTGTTGCTAAGTGCAAAACTTGCCTTGCATTTAGCCATTCATTTTTATTTATGTAGATTTTTATGGTGTACATAATAATGTGTATAGGTAATTTTCTGTCCTAGATGAGATACTATACATAGATAAGAAATTCACTTGTTTGTTTAGTTAGAAGATTGTGTTAAAGTCATCAACGAGGCGTCAAGCTCCTCTTGACACATAAAGCATCACCGCACTTGAAACTTTATCCGCGGTTAGTTCATAAACAAATAGAGTACCTAGAAGTCTGCAGTTATATTAACGGCTTATGTTACCGGCACATGTGCGGCACATGACGGAGAAAAATAATCACAGCGTGCCTTGTTTATGATCGACCATCTTCAACACGTGGGGATTCTAACGAGAAGTTTTTAATTAATTCTGAATAAAGAATACATTATTTGTACATAAATATGTCAGTGTGTTCTTAACCTTAATTTTTCTACGGACATTGTTTTGGTAAATTGTGTTGCCTGACGGTGCGTTTCCATTGACGCGGAGCTGGGCAGAGCGGAGCGGTGAAGAGCAGTGAAAAGTGGCAAGTGTTTCCACTGAAACGGAGTGGAGTGATTGGTCGGACCGCCCTGCTGTCTCCGTTCTGTCCAGCTCGGGGCAGCGTGTTCATATATTTTATTTGGAAGTCCGCTCCGCTTCAGTTACACTGTTTCCACTGACTTGGAGTGGAAATTTCGATCACTGTGATTGGTCAATTCACGGTCCGCTCCTCTCCACTCCGCCCAGCTCCGCGTCAGTGGAAACGCACCCTTAAGCTATGGTTTCCTTGGAAAGCTGTTCCGTGATATTATAACGTTGTAATAAGTCGTTGTATGTTGTTGTATTTTTGTTTTTAAATTATTTTGGTTTTTCTTTTGTGTTTGTTTTTGTTTACCTGTGATTATGGGGCGGAGTCACCTAACACAAGCATTTCCTTGCTTAAAAGGTGATCTCCAACTCATGTGTGTTAAGAATGTGTTTAAATGCAATAAACATTTTTTATTTTATTTTTTATTTTGATTATAAATAACAACCGACATGAAAATCTGTCATTTTTTTTCACCAGTACCTATTTGACATTGACAGTAGAGTCAAATGCTCGGTATTTAGACAGCCGGTACTGTGTAACCGTTGTACGCTTTCATAAGAAACCAAAACTCAACGTTTATTAATATTAAGTTCTCGAAAATATCCTGACGAAAAAGCATAAATAACAGAGTTAAGTTTAGTCGAAAATATAAAATATATGAAACGGCAGATTTACAGTACAGGCTACTCGTTATCTCCGGATTATTTCTGTCAGTAATGTCAAACGCTGGACGACACTTATCGAAATTGGAATCCATTGGCAACTCGACAGCCATTTTTGATGCGGCGCTTATTCAGAAAAACAATTCCATTATAATATAATTTTGAAAAGCGACAAAGACAATTACAAAGAAGAGCATGTGTCCTTTTGGTTCTTCAGAGGCTTGGTGACGTCATCTGACTTTTACAACATCTAGACAGGGCTCCTTTCATTGGGCAAACGCTATAAGATTACAAGGGCCGTCGGCGACGCGATAAAGTGAATTCCTAAAGACTGTTACTCGACCAAGTAATTTACTAGAGAGAACAAATCTCAGAGTTTCGGCTTTAAAACAGACTTATTTTTAAAAATGTGGATATTAATAAATAATTAGGTATGTTCACCAGCATCGTGTCACTGAATTATTAAGTGAGCGAGCCGGCAGGGCTGTCAAGTTGGCGACTACGATTTGGGTCACATTTATTAGCTTTCGATATTAATATGCACTTATCAAAGTCCAAATTAAGCTTTCACAAAAGAAGAATGAAAATGATCTACTTATAAGTATCTTTTAATATTATAAAGAGGTAAAATTTGTGAGTTTGTATGTAGGGGGTAATCTTCGGAAGTAGGTATGATCCGATTTCGAAAATTCATTCACTAATGGAAAGCTAGGTATTGCCGTATTACGCGGATGAAGTCACGGGGGAAGCTAGTGTTTTATAAACTTCCACGGTTTTATTTCTCAAACAAAAACAACTTTTTTACAAAAAAAAAAAAACAACCGACTTCCAAAAAAACTAAAAACACTACAAAGTGATAAATAATTTCGGAACTCCAGTGTCTTTGTATCTGTATTTTAGTTTTTAAAGTTAAAATTAAAGTTATTTTTCACTTTTTCGTTACGGTACCTACCTTAAACCAATTCGTATACCTACCGCTACGTGATATGTAAACAACAGTGATAGCAACTATTAGAACATCATCAAGATACACAAAATGGATTAAATACATACTATCGAAGCTAACTCAAAAACTGCTCAAGCAAAGTTAATACAATTTATATGGTACCACCTTTCAAGTATGACCTATCAAACAAAAAAGAATCATCAAAATCAATTCATAATTGGCGGAGTAATAGCGTACCAAACATACAAAAAAAAATCTGTCGAATTGAGAACCTCCTCCGGTGACTAAAGTGTGATGACAATAGTTGCCATCACACTGGACGAGTGGTTTGTTGATCACAAAATAATCAGGTACCTATATTAAACGCTCTTCAAAAAAGTCATGCTTCCTCCTTTAACTGGAATGGTAGACCAGCTAGTCAGCTTATCAAGTAAGAGAACTGTTGGTTGTCACTTTGTCAGAGCCTTCGACGTAGTTTGTCGTTTCTAGGCTAGCTACAACAACAGCGTACAATTTTTACATATTTGGGGTGCAAGGACGTCTCCCCCCCTTCCAACCCCTTGCACACAACGCAGAGTAATTACCACATTTATGACGTCACAACAAACTACAATCGACGAGCGAACGCCATTATTTTTAACGATAATTCATATTGTTTGAAGCGATATCATGAAAAGCTATTTGCTATACGCAATTCCATTGTTGTGATATACCTACTTTTAATTAATATGCATGACGTTACATAAAAAAGTATAGCACGCATTAATATGCGCATGATATTTTCCATTTGGACGCCATTAAAACGTATGAAAATAACAAAATAGTAGGAGTAATACAACCTGCTATAAATTCTAGGAATTTAAATTGTTGGCTTCTCACCAGTGGCGGATTTGCAGTGTTGGCCGCCCTAGGCCCCAGGCCATGTAGTACCTAAGTACCAGCTGCCCCTTTCTCAGCACCCATCATATGGACTACATAACGAATTTACTTTATTGCCAACTTTCATGGAAATCGATTCAGTACTTAACGTTAATATCTGCTAGTTAGTTACTGATTTTTTTTCGCTATTTCATGTTTGGTCCCATAATAAAAGTTGTTCATAATGATGAGTACAGTGACTCCTTGGTCAATAACCAGTAACCCTGTATATTTAGTACGATATGTACGAAAGTGAGTTTGGAAGATTATTGTTATACGATGCGGTGTAGTGCGGCCCGCCATAATGTGCGCGAGTCTATACAATATTAGGTACTTTCAGTTATTTCTTGTTATCATCAGTGATTTTTTTGTCAGATTGGCCGCCCTAGGCCCGGGCCTACTGGGCCTTAGGGGAAGTCCGCCACTGCTTCTCACTTAGTTACTCAGATGTCACTTGTCTTTGGAGAGTGACATGTGAGTAAATAAGATGAGAGGGATGTCATTTATCTTAGGTCTTCTTTTTAATATACGATATGCTCGTGTCTAGCCACTTTCTTACATGTTAAGTGATTAGGTACAAAAGTAATCGCGAAAGTACACTTTGACAACGTTCAAAAGTTCCATCGTTTATTTTCGGAAAAAGCGAACTTTGCGCCGAATTCAATGTGAATGGTCCAATACGAGTAAGAGGACGGAATTAGTGCATCAAACTATTTAAACTTTCGCGATTTGCACACATTATAAACAAAACTAAGAACGGGTCTTCTCGCGATATTCCTTTTTACGAGGTAAACAGGTAAAAACCGGTAGGTAGGTGGTATAAAATGGTATAATAAATCAATTTCTATTGGTCACATTTTATTCGCTGTTTTGTTGGTTTTCCCGAAGACAAACGATTGAACCTTTGAACTTTGTCAAAACTATAATCTTTGGTGAGTCTATAGTGTATAGACTACTTTTTTTAGACGATCCACAAATAGTACTGTCTACCTAATTGTGATACAGGCATTATGTCGACATTCGCAGACACACTCACTGACAGTGCACTGAAATGCACCGTTTTGTGTAAACCCAATTATGTACCCACATTCCAATGAACAACATCACTAAGAGGGTGGTGTCACTAACAGAAATCCGAAAGAGATATTAACAAACACAAAAAAATAGCCTCCACGAGGCGTACACTCTGGTCTGGGTTAGACTGGCCTTTCAACCTTGTTACCTTCCTTGGTATATGGACAATATGTTACCAGACATACATTTATGTATATGATATGAGGTGGGGCCGGTGGGGGCGTCAATCCTATCCTATCCTTCCTACTATTTATAAACGTGAAAGTTTGTATGTTTGGATGTTTTTTACCCATTTACGCAAAAACGACTGAACGGATTTGAATGAAATTTAGCACACAGATAATTTATAACCTCGATCAACACATGGATACCTTTCTGAAGCCCACGCAGACGAAGTCGCGGGCAGAAGCTAGTACAATATAAATTAAACTTCGTATACTTATACATAATGTACCTACTCTAACGATGTTCCCAGTCTACAAACAAAAATTCATGTCATCCAATTAGTGATTAAAAACATTTTATTTTTATTTTCGATGTTTGTTTGTTTTGTATGAAGATGGTTTTAAAATACTACTATCGCCAGTGTTTTCACTTATTATCGTATTGTCGTCATTCATACGGTACGAGAGAGGAAGAAGAAAATAAACTTTTTAAAGCGATCCTTCACAGCAAACTCACGCGATAAAAAGTTGCTAAAGTAGGAACTAAGGAACAGCTGTTTTTCCAAACACGTTTTTCCTTAATAGCAGCTCAGATGAAGAGAACACTTAATAAAAATCCGTCCGTTTCTTAAATATAGTCATCCTTGTCGTCAAGCAGTTGTGAGTAACGCGCCTTCTGGCCAATATTAAAGATTCAGTGTTCCCCGAGAGTTATTACCGCCCTACGATTGCTAAACTTGTCATTCTTTCCATTTTCCATTTATTTTGACAGCTAATTGACAGCTAACTTCTCGATACAAATAAACGTTCTAATAGTCTATTTGCGAATTGGAAATTGACGAACGAACAGAAGATCTATCTCCGCGCTTCGAGCGGATTTGAGATCGTTTGTGATGATATCATCATCCTTATCCGATTTATTAAGGGATGGTGCACCATGCCTTCTTCTACCATAGTTCATTAGTTCATTAATTACGTGAGGCGTTTAGGGGGGGGGAGGGTGTTGAGCCGTTGAGCCGCATCTCACGTGGGTCTGGGCAAATATCACGTTTTTTTTTTCATAAAATAATTTCATATTGCAAGAAGCTGGGTAATTATTATAAAAAACGAAGTACATAATATAAAAAATAATTAAGCAGATCAGAGAAAAATCTCACGTGAGATTGGGGGGAGGGGGTCGAATCCAATCTCACGACATCTCACCAAGGCGGAAGGGAGGGTCGAAAACTCCTCACTTATTAAAGAACGGAGCCCTGCTGAGCCGTCATCGCAATAGTCACACCAGTTTGTGATAACATACAGACATAAACTCACGCCTTCTTCCCATGGGGGTAGACAGAAAGAAGCTACAGAACGCCACCTGCTACGATCCTTACATACTCCTTTTGCTTCGTTTACGTTCATACATCTGGTTAGACATGCACGAGAACGTGATTTTAAAACATTACTTTAGTTTTTCTAAAATGAAATATCCGTTCAAGATAGGTCTATCTTCGCAATCTGATAGATATCTTACTGGGTTACGGATAAGAATCAATCAAATCAACAACATCGACGGGAAATGAGCTGCCACAAGCCTTTTCAAAAATGCTGTCCAGATAGTTTTAAATCATAGCTTGTTCGGATTCTCTTGGGAAGAGTAAAATGTTCATTAATGCAAAATCTTGTAGACAGTCTTTTAATGAACGTAACAGGAGACGACAAGATAATAAAGTTATTATATTACAGAGTTGGGAAGAAATGAGAAATTTACTAACTAAGAAACAAATCACACTCAAAATTTGGTAATAAATACAGCACTTATCTGAGCTTCAACAAGCAACACGCCACCTGTCGGCATTAACATGCCTCCAAATGAATCAACATCAAATATTTATCACGACAAATGATTTTGGTTAAGTGTTTGCCCTGCTCAGGTACCTTCTTAGGGTTGCAGTTGTAAGGGTGGGACTTGTGAAGGTAGAAATTATCTGCTGTAGTTGATTTTAAAATACTTAGGCACGTAGTAAATAACAATTTTATCCTATGATGGAGGCCAGCACCCTAATTGCGTAACACATTATCAATCGGAGTTGGTTTCATTTTGACAGTTCAACAACATTCATTGCGTTATTTACGTTGTCGAGCAAACAAATTTTTCGAACATATGAAGCAATGGATTACCAATTTGTTTCAAAATGAAACTAACTCCGATTGATAATGTGTTACGCAGTTAGGGTGCTGATCAAAAACAATGCATAGACAATAAATACCACAATAGTCAAATAAAATGAAGAGCAAGCACTGTGAAAGTATGAGTCGGTTGATTGCAGTAGCTGATGAAATATAAAAAAACCGGCCAAGTGCGTGTCGGACCACGCATAATGAAGAGTTCCGACCTTGAAAATATAATTTATCCGAAAAACAAACTTAACATTGTAGTTGAAAAACAAGAAATACTTACCAAAAAAAATTTTTTTATGCGATAAAATTACAAATTAATAATTTTCTGACCTTACCTTTGGAAGTACCTTATAGGTTTTGATTTACTTGCGAGTATCAAAATATGTCGCACAAATGACAAATGGCCGTATTTTTTTTTTATTGCGTTGACTTAGAAGCTTGATTTTTTTAGGACTCTCTTTTTTTTAGGGATCAGACCTACGTATTTGATATTTATTTCATTTTGATACCTTCACGTCATCCTGAGAAAAAGGTTATTGACAGACTGACAGACAGACAACAATGTGATCCTATAAGGGTTCAGTTTTTTTTCCTTTTGAGGTACGGAACCCTAAAAACAATAATATAAATAGGTCGAAATCCGAATAAAATATTCCTGAAATCTGTTGAACTATAAATAGTAGACCAAACGACTACGACGTAGCACCTGCGTAGCACTCATTTATTATTCTTATGGCAAGCATTGTCCAATTTAAATATGGATCACCCATTGCAGAATGAACATTTTTCAGTGGCTGTGCTGTGACTGATTCATGTTAAAAACACAAACATTCACATATTTATTTAACACGTATGTTTTTCAATAACATAAAACACGTTAACTGCCGAATTTCTCGAAAGTCCTACCGAGAATCATTGGACATGAAAAAATATTTTCGTATGAAATATAAAACAAATGAGAACATGCCTTGCTCTCATCTATATTTCCGTCGAACAAGTTACCTACACACATAGCCTCGTGTTTGCTAGTTGAAATTCTGCCCCGGTTTGTTATTCGGTGTTCCACTTTGTATTTCTTTCGATTCCATGCCAGTTTTGCGGACACCGCTTTGTAGGTTTTGTAAACCAATTACCAAAGTGTTAGTTGTTGCTACATCTAAGATACTGTTTGCACGACTTGCAGGAGTTGCAGGTCCTATGTCAACAAACGGATCGTTTTAATAACGGTTTTATAAAAAGTATTAGATTTTTGTCGTCAAATTCATTCAAAAGATATACCTAAATGCTTATGCTATGTTTTAAAATTTGCATTTCGATTTATAAGTAGTATAATTTAATTTTCTAGCCAATTGAATTGAATAATAGGAATAAGACATATGAGATCCAAGTGCGGAGAAGTAACGCTACCTACAGGTTCACACGCACAAAATAATAGGTACTCTCAACTCTAATGTACGTGATACTTATGTGGTGTCGATGTCGTCTCGCTTCATGTTAGTCCATAATCATTCATTACCTATAAAAACTTGATCCTCCTGCCAAACTGTCAAAGAACAATGAATAAAGAGACCGGGACATGAACGCCTACCGCTAGGGTTCCCAACTATACTGTTAAAAACAGTATTATACTGTTTTTCACTACATTATACTAGGTGCTACACAATCGCGCGTTGCAGTGCATGCAGCGCAGGCCTCCCTCGTTTCAGAACGAAAACGCAACTGTCAATGTCAAATTGACACCGACACATGCGAGTGCCCGCGCCTCGGCGTCCTCCTGAATGCAAAACGGCGGACCGACAGAAATAGAACTTCCATAAATTTAAAATAAAAAGTAAGTTCAAAAACTAAAACCCGACTACTGAAAAATCACGCTCACCGCGTTGGGTATGTAACCAATTAAATTAATGTTATTTACCTCCACTTTTACTTATTTTTAACAATTTACTTACACATATTTATTTATTTAAACAATATGACATATATACCTAGGTACATATTTGTAATGTGCTCGTCAAGACCTTTCTTTTGATACCAAACATGTCATTACTAACTCAATTTATTTTTTTTAGTGGTCAGAAATTTACGTATAAAGTCCACCACATTAAATTTAGAGAAAATTTATATAGCTTAAGGCACTCGGACCATTATTACGAATCTATTGATACCATCATTCATTAAAATCGGTTCAGTAATTTAGGCGCTACGGTGGAACACACGTAAATACATACTTATATACATACATACATAGACTGCTAAAATCATAACCCTTCCTTTTGGCTTTGCCGTAGTCGGGTAAAAATGAGCTCCTCATTTACTTTAATTTTGATTTCACTTGTAGTGAAGCATAAGAAGCCTTCAAAAATGACACTAAATTGCTAAGTTGTGCGAGAAGCACCAAGAAATATGTTTTTAAAACATTAAAACAATAAAGTAGGTACTGTTCATTTTATTGAAATACTGTTGATTTTCTTTCTCCAACCTGAATTATATTGCATTTCTTGCAAAAAAAGTTGGCAACCCTACCTACCGCTATCCTATCCATTGTAGAGTATCTAGCAAGCGCTTATTCATTCATTCATACGGTCATTAAAGTTTCATAATAGACGCAATTAGTGTGAATAATTGATGGTTGTAATCCTCACCTCATATAACTGTGTCAACTCGTGGTTTCGACCCGCATTGTAGAACAATGTTCTATGGCATAATTGGCATAAACCAGCTGCAGAAGATTCCTGAGACATGTACACACATATACTCATTCTTGGCTTATTAGTGTCGTGTTTGCTTTAACAAAGGTTGAATAAATCCAACAGAAACATCAATTAATTTTTAACCGACGAAAAAAAAAGGAGGAGGTTCTCAATTCGACACGTATATTTTTTTATTTTTCTTTATGTACGACCACGCATAATTTTTTACAGAGTCGTCCGAGTTGAAATTTTTTTTGTTTTATTCGAGAGGCTATACATCAAAGTTGGTCCCATATAAAATTGATTAACTTTGCTTGGGTAGTTTTTGAGTTAGCTTCAATAATACGTATTTTTTCTCCACTTTTATATGAATGATGTTCTAGTTTATTTTGCAGGTAGTGGTATTAGAACATGTGTGGGGTAGGTACCACAACTAAAATGTGAAAAATAAAAACTTTTTTACAAAAAAATACAACCTACTTCCAAAAACAAGACTACAAAGTGAAAAATAACTTTAATTTCGGAAGTCGGTGGCAAAAAACGAAAATAAATTTAACCAAACACCGACTTCCGAAATTAAAGTTATTTTTCACTTTGTAGTGTTGTTTTTGGAAGTCGGCTGTATTTTTTTGTAAAAAAGTTTTTATGTTTTGAAATATTGCGTCGGATTTTTTTTCTTATATCTTGTTTACAAACGTTAAGTATCTCACATTATATTACCACGTACCTTTGAATAGGAATAAATACTCTAGTATAGTATAAGTATTCTTCCTTCCTGCTGCATTACACTTGAGTGTACTACTGACCCATACTTCACAACTGTTACTGGATTATTCCTTCGTCCTTCTCACTCAATGTTCGCTTCTGTAATTCTGTTTGCTGGGCAACATGAGTAATAAAACTTTGACAGAGCAGTCCAGTGTTTAACTAAAGATTCGTGTGCAACATCTAAGTCATATCATTAATTTCAAGTACTTAGGCCATTCAAAGAAAGGCATTTTTAAACGTCAATATCCTAATCCTAACTTTAATATTATAAATGCGGAAGTGAGATTGTTTGTTACGCTATCACGCTAAAACGGCTCAACGGATTTGGATGAAATTTGGCACACAGATAGATCATGACCTGGGTAACGACATAGGACTGCTGTTCATATCCTGGATCGCAGAAAAAGTCGCCGGCAACAGCTAGTTTACAATAAAATAAAATTGATTCTAGGTTCCAAAAGGTAGTTTCGTATGATGGAGAAGAATGGGCAAGAAACTCCATAGTTTACTCTTTAAACATCAAATGGAACTTTTAAAAAAAAAAACATCTAAAAATTATCGTTTAATCATCTTTTATCTTGCAAAGGGTTATGCAACCAGCAATAGGTACCATCTCGCTGACATTTACGGTGAACCACTTTTCGACCTTATTCCTAAGATTATAAGGTTGAAAAATTAGTACATAGCTAGGTACAACTTCAAACGTATGATTATTTCATATAGGTACTTACAAACACAAATATCGTGCGGCTGTCTACTAATTGCAGTAATTACAAACATAAAGGTTGGAATGGAATTCCTTGCCTTGTATGCATTGCTGCGTGAACGTGCAATAATGGGATAACAATTTATGTAAATGTTAAGTAACGTTTGCAGCAATTGCAGCTTCCTAAAATGGGTTATATTTACACCGCAATATCTGCATATAGAACGCTGTTCTGCTATTTTTTAAATCTTAACAGTCTGTAAAAGTCTACTGTTGATTTTTCAAAAGTAATTTATTCAAATTACACTGAGAATCAGCACTTTTCAACGTCAAAATTACATAAGACAGTCCCCACAAAACGCCCGCCCTTCACCACTTCCAAGCGCTTTAGCTGGGAAGAAGAAGTGGCGCAACAAACTCCCCAGCAGCACAGCTGTCTGATAGGTACTTATATCTTCTATTCAACCTGTGTAATCAACGCTCGTGCGCATAGACGTTTCTTTCCTTAAACTATGGTCATGTTTAAGAAGTTATTAATATGTGGAATTGCTTATCCAATGTAAATTGAAAATAAATTATAAAACAACTATAATATAATAATAATAAAAACGTTTATTTTCTCCACCACATAATGAAACTTGCTACAAAATACATAATTTGTGTATACAAAAATACATTGATGTTGTGGAGACTGGAGCCTGTACTAGGAATACCTGTGTTACAGGTCTCCAGGCCTCCAAACTACACAGACAAGTCACAGTTCAAGAAAAATAAAAATAAAAAATAAATACTATAGTGTTCTGTAGATGTGAACTTGTGAATTTCATACTTTTCACCAAGATGGTCAGTAAAATTTGAATATCTGTTGTGCCAGCAACACGAAGAATGGTCTTCTTCATACATACATAATCAGCCTATAATGTTCCCACTGTCGTGAGAGGGCGTGGGCTGTAATCCACCACGCGGGCCCAGTGCGGGTTGGTAGACGTCACATGCCTTCGAATTTTTGGTTCTATGACATGCCGGTTTCCTCACGATGATTTCCTTCGCCGTTTTGAGAGCAGTGGTGATGAAATAATTTACACAATGTAAAGCGCCTGCCTGGGTTCGAACCCACGACTTACAACTCGTAAGTCGGGGCCGTTACAACTGGGCCACCACTGCTCTAAGACCAAATGGGTAAATGAGAAATTAACAGCAGCCAGTACCTAAATAAAATAAAATAAATTTAGTTCTGATAAAATCCATATTACTTACATCAAGTAAAATAAAACGCAGCGTCATATATGCAGCCATCAGAGCATATACTAAAAATATAGGCCATGCATGATTTGCTATCAAGGTAAGTAAGTATGCCTAAGCCCTTCCCACGGGTGTAATAAAATCGCGGCGGGATTTTATCGCGCACTGGATTTTCAACTCTCGTTGTTGAGCCGAGCGTTGAGAATCCAACTTAACAATAACAGAGTACATTCTAGCGCGTCGAAAAAACACACTGTTGGATTTTGCACTCTCGGTGCTAAGCAGAGCTTTGAAAATCCAGTGCGCAATAAAAATCGCCGCGATATTTTTACGTCCGTGCGAACGTCGACTAATTTCCTAATTATGTAGGCAATCTATCGCCAGCTATATTCAAAGCAATCAACGGCTAAAAGTGTTTGGTTCCCGCCAATTACGAACTTTTTCTTGCTAGTCGTCCAAATGAAACTAAATTTAATTAATTGAAACAAAACCTCCTTTAATTAAAGCCTACAAACAAAAGACGAGTTACCCCACTTCGGACCTTAGAATTTATTCGTAGACAGGCACCTACTTTACATAACCACTTATTTTATTATATAAAGAAAAATGGTTTTGTAATCTAGCTTGTTACTACACAATTTTTTGTATCAAGTTTTATGTAGAATAATAAAAAATAACCTACGTATAACATTGACTCCATTAAAACTGAAATTATAATAACATTATAAAGCCTTAAAGATGCTCGTACTCGAGTAAACCTAATTATGTAAAATGAGGAGTAGACTCGTGTAGGCACATAACATCGGTCGCACTGTGCACGAAGTCTCGTCTGTGTTAGCGTAGTGTTTGAAGTGGGCGGGCCGAGGCGAGCTGAGCTAATGGCCGAGTTTATTATTATTTGTTTAGAGTAAGTTCGCGGCTGCACACATCGCTCCATACTCTAGACCGTGGGAACATCGCGTCTACTGCATCCTTATACAGTAGGGATGATGCCTGGGTAATGAAAAAATCTGTTTAGTCCGTCAGTCAGAGAATAAAAACAAATTAGGACATGTATTTCTTGCTTTGTCATAGTAAATGACCTATAAACTACGTATAAAATCTAGCAAGGAGTGACGTCATGTCATATTTTAACTCAATGTATCGCCGTAATCTTTTGATTACATAAAAAACCGGCCAATTGCGTTTCGGAACACGCACAATGAAGGGTTCCGTGGTTGAAAAGAATTTATCCCAAAAACAAACTTAACAATGGATCCCAAAAAAAGATATTTTTAAGTCATAAAACTACAAGTTAATATTTTTCTGACTTTTTCCTTTACTTGTGCTGTGAGACCTTGCTTCTTGCCAAAGTTCATTATTTTAGGTCAACGGGAAGTACCCTATAGGTTTTGATTTACTTGCGAGTATCCAAGTATGTCGCATAAATAAATGGCCGTATGTTTTTATTGCGTTGACTTAGAAGCTTGACTTTTTTAGGACTCCAAGAGACCATAGACTTGCGTATTTGATATTAATTTCAACTTGATACCTTCACGCGTTCCTGAGAAAAAGGATCTTGACAGACAGACAGACAGACGGACAACGAAGTGATCCTATAAGGGTTTCGTTTTTTCCTTTTGAGGTACGGAACCCTAAAAAAATAATGTCCAATATTTTTTAATAACTTACATGAGCATTATGACGGACTTTATGTATTTCTAGCAAATAAACTTTTTGATTTGATTTGACAAAAAAAAAATTAGTTGTCTTCCCTATCTAGACGAGAACAAATCAATAGAAATAGGAATCTACAACTCTACGCCGTTTTTCTTCTTTATCTTAGACTTTATTAGCAGAGATACAGACGTTCTTGTTTACTCAATAGAACGTTAGGCAAACTGTTTCCCTTAGAAATACTTTTCTCTTTACATCTAAAGTTTATTTATCGTTTAAGTATTTCATTCGATCCGTTTGCCTTTGTAGTACAATGTAATAAACAACATTAATTCGTTTCGCTTCGTTGTAATTTGCCGCGGTAAAGAAAGACAAATTACACACAAACTCCTTCAGATAGCATGCAAATTTACTAAGCATCATAATAAATCTTCGGTGCTCGACAAATGTATTATAAAAAGTACACGTTACACACCGCTTAAAGTACTGAAATTAAGTTTTTGCCGTGGGAATAGATTAAACGTCACTCAAGCCCTGCCGCTGTCGGCGGAGTAATTTTTTATATTAAAAATTCAATGCGAGTGAAAATGTGAAATCACTCGCTATCGCTAAACAAGGACAAAAGAACTCATACTAGGTACCCTCGTCGACAAGGAAACAAGGAAGGCGTCACGAGAGCCCGGAGCAGCCGAGAGACGCGTCACGCCGCGCCGAAACTCAAGCAAAAAGATAAAGTTTGTTCGTTTTACATTGAAAATGTATTAAGAGCAATTAAGAACTTCCAGTCTCTTGAAGATATAACATAATTAGCCATGGACGAAACTGACACCACCGTCTGTTTATTGAATTAATTAAAAACTTTCTTTTATCAGGATCTGCTTTAATTTATCGGAAGTGTCTTGTGCGTCAGCTTCTCATTTATTCTGTT
Source organism: Cosmia pyralina (assembly GCA_946251885.1). Taxonomy (NCBI): domain Eukaryota; kingdom Metazoa; phylum Arthropoda; class Insecta; order Lepidoptera; family Noctuidae; genus Cosmia; species Cosmia pyralina. The sequence goes on from OX276343.1 coordinate 25,472,164, forward strand.
ACCGTATCCCGTACCTATACGGTATGTTGATACCATTTTCAGCTTGCATAGTATGTACTGCTATTCTTATTTGGAGTTATAAGTTCCCAAGTCAATGCATGCCCACGCTCCTCCCACCTAAAGTCCCACACTGCCACTATTTTCACATGCATTTGGTTCTCACGGCAACCCACGAGACTACACAAACCGAAACTTTTAATTATCCGTCAAAATAAACACGACACTTTGCGCGATAGAACATTTTAATTGGGAAACTTCATTAGTTGCACACTACTTCTGCTGGTTCTATTACTGAAAGTGCTCTATGAAAAATAAATATAAGTTTTGTACTCATTTATTTCGCGGAAAAATCGTGAACAAACGTAGCATTAAGTTCTATGAAAATAACAATAAAAACCATGATTGTCCATTTAAAATTATGTTCTATTTTGCATTTTATAAATTCGAATGCAGTGGAAGGCAAGTCCACCGTGAAATATTGCTCACTCGCGCAATCGTATCAAATAAGACGATCGGCGGTCGGGCGGACGATTTCATTGCACAAAATGCAGAAATTCAGCAATACCGATTCGTGCATTACGCTGCAGTAAATTACACGGCTGCAGCAGACGACGAAATCGTCGCAAACGTAATATAACGTGCAATCTTATTATTACCTACGTGAGACTGTAAGTCGGTCGCCACGTAATTTAGATAGTTAATGAAGGTTCGCGTCACCGCTCTAGCGCTCGCAGGAGTCGCAGGCCCTCGTTAACGTTATTCATTACAGTTGAAAATGTACGTTTCACCCAAATTAAGCTTAAACCGGGCTCATGCAAGCGCTGCAGCGCTGCAGCCAGAGTGCAAACGACAAGCTACACCCAAACATAAACTTATTTAAACTCATATTAGAGTGCTGCATGAACCCTCGTAATACGAGTACTTTAATATTAATAGCAAAACAACGCATTGCATTGTCACGAAATTATTTTCTTTTATTATTTAGCTTTAGCTCTGCTTTGCCGAATTACAGTGTCACATTGATTGCAGCATTATAATGAACAAATACCTACGGATATAATAAAGGATAATTCGATGAACAAAGGCAAAAATAATTTCGAGTTACCCTCGATAACATACGTTTTTCTCATTTTCCGCAGAAACATTTTCCAATACATAAACAAAGAGTCGCCCATGAAAATTGGACGCAAGATCTTTGTCTGGGATAAGTCAATATTAGGGTTAGGCATGTGTTCATGATTCGGTGGCGGGCAAAGCCAATATTATCATGTAACTAGGATTTTTCGGGTATATCTACGAAGTCGTAAGCGGCGAACAAATTTCTAATATTACACCTAATATTATACGTTTTGAACAACAATAATATTTTTGTATTATAAGGAGTGGATGATTTGGCTAAGTGGTTTTATTATCAACCTTCATGTTTCAGCACAAAAGTTTTAAACTACCAAGTTCAACTAAGTAATAATAAGTAATATAATGTACTCGACGAAACTCAAGCGATTAAAAGTCGATCGTGAGTGACGTCCCTAGACTTCTCAAGGCTCCAGAATACGCCTGATTCGCCAGGATGTTAACTTCTTTAACAAAGGTCTCGTCAAGTTTCCCACCAGTTAGCACAAAGCCTTGTTCCGAAACTTCGTATGTTTTGGAAACTGAAGACATTTCAGTGCGACAGCCATTTATCACTGTTGGTGATGTACAAACAGCTATATATCGTCGTCACCGTTGGGCACAGATTGCCGCTGGCTGTTCAGAAACATTCCTCAGATGTGCAGGACATTTCAGTATGAAAGCCGGCCCGTAATATATTTATATCTACTGTAAACATTTTGTTAGGTATCATAAGATAAATCCGCTTAGAAAAGGATCTTGATTTTCAATTCTGTCTTGTACAGCGTCCACACGACGTCCCGAGGGCATGTCCAGAATGCGAAAAAAGCAATTCTGTTCCACAGCTGAGTATATTTTTAAAAGAAAAAAGGCAAAGAAAAAGTGGCTAATGTAGTAAGTGGCTCTACAGAGACAATTGAATGTAGAAATAGTTCTAGAAAGGTAGTTAATTTTCCGGACGAAGGTAACGCCCACCTGACTTCTCCGTACGGCGCGATTTCTTAATCGGGGCATTAAGCACGACATTTATTTATTCCCCGTGCCATTGTGGCGCAATGAACAAAGGATTTAACTGTAATGCAAGGCATCGGAGTACCACCGCCATAAATAGGACTAATGAATAAATCACTGGCTCAGTGGCTCCACAGGTTACACAATATTTCAATGAGCGTATACTGAAATTCGAACAATTGGTGAACATAAGGGGGCGTGCAGCGTGCTGTATCGATCCGCTCCCCCCACCTCCACCTGCAACTGTATTTAGTTGCACATCGAGCGAGCACCTGTGAAATTATTTTACCACTTTATTAAAAATAACGCTGACGCGCCATAGATTAAAGGATTTGGCGCGCTAGGTAAACGTTAAATAAAGAACGCATATAACAAAGTAAGTTGAGCTCAGTTTATCATAGTTTTTTCATAAAATCTTTAACAAAAAGTTGAAATTTAACGGAAAATTGTACTGTGAATACTGCGAGTCTTTACTCGCAGCGTTCCACGCCGGGCCGGCTGTCAAAACGTCCTTCAGAAGAAAGGATTTGTTTTCCAGTGAAGCGCTTGAAAGCGCTGCCTCGCCGAAAGGTGATTGTTACAGCAAAAACAAAGAACCGCTGACGTTCTGCAAAACAGCGTTAAAGCTGCTGTCTACATCCAAGATCTTTATGGATAGGTTATAAATTGAGAAATGTACCGTTCGTTTAATGTCCGCTTTTTATATTTGCTTCAACGAATGGTTGTTTTATATTACCTACTGTATAGGTAGCCCCTGACAGGTGGATTGATGCTCGTAAAATATTATTTAAGTATTTATTTCAGATGTGCTCAACCTCGACATAGCTTTCGAACCGCAAATCAGCAGCAGATTCCATTATCAATATAGCTCTAATCTACCTACTAATCAGTTCCAATAATAGGCTGCAGGTGACCCTCTAGCATAATTGATTTGCCCGATCAAAGTTTCATTATCGGCGGCAAATGGAATCGCCCACCTGTAAATGCAACTTGGGACCCCCACAACCCCCACCCGTTCCCGACTGCGAATATTTAGACTCCCGGAATTACCATGGAAACGCGGCAACTTCTATAAAGCCTCACCACTAGCAAATTAAAAATTAAATTATTATTTTTGCGAACGCTATTTCGTGAGAAATTAGCGATACGGGTGGAAAAATCATTTGAGAAAAAATTTCGCTAAACTGGGTTGAAAGTTTCCTTTTTTTTGTTGTTTTGATTTTATATAACGTAGGTATGTGGTAACTTCTAGCTCATTGTATTTCTGTTTGCACAGGAGACATTTCTACGTATAGTGTTGAGACGAGACAAAAATTCACTTACAAAAAAAAAACATTTGACAAAGGCTTTATGAGCATTTGTCAAATGTTTTTATCTTGTTGCTAGATAGTACTCCATACGAAAACCATCCAGCAACGAGTTTCATAACGTTCCGTATGTAGCAGTGTAGGTAGCTCTGTGAAAATCTATCCAAAAGTTAGACTGAATATCAAAAAAAAATAGACAGTGGTGCCGATTCTGTTGTGCACAAACTAAACTTAATTTAGGCTATTGCTAACTTTTTCTCTCTATTATGACAAGAAAGGGACGGAAGTAAATTAGAGCTGTCAAATTAGTTAGAACTAATTTTTCCATAGACATTTAGACGACACGTAAAAACATGTCGACTAAGAAACACGGTGAAGCGCAAGGCGTGAACTAGTTTGACATCTCCAACTTAGTTCATAGCTATAGCCGTCCTTTTCTCGCGCTGCCTGTTAGTAAAAGATAGCGATTCTCTAATTTTAGTTTAGTGCGTTCACAAGAGAATCGTCACCACTGTACGGGGAATAAAAGTAATCCTAAAGTAGGAGGACAATGAAACAACATTTACCTATTATTAAAGAAGTTTTAAACTCAGTATTTAAATATATAACAAAATGATTTGTCTCTATTCTAGAGTGATGTAACCAATGTCTTGTAAGCATATTTTGATGTAAAAGTGTTTTGTTTTCTAGCCCGTTTTTCTCCATAGGAACCTACTACGCTTTGGAATGGGCAACTAGCTTCATCTTTCTGACTGACCGACCCCTTGACAATTCAAAAGTGCCTGTAATTGTTTTATTTGAAATTAATGATTTGAATATGAGTTTGAGAGTCTAGAAGTAGTAAAATAATGTTTGTAATAAAAGGGAAACTTTATTAATACATTTAAATTTGATAATCGCATCTCTCCTCTTGGCTTGTAGGTAAACTTTCTACAGGGTGTCCCGTAATTAATGGACCACCTCTTAAGGGGTGATTGTACTCATCTTTATGAACAACTTTTACTATGGGACCAAACCAGAAATCGCGAAAAAAAAAGTCAGTTGTTCCCTACATTTATATTCGCATAACTCGTCAAAATGTAGGGAGCAGAAGATTTTTTTCGATTTCTGGTTTGGTCCCATGGTAAAAATTGTTCATAATGATGAGTACAATGACCCCTTAAGAGGTGGTCCATTAATTACGGGACATCCTGTATACTCAATTCCAATCCCAATAACTTAGTTAGCTGGTACTATTTGCTAGTAACTATTGGAATTTGAACCAAAAGCCTAAGCGTAGACTTCCCCTGTTCCATTGTCCAATGACTGTGCAAACACTAGCCCGGTTAACTATTGCCTAATGTTGTGTTATTAATATGCATACTTTGACAACGTTACATGTAGAAAGAATAACTACCATACTTACATACAGGATGCAATCAAAGGGTTTTCTACCCATGAATATGAACAACTTTTACTATGGGACCAAATCTGAAATCGCGAAAAAAATTCAGCCGCTCCCTACATTTTGACGAGTTTGGTGTAGATAAATGTACTGAACAACAAAAATTTTTTTTCGCGATTTCAGATTTAGTCCCATAGTAAAAGTTGTTCATATTCATAGGTAGAACACCCTGTGAAAATTTGCGCACTGCTTAAAAAAATATCCTGTATACAACGTGTCTTTTCGCATCCTCGTCAAATTTACGGATGTGGAATAGACAATCAAACCGAACAACTTTTTCCACGGCACCAACATCGTAATCGCGAAAAAATAATCAGCCGTCCCATACATTTGCGTCGAGTAGGTATTGAAGTTTACTATGGGACAGTTGAAATTTTTTCGTGATTACGATGTTGGTCCCATGGAGAAAGTTGTTCGGTTTGATGTTCTGTATCACACCCTGAAATTTAACGAGGATGCAAAACGACACGTTGTATATTTATTTTCCCATAGAGTATTGATTGAATTCATGGTGGACAAATGCCAACAAATAATGAGAACGATTGAAGAAACTGTTTGTTAAACGTTACTTCGTAATGACTGAACAGATTTGGATGTATCTTTGTAACTTATCGCACGTTATACACTGACTTTTTTTTTAATTAAACCCATGTTAATCATATTTTTTATTTTTGCAAAGCATTTAAATAATTGATTTACCTCGTAAATAAAACAGCGCGCCAAATTGTAAAATTGCATTCATCAAAACACGCTTCATTATTTAAAATTTTAATCCCAACACATAACACAACAAAGTAATAAACTTTTACATACACGGAGCCATATTTTCTTCTTTTATTTGTATAAAAATCACTGTGTGACTTCGGGGAGGCGAGAAATGAAGACAAACGTGCAACGTGCACAGCGCCACAGAGCAGCCAGTAATTGATTTAGTAGACTTAAAATGTGTGGGTGTACTGTAACATATTTATGTGTAGGCACACTGTGACATAATAGGTTGGGGAAAAAGTTTCTTCGCATTTTTTAAGAAAATTCAAAACATTTTTTAATATACATTATTTACATTTATCTAAAGTATGTAGGTACCATTTTGTTCGATAACTTTTTGACATCTTGTAGGTAGGGACATGATCCCATTGCTATAGAAATTTTGGGACTTCTGATCAAAATACTGCGACAAGTGGTTTTGGCAGTCCTCTCGTGATGTTAACCTGACACTGCCTCAAGAATTCTGAAGGGACCGAAACAGGTGGAAATCTGAAGGTGCAAGGTCAGGACTATACGGCGGATGCATTAACACCTCCCAGCCAAACTCTCTTAATTTTTGCTGAGTGGCTAAAGATGTGTGAGATCTAGCGTTATCATGATGAAAAACCACACCCCTTCTGTTGATTAATTCCAGCCGCTTTCTCTCAACTTCTTGCTTTAATCTCATCAGTTGTTCGCAGTAGAGTTCAGAATCGATGGTCCTGCCTGGTGGTAACAGCTTATAATGAATAATGGCCTTCCAATCCCACCACACACACAGCATCACCTTGTTGCGAGTTAACCCGGGTTTCGCCACAGTCTGTGAAGCCTGACCGGCCTTTGACCACGACCTTTTTCGCACCTTCTTGTCTTACGTGATCCACTTTTCATCACCAGTTATCAGCGTCATCAAAAATGGTTCGGTTGCATTACGTCGTAATAAATAATCACAAATGAATACACGGTTCATTAGGTTTCTTTCAGTGAGCTCGTGAGGTACCCAAATATCGAGCTTTTTTGTGTACCCAGTTTTTTTAAAATGCGCCAAAACTGTTTTGTGGTCAATTTCCAGTTCTTCAGCTACGTCGTAACTACTGATATGCCGATCTTGCTCCACTTTTTCAAAAATGGCATCCATTTTATCCGTAATAGGGCGACGTGCATTTTTGACATCAAAATTTTTGGATTGAAAGCGCTTAAACCAAATTTGTGCTACTCTCACAGACACTGCACTGGGTCCATAAACATCGCAAAATTTTTTCGCGGCTTGCGTTGCATTTTTAACTTTTTTGTAGTTAAATTTTAAAATGTATCGAATTTCTTCATTAGATTCACTCATCTTGACAGTACGAAAAACAAATGAAAATCACTCATTTTCCTAATTTGAATTTGGAATTATGTTCTTTAAAATTTAAACTTTCAATGATACCAAAACCAGCCAGATACAAATAGTATAGCCAAAGAGATTTTATTTTAAATTCATACATACTATAATGCGAAAAGACTTTTTCCCCAACCTAATATGTGCATTATAATACACCTACATTTCACCACTAATGTTTAAGTATCATGTCATAGGATCGTGTATTGCTAACGACAGGCTGCTAACTACTAATCTCAGGACTAGAGGGGACATATTCTATCGAGATTACTGTTTCAAAGCGCTCGGGTAGTCCGCATAGGTCCGGTCAGCAACAGAAGTCGGTTAACACTGCTACTTTTTGACATCATCTAAATTAACACAAAATGATACGATAACCTGCTTTTTAACATTTATTTATTATAAGAGTTAATTTTCTTAAAAATTTACATCTGTTCCGATTTTAATGAAATATTTTTCTCAATAATTAAGATTTCGAAAACTCAAATGTTAATCGACTTTTGTTGCTGACTGTACCATAATATCGTCTAATGCAGGTGTTGCAATATTTGATTAAGGTGTTACGAGCATAGAAGCTGAATGAGCAAGCAACTTCCACCTGAAACTACTGGATAATTGATGGTTCATATAAAATCCGTTTAATCTATATCCTAACTAATCACACTAATATTATAAAGGCGAAAGTTTGTGAGTGTGTGTGTTTGTATGTTTGTTACTTCTTCACGCTCAAACGGCTTGACCGATTTGGATGAAATTTGGTATGTAGTAGCTTATACCCTGGATTAATACATAGGCTACTTTTTATCCCGGTCTACGCGGGTGAAACCGCGGGGCGCAGCTAGCATTATAAATGTGAAAGTGAGTTTGTTTGTTACGCTTTCACGCTAAAACGGCTGAACGGATTTGGATGAAATTTGGCACATGGGTAGAACATGACCTGGTTTACATACATACGATTTTACATACGACATAGGATTTTATCCTGGTAGGACATTCCCGTGGAATAATTTTCGACATGCACACGGGCGAAGCCGTTGGCGAAAGCTGGTATTTTATTTATAAATTAAAGTGGCTTTTCGTGGCATTTATTTAACTCACCTTAAAAACAGATAATACTTTTTGAGCTAATAAACATTACATAAGTAACACAATAGAAATCCGTTTTTAATAATTACTTAGGTACCTATTAGATTTATATTATTTACTAGTTCGCTAATTGATTACATTTTTTAAAAACCGTTTTCATTAAACAGTCTTAAAATTTTGGTCCCGTGTGAGTGAGAGAGGTGACAAAATGCGACAGCCCTCTTAAATATGACTACTTAGGCCTCTGCCTCGAATTTTGCGGGCAGCGTGGCTGCAGCGGCGGCGGAGCGGGAGCGGCAGGATTTTATGCGTAAAAACAAATAGACCGGACCTCCAAAACAGCGGCGCGGTAGCGGGGCGGGACAATGCGAGACGCGCCGCCGCCGCCGCCGCCCCGCTGCCCGCGAAATTCGAGGCAGAGGCCTTACACCGATTCCTAGAAACACCTGGCGCGTAGCTGCGTAGCAACGTAGCACGCGTAGCAATGGCTACGATCCGGTTTGTCTACGCAACTAAGCTACGAATATTATGATTTAATTATTATTGGTTAATAGCATGGCGGCATGGCTAGTTAAATACACTAAGTAAATTGTGGCCTAGTGCATTGGCCTAGTGCAATTCCAGTCTATCCAGTTATACCAGTATCCAAACCTGTTATGCTGTGGCACTACCGACTATAAACGTTTATTGAATGTTGTTATTATATGAAGCGAACGCGCCACAAGAGTGGGATTTGGCAAGAATATTACGTATAGAGGCGAACAATAATGTACCTGGATTATCTGAGTTATTAAGGGGGATGCGCTAAAAAAGCCCGCGAAATTCAAATTTTCTTACGTTTTTTGCAATTTGCATGTCAGTGTCAGGTTGTATGTTGATTAAAATATGATTCGCGGCCGTAACTAATATGGCTTTACAGAATTATAATCATTAGAATCAGCAATACAACTCCATAAGTTAGAATTGACCTCAAATCTAGCGATTTCATGAAATCATGAGGTTTGAGGTCAATTCTAACTTATGGAGTTGTATTACTGATTCTAATGATTATAATTCTTTAAAGCCATGTTACGCCCGCGAATCATATTTTAATCAACATACAACCTGCAAAAAACGTAAGAAAATTTGAATTTCGCGGGCTAAGCGCATCCTCCTTAAGGCCTCTGCCTCGAATTTCGCGGGCAGCGAGGCGGCAGCGGCGGCGGCGCGGGAGCGGCAGGATTTTATGCATAAAAACAAATGGACCGGACCTCGAAAACAGCGGCGCGGAAGCGGGGCGGGACAATGCGAGACGCGCCGCCGCCGCCGCCGCCGCCCCGCTGCCTGCGAAATTCGAGGCAGAGGCCTTAATATCAGTTTCAAGTTTGTTTTTCGTTGTGGTTGTTTGTGTGTCATATTTTGACATTGGTAAGTGTTTATCATTACAATCAAAAGTTTTTATTCTCATTATATTTCTGTACGTACAGGGACTCATATTTAAGCGTGGAAAGGTGACAAAAACTAACAGAACATCCTGGCTTTGTGGGCGTTTGTCAAATGTTTTTCTTTTGTTGCTAGAGAGGTAGCGAGAGAGGCCAGCACCCTAATTGCTTTACACACTATCAATCGGAATCGGTTTCATTTTGACAGTTCAACAAAATTCATTGCGTTTTACGGTTTTCAGAAGACAAATTTTTTGAACATAATTATGAAGCTGTACGTACGGTCCAGAGTAGTTCCTGATCTGTACACTATAACTGTTTGTGTAGTTTGTTTAGTAGCGAGTGTGTCCAACATGTAAAACACTTCACATAGTAACCCAAAAGTTTATTTATCTCTAGTGTCGTACACCGTAAAGGTTGGTGATCATTACAAGTATGTCTGTTCCGCGGGTTGCTTAATTTCGCACTGAGTAAGTAGCGGTATTTGTTGTGACAAGTGAACTTATTGATTCGCCTTGTCAGCTAGATTAAGGTCAATGTACTATCAGCCAAACTTCCGCATGCCCTTTAAGGCGATAATCGCATAGCACGGCTCATGACTCCAACACTAGACGCATGCATTATGACCAATTAGGATGCGCGTTTGTTTTGATTTGATTTGTTAATAATGTTTGTGGTTATGTTTTGCTACACGCCCTGTACTCACACAAATGCATAATGTCGCTAATTGGGCGAAACCAGGAAGGGGTGTAGTCTGTCACTAGCTGCTTTTCTGCAGAAATATTTTCTAAACTGAGCATGTTTAACTTTTGCCGACAGTACGTAGACCGTACAGAAGCAATGGATTAGCAGTTTGCTTCAAAATTCGGATTCCGATCGATAGTGTTTACGCAATCAGGGTGCAGTAAAGAGTTTCATATGTTCCGTATGTAGCAGTGTAGGTAGCTCTGTGAAAATCTATCCAAAAGCTTGCATTGAGGCACCAGACAGTAATTTCCAAAAGTACTATTACACACCTAAAATGAAAGACATTAAAAGAAAATGTTCAAAAAGTCTAATGGTAAGATAGACCTATAGGTACCAAGTTCGCCAGCGTACGTGAGATGCAAAAGCTAATTGTATCGCGTGCCTAATGAGTCGTTAAGTTAGGTGAAAGGAAAGGGCTTTCAAGTAAAAACAGTAATCTTTACTTGTGCGTGAGAGGTGAGATAAAGCACCAGCCTATTATTGTCCCACTGCAGAGCAAAGGGCTCTTTTCATACGGAGAAGGCATGAAATAGAATCAATCTGCCTAGCCTTTTCCCAACTATGTTGGGGTCGGCTTCCAGCCTAACCGGATGCAGCTGAATACCAGTATTTTACATGGAGCGACTGCCTATCTGACCTCCACAATCCATTAACTGGTTAATACGATACCCCTTGGTAAGACTGGTTGTCAGAATTTCGGGCTTCTGACGACCCGTAACGACTGTCAAAAATCTACGAATGACAGCCGGGACCAACGACCTATTGTGCTTTCCGAGGCACGGAGGAGTCTCGGTATGTAAAGATGGTCACCCATCCACGGATCGACCCCGGCAAGCGTAGCTTAACCTGATGGATCGACCCGTGCGGCTGTTATTACTTAGCCACGAGCTCCTCTATGAAATAGAAATAATATTTATTTGCGAAAACATGGTGTTTAAGGATATTAAAGACATAGAGTATACTTATTTTGCTTATACAGGGTTACTGGTAACTCGACGTATTCCTTGCAGGACGTCATAGTAGGGTTAAAATGCAGCAAATTAGGCCACCAAATGTTCTACCGAAATTCAGTAGTTTTTGAGTTAATTCGATTTTTAGCTTTTTTATGAAAAATCCCAGATTAAATCATTTGGAGCCAATTTAAAAATGATTTACGGCGCGACTGTACTGAAATTTAAGTTAACATCATAGCTGACGCCGTAGCAGATCCTTGTTAATAATTCAAAGTTCAAAAATGCCAAAAACTTTGGCAAATATCACTAAAGAAACATTTAGTTTTTTGTGAATTTTGCTATTACTTCATACAAAATGTTGTCTAGTGAAAATAAAAATTACTACGCCTGATGTACAAATTACTAGGAAAATATCCTTGTCTTATCAGCTATTCAGAAAGGTATGATTGTCAATACTTTTGCATGTGTGACAGGGAAAGAATGAGTTTTATGAGGAGCAGGTAAAATTGCGAGACGGTCAACCTATTGTTTCATATTCGTATTATTCGTAGTTTTTACCTGCGCTTGAACCCCAAACACTCGGCAAGCTTTGTGATTGGTCACTATTGTTCTCCCGGCATGACACGGGGTGCGACTTTACAAAATCTGGTCGTCAGAGTCAGTTAGTTTCAACTCTACGTCGCGCAAGCTCGTGTTTTGTTATCTGGCTATTTCCTTAACTGATACTGCGTATCTTGCTCTTGTGCTGTGCTGTGCCTTCATAAGTGCTGACTATGGCTGCATATTCTAACCTTGAATACGCTGACATAATGTACTGTTACGGACTTAGTGACGGTAACGCTGCTCAGGCGCGGAGAGAATATCAACTTCGTTTTCCCAACCGCCGACTCCCACACGTTAGTGTTTTTGGATCGACTTATCGGCGATTATCTGAAACTGGCAGCGTCCAAAGAAGCAGGCAAATTGACACTGGTCGTTCTCGGAGATACACGGCTGAGGACGAAGAGCTGATTCTTCAACGTTTTATTGACGACCCCAACATATCGACAAACATCGTAGCGCGTGAGCTTGCTATGTCACAGTGGAAAGTCTGGTCTGTAGTTCACTTATCAGGCCGACATCCATACCACTATCAACCTGTCCAGTCATTAGAAGAGGGAGATCCGCCAAGACGGCTTGAATTTTGTCGTTTTATGCTAAATGCCGACGCCGAAAGCGAAAACTTTTTAAAAAACATTCTGTGGACCGATGAGTCATGTTTTGACCGTGATGGTATCACAAATTACCACAACTTACATTACTGGGCACCGAAGGCAGAAGCAAATCCTAAGAAACTGAAACCAACCGCATCCCAGCGTAGATTCTCGCTTAATGTTTGGATGGGTATTATCGACGACAAATTAATTGGCCCACATTTTTTACCCCAAACATTAAATGGGGAACTTTATGAAGATTTCCTAAGAAATCATTTAACACCACTGCTCACGGATGTACCGGAAGACAGAAGAGCAAACATGATGTATCAACATGACGGATGTCCAGCCCACTTCCGAATCACAATTCGACAATTGCTGGATGAAACCTACCCAAACCGATGGATAGGGCGCGGTGGGCCAATTCCGTGGCCTGCACGTAGCCCTGATCTTACGCCACTAGACTTTTACGTCTGGGGTCATATGAAAGACCTAGTTTATGTGACCCCAGTAAATTCAATTGAAGAACTAAGGGAGAGAATAAGAGATGCAGCGGACCAGATGAGGGCAACAATCACATCAAGAATCACAAAAACTGAAGTGAGGAAGCGAATAAGAACGTGTATTAGAAACCGAGGGCAGCACATCGAACAAGACGTGTGAAAGTGTAGTAAAAGTTTTTAAACTGATATTTTATTATTAAAAATAATGCTAATATTCACGAAATAGTTTTATTGATTTTCCGAATAATCACCTTTTTGTGAGACGCACATAATGTAGTCCTTAACTTTGTATTAACTTTCATACCTTTCTGAATAGCTGATAAGACAAGGATATTTTCCTAGTAATTTGTACATCAGACGTAGTAATTTTTTTTTTCACTAGACAACATTTTGTATGAAGTAATAGCAAAATTCACAAAAAAACTAAATGTTTCTTTAGTGATATTTGCCAAAGTTTTTGGCATTTTTGAACTTTGAATTATTAACAAGGATCTGCTACGGCGTCAGCTATGATGTTAACTTAAATTTCAGTACAGTCGCGCCGTAAATCATTTTTAAATTGGCTCCAAATGATTTAATCTGGGATTTTTCATAGAAAAGCTAAAAATCGAATTAACTCAAAAACTACTGAATTTCGGTAGAACATTTGGTGGCCTAATTTGCTGCATTTTAACCCTACTATGACGTCCTGCAAGGAATACGTCGAGTTACCAGTAACCCTGTATGTATACAAGCGTGTAAATATTATAGATTACGTTATACAATGTTTCCAAACTATAATAATGATTAGTGTTTAACCATGTATGTAGTTTTTAGGGTTGATAACCTCAAAAGGAAAAAACGGAACCCTTACAGGATCACTTCGTTGTCTGTCTGTCAGTCTGTCAAGACCTTTTTTCTCAGGAACGCGTGGAGGTACCAAGTTGAAATTAATATCAAATATGTAGGTCTATGATCCCTTGCAGCTCTAAAAAAATCAAGCTTCTAAGTCAACGAAATAAAAAAATACGGCCATTACTCGCAAGTAAATCAAAACCTATAGGGTACTTCCTGTTGACCTAGAATCATGAAACTGGGCAAGAAGCAAGGTCTCACAGCACAAGTAAACGTAAGTAATGAATGTAACAAACCAAATTAATTGATTTATACGTTCACATAATAACAATTACCTACATTTTGACAAAACATCTGATGGCCACCTACTTATAATTAAAACATTTTCCTATTGTAAGATAATGGTTGGTCAAAATAATCATAGAGCTGTAATGTACTGCGTAATATCCTGATGAACGTTGATAATAATAACAGCGGCGTCTACAATTAATTGGCACGAGTCAGCTGACCACATCTAGATAAGTGCCGCAGAACATGTGATAACTGTTCGCTGGACCAATCATTAATCAGATGTGTCATATCTCTCATTGTTCTTAATAATCTTAGTAAGTACTAACATAACATCTCACCTGTAATCCCCGAAGCGTGGGCTTAGAAGCTTAGGTAGAGGTGTACTATGGACAAAACTTAAGCATGCTCACTTAAGAAAATATTCCTGCGAGAGCGCAGCTAGTGACAAACGAACATTGTGCGCTAGAGTCGTAAGCCGTGCTATGCGATTATCGCCTTTGAAGTGATCATGCGGAACTTTGGCCGATAGTACCTATGGTACACCCAAATAGGGGCGGAGCCTATTCAAGGTCAACGGGAAGTAACCTATAGGTTTCGATTTATTTGCAAATATCAAAGTATGACTTACAAATATGGAGTTTGATTTTTTATAGCTCCAAAGGACCGTTGACCTACGTACTTGACATTAATTACAACTTCCTTGGAAAAGGGGTCTTGACAAACTGACAGACAGACGGACAACGAAGAAATCCTGTAAGAGTTCCGTTTTCCTTTTGATGTACGAAACCCTAAAATGGTGTTTCATTAATCATTAGACACTTTCAAGAACCGAAGTCGACGGAGTAACTTCAAAAGTAATCCCTCTAACTTCGGCCGTACTTACTCAAATTATGCTAATTTCTAAAATAAGTGCTTAAGTATATCAAAGATCAAAGCTACCAAAGCTTTTTTCATTTAAAAACCACTTAAATTATTAATGTTGTACACTTGCCAAAGCTTTTATTTTCATGACTTTACATTCAGATTACGATCTGCTATCATTATAATATTTATGAGCACAACAAAGCTATTCTAAAATACAACATAATTAAAACTAGTCTCCACTTCTTAGTTATAGCACAGATTAATACAGATGGGACACTCCGCAGTTTAGGTATGAAGCTACAAGTACGCAGCTGGCTATCATCTCACTGGGTCAATTCAGTGTGGGCTGCCGCACACCGGCTCGCACGTTAGTTCGATACTCACTCACGCGCCGCGTCGGAAAAGAAGACAACCCTAACGAGTCAGAAGGTATAAGAGTTACGTGATAGAAAGAGAGGCAGTATTAATCTGTGGTTATAGTCCGGACCGCTTCAGGTGAGTAGTGCTGCCAACTAGCGCCGCCATTGAAAAACAAATCATAAGTCTGGAGATATGGATCATTTTGAAATATCCTATGCTGACATTTTTAGTCAGATGAGGTAGGTCAGGTGAGGTCAAAAAAATCAACACTAAACCTCCTAGGTTCGAAGCCTTAGCAGTTAACGCCAAAAATATCTCCAGACTTATGATTTTTTCTCAATTGTGGCGCTAGTTGGCGGCACTACTCGCCTTAAAAGCAAAAAGATATTGTAAATCAGACCAAGACTAAATTTTTTCTACAAACACGTATGACTCAGACGTAATACTAACTAACTACCTAACTCAATACCTATCTTTCTAATTACTTTAACTAAGCTATCCTTTTCCTACGCAACTGAGTCCCGCTAACTAATACTTATATTATAATATCTTCAATCCTTTGGGGAAAGAGAAATAAAATAAGTTAGCGTACACACGAGGGAACGGCCTCCAGGATTTTATTTTATTCAAATCACATCCGCGGAGTATTATGTTTTATATGAATAATATAACAGAATATCCCACAGTCCACAAGTTACGGTGCTATCGACAAAAGGTATTGAAAGCAGTAGGAAGAAGTATTTCATTTTGCAAAAATGTAATTTATCTCTAACTTTTTTGCTATGTGCTATAGGTACCTACAGTAAATAGTTTGCATTACAGTAAAAAAAAAAAATTTACAAAAAAAAACAACCGACTTCCAAAAAAATACTACAAAGTAAAAAATAACTTTAATTTCGGAAGTCGGTGTCTTTGGATCTGTATTTAAACTTTTTGCCACCGACTTCCGAAATTAAAGTTATTTTTCACTCAAGTCGGTTGTTTATTTTTTGTATTTTTATTTTTTTATTTTTCACTTTTTAGTGGGTCAGTCGTAATTTATCTAAGTTACAATAGCCTAATGTCAACTGCTCATAACCTTTTACAAAATATTGTTTTTCCCGATACAAGGACGTTAATTGTTGAGGAGTTCTCCCAGTAAGGAGCCAGGAGAACTGCAACTGATGGTGAAGTCACCATCAGCTAGCATATGTATTGTGACGAACATAAATTGCTTAGCAATAATCGAATCGCAACCCGTGAAATACGTAGGTGTTATTGAGTAGTTCCGATGGTATTTACGACCATAAACAATCATAGAAGAGAGTTAAGTTAAGCCTAACAGTTCGAACACTATGATTTATGAGTTGACGGACACACACGTTTAAACATGATCAGGGACGACGTAATTGAAATGAACTCCGACAAGATGTGAAAGGATCAGTCTCCACCAAACGGAAAAATCCTCGAGGATGCTCGAGCACTTTTTAAATTTCATTGCGGAGATTTCTTGAAAACGGTTAAAAAGGTGGTTTTTTAAAGTGTATCTCTACCGTAAATAATTTTGACCTAGATGAGAAGCATGTGTTCACCCACATTTTGCCAGTTCATTATGTTTTAATTCCAATATCATAGAGGGCGAGCTCAATGGTGGCACCATTGAGCTCCGGGATAGTCCGGGATGCTGCTGAAAAATTTCTGCCGGAAAACCCCAATAACATCACTGATAATTTCCCTCCATATTTCACAAAGCACAGAAACCCATTACGAATAAATCGAGTAATAACAAAAGAGGCGAGAAATCCTTGTCGGGAAATGATGGGAACAAGCCTACCTACATCCATCACTGAGATGTATCGACCCTAGCGCGATACGTTGCCTTGTTGTATTGAAGGTGAAGAAAGTATACGGCTATGATCATCAAATGAATCTTCAGAAACGTAAACAACGTTAATAAAATGATTTTGATTATTTGAATTTCGAAATTCTGATTTTAAATCACCTTGAAGAATTTTTTCATTTCACAAATCAGCACGCTTAGCATGACTGCCATAGAAACGGGTTTTGTCGACGGAAGAATAGACAAAATGGCAGATAGTAGAAATATTTGTGCGCATTCTACGCGTCTAAGCATGGCGATGTGTAATTTTGTCTATTCTTCCGTCGACAAAACGTCGTCATGCTACGCGTGCTGGATTACAATTTCATCAGATGCTTTTGTAACAGACCACAGAGTTGCTTTTTTCCTAAGTTTTAACAAAAAATAAAATCAGCCAATTACGTCGCGCTTTCGGGTAAAAAAATGTTATATTTTGTATTTAATTTACAATGTTTGTTATTAATTTACGCCAAAAAAAAGCCATAGGGATAACCAGTATCATGCATTAGGGAACAGTATTTTACAGGACTTACGTTCTGCGTAAGTAAATCCTAACTTGCTAACAAATTTATAAATGCGAAAGTGAGTTTGTTTGTTTCTTACACTTTCACGCTAAAACGGTTGAACGGATTTGGATGGAATTTGGCACATAGCTAGACCATGACCTGGAATAGGACATAGGATACTTTTTATCCCGGTATTACGTTCCCGAGGGATAATTTCCGACCTCCACGCGGGCGTAGCCGCGTACAAAAGCTAGTAATATTGTATAATTGAAATATTGCCATACAGTTCCACGATGTGAATAAAATCGAACTACTAGGGGTGGATTCTGGAACTTGTACGTTTATAAGCGAGGCGAACGGTTCGAAGCGCTGGCTAGATCATTGTATAGTCACTAAATCAGCTCGGGAGACTATTGTAAGTGTACAGGTTAAAGAAAGCGTCCTGTGGTCCGATCATTTTCCTCTCGAGATTGTAATATTGTTAGATAAAATCAAACCTAAATTTCTTAATAATTGTATGCAATATAGCGATGTGCGCTGGGGTGATAGAAACTCAGAACAATGTGACATGTATAGTAATTTATGTAATAATAATTTAAAATTAATTGACTTTCCAATTGAAATGACCGAATGTTGTGATTATGTATGTAATAATGTGGATCACAGACTTGTTATAGACAATATGTACAATAAAATAATTCAAATTTTATGTCGGGCAGCTTCCGATAGTCGTTCGTCTAGTGTTCTAAGATACAAGAAGCCGGTTCTCGGTTGGAACAAGCACGTAAGTGATGCTCACAGGGCGGCGAGGGAAAAGTTTGAGTTGTGGGTGTTGTACGGCAAGCCGGCGGCAGGTCGCGTGTGGAATGACATGCAGACGACTCGTAAGATTTTTAAATCTCGTTTACGCTGGTGTCAGAATCATACTGACCAAATAAAAATGGATATCCTTGCGTCGCATCATTCCAGGAGCGACTTCCGCAGTTTTTGGAAGTCTACAAACAAACTTAATAGTAAACCAGGTCTACCAGTGAGTGTCAATGGTGCTTGTAGCTTGTCGGGAATAGCAGACTTATTTAGGGGCCATTTTACCGTTAAGTCACCTTTGGCGGCGACTCAGTCCACGAGCGATGAAGGTTGTAGTGGTCGAGAAGTCAGCGTCCGGTTTACGGCCAAAGACGTACGGCGGGCCATTAAATCTATGTCGCGGGGCAAGTCTCCGGGCCATGACGACCTGAGCATTGAACACCTAAGGTACGCGGGATATCATATGCCCAGAGTGCTGGCGATGTTCTACAATTTTTGTGTAGGACATTCATACTTACCTGCGCCAATGATGAAGACTGTAGTGGTGCCAATTGTCAAAAACAAAACCGGTGATATTGGTGACAAATGTAATTATCGACCGATTTCCTTAGCCACTATAGTCGCAAAGGTGCTTGACAGTTTGCTGAACACTCAGCTTGATCAACATCTACAGATACACGACAACCAATTCGGTTTCAAGTCAGGTCTCTCTACTGAAATGGCTATACTGTGTCTGAAGCAAACTGTCAAGTACTACACGGATAAAAATACGCCCATTTTTGCGTGTTTTCTTGATTTATCGAGGGCGTTTGATCTGGTTTCTTACGATATACTGTGGCAAAAATTACACCAAACAACAATGCCCGAGGAACTAATCCGTACTTTTAAATATTGGTATGGGAACCAGATCAACGTTGTTCGGTGGTCAGGGGCGTATTCGACGCCATACAGGTTGGAGTGCGGCGTGAGGCAGGGGGGCCTGACATCGCCGAAACTTTTTAACCTGTATGTGAATGCGCTTGTGGAGGAGCTCAGCAGCACACATGTCGGCTGCCATATCGATGGGGTCTGCCTTAATAATATTAGTTACGCGGACGACATGGTGCTGCTGAGTGCTTCTGTAGGTGGACTGTCGCAGCTGCTCGACATTTGCGCAAAATATGCTGGACAACACGGGTTGATGTACAACATTAACAAAAGTGAATGGATGGTCTTTCAGGCTCGGGGAAGGTCCTTAAGCCAAACACCTAGGGTTAGACTGAATGGCAACCCCCTTAGTAGGGTAGAACAGTTTAAATACCTTGGGCACTTGCTAACCCCGAAGCTGAAAGACGATAATGACATAGAAAGGGAGCGTAGAGCGCTGTCTGTTCGTGCGAATATGATAGCACGCAGATTTGCTCGTTGTTCAAGAGACGTCAAGATCACCCTGTTCAGGGCATTTTGTACGTCCTTCTACGCGAGCGGTCTGTGGGTGAATTATACTCAAAAGCAGTACAGCGCTCTACGCGTCCAATACAATAATGCATTCAGGGTGCTGTTGGGGCTGCCTCGCTTCTGTAGCGCTTCGGGGATGTTTGCCGTAGCACGCGTGGATTGTTTTTATACAACCATGCGCAAGCGGTGCACATCCCTGGTGCGCAGGGTGCGGGTCAGCCCGAATAGTATCCTGAGCACCTTCGCCCAGCGATTCGACTGTCAGTACATGTATCACTGTGACATGGTACATGTACGGGCTAATGTGGAAATATTGTTTTAATTGTATTGACCTGTAATTGAATTGTATTGACCTGACCTGTAATTAAATTGTATAAAATTCAAAATATTTCATCGTTATATAATACCGCAATTATTTTGCATAATAATATGATTGCTCGATTTAAAACCGTATCAGTTCAGCCGTCACGTAATTAAAGATAAATTAATGACGTAAGTTTTATTTAAATAGGTATCTGTCAACGATATAATTGAACTCAATTTTCAAGATATTTTTTTTTTAAATCGGCCATGTGCGTGTTGAGCCACGGGCAATGAAGGGCTCCGTAGTTGGGATGAATTTATACAAAAAACAAACTAAACTTTGTAGTTGAAAAACATGTTCTCCCATACGTCTCGTTCAATTCTCCAATTGCAAATCGAATTTATAATCGCAAAAAAAAATATGGGATAAAACTACAAACTAACAATTTTCAGACATTTCCTATACTTTACTTTACTGTGCTGTGCTGTGAGACCTTGCTTCCTGCCGAATTTCATGATTCTAGGTCAACGGGAAATACCCTACTTATAGATTTTGATTTATTTGCAAGTATCAACTAGGTCGCATAAATGGCCGTATTTTTTTATTGCGTTGACTTAGAAGCTTGGTTTTTTAGCGCTTCAAGGGACTGTAGACCCATTTGATATTCATTTCAACTTGATACCTCCACGTGTTCCTGAGAAAAAGGGTCTTGACAGATTGGCAGACAGACAGACGGACGACGAAGTTTCCGTTTTTTTCCATTTGAGGTACGGAACCCAAAAACCCATAATTATTAAGATGTTCCACTATCCTTTAATTAATATCCTGCACCGCCACATAGTTGACAACTGGCTTCCTTCCAAGCAATGAAAAACTTCACTATTACAACTTCACTCATTCAATTTTAGCCCATATCTTTAACAACATAAGACTCAGATAAGTTGCATTTTGTTCGTGAAACATTAAGTTTTTCATTCGATTTAGTGCCTTATTGTTAAGATAGTAAGGTGTATCTTATGTAGATAAGTGAGTGGAACGGTATCTGCACGTGCGGTGACGTCAGGCGGGTGCACGTGCACGGTGCGCCTGCGCATCTGCCGGCTAAAGTTCACTGCACCGCTCCCTAAGGATCTCAAGATGTTGAGGTCTGTAGATGATCTTTTGTGTCATGTTATTAAAATTTTTAAGTAGTGTTTATTATTTCCAGGAACTCTTCGGACAAGGAGAAGATTGTGCGAACTTTAAATCCTTTTGGTGCTTTATGTAACAAGTCCTGATTTATTGAACCCGGTTATTTAGGTACACACGGCTACACATCAAGCTACATATTTCCAGTTTACACTGACCTCTCGTTGTAAGGACATCCTATACAATTGGAGGTCAGCTTATACTGGAAATGTATAGCTTGATGTGTAGCCGTGCGTACCTGCATACAGGCCCAGATTTATGTTGAGCCGATTGAGTTTTTGTGAAAATTAATACAATTAATAACAGTATTTTTGTGTTCTTAATTGTGGGTCAAATAAACTTTTTTATTTCTATCTTTACAAATATTGAAATAATCACCAGCGTCGAGGTCTCTACTCTAAACCGACGTAGCACGGACGTAAAAATATCGCGGCGGGATTTTATCGCGCACTGGATTTTCAACACCGAGATGTTGAGCCGAGCTTCGAGAATCCAACTATCAACAACACAGTGCATCCCAGCGTGTCGAAAATACACACCGTTGGATTTTCAAATCTCGGCGCTAAGCACAGCGTTGAAAAACCAGTGCGCGAAAAAAAAATCGCCATGATATTTTTACGTCCGTGCGAACGTCGGCTTAGTCTATGAGTAGAGAGCAAGTAAGTACTACTACTACGGCTAGAGACCAAAGAAAAGTAGGCAAATCATTTCTGTTTTAATTAATTAAAAAAACAAAAAAAAACTACAAAATAAAACAATCTAAAAGTAAGTAAATCCTTTAAGAAAAACTTTTTCCAGGCACAACATAATCTAATACATAAACGCGATTAACTTCACAAAACAAAACAACTATGTACTATTACTTTTATTCAAATTGCTAACTTGTTTTGATCAATCTCGGAACAAAAACAATACAGTATCAAGAAATATAAAACTAGGAGTGAAAGGAAAGCCGAAACAATTCCGTTAACCGCGACAACTTGTATGAGAAAAGGAAAACGCTCCTAGAAAAGGTTTTATTATAAAGTTTACATAACTGGTAGCTAAAGTTTAGCAACGCCTATAAGAATGGAAATTTTTATAGAAATACTATTTGCGTTCCAAATACTTTGGAATATAGCAGTTATAGAATCATAGCCTTTGTATTCAAAGGTTATGATTTTATAACTGTAGATACTATACTTGTACATATACTTGTTTGTTTGTTTGTTTGTAGTTTATACTATTTGCGTTCCAAATACTTTGGAATATAGCAGTTATAGAATCATAGCCTTTGTATTCAAAGGTTATGATTTTATAACTGTAGATACTATACTCGTACATATACTTGTTTGTTTGTAGTTTATACTATTTGCGTTCCAAATACTTTGGAATATAGCAGTTATAGAATCATAGCCTTTGTATTCAAAGGTTATGATTTTATAACTGTAGATACTATACTTTTACATATACTTGTTTGTTTGTTTGTTTGTAGTTTATACTATTTGCGTTCCAAATACTTTGGAATATAGCAGTTATAGAATCATAGCCTTTGTATTCAAAGGTTATGATTTTATAACTGTAGATACTATACTTTTACATATACTTGTTTGTTTGTTTGTTTGTAGTTTATACTATTTGCGTTCCAAATACTTTGGAATATAGCAGTTATAGAATCATAGCCTTTGTATTCAAAGGTTATGATTTTATAACTGTAGATACTATAATTTTTTTTAGGTTTGTTTTATTTATAGAAGAGCCGAAATAAGTTTTCGCCGTCAAAATGAATATAGGAAAATGAAAAGATCTGTCAGGATTTTTCTAAGACTTTTGACAATGTCTCGTCTACTTACTTCATAATATGATCTAAAAGTTGATTTTATTCGTGTTATTGTAAAGCAGAAAAAAACAATTATTCATTCATCCTAAATAAACTATTGTTGGGTGATTTCTAGTTGTGTCAGCTTCAAAGAATCCACCATTTTTTCTCCATCAAAAATGATTGAAGCGCGCAAATTGGCTGCAGGTAAAAATCCGTTGTTGCACAACAAAGGAATTCTTTCAAACGAGGTTGGAAACCAAAGTGCTTATTGTATAAAAAAACCTTTCTGTTGTACTTCTTCATATAAATCAGGATCAGGATGGAGGTGTAGTTGCGTGGGAGAGGAACAATTCATCAACATAGTTGGATAAATGGCCGTGTGACAGAAGGTATCAATCTGCTTTGTAAAGATATTTTCTCAGAAGATAAATGTCTTGCGTATTGTAGTTGTAGGACTATACGAGCCATTTGTGTAGATTTAGATGACAAAAAAGGCTGTAAAGTCTGTTTAATGTTTTTTAATCTCGGAGACTAAAATTGACAAGTGAGAATGTTAAAATGAACTTTATGATAATGTAATGTAAGCCAGTTTGACATTTGCACTTGTCTATTTAGTCTCCGAGTTAATATTATTTGCTACATTTCTCATTGTAGGTACTTCCTAGAACAGCTTAGCTTTTCAACAGAAAATGCATGAACCCGTGAGTTCTCAAAGGTTATTTGATTTCACATCATTTCAGGTACCTACCAAGTTTAATAGTGAAAAAGGCACGTTCCTCAAAGTTCGCAAATAAAAAAGGTTCGTTTCATACACGTTCAAAGTAACAATAATAATAATTCACATAAAACTTTTCACCCTACTTTATGTGAATGGGAAGTGGCGCGATTTTCTTTTATTTAATGCTTTCCCAGCCTATTGAGAGCATCCGGTTTCCTCGAAGGAAATTACTGATCCTATATGAAGTTATACATCGACAGCTTACCTATAGGTACAAAGCACCAAAACATACGAACTGTGCGTTTGCACTGGCGAAACATTCACAAAAAAATGTTTTCATGTTGAAATCTTCGTTTCCATGGTTTCCTGTCAATGTATAGTATCCACTCGCGTTCGCATTGTCACACAACTTGTTGACGCGAAATATGTTTGATGTTTCATATGTTTCCACCACACTTTACAACAAATCTTGACTACTTATTATGACTTAGGTACTCATGTTGCGTGCAGTGCGAACGCAAATTCAACAAAACAAATTGTGAGATTTGTTTGACAAGTAATATCGACATCTCATGTTGAATGTTTTCTAATGCAAAGAGGAAGAAAAGACAAATAACATATTATTTTTAAAAGAGTATCTGTGGAGTTTCTTGTTTCGCGCGGTAAACTCTGCTTGCGCGATGCAGGATTTGTGTGACGTCAGGTCTTTGATGCGTAGTTCGCATGTGACGTTGTAGATGCCGCGACAATGTATTATTTGATAGACAGCTTACAAATACACGCCTTTGTCCGATAACGTGATACGAAAAAACGCGCTGGATTTTTTGGCCAATCAGAGAGCAACCTACCTAAAGTATCCCATTCACCTCTGTTTTCATGATTCCTATTTAGGCTCATACAAATATTTCCATAAACAACTAATATAGTTTTAATTCAAACTAAACACTTTGACAAACTGACACAAGGTGAGTAAGTAAGTACCTACATCCCATTCCCAACAAAATGTTTATTGTTACGCGTTATGCAGTACACAAGCAATCCAGAATTCCTATCCGACGGATTGTAAACACAATTCCGAGCTGGGTATCAGTTGTGAACTGATATCACATTAAAGCAAACATGTCACCATGTTGGTGGTATTAGCTCTACCATCTCTGGATACGATATTATCCAATAACTTTATCTTGTTTGAGGATTTGACTGGATATCAGTTTCATTTTCTAAAAAGCTGTCTACAGTATCTGTTTGCTTACCTACGAAACATTTAAAAGATATTAAGTAAAATATATTGTGGAGCTGTGAACGGCCCTCTCTCTATTTAAGATTCCGTACTTTCCTGAAAAGGAAAAAAACGGAAGCCTTATAGGATCACTTCGTCTGTCTATCTGTCAGTCTGTCAAGGCCCTTTTTCTTAGAAACGCGTGGAGGTATCAAGTTGAAATTAATATCAAATACGTAGGTCTATAGTCCCTTGGAGCACTAAAAAAATCAAGCTTCTAAGTCAACGCAATAACAAAATACGGCCATTTATGCGACATATTTTGATACTCACAAGTAAATCAAAACCTCTAAGGTACTTCCCGTTGACCTAGAATCATGAAATTTGGCAAAAAGCACAAGTAAAGGAAATAGTCCAAAAACTGTTAATTTGTAACTTTATCACAAAAAAAAAAAATTTTGGGATGAGAATTGACCGTGGCGTACCTATATCGTGACGTAACTAGAATGTTATATTTTTGGGATTAATTATTTTCAACTAAGGAACCATTGTGCCTAGTCCAACACGCACTTGACCGGTTTTTTTACCGATAAGTTCTCTTTACCTAAGGTAGTCTCGAAGAAATCGCTCTCAGCACTCAGTTTTTCGTAATTCTGTTGTTATTTTCCGTGAACAGTAAAGACAATGTAACATTACATTGTAAATATATTCTGCTAAGCTCTGACTCTGTGGGAGTAGAGTACATTGTATTGCATTGCGAAAAGCCTATGCGTTGACCCGTATTTGTGTGTCGTCTCGTCATATCCTCGCATCAAAACCCAGCCAGCCAGTCTTGCGTGTTTGTGTAACTAACATCACACTCAAATAATTATATGCACTGTCTTTCTGTTTGTGGTATAATTAAGCTTTAAGTGTTTTGACAACGTTGCTTTTAGTGTACTGCTATAGCTATACTATCTGAAGGTGAGTTTGTGCGACAGGGCGGCGCGTTTTCGCCGCAGCCGTTCCATTCGGCTTCATAGGGAATATTTACTTTTTAGTAACGAAAATATGAATATTTGAGAAAAAAGCACAGATATAATTATAGCTATTAAAATAGTCTGTACATACAAAAAAATCATATCTTATATAGTTTGAAAGTAATAGGTACCGTTTCTATGTTTTGGGTAGACATTAACTTCCTGAATTTATTTCATAAAGTATTTTACTACCATACTTTTATATTCACATAAGAATTGATGTGTACGCGTTCTAGTTTAACATACTACATTTTTTACATAACTTAATTGCATTAAGTTTTTTTTTTTCTTTTTTCAATCGTCCACCACTACTTATTGTAGCCAACTAAACGCATAAATAACAGCAATCCCACCAACCTAATAAGAAAAGAAAAATCGCACCCAACGCACTCGTATACAGCACTGAGCCATTTATTTTCTCCACTCGACTACTTATACCGAACGAAGATAAGAGAATAACATGCTTTATATTATTCTTTCATTTCCCGAGAAGTACTGGCAACTCAACATGGATGGATGGATGATCTACAAAGGACCGTGGTAGGACCAGGATGAAATTCGCAAGTACCAGGGAACCATAGCAAAAAGGGAGGAAGCCTATTACAGCGTATATGGTAATTAATAGATAACCTTGAAGGCCGTTCTAAAAAATCCCAACTTACTAGTTGGGATATATTTTTTTAGATACGTTTTTTTATAAAAGTACTGTGCAATTTCTAGTCACACTATTTACATCCTTTCTGTCGGCTAGTCAACGTACAATATCATAACAACAAATAACCGATGGAATTCATTCATTTGTGGTCGTGGTGAAGAGGAATAGAAAATAAGGTAAAAAAAGTTAGTATTTTTCTAAAAAGTCTTATGTAAGTTTATCTTTAGGGTTATCTTTTTTTATTTTTTTAGAACGGCTATTAGGTCTACTATGTGCTATTTCAAGGTTATCGATTCTTTACCGGACACCTGTATAAGGAATCAGGCTGAGAAGTACATAAAACCTACGTTGTTTTTCGCAAAGCCTCATTATTAAATATTCATACTCCAATAATAACTTGTCACATTCATATAAAGCTCACGAAATATATTATATTGGCGGGATTTAAGTAAATGAATTACATTGTGCTTGCTGATAAAAAAAAAGTCGCAAATTAATTCAACACAGTAGGCAAAGAAATTCATGTATTCATCCCACAGGATGCCGAATAAATTACAGTTCGAAATATAAAATTATTGGACGCCCGAAAGCCATTCGATAATCGATTAATTTGGCAAAACGTATAGTGACGTAATACACGGTTAACATAACACCACGCCTGGATTCACCGAAGGGTTAAGCAGAGGTGGTGGTGTGGTGTAAATAGTGGTACAATGTTAACAGGATTGTAAGCTGTAAATTTTCATACAAAAAGCGTATGTATACCCCGTACCTTGCCCCCTGTGCGTGTACCCTGTGCGTTTTTACTTATGCTCGGTTCCTATAAACAAAAACGAATCGTTTTGCTTACCAATGGTAGCATTTTTTACTGTCAAACTGGGCATATAAATAGATTCGTAAGCTAATTTAACCCGTAAAAGCTATTTCCATATGTGAGGGTCTACTATGCAAAGCTCTGAGGTCTTTGCTTCATTATTGGTAAAGATACAAGAGTCTTAATTTCTAATAACGGTCCGTAAATTATAGGAATCGGCCATTAGTACTGAAACGACTTACAGCATAAAATTCGACATATATATTTAAGTATGTTACTCGGGCTCGTAGCTAAGTAGTAACAGCCGCACGGTTCGATCTTTGGTCCGTAGATGCGTGACCATCTTTACATACTGAGACTCCTCCGTGCCTCGGAAAGCATGTTAAGTTGTTGGTCCCGGCTGTCATTCGTAGTTCTTTGACAGACGTTACGGGTCGTCACAAGCCCGAAAGTCTGATAACCAGTCTTACCAAGGGGTACTATATTACCCAGTAACTGGGTTGTGGAGGTCAGATAGGCAGTTGCTTCATGAAAAATACTGGTATTCAGCTGCGTCCGGTTAGACTGGAAAAGGCAGGCAGGTGATGTATGTAACGTTAAATCGAATATTTAAAAGAATTTTAGATTTGTTGTGGTTTGTGTTTATGATGTCAATTAATGACACTGTTTTATCAAACGAGGTGGCGCGCTACATCCGGTCCCCACTCTTGTTGGTTGCCGGTGTAGCGCGTTAGCTCTTGAGTCAGTCTGTTGCAAGCAAGTGGTATAATAAAAGTATTAAATGTGCCTAAAAGTAAATTTTATCGGAACGGTCACTACAAATGTATGTATGTTTATCATATCACGAAAAGCCTAAAAGCTACAAAATCAACTCAGCCAATTGCAGTCCACTGCTGGACATAGGCCTCTCCAAGGTTGCGCCACAACACCCTGTCTTCTGCCTTCCGCATCCAGTCTGTCCCAGCCACTTTCTTCAGGTCGTCGGTCCATCTAGCTGGGGGGTGTCCCACACTACGTTTGCCGATACGCGGTCTCCACTCCAGGACTTGTCTGCTCCACCGGCCATCGGTCCTTCAACAAACATGGCCAGCCCACTGCCACTTCAGTTTGCTTACTTTGAAAGCTATGTCGGTTACTCCGGTTCTTTTCTGGATAACTTCATTCCTGATTTTATCCTTCAAAGAAACTCCGAGCATAGCCCGCTCCATAGCGCGCTGAACGAATTTGTGGACCAGCCCGACCGTCAGTGTCCACGTTTCAGCACCGTATGTCATAATTAACGTACCTACCTAATTATGTATGGTATCCCTCCTGAGGAGGATCTCCTCGTTTATGTTATGTCCTAGCACATTATCATAAATAATTAATTAATAACATTGATTAACAACATCAATTATTATAATCTGCTGTCACTCAATGACCGACCTCATTAAAGATGATTAATAATTGACTGGATGTGCCCGTGGCTTCTCTCGTGCAGACGGGGACAATTACTGCATTACTAGCTTAACTAGATATGGTAACGGTCGCAAGGACTAAAAAGGTACTAAATCGCTTAAATTGGAATAATTCTCGAGTTACAAACGCACTAACGCGAACGGACAGATAAGTAAGTAGGTAAGTACCTAAAGTTTCAAAGTAGTAATATGTTTTTATTAATGGGTCAATTACCCTCGATACTAAATTCACAGTTGAAAATATAAACTCCATTTATTGGAGGATAGTGAATAATTTTATCGTAGGTTGATTAACTTTTTTCAAAGGTAGGTATTTTATTATGATTCATCATAATATTATCAGTCTTTGGCAGTCGCAGCACCTTTTAATTCCCAAATTCGTGTCTATTTTGGTGGTGGCGTAGCATCGGTTCGGAATGAAACTGTGGTCGGCACTGAAAAACTAATTTCGCAAATGTCATCTAGCAAACACAGGTCCTTACTTCAAATGAATTGCAAACTGGAAAAATTTGATAGACTTCTAATCTGAAATCTGCTACGTTTCCGTTGCTACGCCGTAGCGCCTACGCCGCGTAGCAGTCTACGACTATATCTAGGTACATTCTACTACGAACCCATTTTTCTAATTAATATTCTCATAGAAATGGGATTACCATCCGTCTGAAATTTGTCCGGACATGTCCAGTTGGTCCGTTCTTGTCATTTGTCCGGAATTTCCGACTTAAGGGGTTATTATTTATAAAAAAAGTGAATAGTGTAGGTACTGAAAACAGAACCCTAAAAAAAAAATTACCGGACTACTTTCAAATGTTCGGCTCTTTGTCGGGACTTCATAGAGAGCTTGTTGATATTTTTCTTCATTGCTGGCATAGACGTAATCATTTTAAACGGTAATCATCCCAATTCCATACCCATATTTGTGCACACAATCAAATCCTTCCCAGGACAGATAGCCGCTAGTACAAAAATTAAGAAAAAAGAATCAGTTCTTAAAAGTAGACTCACCCATAAATAGCGGCTGCGCCTGCGATGGCCCCGCCGCACTGCGCGGCGACGTACAACGCGGCGCGCAGCGGAGACACGCGCCTGCGCACGCACAGCGCGGCCGACACCGCCGGGTTCACGTGCGCACCTGTACCACATGTAACGTTCGTTTATTTATTTATATACTTCTTCTAGCTGACCCGGCAGACTTCGTACTGCCTCAATCGATAAATTAAAGACCTAAACTTTTGTATAAATTAATTTTAAAACAAACAAAACGTATTGAATAAAAAAGCATTTTTGTAATGAAGCATGAAGTTTTATTATTATTTTCGACACATGTTACTTACTTAAAAAAACAGAGTTTACCTGAAATACTGGCTATTTATAAGGTTTAAATTTGATATTAACAGACACACACTGTTATGATACAGTTTGTTAATCAATTTAAAGCTTTCTCATAAACTATATTTTTTGTTTTGTTTTGTGGTGCGTAAATAAACAAAGAAGACGGTTTTCCGACGCGCGAACACGCGACGTATAATTGTCCATGCGCGAAACAGGGAAACTCCAAGATGATTCCGCAAACTTCCAGACAGTCATTGCGATTTATTTATTGTCATCGCAAAGGCCAGACGTACTGGAAATTGTAAGCGTTTAAAATTGAATGGTAAATCCGTTGGAATCATCGGTATTCGCGGGTTCAAGACATCCTCTCCTTTGTATTTTCCTTTTATGATTATTGCCTCAATGACGTTATTCATCAGCTTTTCACAGCCAGTCTTGTTCCATTGCATAGTCGAGGTTGATTAATGTTACGCAGCATGATGACAACTGATCCTACTTTTAACTGCAAATTGTGAGGTGGTAATCCAGGCAATTCCAGTGAATTTAAAAACTCCGTGGGATAGTTGACTACATCATCCTGGTTCATAACGGTGTCGACTGATTTGAAGGAAACCAACTGCCCTGGAAGAAAATTCTGAATGGTCGCATTGAGATCCTCTACATCTTTATTTTTCGCTGCCAATATTGCTCGTTCACCGACAATTATGGTTATTGATCTTTTGCGCTATATCTGGGAAAACACGCTGAATAAGCTCCTCTTTTGAATCTGTGATGTGACAGAAATCTGTTGGTAATGTGATGAATCCGGTCGAGGTGTTCATTGCAATTGTATTATTTCCAATGTCTAACAACTGCTTCGCAAACACATTTGCAGTTTCATCATGTTGCAAAAATACTCGCATGTTAGTTGTTAATTGGAGTGTCTTTACGTACCTACTGCCACAAATTCGATGATTTTAGACATGCATTTAGTTCATCAGCAACAGTTGATCGGGGAATAACTGGAAGAGTCTGACGAAAATCACCTGACAACAGAATCATGGCCCCACCAAAAATATTTTGGTTGTCACGAAGATCTTTCAATGTTCTGTCCAGTGCCTCCAGTGACCTCTTATGGGCCATTGTGCATTCATCCCAAACAATTAATTTGCATACCTGTAGCATCTTGGCCATAGCGCTATTTTTGGCGATGTTGCAAATTGGTGTTTCGGTGATTTGCATGTTTAATGGTAATTTCAAGGCAGAATGCGCAGTTCGCCCGCCTTCTAGCAGAGTCGCAGCTATTCCAGATGAAGCCAACGCTAGAGCAACATCATTTCGCGATCTGATCCTCGCCAAAAGCAATGAAAGTAAGAACGTTTTTCCGGTTCCTCCGGGAGCATCAAGGAAATAAATTCCACCAGATCCACTGTTCACAGCTTCTATCAAAGTGTCGTACGCAATTCTTTGTTGTTGATTTAATTGTGGAACATTTGTGCGAACTGTTTCGGCCAATGCTTCAATGTCGTACTGTTGTTCCCTTTGCAACTCGTGGTTTAATGCATCGTGCATATGACGATCGGGTGCTGTCATTCCCAAACACGACAATACTTTATTTGCTATCAATAAACACATATCTTCTATCATGATCAATGTCTCATTGTAAATTTCTTCAGTCATTTGTAGTGTACGATTCAAAGTTACACGGCGCACACGATGCAAAACATCCTCAGGCATGTCATCTCTATACTTAACCCACAAATGAACTTTATTGAATAGCAATAAAGTTCAAATTGACTCTACATTTTATTTAGAAAACGTTTGTATGGGAAATAGAAAAGGGCTGTTTTTAGGGTTTTCCCGGCAATTATTCGATTTTTTCTCGCCTTTTAAACCTTCCCTAGACCTCCACGAACATTTCAAGACTAAGATAAGATAAATCCGTTCAGCCGTTCTCGAGTTTTAGCGAGACTAACGAACAGCAATTCATTTTTATATAGATATATTAGATATTAGATAGATAGATAATATACAGGGTGTCCAGTAAATAGCACGACATACTGCAGGGGGTGATAGCTTGGGTCAATACCTACCGAAACAACACAATATATGTTCAGCAAAATCTTACGGATTTACAGTTTTACAAAATTTTCCGAAATATCGAAAAATCTCTACCTTGAAACAGATT
Source organism: Cosmia pyralina (assembly GCA_946251885.1). NCBI lineage: Eukaryota > Metazoa > Arthropoda > Insecta > Lepidoptera > Noctuidae > Cosmia > Cosmia pyralina. The sequence goes on from OX276343.1 coordinate 25,504,701, forward strand.
TTTAAGCATCTCGTAATGAAATTTCCTTTTCTATTATTTTTTTTACATCAAATTATTCGTGAATAGTTACTTTACTCATTGATAAGTCTTTTTTCTATCAAAAACAAGAATGTTTTCAAGAAATAGTATTTTTTGTTTAAATTTTCACATAACGATTTTCTTTTCGCATAACTTTAACCTACAGTGGTGAAAAAAAATCCATAAGATTTTGCTGAACATATATTGTGATGTTTTGATAGGTATTGACCCAAGCTATCACCTCCTGCAGTATGTCGTGCTATTTACTGGACACCCTGTATGTATATTTTGATGAAAACTTCAGGAGAATTCAATAAACAAGAAACGGACGCAAACACGGTTGTTTGAAGACCGAGGATCAACAAAATGATTAAGTTGAAACCGTCGTGATCACCATTGAAATCTGGGACAAATGCTCCTAACAACAATAAGCCTTTTTTGTTCAAAAACAGAAAGTACTTACCTAAGCTTAGCTTTACAAATTGTGATTCATTTATTTAGAAGAGTAATACAATAAATGAATATGAACCTTTATGATGGGATTAGAATGTTGGAGGACAAAATCAGGCGCACACGGCTGGCTACGCGTGGACGTGATCTAGATAGAAAGTCGGCGTCGATCCTGTAGCCATGCGAGCCTTAAATACTAACATTAATACAATTAAATGTACCTACTTCTTTGACATGTTATTTATGCTGTATTTGCAAATTGTTTTAAGCTTTAGTTCCTGTATGTTTTACGAAAAGGACGGATAAAGTTTAATGCAATATTTAAAATCCCACCACAGCTTTCGTTAGTTCATAAAACTTTGCAGGGAATATTTTAATTTACAAGATTATTATTTTGATTCAGGTAATCGGGGAGAAATTTATGTTGTACACACGACTATACATCCAGCTATACATTTCCAGTTTACACTGACCTCTCATTGTAAGGAAATCCTATACAATGCGAGATCAGCTTATACTGGAACGGTATAACTAGATCTGTGGCCGTGCGTTCCAGTTTTGGAAACGGGATGGTAATTGGTACATTTTAATTTTAAGAATTTTTATGTGTTATGTTCGTGTCAATGAAACAGAGATTCAAAGCAGACTGCTTTATTATAAAAGTAATTCGACATACCCTCACAAATGTACTTATTACTTATGCGATACATTAATACCGAACATTAGTACCGTACTTAAATTATGTTTTCACAAGTATTTTATAGAATACAAAATATTAAAACTGTACCTATTTAAAGCATATTAAATATTATCTAGACTGTAATGAACATAATAATTGGTTAATTTATCAATTTCTTTTTTAAATCAATAGATTAATCCAGTCTTAGGGTGCGTTTCGACTGACGACGCGGAGCTGGGAGGAGCGGAGCGGAGACGTGCAAGAATCGTCCGCGTCAGTGGAAACGCACCCTTAAAGGCAAAAAGAGTGATGTCAACAATTATCGGCCGGTGTCTATCATTCCAGCAGTCGCCAAAGTCTTTGAAAACGGACTATGTGACCGATTACTTGGCTTTCTTAAAAAGACTAACTGCCTCACCGACCGACAATATGCCTACAGGAAGGGGCAATCAACAACTTCTCTTGCACGTGAGGTCATTCGCCATGTAATGAAAGCACGGGAGGAAAAACAGCATGTAGCAGTGCTCTTCTGTGACCTCACAAAAGCATTTGACGTCGCTGACCATGGTGTGCTAGCACTGAAGATGAGACATCTTGGTGTAGAGGGAAAAGCGTTAGAGTTGCTGCTTGACTTCTTAAAAGACAGATCGCAGGTGGTGATAGGCGACGGCGGAAAGGTTAGGTCAGACCCTCTTAACATCACTAGGGGTGTTCCGCAAGGCTCCTCCCTATCTAACATCATGTTCAGTCTATTGCTCAACGACCTGCCTGGAGCAATAAGCGAGGCTGATGTCTTTGTGTATGCGGACGATGTGGCTGCGATCGTGTGCGCTCAGTCGATGGGACAACTCCAGGAAAGGCTGAACTTAGTTGTAGACAAGATTGACAATTGGTTCAAAATAAACGGTCTGATACTCAATACAACAAAGACCCATTACATGCACGTCAATCTGTCCGGTCGAACGTGTACACCACTGTCACTTCGGGTAGGAAGCAGTGTGGTCGAACAGGTGCAAGTCACAACATTTCTCGGCTTCGAACTGGACAGCTCGCTCACTTGGGGGCCGCATATTGACAAAATATGCGGCAAACTCGGACGAGCATGCTTCGCCCTGGAACGGTTAGCGCAAACGCTCCCACGTAAAATGGTGAGAGGGTGTTATTTCGCGTTGGTACACTCGGTTCTCCAGTATGGCGTTTAGTTCTGGGGCTGAGCTGCCGATTGGGAGCGAGCCTTCAGGATGCAAAAGCGTGCCGTGAGGGCCATTACACGATCACAATGGGATTCATCCGCGAGACCACTTTTTAAAGCATTAAAAATATTGACTGTTCCCGCAATGGTGATATTACAGGTGGCGGTATACGTTAGGCAGAATTTAAACGAATTCAGTAGACGCGGAGATAGGCATAACTACTGTACTCGTGGTAGAGACGAATTAGCTGGCTACTCACACACCCTGTCTAAATCTGGAAGGTTGATTCATATCATGGGGCCATCGGTATACAATCGGCTACCAGATGAAGTTGTAGGTGCAACGTCTGACAATTCTTTCAAAGCTAAACTTAAAGGCTGGCTAACCGACCAGGTATTATATGACCTAAAAGAATGGTTTTAGGTAATTAATTTAATTATTAGTTGTGTGGTCTTTTTTTTGACAAACGATTATATTATGTTATTGGATTATTTTTTTTTTCTCAATTAATCTTTGTTATTTTATATTATGTTTCTTAATTAATCTATTTTGTAATTGATATGACTAAATGACATGTAATTTTGATAATTATTAATAAATAAACTAAACTAAACTAAACTAAACTAAAAGTATGTAATGGCAGCAACTTCTTTTTATCTTTGATAATCACTGTCACTGCCCGTCATTGTCATGCATGGTGTCATGTTAGTTATAGAGGTATACCTAAAACAGATAAACAATGCAACGCAATATTTTATTTTTCTTGTTTCTATACAAAATTACATCCTGTGTGTTAGAAAGAGTACGCTTTAGTACTTATTTACATGCCTTTAGGTTTTAGGGTTCCGTACCTCAAAAGGAAAAAACGGAACCCTTTTAAGATCACTTTGTTGTCCGTCTGTCTGTCAGTCTGTTAAGACCCTTTTTCTCAGGAACGCGTGGAGGTATCAAGTTGAAATTAATATCAAATACGTAGGTCTATAGTTCCTTAGAGCTCTAAAAAAATCAAGCTTAATCAAGCTCAAATCAAGCTCTAAAAAAAGTCAACGCAGTAAAAAAATGCGGCATTACTTGCGAGTATCAAAATATGTCGCATACATATTTTGATACCCAAAAAAAAATCAAAACCTTGATACTTACCGTTGACCTAGAATCATGTTTGGCAAGAAGCAAGGTCTTACAGCATAAGTAAAGGAAAAAGTCCGAAAATCGTTAATTTGTAATTTTATCGCATAAAAAAAATATTTTTTGGGATTTCTAGTGTTTCAACAACAATGTTAATGTTTTTGGGATAAATTATTTTTAACTACGGAACTCTTCATTGCGCGTGGTCCGACACGCACTTGGCCGGTTTTTTTTTACGTAGACACTGGACGATTCCAAAAATATGACTAATGACCCTGGTGACCCCAGGGTCATAAGTCATAACTAATGACTTCTCGCCGAGCCCTTTATTTAGACCAATTAAAAACTTTTTTTCACGACTTTACTTATCTATGGTACCGCTACAGACTATACTGACGAAAGTCAGCCATGTTGATTTTTGTGAAACGTCACCTTTCACCTATTGGATTAGGCATTTCCTTCAAAATCCTTCGGATTGCGATCCAAAGTGAAGTTACGCTGCGCACTGGGCGGTCACTAGGTACCTAACGACATGTCCATCCCACATTTATATAGTAGATAGAATGCAAATAACCCTAACAATCGCCCTGTTTCGTCTGATCCACGATTTTTGACCCACCCTGTATAGTGCATTTACTACCACACAAAGACAAGCGCCAAAAACATAAACCAATTCTTGTCAGCACCGACGATTTCTATTTTATTTATAAATGCTCGTGCAGAAAGGCGCGACGCGACGCGACTCCGCAACAATTTCAATAAACTTTTCTTAGAAATTGTTCGCATCGCGCCTGTCTGTACGAGCCTTAGCCTTGCTGCGTGTGACAGCATCAAAGAGTATCTAGGTATAATAATATTATGGACAGCATCATTAATGTTTTGTTGTGATTTCTTGTGATTTGTTAAAAAAAAACATCATGGGCTGTGTTTCTTGGTTTCTATTTATCTTTTTCGCATTTCTGAGTGACTTATCCTTTCTTTGACTATGGATCTTCGCATTGCAGTTTACCTCGACTACAATGGTAACCCGCATGCATACCTTGGACCATTCTGATTTTGTCTGATTTCTAACGGAGATCCAACGTTCTTTGGACTGGGGCATAGCAAATGAATCATTTGTAATACAGTAGTTAGATTTTAGTGAAATTCATCTGCTGGAATACACTGGATTACTGCGCGGTCGACAGGTTTGAATTTATTTTTTGAAGTCATCAGATTTGCCCTGCACAGTTTTATGGCGAACAAAAATATACAGGGCTATTATAGCTTCATAATACATTTTGATGTATAACCGACCAAGCGATGCTGGCCGGTGGAGCAGATGAGTCCTGGAGTGGAGACCGCGTATCGGCAAGCGCAGTGTGGGACGCCCCCCAGCTAGATAGATCGACGACTTAAAGAAGGTGGCTGGGACAGACTGGATGCGGAAGGCTGAGGACAGGGTGTTGTGGCGCAGCCTGGTAGAGGCCTATGTCCAGCAGTGGACTGCGACAGGCTGAGTTGTTTGATTGAAATACATTAAGTTTTATTTGTGTTCATTTCTGGGTCAATCTTGTATGGGTCCGTTACCCATCTCATTTAAAACTTGTCCTATTAATGTTTTATTCAATTAACCCTACTTTTTATGTTTATTATTGTATAAGTATAAATATATTTGTATAAGATGTATGTATATATTGTATATGTATATGGTACACCACTGACTACCTAATTCTCTCCTTAATCCATCCAAAGATTGTCTGTAAAAGATCGCTTTTAGCGATAAGACCGCCTATTGTGTCACCCTATGTAAAATTTCAACATTTATATCTGTCATTTTTATGGTGTGCATTCCTACCTACTAAAGAGTATTCTATGTATCTATGTTTCTGCGCAAATATTTTTCTTTGACCAGTTTCGACATGCTTCGCCAAGCCCGCTGACAGGTGTTTACAAATCGTCAAAGTGGATTTTTCGTTAACAAGCAGCATTCGTTATGAATTGACCGACAGAAAGAGCCACATGCCTGTGCTATCCTCCTACTCTATGTCTCCTACGCTTTCTACCCTAGCTACCCTTGTTTTTATACTGTAGCGGTACCATAGACAATTTCGAAACCGACGTGATTTGGTGTTAAAAGTAATTCTGACCTTTGTTCTTCTTTTAAATAAAAAGGTGAGGGCCATTTAAGAGATTTTTAATACAAAAAGCACCCTATTATTACCGAAATAAAACATATTATGCCATATCTACAATGCATTCAGCGTACTGACGCCTGAGTACCTACATAATGAATTCCGGTCCCGATGGCCAGCTGTTACGAGGCTGACTAAGTACTTTACGATTATTCCCTCCTACAATATTATAATCTTGTTTTCATAAAATCTGACATATCTCCAAAGCTTATGTTCTGAATAACAAATTCAGCGACGAGATAAAATCATGTCACCTTAGTATACGCGCCGAATATTCGTTGGTCCCATGGGAGAAATCGAGAAATCACCATAGTGGCTACGCGATAATGGCTGGCCGGAAGTTTACCTGCGTTCGAGGTAATATAATAGCCAAGATACAGAAGATAGTCTCGAGGTGTGGCACCCTGTTGCAGAGAAATGCGATATCATAACGTTACCATAGTGTGCCGGAGTACGTGATGTATCAATACGAATTTCAAACAAACAATGCGTAGGCCGGAACAGTATTGTTTTATCTTTGGGTACGATCGTCGATCATACACGTAGCTACTCAATATTCAGAATCAATTTGCACGTTAAACAAACAAACCTGACATTCACAAAGTGGCGTATGTAGGTACTACCTACCTGCCTACCTAGGGAGAGAGAAACGCAAAAAAATAAAATGGAACAGGTGGATTAACCGATGCGATGTGACGCAGATATATCGAGTGCAATGTCGAACTACTACGCCTATCGATTATTCAGATTGTGTTACCTACCGTTCAGCGAGCTAGAGAATATTACCAGCTGTTTATACAAAGCCTCAAGCGTGATACGACCTACAAAGGAACAAAGGTGTTGATACATCCGATGTTTTATAAAAGTTACGTTTACTTACGGTACCACTTCTTACGTTCAAGTTCTCCGAGACACAATATCTTTGACAAAGAACATTTATGACGTTCTCTCTGAGACTCGAGATACAAAGTCATTTCTCACAAAAATCTGATTTAAAATACCTACAGCTTTCCTCGTCCTGTAACATCGCAATAAAGGCGCATTATTTATTGTTCTTTAAAAACTTCAGACAAGTTTTAAAGGAAGCTCCGTTGACAAAACAACTTCGTGCAGTCTACTTCCTGAGCACGCTTTGATAAATAAAAACAGCATCGAGTGTCCAAAATAAAAATAAAACGCACAGAACAACGGACCAAGTCTTACCTCGTAAGAACTTGAAAAGGAGTCTTGACAATAGTGCCTTACTAAATGCCAGCGCTGACATTCATTCATTGAAAACGGGCTTTTGTACTTTGTGTAGGTAGTGGACATATTTATCTAAATTCCATTATAATTTATACATCGTTTGAAGTTCTATTAATGTCCGTGTTCTGAGGGTCCACTTGTCCAGCCATTAGTGAAAATTAGGGCGATCGCTTTCGGGGGTGTATTCTAAAAATTCATCACGGTAACCGCGAACATTGTAGATGCAAGAATCGCCGTCTGATTGTGAACGAGAGAGTTTTCTCCGGGTTATTGTTATTATGATATAATTTAAAATGTCATTGTCCCCACGTCATGTGATCGCCATTATAAAGTTATATCGAGGGGACAAAGGGTGAAGGGTGCACGTGTTAGCTTATAATAATCCCGCCTAGCGTGCTTATGTGTCGTCTAGTTTTATGGGAAGTGACGTCAAACTTGTGCATCCGTGGTTAATTTAATTTATTGTTTGTTGTTCGTTTTAGTTTAGAAATTGAGATCGTAGATACGAAATATGATTTTCAATTAGCACTTTCTTCATTGCCTTTTAGCAATTATTACTTTTTGCCTTCCACCTTTGTTTAAAATATACCAACTCGATAGCAAATCCAAAAAAGCCTAGACTTTCAAAATCATCGATACGGAAAAACATTTCTTAGAGAAATAAAAAATCAACGCTAAGAACCTACTTGACAAGTAAAAAACTCGAGACTTTCGCCTCGCAGCCGCCGACCGCGCCGATCCTTTTTAAAAAAAAAGCGGATAATTGTGAACATCTGCACGCTGCGGCGGCGGCGCGGGTCGGTAACTCATCCGAGCGACGGCCGCTATCAAACGCGTATAAATTACCAAACGGTGCAGGGTTAATTGGACCCTCTACACAACATGGGTGATTTCGAGCCCAACAGTGTACGGCACTAAAAATACAGAAACATACCGATACTAAGAAAGACTTTTACGTTTTATACGCCATATTCCAAACTCGCCCACAAAATGAATCGTAAAAGAAAACACCCGCTACTAGTGTTACGGGAGATCATATTGAAGTACGAGAAAGATTTATACAGTTAACCATATGTAAGGAATATATCAATACTAAGCCCAAGGCTTTCCTACTGAAATATTTTGCGGCTCATATACCCACGTAAATAATATGTAGGAGTTACCTACCTACGTATTATCGTGATAAAAAATTAAAAATATATTTTGTGGTTGTAATTATTTTTAGCTAAGAGGAGCTCGTGGCTCAGTAATAACAGCTGCACGGGTCGATCCATCAGGTTAAGCTACGCTTGTCGGGGTTGCTCCGTGGATGTGTGACCATCTTTAGATACCGAGACCTCCGTGCCTCGGAAAGCACGTTAAGCCGTTGGTCCCGGATGTCATTCGTGGATCTTTGACAGTCGTTACGGGTCGTCAGAAGCCTGAAAGTCTGACAACCAGTCTTACCAAGTCGTATTACTCAGTTACTGGGTTGTGGAGGGCAGATAAGGACTCACTCCATGTAAAATACTGGTATTCAGCTGCATCCGGTTAGACTGGAAGCCGACCCCAACATAGTTGGGAAAAGGCTAGGCAGATTGAATTATTTTTAGCTAAGTAATAAAAGATGAATGAAATATGAAGCAAAAGTACCATCTGCAGTAAAGTTGACAAAAGGAGTTTTTACCTCGTTACCGTTGTAAAACCTGCGTTCAACGTGAAATCACATTTACAACTTACAAAAAAAAGAAATAAAAATGCAAATGAAGGACAACCCTGTCCCGCCGGACATACGTAGTATCCCCTAAGTAGTCTGTGCGCGTTACATACATCGAACATTATATAGGTAAGTAGGAATATAAACATGGATACCCACGTGGGCGTTTAACTCTTTCATTTTCCTTGCCAATTACGGTTGCACATTCCTCGTAGCTAGTAATTACAGGTTCTCACAGTGCTGGAGGTTGTCTTTTTATTTTCTTTGAGTATCTATTTTAGTACTAGCTGTCCTATTTTATTGGTTCTTGCTATCGAAGATCTTTACTAAAGTGGTACGCTCTACAACAATATTATGGCCACACCGCGAGCGATTTCAAAATTGCTTTGCTTTTATGGAATCCAATAACATTAAGGTTCATACTTCATCAGAGAGCGCTTTTGTTTTACCCGATATTATATTTAAATGGGAACAGTACAGAAATTTTTAAAAATTCTGACGGCAACAAAGGCAGAGGCGTGGCAAAGCACAAAGCAAAGGGTGGGTTTCAATAAAATAATTTATTTTCAGTTCTAAAATATCAGTTTTTACCGAGGTAGACCGATTCTCGAAACGACTTTGAATTTAAAACCAAAATGGGAAGTATGTAAAGTTAAGAGGAAGCGATAATGGTTTGAATAGTACTTTTCACGGAAACTGTGTCTTACCAGATATATTAGCAAAGCACAGAGTCAGGGTCGCGATGGCACAGCCGGAAGCGAGCGCGGTGGAGAGCAGCACAGCTGAAGCGGACGCGCCCACGCCCGCTCCGCCTGCCGCTCCGCACACGATGAACACATACAGAAAAGAGGCCGCACATTCCGCTACCACTGCCTTCCACAACGACAGAGTCCGCACTTCCACCCGCGCCGGAACTCTCCCTGACAAACCCCCATCACCTGAGTTCGCATCCTTTCGTAAACACTCCAATTTTTCAAACAAAGTAATAATATGCTGTTCTAAGTTCTCATCTGAAATGTTAAAAGCCTGTTCCCCCATTTTAAAAAAGTAAAACAAAAAACACTTTATGCTCTATGCATTTTAAAATTTTCGAATTCACGCGCGATTTACTTTCGGACGCGTTCGGTTTAAAGGCCGGTTACTGAGACGACGTGAACGGCTCGGCCGTCGGTCTCGCAATGCCGGCAAGCCAGTGAATGAACAGCGAGTGAATGGGAGGCAAGCGGGGGCGCCGCACATGTCCCGGGCGCCCGACACTTGTTACACCCCGCCCCCGAGACCTGCACTTTCAGCGAGGGTGTAATCAAATCGCCAACTTGGCACCGCACTATCACAATAGCCCATAATTAAATAAAAGTTTTTATATTTGATTTTTAACCCCCGTTGTATGCTCTTTTTCTATTATATTTAATGGGTCGTATTTTAACAAAGTACTTTGGTACTGATATGTGTAGAAATTAATTTTCATTGAAGTTTTAGCATTTTTTCGATAGGCCAATAAGTAGGTAGACTGGTGGAGTGTACACTCTAAGGAAGACGTGAGGAAGAACGACCTTTGTCTAAAATATCAATTAAGACTAACTGATTTAAGCTAGGCAGCCGCTATAACGAATTCGAGTTAAGAGATGGGTAGAGTATGTATACTTACCTACTCTAGCCATCTCTTAACTCGAATAAAAGCGTGTGACAAGATAATTGGCTCTTTAGAGAAGTGCTTACATTACACTTCGGTTGCGGGATAGTTAGCGTTAGAGACAACCGCCGTAAATACTCCACAACAGAACTTCGAGGGTGACTTGAACGATGTAATCCGGGAAGATCCTAATCCGCGCCTTTGTTAAGTCTCTAAAGCTGCAAGATTCAAATAGGGATGGAAACAAGTTTATATGCCTGAAATCAGTTAGAAGTTGGTGATATGGAAAAATGCGACATATGGCTGATAAACATTGATCCAGGATTTCAATCCAGCGCTGGAATCCAGTGATACTGTAATCGATCATGTAATTACTTTTCAATCCAGTTCAGCATTCATTATCCATATATCATTGATAAAGATCATTGTAATTCAGCCTAACAAAACATAAGCCGTTGGTCCCGGCTGTCATCCGTGGATCATTGACAGCCGTTACGGGTCGTCAGATGCTCGAAAGTCTGACAACCAGTTACTGGGTTGTGGAGGCCAGATAGGCAGTCGCTCCATGTAAACTACTGGTATTCAGCTGCATCCGGTTAGACTAGAAGCCGACCCCAACATAGTTGGGAAAACGCTAGGCAGATTGATTGATTTCGCCAGCTACTTAGACTCGTAAGTATAAGGACCGATTTTTCAGTCGCCTGATCTGTAGAACAAGAATGGCAGCTTCGCATATTTCTTAAGAAAAAGCTGTCAAACTGCCATATTTATTCCTCCGACAAAACTTATCTGACGATTGAAAAATCAGCCCTTAGTCCCATGTAGAAGACGAGTCTACTGCCAACAACCGAATACCAATCCAGACTGCTACTGAAAAAGATAAGTCATTCTAAACATTGTTAGGCACAAGATGCTCAGTTCCTTGATAAAAATGAGGTCAGCGTCCAATCAGGCGCAGTCAAGTCCTCGCATCACAATTTGATCAGTCCGGCCACCGCATCGGTCAGTGACGCTCGTAAATACTATAATCATTTAATTTGTACTAAATCTTACTAAAGATTCGAACTGATGTCATTGGTCTTTTGTTTGTCTAAAGATGTACAGGGTGTAGGAGGAGCTTGTGGCTAAGTAATATAAAGCCGCACGGTTCGATCCATCAGTTAAGCTGCGCTTGCCGGGGTTGTCCGTGGATGGGTGACCATCTTTACAAACCAAGACTCCTTCGTGCCTCGGAAAGCACGTTAAGCCGTTGGTCCCGGCTGTCATTCGTGGATCTTTTACAGTCGTTACGGGTCGTCAGAAGCCCGAAAGTCTGACAAGCAGTCCTTACCAAGGTGTATCGTATTACCCAGTAATTGGGTTGTGGAGGTCAGATAGGTAGTCGCTCCATATAAAATACTGATATTCAGCTACATCCGGTTGGACTGAAGCCGACCCCAACATAGTTAGGAAAAGGCTAGGCAGATTGATTGATACAGGGTGTAGGAATAAGGGACATGAGGACAACGACGCGCAAACTGATCATGAATTCAGGACCTACAATCTACCTACATGACTCTAGAAGTCTAGAGTAGACCTACCAGCATTGAAATGTTTCATTGCCGGTCAAGTGCGTGTCGGACTACACACAATGATGGGTTCCGTAGTTGGGATGAATTGATCCCAAAAATAAACTTAACATTGTAAGTATGTAGGTAGTTGATGAACATGACAAACATCGAAATCGTCACGAAAAAAAAAATTATGTGATTAAACTACAAATTAAAGATTTTCGGACTTTTTCCTTTACTTGTGCTCTAAGATCTTGCTTCCTGCCAATTTCATTATTCCAGGTCAACGGGAAGTAGTAGTACCTAGTCGGAGTAGTAGGGTTTTGATTTAATTGCGAGTATCAAAAATATCGCATAAATGGCCGTATTTCTTATTGCGTTGACCGTTGTTTTTTTATATTAGGTACTGGCGTTGACTTAGAAGTATGATTTTTGATCTCAAAGGGATCGTAGACCTACGTACCTATTTGATGTTGTTAATTTCAACTTCCTGAGAAAAAGAGTCTTGACAAACTGACAGACAGACATACGGACAACGAAGTGACCCTTTAAGGGTTCCTTTTGAGGTACGGAACCCTAAAAAACGGGTTCATTAATCATTAAACACTTTCAAGAATTTGTCAAAAATGTCCCTTGCTAGGTTTTGATTTTGGACAGCCGAAATGTCCACGTGTATCAAACGATGTTTTTCAATACACTTTTGAAGAAATAAAATAAAAGAACGAAAAATATTTTTTTCATTAATTATTAGGAAACTATGATTAAATTTTTCTTTTTTTTCCACGCTTTGCTTTCTCCAGGTTGAAGGAGAAGCAAAGGTATAAAGCACATAAACAGCCTAATATGAAAAATAGAAAATTCAAATATTTTGAGTTTAGAACGCAAATAAATGTTAATTTGTTCATAAACGTTTTTTTTTTTTTGTTGTAATAATCATGGTTTTTGATGACATTCTATTTATAAACATAATTTAAATATCCAAAAATATTTACGCCGCATATCTCTATGCTGAGATTTAAAAAAAAACATTCACCTACGAATAGAGACGGTCGGTCGGTGAATAGAGGCATTGAACCAATTATTATGTGCACACTACACATTTATGAAGCTTTCGGCTTAGTACCTACTTAGGCCCTAGTCTAAATTAACATTATTTTTTTACAAATCTCTCATCCCTTTTGCATGATTTTGTTTATACATACACAAATCAGCATTTTTGGATATCTGTAGGTATATTTTTGTTAAGTTCGGAAACTACTGGACCGATATTGGTGCGGTTTTCACTAACATTTTGCTTTATTAAATGTTCTCGCTGCTGAGGTGAAAAGTTGTATGTGCTACACGAGACCAAAGTTATTTGCATCTCGTGTCTTTGAATCCCTCGTTGTGCTCAGAATTCTAATCTAGAATCACTGGCTACGCTCGTGATTCAATTATGGAATCCTTCGCTTATTCGGGATTTTAAATCAACACTCGCAGCAAAAAACAACTTTGCTCTCTTGTTGCACAAATAACTATTTTAATCTCGGCAAAGAGTCAACGAGTCTTTACGGCGTCAATATTTTTTAAATATTTAAATAATGTTTATAAATAGAATATCATCAAAAACCATGATTATTACAATAAAAAAAATAAAAAAAACGTTTATGAACAAATTAACATTTATTTGTGTACTAAACTCAAAAATATTTGAATTTTCTATTTTTCATATTAGGCTGTTTATCGGCTTTATACCTTTGCTTCTCCTTCAACCTGGCGAAAGCAAAGCGTGGAAAAAAATAGGAAACTTAAATCATAGTTTCCAGTATTATAAAGTGCTCTGTGCATAGTTTCCTACCTAATTCATGACACTAATTCCTAATTAATACCTAATTCATACCTAATTAATACCTAATTCATGACAAAAATATTTTTCGTTATTTTATTTTATTTTTTCAAAAGTGTATTGAAAAACGTAGTTTGATACACGTGGACATTTGTTATTGATTGCAGTTCTCGGCTCAAAAACAACCTCGCGTATTCTCTACTTGTATCAGTATCAATACACTATTCCTACGCAGAGCTGCAGAGATTCAAGTATTTTTATTTTAGAAAGAATTTATGATTTTTTTGTGCTACTGCGAACTCTTAGCCTAGGTAGGCTAGGTAAAGGGCTCTAAGTAGGGGAGCGTGGGTCACAGTGGATCCATTTTCTTTCAATGACTTGTAACTTTACTTTTTTTACCTCAAATTTTCTATCATGTTGACTGAGTCCTAGAAAATATATTTAAATTTGAACCTGTATTACAAAAACAGACCTAAAAGCACTCAGTATTTTTTTTTAATTATTTTTATTTTAAGTGATAAATTATCCACTGTGCCCCATAACAGGGGCACAGTGGATACTGATTTGGGTTACACTGGATCCTGTGTCACACTGGATAATGATTAATTTATATTCATTAAAAAACGTGTAGGTATTTAAATTAAGTGGTTTATTTTTAATCATTAAACATGCGTTTAATTGTAAACATAACATAAATCTTTATTTGAGGTAATTTAGACGTGGACTTTGTATTTGGAAAGTACCTATAATACTTTAAACTTAGGTACTAGTTTCACAATATGAAAAAATCAAACGATCAATAAATAGAACACATCTGCTGTCCTTCAACTTATAAGGTTGACATAACTAAACCTCTTACAAACAATAAAAAACAATTACAATCATAATATTCTTAATCCTCCGATCCTATAGATATAGACTAATTGAAATAAAGTCAACAAGCAAAACGAAACAGTTTTTAAACCTCTTAATACACACATCAAAAGTGTCTAGGGATCAACATATATTTTTGCAATAACTTTTCTCCTGATTGATATTAATTAAAATTTTCTTTAAGGATTCATCAAATAAAGTGTTTTCGTTTGTCACAGTAACGATAAACCAAGTCACCTTTGCATTAATAAAGAAATTTGCCATTTTCCTAATAAAGGGATTTTTGACATTTGAACCACTAACATTAAAGTTCGAAAAAAAGACTGAAATAACAGTTTTCTTTAAAATTTTATTGGGTAACTTAAACAATTAATAATCCGTGTTTCTACCGCGAACACTAACAACACAAGAACATCGGTTTGGCATACTCAAAATGAGTTCATCCAAATCACGCTGTGGAATGGCCGCCCATGTTCGTTGCAACAACAAAAAAAGGTCTTCTTGCGACTGGATACCCTCCATATTCGGCAGAGCTCTTCTCTGTAGCATATCCCATGCATGCTCAATCGGGTTCAAGTCTGGCGACTGAGCAGGCCAGGGCAGGACATTGATGTTAGCTGCGGCGAGAGTCTGTCTTACAACTCTTGCGGTGTGCGGTCGTGCATTATCATGCATTAACTGAAATAAGGGACCGATTTGCACTTGTAGAGGAACGATGACGTCTGATACAATCGTCTCAGCATAAATTTGAGCGTTGAGGTTGCCTCTGATCCAAATCAACTCAGTTCTTCCGCCGATCCAAATACCCGCCCATACCATGATGGTTCCACCACTATAAGGATGGACTTCCTGGCAGGATTTTAATCGCTGTTGGCGTCCAGGGGTTCTCCAGTGTCGTATACGTCTTGTATCCGGTCTCATACCAAAACGAGACTCATCAGAAAAGCACACGAAACGCCATTGTTCTTCTGCCCAATTTCTGTGTTCAAGAGCCCATTGATATCGAATCCTACGATTGTGCATTGCTATAGGTGGTACCCGTAGCGGTCTTCGGGAATGAAGGTTCACTTCATGCAAGCGGTTTCTGACTGTTTGGTCGCTAATTAAGTTCCCTGAAGAGTGATGAAGCCTCACGGCTAACATCATGGCGGTTATAGTTGGAGCTCTTCGAGTTAAGATTTGAATGTATCGGTCTTGTCTCCGTGTGGTGCAGCGATACCGTCCTCCATGGCGCTCAGCCACGGTACCAGTGCTTCGGTAACGTGTCCAAAGTCGACTGATAACACTCTGACTTGTATTCAGAGCTAAAGCCACAGTACGTTGCCGGGAACCAGCTTCTATCATTCCCACGGCTCTGAGCATTTCTTCCCTGCTTAAATGACGTCGCCGCTCCATAATAACGTTGGTTTTAATCAGTAGTAGGGAAACAGTAGCACTAATAATGTCTTCAATGCGTTGTATGTTTTTATAGGGAAAATATTGACAGCTGATTTTCATCTTTTACTCGAATTTGATTCACAGTTCCTGATTCAAATTATGAAATGCACCAAAAAGGATCCATATAAATTTATAAAATCATAAATTTATTACAAAGCCACATCTCAATCTCAAGAAATCCGCATAAAAATGCTTGATCCCTAGACACTTTTGATGTGTGTATTTATAGTTTTCAGTCTCAATTTTAATCAGTTAAGTAAATCTAAATAAATAGCGTATGGCCACTTCACATAAGAGATCAAATTATTACTTAAAAGTAAGTATTAATATTTAACGCAGATCTATTTTGGTGGATTCTATATCAAAACAATATAATCCTTGGGCTCTTTTAGTGCTCCCAGTAAATCCTGGTTGAGGTAGAATCATTTTAATGTCTTCAGCGTGCTGACCAATATTGGTCTTTCTTTTCCTGTTTCGTGGCATTATCCCTGAAAACAAAATAATTTTACGATAAATATTTTGACTTGGGGTACAGTGGATACAAGATCCACTGTACCCCAATTCAAAACGATCCACTGTGCCCCAGTTGGAGAAGTCTTAATTAAAAAATCCTACCAAATTATTTATTTGTCAAATAAACATATTAGAGTAACAAAAATTCTCTACAGTAACTTTAGATCATATCACATTATCAACACTTGTAAAATTATAATATACGGAAAGGCAAAACGTTTTACAAAAACACGTAAAATAAAAGTTTGTGGCTTACTTGTCGACGGATGCTCCGTACCGCGTGTGTCCACTCCGATACTAAGATGGCAACTAGCTCGGTTGCGGGGGGAGTGTAAGAACGGCAACGTCGCGAACGCGTACGCGTCTGTTTGCTTTAAATACACACCTACAATGATTTATCCACTGTGACCCAGGATCCACTGTGACCCACGCTCCCCTACCTATATCTTGTGAAACCTATGAAATAAATTAATTACTCAGCGGCACTGGGCAGCCTTTATACCTTATAAGTAGCTTGTTCCATTACATAAACTTTCTGAATCGTAGCTTCATCAATAAACGAAGAAACTGTTTCGTTACTCTGGTAGTCATAAGCTTGACTACTGAGGCCGTGGTGCGAGTTTTTACATTTACTCGATCTGTACTGAAACTGAATAAGCGCCGTCTGGTGACTATAGTGGGAAACACAATTATTTCATACCATAGACTAGTATATATAAATACCATACAAATAAAATTGACGTACCTACGTAGTCACAGATTAGTATTGTACGTAGTATAAAAACTCGCACTAAGGCAGGCACAGTTATATCTCAGTCTATAACATCATACAGTCGTCCGACGAGAGCCCGAGCTGCTTACGTAGTTCGCCGAACTTCGTATGCAGCTCGTGTTTCGTCGAACGACTGTATGATGTAGACTACAGACATACCTACTGAACATGTGTGAGCATTGAATACAATTTACTGCTCACACATGCTCATGCTCATTTTCATTTTTTTTTTGTTTTATTTCACGTCTGTATTGAGTGGTGACCAAATAACAGCGTCAATGGAAGAAAATAACGTGCTGCGCAGACCCCATATAAATTGGAACCAGAGTAGAGCATGATGATCATGATTCGCAGCATCACTAAATGCCATAGACGCCAGTTGTTTCTCTTGGCTTAATGCCAAGAAGTCCAAGAACCCTCCTCGAGGATTCACTTTTGCGCAAACGTAATGCTAGCGACGGTTCCTGGCGGGTCCACCGGTCCACTAGCAATATGTATGGCGGCATGGCATATGCGATACATATATGAAAAGTCGGTTAAAAAATATGTGGACTCTGATATGTTATCCCCTCGGCTCATCGGCTGTCGAGCGAAAAGTTTCTTCAGGTGGCTTCTCTTTACCCGACTATGCACTTGGGGTCAACTTTTTTTCGGATTTTTATGGGATTTATATAAAAATCAATAGGCATAGTAAGTACTTAAATAAAATTTAATAAAAAGTAAATAAGGTTAAACTAAGTAGAAAAAAATTGCGATGTCCCGAATGGTTTGACCCCGTCCCGGACGGCGGGCGTCCGCCATTGCGCGGTTGCCATCCCCCAGACACCTAATAGCGGCCGCCATGTCTGCTGCGCCTGAGCAGCGATGAGATTGTTCCCGGCTTGTTTATCTTCTAGCGCCAAAGAGAGGTCGTTTGAGACCTCCTTTGAGATGGCGGCTGATAACTAGGTCATTCGCGTATTAAATCTGAAAAGAAATAAAAGTAGGTAGGTAAACAAAAACTATACCTACTTACTTAGCTTATCTCTATTAAAATTAAAACATTGTAATGCCACGGCCACATTAACGGGATATGCCGTTGATTATCGTGTTGAAGGGCGTTAGTCGTAGGTGCAGCCACCACTTACCGCGATAATTTGACCGAATTTAACTACCGCGATGTTTATGGCGTTTATGGGCATTGACGTTGGCCGCGGCTTATGGAAGAAAATAAATAAAGAGGAAATAATGTAGAGATGGAGTCAATTCCCTTCCGGGTTGGTGGGGAGACCGAGTTCTAAAGACCAAAACAATATGTTTTTTTATTACATACAACATTTCACTACATAAAAACTTTTTTACAAATAAATACAACCGACTTCCAAAAACAACACTACAATGTGAAAATTAACTTTAATTTCGGAAGTCGGTGTCTAGTTAAATGTATTTTGGTTTTTTCCACCGACTTCCGAAATTAAAGTTATTTTTCACTTTGTAGTGTTGTTTTTGGAAGTCGGTTGTATTTTTTTGTAAAAAAGTTTTTTTTTCACTTTTTAGTTATGGTACCTAACCCCACACAAATTCTAATACCACTATCTGCAAAACGCACTAGAACATCATCCATATAAAAGTGGGGAAAAAATACGTATTATTGAAGCTAACTCAAAAACTACCAAAGCAAAGTTAATCAATTTTATATGGGACCAACTGTGATGTATACCCCCTCGAATAAAACAAAAAAATTCAAATCGGTCTAGCTATCTTCGAGTAATCGGGGAACATATTAGGTTGGGGAAAAAGTCTTTTCGCATTAGAGTATGTATGAACTTAAAATAAAATCTCTTTGGCTGTACTATTTGTATCTGGCTGGTTTTGGTATCATTGAAAGTTTAAATTTTAAATAACATAATTCCAAATTCAAATTAGGAAAATGTGTGATTTTCATTTGTTTTTCGTACTGTCAAGATGAGTGAATCTAATGAAGAAATTCGATACATTTTAAAATTTAACTACAAAAAAGGTAAAAATGCAACGCAAGCCGCGAAAAAAATTTGCGATGTTTGTGGACCCAATGCATTGTCTGTGAGAGTAGCACAAATTTGGATTAAGCGTTTTCAATCCGGAACTTTTGATGTCAAAGATGCACGTCGCTCTGGTCGCCCTATTACGGATAAAATGGATGCCATTTTTGAAAAAGTAGAGCAAAATCGGCGTATCAGTTGTTACGACGTAGCTGAAGAACTGGGAATTGACTACAAAACAGTTTTGGCGCATTTGAAAAAAACTGGGTACCTACACAAAAAAGCTCGATATTTGGGTACCTCACGAACTCACTGAAAGAAACCTAATGAACCGTGTACTCATTTGTGATTCTTTATTACGACGTAATGAAACCGAACCATTTTTGAAGAAGCTGATAACTGGTGATGAAAAGTGGATCACGTGCGACAAGAATGTGCGAAAAAGGTCGTGGTCAAAGGCAGGTCAGGCTTCACAGACTGTGGCGAAACCCGGGTTAACTCGCAACAAGGTGATGCTGTGTGTGTGGTGGGATTGGAAGGGCATTATTCATTATGAGCTGTTACCACCAGGCAGGACCATCGATTCTGAACTCTACTGCGAACAACTGATGAGATTAAAGCAAGAAGTTGAGAGAAAGCGGCCGGAATTAATCAACAGAAGGGGTGTGGTTTTTCATCATGATAACGCTAGACCTCACACATCTTTAGCCACTCAGCAAAAATTAAGAGAGTTTGGCTGGGAGGTGTTAATGCATCCGCCGTATAGTCCTGACCTTGCACCTTCAGATTTCCACCTGTTTCGGTCTCTTAAGAATTCTTTAGGCAGTGTCAGGTTAACATCACGAGAGGACTGCCAAAACCCCTTGTCGCGGTATTTTGATCAGAAGTCCCAAAACTTCTATAGCAATGGGATCATGTCCCTACCTACAAGATGGCAAAAAGTTATCAAACAAAATGGTACCTAGATACGTTAGATAAATGTAAATAATGTATATTAAAAAATGTTTTGAATTTTCTTAACAAATACGAAGAATCTTTTTCCCCAACCTATTACATAAAAAAATAAAATAAAAAAAGGTTCCGACGAATTGAGAACCTCCTCATTTTTGAAGTCGGTTAAAAATGAATGACCACCTACAAAATTTCGAAACGTCTTCTGTATACGTGTCCTTCTCTAACATCAAAGCGGCTCCATAAGTCAAAATGAAACAAATATATTGAGTTCAGTTGCTATTTTAGCACTCCTTCTATGCTTTAGTTATTGTTCTGAGTTCATAACCATACCATAGCCTAAATGCTGCAGACAGTAGACAAAACGTGGCTCAAAAGCAATTACTATGATTGCGTTCGTTGTGAAAAAAGGATGGTGTTCTATCGCCTATCGGTCGTATATAGCTCCGTCTCTCTCTCACACACACTGGAAGACCAAGGGAAACCGTGCATACGGTGTAATAAGTGTGCATCCACACTGCCAGCCTAGCGCGGTTGCGACGACGCACAGTGTGTAATTTTCACAATCTAGCTGGCCAATTTTATTTAGGCTTGGTAATATGAGTAAAATATGCACTAAAATATTATAATAGTAATTTAAATGCACTGTCAAGGTTTAATACATATATTTCAACATAAAGTAGGTACATATAATATAAAAATATTTACATTCAAAATATTACAATTATATTTAAATTACAAAAGTTTAAAAGCAAACAAGCAGAAAACAAACTAAAACAAAATACATAGTCAGGATTACGCAAAAAAAAAAAAAATAACAGACATATACAGAAAGCCTCAGTCAGAATCGCTATCATCATGCTCGACATCACTTTCTTCAGACTGGATATCATCAAATTCAATTCCTGGTGGTCTTATTTGTAGAAGCTGGCTTACCTCAGGAGTTATTTGTTATTACGATTACTTATTGTAGGAAGTGAAACGCTTACGACAGCGTGTGTCACTATATCGGGCAGTGATATACCTACTTTCATCCAACCACGATGAATTTGCGTTCAAAAATCGTTCCCGATGTCTTCCCGATTTCGACCATTTTTGTTCTATTTTTTGGCAAACACTTCGAATTGTGACTTTCAAACTCTTCAAAATGTCTTCCGAAAGGGAAGCATCTCCCAGCTCTTGCAATATAAGATGTAGCAAAGCATCTGTTCTGTTATGTTTTCCGTTAGCAAACCAAACAATGAACATTTTCGACGCGAAATTTGCGAAGCCGTCCTAAAATTAAGAAAAACTTCTATGAGGGTCGCAATCATTCGCAAACAAACCGAATTATGTTATAGAGCTAACAAGTAATACTTTCAGAAAAATACAATTTGAGAACTGTATAATGCAATATAATGTATTAAGACTCAAGTACAAAGTGATTGAGAGAATTATTGTAGTAAAAAATAAACATGATAATAGGTCTTTACCTATGAAATTGCCGTTTTGTATGAAAAAATTTAAACGAATTTTTTTCATGCATTTTTTATTTGTATTAATCGAAGTAATCACCCATGCAATCAATGCATCTTTGCCAACGCAGTGGCAGTTTATTGATGCCCCTCTTAAAGAAATCAGCTGGACGGGAGGCAACAAATTCTTCAAAGGCATTTTGTACTGCCTCTCGGGTATTGAATTTTTTTCCCGCCAAGAAGTTATCCAAATTCTGGAAAAAGTAGTAGTCTATAGGCGCAAGGTCTGGTGAGTAGGGCGAATGACGGAGAGCTTCCAACCCCAGTTCTTGCAACTTGGAGACCGTCTGCTGTGCAGTATGAGGTCGCGCGTTGTCGTGCAGGAGCAGCGGAGACGAGCGATTAACCAATGCTGGTTGGAGATTTGCCAGCTTATCCAACATTGTGTTCAGTTCTTCACAGTACACATCTGACGTAATGCTTACCCCGTTTGGTAAGAAGCTGTGATGAATCACACCGGCGCTAGACCACCAAACAGTGACCATCACTTTTCTAGGGGTAAGTTTTCGTTTAGGGCGTTGTTTAGGTGCTGAACCAGGATCCAACCAACTTGCTGAGCGCTTGCGGTTATCAAACAGAATCCATTTTTCATCGCAGGTAACAATGCGGTTCAAAATTCCTTCATTTGTGAGTCTGTTGAGCAGTGCAAGGCACGTCTCGACGCGTACTACGCGCTGGCGATCATTAAATAAATAAATAATAAGTTTATTGTACAAAGAGATACACATTAGCAGATACACTAAACATGGTAGTACAAGTGGTAGTCAAAAAAACCAGGTTGAACAGTTGGCTCCTGAACTAAGTAAAAAGATACTTGTATCAGTCAAAGTTCCTCTTAAACATTGAAAAATTACAACTAAATGCAATCTGGCTCAGTAATTACTACGAATTTAAATTTGTGAACATTAACATTATTTTATGCAAATATTAAATAGAAATAAAAATTACAAATTGAAAGAATACACGGCCTACACGTATTATAAAAATATCCCAACGACACAAAACACACTCCAACGATCACCCTACGAATACCTTTCTCAGGTAATAATAAGGCGACCGCTAGAATATCCTCGGTATCGCCGTAAGACAAACTCTGCAACCAAGTAGTTAGCTTTGCTTTCAGCGCAAACTTGGTCAAAGAATAAATATCAATTAACCTATGTACTCTATTATAAAGACGAGCGCTTAGGACTGAGTAATGGCGGCTAGCAAAAGCGGAACGACATAGGACGGAGTCACAGACCGGACGACCTCGACGTCTTAGAACGATGCTGGAGTCTAGAGGTAGGACGGAGTGACGGCGTAAGATTACACGTAAAATGAAGAGTTGTCGCACAGAGAGGACTTGGGACTCAGAGTACAGCAGGGCGGTTGGATAATCTCTACGCTTAAAATGCATTACTTTTAGAATCACCCTTTGAGCACGTTCTATTTGAATTAGAAGATTTTTATAAGTGCCTCCCCATACTGTAATACAGTAAGTGATTATTGATGCACATAGACTCTGGTAAACCAAAGACAAAGTTACAGGGTCAGCAGAATGTCTTAACTCCTTAAATATGTAGATGAGCTTTCTTGTGCGTGAACATAATGCCTCGATGTGGGTGCGCCAGGTTAGTTTTTCATCAATGTACACCCCCAGGTATTTGATACTCGAAACTAAAGAGATTGTAAGACAACTGCAGCTGACATCATGCTCTGCACAGGAATGGGCTTTTACTAAACTCGACTCGGTAGGTAATGGAATAGAATTCGGCAGGGAAAAACGTAAGAGTTTGGTCTTCTCAATATTAAGAGACAAGAGATTTGCCGAAAGCCACTCCATCACGAGGCGGAGAGAGTGTTCCGTTCTTTGTTTGGCCTTCTCCCAGTTAACATCGTATACAATGAGCGCAGTGTCGTCAGCATAGGTGAATACATCACAGTTGGGGATAGACATTTTGCACAAATCATTAATATATATCAGGAACAAGGTAGGTCCTAATATACTGCCTTGTGGTACCCCAAAACAGATGCATTCATCTTCGCTGACCAGGGAATTGATTTTTACACGCTGAGTTCTTCCAGATAAGTAATCTGTGAACATTTTCAACGCAAGGCCACGTATTCCGATTTTTTCCATCTTCAATAGCAGTGTGGGGACAGAAACTGAGTCAAATGCTTTACATAAATCTAGAAAAACACCATAACATTTTTGCTTTTTATCCAAATTAGAAACAACACTGTTTACAAGATCTTGGACAGCGTCTTCAGTGGAGATTCCCTGTCTAAATCCGTACTGATTATTGGCTATTATTTTAAATTTGAAGAGATATGAAGTTAATGATTTATTTAATATTTTTTCAAGGATTTTAGACAAGGAACTCAATACAGAAATCGGCCTATAATTAGACACATTGCTTCTGTCCCCACTCTTATAAATTGGATGGACAACGGCTTTCTTAAATACTCTAGGAAAAACACCAGTATCAATTGCACGATTACATATGTGTGTTATGGGTGAAGTGAGTATAGAGCTGGATTCCTTAAGTATTTTTACTGGGATGTTATCGTGGCCGGTTGCACAATCCGCTCGTAAACTGCAAATTATACTATACACCTGTGATGCGTCTACTGGCATGATAACAAGGGAATTTGGAGGAGTCGGCTGAGTTGTATTATTTAAGGGGGGATTACTGGGAGGCTTAATATTTGAGGCTAGGTTTTCACCCACGCTCACAAAGAAGTTATTTATTTGGTTGATAGACGACTTTACGTCAGTAGAGCCCAGGATAAGATCATCCGGTGACTGGGGCTGAAAACTGGAGTTAGTGATGGCTTTGACAGCTTTCCAAGTAGCCCTAATGTTATTTTTAGCCTTTATCAATTCGTTCCTATCGTGTGTATGCTTCAGTTTTTTCAAAAGATTATTCAAAAAGTTTCGGTAACGCGTATAGGTAGTTTTTAATATATCATTACCGGGTGACGAGGTCGATTTTTGGTGAAGGTTATCGCGGTTTTGGATACAACGAACAAGACCCGCTGTCATCCATGGTTTGAGAACTCGGGTTTTGTTGGATACTTTTACAGTTTGTGAATGTTTAGAGGAAATTAGTGTAATTATATCAACGAGCAAATCGGCCGCCCGGTTCGGATCAGATTCATTTAATACAGGGCTGAAGTCAGTGCTGTCTAGTTCGCTTTTGATGGCTAAATAGTTCAAACGGTAAGTGAAGGTATTTGGAGTTTTTACAGTATTTTTGTTATTTTTAAGACACAAGATGATAGGAAGATGATCAGTTATATAGGTGTCAAGTATAATTACACTAGCGGTATTTTTAGTTTTTAGTAAAATATGGTCTAGGCAGTTACCTGATCTAGTAGGGTGTACATGAGCCGGAAGTAATCCAAGCGAGGCACTGAGGGTGAGGTAGGGATGTGAGTGACGGTCATGATTATTCGGTTTGATATCGATGTTCATGTCCCCGACTAATATTAAGTTTTTGAACCGTTTTAAAGATCTAACTAAAGTGTCTAAACTATTGTAGAAAGGGGACTGGCGGGTTTGTAAGGAGGGGTCGGCCTGTAACCTACACGAAAGCTGTTAACGTCTTGTCACAGTTTATTCTTTAATGAACCCAAAAAATATTGTCATTATTCCCAAGAACTAGGGGGAATTTAGTTATAATGTTTTAACTTTTGACAAAGAGATGAGGTTAGGTATAGGTAATTTGTTTTTATTACTATGATTCGACAGGATAGGCGGTACTAGAGAATTGATTTTTAAGCAAAATGAATTGCAGTAGTCGAGAAAATGAATAAGTCATTTATAAAAATACGAAACTGACATACAGTCCTGCTTGTTTACGTATAATAACCTCGTAACCCAACATGCAATTCATAGATTAGAACATCATAGTATTTAGGTAAACTCTATAAACTGTTGGAATAATTCTACAATGGGAATCCAAAACCTCACTGATTGTCCTTGGCGTTGTAATGGTTCAATGAGTATCTTTGAAGCATTACAACCATAAGGAAATCATCAATATTAAAGGGGTACTTAGGAATAGGAATGTAAATAAAAATGACATTCTTTTTATCATGTGTTTTATTTATTCATCGTCATCATAACACAAAAGAATATGGTCTAAGAATTGTGCTGGAGGAGCAATTTGTTCATACCTGGCCCAACTAAGGTACCAAATAATGGACATTATGTGGGCACAACAACCTACTGTTCGCCTTCCTGCTATGCAGTTGCAGCAATACTGAGAAATAGCTTCCCTTCCTGATAAACTATTATTTATTAATATAAAAACAAAATACATTTTTCGACCCACATGCCTACTTTGGATTTTTCCTCTTAGTAACCAGGTATTTTCTTCGAGGATTGGTGGCATATTGTTGCGAGCCTCACGACACACTGCAATAGTATAACGACCGTTAGCCCTTACGTGCTCGCCATAATAAGAGCGCGCCTGTTTTATTTGATAACTGCCCAGACATATTAGTGATAATTCAGATAAAGTAAGACGTGGGAAATCTTGCAGGTTGGTAATATTGGCATCAATATTTTGGAATAGTGCTTGCCTCCTATTTAAATTATATTGCGCTACCAGGTCAGCTAAAGAATTATTTAAATACATTTTTTCTCGTATTACTGCCAATATGTCCACTGCATCCTCTCTGTCTGTAATTAAGGGATGAAACCTGTTAATTAATGCGCTGGCACACAAAAAATCTGTCATTAAATGTTGAGAAGCCACATTAAAATACTCCTGTCTAAAGATTTTAAAATCTCTTTTGTATCTACCGTTCACCACCTCAACGACCCATCTTGTAAGAGTTACAGCTCTAGTTTTATTTGCTTCCAAAGTTGAAAGTTGGGTTTTGTTTGGCTGCAGAGAAGACGGACTATGTGGGCAATAATTAAATTCTTCTAATAAAGGAATGGCATCTCTAAAGCCCCTATCCAGAATAAACACATCGCCAAGACGGAAAAACCTCCTTATTGGACTATCAGCATTTCTTAATTGATTCATTAATATTTTTGCATCAGATTCAGTAGCTGGATAGGGGCCTAAGACATCAATGATATATCCGTCAGTTGTTACAATTAATAAAGGCTTTACAAGATTGGTATACTTATGCAGTGAATATGTTTTTTTTTGGTATAAGTTATTTGAACTTTTCTGAAAGTACACATAGGTACCATCTAGAATTATAATAGCTTTTCTGTCATTGGGTTCGCTATCTGGATTTCCAAACAGTGCATTTGGAATCAAAAGATTTCTATCAGTGACATTTCTTCCCGTTAAATGTTCGATGCCTACATGATTAGGTACAAAATATTGTTTCAGGGGTGAATATACGCTATTTGAATTCCAATGGTCCATAGGCAAATTTTATGTTAAACTTATTATATTATTGTTTCTGTATGCTTAAACATTAAAGAATATGGTCTTTTATTTGATCCACATAGTTTATTCACGATAATTGTTTAATTTAAGGCATTAATAGTTAAAAATAGTTACAAATGTATACTCCTCTGGCCTGCCCCATTACTAGATTATAATGATTTTATGGCCAGATACTTTAAATACGTATGCCATTATGTTTTTTTTATATATGATCATATGCTTTTATAAACATCGAAACATATTTTATTAAAATACACTTTAAAAATATTTATTTATATAGAGAAAAATAACTTATTTTCATGTCATGTTACAATAATGTCACCTCATCTGGCGAAACTCAAAAAAGTAAAATTTGACTTAAAACCGCAAAGGTATGTTTTTGTCCTTGAACTACGCACGTGCAACAGTGTGAAGTTAGAAGCAAGCTAACGACGTTGAGCAAATCTCCAATAATATTGCGTCAGTTTGCGATTCACTGTAGGAAAGCGTGTTTGTGCCAGTCGTTGAAGTATTTCCTTTGGTAAGTCTATGTTTTTGTATTGTATAGTTACGAAACTGTATATTTGCACAATGCAATGTTTATTGTGTGTAGATGTCATGTGTGTCATTAAACGGTGGTCAGAAAACCGAGTGATGTTGATTTTGTAGGTTATGTGCGTTTTTGTCACTTCTCTGGCGTCATTTCTCTGGCATTTTTCATGCCAGAGGAAATACAAAAGCGCCAGGGAAGTGACGAAATTTTTTTTTCGTTAATATTTAATGTTTTTACGCTTCATTTCATTTGTTCTAGATACTCGAGTATAATTAGACATCATGGCGAATGTTAAAAAGAAACAAACAAGGGAAGAGAGGTTAGAAAAAAAGCGTCAAGCTGAAAAATTACGCTACCAAAGAATTAAAAATGATCCGGTTAAAAATGCTGAATTAAAAGAAAAAGAAAAGCAGCAATATCAAAAGAAAAAAGAAAAGGGACAAATTAAGAACATAAATGATATGACTGAAAGAGAAAAAAGGGCTGTTAGAAAAATATGGAGAGAGAAGACTAAAAAGCATAGAGATCGCGTAAAGCTACAATCTACCAGCAACTATCCAGTAACACCACCTGCGTCTGATACTGAAGACCAACCTATACTTCCACAAAACAATATCGCTCTGGCTGCTAAAAGGCGATCAGAACATCAGCGGAAACTACGAAATCAACTTATAAAAAAACAAAAATATGAAATTGAACAGTTATAATAATAATAATAATATTTATTTATTAATTATTTTTATTTTATGAAAATCAACCTGAAACCATCCTGAAACCCAAACCAACAAGACAAAATTAAAATAGCAAAATGAACCAGAATCATAAAGATTTCCATCAAAAACTACCGAATCGGAGGTGACATCTGTCATCTCCGACAAAACAAACATGAAAATTAAATTAAAATGTTGACAAGATCAGCTGCAAGACGAGCACGCCCACCATCTCCGGACTCGCCGTTCAGCTCCGCCCCGCCGCCGCCGGTATCCAGCCCCACTATGAGCGCTGTGACGACACCGGCCGCGGCAGTTGCGTCGAGCTCGAGCGACGAGTATTTTTCCCCGCCGACGTCGCCAACACCTGTACGTCGGCAGGGGAGAGGCCGGCCACCGAGGAGCTTGGGACTTAGGGGCCATCCGGCCCCGAGCCGGGTCCCCGCTGCCGGTGGTTGTGTGCAGCGCATGAGATGGACTCAGTCAATGAACGAGAACGTCATGCGCGCATATTACGGGTCTACAGAGGGAGGAACTAATCTCACTGCGTATCGTGTTAGGATGCTGACTCTGTTCCAGGAACTAGAACCAACCATCAACACCTCGGCCCAACGACTGTCGGATCAGGTGCGGGTCATCCAACGCAATCACAGGTTGGACGATACCGCACTTGATAGGCTGCGCTCAGAGGTACTGAGCAGCCGTATCGTCTCGCCCCCAGCACACACCGCGGTACAAGCGTCAACTATAGATGCAATCTCACCGCGGTTCAATCATGTTGCAAAGGAGGATGATAGGGTTGACACAGTAAGTAGCCAGTGCAATACCCGGTTGAGGAGCGCACTGGAGGATGCGTTTCGCGAGTATAGGTCCACTCCGACCGAACTTAGACCCCGTTTACCACGCCTACCTATGCACAAAAAAAATAGGGCGCTGGTGAGTGCCTTGGACTCGCAGCTTAAGAATTTTTTCGAAAGCAGCGAGGACCTCGTTGATACACACTCGATTCTGTATTGCGCGGCTGTTGCGGCATGTCGTTTAGCTAACGTCAATTTTCCTAGCTGTGACGGAGCTACTCGACCAAAACCAGCTGTACCAGCCTGGCAATGCAGGATCGAGCGTCGTATCGATGGGGCCAGGGTACTCATCGGCAAACTATACTGCTTCAGGGAGGGCAATACACGACCACGAGTGATGCGCTTTGTGAGGCAGGCATTCTCGGGGACTGGAATTAGCCCTCGAGAATACATGTCCAGTGTCACAGAGCGCATTGACTTCCTGAAGCAGAAAGTTTGTGCATGGGCGAGCCGTATTCGGCGGTATAAGCGGCGGGTTGATCGTTACACGCAGAATCGCATGTTCCAGAGCGATGAGAGGTGGGTATATAGAACTTGGGAGCGACCTGAACAAAATGTGACAGACGTATGCCGCCCGGATGATGCCACTACGAGTGAATTTTGGCGCAGCATATGGTCGGTACCCGTCTGTCACTCTGAGGCTGACTGGATGCAGGATGTCGAGCGAGTGTGTGAAACTATACCAGAAATGGGAAAAGTCGCAATTACACCATTAGACGTAGCCAGAGCAGTCCGTCCGTTACCGAATTGGAAATCACCGGGACCGGACGGACTGCACAATTTTTGGTTGAAATGGCTAAGTAGTTCACACACTTGCCTGGCATCTCAGTTCCAATCATCCTTAGAGTCTGGGTCGCTACCGCCGTTTCTAACAACAGGCGTTACCCACCTGCTCCATAAGTCAGGTAGTCCCGTGGAACCCAAGAATTATAGACCGATCACGTGTTTGTCGACGGTCTATAAACTTCTTACATCCATTTTGAGAGCGAAAATTAATACGCACATTGACAGTAACACGATTATGTCTACCTCTCAAAATGGATGTAGGAACGGGTCTCGCGGTACTAAGGAGCTACTCCTCATCGACATGGCCATTAGCCAACAGGTTCGTCGATCCCGCAAGGATCTGTCGACATGCTGGATAGATTATAAGAAGGCCTATGACTCGGTGCCACATACATGGCTCATAAAGGTGTTGGAGTTGTACAAGATTGATGCGACTCTA
This sequence comes from Cosmia pyralina, assembly GCA_946251885.1. Taxonomy (NCBI): domain Eukaryota; kingdom Metazoa; phylum Arthropoda; class Insecta; order Lepidoptera; family Noctuidae; genus Cosmia; species Cosmia pyralina. Next base: position 25,535,075 of record OX276343.1, read on the forward strand.
CGCTCCTTCCTTGAGTCGTGTATGGGGCAATGGAGGACGGTCCTTCGCTATACTGGATGTCGACAGATCCAAGGGAATGATGATCCTGTATGGATTAAACGGGGAATATTTCAGGGCGACAGTTTGAGTCCACTTTGGTTCTGCTTAGCCCTGAATCCTCTAAGCACACTGTTGGAGGATTCAGGTCTAGGCTATCGGTTGAAGAGAGGTGGTCAGGTGATATCTCACCTCCTCTACATGGATGATTTGAAACTCTTTGCCCACAACAAATTGCGGCTGATGGAGCTACTTAAGGTTACTGAAACTTTCAGTAGCGCCATCAGGATGGAATTTGGTGTGGACAAATGTGCAATCATGCATGTAAAACGAGGTGAGGTTATGGAATCCGATGGAATTCAACTTTCGGATTCCATACATCTTAGATCCCTCTCCTCATCCGAAAGCTATAAGTATTTGGGTATGTCGGAAGCGTTAGGCATCAACGTTGCTGACATGAAGCAATCGTTGAAGGAGCGCTTCTTTGGTCGCCTGAAGAAGGTATTAACCAGTCTTCTTTCAGGCGGAAACAAGGTGCGCGCTTTCAACGGTTGGGTCATGCCGGTTTTGATGTACTCTTTCGGCATACTCAGATGAACTCAGACTGAACTCGACGCCCTGGATAGAAGGGTCCGTACACTGCTGACTGCAAACCGGATGCATCACCCACGATCATCGGTGATGAGACTGTACATCCCGCGGAAGTGCGGGGGTCGAGGCTTTTTAAATGCAAAGACCCTCCACAACCGCGAGGTGTGCAGCCTCAGAGAATATTTTTTAAAAGTCGAAGTGGGTATGCACCGTGATGTGGTTGCAGTGGACAAGGGGCTCACCCCGCTGTCCATGGCTAAAGAGAACTGGCGCAAACCTGTAGTACTTACTACCGATGACCGCAAGAAGGTATGGCAAAGCAAGGAGCTCCACGGGCGCTTCTATCGGGCTCTTCATGAGCCCGGTGTAGATTTCTTAGCGTCCGTATCCTGGCTACGTTTCGGTGACCTTTTCGGGGAAACTGAAGGTTTCGTCTGTGCAATTATGGACGAAGTTATCTTGACGAATAACTATCGGAAACATATTATGAAGGATGGGACGGTTGACGTGTGTCGGGCATGCCACCGTCCGGGTGAGTCCATCAGACATATTATCTCCGGTTGTTCTCGTCTGGCTAACGGCGAGTACTTGCACAGGCATAACCAAGTAGCTAGGATTATCCACCAGCAACTTGCTTTGAAATATAAACTAGTCGATTCTGAGGTACCATACTACAAGTATGTGCCCGACCCAGTTCTCGAAAATGACCATGTCACTTTGTACTGGGATCGGTCTATCATTACTGACAGGACTATTATCGCCAATAAGCCTGATATAGTAGTGATAGATCGGTTAGTGCGCCAAGCAATGATAGTCGATGTTACCATTCCACATGACGAGAACCTCGTGAAAGCTGAGAAAGAGAAACAAATAAAATATCTCGACTTAGCTCGCGAGGTTGTTGATATGTGGAATGTGAGCTCGGCTGTCATTGTGCCGATTGTCGTAACGGCCAATGGCCTGATGGCCGAAAGCCTCGAACAACATCTCTCGAGGCTATCATTAGGCGGTTGGATCAAGGGCCTGATTCAGAAGGCAGTACTCCTTGATACGGCTCGCATTGTGAGAAGGTTCCTGTCTCTGCAGCCCTAACCACCGGTAGCTTGGACCCTGCTCCCGACACCGGCGGACCTCTATTTTTTTATATTTTTAAATGTTTTTTTATATCCTTTTTTTAAGAAATATTTAAAAATGTAAATAGATAAGAAATTAAATAAATAAACGAAATAATAATAATAATAATAATGTTTTATTTTCCAAAGACATAGATTAAGCACAGTGATAGTTACTAAAATTAAAAGGCTACAAAAATCTATATAAACAAAAATTATAAACCCTGTCTCTTAAACTAGGAAACGTCATTCAGTCAGTCGTTATGGAGTTCGACAATTCTGTTTTGATCAAATACTCTTCATAGCAATGTATTGCAGAGGACATTTTAGATACTAAAACCAAGAAAAAACGCAGGGTTCGAAAATATAAAAAAATAACTATAAACTGTGCTCCAAAAGACATTGTGATGAAACTTGAAAAAAACCATGATATTTTTTTAAAGCATGAAGCAAATATAGTGCATCAATATCAAACCATTAAATGTCTAAAAGATAACTTAACTGAAAAAGATGCTGTGATTCATATGGACTTTTCCGAAAATTATAATACAAAATATTCTTCAGAAATTCAATCGTTCCATTTTGGTGGGTCACGTACGCAAATAAGTTTGCATACTGTGGTCTTATATACCACGGGAGAAACAAAATGTTTCGCCACAATATCAGAAAACCTAAACCATAATGTACCTGTAATCTGGGCTCATCTAAAACCTGTCATGGAACTCCTACCATCCTCAGTAGAAAACGTTAATTTTCTAAGCGATGGCCCTGTTACTCAGTACCGTAACAAAGATATGTTTTTTTTACTTACTTTGTAAATTGACTGAAACCTATCCGAATATTTGTGATTTTACCTGGAACTATCATGAAGCTGGTCATGGTAAAGGAGCTCCAGATGGTATCGGAGGGACATGTAAACGAACCGCTGACAAAATTGTAGCTTTAGGAACTGACATTGCTACGATTGACGACTTTGCTACGGAATTAAATAAATATTGTCCCGGCATTCAAATTTTTGTGATACCCGAAGAAGAAATTGATTTTCAAAAGAAGATAATGGAAGATAACCGACCAAACATCAAACCTTTTACTGGTACACTAAAAGTACATCAAGTACGAGGAAACTATCTGAGCAATACGTTGTACATGAAGAGCCTCAGCTGCTTTTGTAGCAATTTTTGTACTCACTTCCACTTAGGCGACATTAAATACCCCCAAAATGAAAAAACCAAATTGGATGTTGATGCAGTATACACCGATTCTGAGGAAGATGTGCAAAACCAAATGGTTGCACAAACATCTACTCATCTGATTAATACTATGGACAATGCAGACACTGCTATGACTGTAAAGAACGGAGATTTTGTACTTGTGGAATACCATATTAATAATAAAAAATATAGATATGCTGGCGTATGTTCGTCAGATTTTGATAATGAAGAAGGAGAGATCAGGGTTACATTTTTAAAGATCTCCAATGAAGGTGGTACTCTTTTTAGAATAAATGACAATGACATGTCTGATGTTAAATGGGAACAGATTTTGACCATATTACCAGTGCCAAATATACGTATGAAGGGTAACAGAGTATTCTACAAGTTTCCAAACCCAGTTGATGTATTTGAAAAATAATTTGTTGATTGATAAGTATTTAAGTAAATAATATTTAGTTTCGTGGAAATGATTGATTCTGTTCTTTGCAAAAAATTAAAGTTTTCATTTATACTGTGCACTGATAATTTTTAAGTTTATTTTTTTAAATAGCCTCGAGACTGATAGGTGTATCATTAGATAATACTATTGTTTTGTTTTGTGAAAGAAGTTTATATTTTTGTTTCATTTAGAATTTTTATTCAGATTAAAGCGCCTTAAACGTGGCTTTTAAGTTTTTGAACGTTTTATAATTAAAATCTATCAAACAGTATGTACTGTGATTTTCATCTCAGATGAGACTGATAAGCAGAAAATATTAATTCTGTTACGGGTAATTGAAACTTAAGCATCAACAAACCATTGATATTAAAAATAAGGTTGATTTAGAAACTGTGAAGACTGAATGTAACTTGTATATTAAAAAATATCCAAATACTATAATTTATATATGTTTTATTTAATATGTGTCCCCTTTCTTAGCTAATAATCAATGGCCTGTCACTTCCCTGCCTTAATTTGTCACTACTCTGCCAATAGTGTCACTCCCCTGGTAACTAATTTTCCTCTGGTGCTTATAAAATCCAAAAAAATGGAAAAATCTTCTGGCCCTCATCATTACAAATTTAAAAATAGTGTCAAATAAAGAAATTATCAATATTGAATGGAACAGATTACATTTCCTTCAGGGACACAAAAAAATCAAATACCGTATATTCACCCTCAGTATATTTCTGACTTTTGCCATTAAGTCTTCTAATGTTCTTCGAGGTATATTAAATAAAGTTGATAGTCTTTCATCAGAATCACCTGTTCTTAATTTAATTAAATAAGCAGCTAAACCAATTTTACCCCTTTTAATTCCAGACAGCTGAGAAACTTCTGTCATAACTGCCATAAATTGTTCTTGAGAAAAACCTGTCCAATATCGCACTAAATTATCAGACATTTCCTCAATATTACTAAAATCAAGAGTAGCATTATCCGATTTTAAAATTGACATCATATTATCTTCTATTTGTTCAGCAGTGAATGACTGTATACCTGTTGTTATAACTGACTCCCAGTCACCTATTAAATGTTGTCTACAAATGCGACAGTTAGGTGGTACATAATAGTTGTATTGAAACAGTAAATGTTTCCTCACAGACAAAGGTACAACAAATCTGTGTTGGTCTTCACAACTAATAAAAATACACCGGTTTTCAGTAACTGCTGCACGAACATAATTAGGCAAGGTAATACCTTGTTGTGGAGGAGTATCTACTGAATTATTGTGTCTTTGGGTTACTTTTGTTGAAGGTGACGGCAACACAGCTGGTTCATTTTCATCAGACCCTTGCATGGTTACTGGTGCTTGTGATGTTGACGGCGCAGAATACTGATGCTGGCTAGCCCTCATCCAACAAGGATGACATATACGGCTATCAGGTTGTATCTATAAGTACAAAAAATGTTTTTGTTAAAATACATAGCAAACAGGGAGTAATTATTATATTATTATCACTTTGTATATATATTATATTACTCACTTGATTCGGTATGATCCATTCTGATATGACATTATAAATGTGCATTTCTCTATCAGAAGTCCGTGATAGTCCATGCGAGCGAGCCCTTGTAAGTGATCGTCCACAATTAACACATACATGTTGATGGGCAATGACAGGTTGTTGCACATTTCCTGTTCTATACAAGGCATTGTTGATTAATAACCAACAATCATGGCAAATGATGTCTTGAGTATTGATCTAAGGGGAAAAAAACATTTATTAATTATTATTGGTAAGCATTTCTTTTCTTTAATAGTAGCAAATGATTTTTTTTTTGTATTGTGGATAGCAAATGTTGGGTCAGTTTCAAAACCCTATGGGCGGCCCGTTTATAATCAATCTCGTTCGTGATCCGCGTTCAAAATCAATGATCGCGATTCAGATTGATATGCATCAATCCGTCAATCTAATTCGTACATTTTCAATCTGGATCACGATCATTGATTTCGATCGCGGACCGTGATCGAGATTGACGTGTGTACGGGCCGCCATACAGAATCTGATAATAGTGATAGGTATACACAGGCTACTTTCTAACAACTTAGGTACCAATCGACTAGGATGCCACTGTCTTATTAAAGTCAGTATTTCTTCGTTTTCATGATCCGACAGTAAATGTCTCCTCAATCGTACTGCTGATAAAGTACAATTTGCACAACGTAAACGATCCATTACAAAAAGTCCAAATCGCTCAAAACAACAAAGTCCAGTGGGAATATCCAAGTCAACGTTCATACAAGATGCAGAATCCGGGTGGGTGAAAGCCAAAGTCAATAGAAAATAAACAATGATATTATATGTATTCTACATATAATATCATTGAAAATAAATCGATCGCACATAGATATCTCAACACTGAAAGACAGGATTGGATTTGGAATAATAACGGCAATGAATTGAATGAACATTTTTGTGACATTGTTGTTTTTTTTTAATATATAATTTATTTCTTGACCATAGATACAAAACCTTTCAGGACTCGGACGATGAAGTAAACCATCAGTGTTGCCATATGTTATAAATCGTTAATAATCGTAATGGATTAATCGATTGTTATACTACGTTAGTAAACCTATTAAAACCAATAATTAATAATAAAATATAAACCAATATAGCAGTAAATAAAGAATCTACGCGTATGCGATAACATTTGAAGTATAATTATATAAAAAATGGGCAATTCGTATAAATCAGTTCGTGAGTTGTATCGATTAAATATAATTAGAAAAAAATGTTTTTCTACAGTTCACGAAGTTCTTAAAGGGTGTTAGCCACATTATCGGAAACTAGGAAAAATAGACTTCTTTTATGTAAAAGTCTCAATGCTGTAGGGCTTCAGGCCGAAATCCGCCGGTCTCCTTTTCGAGATCTGAGAAAGATGGGGAGCGATAAACACAAATTATAGCCGTATTGCCCATATAACATACCAAACAATTGGCATCTTGAAAGGGAGGTTCGACGATAGAGCATTGTATGGTGCTCTTTGTGTAAATCACAATACCGTCATTTTGGGTAGGATTATTTTGACTGGCATGACACGAATAACCTTGGAGAGTCGGAAGTAGCCCGGTAACTTTTAACCAACACTCCGTGAAAACAATGACATCATAGTCTATTTTAGTCGTAGTTAGCATCGTAATGAATTGATTGAAGTTTTTATTAATGCTTCTGATATTTATGTGGATTAATTTGAGATATAAGTGAGGGTATCTAACAAAACCCGAAGAACGTTCTGGTGAGCATATGTGAGAATTAGCTATAGTAATGTTATCAATGTCAGTATTTATGTTATTTATATTAGCCATTGGTAGAAGTAAACTTGCAAGTGAAAGACGGGATAGGCAACAAGCAATGCAACGGTTGAGAAGTGGTAGGTGTGTCGAGCAACATTTGCATACGTAAAATTGTGAAAATTATGTAGTCTATGTTAGGAGCGAGATTATGTGTTGTAGCAATATTCATAAAGCAAACATGTAAAATATTAAAAATGTACAAAAAACTTAAGAATAAAATAAACTTGAATAAAACTAATAGTGAAAGTAGTCATTCCTTATTTTTTTTTAAAGCAGATAAGCAGTTTTCAGAGGTGATTTGGATGGGTTTGTCGTCTGGCAAAGTTTTCATGAGAATTTTTCCATTTACACTCCAGCAGGACAATTTATGTGTCTTAGCATACTGACGGCATTCATAAAATAGTTTCCTCATGGACGGAGTGAGATGTTCAGCAGCATAAATGGGTGACTTATCTCCTGGCAGCCCAATAGTTTGAGTGTTTAGCTTGTCATTTAGCGATCGCGCTCTGTTGAACTGTCTAATATTGGACAAAAACTTATTTCTACGGGAGACCGTCGTAAACTCTGCCACAATGGAACGCAATGTACCCGGTTTACCAGGTAGACGGTAGATATCCCGGAGACTCGACTTGTTAATGTCTAGGTCTACAGCTTTCCCTACTCCCGACACGATCGCAACGAGGTCGTCTGGTTTTTCATTTTCTTTCGATGGAACGTTGCGGAGTTCAATAGTGGCTGGACGGAATTGTAGGTTGAGTTCCTGTATTTGTTTTTGTAGATGACTGATGGATTTTTCTTTTTCAGTGTTCTGAGTTTCTAACTCAGAAAGTTTAGCTTTCATATCCTCGTAATCCTTGTTCATATAGGTCATGCTGTTCTCTAGTTCCTGGGTTGTTTTTTGTATTTCCGAGCATTGGAGCTTAAGTTCGGACACATCCTTGGCAAGTGATGACAAGATAGCATCCTGCTCAGTTTTCCAGTTGGTTAGACGCAGGTCGTGGTCATTTTTCCAGTTGTTCAACATCTCCATAAGCTCAACTTTAAGGTCTTTACAAATGCAAGGCGACGGCTTCTCCGGAGCCGGAGAGTTATCAACAGGTTGATGACGCTTACTTCGGGTGGTAATGCTATCTGTCTCATTCGCCTTTCGCGTTTGCGATTTGACTTGTTTCGCAGTTAGTTTAGAGGTTGACAGGGCAGTGTGGGGAGAAGACATTGGATAGTTATTAGGGTAACAATAAAAAGAGATTTAAGCAAGTGAGCAATTTGTAGCTGCCAGCAAAAATTTTGCAAAGGTTTCGAAGCGAGTTTGTGCCACACGTTGCAATGAGTTAAGTCGCAGGCGTCACACAACTGGAGCACAGCACTACGGATGACGTCAACCGGTCGCTGGACCGCGCGCAACGTAGACACTGATTTCGCTGCTTGATGACTAATTCTCGTGGCGCAGGGGGCGAGCGCTCGATCCGGGCACTCAGCGTCGCGAGTTCAAAACCAGCCCGGGCAGGACGAATCACAGGTACTCACTGTTAGTCACAATACACAGATATCTATTTGTTTCTCTCTAGGACGGCCCAGTGGGAGGGACCTCTTCATTAAAACACACTTGGAGCGACAAGGAATCACAATTTGGTGCCGTTATCCAATCACAAATTAGCACATAGTAATACCGATACTCGAGGAGCAAAGATTCTTAACACACGTCCACAGCGTACCGAGTCGCGCGGAGGAATCAAAATTTCATTGAGTTCGTGGGGCACCCATTTGTCAAGCTTTTTTACCTTGCCAATTTGACGCAAATGGTCCAATATTGTTTTGACGCTAACGTCGAAAGCTGCTGCTAATTCAGCCGTAGATTGTGTATCATCAGCTTCCACAATCGCCTTTAATTCGTCATTGTCGACCAAAGTCTTCGGACGACCGCGAGGTTCATTTTTCAGGTCGAAATTTCCAGAACGGAAGCGAGCAAACCATTAACAAGTGGTGCGTTGGTTTGTAGTGTTAGCTCCGTAAACGTCGTTGATGTTGCGTGCCGCTTGTGCCGCGTTGCTGCCACGACGGTACTCATATTCCATAATTACTCGAATTTTTAACGTATCCATGATGACGAAAAAGATTGAAATGCGATGAAAATGTAACACTTATCAATAAACAAATGACTACATTTGGAAAAAAAATCCATGTTTTTAAAATAAAATTAATTTGAAATTAGAATTCTTAGCCAAACAAAAATTGTTTTGATTTGAAATGGCCAGTACTGCAGAACGGCAATTTCATAGGTAAAGACCTATATATTCTAATGGTGCTTGCAGTTAAATTAAATAAGAATGGAAAGTAAAAAACATTGCAAACTTACCTCTAAGCCCACAACAACACAATAACAGCACACAACAACTACTAGCAACTGAAACACGAGCGTATTCATCGAGTGAATTCAGACGAATGACTCGGTCCCTCGGTAAACCCGATCTGGAACGAGCGGGTAGTCGGTTGTTCTGACCCTTTTTTCTATTGTTTAGCGTGATTCTTTGTAAAATAAATTATATTTCTTGGAAGTGTGGTTCATCTACATCAAAAATGTGCAAATGGTTTTTTTCTGTAAGTAAGTAGTTAAATTAGATTCCGGCCAGCTAGATTATGAAAATTACGCTCTGTGCGACGGGCGGGAAATATCAAACATATGAAACCGCCGCGCCGTTTGCCTTAGGCCTCTGCCTCGAATTTCGCGGGCAGCGGGGCGGCAGCGGCGGCGGCGCGGGAGCGGCAGGATTTTATGCATAAAAACAAATGGACCGGACCTCGAAAACAGCGGCGCGGTAGCAGGGCGGGACAATGCGAGACGCGCCGCCGCCGCCGCCGCCCCGCTGCCCACGAAATTCGAGGCAGAGGCCTTAGTGTGCATCCACACTGCCGGCCTAGCGCAGTGGCGACGACGGGCGCGTTTTTCTGAGGTTTGCGTCCATAGTGTAGTGACTAAGGCCGCCTAGTGCGACGGGCTCGAGCGAGAAAGCGCACGTAGTTTTCAAACGTTCCTATCCGCGCGTTATGGCCACACTACGGGCCTAGTTAGCAAGCGACTTAATGCGCGGGTGGCAGGGGTATCAAACCAGTTTAGTCTTGTCGCTCGGCGTAAGAGAGTCTGCAAACATTTTTAAATACGATTGAATCTAAACCAGATATATGACACAGTAAACATCCACACCACAGTAATCGCACAATAACAAGAAAACTATGGTTTTCAATAAATCATTGTAAAGCAATTTGGTTTTTTTATTACACCACACTACCACTAGGTACCACTGCTAATTACAATTAGTCAAATCTGGTGTTAGGGGTTAGGTACGGCCATAACTAAATGCTAGACATCCAGGTACCTCTTGCAGGATAGGTACCTACTTAACTTCGCATAATGAAAGTTGTATCCCCCCGTGGAACATTTTATCTGCTGAATTTCCACTTCATTGGATTACTTTTTAGATAGGTATAGCCATTGTTTATTGCTGAGAGACTAAACTGTTAGCGTACAGACGCCAGCACATCAAGCTACTACAATCTGTCAAATTTCTTTAATAGATTTTCATCTTTATCGCTAAAGCATTAGGTTTAAGGTTGATTGGGAAAATTTGGCAGTTTCGGGTGGCTTGACCTGCTGGCGTCTGTACCTACGTAACTGTAAATTATCAATTTTTTTTTATTTATTTTATTATTTTTATATAGGTATCATTGTTTTTAATTTGTAAAAACTGTAATTCTTATTAAACGATTATGTCTAATGTGAAATTTCCTTCTTGAAAATTTACTCAATTTTGGGCACCTTATATTAATTAGCAACACTGAATCGACGGTGCCGTCCTCTTTCAGTTCACAGATTAGTTGGTAGGACTGTAATAGCTTTCGATATATTTAACTTTATAAATTCAGCAATATCACGATAAAACAACCAGAGAACCTGAATGCATGGACCTAATGTAGTAGATACTGACAATCGAATGACATTTCAACATGACGGCCGTAGTTCCAATTTTCGCCATGGACGTAATAATATAATATAAACATTTTCGCCATTTCACAGATAAGTTGGTAGGAGTGTCGAGTGTACGCGCGGCTGGCAGAGGTATCAAACCAGGTTCAGTCTTGTCGCTCGGCGTAAGAGTCTGCAAACATTTTTTTTTTTTTTTTTTTTGTAAAATGGCAGTAAATACTGTAGTATTTATAATTACGATTCAATCTAAACCAGATATATGGCACAGTAACCATCCTCACCGCAGTAATCGCAGAATAACAAGAAAACTATGGAGAACCGTAGCTTTACGGCCGCTTTCATAGGTAGAAAACCGAAGCCACACTGCGTCAGAAGGGTTTACGCACGACACGACACAAATGACACAATACAGTAAGTAATGTGAATCCGGCATAAGACTAATTCACGGGTCTAAAATACGAATACACCCAAATGAACGCATTATTTCTATACATTTTTTTGACGTTGCGTGCCATTTGACGTTTTGTTTACATGTGCGCCCCCTATCAATAAAATTGTAAAACTCATGTTAATGGTGGTGATCTGGTAAACTACCGACTGATTGCTTCTATTTTTATTTGTATTTTCTAATTAATTAGCATTAATCGTAATATTTAGTGCTGTGGCTGCGGCCATAGGATGCTTTCTTATGTCGGGCATAGCTAAAACGCCAGTTTTGGCCGAGGAGGGTGGAAACAATCAGAGTAGAAAACGCTCTCTTCACACCAGCAGCGAACAGTGCAATAATAAAAGAACAAAATCCGACGAAATGAGTGCCAATGAGAAGAAATCAAACTTTTCCTTGCTGACTCCCAACTCCAATGGGACGGTAAAGTTGACGTCGTCATCAATGAACAAGCCTGGTGCAACGACGAAGAAATTGGTTATAAAGAATTTTAAAAGTGTGTTTACGCTATTATCATAGTCGTCATGATCATAACCTATTTGACATCTGCAGAGGTAACAGCTGGGTATTGTTTTTAGGTAAGCCGAACCTTCCAGAGAACTACCAGGAGACGACATGGAGCAAGTTGCGGGAGGCGGTGATCGCCATCCAAACGTCGAAAGCGATCGCTTACTCGCTCGAGGAGCTGTACCAGGCAGTGGAGAACATGTGCAGTCACAAGGTAGAAGTTCGCAAACATTCTGGAAGCCCTACTAGCGAGATGATCGCTACCAGCCATCTGTGTGCATGTTAGCTGAACATGTTGCACCCAATCCTATATGTCATAATGACTGCCTATCTGACCTCCACAGCCCAGTAACTGGGTAATATGATACCCCTTGGTAAGACTGGTTGTCAGACTCGGGCTTCTGATGACTACACAACAACAACAACAACAACTGTCAAAGATCCACGAATAGAGCCGGTACCAATGGCTTAACGTGCTTTCCGAGGCATGGAAAGTCTTGGTATGTAAAGATGGTCACCCATCCACAGACCAACTCTGGCAAGTGTATCTTAACCTGATGGATCAATTCATGCGGCTGTTATTACTTAGCCACAGCCTCTCCTCAGTCTAGATAATATACATTAAATATAACAAAGTCGGGTTATTTACCCCATTTGTAACTCAAGAACGGATGGAGCGATTTTGATGATCTCTTATTTGTTGGATTCGTCAAATCCGAGAATGGCAGAATAACTATTAAAACATTGGAGAAAATTCACGAAAAAAAAAAATTACGAAGAAAATTAATTTTCTCATACATGAAATTTGGACAGAACAATGTCTGTCAGGTCAGCTAGTAAATACACACATAGCTATAACATAATAATATACAATACTACAAATACTACACATTCGGACTACAGTCATGCTTTAAGGCAGCAAATTAGGTAATTGGTGTATTACGTAGAACTGCCACCTTAGATGTAGGAGGCTGTGGTTCCATTCTTGTACTGTGGCCACCAAAGAATTTGTATCATGCTATAGATGGATGTAAAGCCCAGGTCCTAATCACCGTTGGGTGTTGTATCAGGTAACTCAACACTTTAACATTCAGTGCAAATATATGGATTAATATAAAAGCTTTCAAACTGTGTGTGGAATTGTTGTAGTAATGAAAATTAAAATCCACCGGAAACTCCCAGGCAACGGTGGGCACAAACAGCTAGTCATCTATAATCATACTGAAGAGTTTGTTTGACCGCGCTAGTCTCTGGAAATAGTTCCGACTGATAGCCGTCAGATTTGAAAAAATATTTTTCCATTTGATAGCCCAATTCTTGAGGAAGGCTATTTAACATCTAGCTAGGACCCTTGGGAGCCGAGCAAAAAGAAAAAAAAGCAAGAAAGCTAAGCAAAAACAAAGTAATAGTGCAGGCAGGCTATGCAATGCGACGGAGCAGAAGCTAGATATAAAATAAATGTACCTACTTACTTGATGTTTTAATTACAATACCAAAAACAGTTCTAAAATTAACTTGCCTTATCCAGATGGCATCACAACTGTACGTGAACCTCACAAACTTGGTGGAAGCCCACGTCAAGGCTAACATTGAGCAGTTCCTGTCGGAGAGTATGGACCGGCAGGTGTTCCTCAAGCGCATGGACGACTGCTGGCGCGCGCACTGCCGCCAGATGATTATGATCCGAAGCATTTTCCTGTACCTTGACCGCACCTATGTACTGCAGAATCCTAGCATACATTCTATATGGTGAGACTTTTTTGTTACCTGTAAGCTTATGTGTATTTCAGACGACAGCTTCTATGAGATAGATAACTCAAAACTCTGAGATATGTACAGACTTGCATGTAGCAATCTAGCATTATTAATATGTGCATCAAATGCGCTTTATGGTGAACTAGCTGCGCCCCGCGTTTTCAACCGCGTAGACCAGGATAAAATGTAGCCTATGAGTTAATCCAGGGTATAAGCTATCTACATACCAAATTTCATCCAAATCGGTCTAGCCATTTGAGCGTGAAGAAGTAACAAACATACAAACACACACATACACTCACAGACTTTCGCCTTTATGATATTAGTAGGATAAACAATAACGCCACAGATGTCGTAATGTCATTTCGAGTATGATGAGTATTGAGGCCTCCTTTTATCATAATGATTTCTCCCATAACAAATGTAAGCCAATTCAATTAATCTCACATATTTCTCAGTTTCATCATATTCTGTTTAAATCCCCATTCATTCACAGATACCTTTTATATGCCTTGGGAATGCACATAATTATGTGTAAACAAAGAATTTGTACACCAATCTGGGAAATAATACAGACCATCATAACAAAACTAATATTATATTTGCGAAAGTGAGTTTGTTTGCATCGCCTTCACGCTAAAACGGCTGAATGGATTTGGATGAAATTTGGCACATGAGTATACCTTGGCCTGGGTGGGTTACTTATTAAACATGTATACTTTTTAATTCCGGTAAACGCAGACGAAGTCGCGGGCAGTAGCTAGTTGCCTATATTTAACACCAACAATGACCGGATTATCCCAAATAATAGGTATGCGCCTACATGATATGGTGAAAAATCTATGCATTTTTTCCCTTTTCTCTAGCAATTGCAAGCTCGACTGCGAAGCGTGGGATTCTGTTCGATTCTCAGGTCGAGAATGTTTCATTAGGTCTTTCCATAAGGTTAAGATAAAAAAAGGCAAATCGTGGCTCTGGGCTGCTACTTATAAGCCCAGGGTCACGATTTGCGCTTAGTTAATGGCTTGCCCCTATTAATGTGAATGCAATATGAACCTCTGCCAGGCCAGGCGCACTCCGCATTTTAGGTATGAAGCTACAAGTAGGTACGTGGCGGGCTCGACTTGTCGGGCTAATTCAGTGTGGGCTGCCGCGCACCGGCCGGGTCACACGTTTCTTCGATACTCATTCACGCGCCGCGTCGACAACCCTAACGAGTCGGAAGGTATAAGAGTTACGCGATAGAAAGAGAGGCAACTTGTAGCTGAATATAACTGTAGGTAATTAATGCTGTGCAATCTGAATTGCACTTTGTTGTGTCGTAGCAAGAGTCGCTATTTATTTAAATGATTTTGCGGAGTGAATCTTCTGTACTTGTACGATTATGTATTGTGTGCCTCTACCCATTTCGGAGTGCCGTGATGTTATTTTAATATTATAAGCGTTATTTCAGGGACATGGGTCTAGACTTGTTTCGGCACCACATAGCAATGAACACGTTAGTTCAGACGCGGACTGTGGACGGGCTGCTGACACTGATCGAGCGGGAGCGCGGCGGGGACGCCGTCGATATATCGCTGCTTAAGTCGCTCCTCAGGATGCTCTCCGATCTGCAGATTTATCAGGATGCTTTTGAACACAAGTTAGTACTCGTTTAGTAGATGGCATGTGCATGAGTCTATGTGATCACAGAGTAAAATAAGATTCCTCACCTCTATGTGTGCGTATTCTTTACATTTTCATTTTTTTCTTGTCATACATTGTGTTAACAAGGAAAAAATTTGAAATGTCAGTTGGTATCTTAGCTACTGGAAAACGTTCTTAGGTGACTTTCATTGATATTTAGTGCGAATTTCACCAATGAAACTGAACACGATCAGCACGTCTAAACCGAGTTCAAAAGCTGTCAGTGTCAATATTCCAAAGAAAATAATGACACTGACAGCTCTTAAACGTGGTTTACGTGCTGATCGCGATCAGTTTCATTGGTTAAATCCGCACTTAGTCTGCAAAAAGGGGAACCTCGTTTAATGATTTTAGACAAATGTGTGTCATAAAAAAGTTTAAGGTAGCCTTTTATAAAGTCCATTATTTATCGCCCGTTTACGGAGCTACTTTCAGGCACGTGTGAGTTTCGCAATTACCCAAACACTATCAAGACTGTACGAAGGAGGTTCGATGTCCCACACTCACTAGAAGCTCATTGCCTGGTGATGATATTGAAGTCTTGGGGTTAACTCCGGATAGTAATTTAAACTAGTTTGTAAGACAACAGAAGGTACCAGTAAGAATATTCTTATACCTAACAACAACAAGGTGTCTTCTTGCTCTAAAATAAATAATTGTCGAAAAGGAGTTCAGCAGAATGCCTTGAAATTATTCCATCAAAATATTCAAGGTATTTCTTCCAAATTATTAGAAATTGAAATGTTTTTAGAAAAAACAAAGTTTGACATTGTTTGTTTTACTGAACATTGGTTAAAGGATTACCAAATGCTAATTAATTATGAGAACTATAGTGTGGGCAGTTGTTTTAGCCGTGGATCTATGCTGCGTGGAGGTTCTCTAATTTTGATAAAAAATTGTTTAAAATCTAAGCAACGTAATGACATAGTTGGTTTATCAGTGGAACATTGCGTCGAACTATCCTGTGTTGAGCTGGATAGGCATGTTGTAGTGTGCGTGTACAGACCCCCTAATTGTCAGAACTTTTCTTTATTTGAGTCAATAATGGAAGATGTACTAGCGAAACTTGCATCCAGTAATAAAGCTGCAATTTTTTGTGGTGATTTTAATATTAATATTCTGGAAAATAATTCAAATAGCAGGAGATTATTAAGCCTTTTTAAATCATTCAATTTATCTAATATTTTTACAGAACCGACTAGAGTAACTCTCACTTCTGCTACTTGTATTGATAATGTTTTCTGCGATTGTGATTATTTAGATAAAGCCATCGTAAATTATTTACCATCTGATCACAGTGGGCAAACAGTAACTTTTAAGTCTAAAACAACTTTGCAAAAAGTGCAAATACAATTTAGACCAATAACAGCTGGCAAATTAAATAGATTCAATAGTGCCCTAGGTAATAGGTTAAATGTTCTGGGCCATAATATGGACGGAGCAAATAAACTATATGAGGATTTCTTTTCAGTAGTGCTCACTGAATTCAATAAAACTTTTGAAAAGAAAACAAAAAATATTTTCCCTAACTTTTTATTTAGTGACTGGGCAACTAGAGGTATTAGGATAAGTAGGGAAAGATTATTCGAATTGTATGGCCTTAAGCCTTACATTAACACTGTGACGTTCAACAGGTATGTTGCTACATATTCCAAAATTTTTAGAAATACTTGCAAAATAGCTAAAGCCCTGTATATTAGTAACAAGATCAAATCAGCAGAAAATAAAGTAAAAGCAGTGTGGAAAGTTATAAATAATGAAACTAATAGGAAAAAAATACGAAACACGGATTTTACATTGGAGACTTCTCATGGTGATATAAGCTCTAACTTAGAAGTAGCTCAAGAATTTGTACACTTCTTTACAAATATACCATCTAAAACGACGGAAGCTTTAAATTCCTCACCCGATGTCTCAATTGATTTATTAAGAGCGAACGTTCCAAGCTGCCCGGTTGAATTTCAATTTAAACATATAAACCCCATGGTAGTTAAAAAAGCTTTTCGGCACATTAAAATCAAATTGACCGAAGATCTATGGGGAATGTCTATCAAAGTTTGTACATCCATAATCGAGACTATAGCACCATACTTAGCATTAATATTTAATTTGTGTGTGGATGAAGGAGTCTTCCCGGATTTAATGAAATTTAGTAAGGTTATACCACTTTTTAAATCTGGGGACAGTAAACACACCAACAATTATAGACCAGTATCCGTGTTGCCGGTATTCAGCAAGGTATTCGAAAAGGTAATGCTCGATCAAATGCTTAATCATTTTAACACCAACCAAATCTTGCACGATCAGCAATTTGGTTTCACCAAAGGACGTTGCACGACTGACGCGGGTGCCACTTTATTAAAACACATATTTTCAGCGTGGGAGGAGGCCCAAGATGCCATAGGAATCTTTTGTGACCTCTCCAAGGCATTTGACTGCGTAAATCACGAAACCTTACTCTTGAAACTTGAGCATTACGGACTAGGTAAACTTGCGCTCAGTTTAGTAAAATCTTATTTAAATGATAGACAGCAACAAGTTCAAATAAATGGTGTCAAT
The DNA here is from genome assembly GCA_946251885.1 of Cosmia pyralina. Lineage (NCBI taxonomy): Eukaryota > Metazoa > Arthropoda > Insecta > Lepidoptera > Noctuidae > Cosmia > Cosmia pyralina. The sequence continues at coordinate 25,552,744 of OX276343.1, forward strand.
TCACTCGGTCTAAAAGTACAAATGGGTGTTCCACAGGGTTCGATATTGGGTCCTTTCCTCTTTTTAGTATATATTAATGATCTACCCCATTTATTAAAAAACCAACCACAAATGGTGTTATTTGCTGACGACACATCCTTAATTTTTAAGATAAATAGACGTGCATCAAATCTTGACGACGTAAATAACGCCCTACTGCAGATCCATAATTGGTTCACTGCTAATAATTTAGTATTAAATGGGAAAAAGACTAAATGTGTAAGATTTGCTTTACCAAATGTTAAAAGTACTGATTGTGACATAGTATTGAATAAAGAGAAACTAGAATTCGTCGATAAAACTGTTTTCCTGGGGATCACGCTCGACTCAAGGCTGCAATGGGGTCCGCATTTAACATCTCTTGCAGGACGGCTAAGTTCAGCAGCATATGCGGTGAGAAAAATCCGTCAATTCACTGATGTAGACACCGCAAGGATGGTCTATTTCAGTTACTTTCATAGTATTATGTCTTACGGTATTTTACTATGGGGACGGGCTGCAGACATAGAGTCTATTTTTATTCTGCAGAAAAGAGCCATCAGAGCAATATATGGCCTCCGCAGGCGCGATTCTCTAAGGGAACTGTTTAAAGATATTAACATCATGACGGTACCTTGTCAATATATCTACGAAAACATCATGTACGTAAGGAAAAATCTAAATCTTTTCGGTAAAAGAGGTGAAGGACACAATTATAGGACTAGAAATAGGGACCAATTAGTTCAACCAGGTTTCAGACTGGCTAAAGTAGACTCATCCTTCATGGGGTACTGTTTAAAATGTTATAATAAAATACCTCCCCACATACTCCAGCTGAATGAAAGGAAATTTAAATCTTGTATAAAACGCACACTATGCAGCCAGGCATATTATAAGTTGGGGGATTACATCGCTGACAAAAATGCTTGGCTGAATGCTTGTCCTGCTCCACAAGGACACATTAATTAATTGATTAGCATTCGGATATATTGTTGGACCTGCTGAAGATTAAGATGAGAGAAAACTTTCTTTGCATTGTTTAGATTCAATCTCTTAGTATTATATAATTGCATAGCACGTGTGAGCACTATGTAGCTACTATTAAGCTACCTTTTACTGGGTACGTCTTTCACTGACTTGAGTGTGCCCTGGCGGTTGAGAGTATGTCATGCTCACTCAAATGTCTCGCTGATGGTGGCGTGTGTGTTGGATCATTAAGTTCCCTTCAAAATGGTTGAGCTAAATGGTGCTGATCCATGCGTCATGTTCGTGAACGGGCGCCGTCAGTTGGGACTGGTCGTCTCTTAGCTGCCATGGCTTATTTTTAATTTTAATATTTAATTTAGTTGTTTTAGTTATTATCTTTTTATTACGGACGCTTTTTAACGTGCACGTCTTTCTACATTGTTCTCACATGTATATTTTCAACTTGAACGATGTAACCAATATTTTGTAAAAATATTATGATTTAAAAGAGTGTCCGTGGAGTTTCTTGCCCGTTCTTCTCCATAGGGATCTACTACGCTTTGGAATGGGCAACTAGCTTCATCTTTCTGACTGACCGACCCATTGACAATTCAAAAGTGCCTGTAATTGGTTTATTTGAAATAAATGCTTTGAGTTTGAGTTTGAGTTTGACTACAGAGCCCTTGTTCATGAGCTGATCACGCGGCGAATTCACGAGTGGCCTCGCCAACTATCCGCGTGATCCTAAATAAGAACGTATCGGTATAACGAGCATATACGAAAACTATTTGAATTAACATTAATTATGATGAAATTCGCAGAAGTTTAGTTTAATATACTCGTACCTACAATTTGTATGTAGTTCATGTTTAATTTTGTTATATTTTCGTAGTAGGTATAAATTAATAATACATAATTGTTTTTAATTCATACTATTTTTCTGTTAGCGGCACTAAATTCTCCCACGCATATAGATTTCTCTAAGCGTGTGAAACTTAGTGTCGCTAGGTTTAAGTATTCATCGACAACGAACTAGAAAACTTAGTTTTTCATGCATTCATTTGGTATATAGTGGAACTGGGCTGAACAGATCATTATGGAAATCCAAGGATGTTATAGAATGATGAATGCTCAAAATACGTGTTGTAATACAAGATAATTATAGTCATGTTTTTAACTGAACAGATAGCCATGCTGCTGGGGAATTTGTTGCACCACTTCTTCTACCCAGCTATAGCGCTAGGAAGTGGTGAAGGGCGGGAGTTTTGGGGGACTATCATATGTAATTTTGACGTTCGAAAAGTTGGCGATTCTCAGCCTAGTTTGAATAAATGACTTGATTTTTCATTTGATTATGATCACCTCCTAACTACACCGTTTCTCCCGCAGGTTCCTCCAAGCGACGGAGCGCCTCTACGCGGCCGAAGGGCAGCGACTGATGCGCGAACTAGCCGTACCGCAGTACCTCGCACACGTTGAGAAGAGGCTAAAGGAGGAGAATGAAAGATTGCTGCACTATCTAGACCCATCCACTAAGTAAGTACAAAGTTATTGTAACACAAGCCGTGATCCCGATGGGAGTTCCCATTGGCAAAAATGACGCCACTTCCATACAAACTTTTACTCCAAATAATCTGCAGTTTCATACATCATCGTCTGCCTAGGCTTTTCCCAACTATGTTGGGGTCGGCTTCCAGTCTAACCAGATGTAGCTGAATACCAGTATTTTACATGGAGCGACTGCCTATCTGACCTCCACAACCTGGCTAATACCTCTTGGTAAGACTGGTTGTCAGACTTTCGGGCTTCTAACGACCCGTAACGACTATCAGATCCACGAATAGCAGCCGGGACCAACAGCTTAACGTGTTTTCCGAGGCACGGAGGGGTCTCGGTATGTAAACATGGTCACCCATCGACGGACCAACCGTAGCTTAACTTGATCGATCGACCCGTGCGGCTGTTATTACTTAGCCACGAGCCTCTTCTCGTCAGACAATAAAGCAATACCTCCACGGTCAGTGTATGCTGTTTTTTTTATTAAAACGACACTAAATTCTTGGTGTTATATATATGTATAAACTTAGCCTATTATCTCTATATCCAGGTGGCAGTTAATCCACACGATAGAGCGCCAACTCCTGAGCGAGCACCTGACAGGCATCCTGGGCAAAGGCCTGGAGGCGCTGATGGACGGGCCGCGGCTCGCAGACCTCACCACGCTGTACGGGCTCTTCAGCCGTGTGAAGGACGGGCTCACCGAACTTTGTAATCACTTCAATGCTTATATTAAGGTCAGTAATAATAGATAACAAAAAGTTTTATTTTCAATTGAAACCCCAACTCCTGAGCTAGTGGTACATAGAAGTGTTGTAGAAGTGGCATAACATGCATGCATAGCATAACCATCCTATAATGTTCCCACTGTTAGGAAACAGGCCTCCTCTCTTCGAGACCCCTCTCGAAGAGAGGTGGGATGTAATCCACCACGTGGGCCCTGTGCGGGTTGGTAGATGTCACATGTCTTCGAATTTTTAGTTCTAGGACATGCTGGTTTCCTCACGGTGTTTTCCTTCACCGTTTTGAGAGCAGTGGTGATTAATTTACACAAAGTAAAGCGCCTGCCTGGGTTCGAACCCACGACCTACAACTCGTGTCGGGGCCGTTACCACTGGGCCGCCACTGTTCTCCAGGCGGAAGTGAGTCTCTTCAGTAATGCCTGTATTATGCAACTTCTGGAAAGAGGTTGTTGTGACAGGGAAAATTATTTTGATTTTACCACTTTATACGAGTTGTAACTTAAGTAACGCACAACCTCTTAATGGGCCATATTACTCATCATTATGAACAACTTTTACTATGGCACCAAACCTGAAATCGCGAAAAAAAAATCCGCTGTTCCCTACATTTGTGTTCGCATAACGACGCGATTTCAGGTTAGGTCTCATAGTAAAAGTTGTTCATAATTATGAGTACAATGACTCCTTAAAAGGTTGTGCGTTATTTAAGTTACACCTTTTATAGTATTTGAAGGGGTAAAGTGGCGGTAACGATTTAAAAACGAATAATATTGTAACTAATAAGTCTAATAACGCTCCAAAGGCGTTCAAAATCGCGTTCATACAAGTTTTACAGTCCGGCCGTCGAGAGAATGTGTTCTTGACATCTGTCAGTTTCATACTAACATTATGTGTTTTGCGAATTTGATCCTTATTACTACTAGAACTTGTCTGACTGACAGGTGTCAGGATAGGTTAAGTAGTCAGCTAAAGTTCGCGTCTTGTAAGTAGGCTACAAATGATTGGGCAGTAGTCAATATCTATACCAACACAGCACCGCACCATGCCATGCGCATCGGAAATCCTGGTTTCAGAGCGGCAAACTTACGTGACGCGAACTACAAATTAATTACGTTTTTACTTGTTCGTAGCGAGAAGCAAGTAAAAAGTAATCTCAAACTAGATAGATTATGAATATTCATGTGAAAACATTTAATTTATAATCTCATTATTTGTCACTAACCATGCAACATATTGTAACTAAATCACATCTGCCTCCACCCCTTCTGAGAAAACAAGTCTGATTTATGTTATCTTCTTACAGAAAAAAGGTCGTACGATAGTGATAGAGCCGGAACGCGACAAGACGATGGTAGGAGAACTGCTGGAGTTCAAGGAACAGCTGGACCACGTGGTCAACACCTGCTTCCAGAGGAACGACAAGTTCCTCTACTCCATGAGAGAGGCCTTCGAGTTCTTCATCAACCAGAGACAGAACAAGCCGGCCGAACTTATTGGTGAGTCTACCCGGGGGTGTCTATGGTGTCCCAGAATGGACGAAAGAAAAACCATAACCAAAACCATTCTGACAAGACAGAAAAAATAATAATTAGATGAGCTCAAAAAATTCACCCCAACTAAGCACAGATTCTGTTTACCATATTACATGAACCGCATTTCAATCAATCAATGTCCGCGATGGTACAGTCAGCAACAAAAGTCGATTAACAGTTGAGTTTTCTAAATCTTAATTACTGAGAAAAATACTTAATTAAAATCGGAACAGATGTAAATTTTAAAGAAAATTAACTCTTAACTAATAAATGAAATGGTAAAAAGCAGGTTATCATATCATTTTGTATTCATTTACATAATGTCTAAAAGTAGCAGTGTTAACCAACTTCTGTTGCTGAACGTACATACATTCTCTGCCTAGCCTTTTCCCAAATATGTTGGGGTCGGCTTCCAGTCTAACCGGATGCAGCTGAATACCATTATTTTACATGGAGCGACTGCCTATCTGACCTCCATAACCCATTAACTGGGTAATACGATACCCCTTGGTAAGACTGTCAGACTTTCGAGCTTCTAACGACCCGTAACGACTGTCAAAGATCCACGAATGACAGCCGGGACCAACGGCTTAACGTGCTTTCCGAGGCACGGACTGAACAGGCTGAACGTACACAAGGCTAAACGTACATACATTCTAGCAAAAAAATCAATAATTCACATGCTACCAGTATTGGTCGGCAGAACGCTTTTACAATACTGATTGGGCGAATGTTTCTGACCAACCAGCTATGCATAAACACGTAACAGATGTTGGTGACATCTTGCTAACATTCCGATATTTGCTGTTTTTAATTTTTGACTCACTTATGAGTAGTTATGAGGTATGAGGAACAGGGTGTAAAGTTCACTCATCCTACATAGAAAAGGGAGAATCCTCCGACCAGACGGGTGTCGTGTCTGGTGGGCTACTGCCCGACAGTTAATGTCGGGATGTTGTATAATGTCAGTCGCGCCGTAAACTCTGCTTGCGCGATGCAGGATTTGTGTGACGTCATGTCTTTGTTGCGTAGTTCGGATGTGGCGTTGTAGATGCCGCTACACACTTGGTAGTAAATGAATAAGCATTAAATATACTAAGTGCCAATATTATCATTAAGTACATTATTTAGCTCGTGGCTAAGTAATAACAGCCGCACGGGTCGATCCATCAGGTTAAACTACGCTTGTCGGGGTTGGTCCGTGGATGGGTGACCATCTTTACATACCGAGACTCCTCCGTGCCTCGGAAAGCACGCTAAACCGTTGGTCCCGGCTGTCATTCGTGGATCTTTAACAGTCGTTACGGGTTCTCAGAAGCCCGAAAGTCTGACAATCAGTCTTACCAAGGGGTATCGTATTAACCAGTTAATGGGCTGTGGAGGTCAGATAGGCAGTCGCTCCATGTAAAATAATGGTATTCAGCTGCATCCGGTTAGACTGGAAGCCGACCTCAACATAGTTGGGAAAAGGCTAGACAGATTGATTGACATTATTTATTTTCCAGCCAAATTCGTGGACGTGAAACTCCGCGCGGGCAACAAAGAGGCCACGGAAGAGGAGTTAGAACGTCTGCTAGACAAGATCATGGTGTTGTTCCGGTTCATACACGGCAAGGACGTGTTCGAGGCTTTCTACAAGAAGGTATGATGAGCCTCATATTTACAGGGTTTCATATACACTTATAGCTGTTAGATGAAAGTGAAATATCATGAGATATTTTACCAAGGCAACAACTGTATACTGGGGGCTTACTATGAGCTCTCACAGTAGGGCAGAAGATGAGCGGTTCCAGTGTAAGAGAGAGTCGGAGCTATATACGACCTATAGCACCTTCCTTTTTTCTCAACGGATCCATGATGTTTTGTCACGTCATAGTACGGCCCCTGTCAACCCATCAAGGCATTATGAAAAAAATAAAATAAAAAGGGTTTATCACAGACACTAGCTTCTGACCGCGACTTCTCCGCGTGAATTTTATGTTACCCCGACCCACCCCATCGCAGCGCATAGCCCGTCCACCGTCCGTCTAAAAGAATTCAAGGCTCGGTAAAGGGCCGCTACCATTCAGCCAGACCTCCACTTTAATATTCAGGAGTCCTTCAAGGATAATTACAAAAAATTTCACAGTGCCACAGATTAATACAGATGGGACACTCTGCAAAATCATTTAAATAAAAAGCGACTCTTGCTACGACACAATAAAGTGCAATTCAGGTCGCAAAACGCTTCATTACCTACAGTCATATTCACCTATAAGTTGCCTCTCTTTCTATCACGTAACTCTTATACCTTCTGACTCGTTAGGGTTGTCTTCTTTTACGACGAGGCGCGTGAGTGAGTATCGACCTAACGTGCGAGCCGGCCGGTGCGCTGAAGCTCACACTGAATTGACCCAGTGAGACGAGCCAGCCGCGTTCTTGTAGCTTCATACCTAAACTGCGGAGAGTCCCATATGTATTAATCTGTAACAGTGCCTCAAGAAGCCCAAAATAGCCCAAAATAGTTCATCAGCTCTCGGAATATATGTCTAGGTGACATACGACAGCGAGTAGCCTTACTAAACTCCGGTCCCGAAGCAGAAAGAATTTCGTACAATGACCCCTCATTACTATTCTCTTGCTCGCGCAACAAATATATTGCTGTCGCGCTCGTACATTAGAAGACCTTCTAATGTGCGAGCGCGGCGGCAATACATTTAGGACTTCTTTTTCAATTTTTTTCTTTCTTTGTAGGACCTCGCCAAAAGGCTGCTAGTCGGCAAGTCGGCATCAGTGGATGCAGAGAAGTCGATGTTAAGTAAACTGAAGCAAGAGTGCGGCGGAGGCTTCACTTGCAAGCTGGAGGGCATGTTCAAGGACATGGAGCTCTCCAAAGACATTAATATTACGTATAAGCAAGTATGTACGAATCCACGTAAGTTGTATGTGTTTAAACAGGGCTGCCAGTAGAGCCAACTTTTGTTATCTACTAACTGAAATTATACAAAACAAATTGTTAAACATTTTTTTTATTTTTATTATTGTTGGTGATGTTCAAAAAATTTTTTGCTCGTGATATCTCGTAGCATAAGTAACGGTATAGATTTAAAATAACGGTAAACTCCTGGTATTTAGCAAAATCGCCAGTCTTCTTCGTGTTGTTGGCACGATATTCAAATTTTGTTGGTCCAAAACTTCGCCACTTCCACGGCGTTACCGGTGGCAGTGCAAACATCACTTCTGGCTGTTTGTTTTGGAGCACAGAGGGCAGGATAGGAGGTGGAGCATAGTTTGTGACACAGCTCCACATCCACACTCTGCTGTCTTTCCGTCGAGGTAGCCCCACTTTAGGATGTTCGACTTACATCTTCCCACTTGTGTTTGGAGACGGCTCAGGGACTACCAAGTATACCACGGAAGGTGACACCCTGCAGGAAGATGCTCGTTTGATGGTAGATATTGGGTGGAGTAAAGCTATCCTGCTATAGTTTGCAAAACATCTGCTGTTATTTACTGATAAGCAATCGGTTTGTAACGTAAAGTTTTCTTTACAGACAAGCTCTTAATCCTGTATCCAATTATACAATCTGGCAGCCCTGGTTTGACAGGATTTTCTAATGAATTTTTGCATGTTGAAATGTTTTCAGAGATTTTTGAGTGGAGACGGGCTGAAGATCTCACGGAATGAACCACAACACCAGCCGGACTGTATTTCCCCCCATAACCGTGTTGTGTGTGCGACATAATAAATGTTTGTATTTAGCACTTAGCGGCGTCGCAGGAGGGCGGAGGTCTGGAGCTCAGCGTGTACATCCTGACGATGGGGTTCTGGCCGACCTACCCGCCGGTGGAAGTCCGTCTGCCCGCCGAGCTGACGCGACACCAGGACCACTTCACCAAGTTCTACCTCGCCAAGCACTCGGGCCGCAAGCTGCAGTGGCAGGCCACGCTTGGACATTGTGTGCTGCGCGCGCACTTTACACAGGTAACCATACCTTGATATTTTTGCAACCCCGCAGTTTCACCCAAAACGGTGAAGGAAAACATTGTGAGGAAACCGGCATGTCCTAGAACTAAAAATTCGAAGACATGTGACATCTACCAACCCACACTGTGCCCGCGTGGTGGATTACAGCCCACTCCCTGTCGAAGAGAGGAGGCCTGTGTCCCAGCAGCGGGAACATTATAGACTCACTATGCATTTTTTTTGATATAAAATTGTTTCCTATGTCAAACGGAAAAGTGTAGCTGTCAATCAGCGAGTTTTTTTTTAAAAATCAGTTCCAGATTACCTTTAACAAACAAAAAAAATACCTCGTTATAAACAGTTTTTGGAAGTTTAATGAGCAATTTCTCCTATGTTTTCTATAAATGGCAATAATTTAAAAAATAACTTGTAACATTTCAGGGTAACAAGGAGCTCCAGGTGTCGCTGTTCCAGGCGCTCTGTCTGCTGCTCTTCAACGACGGAGACAATCTCTCTTTCGAAGATATTAAGACTGCAACTAATATTGAGGTAAGAACAAAATTATCAAAAACATTCAGTTGTATGGTCTGTTCCAAAGTTCATCATCATCAGCAGTCCACTGCTGAACATAGGCCTCTCCTGTTACACACCATTCAGCTCGATACTCGGCAACTCGCATCCTGCCACCCTGCTAAGATCGCCGCTCCACCTGCCTGAGGGCGTCCTACCTTACGTTTGCCGATTCGCGGTCCAACAGTATCTAAAGAACGTGTAATCGTAAAAAAATATCAGTCGTCCCATACAGGGTCGAGTAGGTATTGAAGTTTTGTATGGGACGACTGATTTTTTTTTTTCGCGATTACGATGAAATTAAATGACGTTGTTTATTTTGTAAATAGGATATCAGAATCACTTTTACACGTCATATTAAAAAAATATATATATTTAAAAAATAAGCTAGATGAAGTCGACATTTCATATCTCCTACCTGAGAAGAAATGGCGAAAAACACTCTGGGGATGTTGGTCCCATGGAGATAGTTGTACAGTTTGAAGCTCGTCACAACGAAGTGTCAAAAACTACGTCACTCGAGTCACTCGACAAGTGGACAAATGTACTTTTTTGCAGAAACGCAACAGACTTATGTTATGTTTGTTGAAATCAAAGAAACTTTTATGTAGATAAGCTCGGTAGTTATGATTTTTTGCAGAAACGCAATAGACAGTAACAAAGCTTGGCAATTCCTTAGATGGCGTAGAAATCTCAATTGGTAAAAAAACTGACTGTTGCTGTTTTTGTAAGAAACTCTTCAATTTTCAGGAAGGCGAGCTGCGTCGCACGCTCCAGTCGCTCGCATGTGGTAAGGCGCGCGTGCTCACCAAGACGCCGCGCGGCCGGGAGGTGGACGACGCGGACCACTTCGCCTTCAACGGAGACTTCACCAACAAGCTGTTCCGCATCAAGATCAACCAGATACAAATGAAGGAGACGGTCAGTACTAAACTAGCTATACGGTTTAGAACCTAAGTCGTACGGTTGTATCAATTTTTATCTTAACGATAATTCAAAATGAAAGCATTTATTTCTATTAAATCAACTGCAGGCACTTTTGAATTTATTTTTCATGGAGTCGTTCGGTCAAAAAGATGAAGCTAGTTGTCCATTCTAAAGAGTAGTTTGTTCCTATGGAGAAGAACGGGTAGAAACTACATGGACACTCGTTCGATGTGTGTGTGTGTGTGTGTGCGTGCGTGCGTACGTGCGTGCGTGCGTGTGTGTGTGTGTGTGTGTGTGAGAGGGGGGGGGGGGGGTGTCTTACTCGTATCTTTTCTAAAAACTATTTTTATCATGTCAGACTCCATTTTAGACGTATCGTCTTTTACAAAATCTCTTCGTCTTTTTTTCAGTCCACTTCCTTTTTTATACCCATCTGCATTCATTACTATAGTTTGAGATGTTGATCTAAATATGATGCGCGGCCGTATCCAATATTTATTTATAGAATTATAATCATAAGTTCATATTACCTTACCCTATTGAAAGACTATTTCATGAAATCATGAGATTTGATGCCAATTCTAACTTATGTAGTTGTATTGCTAATTCTAATGATTATAATTCTATAAAGCCATATTAGTTACGGCCGCGAATCATATTTCAATCAACCTATAACCTGACACTGACCTGCAAATTGCAAAAAACGTAAGAAATTTTGAATTTCGCGGTCTACAGAAATCAGAAATCAGAATCCCCTATGTGCGTGGCGAGACAGGGTGGCAGTGCAGGCAGGCCACTCATTCGTCAACGCTCACGGCGTCCCGCCCCCCGCAGTACAGCGGTAGCGGTCAAACTGTAGCACGCGATTCGTCACATCATCTGCATCATAATTATATCCCTTAACACACCTATCGGAAATTCAGTTTTTATGTCACCTGTTTCTGTGTTTTTTGCCACGACTTTGAATTTGTATGGAGATATTTATAGCAAAAATATGAATTTGTATTTCAGAGCGAGGAACAGAAAGCGACGGAAGAGCGAGTATTCCAAGACAGACAGTACCAGATCGACGCGGCCATCGTCAGAGTCATGAAGATGCGCAAGGCGCTCTCACACAACCTGCTCATATCTGAACTGTACAACCAGCTCAAGTTTCCCGTCAAGGTACGCAATACACAGTCAATGGTGCCGATTCTGTTGTGCACAAACTAAACTTAATTTAGACTATTGCTAACTTTTTCTCTCTATTATGACAAGAAAGGGACGGAAGTAAATTATAGCTGTCAAATTAGTTAGAAATAATTTTTCCATAGACATTTAGACGACACGTAAAAACAAATGTCGACTAAAAAACACGGTGAAGCGCAAGGCGTGAACTAGTTTGACATCTCCAACTTAGTTCATAGCTATAGCCGTCCTTTTCTCGCGCTGCCTGTTAGTAAAAGATAGCGATTCTCTAATTTTCGTTTAGTGCGTTCACAAGAGAATCGGCACCATTATCCTACTAATATTATAAATGTGAAAGTTTGTATGTTTGGATGTTTGTTACTCAATCACGCAAAACCGGCTGAACGGATTTGGATGAAATATGTTATACAGATAGCTTATAACCTGGATTAAGACATATGATACTTTTCATCCCGGTAGAAGGTTCCCGTGGGATAATTTCCGACATACACGCGGGCGAAGCTGCTGGCAAAAGCTAGTATAAGCTAGTATATATATATAGTCAGGTTGATGGCAATAAGTTCGCCCTCTATTACATGGGACTTTTTACCCATAACTGACAGAGTAACGATGTACAGTTGAACAAGCTAATTGGTGTACAGGAAAAATATTCATATTTTCACGCCACTGCCAATAAGTACTTGTTTTTATTTTGTAGGTAATATTTTAATAAGCTTATGGCCTACGTAAGAGAGTGATGTAAAAGAATTCAGCACATTCGCAACATTGTTTACAAATAGTTGCACGTTAGCTGCCTGTATACCAGATAACTTGTTCCACTGTACCCTTAGTCGGAAGTCTGAAGCCACGCTGGCGCGACTGCGGGGAGCGTTGGAGACTTGCGGAGGCGGGAGAAGTGAACACTTCGCTCGCCGCCACTCCCCGCTTGTAGTATTTCACGTTGAAGCGGCCGCATAACACGTTGTTATTTGCGCGGGCAACAATGAGTTTTTCTTAATTGACACTTTCGTGTTTAGAAGGAAGTAGTTTTTTTTTGGACAGGATATATATATTTTTTTTTGTACTTACGTAGTTATTTCTTTTGAACCGACTTCAAAAAAAGGAGGTTACTCAATTCGACCGTATATATTTTTTTTATAATTTTAATTCTTACTACTCACGCGTAGCATCTATCTCTACGAAAATAGACACATCTCTTTCTATGCAAAGTGACATTTTGTCTTTCGTTTCTTACGATCTTTGTCTAGGTCCTTTTTTATGTAGACTATTTCGGATGTCGGACGCGCCAACATGACGCATTACGAAACGTCTTGTATTAGTATTTTTCCCGCTCATCGCAGATGCAAGACGCGTCGCGCCAGCGTGACTTCCGACTTAGGGGCTTAGAAGAATACGAGCTTGATGTTATATTTGTTGATTTCCAGCCGGCAGACCTGAAGAAGCGCATCGAATCCCTCATTGACCGCGACTACATGGAGCGCGACAAAGACAACCCGAACCAGTACAACTACGTCGCGTAATAGTGGCCCACTCGCGGCCATGCTCGTCCGACCGCGTTCACACTACGACACTACTGTTCACTAATAAATGTCTCATACATAATGATACGATGTTTGAACGATAGGGGAGCCTATCATGTGGACCTCGTGATAGTGTACTGTAGTACATGACAGCTTACACCTAGGAAAGAGAAATGGGGGAATCACAGAGCACGGAACCGCCGCGTCGGTGCCGTCTGGAGACCGAAGTACACACGGCTACATATCAAGCTATACATTTCCAGTTTACGCTGACCTCTCATTGTAAGGAAATCCTATACAATGCGCGATCAGCTTATACTGGAATGGTATAGCTTGATCTGTAGCCGTGCGTACTAATACAGGGTCAAATTAAATTAGCTAGCGAAACTACGCAGACGCGATATCTAAACGTGATAAAACAAAAAAGAAATTAATTTGATGTTTTTTTGGGGTCAACAACCGCCGTAGTGTAGTCACTTAATACATCAGTTTAAAATCTGTTTTTTTGCGTAAACGTCATAGACATGATAGGTATCAATATCTCAACACAATGAAACAGATTTTATCAACTTGCACTTCAAGTAATAACACTACCAGCTGTCATTGACCCCAAAAAAATCGTCAAATCTTTTTTATTTTACGTGTTTAGGTATCGATACCCATCACGTTTGCGGAGTTTTGCTAGCTAATTGAATTTGGCCCTGTGTAGTTCGTGGCGCTGAAAGTGCGTTGAGCGCATTACTTCTGTCACGGGCCGCCAGTCAAGGCTTTCAGTTTCTATGCGTCATTTATATAAGGTGTTAATAACTCTAAAAACTTTAAGGAGTGCTCTAAACCATCGAAAATAATAACTTTTATTATGGGATCAACTTTTAAAACGCGAAAAAAAATCGGCTGTTCCGTACATTTTGACGAGTTATGCGAATATAAATAAATATACATTACTGCAGAAATATCGCGCATGTTCTCTAATTCACACTCGTCTCTTGTCACCATTTGGTTCCTAAAAAATCATACTGCGCAGCCTTTTGCGCGAAGTTCGGACTTGTCAAGATAAATTGGTCGTAATTGGTCGTGTAGGGCAACAGCTGATTTTTTTTCGCGATTTCAAAGTTAGTTAATTTTTTAACAAACCTTTATATTACTAAGCGGTGACACGCTTGATTTATATGGGAAGTGTTGAAAATACCGCCTCTTATAATCTTTCCAACCATTTATTTTACATTTTTGTCATAAGCACGCCTATGATGTTCCTTATTTATTGACATGCAACCATAGACGACAAAATGCAATACTTCATGGACGCTGTTTTTCTTTGAAATAAATTATCAACGTGTTAAATCTATTAAAACTTCTTCATAAACAAAATCGAATCGGTAACGCATTAAGGTGATTGCGCAGTAGTAGCCCACGAAATTCAATTTTTTTTACGTTTTTTGCAATTTGCAGGTCAGTGTCAGGTTGTATGTTGATAAAAATATGATACGCGGCTATAACAAATATGTAGTTACATAATTTTAACCACAAAAATCATCAATACATCTTTCTAAGTTAGATTTCCTGCGTATTCGTCTAATTTCCGAAATCAGACCAATCCGCAGGAAATCTAACTTGGAAAGATGTATTGATGATTTTTGTTGTTAAAATTATAAAAATACATATTAATTACGGCCGCGTATCATATTTACATCAACATACAACCTGACACTGACCTGCAAATTGCAAAAAACGTAAGAAAATTTGAATTTCGCGGCTACTACTGCGGATCCCCCCCTAAAGTAGGGCGGGCATTACTAATCGAAATACTCGAGCTGTCATAAGCAAAATAAATGGTTGGATGGAAAGGTTATATCAGCGGCGCTGCTATAGCAGCGGCGTCTCCGTGCTCTGTGAGAGGAATAAACTTTCTAACGGCCTGTTTCACCACCTCGGAGTATGTTCCCGTTAAATTACTTGGCAGATAATTTCATACATACTTTAGTCCATTTATTTGGTGAGTAGTGGCTATTCGGAGAGTGTGAAACAGGCCCTAAGGGTAGGAATAGACAGTCTGTTTTTACAATCAATAAAGGCCGCTTATGGCAGCAAGCGTATAATGTGACTGCCCGAGCGGTCTGTGCAAGTCAATATAATATTTTCTATGACAAATGTATTTGACGTGCAGTCGACTGGTAAAAGCATTGTCTGTTCCCGTCCTTAGGCAGTCGTTTTGGTATGTCGAAGGACAGACTGGCTCCGTAAATACAAAATATATATTGAGCCACATCAGGATAGACTAGGAG
This sequence comes from Cosmia pyralina, assembly GCA_946251885.1. NCBI lineage: Eukaryota > Metazoa > Arthropoda > Insecta > Lepidoptera > Noctuidae > Cosmia > Cosmia pyralina. The sequence continues at coordinate 25,567,993 of OX276343.1, forward strand.
TCGTATCTAGTTTGGAAACAAACTACTAGCCGACCAAGGAAATAAGCCAACTGGGGTACTAGGACGTGAAAAAAGATAATGAATCCATCATGGTTCCGTTGTGAAAAAAGGATGGTGCTATAGGTCGTATATAGCTCCGTCTCTCTCTCACACACTGGAACCATGATCTTTTTTCACGTCATAGTACGGCCCCAGGTTGGAATGCGGCCCACCCGTCTTAGCGTCTTGGGCATTCGTCTTAGGCTGAGATTAATGTTCCTATTCCTCCCTCCTTCAATGTAGCTCGCGAAATTCTAAACAAACAAAGGACAATGGGTAATTTGTGAACCTCAAATACATAATTCCTATTTTGGCGTCCAAAAAATACTAAATAGCCAAGTAACTGCGACCTATTTGGATGTAGCGCTCGCCGGTAGTTGGTGCGGCACCAATCGCTTCGCTCGCTCGGCTTGCACGATTGGTTACAGTTCCAACCTAACCTGTTTGGTTGGAGTACCCTAGCTTAGTTCCTCCCTCGCGCTAAACACTGGCTGCAACTATACCTACATGACAAACTGCCCTGTATGGCCTAACACTGTCTCCTAAGATACAGGAACCTAGTTTAGGAGACAGGGTTACATGCTTTCTGTTGATTTATGTAGATATCCTTGTTTTTGTTGTTTTGTACATTTGCTCTTGTGTATCACGAATCTTGTGTGTGAAATATTATTCTAATTCTTAGTTACTGCCATCAACTGTGACAAAAGGCCAAAAAGTTAAAAAGAGGCTTAATTATTTAAAAAAGTGCATCGTTAGAAGCGCAAAAAGTTTCAGAAAGAAAGAAAGATTTCAGAAAGTGTCCATCATTAGCAGGTCAATAATTTTTTAGTGGACGAGTCAAGTATTTCCCTTTATTAAATCAATTTAACTTCCTCACTTATCTTTGTTCTCCAAGTGAATTCAGACAAACAGTCTTAAGATGAATTAAACTACTCGATGAGGGCAACAAAGATCGACATAGTTCATAAAGCTACAATTAACTTTGTGTCTGAGTACGCTCTTACCCATTATCCTTTGAATTTCCAAGGCTACATTGAAGGAAGGAGGAATAGTAGTTTCACAAGTTCTCGACTTCAAATTCTCAATTCAAAAACCATGTGTTAGGGCCTGCTTCACCACCTACGATTAAGTTCCTATTAACTTATTTGGCAGATAATTTCATACAAATTCTGTTCTATTTTTGAATAGTATCTATTCGGACATCGTGAAATAGGCCCTTAGCTTAACGTTCAAATATTTTCGATGACGTCACAACTGACAGTTATTAACTCGCTCGGCTAGTAGGTTGGCAAACTAGTCGATAAGCATAGCCTAATGCCGTGTCGTAGTGTCAATGCGCGCCGCCTTGACCTAACCGCTGTACATATGAGATCCCTGCAACGTACGCACATCGAGCAGCTTACACAAACACTGCCGATAAGAATTTGATTCGCATACATTACAGTATAAAGCGCAGGTTATTTAATAAAACCGTATAACGACCAACGATTCAAATCGTTAGATTCGCTCGGGTCAAAAACTGGTAATATTTTTGTTTGGTTGACATGACATTTGTCTCGCTCACTCATACTGAAAATCGTATCTATCGTTCCATGCGGGATGTGTGAGCTCTGCTCAGTGTGAACACACTTTCGCGCGACCTTAGTACGGTGAGGGCAGATCTAACGATTTAAATTTTTGATAAAAACTCAACAAGTCAATACCTACTAGACTCACAAGTGAAGCGTTGAAATGTGAGCTTTATATTGTGTCACTTAAGAGTGTCATTTCAAAAGTTTTAGTGACGGTATATTTGATGACGCGTGGATCATGCCTTCCCGACGCGTTGTCATACAAAAAATGTAATAGAAATATCACTATACTTTACTTGGCGTACTTAACAAAATATTTGTATAAAACAAAATATACCGTATGTTCATGACGATAAAGTTGAATGTGTTAGCGAAATAATGCGAATATTTGCACAAGTACGCCAATGGGGAGAGACACTGCCAATTTAGCCCGCTAGGAGTCGCATCGTCGCTGGTGTTGTTTACCTATCAAAAACACCATATTTTTTTTAGGGTGAGCGTGTTTACTTTTTAGTATCCTTGAAAATCTTCAACAGATATAACAGCTGACGGTTATCAGCGATAATGGCGTCATCTATAATTAGCATTGTCTGTTTATTCCCATTAAAGTGCCAGTATTACACGATATTTTAAAGCACACATTTCAATGCTTCACTTTGAGTCGAGTTGGTGCTATAGGTCAATAGACTATTACCCTGTCATCATTGACTTGAAAAGGACAAGAAAATAATTTTTAATTTTGTGGTTTCTGACCACGATACAAGTCGTTATCAGGTAGAATGAAGCTAGTGTTTAATTTAATAAAAATTACATGATTCTAGATTTATTATTTCTATGATTTAACCTGCGCATCAAGTTTATTATAGAGACCTCTAATCACAGTGTCTTATTGAAAGCAAATAACAAATTGGTTACATTTTGTCCATAGACAGTTCTCGTTATTGGGCGGTGACTTTCAAGAATATATTCCCGAACAGAACGCGTTACTTGCAGTTTTATTTCCAGAATGGCTGATAGTTTATTTCATAGTTATTCATAGTTCGTAAGTAAATCGCTGTTACGAGATTTTCTGCGCTCAAAGATAAAAGAAAGCTGGAAAACCTTATACGGAGGAATGAATTTTTTTATATCGGAATACACCAAAGTATGTAATTCTAAAATTGTAATAAAACAATATTAAAATTTGAGAGTAGAAAAGCTTTTCTTCTTTCCGAGCAGCGTCCCGACTCCTGCGCATATGATATAAATATAAAATAATTACACCTTAGAAATATAAAGTGTGATATTAGAGAATCAAGTACCCTCCGCTTGAAACCAACTAGTTATGATTACATGAAATAACAAAAACTGATTCGTGTTGATTCGTTAAGTTTCATTACTTTACTTTCTATGATTATTGAAGTGCTTATTTTGTTCTGATTATCAAAGCGTAATTACTAAAATTGTAATATTGAGTCCATTATTTCGTTTCAATCTCATTTTGTCGTTTAGCCGGGGGCTACTTGTCAGCTTCGCTGTACTACCTTAGATACTTATACATTAATTACTTTCTATAATACGTTAGGTGTATTTAGATCGAAACTTAATAGCATAAGGAAGTGAAGTGACTTGACTAGCGGAGGTAACGTGCGTAATAATGTTTTCTTATCGCATTGTCTCGCGTTTAAGGCGAGTAGTGCTGCCAACTAGCGCCACCATTGAGAAAAATTTCATAAGTCTGGAGATATGGAACATTTTGAAATTTCCTATGCTCACATTTTTAAAACGGCCGTTTTTGGGGTTAACTGCTAAGGCTTCGAACTGTCATGCTACGACACGGTTGTACCTTCAATTTAGCATCTGTATAATTCGTTGTATAACGTTGCTAAATTGAAGAGTACATCCGTGTCGTAGCATGACGACTGAAGTGACAGGTATTATGTTTAGTCGGTTAACCAGACGCGTGGTTTTCTTTGTTTACTTTTATTTAATTAGGTACCTAAACCGATGAAGTATAGGTGTAGTGTTGATTTTTTTGATACAAAAAATTCTACCTCACCTGACTAAAAATATGAGCGTAGGAAATTTGAAAATGTTTCATATCTCCAGACTTACAATTTTTTTCTCAATGGTGGCGCTAGTTGGCAGCACTACTCGCCTTAAGCGAGACATGACTAAGCGTTGACAAAATTATGTTTGGCTCGTTTCGGTGCGAGATAACGTGACAAGAGGACTTCGCACTGCGCTAGCCTGGCTGGTCCAACGGTACAACGAAGTTGACAAACTGATACCTCCATGTATCGTTTTTCACGAATTATCGCAATACCCGTTAGCTTTGTGTTTGTTGTGATATCCGGGTTGTGTTTTCTGTCAGTTTCAGGAGGGATCACTAATTAAACTATTTATAATTTTCTGTCATTGTTTTATTTTCTCTTTCTCGTGTTTGTACAGTGGGCAAGAATTATCAGTGATGTATAAATACTAACAGAAAGGAGTTATTTTCTAAAGCGCAGTCAACTTGTTACAATTTCTAGTTAAAATCCAGTTTACGTGCTGGCAACACTGTTACTTGGAATATCGTCTGCTAGTTTAATATTGCAGTCAGAGTTACAAATAATAATTTCGCTACATAATACTGAAGAGAAATTCCTTCTAACGAAATATAATAAAAATAATTTATTTTTACATTTAAATATGTACAATCAAACATACAAATTTCATAATAGATCAAACAATTCCAATTAGGAAGACATTTCACGATAACTACTAATGAGGAATCCTTTTTACTGTGCCCTATACATAAAAAGGCCCGCTTGCATCACAAATCACTGAATTAAATAAAAAAAAAAATAAACATTGTTCTATTTCTGTCAATCGTATGAAGTTGACCGAGACAGAGTGATATTTTAAGGCGACGATAAACGACTTTTAAAGATTTTAAACCATAGATGACGTCTAAACGAGTAGTGTTAATTTGGAAAAAATATGTGTTAAATTAGAACATTTTCTTAATAACTTAATATGTGAATATTTTAGATTAAATGTTTATAATGCAGTGTAATTAATTTGCAAACTTATGTCAGGATAAGGGCAGAAGAACGGTGATGCATGTCTAACGCGGATAAAAACTGAGAATCACGCGAAAATTATTAAGCATATTTTTGTGAAACCTTCACCATTTTAAAGATAATTTAATTATTCATCTTTTAGTCTACGTATTTTAATACAATACCGTTTGTTTTATGTAAAATTAAATAATAATGCGTCTAATTTGAGACAGCGCTCCTTGATGGGCGAGTCCTATTACTGGGTGGACGTACGACGCGTTGCGTGAGCTCAGCACAGAACACGCAAGCTATGTACTCAAGGCCGTTCGCATATATCTGCGTTTTAAGATGTTTAGTGATTTGTGGTGCAAGTATTGAAATTCTCCTAAAACTGCTGGCCGTTCAAAGTTATTACAGATCAGATATCAGTCAATAGTTGATATGATGGAAGCATTTGATGATGTTCTATATTAAATGCATCACAATTCCACTAATTTTCAAACTTTAATTACACAAATTACTCACGCTATGTCCTTATAAGTTAGATTTGTTGATCAGAGACTTGAATCGCCTTCGATTCAAGTCTCTGATCAACAAATCTAACTTCAAAACTCACTTTAGTGAGTCACCTGCTCTGATTGGCTCTCAAAAATAATAACAGCCAATCAAATAACTTGACTCGAGATTTAAGAAGAGGTTAAGGGGAAAGCTCTAAGGTAGCCCGCGAAATTCAAATTTTCTTACGATTTTTGCAATTTGCAGGTGTGTCTTGGTGTATGTTGATTAAAGTATGATTCGCCACCGTAAGAAATGTATATTTACAGAATTATAATCATTAAAATCAGTAATACAACTCCATAAGTTAGTATAATCCTCAAATGTCAATATTTCATGAAATAGTCATTAGGATTATATGAACTCGGGAAGTTGTATTGATGATTTTGACGACTATAATTCTTTAAATACAGATTTGTTATGGACGCGAATCATATTCGGATCAACATACAACCTGATACTGACCTGCAAATTGCAAAAACTGTAAGAAAATTTGAATTTCGCGGGCTACCCTGGCGCTTTCACCTTAAATGAGGGTTTTCTGAAAATGACGTTCACTAGGTGGCAGCACTGAGACGTCAGATCCGGACACCTGTCACAAGTGTCAAAGTGCCTATATTATAGGCGCTTTGAACGAATTCAGAATGAAACTAGTGATGAACCTCATCATATATTTTATGTTCATTGTTGAAAGACCTCTTGTCAAAGTGGCGCCACCCGGTGGCGTGAATTTTCATGAAAACCCTCAAGGAGTCCGATACTAGGGTTGTGATTCATACTAAAAGCCTTCCCATTGCCAATGACAAAGAACTTCAGTAGGACGAAAATATGACAAACCGAGCGAGAGAAAGAGGCTTGTCAAAAGAGTAAGGGTGACATTGACAACACTACAAAGCCAAACTTTTTGCTAAACTCAATGTGCCATATTTCCGGTCGCATGTAAAATAAAGTAATTCTCAATAGTTTGTGGCGTGTGTGAAGATCATTTGTGGAGTATTTTGAACACAGTGTCCAGGTGGTCTTTGTGGTGATCCAACTCTTCGGCGAGCGCGTTCGCTAGCGTTGTCGGTGTCACCTCTTCTTGCAGGTAATCGCGGAGTAAGTTCTGTGGAAACAAATGGTAAATAATATGTCTTGTATAAAGTAACGCAACATATTTTTTTGGCTGGAACATATTGTGGGAAAAGTAAAAGTTAAGAAACTAGAGTTGAAGAAAAGTCGGTTATCTACGGGAGGCTTAAAGTTTTATTTATTATATAAAAGCTATAGTACAGCAAATGCAGCGTTATATTCGTGGTAAACAAACCTTGAGTAAATGTAAACATCTTTCACGATAACATGAAAGTTGCCAGAAACGATGTTTACTGCTAGTACCATAAACACTAGTGTTGTATAGTGTTTCGTGTGGCTGACACTGGCATGGCCACCATCGCGGATCTTAATTTTGATAACACAAACACACGAAACAATACAACACTAGTGTTTATGGTACTAGCAGTAAACATCGTTTCTGGCAACTTTCATGTTATTGCGAAAGATGTTTACTTTTGCTGTACTATAGCTTTTATATAATAAATAAAGCTTTAAGCCTCCTGTAGATAACCGACTTTTCTTCAACTCCAGTTTCTTAACTTTATTGGAGGGCATGAACACGCAGAGGTTGGCCTGAATGTAACTGGTCCCCGCCACCGATTTATTATATAGTATAGTATGCTCATTTAATTTATTAGTAGGTATGGCCGCAACATCCTCAAAAGCCTACTGAATCAATTTTTACACATACTTTTCTTGTATTTTTTTTTTTGTACTGTAAAAAAAAAGAATATTTGAAAAACAATATGTTTGCCTACCTGAGGCGGCACAGCTCCTCCATGCCTCAGCAGCCCTTGCCTTAAGTTGTCTCCAGCTGAGCGACACAATGGCTGGTCTTGAAAGTACTTGTGCCACACGGACCAAGCGATGCCGCGTGATATCAAGTAAGAGTAGTACTTCGCGCCGTAGCCGATCAGATGGCTGAAACGGTGTTGCCACGCCTACAGAACGAAAGTATCATATTAGATCCGAAGAATAACACAAATCAAACACTAAAAAAAAAAATCTGCTCTTCCATACATTTTGACCGTGTAGGTATTAAAGTTTTTTAAGAAACAGCAGATTTTTTTTAATAATCGACGAAAGTTTTATAAGCTGCGGGTGGGTCTAGAATCATGAGCTGAATTCATATACACTTCTGGACACATCTTTTGGCCCACCTTGTATTTTCAGTTTCGTTTGGTCCTAGCTAAAATTTTATATTAGGTCGAGCAAAAAGTTTTTATGCAGTTTTGAACCTGGTACATTCACAATTTCATTCAATAGTCTTTTTTTGAATTTCGAACACAGAATTTAAAGAAACAAAAGACAATTTGGAGCCTGTTTGTTGATATCAAACAATCGAATACTAAGAAAACTTGGTTTTATTGGTTTACTTGGATTTAATTCTTGAAAAAGTGATTGATATCTTTGGTTTTGCAACAAACATTACTTATTCTTAACATTAAGGTGAGGTTCTATCAATAATCTATGGATACTTCACCTGAAGTCGCCGCCCAAGCTGTGGCACTTATTCAGGCCGGACACAGCCAAAGAAACGTGAGTGCTCAACTTAATTTAAGTCGATCTGCGGTCCGAAATGTTTATCGGAGATACCTATAGACTGGCGGCTTTGTTCGTCGCCAAGGAAGGCCACGATCTCGGGTCACAACTGAAAGGCAGGATCGATTCATCGTGACGACCAGCTTGAGAAATCGTCACCTTACTTCCATTGAGATACAAAACCAACTTCGCGACTTCCACGGAGTATCTGTGAGCGCTCGAACTGTTCGGAGAAGGTTAAAAGAACGCGATATGGTACCACACAAGCCAGCTAATGGCCCCAAACTAACACGAGCCCACCGAACAGCGCGCCTTCATTTCGCACGCAGTCATTTAAATTGGACACAGCAAGATTGGAGCCGTGTACTCTTTTCTGATGAGTCTAAAATTGTGTTACATGGCAATGATGGAAGGAAGAAGGTCTACCGACGTAAGGGAGAGCGTTTCGCACAATGCTGCTTTGAAGAGAGGGTTGCTTATGGCGGTGGCTCATGGACTGTCTGGGGTGGTATATCCGCGAGCGGCAAAACTCAACTTGAGGTTGTTACAGGACCACGGCTGCCAACATTAAATGCTGAAAGGTACATTCGTGAGTGCTTAGAACCTCACGTGATACCATACGCGGACTATGGTGGGCCCAAATTTCCTTTTTATGCATGATAATGCAAGAGCCCATGCGGCCGGCATCGTCAGGGAATATCTTCGGGATGTGAACATCACAGTTATGGACTGGCCAGCCAGAAGCCCAGACATGAACCCCATTGAGCACATGTGGGACGGTCTAAAAAGACGTGTTAGGGCTCGTCAGCCAGTTGCCCAGACGATGCAGGAGTTGAAAACTGCCATAGAAGAGGAATGGGAGATGATCCCTCAAAATTTCATAGAGCGGTTGATAAACTCTATGCCTAATCGTATGAGAGCTGTGGTAGATGCCCATGGAGGCAACACGCGTTATTAAATTAAACCTTTATTTGATAAAACATGTTTTTTATTAAAAAATCAATTGCCTTTAACAAGGCGCATATCCGACTTGTTAGGCGTAGCTCCATGTCGTATGGTATTCTGAATTCAAATTTAAAACAATACGATCGAAAAAGATGGTAAAATGTATCAGGTTTAAAACTGCATCAACAGTTTTTGTTCAATCTAGCAATCATATTTCGGTAGGGGCCATCGAAACCTAAACTCTAAGGTGGGCCAATAGATGTGTCCAGAAGTGTAGTAACAGTTTGTGTGTCTATGTCGATGTCCCTGAAACTACCAAAATCCTAACCTCAGAAATACATTTTGATTTTCTTTCGATTCAATCATGGCGGACGGCATGAATCGAGTATTTTTCCTCACATTGCTTTTGTGACGTCACTATGTCTCTCTACACCTCGTTTTTATGTTCATAAGGTTCAAAATAATTTTCTTTTGCAATACGAAAATATGACGTATATTCGCAGCAAAATTGACATGCACTTGATTTGCCATTATGTCTTTTAGCAAAAATGTTAGCAACTGTCCCGAAGGGTTGGGATCATGTTTGAAACCAAAAATGACACAACATGTCGATAATTAATTTTTGTTGTTTAAAAAAAAACAATTTTTGGAACGAAGTTATTTAACGCAACTTGAGGTAGGAGTTGACTGGTAGAAATCGTCACGTAAGGAAAAGCGTTATGCCCCCTCCATGCGACTTTCTCTCTATCCCTGTCTCTTTCTATTATATACGAGTGTTCCGTGCGATTATTTATTTGAAATAATTTGCACAAAGTAAAGCGCCTGCCTGGGTTCGAACCCAGGACCTAGTCGGGGCCGTTACCATTGGGCCACCATTGCTCTCACTTTTGCCGAAAATTGAAAATCCAACAGCGCGCTTCCGCACAAGCATCGGTAAAAATTTACACATTTTCATCCCCGGAAATGAATTCTAAAAACTTCTTCCTTAGTGCTATTTCGTTATATGAACTCTTGTGCCAAATCTCATGCTTCTTGACCCAGCGGCAGCGGTTTAGGTTGTGCGTTTTCTGTCAGTGAATTTAATATTTTTACTAATTAGAAGATTAATTTAGGCATTAAGCTTACAGTATTTTCAACGTAGGGCAGTCCGTAGTACTGTTTCTGCACCCGCTGCAGTACTTCCGTGGTACTGCCGCGCTGCGATGCATCGGGCCCGTGGTAATGCTGGTCTAATGCTGAGTAGAACACCTGAAAACGGCAGAAACTTGTTACTGAATGAGAGCTGATTGAGGAGTATAATAAGCAGAGGTCGGAACAGGTACAGAATATTTACCTAAACTTCGAGGAAGGAAGTAACATATGAGTTGTTATATAATAATATAATATAATATTATTTATTTATTTGTCAGTACATGGTACAATAAGTTCTTATTATGAATAAACAGTTTCACATTTGTACTACTGTTACCGGTGTAGAAATATTAAAATTCTATTAAATTCAAGTAATATCCCCATTATTAAAATTATTATTAGTTTAAAATGAACTTTATGGTATTTTTTTTATACAATGTCAAGTTTTAGAAGTAACGTTTTTATTTTAAGTATTTATGAATGAAATATCAAAATTTACTAATTATTATAATGTCAAATACTTAAAAACAAAAATAAATAAAAGTCAGTATACACACCCACACACAGAAAGTATAGAAAATGTAATGTCAAAATTTATAATTTAAAAATTCGTTAACTGAATAGAAGCAATGTCCAAAAAAAAAAGACAGGCAAATATTGTTTTTCCAAATTAATTAGTGGGCAACACTGAATCGTGGCGGTAAATTGTTGAAGATTTTGTTTGCCATGAAATTGGAATTCCTGCTATACAAATGTAGTCTCTGGCTAGGTGCAAGTAAATTATTTGGGCTTCTGCGTTTAACTCGTTTAGAAATGTGTTCATGCATTTGCTTTATAAGCATACAAATTTAAAAAACGTAAAGGCAAGGCAGTGGAAGAATTTTTAATATAATAATTACATGATCCTTCAAATCAATAATTTGTAACTACAATAAAGTCCAACAAATAATTCGTGATTTTTAAGTCCCAGGATTAAAACGTCATTATCATTATTCCTGGATTTTATAGAAGGTATCGTCAACTCTATGTTACTTCCTGCCTCGAAGTTTAGGTAAACATACTCTACCTATTTCGACCTCTGCTATTAAGCCTAAAGCCTACTTTTTGGAAGACGATTGACACCAAAGCATTTGAAGAATAACTTTTGGGTGAAAAGCCTCTGATGAATTTTCAGGGCTTGGCTCAACGCCGAAAATTATAAATCCAACTGCGCGCTTTTATTTAAGCACAAGAGATGTGCCCGTTGATACTTCTTTTCCTCCCCTAAACTTTCAACCCCTATTTAACCCGTATAGGGGGTGAATTTTCAGAAACCCTTTCTTAGTGCTCACTTTCAGCATATAAGGAACCCTTGAGCAAAATTTCATGCTTCTAGAACCAGCGGTTTCGGCTGTGGGTGAATGAATGAATTAAGGATTTTATTAAGTATGTAGATACCTGCAGTTGCATTTCGCTGGCTCCAAACAGGTGCTTAGACGCGCAGAGTCGGTGCAACATGTCGTCAGGCATCGGCTCGCGCGTCTGGAAGTGACGGGCGAAGCGACGGATAACCTGCAACGTTATTGATATTTTAAATAACGAGTGCCTGCGCCATTATCATTGTGCTGCCTGTGTTGTTCTCCTGCTTTGACCGACTTCAAAAAAGGAGGAGGTAAAGCATTCGGCGAGTTTTTTTTCATGTAAATTATGTACACTGATTTCTCTGTGAAGTAAAACTTTGTACAAAAAAAAAAAAAATACGACGAACTTCGAAAAAACCAATATAAAGTGAATAATATCTTTATTTTCGAAGGTTGGTGGCAGAAAATTAAACAAAACTAAAGACAGGCAGTCTTTTCCGAAGCTGAAGTTATTTTCACTTCTTTTTTTGGAATCCGTTGGATTTTGTAAAAAGTTTTTTATTTTTTGTTTGAAGTTGTCTAGATCGTCTCGCCATCTTAGCCTGGGTTCTCTACGATGCTGCTCGACGTTTCAGTCTATTAAAACAAGTTAAGTAGTTGAGGAATGTTGTTGAAAATAATAATATTTTGTAACAATATAATTTTTTAAGAGTGTCCCTGGCATTTCTTGCCCGTACTTCACCTTGGAAACCTACTACACTTTGGAATGGGCAACTGAATTCATCTTTCTGACTGACCAACTCCTTTGACAATTCAAGGCGTGTAAATGGTTTAATTGAAATAAATTGTGCTCGTTCAGTTACCTGTGGGCTACTGGCGAAGTACTCCATGAGCACGGAGGGCACCTCGGCGAGGTCGGTGGCGCAGCGCGTGCCCGACACGTGCTGGTGCGTGGCGCGCCCCAGCATGGAGTGCAGCGCGTGACCCACCTCATGGAACAGGTTGTCCACGCCGCCCGCTGATAGCAACGCGGGGCCTGACCGGTGCCCGCCGCTTAGTGATAGCATCACTACGACGATTGGATTCTGGATAAAATAGCGTGTCTTTTTTAATATGATTTATTAAATTCGTAAGAAAACATGTTAAGAAAAACTTATTAAGTGCCTCGCGTGAGAACTCAATAAGGATTTCTATTCAAAACTAGTCAACAATCCCGAAATGTTTGAGTAAAACACAAGGTGAAACCGCATTCTCGCATCAACTATTTCAATCTTAGTGAAGGTTTAATATACTAGGGGTTTATCAAAAGTGGTAAAGCAATTACGAAGTAGACTACTCAATTCAGATTAGGGTTTGCAATTCGAATATTCGAATATTCATTTTATTCGAATATCCGGTCTAATTTCAAATTCGAATAATTCATTTAAATTGTCCGAATATTCGAATAGTTAATAATGTAATAAAGGTCCTTATATTTTTTTGATTCCAAGTCCATCCCTGTCCTCAAGGAACGAACGAGTACAAGGACACAACAGGGTGGTACTCAAGTACCACCCTGTTGTGTCCTTGTACTCGTTCGTTCAGTCAGTCACCACTCACCAGTCGTCACTCACCGCAGTGACAGTGTGCGCGAACGCAAAATAAGTGAGAGTTGTGTTGTGTGTTGTGTTATTGTTATTAACTGCGCGTGGCGACATTCACGTAAGTATTTTAGACAAAGCTAATTAATTCCACAAACTATTACTATAAGTAGTGCAGAAACAGGAATTTCGGTTCAATAGTATATCTTTTCGCGTGCGGTCAGCCATTTTGTTGAATCTACGCGCTTGTGTCGGTACTTCTGAGTGGTTTCGCGCGATTTGATAGCGTTGTTGGTGTGTTTTAGAGACTTGACATATGACAGTATGCCATCCTTGTTCTTTTCCCTATTAACACTATAACGTATTAAAAAGTAGTTAAAACCGCGTGGACTGGAGAAGTCTTCGACACAAATATGATTATAATGGCCGCGGCCTGGATAAGGTGATTCAACAGTTGAGTGAATATAGATTAGGTTCGATTAGGCTAACCTTGCTGTTTCTACACTACTACACTAATTGTATTACTTTACAACGGTTTTCTGCATTCCTCTGTCGTAGCGTACGTATTGAATACCTACTTACGCTACTGATTTGGTTACGCGAGAACTGCGTGATGTAAACAGTTACGATTTTTAAAATATTAGATTGTTGTGACGTTTTAAACTATTTAAATTTACAAACAGATTTTTAATTATAGTTATCTAATTTAAATTTGTTCTGATTACAGTTCCTGCATTGAAAGCCATCTGACTAAGACAAAATAAAACAGTGATGGTGAGTGGAAGTGGAGACAAAGTTGAATTCAAAGAGTAACTAGTTTCTAACACTGAAAGTTGTAGTCCAGAAAGCGTTGATTGATTATGACAACCATATCTCATTTTTAGAAGAAGAAATGAGGCGACTCGAAGAACTTTCCAACACAATGAATGTGATCAAGGCTACTGTTGAAGTTCTGTGTGAAAAAAATGCCATCCTGATAATGACGGAAACAGCGTTGAAGTTTATGATTGAGAAACTCGGTGAAATCCAAAATGACGTGAGCCGTGATCTCTTAGTATCAATGAAACAAATAATTGGAGAACGACGACTATCAGAGCTGAGCGGCACTCTCAAATACCTGGATAAATCTGCAAAATTTTACAATGAAGGGAGATCTTCATATCCATTTGAAAATCCCCATAATATGGTGGTTAAAAACACAATCATCAAATTGAACAGCTACTTCAAGTCATCAACAGATTCTGAAGACCGCAGTCTCAGCAGTCCACGAGTACAAGCGGAGACAGAAAGTAATGATGATAACAGTACGAGTATGTCTATAAAAGATCAGCTGCGCCGCAAGCTACAAAATGACGCAGCCGAATCTTTACAGTTGCGACAGTCCGGAGAAGAGGTCTTGGATCTTGGCATTAAAATCAAAGTGGAGATGGGTCTCTTTGACGGCGGTGGACAACGTGGTACACACTTAACCCGAGCATATAATTTACTGCTCTCCATTCCACCCTCCAGTGTCGAAGCTGAGAGGGTGTTTTCTTCGACGAGTTACTTGTGTAACCGCTTAAGAACAAAAATTAATGCCGATACTTTGGACGCCCTAAGCTTTTTGCGTTCATATTATCATAGTTTAAAATGATTAATTTGATTGATTGATTGATTTTTTGATTGTTAATGTGTAATGTTAATTAATGTTTATGTTTGAGTCTAATAAAATACGATTTTGTTTTGATTATAAAACTTAACTGAATGTTATGTAAAATGTAACCAAAAATCCTATTCTAGTTCTAGTGAAGATAAATATTGATATAGTAGTTGAATGTTCAAGTTTTTTTTCTGATTACCTATCCAAAGCATCATCAGTATCATCATATCCCTAAGCTGAGACCCACCTATATTTACTCTGTAAAACGATAATTAATGTGTTTTTTTTTAAATTAAAAAACAATAAAACTAATTCTAATAAGTACTTGATTTTATTTGAATAGAATTATGCGGCAATCAAACTAAACCCCAGTATAGCTGCTCAAGTTTGTGTTAAATTGATATTTCATAATTTTCAATAAATGTTACGAAAAATAATCGAATATCCGAATATTTAGCTCTAGAAGTATTCATTTTATTCGAATAGTAAAATTGAACGAATAGTGCAAACCCTAATTCAGATTCCTGATTAACCTCATATAAGACTACTTTTTGAACAAGAAACTTGTCAAAGTAATAATGTCACACCCGAGATGACAATACAAGAATACCACAAAGTTTTATTTTTTTATGTTTCTATGTTTTAGTCATAAATTCTTCACATTTAACCTGGGTCAAATAAATTTATTTTGTTTCTCTTCTTTTTCCTTTCAAAAGTTTACGCACCTGGTAACTGCCATCAGGCAGCAGCTTGCCGCCCTGTATAGTGAAGTGGCAGTCCTGATGCGGCTTGCCGGGCCGCTCGTACAGGTCGCAGTAGATATAGCCCAACAGGCCTTCGGTCTCGTGCACCACGCCTAGTTTGTACACGTCCGGGGACCACGATTCACCTGGGATAACGAAAAATCTAGTTTTATGGGTGGGTAGTCAATAATCTCGCTGTGAACAGGGTACTGTTGTACAGGGGAGTTAATCCCACTGTGAACAGGGTACTGTTGTACAGTGGAGTTAATCCCACTGTGAACAGGGTACTGTTGTACAGTGGAGTTAATCCCACTGTGAACAGGGGAGTTAATCCCACTGTGAACAGGGTACTGTTGTACAGTGGAGTTAATCCCACTGTGAACAGGGTACTGTTGTACAGGGGAGTTAATCCCACTGTGAACTAGGTACTGTTGTACAGTGGAGTTAATTCCACTGTCAACAGGGTACTATTATACAGGGGTGTTAATCCCACTGTGAACAGGGTACTGTTGTACAGGGGAGTTAATCCCACTGTGAACAAGGTACTGTTGTACAGTGGAGTTAATTCCACTGTCAACAGGGTACTATTATACAGGGGTGTTAATCCCACTGTGAACAATGTACTGTTGTACAGGGGAGTTAATACCACTGTGAACAGGGTACTGTTGTACAGGGGAGTTAATCCCACTGTGAACAAGGTACTGTTGTACAGTGGAGTTAATTCCACTGTCAACAGGGTACTATTATACAGGGGTGTTAATCCCACTGTGAACAATGTACTGTTGTACAGTGGAGTTAATTCCACTGTCAACAGGGTACTATTATACAGGGGTGTTAATCCCACTGTGAACAATGTACTGTTGTACAGGGGAGTTAATCCCACTGTGAACAGGGTACTGTTGTACAGGGGAGTTAATCCCACTGTGAACAAGGTACTGTTGTACAGTGGAGTTAATGCCACTGTCAACAGGGTACTAATATACAGTGGAATTAATCCCACTGTGAACAGGGTACTGTTGTACAGGGGAGTTAATCCCACTGTGAACAAGGTATTGTTGTACAGTGGAGTTAATTCCACTGTGAACAAGGTACTGTTGTACAGTGGAGTTAATTCCACTGTCTACAGGGTACTATTATACAGTGGAGTTAATTCCACTGTCAACAGGGTACTATTATACAGGGGTGTTAATCCCACTGTGAACAGGGTACTGTTGTACAGGGGAGTTAAATCCACTGTCAACAGGGTACTATTATACAGTGGAGTTAATCGCACTGAATAGGGTACTGTTGTACAGGGGAGTTAATCCCACTGTGGACAAGGTACTGTTGTACAGTGGAGTTAATTCCACTGTGAACAGGGTACTGTTGTACAGTGGAGTTAATTCCACTGTCAACAGGGTACTATTATACAGGGGTGTTAATCCCACTGTGAACAGGGTACTGTTGTACAGGGGAGTTAATCCCACTGTGAACAAGGTACTGTTGTACAGTGGAGTTAATTCCACTGTCAACAGGGTACTATTATACAGGGGTGTTAATCCCACTGTGAACAGGGTACTGTTGTACAGGGGAGTTAATCCCACTGTGAACAAGGTACTGTTGTACAGTGGAGTTAATTCCACTGTCAACAGGGTACTATTATACAGGGGTGTTAATCCCACTGTGAACAATGTACTGTTGTACAGTGGAGTTAATTCCACTGTCAACAGGGTACTATTATACAGGGGTGTTAATCCCACTGTGAACAATGTACTGTTGTACAGGGGAGTTAATCCCACTGTGAACAGGGTACTGTTGTACAGGGGAGTTAATCCCACTGTGAACAAGGTACTGTTGTACAGTGGAGTTAATGCCACTGTCAACAGGGTACTAATATACAGTGGAATTAATCCCACTGTGAACAGGGTACTGTTGTACAGGGGAGTTAATCCCACTGTGAACAAGGTATTGTTGTACAGTGGAGTTAATTCCACTGTGAACAAGGTACTGTTGTACAGTTGAGTTAATTCCACTGTCTACAGGGTACTATTATACAGTGGAGTTAATTCCACTGTCAACAGGGTACATAGGGATACAGGGATACAGGGGTGTTAATCCCACTGTGAACAGGGTACTGTTGTACAGGGGAGTTAAATCCACTGTCAACAGGGTACTATTATACAGTGGAGTTAATCGCACTGAATAGGGTACTGTTGTACAGGGGAGTTAATCCCACTGTGGACAAGGTACTGTTGTACAGTGGAGTTAATTCCACTGTGAACAGGGTACTGTTGTACAGGGGAGTTAATCCCACTGTGAACAAGGTACTGTTGTACAGTGGAGTTAATTCCACTGTCAACAGGGTACTATTATACAGTGGAGTTAATCCCACTGAATAGGGTACTGTTGTACAGGGGAGTTAATCCCACTGTGGACAAGGTACTGTTGTACAGTGGAGTTAATTCCACTGTCAACAGGGTACTATTATACAGTGGAGTTAATCCCACTGTGACCAGGGTACTGTTGTACAGGGGAGTTATTCCCACTGTGAACAGGGTACTGTTGTACAGTGGAGTTAATCCCACTGTGAACAAGGTACTGTTGTACAGTGGAGTTAATTCCACTGTCAACAGGGTACTATTATACAGGGGAGTTAATCCCACTGTGAACAGGGTACTGTTGTACAGTGGAGTTAATTCCACTGTCAACAGGGTACTATTATACAGGGGAGTTAATCCCACTGTGAACAGGGTACTAATAAATCAGTTCCAGTATTATATGTATTTTTATATTTACATAGAAAAAGAATATGTAAGGAGTCATACGTATTTGAGTAAATAAGGAAATAAGCTCTATATTCTATACGCCGAAACTACTTTTGAACCTTATTACCATAGTAATATAGTCGAAAAGTGGTTCACTGCAAATGTGAGCGATGGTACACATATTTAATGTTTGTTATTCCAGTAACAGAAAATAAAAACCACATGTTCAGAATTAGAGTTCTTACCTGGCAACATTTCTTCAGCCTTCAAACTAATTCCATACAGTTCCTCACATAGCATGTTAAGGCCTTCCATACACCCGCCTAGCGAGAAGTACGGACTAAAATCTGAGTTAGCAACATTGAGCAGTTGCGTCTTCGCCTTATGGGTGAAGTAGGGGGTGTCCCAGCACATCAGATTGTCCTGATAAGGAGTTTCTTGCTTCTTCATTTTGCGCATAGCATCAAAGTCCAATTTGGCTCGGTCATGGAGATTATCTGAGAGTATGTCGAGGAATTGTCGCACGTTGGCTGATGTCTCCATTGTACTTGCATTTATAGCTCTGTGGAATAAAGTATAGATGTTGCATTTCAAGAACGCGCGTCAATCATTTCAATATATACCTTATTACAATGCCATAAAAGTCTCATGATGCACTCTCGTGAATCGCATTATCTATAGTATGTGGTAATTGTTTACAAACGTATAATGGACTGTTCAAACTGAATGTAACTATTATCATTACTAACTGTAGGATCACCATAAGAACAATATAATTCGAGAATACTGGGTCAGCACTCCCATACATGACTTCACTCAAGAAATTCAGACTCAGAAAATGATCATATTAAAACCTATTTTATATTTTACTAGCTGCGCCCCGCGGTTTCACCCGCGTAGACCGGGATAAAAAGTAGCGGTATGAAAAATAGATGTTAGCCGATTCTCAGACCTACTCAATATGCTCACAAAATTTCATGAGAATCGGTCAAGCCGTTTCGGAGGAGTACGGGAACGGACATTGTGACACGAGAATTTTATATATAAGATTAAGTTGATTGATTGGCAATACCCCGCAAACTCATAGGTCATTTATTTTGACATGATTTGCCCAACAGCGTATCATTTCATTATGAGAGTAGCTGCCTAGTCTCTTGCGAGTTGTGTAGTTGGAAAGATTATACAGGATCCTCTTGCGACTGACTGGTGAGCTACTGCCGAAAGCGTCCGAACGATCCGGTCCCCCATCACTCGCAATCGAGGCGAGTGAAAACAAAAAATGTTGAAGTGACTCGGCTGCGAGCTACTGTCCAACTCGCAAGTGCGAGTAACTCATATGATTATTTATTTATTTATTTATTTATTTATTAGGAAACTCAACAGCTTATAACTAATTACATGTGTTATGAATGTTCACCACACTATCAATGAACAGCTCAAAGCAGTTGCGTCAAAGTTACAGCATCCTACAGTCTGTATACACTGTTCAATGATAGCGAGATGATGACAATTATCACTTAGCCAATAATGGAGTTTCACGGCATTAATAAAGCTAGGTAACTAGAAAGTAGCGAGAGAACACAAATGAAATTAAATGAAAAAACTCCACGATACGTCCACTCAGTGCGAGTTGCTGCACTGCAGCCTCTCGGTAGGCCGACTCGCACGCTAGCTCGCACTGTATAAACTAGCCATTACATACAACCTTTGTATGGACTGAAATAAAGGAGAGACTTTTTGCCTTACCTATCAGCGTAACTCTGGAAGCCACATATTGACGCCATCTCATGGCGCGCCTCGAGCGTGACAGACAGCAGCTCGTGCTGCGACTTGTCGGGTGCCAGGTACAGGCGGTAGGCCGCCTCGCGCGCCGCCACCTCGCCGCACTCCGCGTATACACCGCTCACTATTATGTCGTCGCCTTCGCTGCTGAAGCTGATAACCAAATACATAGTAAGTCCTCCAAACCGAATTTCGGCCATGACGACCAATGTCAGCAGGCACTAGCCGTTCTCGGAGCGGGAGATATAACAAGTGTGTGCGCACACAGGTGTACTCTCTCTTCCCTCACTCTCATAGTCTGATGGGACGGCAATGCGACACGACCGGAGCGAGATCAAGCGCAGGACCAACGACTTAACGTGCTTTCCGAGGCACGGGGATATCACACCGCCAACTTCCAAACTCCGGGTTGTTACTAAGAAATTCCTAAAGGAAAAACCCAATAACACTTTGCCTGACCTGTGAATCGAACCTAAAACCCCACGCTCAGCAGTCGCGCTTGCGACCAAATACATATAAGATGTAAAAAAAAAATATTTAAAAAAACAAAAAACCCTATTGCAAAAACACATAACTGAAAAGAGAAAAACAAGTGTAGTGGTATGTTTACCCACACATGCACGCCACTTGCAAGCTTATAAGTACCTATGACGTTCACCGTCACCTGAACACCGACCCTGATGACCCCATAACCCTCCTTCAGGAGAGTAGCAAGGCCACCAGTACGGTTTACAAACGTAGACCACCCAGGAATACATTCCGACCTCGCCGCCGAGGTCGCAATCGTAACCGCCCCCCCCCCCCCCCCCCCCCATCCCCTACTCGGTGAAGCTGTGCCAGCTGGGGGCACAGCTGAGCCTGTAGCACCTATCCCCCCCGTTATGATCCAGCCTGCCCCGTCTGGCTGTCATATTATTATTAGCGACGCTCAGTCGACTAATAATTTACTCTAGTTTTAAGCCTGGCCGGGGGCTTTAAGTTCGCTTGAAGAACCCACAGGAAACGCCCGGTTGAGCAGTCTCGACCCTCAGTGGTCAACTGCGAGATGTCATGTATAACTAACTAACTAACCGTCACCTGAAGTTCGAAGTCACGCGTTGTCACGACAACACATATTACATAGTCGTTTACTAACTGCTACTCGCGTCAATCATCATATATAACATTTCATACTAATCATCCGTGTTTAGTTGTAGTAAATACATTATTAAATTCATAGTGTAAATCTGAATGGACATTTAATTTCTCACTATAGAACCTACATCACGTTCCAACAAAAGTTCTATACAAGCATTATAAATTATAATCTATAGATTTTGGTATTTTTTTTATTTCAATCTCTTTAGTTTTATTAATATATATTTGGAATTCACTCATTACTAGCTTTTATTTGATACCAATATTGTTGTAATTTATTTTAAAAAAAAATCTTGCACTCCCTTTTTTTTTGTATTTCCAGATACAAAAAAATATTTTATAGCCTATGTCACTCTCACAATTAAGAAGAATCTAACGACACCTCATTATGTTAAAATCCATCAAGCCGTTTAGGCTACAGAGCGTGCCAAAGAAATGACATACATACTCTCGAAAAACAGTACCCTCCTTCTGGGTCAGTCGGGTAAAAAACCCATCGCCATCAAGCGGTATTCTAAACATGTAACTAAGTAAAGTTGAGCAAAAATCTTTGCTGAGAAACAATTTCATAATCACAAGTAGTTGGTTAGGAAACACTGACCTCATCTAGTTCATTATAAAAAAAAATTACGTGTAATAAAGTTGAGTGTCTAATAATAATGCGTGTAATAATAATGTGTAATCTAACTAAAATCGATTTTCGTGTCTGTCTGTGTGACCGCGATGTTCTTCTAAACTACGTAGCGGATTTTGTTGCGGCTTTTAACATCATTTAGTTTGTTTATTAGGCTTATGTGTATAAAATATTAATATTAATCTTACATTCTCTATTTGTATGACCTTTATTATGCGACCTAGTTTTTAATCATTGTTGAAGGTTTTTGTATAAAATATTTTTTTTTTATATAAAAAAAAAGAAATCTCTGTCTTTTGTCAAGTCGTAAAAACCGTGCGAGGCACGGCAGTTTTATAATAATTTACAAATGCCTGCACGTATTTTTTTGAACAGGTAAACAATATTTGATTTACTTACAACTGTCTGACATTAGCAGGCACAGCAGACCGTGGTACCCTCCTGGGTTTCGCTGCCCCTGCCATGAACCTCTGCCCAGTCTGCAGGATGAGGTCATTGAGGGCCACCACCCTTCGCCTGCGTTCCTCTGCCAACTGTATCCCACTCTGTTCAAAGTCAAACAGGAACAACTCTGCTAGGTGCTGGTCTCCCGATGTACCACGCCGTACGGAGTCCCGTAACGCTTCATAGAGACCTTTGTGTGTGTTTAATCTGGATAATAGATAAGAATTAATTATATTATCTCGAAAAAAAAATAATAGAATAAAATATTTTTATTTACAACAAAATGTTAAGTGAGTTACAGTAATCGCCACGCAAGTTGTCAAAAAAGTGGGGATTTATCGGCGCGAGGTAAGTATCCTGTTGCGTGACTTATCCCCCCCATGCCGAAAATTTGACAACTTGTTTGCCGGCTACTGTACTCTATACATGAAAAAGCATTAAGCTCTGGCCACATTGACGCGAATCCCGCGCGGGACGTCATAGCGTAACATAATGAATAGGAACTCACGCGACTACTCGCGCCAATCCGAACAGCTGTATGCTAGCTATATCAGATTTTTTTATTTGCTAGACTAAGGGCTGATTTTTCAACAGTCATATACGAGTAACTCATCTGAAGAATAAATATAACAGTTTGACATATTTTCTATACAAAAGCTCTCAAATTGAAATATTTATTGAAAAATTATAACTAAAATTTCAAAAAAAGGTTGATTGCAGCTGTCATTTTGGTCTAGCAAATTAAAAATCAGAGTTTAGTTGACACAATCAGCGCGATCGAATTACGCGAGCGAATCCCGCGCAGGATTCGGTTGTTTGGCAAGAGCTTTGATTCACATTTCATTTCAGTTTAATAGACACACAAATCTAGTTGATGATGGCCACTTACTTCTCAACAACACCACTAACACTAATACAGGCATCCTCAGCAGCATTCGCGAAGTGTGACTGAGGATGAGCAATCCTGACAAACTCCGCCAGGTCAGCGACCTTGCACAGGGTGTCAGACAACTCGTCGAAGATCTCCACCATAGGCCGGGTGGGGTTGGAAGTAGCTTCCTCTATCAACTGGTCTGTTGCTGAGATGGCCTGTTCCTTCAAGTTGGAGAATCCCTCGAAACTAATTAGTTCTGGCTTGTTGAAAAGTCCCTGGAAAGAGTTTAATAGTAAGGAACAGAAGATGGTGCGGCAAAAAATGGCGGTACAATGTCCCAGTTTTTCAATTAAATACTGTGGATGCTATTCATGCCTTTGTGCCAAAAGTGGGAGCGGGGAAGAAGCAGAGCCTATTTTGCCAGTATTGTCACATTAACAATGAGACGTAAAATGAATGTTGCATCCTCTCTTTTATCAATCTCATGGCTATTACAAGTTAAGTCTGTGTCTACATGGTTTTTGTAATGTTACATGACAGAAAACTAATTTGGAAACTGGGGCATTTTTCTGCGCTGTGACAGATATTATAGTAAAGCACCTAAAAATGTCATATAGACTGTATTCCCTTGTCCCCTCAGAAAAATAATGATAATGAAGGGACAATGGACATAGATCTAGTGGTGCTGGAATAAAAATCAAATACTTACAGTCCTTTCCCTCATTGAGTCAAACATTGGTCTTGAAGTTGGCCGCGTGTTGAATGCAGTGGCCAATGGAGACCATGTGCAGACACTGCGGCTCACTTTCTTTCTATGTCCATACCGTAAGGGCCCTGTGTGTCTTAGGAACTTCATTTTGAATTAGTTTGTGTCTGAAAAGAAACATGTTTGAATTACAAGATTTGCATTATGTCTGACCGATTGTGGCTCGAGTTGTCAGATGGGACATGTCCAGCTGATGAAAAGCTTAGCTTGCAAACCTTGCCCGATGTGGGCAACTGGGCAAAGCTTGCAAGCTGAGGACTAGATTTGCCAATCATTTGAGTGGCTAAAAATCATAAAATTATAAATAAAATGACATAAAATGACCAGGTGATTCAATCATTGTACAATTCTAGATTATATACATTATTATACAGCATCGATTGATAATACAGGAAGTCTAGCCTAGACTAAACAATAACATGCAATAAATAATCCGAAAACATTACCCTAAAAAGAGTAAATTATTATTGCTATGCATTCGTGTACAACTTTCACATGCAATAATACGTTGTATTGCGTACACGTAGAGGCTAAACTAGAAAGGGCAATAAATTTAACGGTACTACTTTCTTAAGCGATAGTACTATAGTTACATTGTTTTTCACGAAAAGAATCAATGCAACAACGGAATAATCCGGTAGGATCATAAAAGTTTTACGATAATGATTTCATGTTATTCTTTTTCAATGTTCCATTATCGCTTAGGTTGTATTAGATCATAGCATACCAATTTATGTTGAATAAGTCCTCGCACAAGCCAAATTTTGTAATATCGTGTAAAATAATATAAACAAAATATAAAAATAAACACCTTTCAACTCAAAGTCAACATTTTATTCCTGAAAATTTGTAAAAAATAATCAAAATTCACCTTTCGAAATTCTGATTAAATTTTATTTATCATGGGTCTGCGGACCACAGAACATATACCCTGTGGACAGTGACACTGTGACAGACTTGTTGAAGTCACAGACTATACCTACACATATAGAGTATTTCATTAAATAATTTGAAATTAGTCGATTTTTTTTTTTTTTTTTTGGAATGGCATCTCGTAGTGTGACCATGAGAGGTCTCGACTACTTAACCGGACTATCCTGTGGTTGCCTTTAAGCGAGCTCAAAAGCCTCCAGCCAGGGGCGAAATTAGTCGATTTCATGTAAAGTTATTTATATGAAATCGACTAATTTCAAATTATTGAATAGGGTCTTAGTTAACACTAAGACCCCGTTCCCACGGACGTAATAAAATCGCGGCGGAATAAAAACGTCTAGCGCGGTTTTTTCCCACCTTCAACAGAGTGTCCGAACGAGCGTTAAAAATCCACTTCAAACTGATTCTTCGTACAGTGCGTACTGGGCTCCGTAAAAATATTAGCGGCAGCTATTTGTGAGGCTAGGAGATCATAACAGAACCAAATAAAATGTTGGATACATCACTTGAATTTGTATATATTATTTAAAAGGCCAATTTTTGACACCATAATTTAAGTAAATAATTATGCCGAAATTTTAAATAATTATCAATTAAATAGCATAATTATGTATACTGTATTTTTGAGGAGCTCGTGGCTATAGTCTTTGCGCTCGTGCTCTAGCATGGTGCGGGTGACATTTGACGAACTGTTCCTTTTCACTCTTGAATGTTATCGCGATTTACAATCATGATTTAATATTTTAGCTGCACCCTAAATAATTATCATAATCGTAAAATACGGATTCAATAATAACTGTAGTAAATTAAATAAATTATCCTGCCAAAATGTTATTATCTACAAATAAAATCAAATTTAAAGAAAAATGAAGCAAAGTGATACACGTGTAACGTAACGCCATAGACATGTTTAGTGATGCCATGTATTGCTATTATGAGTTTTTATCGATAGTCGATATTTTTTATTAGAAAAGAAGTTTACAGTATGTATTTTAAATTTTTGTTGTTAGACATCTATAAAAGTTAAATTAGCCGAAAAAATAATACCTAGATTTTTTTTTTTTTTAATAAATATCGGTAGTGCTTTGAATGTTATTTTTTAATGTTTTGTTATTTTTATATTTTAAAATAAATTTCATAATAATATGATATATCAGACATTTTTTAAATTATTAGTAGAACGAGACTTTTGCTGTAAGAATCGTTATCGATAAAATTGAATTGTGCATATTATCACTGACCTAGTTATGCCATACTGACATGTGTCACCCGCACCATGCTAGAGCGCAAAAACTATAGGTAATAACAGCCGCACGGGTCGATCCATCAGGTTAAGCTACGCTTGCCGGGATCCGTCCGTAGATGGGTGACCATCTTTACATACCGAGACTCCTCCGTGCCTCGGAAAGCACGTTAAGCCGTTGGTCCCGGCTGTCATTCGTGGATCTTTGCTGGCAGGCTGACAGTCGTTACGGGTCAACAGAAGCCCGAAAGTCTGACAACCAGTCATACCAAGGGATATCGTACTACCCAGTTAATGGGTTGTGGAGGTCAGATAGGCAGTCGCTCCATGTAAAATACTGGTATTCAGCTGCATCCGGTTAGACTGGAAGCCGACTCCAACATAACTGGGAAAAGGCTAGGCGGATTGATATAGTACTGTATTTTCCCAAATTAAAGCCGTTTAGTGTTTACTTACTTTCTCTATGATAAACTCCACCCATATACATATGCACAGAACTGTTTTAGGATTCCATATTATAGGTAGGTAGGTACCTAATATTGGAATTGGAAACATCGGAGGTGTTATTTAAAACAAAATAACGAGCAAATATCAAATATCGAATAGATTTGTAAAATAAAGTGAGTGCGTACTGCGTACCTACGCTACTTTAACCGATATCGTCCAATAAAGTCCGATAACTAGCCAAATAAATTACTTTCATTAAGTCGGTAAAGAAAACATTGGAATAATCAGTCATGCGGTTTATTTACTGCGTTCTTCGTCTCAGCATCGCTATGCGCCACGGCCTTGAGCATGTAGCCCGTCCGCACTCTCATTTATACATAGGTAGTCTATGGTCCGCACTCTACGAGCTGGTGCGCCGTACTGACCAACGCGTGCGATTTTTTCGCGTTCGTGGGAACACAAGTGCAGAAGTTCGTATGTCGTAATTAATCAACGTTCAACGCCGAGCGTTGCAAATCAAACACCGCGTGATTATTAATCGCGCTGGGAAAAAATCGCGGCCGTGTGAACAGATGTACACCTTTCTGTTTGTTCTATTCCAAGCGCGTCACTCGATTTTATCCCGCCGCGATATTTTACGTCCGTGCGAACGTACACTTAACAGAGAAAGGACTGTTATTTATTAGGGTTCCGTACCGAAATGGCAAAAACGAAACCCTTGTAATTTCGTCATGTCCGCCCGTCCATCCGTTTGTGGACAAATTGTTACATTACAGTAGTAATGAAAATCATGTCATTTAGTTTTTTTATTATTTGAAAAAAAAAAATCTTACTCTTCTTTTATATTTTATGTCACTGTAAGATTATGAACTTCGTTAGTTTATAATCTATCTCGCGAGATTATAAACCATTTTATAAACTACGTATTGAAAAATTCATACTGTAACAAACCATTTACAATTTAACGCATTCTTTTTCGATAGTTTATAATCTACCAACCGACAAATTGTGAACTGGTATCCAACTTACATGTGACGAACGCATCTTACGCTAGTAATAGCCAAGTAACTGCGGTCTGCGACAAACTTTGAAGAAGCGCTCGCTCGGCTCGCACGCGATTGGTCGCAGTTCTAACTTAACCTAACCTAGTATTAGCTCGGGGTGCCCTGGCTTGGTTACTGCGACCAATAATTCGGCTACCATCAAGACCAGGGATAGTTCACAATTGTGAACTATCCCTGGTCTTGGTCTTGATGGTAGTAAACTTACTAGTGATAAAATCGGACAGATTGTGAACCCTGTGGTAAAAAGTGCAGTTTCGTTCAGAATTTTACGGTTTGACATGGATACGTTACATTGAGCAGTATATTACAGTTCACAAATTATCGACAGTATTTACTCTTTTACAATCTTGCAAGATAGATTATAAACTAACGGTGTTCACAATCTTACGGTGACGTATACATAGATCACTAACGTATGCCCGCGGCGAGTTCGGAAAATATCCCACGGAAACGTACTAAGTGCCGGGATAAAAAAAGTAGCATATGTTATGTCCTAACCCATGTACATAGATCACTAACGTATGCCCGCGGCTTTGCCCGCGCGGAGTTCGGAAAATATCCCACGGAAACGTACTAAGTGCCGGGATAAAAAAAGTAGCATATGTTATGTCCTAACCCATGTCATGGTCTACCCAGGTGCCAAATTTTATCCAAATCCGTTTAGCCGTTTTTGTGTGAAAGCGTAACAAACGAACTAATTCACTTTCAAAAAAAAAAAATTTTAGTTAGGATAGGATTAGGATTTCCTATTTTGTGAATGTGAGTACTTTATAGGCCTTGTAGACTCTTAAGGTGATTGCGCTGTGGTAGATCGCGAAATTCAAATTTTCTTGCGTTTTTTGCAATTTGCAAATCAGTGTAAAGTTATATCTTAATAAAAATATAATTTGCGATGATAATATTTATATATTTACGTTATTTTAACAATAAAAATCATCAATAACTATCTCTAAATTAGATTTCCTGCGGATTGGTACCTGATTTCGGAATTCACAAGAATTCGGAGGAAATCTAACAACATCTTTCTAAGATGTATTTATAATTATTATAGTTAACATTATGTGAATACGTAGTTTTTATTATCGCGAATTATATTTTGATTAAGATACAATCTGACACTGACCTGCAAATTGCAAAAAACGCAAGAACATTTGAATTTCGCGGGGTACCACAGCGGATCCCCTTAAAGGCTTCGATTTGCTGACCATTTTTAAAAAAAACCAGTGTGCGATAAAAAAAAAACACCCGTGGTTACGAGGGCTCACGGGGACAACTGTAATGAAAAATATTTGATGAAATGTTTTTAGTTGATTACATTTCTTGCCTATGCTATGAAGATGTCGCAGATTTATTTAAGAGACACCGCATTGCACCGCCCGAAATAAATCTGTGACATCTGTGCGAACTGTCAAAATCATATGAAAATTGCATTTGCAAATTCAAGAAGTTACACTGGCTGGCACCGCGATTTCTAAGGCAACCGATTGCAATGCAATGTGTATTGTTTTGATTGCTACTTACCGTAACTAACAATGGCCAAGTAATTTGCGGATACTTGCAGTGACTGAAATTTTTCGTGAACAATCACGTATCCTGTAACCTTTTTTCTTGTCATAATGGTGAGGTTAAAAACTTTTGTGTACATTTAGACTTGGCGCGATAGCGAGCTTATGGCAGTTTATTATATTATTATGATATTGATGTGATATGTTTTAGTCAACCCCACCGCCGCCGCAACCGCGTCGTTCATCTGGAGAGAGTAAAAAGGTGACTCCGCCTGCTTCAAGTATTGTGACCAGAAATGGTGCTCGCAAGGCCAAGATCCAGACTCGCGCAATGTCCGCCGGGGCTAAGGTAATAAATTAGTTATGTAGTGTGGCGCCGCCTACACAGGGCCGTGACATGTTATTTTATAGCATAACTACAGAAGTACAAATACACACAACAACAAGAAGAAAGACAGAAGAACAGCGTTCAGCCAGCTAGCCTTATTGATTGCTTCCGAGTTCTTTATGGCTATTCAATAGATAATGACCTTAATGTTGTGTTCAAACAAAGATTAAGATTGTAAGTTTTGTAAATAATAAGCAAGCTTTTGTCCTAGTGATCTTCCTCTATGTGCAAAAAAATAATATCTATCTTGAATAAATTTTATCACAGAAAATTATAAAGATTTTCATACACATAGGAAGTAAACGGAATTATTTTAAATTTAAAAACAACAATGAAACAGGTATTGAACCGGCAACATGGCACTTTAACTGCAGAACTATCATCAATCATACACATTTAGAATATATATATACAGAAGATCATGAAAAACATCCATATAAATATTATCTTCAGCTGTAAAGATACCAGTCTTATCTTTATTGCGGTACATAGAGTACATCATCTCACTATGTACCTACTCCTTTAATCATTATGTAGTTTGCATTCTAGTAACAGTTAGTGAAAATTAATTGAATATTTCATACTTAAATTCATTCAGTTTTTTAGTTGAATTTAAGTGTTCAACTAATATGTGAGTACCTGCTTTTATACTTTACTTAAGTATTACTTTTCTGTTTGTTATAAAACGATTGATCATATGGGTGTAATCACTAATCACAGTACTTGGTTTACAAATTAAAGTAATATAACATTGATGGCCAGAACAGTTTGCCGAAATATAATGTGATGTACAGACACCAGCAGGTCAAGCCACCCGAAACTATCAAATTTTCCCAATCAACCTTGAACCTAATTCGTAAGCAGTAAAGATGAAAATCTATTAAATAAATTTGACAGATTATAGTAGCTTTACCTATGTGCTGGTGTCTGTACACATTTGCGATATTTATTTATTTATTTCAGCATGGAAGACATAGCCGACGTTCGCACGGACGTAAAGATATCGCGGCGTGATTTTATCGCGCACTGGATTTTCAACTCTCGCTGTTGAGCCGAGCGTTGAGAATCCAACTTAACAATAACAGAGTGGATTCTAGCGCGTCGAAAAAACACACTGTTGGATTTTCAACTCTCGGCGCTAAGCAGAGTGTTGAAAATCCAGTGCGTGAAATAAAATCGTCGCGATATTTTTACGTCCGTGTGAAAGTCGACTTACAGCTAAAAAAAAAACTTAACAACAAAACTTTTTTACAAAAAAAAAACAACCCACTTCCAAAAAAAATTCTACAAAGTCCAAAATTTAATTTAATTTAATTTTTTTTTTCTTTCTATTCGCAAAATTACTTAATTTTTATTTATTTAAATGTAATATAAACATAACCTAAAAATAACAAAATTATATCCTAACATAACTAAACCTATTAAAAAACTAAAATATGGCATCGAAAAATTCCTCCGCATCGTTGTCGACTGGTAAAGTACCTAAGAGACTGGCGGCATTGCCACGTTGTATGGCAATGCTAAACCTCTGGCCAAGGACCAAAGCCATCCCTTGGGTCATGGGAAGTGTCAAACAGCCGCTTGGAGATTTCGTTGAATAAACCATGAGCACTCGGACCCCACGGCCCAAGGGTTTCAACCCCAAACGGCTCGAAAATATAATTACCGATAAGGTTATTATACTTTCGCCGCTTGAGGTTTTCCGCAGCCGCAGCAGCAGTGCCAGCACAGTACGCCGAGGCAGGAAGATGGGATGGCGCAAGAGTATCGACGCACGTTGCGTCCCACACTAAAAGCCTTCCCACCTTCCATGGAAATAAAGACATGCCGTCCGGTCTCTTGCCATCGTCGCGTGCCAAGCCGTTCGCCGCGTTCGCAAGGCTCGTCGGATGATGTCATTGATGTTCGCGTGCCGCGAAAAGCGATCCGCACTTCGGCTGCAAGACAGGCCGTGGTGTCCGAGGCTCTTGACAACTTCACCACAGTGACAGCGATGAGGAGAACAAGAAGGAGCTCCTAGTCGCAGTGAAGCAGCGAGGCGGAAAGTAGTGTCGTCAAACAGTCAAACAAAGTGCCTATGTTCGACGACGGTAGTGCATGAAGCCACAGACCCGACTCCCACTTACCCACAGCCAGCAGGCGCGCACGCTCTGCAGTAGTAGCAGACGTATCAAGTAAATTGTTCTGTACTACTCTGCAGAGCGGCTCATCCCACCGTCTCTGGGAAGATGAATTGTCGGGTGGATCTGAATTCGGGCAAGCGAGTCTCCAGGAATCCATAGCCTCGGTGAAACAAGGCACATCAAAATTAACCAGTGTGGAGGTTAGGATTTTCCTGATTAATTTCTCTGTGCCGTGGACCGAGGATATGAATGCTGGTAAACTAATACTAGAAATTTTGCGGACGCCGCACGGTGGGCTGAAAATCGGCTTTCATAGACTTAGGCATTTTATTTTGCAAGTGCGAGTTTTTTTGCCGGATATCACTTCTATTAGTTATAAAAATATACAAAAATGACACCAGAATTGATTCTGCACAAAAACGAAGGAATTATAATTTTTTTACGAAAATTTTGTATGGAGCTAGTATGAAAAATCGAAATATTTCTAAAACGGCAGCGATAACCGTAATATCCTTATAGGGGGTTATAGTACTAATTATTTATGATTTTTTGACATACGTTACATAATGGTTGTAGATGCCTTTTTTTTTTTAAAAATCGTCAAAATATTTTTATTTATTTTTACATATTTAAACGTTCCTTTTAGTGTTTAAGTTGAAGAATTCAGAGCTTTAACAACTCTTATCATAAAATAGCATCACCCCTATAGACCTGAAGGACTAGACAGAGGTGTGTAGTGTCTTGTTGATCTTGTAAGATTTCCAACAATACCAAATAGTTGAATATCAGTGTCAAAGTGCCCATGCTGTCGCTTCTTTTTGAAAGATAGGGGAATGAAATTGTTAATTGATCATACCCTAAAAGTATGATTACAACATAACCGGACACATAATAATAATAATATCCTTATAGGGGATTATAGTACTAACATTATTTATTTTAACATATGAAACTGTTCAAAACGATCCATGAACTGTGTCAAAGTTAAGAACATCGTTAGGAAGCATGCTTTTTCCCCAAATATTAAGAATATGTG
This sequence comes from Cosmia pyralina, assembly GCA_946251885.1. NCBI lineage: Eukaryota > Metazoa > Arthropoda > Insecta > Lepidoptera > Noctuidae > Cosmia > Cosmia pyralina. The sequence goes on from OX276343.1 coordinate 25,600,316, forward strand.
AAAAAAAAAAGACTGTATATTAACTTTTTATTGATAGGTAATTTAAATAAAACAGAAGTAACAAAAATAATATCTAATAAATTCAATTATACAAAATACATATTTGAAACTATAATTTATGAAATTATTAACTAAACATATTGGTACAATAAACTAACATAAATAACAAAAGAACATAAAGAAAAATAATTAAATTTTACAAATTTTCTTTACAACTTTCGTTGTCGGACTCCAATTCCGAGTCAGAATCCAGATCGGATATACCTACAAACTCGAACTCAGTTTCCGGAAACTGTATTAGGTCGAGAGTTTCAGCAAAAAAGGTTGTCTTCCTTTTGGCATCTAACTTCGGCCTTTGTGCACTTAGAAAAGGATCTGTAGAAACAACAAGCATATTTAGGATATCTTGATTAGAATCTTGCCTGCTTCTTTTCCGCGAATGATGTTCCCGGAACCTCCTAAAATCTTTGTTTCGAGACTCTGAGGCTTCTTCCGAGAGAGTCCCAATCGGGACAATATCATTTTTTTCGATTATGTCAGCTCCGTGTATTAATAGTTTATGTACGGTTGATGACATGTAGTACCAGTCGTATAATTCCACGTACTTTTCTGCTGTTTTGCGAGCAAAATCTTTAAATTTGATGACATCGATCTTCTCACCAGATGTTATTGCTTGCAAAATAACAGCAAATCTTTTTATCAGGTCCAACCCAGTAATAGCTGCAGTTTTATTGGGAAACTCGAAAAACTTCCTTGCGGTATTCCCGTCATTGGTAGTTCCCGAGCCTTGTTTTACTATATCAATTAACAGATTGAGCTCCTCTTTAAATTTATTTTGAATGTTTTTTTTTCTGTTTTGTAACATATCTTTATGCTCATTACTTCTTGCTGCCCACTGTTTGAAGTCAAGTCTGTACGCAATGTGTAACAGACATTCCATGCAATTTATACGGGCATGTAGGGATGATAGGCCAAATTCATATATGTCAGAACACACAGTTTTTGATGTTACAGCATCTAAGTGGTTCATTTCTGTTGGTTTTGCTAAGCACAGGTAGCATGATGCATTTGATCTAGCTTCAGAAAGGTACGTGCAGACTTTTGCGTCGATCATTGTCATCATTAGTTTATGAGTCACCCTGTTACTATTAATGCACTCTGTGGGGTTAAGGGCCTCAATTTCCTCATCCATTTTTCTTTTGTTATCAATGACAACTGCATGGCTTTCTTTTACAAAAGTGAACTGAACCGGACGACAATAAAAAGTTGAGCATGGTTTCGGGTTTGTCCATATAGTATTATCTCCATCTGTCAGTTTCAGTGGCACCAAGGAGGTCATGAAAATGCTTGAATCATCATGCTCGCCGTCCATTTTCTGCTTGTATCGGCTTTGATTGGAAGCACCATCAAATCCCCACTTCGATATCAGCTTTAACTGCTTATTTTCCACATTATCAGAAAGACTTTGAAGAATCCGCTTCACCGTGATGTCAAGTAAAGCTTGAAGTGTAATTCTAGCTGATGAATCCGTAACTGATACTGATTGATTAGGAGGGTAGCATGCAAGCTTAGTTTGTTGCAGTTTATAGTAGGATGGGTAAATATCCTTAGCACCTTCCCGAATGGCAGTCTCTCGCAACGTAATATATTGCCACTTTGAAAGCTTAAGTGAAAGAAGCAATCCAAGTGCTTTCTCTGGTGTAAATATTACTGTTTTCTTAATGCTTTCCTTGATTTTAACGGCAGCTTCTGGATTTTTGATCATATATTTGATTACAGATGCGATATCTTCATAACCTTCTTCTTTTAAACGTGCTGCAGCTGCATATGCCAATTCACAGGAATCCTCGCCTATGTGCTCACTAGATCTTCTCTTTTTCTGTTTGCTTCCCAGATCTTTGAATGGTTTTCGGGACCTTTTTGTCATTGTTCCAACAGTCGATGATGTCGAAGGTTCTGGAGAGACTGAGCGTGCTCTTGGTATCTCATCAACAGTTGGTTCTTGATTTATTAAAGTTTGCACGCAACTCGGCCAATCAATATTTGCTTGCAACCACTCTCCGTACGTATTTCTAAACTTATCAAAGAATCGTTTAGATTTCTGCCACCTGTTTAAAGCAGCTCGCGTGAATCTCCGGCAAAATTCTTTGAGAGTTACTTGATCTTCGGCAGAAAGGCAATCGCCTATGCGGGACACAATTGCACTAAACAATACTTCATGATTAAATGAAGGACACTCACTTTTTAGAAGAACAAACAAATCTAAGTTGGTGATTAAACTTTCCATTCTAAGATTTTGTAGTCGCAAAGCAAATAGTTTTAGTGTTAGCAGTTACACGGTTGTGAACAATCTAAATTATGGAACTAAATTATAGCCCTTTTATTGTATAAAGTCAATAATTAGTTAACTACCCTCATTAAAGTTATAAAAGATATGATAATAAAAATTCATAATCGTCAAAAACATTTCGTAGAACTCATAGTAGACCTAATCAACATTAGCAAATCACATTAGCTCACTAATTATAAAAAGGTGAATGCAGTTCTTAGTTGGTATTGTTGCGAGATATTTCAAATCATTTAATCACTTAATAGGCTCATTAGAATCAGAAGACTACAACCATCATTCTAATTACTTAATTACTTGTCATCAGACTCATTAGATGACTACACAATATGTTATTTTGTATTTTGAACGTATGCAAGGTTTTAAAATTCCTTTTGTGTCGATATTATTATGTGTCCGGTTATGTTGTAATCATACTTTTAGGGTATGATCAATTAACAATTTCATTCCCCTATCTTTCAAAAAGAAGCGACAGCATGGGCACTTTGACACTGATATTCAATTATTTGGTATTGTTGGAAATCTTACAAGATCAACAAGACACTACACACCTCTGTCTAGTCCTTCAGGTCTATAGGGGTGATGCTATTTTATGATAAGAGTTGTTAAAGCTCTGAATTCTTCAACTTAAACACTAAAAGGAACGTTTAAATATGTAAAAATAAATAAAAATATTTTGACGATTTTTAAAAAAAAAAAGGCATCTACAACCATTATGTAACGTATGTCAAAAAATCATAAATAATTAGTACTATAACCCCCTATAAGGATATTACGGTTATCGCTGCCGTTTTAGAGATATTTCGATTTTTCATACTAGCTCCATACAAAATTTTCGTAAAAAAATTATAATTCCTTCGTTTTTGTGCAGAATCAATTCTGGTGTCATTTTTGTATATTGTTATAACTAATAGAAGTGATATCCGGCAAAAAAACTCGCACTTGCAAAATAAAATGCCTAAGTCTATGAAAGCCGATTTTCAGCCCACCGTGCGCCGAGGCCTCCCGAATCATACGAATGGGAAGAGTAGCTTGTGCCCAAGCGCGGTCGTCCATGGCCACATTTAAGATCGAAGATAAAGTATGCCGGATAATTTTGTCCATTTTGTCTAAAAGGTGAGTGTGCTTCCATAAATGGGAAGCGCGAAGGAAATATGTTAATTTAGGGCCGAAACAGCAGTAATGGATTAATGTTATGGCCGAATGCATGTTAATTTGGAGCAATCTTTCCGAAACTTCATTGAAAACAGGAAATTAATTTTCATATATTGGAGACCCAAGGAGGCGAAGAGAGTTCTTTTCAATAAGTTTGATTTCTGGGGCTATTGCGTTAAATTTGGGAAGTGTTAGATATCTGTCAGTATCGTCCGCTAAGAATAGTTTAAATAAATTTAATTTCGGAAGTCGGTGTCTTTGGATCTGTATTTTAGTTTTTGCCACCGACTTCCGAAATTAAAGTTATTTTTCACTTTTTAGTATTTTTTTGGAAGTCTGTTGTTTTTTTTGTAAAAAGTTATTTATTTTTCACTTTCTAGTGGGTCAGATTGTAAATTATCTAAGTTACAATAGACTAATGTCAACTGCTCATTACCTTTTACAAAATATTGCTTTTCTCGATACAAGGACGTTAATTGTTGAGGTCTCCCAGTAAGAAACCAGGAGAACTGGAACTGATGGTGAAGTCCACCACCACCACCACTCCACTTCAACATATGTATTGTGACGAACATAAATTGCTCAGCAATAATCAAATCACAACCCGTGGAATACGCATTATTGAGTAGTTCCGATGGCTATAGTGGTCTTCCTCATCAGTTCCACTTCACCAAATGGTGCTTTCCGGGAGCAAATTCACGAGTTACTATAAAAAATACCCAAATCGCTATAGGTGTGCCTATAAAATTTGAAGGTTTCCCTCGATTTCTCTGGGATGCCACATCAAATGCTGGTTTCCTTATCATGGTACCACCCTTGGGATATCTCATTTCCAATAAAAAAGAATCGTCAAAATCTGTTCATAAACGACGAAGTTATCCGCGAACACACATAAAGAAAAAATATACAGGGTGTTTGGCAGAACGTTGAACATACGAAAATGGTGGATAGGTGGGGTCATCTGCTACTTACTCAGCCCTAATTTATTTGGCCCTGGCCCTCCGGATATTTAATTTTTTTTTTTTTTTTGCTTTTTTCTAGTTTCACCACTTAACTTTAAAGTGTAATTTTTATTAAAAATGGGTAAAACAGGCAATACTTTGTTTTTTTTTTTTAAATCTTTAATGTTGGCAGATTCTTATAAAATTATTGTTTTATTCAGATGTTAGCTAGAAAAAAAGTTATGAGTCCTCAAACTTACAGAAAGGTGTAAAAAATTACTTAAATCTTAATTTCAACTTGCATTTAAAAAAAAACAAAAAATGATTGAGGAGTTCCAATTCTAGCAAAACATCCCTAGTGTGTGACCTTTCTAATGGTATGTAATTTGCTTTTATAAAAAAAAAACTTTAAGAGTTATTTCATAATTTTATCAAGTAGGAAATTTTTGACGAAACTCTACCTTTACGGAAAGTGAAATGTTTTGCGAAATTTAACACTGCAAGGTTCGTAAAATTTAAATGATCGACGGCTTGCCAGTAGCAGTGGTGCAAATTGACATTCACTATTCCCTTGGGATGGTTACACAAAGCAGGTGGAAATTTTATTTCACTCTTGTGCAGTCAAAGCTTATTCTTTCTCTCTTTCACTCTCGTGGCACCGTGACGCCTCAGAATGAATTCTTTTCTTTTATTCAGTCCAGACTTAACTGCCTCTGCGATCTCACGTGCCCGTTACGCTTACGTTTGTTTTTGTTCACTTCGTTTTGTTTTATTGTTATCACTAGTTTTGTAACCTGTTAGTTAAGTTTTTTGTTATTACTGTTACCTGTTGTTATTGGTAAAGAAATGGCTGCTTTTACCAGTGAGGAATACGCGGACATGTTGTTAGCGTATGGAAGCGCTAATGCTAATTCGCGTGAAGCACGAAGGATTTATCAAGAGCGTTATCCCAACCGCCGAGTACCTAGTCATCAGACTTTTGCGAGTCTATGGTCTTTCAACACGATGGCTGCCCAGCTCACTGGAGTCTGATTGTACGTGAACATTTGGATAATTGTTTCCCAAATTCGTGGATTGGCAGGGAGGACCAATTCCCTGGCCTCCGCGATCGCCCGACCTCACTCCGCTCGATTTTTACGTGTGGGGAAGAGCAAAGGAACTAGTTTACACTACAGAAGTAGAAAGTCGAGAAGATTTGATAAATCGAATTAATGCTGCTTTCGAAGTTATGCGACAGGAGATGCTGCTGCGCACAACAACTGTAGAAATCAGACGTAGATGCCGCGCCTGTATTGTAAATGAAGGGCGTCAATTCGAACATCTGTAATTTATTAATTAAATAAATTATTTAAAATTATTTAATTGTTTCATTAACGCTCCTAACTGGTACAGCTATTTTCTTTGTACTTAATTCAAGAACTTACATAATTTTAATCGATCATTTAAATTTTACGAACCTTGCAGTGTTAAATTTCGCAAAACATTTCACTTTCCGTAAAGGTAGAGTTTCGTCAAAAATTTCCTACTTGATAAAATTATGAAATAACTCTTAAAGTTTTTTTTTTTATAAAAGCAAATTACATACCATTAGAAAGGTCACACACTAGGGATGTTTTGCTAGAATTGGAACTCCTCAATCATTTTTTGTTTTTTTGTAAATGCAAGTTGAAATTAAGATTTAAGTAATTTTTACATCTTTCTGTAAGTTTGAGGACTCATAACTTTTTTTCTAGCTAACATCTGAATAAAACAATAATTTTATAAGAATCTGCCAACATTAAAGATTAAAAAAAAAAAACAGAGTATTGCCTGTTTTACCCATTTTTTATAAAAATTACACTTTAAAGTTAAGAAAGTGGTGAAACTAGAAAAAAGGAAAAAAAATAAAATTTAAAATATCCAGAGGGCCAGGGCCAAATAAATTAGGGCTGAGTAAGTAGCAGATGACCCCACCTATCCACCATTTTCGTATGTTCAACGTTCTGCCAAACACCCTGTATATACGTAGGCTGCACTAAAAGTATCGGGAATAGAATATTTCCATTGTTCCTTTCATATTAAAATCTTTTTAATTGAAAACTCCTTGGTTTTAAAAATCGAATACCATTTATTTATTTAAAAAAAGATTCTCGGTCTTGTCACAAGGTTTTGTCAAACTTGTTTAGTCGTTGAGAAAATGGAATGGACTCCAGAAAATTCAAGAGCGATGATTTATTATGACTTTCAAAGTGGTTTAACACAAAAACAGCGTGTTGACCGGATGATTTCTGCATTTGGTGATGAAGCCCCATCCAAAACCACAATTTATCGCTGGTTTGCTGAATTTCAACGTGACGTGTCAAGCTCAGTGATGATCCCCGTCAAGGTCGTCCAAAAACAAAACTAAAACCCAAGAAAACGTTGATGCTGTGCGTAAGCTGATTGAGGAAGATCGACATGTGACATTTGGCATGAGTCAAATACAAATAATCTTGCATGAACAATTAGGTGTAAAAAAGTTGTTTTCCCGATGGATACCGCATTCGCTCTGTGAAGAGCAAAAAGCGGCTCGCGTTACTTGGTGCGTCAGAACTCTCGAAAGATTCCACGCAGGATCCTCAAATGCTGTATACAGCATCGTATCAGGTGACGAATCCTGGATATACGCGTACGAACCCGAAACATAAAACCAGTCACGAGTTTGGGTGTTCGAAAATGAGTTAAAGCCAACAAAAATTGTTCGTTCACGGAGTGTTGCAAAAAAAATGGTGGCCACGTTTGTCTCCAAAACCGGCCATGTTGCGACTATTCCTCTTGAGGGACAAAGAACGGTTAATGCAGAATGGTATGCTAGCATTTGTTTGCCACAGGTCGTTTCTGAACTCCGTAAAGAGAACTGCAACCGCCGCATCATCCTCCATCACGACAATGCGAGTTCTCACACCGCGCACAATACAAAAGAGTTTTTAGAGCAAGAAAAAACATAGAATTATTAGACCATCCGCCGTACAGCCCCGACCTAAGCCCTAATGATTTCTATACTTTCCCTAAAATAAAGAATAAATTGCGTGGTCAGAGATTTTCATCCTGAAGAAGCTGTGGACGCCTACAAAACGGCCATTTTGGAGACCCCAACTTCCGAATGGAATGGTTGCTTCAATGATTGGTTCCATCGTATGGAAAAATGTGTCAAATTTCGCGGAGAATACTTCGAAAAGCAATAAATACATTTTTAAATAGTAATGTTGTGTCCCTTCCTTGACTCCCGAAATTTTCAGTGCCGCCCTCGTATATATATAATAGGTCTTTACCTATGAAATTGCCGTTTTGTATGAAAAAATTTAAACGAATTTTTTTCATGCATTTTTTATTTGTATTAATCGAAGTAATCACCCATGCAATCAATGCATCTTTGCCAACGCAGTGGCAGTTTATTGATGCCCTTCTTAAAGAAATCAGCTGGACGGGAGGCAACAAATTCTTCAAAGGCATTTTGTACTGCCTCTCGGGTATTGAATTTTTTTCCCGCCAAGAAGTCATCCAAATTCTGGAAAAAAGTAGTAGTCTGAAGGCGCAAGGTCTGGTGAGTAGGGCGGATGACGGAGAGCTTCCAACCCCAGTTCTTGCAACTTGGAGACCGTCTGCTGTGCAGTATGAGGTCGCGCGTTGTCGTGCAGGAGCAGCGGAGACGAGCGATTGACCAATGCTGGTTGGAGATGTGCCAGCTTCTCCATCATTGTGTTCAGTTCTTAACAGTACACATCTGAACTAATGCTCACCCCGTTTGGTAAGAAGCTGTGATGAATCACACCGGCGCTAGACCACCAAACAGTGACCATCACTTTTCTAGGGGTAAGTTTTCGTTTAGGGCATTGTTTAGGTGCTGAACCAGGATCCAACCAACTTGCTGAGCGCTTGCGGTTATCAAACAGAATCCATTTTTCATAGCAGGTAACAATGCGGTTCAAAATTCCTTCATTTGTGTGTCTGTTGAGCAGTGCAAGGCACGTCTCGACGCGTACTTCGCGCTGGCGATCATTGAGTTCGAGGGGCACCCATTTCTCAAGCTTTTTTACCTTGCCAATTTGACGCAAATGGGCCAATATTGTTTTGACGCTAACGTCGAAAGCTGCTGTTAATTCAGCCGTAGATTGTGTATCATCAGCTTCCATAATCGCCTTTAATCCGTCAATGTCGACCAAAGTCTTCGGACGACCGCGAGGTTCATTTTTCAGGTCGAAATTTCCAGAACGGAAGCGAGCAAACCAATAACAAGTGGTGCGTTGGTTTGTAGTGTTAGCTCCGTAAACGTCGTTGATGTTGCTTGCCGCTTGTGCCGCGTTGCTGCCACGACGGTACTCATATTCCATAATTACTCGAATTTTTAACGTATCCATGATGACGAAAAAGATTGAAATGCGATTAAAATGTAACACTAATCAATAAACAAATTACTACTTTTGGAAAAAAAATCCTTGTTTTTAAAATAAAATTAATTTTGAAATTAGAATTCTTAGCCAAACAAAAATTATTTTGATTTGAAATGGCCAGTACTGCAGAACGGCAATTTCATAGGTAAAGACCTAAAATACGACGGCTGCCTTTTAAGTTGTATCATTTGAAGTAAGTATAGACAATCTAATAGATTATTACCATTTATTGTTTTTCAAAGAATTCTCCGCGATGTTTAATACTCTTTTGCATGCGTTCGAACCAGTTTTTAAAACATTTATTCCACTCCGAAGTGGGGGTAGTCAAAATGGCCGATTTGTATGCGTCAACAGCTTCTTCAGCGGGTGATCTAAAATTTCGACATTTTGGGTACTCAAAAACATCTTTGTATCGCGGGCAGTGTCCGAACTTGCATTGTTATGGTGCAGTATCATACGACGTCTTGGTCTTGAGTTGTTTTTTCGAAACTCTGTGACGACTTGTGGCAAACAAACAGTGGTATACCAGTCAGCGTTAACCGTCTTGCTATCTTCTAGTACAATAGTGGCGACGTGACCTTTTGCCACAAACGAGGCAACCATTTTTTTTTAAGTGCTCCGTGAGCGTATGACTTTGGTCGGTTTTGGCTCATCTTGGAAGACCCAGACAGTTGACTGCTACATGGAATCTGGATCGTAAGCATATATCCAAGCTTCGTCACCACTAACCATATCATAAACGTGTTTTGACTCTCCTCGGTTGAATCGCTGCAGAGTTTTGCGACACCATCTAACAAGGGCTGCTTTTTGGTCATCGCTAAGCAAAAGTGGTATGCAACGAGAGATCAACTTTCTTATGCCGAGTTCTTCGTGCAGGATTTTTTGGATAGTAGTCCCTGAAATGCCCACGGCTGCCTCTATTTCACGGTATGTCACGTGACGATCTTCGACGATTAGCTGCCGCACGGCATCGATATTCTCTTGCGTCGTGGCGGTTTTTGGACGACCATCACGTGGCTTCTCACTGAAGCTAGAGTACCCACGTTGAAATTCTAAATACCAGCGTTCTACAGTCCTAAGACATGGTGCTGCATCACTAAACACAGAAGTGATCTCCTCAAAGCACTAAAGTCGCGTTAATCAGGTATTCCTAGTACAGGCTCCAGTCTCCACAACATCAATGTATTTTTGTATACACAAATTATGTATTACTACTATAATTGTGGTGGAGAAAATAAACGTTTTTTTTATTATTATTTTTATCATTATTAATCCCCTTTGAAAGTTGTAGAAAATTATCGCACGCATATTTTCCCTTGATATTTCCATTTTTACAACCGACTTGTCACTTTTGAATAGACGCTACAATAAAACTCCGATCAAAAAACATTCTTTTGTTTTCTAATTCTAAATTCAAAAAGATGAATAAGCCATATTTTTTTTTTTTTAATAATTGCGGGAGGTTTGCTAACGACACGACCTTAAAGGCAGCCCTCGTATATGTTCGAATTGAAAAACCTCCTTTTTTTGAAGTCGGTTAAAAAAGGGAAACAATAGTCAACAGAAAGCCAATTACAAGTCCTCGCGTTTTATATTGCTTTTTAATTACATAGTATGAAGCCAAAGACATTAAAATAAAGTTAAACATTACAAATATAATTAGCTAAAGAACTGCCATTTTTGCATAAATTATTTTTAAAGAAAACACCTGCAAACTGTTATGTTGCTTCTAGTAAAAGAAGAATATAGTTTGCAGCAAAAGTAAATAAATGATCAGTTTGTCTCGAGTTTTCTGTTTTGTGACTGTGTTTGATCTGGAGTTATGAAAAACCTTTTTGGTAATTTTTGAGCTGGTTGATGATAATGTTTTTATTTATGTTTTATGTTCTTCTACTAGTTTTTTTTTATTTGTGCTTCTGTCAGTTTATCTGTGTCTTTGAAGTGTTTATTAATGAACTTCAAAACATTATTATTTTATTTAATAAACTATATTGAAGAACATTATTTCTTTAAACCCAAGACTTATTTATATCAGTTTAATTCGTAATTCTGAAGAAAAACATTGCCTTTCAGTTGTATATTTCTGCAACAAAAATTTTGCGATAGTAAATTGAGGCACCATGTTTCAGTGTAATTGTATGTGTGTTGCAGCCATCTGCATTAGTGGTTGCTGCAAAACGGAAAGCACAGCAGAAGAAGAAGCACGGCTTCCAAATAGAACTAAGGGATCATTATCAAATTGTAAGTTATAAACAGTTTATAGTCCGACCGTGGAAAGAATGCGTTATTGACACCTGTCAGTTTCATACTAACGAATATGTGTTTTGCGAATTTGATCCTTATTACAACTAGAAATTGTCTAACTGACAGGTGTCAGGAACGCAATCTCTCGATGGCCGGACTGTAGTTCAGTATTAACAGTTATAGTCCAAGATCCCAGAGCCACCAGACCTTACTTATTTTCTGATTAACAAAATGTGTAGGATGGGGCTGATGGTCAATTTTCAGGCATTAGGTACTAAAGTTAGCTATGTAAAAATTTTACTCGCTTTTATTAAAGTCTGACTGCTGATTTTTATGTATGTTTTACAGAATATTTTTAATGAACATAAATGTAGGGAACAGCAGATTTTTTTACGCGATTTCAGGTTTGGTCCCATAGTAAAAGTTGTTTGGTATCATGAGTACAACATGTCTATATGTGTATATGTGTAGTCGGGTTATTTACACCATTTATAACTCAAGAACGGCTGGATCGATTTTTACGATGTTCGATTTGTTGGATTTGTCTCCGCCCCGAATAGCAGAATAACTATTAAAACATAAGGAAAAATTCACAAAAAAAAAATGAATAAAATTCATTTTCTTATACATGAAATTTGGACAGCAACCTGCCTTCTTCTTCATGCTTTTTTTTTTTCATACAAAGCTATCTGTTGGACGGGGCAAGTAGATTCAAATGGTTCTATTTTCATGTAAATTTTGACATTCAAAAGTGCCTTACAAAAATCCACATACTGCCTGCAATATCATTTCTCCTTATATTAAGTCCAACCAAAGGTAGATTCACAATAAATGCGCACTCCTGAAATTGCCTATAGATTGAGAGTGATGACCTGAAAAGAGATGCTTTTGATGCTTTTTTTTTTTTGAATAGCTGATTAAGTAATATATTATGTTAAACTTGACTTCTGAAGAACAAAGACCTAGCACGAAGTCGCAACAAACGTAACGTAAAACGAAAGATTTTTGAATCGAAAATAGAACTATGCAATAGCATTTTGGTTTAAATGTTTGCGACAAGCCCAATAAAGTTATACATGACTGGCTTCTGCCCGCGACTATGTGGGGGTGAAATTTCTTGCTCTCCCGACCCATCCCGTCACATCGCATCGCCTGCGCTATTACTTCGTTTTCGCTAAGCGTTTTTCCTGACTTTCTTTCTTTTTGCTCGGCTCCTAAATGTCATAGCGTGATGTTAAATAGCCTATAGCCTTCCTTAAGAATTGGGCTATCAAGTGCAAAAATAATTTTTCAAATCCGACTGGTGGTTCCAGAAATTAAACAAACAAAAATACAAACTCGTAGATTCAGGTTTATTATAGCTTTATTAGTATAGACAGAGGAGCTCGTGGCTAAGTAATAACAGCCGCACGGGTCGATCTATCAGGTTAAGCTACGCTTGCTGGGGTTGGTCCGTGGATGGGTGACGATCTTTACATACCGAGACTCCTCCGTACCTCGGAAAGCACGTTAAGCCGTTGGTCCCGGCTGTTTTTCGTGGATCTTTGACAGTCGTTACGGGTCGTCAGAAGCCCGAAAGTCTGACAACCAGTCTTACCAAGGGGTATCGTATTACCCAGTTACTGGGTTGTGGAGGTCAGATAGGCAGTCGCTCCATGTAAAATAATGGTATTCAGCTGCATCCGGTTAGACTGGAAGCTGACCCCAACATAGTTGGGAATAGACTATAGGCAGATTGATTGATTGAGATAGATGTTTCAGAAGGGTGTGGCGAAAATTAAGGGTGTGGTCGACTATTTTATTTTTTTTCACGATTACGATGTTGGTTCCATGGAGAAAGTTGTTCAGTTTGATGGTCTGTACGCACGGCTACAGATCAAGTATACATTTCCAGTATAAGCTGATCTCGCATTGTATAGGATTTCCTTACAATGAGAGGTCAGTGTAAACTGGAAATGATGTGTAGCCGTGTGTACCACACCCTTAATTTTCGCCACACCTTTCTGAGACTCATTGTATACCTATGTATATGATGACAAATTATGCACTAAACTGCAAAGATTTGTATTTGTTTTATACAGAATAACTCGCGTAGCGGGTATCAATGCAGCACTTTATGCCTATCATGGTTACGTAGCATCAATTCTCCGCTACGGCATTATAATATGGGGCAATTCTGTTGACATTATTAAAGCATTCCGAGCCCAAAAAAAATGTATCCGATCAATAACTAAAGCCCAACCATTAGAAAGCTGTGTCCCGCTCTTTAAAAATTTAAAAATATTACCAGTACCATCTTTATATATATTCGAAATCTGTGTCTTTGTACACAAAAACATAGCTTTATTTCAAGTACATAATGATGTTGTAATAAGAAAAAGTCGAAATATCTACAGATTATGTGTACCCCAACAAAGAATTAAACTATTTTCCAATAATGTTTACTGTATGGCAATTCGTGTTTATAATAAATTACCTAATGTTTTTAAAAATCTTAATTTCATGACATTTAAAAAGAAATTATTTAACTTTCTATTGCATAAGTGTTACTACTCAACAAATGACAAAAATTTGATTCAACATTTAAATTAGGTGACGACTTGACTCTGTGTTCCTAAAGAGAATTAATTAACGATGATATTGTATTAAATAATTCTTTAAATTGTATTTAATAATTCTTGGCATTATATTTAATTACCCATGACGTTGTATTTAATAATTCTTAACATTATATTTTAATTATTCTTGACATTGTATTTGATAGTATCTAATTAACGTTTTCCTTAACCTTAACCTACATTTAATTTAGATTCTGTAAAATATTTATACGCTGGAAACAGCAGAATATTATGGACGTCATACTTTGTGTAACACCTTTACAACAATATTCTAACAAATAAATAAATAATTATTATTACTATTTAAATTGTCTTTGACATATCTCGGGACCCTGGGGTCGCGGACCTTTGGAAGGCGTACGAGGAGCCGAAGCCAACTCGCAGAGGCCCCTTAGACAATTTTAAATGAAAAGAAGGCACCAGCCGACGATTATCCCTGTATGCACTATGCAATTGCACCCAAGGACAACCCCCGGTGGTGCAGAACTATTGCAGAACATGGAAACAAAACACATTGGGCCTATGGGTTTGGGTGGCTATAGTGGATTGGGTACCTTGAACTATGGAAGAACTATATCCCCTGCCTGACCAATGTTATATTATAATATTATACACAGATAAATTGGCAGGGGGTGACTTGCACACTCAATAATGGGCCCCCGGAAACGGTCGCTAGCAAATAGTGACGTAGCGACAAGGGGCAACATGTCCTGAGGTGCTTGAGGAGTGGAGAAACTCAAACTCAAACTCAAAGCATTTATTTCAATTAAACCAATTACAGGCACTTTTGAATTGTCAAGGGGTCGGTCAGTCAAAAAGATGAAGCTAGGCGCCCATTCCAAAGCATAGTAGGTACCTATGGAGAAGAACGGGCAAGAAACTCCACGGACACTCTTTTAAATCAAGATATGGTTACAAAATAATGGTTACATCATTCATGTTGAAATTTTACATGTGAGAACGATGCAGAACGTTAAAAGCGTCCTTAAAAAAAAAAAAACAATTCAAATATTTAAATTAAATTAAAATAAGCCGTGGCCGCTAAGGTATGATCAGCCTTCACTGACAGCGCTTGTTCACGAACCTGACGCATGGATTAGCTAAATGATCCAACACGCGCCACCATCAGCGAGACATTAGAGTAGAGAGGTATTCCACGGCTCTCAGAACAATCCCAGAGCCCGGAAGATGGTCAAGATCCCTACAAGCACTTATTGGAATACTTCCTTCCTCCGAGCACGTTTGCTCTTGCGAATCTCCACTCAAGCCGGCCAATAAAGACAAGAATGAGGTGGGAGCTCTGTTCCCGTCAGTGTTCACTCCAGCCGGCCAATAAAGGCAAGCCAGAGGTGAAGAACAAGACTTCTCCCGGGAAATAGGGTCCGTGGGGTCGCTACTGCCCAACAGCTCGCCACATGCTGCCCTGCGGGTTCACCTATCTCTCTTGGTCTGGCTCCTCACCCTAGACCTATTTCGACAAAGTAAACTCCATCGGCACAGACCCAGAGTTCGGAGCGCGCAAGCCCCACCACGACGTCAACGAAGAGATACAGCGGTGGGGTTATTATTATTTTAAAACTAGTAAATATTATGTGCGAAATGACTATTTTCAGCTTTAAAATCGTTCCAATTTACGTTACGTCTTCTCCGCGCGTTCGTGATAGGCCCGCTAATCTAAAGTAACTACATTAGTACCCAACTATCATTAACATACACAATGTAGGTTGCAAGCACCGAGTTTTATGGCACTAAACTAAATGATGAACACGTTTATGACTGTTAGCTTGCTTTACTATGTAATTTAGATTATAATTTAATAGCTTTTATTGTCTTAAGAAGTTAAATGACTCAAAGAAATAGTGAAAGGCAGACATTTTGGAGATTATATTTTGATACCTTTGCTATCAAATAAATCTCATTTTTGTCTTATTACAATTTTTAACACTTTCAAGGACACGGTACGGCTATAGCCCTCATATCAATAAAACTTCTGTTGTCCCGTTTACCGCTTAAGTCCTGACTGACCTACTCATCAACGCCCAGCCCAAATCCTTAAACCTAGACAGCTGAAATTTTGCACAGAGGTTCCCTTTATGATGTAGATAAGGAATAAGGAAGGATTTCCCGGAAGTACGTTCCCAAAAGATATTTTCCGATAACCACGCGGGCGAAGCCGCGGGCACAAGCTGGTATCAAAATAAATAAATAATCTAACTTGCTCCAGTTAATAGACTTGAATAGACTAAAACCTAGCCAAAGACGAATCAAAACAAAAATCATGTACTTAGATAGGAAAAAAGTGGTAAGTACTCGAATTTTAAGCACACTAACAGACATGCAGGCTCGATGACTTTCAGGCAGACAGACAAACAAACAGTATGCGTCAAACTTTATGGCGGCTCTGAAGTGCGCTACTCGCTGCGCAGTACCCCACCCCTCACCCCCGCTGACACATGTATTTGTTACTGCGCAGCGACTCGCCTCATGTTCCAAGCTGCCATAAAATTTGCATCGGGCTGTACCTATGCAGACAAACGGAAAGATACACGCTGTCTTTTGTAATATTACTGGACTACTAGAATTCATTCCTAACATCATTTTATTATTCCAATTTTCCAGGCCATGGATTCTAAAACGAAGGTGAAAGGTGAAACAGGGCTGGTGACAGAGCCGCGCATGGCGGAGCACCGATGTCTGTGGGACGACCAGTACCCTGAGTGTCCGGAGCGACTGACTAGCGTTATAGAGAGGTGAATAACACTGGCAGACTATAAGAATTTATCTTTAGTTCAGTCAGACCACAGGGTCCATAAAAAAAAACAACAGCAACATCATCATTCTCCTGCCCTTATCCCAATCTATTTGGGGTCGGCGCAACATGTCCTTTTTTTCCATACTTCTCTATTATTCGTCATCTCGGTAGTCACCCCCTTTCTAGCCATGTCATCTTTCACACAATCCATACATCGTTTCTTTGGTCTTCCCCTACTCTTATAGCCATCGACATTCATACTCAAAACTTTCCTCACGACATTTTCCTCACTCCTCCGCATCACATGCCCATACCATGACAACCGATTTCCGCACAACTTTCCAGTCACCGGTGCCACTTTCAGACTTCCTCTTATGTACTCATTTAATATTCTATCCATTCGTGTAACACCACACATCCCTCTTAGCATTCTCATCTCAGCTGCATGCAATTGCTTTTCATTCATCCCTTTTGTGGCCCAACATTCTGATTCATATTCTGAGACAGCAGGGGAATGCGGGAATCGCAGATTGTTCCCGTGACCTGCCGCCATTTCATCCATCCAGTGTTAATTCTATGCTTAACCGTCCGATCTACTTCGCCATCGCTTTTCAAACAACAACAACAACAGTGCATAAAATATTACAAAGACGATGTTAGGGTTGTTAGTAGTACACACAAAAATAAAATAAACGAAAAAGATGTTAGTAATTTGTTAGTAAACAAAACAAGTTAAACAATAATTTTATTTATGTCTCCTATTTCCTATTCCTGCGCAAGTGTACACCTGCCCAGTATATAGCAAACGGACTATCAATTTTGTACGCTAACGCGACATTACGATCTATTCCCAAAGTATCTGATGAAAATGTGAACAAACTCTGTCCAGTGTTCAGTTTAAATATTTATCCAACAACTCACTCGACACATTATTCTGTTTGGTTTCAACTTTATATTTCATCACTTTTTTCAACAATTATTGTTTGAATGACGTTAATAAGGTGAATGCGGAATGATTGGTTTTCGAAATGACATTTTAGAACAAATGATGCTGTTTTACGTTGTATGTTGATCAAAATATACGCGGCAATTTTGATAAAACAATTACTAAATTATAAGCATTTAATACAACAATATAACTCTTGAAATTATATTTGCTGCAAATAGTCATACTTTCACGAAATAGACTTATTTCCATCAAATATCATATAAGGAGTATTACCCGCTTTCACATTCACGTGCTCACTCGCATAACTTCGCGTATAAGGGTGCAAACATAAAGAAGCAGGTTGCCGGTACAGACAAATCTGTGCGACAAGTTTAAACCTGTTTCTATATAAGTGTGCGCATAAGATGACATAGAAATTAATACCTACACCGATCGGCGTCGATCGGTGCAGGTATTCATTCTAAACTAGTCGCACAGATTTGCCTGTACCGGTAACCTGCTTCTTTATATTTGCACCCTATCACCCTATCTGGGCTTTCGCGTGCAGATCGAGGTTATTGCTCGCCCAATTTTGCGTGTTAAGGTACAATTCCGAAGGTAACTGCAGACCTCAAGTCACAGCGGCAAAGCCAATCGCAATGCCATTCCGCTACGACATTACTGGTTTCTATGTAACTCTATGAAAATTGCAGCGGGTGGCAATGTCGCCATCTATGGAAGCGTTTTCAAAGCGTTACATGAAAACGCACATACATACATACAGATTAGTGAAAGAGACTACAGGACCTAAAGCGCGGTCACTGTCGGACTGCATAGTAAAGAAAGAGAAGCGCGATGACACAACACTGGCAATTTATTGCAAAATATGAAGCAATTATCTATTTACAAAAAATCGATTGATTGGACTAAAAAATTATAACATCTACCCCCTTATTCATAAAAAATAAAACGCTCTACAAACCTATTTTAGTTAAAATAATGTTTTGTCAATTTCTATTTTTTTTTTTTTTTTTTTAATAAGGAGTGGGAAATCCTCATGGACGCCCAGGCTGCCTCACTTATGAGCCAGTCTGGGCAGTGCCGGACTCTTACCGGCTAAAACCACACTCCTGCCTTACAAGTGTCCCTCTGACATAATCAGAGCCCTTTTCAATCAATACTTTCATTATATATATTTAAGAAACAAACGAATTCCACAAAATATCACCTAACCCACAGTAAAAATACTTTGAATTCAGTGCAGCTACTACTAATAACGATTTTATCATACATTTAATCTTCTTATTTACATTTTAATGCTAAATTTTGACAACTCAGATTTGAAAAGACTAAATCTTTAACAGCTAAAGTTTTATGATTAACAATTAATATTTCTAAATCTTTCATTTCATGGCGATTACTTTTTATGTATTCCAGTAATACATAATAGTATATCTTTTTTCTTAAACTTTATTATTTTTAATTACTTTACACGCAATTTCCTCACAGTAAATTAAAAACTTTTTTTTTAGTTTTGAATTTCCCGTTATTGTAGGTATGTTGTCTTATTTTATTTCCATATCTATTTCGGATTCGAGGTTATATTTGTTTATCGCGAATATAGGGCACTCTGTTAGCAAATGTGGGATGCTCTCATTTTTAGACGGGTCACAGGGACATGCCGGGCTCTCCTTGCACTTGAAGCGATTCAAGTACTCGGAGAACCCGCCATGCCCTGTAAGCACTTGTACTATGACTGGGTTGAGCACAATTTTTCGGGCTATATGCTAGGCTGCAATTGCGTCAGGGAGAAAAATTTTTGTAGTTACGGCCGTTTCGCCCGACCCATATCTCGCGCTCCACTCGTCAAGCGACTCCGTTCGGATTTGACGCTTGACGAATGAAACCGGACACAGATCGTAGTGGGGCCTTTTTTTACTGCCTATTGCTGCCTCTTTTGCCAACACGTCTGCCCTCTCGTTCCCCTCCATTCCCGCATGTGCTTTAATCCAGAACAGCTGAAGGGATTTCCCGCAAAGTTTCAGTGCCTGGATGTTTTTTTTGCGTTTTAAATGCTAAGGGATGGAGTGAGACACCTCGGGTGACGTTTTCTAGGCCTGATCTAGAGTCGCAATAGACCTGGACAACGGCTGAGGGATGTTTCAAGGCCAGCTCCGAGGCTTCGTGAAGAGCCAGTAGTTTGGCTTGATAAACGGTGCAGAAATTATCCAATGTCAATTTCTATTTGAGTTTGAAAGAAGAAGACAAAACACTATTTTAGCTAAAATAGGTTTGTAGAGCGTTTTATTTTTTTTATGAATAAGCGGGTATTATGTTATTAAGTTGCTTGTAGAATAATATGACAAAAAAATCAGTGATTGCATGTATGATTTTTATTCGTTAAAAGAAATTTTTAGAGGTATCTTCGTGTTTTTTTTTCTATCGTATCAAATTAGTTGTATTATGTTTTCAACACACTATCTAACTAGCATATCCTGAAGAATATCATATATTTTTCTGGCTTTATTTACTGCAGTGGATCATATACTTTTAAGCATTATAAAACTTACGTTTAGGTCCTGTAGTCCCCCTAAAGCGAGCTAACATCGCGTCTGAACCTACGCTCGCCCAGAAATAACTACACATTATATTTGCCTATTCCTATTTGTATTCGTTTTTTAATTACAGGTGCCATGAATTAAATCTAATAGAGCAATGTAAACTGTACCCACCTAGAGCGGCGACTAAAGAGGAGTTGTGTGTGTTACACTGTCCGTCCGTTTATGACATGATGGAAAAGACGCATCAGAACAATAATCTGGAGTATTTGGAGAAGATCTCTGCGAAGTACGATGCTGTGTACATACATCCTGTGAGTAGGAAATATTAACATAAACATCACGACTGTAATCCCCAAAGGGTTAGGCAGAGGTGTACAGTCAGCAACAAAAGTCGATTAACACTTGCAGCTTTTTAATACTTAATACTAAGCGAAATATTTAATTCACATCGGAACAAAAGTACTTAAAATTTTAAGAACATTAACTCTTTAACAGTTAAATGAAAAAAAGCAGTTTATCGAATCATTTTGTGTTAATTTAGTTAGATGATGTCAAAAAGTAGCAGTGTTAACCGACTTTTGTTGCTGACCGTACCTATATTACACCCACATTTCGCCAGTTATGTTTAAGTCCCATGTAATAGGGGGTGAGCCTATTGCCATCAATCGGGCTCAAATCCAGACTCCGGGCTGCTACTGAGGAATTTCAGATAAAAAAAAACAAATCAACACCATGTTTATACACTACTTTCTATTCTGTAAACTGTCTGGTGTAAAAAAAAAGTGGAAACAAAAAAGCTAGTCATCAAAAGACCATCTACGAGTTGTTATATATTTTAATGTATTATCGGCAAAACTTAAGCATGCTCAGCTTAGAATATATTTCTGCGGATGCACACCTAGTGACCCACACCTTTCTGGTTTCTCCCAATTAGAGACAATACGCATTTGTGTGAGTACTCAGTACAGAGCGTGTAACAAAAAATAACAACAAACATTAGAAACAAATCAAATAAAAAGAAAACGTGAATCTTATTGGTCACAAAACGCGTGCATCGGGCGATCAAGTCGTGAGCCGTGCTATGCGATTATCGCCTTATATGTGAGCATGCAGAAATTCATCCGATAGTACTTCCGGCTCACCCTAGGAAGTCAGCCTCGCTGCCAACTCGCTGACTAGCTAGTATGGTTTACGCCACATGAACTATTCTTATACGGTTCGTGCTGATATGAAAGAAGTAGACTACAAATTAACCAAATTTTTTTAACTTCTAAATGTGAGAGAAAAAATTATGAAAGCAAATATTGTTTAGTGTAGTTTGTTTTTTTTTTTTTTTTTTTGTGAATCATTTGTCACTTCTATACCATAATTAATTAATCAACATTATTTTTCTTCACCAGACGACTCACGAATTAGCCCTATTAGCAGCTGGCTCAACCATAGACCTTGTAGATCGAATAGTGTCCGGAGATGTTCAGAACGGCGCGGCGCTCGTGCGTCCACCCGGACACCACGCGATGACGGCGGAGCCCTGCGGCTACTGCTTCTATAACAACGTCGCGTTAGCCGCTAGACATGCCATCGACCAGCGAGGTGTTAACAGGTAATACTTACCCTCCACCATTTACATAAAAATAGTTTATTGGTAAAACAAATTTAGGTATAAACAACATTTTTGATTGGATCCTCCTTTTAGCCAGACAGTGCCTGTATTAGGAGAGTCCGCTCTTCCATAATAAGACGTGTTAATACAGAAACCAAAACGTATAATTTTTATTCTAAAACTACATAAATTAACATTAATTTAAAATAAATCAAATGTGTGTAAGGGTGGGTATGTGTGTGAGTATATGTGAGTGAAAGTGTAGCCTGTAGGTGTGATTGAGAGTACATGAGTGTGAGGGTGTGTATGTGTCAAGGTCCCAGAAGTGTTTCGGTATCATTATAGGTAAGCGTTTGTATCCATTCCATTATATGTTTTTTACTATCATAGTAGTTTTTGGGATAAATGTAAATGTATTTATTAATTTTATTATATAACGCAGCAGATCTTTTACTGAACTGTCTACTGGCAAGCAAAGTCCTTGTCCTAGGGATATTTAATATCATATCTTTCCTTCTTCTTTCTTCATAGTGGGTAGTATAGTGTCCGGGACATTCAGAACCCGAAAAAGGGCAATTCCTAAGGCGACCGTAACTGCAAAACGATTCCGTAGGTCTCAAAATTGGCGCCTGTTGCCGTTTTCATAGAGTTACATAGAAACTGTCGTGTTGCTGCGGACTTCATAACTATTGGGCAGCTTTACCGCTGCAGTTTACGTTGCGATCGCCCTCGGAGTTCAGTATCGTATCTTTAATATCGTAGCATATTTCTATGACACAATGTTAAGTTTTATCTGACACAGAACCATTTTATAATTTATTCCTTGATTAAACCTGTAAATGTGATATAATTGCAGGATACTAATAGTGGACTGGGATGTGCATCATGGACAAGCCACACAACAAATGTTTTACAATGACCCCAGGTAAGATATTCATAAATTTATACTTACATCCTTGATTTCAATAACCGTAGGTAGGTATTCATAAGGAACACTTCATATAAATAAAGCTGCCGGACGAAAGCCTCTCGCACCATACTAACCAGCACCCTAACTGCATAACACTTAATCACAATGATTTTGAAGCTTATTGCTAGTCCATTGCTTCATATGTTGAACAAAGTATTTTTTTTTTTTATTATTATTTATTTTATAGATTACAAGTTCCTTACATAGGTGTAACAAAGCACACAAGTAGACCTCTAGGGGCTGTCTTAGCATGCCATGGCCTGAGATTGATCAATGCGCTATTAACAGCTGTTTTTACAGCACTATAAAGCAATCAATGTTGTTGAACTTTTAAAATGAAACCTATTCCTACTGTAAGTGTGTTACGACATTGCCCCGCTGATTTCTGAAAGAGCAATCAACGCAAGAATAAGCTCGCAGACTATCAAACTCAATTTGACGGCTGTGCTAGGTTGACAGAAATAACAACAGCTTACAGCCAATCATATCCCACTAAAATAGACTATTCACACGCCACATTCATATTTTTTTATCGTGACATGAAACATTTTTTAGTGAAATTGTTTATTCTGTGAACAGAATCGGAATCACTTTCACACGTCATTTTAAAAAAAAAGGCATATTAAAATATAATGTCTTGAAAGTGGATGAGTGGTTGCAAGCGCTACTGCTGAGCCTGAGGTCCTGCGTTCGATTCTCAGGTCGGGCAAAAGTGTCATTGGGTTTTTCACCAGTTCGGGGAAACAAACTCAGGCTCTTTCGTGTTGTTCTGTTTGGTAGCCCTTCAGAAACGTGGAGTGAACACTGAAAAAGAAAAACAAGCTTGTGCAAACTCAGACATGAAATACTAGCGACCCGCTTCTTTACTTCACACGAGTGCGATCTACTGATATGGCGACATGTCAAAATTTCGAGATTTCTGTGTTATATCTATCGCAGGCAGATTGTATGATTCGCCATTATATATACGACCGTCGTCCGTTTAAAAACGCTCGCAGTTATGAAATATGCCGAAGGAAAATATGCAACTCGTTCAATTAATTGGCCGCGGTAACTAAGCACCCCGAACAAATGGGTTAGGTTAGGTTAGAACTGTGACCAACCGCGTGCGAGCCGAGTGAGCGGTGCCGCGGCAGTGGCCGGCGAGAGCCTTGAGAAATAGAACTAAATACTTAAATTTGCCAAGCCATTTTGTGTTTGAATTGTCCATCAAAATAAATGTTGTGGTATATGTTATATAGTGACAAGGCAATTTACATATTACCTTCGGCATATTTCACAACTGCGAGCGTTTTTAAACGGACGACGCCGTTTGTAAAAATCACAAATCGCCTGCGACATATCTAAGTTAAATAACTAGTAGTTCTGCGAACTGTAGACCTCGCGAGGACAAACTTTTTACAACAATTAATATACTTACCACTAAAGTTATTTAACCACTCACGCGTCCCGCTCGCCGCGCGACGTCATTAGGATTGTCCTTGAGAAATATGAGACTTTTTGTCGGCGCCTAGCCACTTATGCACGGCTTGTACACAAGAAATTTGTATCAATGGACATTCAACGAATGACTGTTTCCTAAAGTGGATAGACTAGGCTAGATTACGAATTTTGATTTAGAACAATAGATGACATAATTTTTTTTCAATAAAAAAAAAAATACAGTTTGTTTATATTACCGCTAATAAAAAACAATTAAAATATTATTTCAAAATCTAAAGGTTTAACCCTATTTTTTTTTGCCTAAAATATTGCGCATGTGTCAAATAATCAAATGACATCATAATATTTACCTTTGTTCTTCCAAAGTTTTGAAATACGAACAATAATCTCGGTAAACAAATACCCCCCGCCCGCGCTTCTCGTTCCGCAAACTGATTTTCAACCACAAACAACTTTATTCGTAATGCCGATACAACCTCACAGCTTTTGGCAAAAATATACCGTACCTAACCACCTTTCCAAAGAACCTAGAACGCAAAGGGTGGGTCCACACACAAAATTACAAAAAATAAAAAAGTAACGCGCGCGCTGTCATTGTTCGTTCAGGCTCACTTTCGTGCACTCGGACAATCCTGGGTTTTCGTTCGGGCTCACTTTTTTTGCAATGGTCGTTTCAGTGGTTAAAAGAAATATTTGCCATGTCCTTTTTTTCCATCTGATCTCCACCAATTTTTTATGAGACCAACTTAAGTACTACCTTTCAATTAAAAAAAGAACTATCGAAATCGGATCTCATAAGGCGGAGTTATCTAGTATCCTTTTTGTCCCTTTTTGGAGGAAGTACCCACCAATAAAAAATCCCCGATGGCAAAAAAATCTATAAAGTCGTAAAACCTGTATACCAAGTTTCGTCCAGATCGGTTGTAAAATACGACTTGTAGAGAAGTAGCAACAAACTGACAGAGGAAAGCAAATTTTTCTAGGCTTGAAACAAAGACGCTTCGCTCGCTCGGTCAATAATTTAGTATGCACGTAAACCTTCCGGAATCAATTCTTAAACTTAGGGCCTATTTCACGATGTCCGAGTAGCCACTACTTACCAAATAAATTCAAAAATGGAACAGAATTTGTATGAAATTTTCTGCCAAGTAAGTTACTAAGAACTTAATCGTTGGTGGTGTAACAGGCCCTTAGGGCGAGAATACAGATGCCTGTCACTTGCAGAAGAGTATGCAACCAGCTTGCATGCCATGTGCCATAACAACTTCTGATTGGTGAATGTCAAAATGGCATGCCAGCTACTTGCAAAGTCTTGTACAAGCTACAGTCATGTGTATTTCGATCCTTATTAAAACCGTTTCAAAATCTATGTGTAGCTTAGAACTTAGCGATCACACACACGCACGAAAAGCGACTTGTAAAACACGATTTATAGATAATTCACTTAACTTTAATACAAACATTCCAGAGTAGTATACTTCTCAATACACCGCTACGAGCATGGCGCGTTCTGGCCCAACCTGCGCCAGTCCAACTTCCACTACGTGGGCGCTGGCCGGGGCAAAGGATACAACTTCAATGTGCCTCTCAACAAAACTGGGATGACGGACGGTGATTATTTGGCTATATGGCATCAGTTATTGCTGCCTATGGCTATGGAAGTAAGTGAAAATTGGAGGAAGGGAAATTAGATTATTTTTATCAATAATTGTCCAGCAACAAAACTTGATTTACATGTGAGTTTACTTATTGTTAAAAGTATTCAAAAATATCGGAACAATCAACCTGCCTAGCCTTTTCCCAATTATGTTGGGGTCGGCCTTCAATCTAACCGGATGCAGCTGAATACTAGTATTTTAAATAGAGCGACTGTCTATATCGGAAAAATTTAATGATAAAAACTATTATCCATCACAGGAAATGCTGAAAATTGTCTGTCGGGTTGATATGACGTGTCAATTTTGATGATAATTATGTAACAGTGAAAGTAAGTGTTATAGTTTGACCGATACCGCTGTACCGCGGGGGGCAAGACGCCGTGAGCGTTGAGGAATGAGTGGCCTACACTGCCTCCGTCTCGCCGCGCACATGCCTAAAGTGCTGTACAGCGGTATCGGTCAAATTATAATCTACTTTTGTTGCTGACCAACCCGGCCCGCACGTCAAGTTTTACAAAAAGTTCTGCCTTGTAGTTGTATAGCATCGACTCTGTCACACATACAGTCTCGTTCTAAAGTTCTATGTGTGATATTTATTCCTGGGTATTTGTAACTGCAAGAAGTTTTCAGTCATTTATCAACTTTTCATATATTTTTTTAAAATTATTTAATGCATAATCGACCCTGTCATTGCTTTATCACCCTAAGGATGAATGTCAATGAGGGTTTTCTGAAACAACGTTCACTAGGTAGCAGCACTGAGACATCAGGTCCGGGCACCTGTCAACTGCCAAAGCGCCTATATTTTCATTTCGTGACTGCATGATGAACGAATGATGAACTCATCATACATTTCATATTCATTGTCAAAATGGAAGACCTCTTGTCAAAGTGGCGCCAATTGGTGGCGTGAATTTTCCCTCAAAAACGACGACAAGGCCTATACAAATAGACCGTGTCGTTTTTGAGGGTTTTACTTAGGTTGAACTGTCACTTAAACAACTATGTGACAGTTCAACATAAGTGAAGTTTCAATGTTCTAGGAATTGTTGTCAAATGTGATAGGTAAAGCAAATAAACAATGACAATGTAATAACAGCTTATGTAAATCTTTCCCTCATAAATCATTTTTGTTACAACAGTACCAACCGGAGCTCATCATAATATCGGCCGGCTACGACGCGGCGTACGGATGTCCTGAGGTACATGCACCCGTCTCTTTCTAACATAACCGTTTTGTATATCTCTGTCTCTTTCAGTTCGCCCCCGAACTCGTTATCTTGTCGGCTGGGTTCGACTCTGCTTTGGGAGATGAAAAGGTTGGAAATGAACTAATCAGAAATAATGTGTTTGTCCCGGGTGTTCATGTGGCTTCATAACATATTATATACCTCAGATTTCGGTCAACAAAAAAAAAAACTTGGGTGTTTATTTTTTCGATGCTTTTTTAATACTATAAGCTCCAAAAAAGTAAATATCTCCCGTTTTTTTTTACCCAGCATTAATTGGAAAACAAAGTCGCGCTACATTCCTGGAACATTTGATTATGCTGGAACAATGTCTAGCAACTGTTGCTCAACAACTTTGGGGCTTTACAAACGGACTTCATAGCATATAATTTCGACATCATAGAAAGAAAACACGTTTATTCGCGGTAAACTTGACGCAAACAAAGAACATGATCACGAAAAGACAAATTGGGGTTGACACCACATGCAGAGGTGTCTATATAATAGTAGGGCCATGAAACATAAAATCAGCTTTATCTCTGAGTTGGCAACACTTCTGCGATGCAGCCAGCCTCCAGTATTACTACCACTTGCCATAACTTCATAACTAACCTGTTGGGGCCTGCCTGCTTGTTTGCCACCATACATACTAAAATCAATCTGCCTAGCCTTTTCCCAACTATATTGGGGTCGGCTTCCAATCTAACCGGATGCAGCTGAATACCAATATTTTACATGGAGCGACTGCCTATCTGACCTCCACAACCCATTAACTGGGTAATACGATACCCCTTGGTAAGACTGGTTGTCAGACTCGGGCTTCTGACGACCCGTAACGACTGTCAAAGATCCACGAATGACAGCCGGGACCAACGGCTTAACGTGCTTTCCGAGGCACGGAGGAGTCTCGATATGTAAAGATGGTCACCCATCCACGGACAACCCCGGCAAGCGTAGCTTAACGTGATGGATCGACCCGTGCGGCTGTTATTACTTAGCCACGAGCTCCTCCACCACCGTACATACTAATACAGGGTCAAATTAAATTAGCTAGTGAAACTCCGCAGACGTGATGGGTAAACATGATAAAACAAAAAATTAATTAATTTGTTGACGTTTTTTTTTTGGGGTCATCAATTGCCGCCGGTAGCCGGTCATCATCAATTGCCGCCGGTAGCCGGTCATCATCAATTGCCGCCGGTAGCCGGTCATCATCAATTGCCGCCGGTAGCCGGTCATCATCAATTGCCGCCGGTAGCCGGTCATCATCAATTGCCGCCGGTAGCCGGTCATCATCAATTGCCGCCGGTAGCCGGTCATCATCAATTGCCGCCGGTAGCCGGTCATCATCAATTGCCGCCGGTAGCCGGTCATCATCAATTGCCGCCGGTAGCCGGTCATCATCAAATCATATTTATTTTATCGTGTTTAGATATCGATATCCATCACGTCTGCGAAGTTTCACTAGCTAAGTTAATTGGACCCTGTATTCATACTCAATAATATTATAAATGCGAAAGCAACTATGTCTTCTATCTGTTTGTTACCTTTCCACACCTAAACTACTGTAGCAATGGTTATGAAATTTGACAGATAGATAGCCTGGGCCCTGGAGACGGACAAAGGATACTTATACCTATTTTTAAAATATATAAATTCGCGGGCAATAGCTAATATAAAATAAATTGTAATAAAGTAAATTCTCAAATGCACCACCACATACTTGCTCACTTGTAATGTTCAAAACAAAATTATCTAATGTTGCAGGGTGAAATGGAGCTAACTCCAGCAGTGTACGGCCACCTCACACACTCTCTGATGTCAGTATGCCCTCGTGTGTGCGTGGTGTTAGAGGGCGGGTACTGCCTCGCTTCGCTGGCAGAGGGCGCCGCCATCACGCTCAAAACACTGCTGGGACACCCGCCGCCTGTGTTGGAAGAAGTTCCAGAGCCCAGTGACGAGTTAGTATGGCATTTATGATGTTCTAAAAATATTGGCTGGCTACAGACCATTCACAGTTAATTTACCTCTGACAGCTCTGATAGCAGCAACCCAATAGCAACTCTATTGCAACGAAAATAAAGATCACTGTGATTTTAACAGAAAAAAAAAATTGGTATAGATTATTATTTGGAAATCTTACAGTATTTAAAATATATATTAATAAATTATTAAGTATATTTAAATTTTAATATTTAATTAAAATATTTTTTAAATACTTATTTAATTATTATTTATTTTCTTGTACTATAAGCTGAAGAGTTTATTGTTCTTGTTTGAACGCGCTAATCTCTGAAATCGGAGTCGGATATGAAAAAAGAATTTTGCATTTGATAGCCCAATTTTTGAGGAAGGTTTATAGGCTATATAATACATGGCATTACGACGCTTAGGAGCCAAGCAAAAAGAAAAAAAACCTCGGAAAGAACGCTAACCGAAAATGAAGTATTAGCGCGGGCGGATGCGATACGACGCGGTGGGTCGGGGTCCGGTGAAGTTTTATAAAAATGTGGCTGTTATTTTAGTATATTGTGTATCTTACGATTTCCACGCGAACGAAGTCGAGGGCAGAAGCTATAGTATAAAAAACTCTTGAAAGGACGACGTACATACTACAAAACTGAACTCTTTTCTCCACAGAATAAGAGACACAATCCTAAACTGCATATACGCACAGAAGCCCTATTGGAACTGCTACAACTTCCAGCCGACGTACTCGACCAGCGGGCCGCCTAACGTTTGCGACGAACAGAAAGAGAAGCATACAGTTATAGTGAAGTGGGAGGGAGACGAGACTAGGCCTGACACCTTCGCTACGAGGGACTGTTACCCGCTGCAGGATAATGTCACGAAGATGAGGATCGCGGAGAGATTGAACCATCTTAGATTAGGTGTGTGTAAAAGCCAAAAAAGGATGCTCCAAATATTGAAGTCAGACAGGCACTTTTGAATTGTCAAGATTTCAGGGGCCGTATTATGAAGCATTAATGCCATTTTATCGGTCATGTTTAGCTCGTCCTATCTCTCTCGCACTGAAAAAAGCCATAAGATATGCTCCTAACTTCTGACGTTTCAAAAGTGCCCATGTTGGTTTATGTGAAATAAAATACAGGGTTAGTTTTCAATGACAAGCCAAATATTCACAGGGTGTTCTACCCATGAATATGAACAACTTTTCTATGGGACCAACTCTGAAATCACAAAAAAATCAGCTGTTTCATACATTTTGGTCGCGTAGGTATTCTGAATTGAATAGGTATATTGAATTGAATGATGATTTTTTTTTCTGAAATAAACGACTTCTTGGTACAAGTTCAATTTTAAATGTTGCTGGTTATTACAGTGACTGATCTATCACTACCGCAGCACTCAGTGGGCTACATCTATGACCAAGCGATGTTGAAGCACAAGAACATATGCGAACCGTGAGTATCAATAATATAATATGATTTAAAAAAATACATGCACACAGTTAGAGTCCGTTGCACATCTGAACAAAATGTAACCTTATGTCTTCAGCATTGAAATACAATTTCACGATTATATTCTTTACCAAGAATAGTCTTTTTAAACATACAAAAGATATTGAACCATAACTAATTCACAGTAGAGTACAAATTGAACTAAAGACTATCACAATCGATTTGTGAAAAGCTAATCAACACAAAACTTCAACAAGACTTCATATTTGCTGAAATTCATGTTTACTGCTGTAATTGGCTGCCTGAAATAACAACAGCCAATCATAGCACCGACCACATGACACGAATTTGACAGTCGGTTTGATTGATTGATTTTTGGGATTTATTTACAAAGAGGTAAACATTATCAAAAAGATTTTCAATATTATACATAAAACTAAACTAGCAAAATCCGAGCAATGTTTAATAGGGTAAATCACCTCTATAACATACAAAATTGTTAGTGTGACTATAGTCGCCGCATTAAGAACTGAGTCGTCAGGCCTTAAATCATATTTATTAGTCTGTCCCGCTCGCACTTATGGAGTGCCTAAGAGCACACGACGCGGAGAGGCGTCCTACATACAAATATGAGTGGTTAGTGGTATGCCGCACGGTGCGTGCCGGCGTCATCGCACCGCACGTACACTGGACTTACTTAACCCGCGAGATGAGGCGGGGAGGGGTGTACGCGTTGCAACGCCGCGCCGGAGCAGCACCGCTCAGTTGTTTGTGCGGCAGAAGAAAGGGAAAGAAATCATTGCGATGCGGCGCCACAACGCATCGTGTGTATAGGCCCTTAATGATGATCGATAAGACGAAAGGCGTTGCACATTGTTATTGCTACTGACATTTATGGCCCGCCGACTCGGTTCATAACGCGAGTATAGCTTGTCCACTCTGAAATGACGCGCCACACTAGCGCATTTACCGTAGTGAACGTATACAAATTTAGGTAGTGGGGCGCGTCATTTCAGAGTGGACAACCTCTACTGTACTAATTATTTACTAGATACAAGTAATACTGTTTTATTATGTAGGGTGACAGTCGGTCAGTTCATGTTTGTGTTGATTAGCCTTTCAGAAACTGTATGTTAGTCAGCTATATAAAATTGAACCTTACGGGTATACAATTAGAGCACAAATTGCAGTGGCCACGTGGAGTGCCCGGAGCGAATCCTGCGCATACACGAACGACACCGCGACTTCGGTCTGTTGGACAGAGTACATCAGTTAAGTGCAAGGACTGCCACCGATCAAGAGATATTAGCGGTACATACTGAGAAGCATTTGAACAGGTTAGATCATTCTATGGTATCTACTAAACGGTGTTAGCAATATAGTTTTCAAACATGGTAACCGATTATGTATTGAAAAAAAAAACTTAAGTATACAAATTATTTCCACGCTTACGCTGTCTCACGTAATAGACGGAATATGAGCATAATTCGCGTATATCCTGCTAAAACTGCACTCATGCGCAAAAGTGTCATCTGCATGGCTCCAACTTTTATGGTTGGTTTTATGGTTGGGTTGGTATGGTTTTATGGTTGTTTTTTATTTTATTATTTTTTTAATTTTAATTTAATTTTTTTTTTAATTTAATTTTTTTTTTTTTTATAATTATTTTATTGATTGATTAAAAGTATTACTAGGACTATAATGTAATTTATCTTGCATGCTCTTGTATATATACCATGTTTAAACAAATAAATAAATCTTATCTTATCTTATACCTGCGTGCTTTCCGTGCCTCGGCAAGCACGTTAAGCCGTTGGTCCCGGCTGTCACCCGTGGGTCTTTGACAGTCGTTACGGGTCGTCAGAAGCCCGAAAGTCTGACAACCAGTCTTACCAAGGGGTACTCCTAAACTGTTATATAATTTTTTTTGAAATCTAAAGTCTAAATTCATAAGCAAATCGTGTTTTGTTGCTGCTCAGGCTAAAAGAGCTGGCCACAACAAACCTAAGAAGTCTGCACATTCAGAAGAACGCGTACGATTCCGTGTACTTTCACCCGGACTCACTGGAGAGTGCGGCTGTGGCTACCGGCTGCGTTTTACAGGTAACAACTAACGTGACTAGTGATTTGTGGGCGTCCAAGCAAAAAGGACCATTAGTGGGGTATTGAGTTAAGACTAGATTCGGTAAAAGTCATTAATTTACTATATGAAATTGTAGATAAATTGAGCATTTATTAATAATCAATTAAAATCGCGAAATGTAATTTTTTCACCCAACTTTACAAAACTTCTTATATTTCGGAAACTAAATGTCGAGAACTGGACCCCTTTTGCTTGGACGCCCACATTTATCTTCAATAATTGTAGAGATCTTTCAGGCTAAAACGGCACGCCCCTTCACTAACATGTCTATACAAACATTTGAAAAGTGTATGCAACAAACAGTGGAGGCGCGTACATTTTTAGACTGAAAGATCTCTACGCAGTTAAGCTCTGGCCACACCGGCGCTGGGGCGAATCTGGCGCGGGAACGGGACACAACTACGCTGCCGTCGATTGTTTTAATGATTAAGAAGTCACGCGCCAGTTTGAACACCCATAGAAGTAAGATGACACAATAGGCGCGAACGAATTTCGTTGCGCATCCAATTTGGGATTACAATACATTTAAAATAAATCATCATTAATCTAAAATCATTCAGATTTACCAACCCACATCAAAAATTTTCAACAATTTCCAAAGTAATCTTATTAATTTTGGATTAAATGGATGGATTCAAAAACCAACCTTATCCCCACAGATGGTAGACTCAGTTCTGTCAAACGAGGTTGGCAGCGGAGTCTGCGTGATCCGACCACCCGGCCACCACGCCGACGAAGAGATACCAAGCGGCTTCTGTCTGCTGAACAACGCTGCAGCCGCTGCTAAGTACGCCATACACAAGCACGGACTCAGCAGAGTCATCATACTCGACTGGGACGTACACCACGGCAACGGCACGCAGAGAATCACTTACGACGACAACAGAGTAAGTTATAGTATGTAGCTATAATATTAGGTTGGGGAAAAAGTCTTTTCGCATTTTATTATGTATGAACTTAAAATAAAATCTCTTTGGCTATACTATTTGTATCTGGCTGGTTTTAGTATCATTGAAAGTTTAAATTTTAAAGAACATAATTCCAAATTCAAATTAGGAAAATGTGTGATTTTCATTTGTTTTTCGTACTGTCAAGATGAGTGAATCTAATGAAGAAATTCGATACATTTTAAAATTTTACTACAAAAAAGGTAAAAATGCAACGCAAGCCGTGAAAAAAATTTGCGCTGTTTATGGACCCAGTGCAGTATCTGTGAAAGTAGCACAAATTTGGTTTTAGCGTTTTCTATCCGGAAATTTTGATGTCAAAGATGCACTTCGCTCTGGTCGCCCTATTACAGATAAAATGGATGCCATTTTTGAAAAAGTGGAGCAAGATCGGCATATCAGTAGTTACGACGTAGCTGAAGAACTGGGAATTGACCACAAAACAGTTTTGGCGCATTTGAAAAAACTGGGTACACGAAAAAGCTCGATATTTGGGTACCTCACGAGCTCACTGAAAGAAACCTAATGAACCGTGTACTCATTTGTGATTCTTTATTACGACGTAATGAAACCAAACCATTTTTGAAGAAGCTGATAACTGGTGATGAAAAGTGGATCACGTACGACAAGAACGTGCGAAAAAGGTCGTGGTCAAAGGCCGGTCAGGCTTCACAGACTGTGGCGAAACCCGGGTTAACTCGCAACAAGGTGATGCTGTGTGTGTGGTGGGATTGGAAGGGCATTATTCATTATGAGCTGTTACCACCAGGCAGGACCATCGATTCTGAACTCTACTGCGAACAACTGATGAGATTAAAGCAAGAAGTTGAGAGAAAGCGGCCGGAATTAATCAACAGAAGGGGTGTGGTTTTTCATCATGATAACGCTAGACCTCACACATGTTTAGCCACTCAGCAAAAATTAAGAGAGTTTGGCTGGGAGGTGTTAATGCATCCGCCGTATAGTCCTGACCTTGCACCTTCAGATTTCCACCTGTTTCGGTCTCTTCAGAATTATTTAGGCAGTGTCAGGTTAACATCATGAGAGGACTGCCAAAACCACTTTAACCACTTGTCGCGGTATTTTGATCAGAAGTCCCAAAATTTCTATAGCAACGGGATCATGTCCCTACCTACAAGATGGCAAAAAGTTATCGAACAAAATGGTACCTACATAATTTAGATAAATGTAAATAATGTATATTAAAAAATGTTTTGAATTTTCTTAAAAAATGCGAAGAAACTTTTTCCCCAACCTATTATGTAATACTCTGCAAAGTATACCATACACGACACGCACGGACGGCACTCAGCTCAGCCCCCCTAGACAAAATCCCTTTTCTGTAAGCGTTAACGCCATCGGAAAGATCAACTTGTATGGAGTTGACATTAGCTTTAGAGATGTCACGTGACTGCTGCTGTCAACTCCATACAATTGATCTCTCCGTTGGCGTTAACACTAACAGAAAAGGGATTTTGTCTAGGCCCATCCATCATCCACTTACGATGATACAGATGTTGCATTTCACGAACGTGTGTTTTTCATTCTAATTTACTCCTTATTTTAATGATATAAGAGTCGCAAGACGCGCGTCTTGCAACTCGCGAGCGCGCGCTCGTGAATTGCATTATCGCGAGTAAGTTTACGTGTGTGTAACCTAAGTACGCGCACTTTTAGGGTGACACATGGGCGAAGCTGTAACACCTTCACCGTCAAGCATTATTGAAAGATTCGCCTAGAAGGCCAAAACTTTTTCTTCTTAAAAGGAGTATGAAATCCGCGGCGATAACGATACATAACATCTTGAACACAATGGGCATGGAGTATCATTTTTGACACACTTTATTTATTTGGTTACTAACACGGTATAAAACTAATTACAAAAATGAAAGACACGGTTAATCTAAAGGTACAAATGACCATAAAAGAGAAAATATCAAATCATAAAGTTAAGAAAAGAAAAAAAAAGGTACCAACGGTAGTTGATAATGTGTTAAATCAACTACCATTGTTACCTTTTTTTTTTCTTAACTCTATGATTTGATATTTTCTTACGCGTACTTACTCAATCACCAGGCCTCCGCCTTCACCGTAGTTTTTAAGTTTTTATATACATATCAGCTGATTCTGAATAATTTAAGATCGTCGTTGGAGGGTGTCGACGTCTATGACAAGGATCGTGCTACGGTGTCAAAGCTATCACAGTTTCGTTGCAAAAAAAGATGGTGCTATGTGTCCAAGTTTCAATCAAAATCAAAAGTCATTTTTACAAACTAGGCTAAGAATCAGCACTTTTCAAACATCAAACTTACATAAGAGGAGAGTCTTATGTAACCAAAACCCAAAACGCCCGCCCTTCACCACTCCCTAGTGCTTTAGCTGAGAAGAAGTGGCGCAACAAACTCCCCAGCAGCACAGCTGTCTGTTCAGTTAGTAAAACTTGATTCTATATTACTTACCTTTTGTCTCAGATCCTGTACATGTCCATCCATCGCTACGACCACGGCCTATTCTTCCCAAACTCGAAGGACGCAGATCACACTGCAGTGGGCGAGGGAAAGGGGGAGGGGTACAATGTCAACGTGCCATGGAACTCGGTATGTATCAGCTGTTACATTGAATTATAAACTTAATGTTCATCGTCACATAGTGTTAAGTTGTATGGACATCGTAAACATATGACGCATGAACATAAACGCGCTCGCGTGATCTTGTTTGCCCTTTTTAAGTACTAGTAGTAAAGTTCATTATTCCATGTCATAAAAAAACTTGCTCTACGCTTCTCTGACCTGCGCTAACCTGTCACAAACTTCCAAAATAGCAGATTTAATTTTAATGTTATTTCATTTTTAACAAACTTCAACGATATTAATTTAACAAACTTAGGGCTGATTGTTCAATAGGTTGATAACTTTTACCTGAAGAATAAATGTGACAGTTTGACATATTTTCTAAACAAAAGCTGTCAAACCGCCATATTTATTCCTCTGATAAAAATTATCTGACTATTGAACAATGAGCCCAGAGTTTAATGTCATTAGATCAACAACAATTAATAATAATGTAATTAGATTGCTGATTACAAGTCACAAGAGATTAAGCGATAGCAAAGCAGTTTAATTGTAAGCCTTATTTATTCCGTATTTTATTTAATTCCTCATGTAAACAGTGAATTACTGACTGTCAATGTGAGTACCATGCAGGCTGGATTGAATACACGACTTTATAACTGTCTGGCGGTTTTGTGTATTTTGTATTTATGGCCTACAGTCCTACACAAATGTCATGCAGATCTGGTAGCGTCGTCTGACGGGTCGTTGAGCTTCCTAAAATAGGGTTGAGCTACACGATGACTGATGCATGCATGCCGTCTATTGGGACAGGTCAACTCAAAGCTGATATGACTCTTTCTTCAAAAGGCTCTTCCAGACATGGACCTGCATTGTTAGACTCACATAAAATCCTAATAATATAATGTTTGGACTTTAAAAGAGACCATGACCTCTGAGTTTGTTTCGGCATTTCTTCTCAGGGATCAGTCAGCTAGGAAATGCCGACGCTATCTGGTTTCTAAAATATTTACCAAAATATTGACGTGTAAAAGTGTCTTAAAAAGATCTATTTACAGAAATAAACATTTCATTTTATTTTATTTCATTTCTATCACACCAGTAAAGTATATTTGCCCCAAAAGCCCATTTATATCGTCAGCTACATTATTTAATGTGATTTTCAGCGCGGTGTAGGTGACCCGGAATACTTGACGGCGTTCACAAAGGTGATACTTCCCATCGCGTACGCATACAACCCGCAACTAGTCATCGTGTCGGCTGGATTCGACGCTTGCGTCGGAGACCCGCTCGGAGGTACCATAACTGTTATTTTTTGTATACGTAAAGCTTTTTGTAGTAAAATATGCGCTTCGGGAAACATCGTCTATATTCGGAAATACGAACGCGAGGGTAATAAGTGCCCTACTACAAAGCGCATTAGAACAAAATTTACAAGCATTGCCTCTGTGAGGATTGCTATGTGACAAAACGTTCGTGCTAAATCGAAAACATGAAGATTCCCGAAGAGCATTAACTTTTTTGGTTTACTGTACATTATGCCAAAATTGATATGCATGTTTTCAGTGGGTGGACTAGTTTCGCTATGGGCTAATCAAAATGTATGAAACAGATGCTTTTTGATTATGCTACTTTGATTTTTTCTTATTTCAAACATTACCTGATCACAAAACTGTTCTGCTCTTACACTTTTTTCAACCATTTATTTTACTTTTGAGTTAAGTACGCCTATGGAGTTTCTTATTTATTGACAGGCAACCATAGACGAAAAAATTGAATATTTCATGGGCGCTGTTTTTCTTTACATTAAAAAAAAGAAATCAATGTGTTAAATCGATTAAAACGTCTTCATAAATAAAGTCAGTTGTTATAAGAAATCAAATCGGTAACGCTTTCACCATCCAAAGCCAAAAAACGTCCTCTGCTGGACATAGGCCTCCCCCAAGCACCACCACTTCGACCGGTTCTGTGCTTCCCGCATCCGGTGATTGTGGTAGCCGGATCTCTTCCGGTAACGCATTAGGACATCACTAAATCAGTACTCGAGCTGTCAAAAGTAAAATAAATGAATGAAAGTTGTAAAATATAATAATCGAATACATATCAATAACTTTAAAACAGTCTTAATTTAATTCTAGGTTGCAAAGTAACACCAGAATGTTACGGTAGGATGACTCACTTGCTGCGTGGACTAGCCGGAGGCCGCGTCATCTTATGTCTCGAAGGGGGCTACAACATCACCAGCATCGCCTACTCCATGACGATGTGCACCAAGGCTCTCCTCGGAGACCCCATAAACCACCACTATGACCCCAAAGCCCCCTGCGCATGGCCCGCGAACGACTCCATACAAAACGTCATCAACACACACAAAAAATACTGGAAATGTCTCAAGTTCCAAGTCGCTTTACCAACAGACAACGTTCTAGAACCGCCTTTACCATCCAGAGGACTTATCATAGATCAAAATGATCTAGAAATATCAGCTTGCAGTGAAGATAACGAATCTCATAATGCATCAGCTAAGTCAAATGCGAGTATCTCAGAAACATCACTAGAAGCAAGCATGGGAAACCTCAATATAGAAACGAAATGCTCCGACGGCATTCATTGCGGCACAGATGACGAAAATGACGGAAAAGATGAAAAACCAAAATGCTCTAAAAATAACGAAACCTTTGCCGGAGGAAGCAGTAGTAAAGAACCAACGAGTTCTGAAAAGGACGCCCCAAGTAGCGGCCAAGCTAGTGAGGGGAAAAAAGCCACTTTAGTCGAATATTTAGCAGAGAACATGCAATCGATAGTCGATGGCGATATGTTTGCGGTCATACCTTTGCAGTGGTGTCCGCATTTGGACTCGCTGTTCACGTTACCAGATGAAGTGAGGTTCGAGCAGGGAGTCAAGTGCGTGGACTGCGATTCTACTGACGAGAACTGGGTGTGCTTGCATTGCTATGAGGTGAGTCGTAATAGGCTTAAAACCCCATCCTTCGAATACTTGTTTTACATACATACATAAACTCAGTAGGCAGAAACTACAGAACGCCACCTGCTACGATCCTTATATACTCCTTTTGCCTCGCCTACGTTCATACATCTGTCATACACGCACGCCGGTTGCGAGTACTACGCATCTGACCTTTTTGAAGACCATCACCAATAAGTTCACTATGTCTTCCTAGGGCGTACTTCCCGGCGTTTCCACTCACATCTGCCTCGTAAATACCTTTTGTTAGTCGCCTTTCACTCGTCCTCTCCACATGACCAAACCTTCTAAATACTTGTTTTCTTTTGTGGCAAAAACAAAACGCCATAGTTTTTTTTTTATTAGTTTACGCTGTCAGGCAAAGACCTCCCTCCACTCCTTCCATCTTTCCCGAGCCCGAGCGTCCTCTTTCCAGTTTACCATAGTTTTACAAGAGATTAATCATTACGACATATTTAAAACAATAATTTAGATTCTATGATATTAAATAATCAATATTCCAAAGTAGTGTCTATACAATAATTCTGACTGTTGTAAAATCGTTTTTTTTTTTTTTTGTATTCAGACTGCATGCGCTCGCAGCGTCAACGGCCACATGCAAGCGCACTTCACAGCGACGGGCCACGCACTAGTGTTGTCTTTAGTCGATTTGTCGGTGTGGTGCAACGTCTGCGATGCTTACGTCGACAACTCGCTACTCTACGACGCTAAGAATAACGCACACAGATGCAAGTTCGGAGAAGACATGCCCTGGTGTTATAAGACTGATTTACATATGCAATAATGTTATTTACAAGAGTAAGAAAGAATATAAGATTTAGGAAGGTGTGAAGAGTACATACAGAATGTGACGTCAACAGTTTCCAAAATTATTATGATATAGTTTGATCGTTACGAGAGATGGGAATAAGCGGCCTACACTGCCCGTGCAGGCCGCTTATTCGTCAACGCTCACGGGGCGTCCCGCCCCCCGCGGTACAGCGGTATTGGTCAAACTATATCAAGTTCGTTGTATATAGGAACCTAGTCTATTTTTCTGTAATCTCGTCTCGATTCCATAATATCGGACTGATATCCCAAGTCCATATACCACTCTTTTCTCATACTTATTAGAAATAGAAATAGCCATTGCATTAAAAAAGGGCATTTAATTAAGTTTGACGTTTTCACTCTTACAATATTGTAAGAATTTAAATATTTTTTAAAGTCTTATTTATTATATTCATCGTTAACGTACCAATGTATGTGATGGAGTTGTTTCCCGGAAGCTCCGCCGCAAGAGAACGCCGTGTGTTTGTCTCTTGTCAAAGTCATCTTGAAGTAGACAAAGCGATGAACTCCATTGGCAGCTAAATGAAAGTAACAAACACTTAGCGCCATCTACGCGGAACTAATTTGACAGTTTTCATCCCCATTAATTTACATAAAATTAGTAATAGTGTTTTTAAACATTCGACTTGACTAAAACACTTCCGTCTTTGAGTGTAGCATTTCATTGAGAATCAGTGGTTATGGCCAAATACCAATGTATTTTCCGAAATGCTGGACATGAAGCAGTATCAACGCATATCTTAACAACTTAGCTTAGGGTGATACCACCCCAGTAAAGTACAATAACATGGCCACCATATATCATATCACCATGTGTGCAACACCCTTGTATATTTATGTAAATAACTATTATTTATACTTGTATACATTTTTATATTTATGTTTTATGTACCTTAGAATAATCGGCCAGTTTTTATTATAGGTTTGTCAATAGTTACTAACATTCTCGTAGTTAAACCAGTGTATTAATATCTGTATTCAACAGTAAAACTAACTTTGTAAGTCGTTTGTGGGGGATCTACTCCCTAAGCACGAAATCCGTAGTTTCGGCCTTCGTTACGGGCGTTTCCTACTCCGTATCACCTAGGGATGGATGATTCGTTCGGGGCCCGAACGAAGAATGAACGACAACACGATTTGACAGTTGTCCCTACTCCCGATGTGTTTCTGCCCGTTCGAAATTGTATATAATTGAACTTGATACTTGTTTTGACGGATCGTTATGTCAGACGGACGGACTTAAGAAGTAGAACCCAGAACTCAATTTGATATTAATCAGTTATTTTATGTGTGAATGGTTTTTGACTGCGTTTAGCACAAAGAAAATAATAATGCACACTAATCATTTCAAATATAAATGTTGCCATAGACATAGTTCAATCATGTAGCAAATAAACTTGAGTTCTGGTATGGTGATCAGTGTAGTAACATTGATCAAAACGAGCAAGAAAACAAAAAATGTATATGCTCTATAATATCTCCAAACTAACATAATAATAAAATTGTATTTTATGAATCCGAAAATTTTATCTAATTCAATAATTACCAAAAAACTAATCTATTCATTAATTTGACGAATATAAAAACAACTTTGTATGTCTCTGACCTTTATTAATTTTATCATTGGCAGTTTAGTGTGCCAAAAAGTTGCTGTTAACTAAAACCATCGATGTATAATTACAAAACAATAATAAAATCATATCATGTTAATTGTTTTCGTTTTCTTGCTTACCCAATAATTTAGCTGTTCATTAAATCTGGCACAGTTAATCACATAGGTTCTATGCTATGTACCATCGCGGACATTTGCGGTGAACAATTTTTGAACCTTATTACCATAGTAATAAGATCGAAGTGGTTCACCACAAATGTCCGCAATGGTACATGGTGATTCTGCCTGTAATGTTTATCTGTTTTTCTCTCATTTGGAAGTACGATCAATACTTTTTATTCTCATAGTAGAGGGGCTCCTGGCTAAATAATAACAGCCACACGGTCGATCGAAGGATAAGGTTAATAGGTTTCTTGGATGGGTGACCATCCTTTACATAATATCGAGACCCCTCCGTTTCGGAAAAAACGATAAGTCCCGTTGATCCCGGCTGTCATACAATCATTAAGTCAGAAGCCTAAGTCTGACAGCTAGTCTTGCCAAGGGGTATCGCGTTACCCAATAACTAAGTTGTGGAGGTCAGATAGGCAGTTGCTCCATGTAAAATACTGATATTCAGCTGCATCAGAGATCAATACATCCCATGCAGATTTCGGCAACAGTGATTGTTTTTGTTTCCGACGACTATTACAGGATATAAGTTCGCGTCACGTAAAATGAATGCTGGCCAACCGCACAACTTAGTACGCAAAAGAAAGAAACGGTATGGTATGGTTGTGCGGTTGGCCAACGTTCTTATTACGTGGTACGATCTATACAAAGTTACAGTTGTGCGTTCGCCAGCGTTCTTTTTACGTGGCGCGAACTATACGGGCACGTGCTCTGATGTGGCTAAGGCCTCTGCCTCGAATTTTGCGGGCAGCGGCGCCGGCGCGGGTGCGGCAGGATTTTATGCGTAAAAACAAATTGTCCGGACCTCGAAAACAGCGGGGCGGGACAATGCGAGACGCGTCGCCGCCCGCCGCCCCGCTGCCCGCGAAATTCGAGGCAGAGGCCTAATAGGTTACATTAGCCATATTGACTATAAAGGCACGTGCACAGTGCGGACACGTTAGAATGCCATTGTGGTAATGGTTATGTATGTTGGAGGGCGGTTTACTCTTGAGGTGATCTGCCCGTGTCGAGGTCTCTCTTCCGCTGGTCTTCAAAGTCATAAACATTTTGTCTTACTAAACGCCTCCAAACAAGTATATCCTTTGCCAACTCCTCCCAACGAGAGGGATCTATTTTGGGTCTCAGGTAGTGTTTTTCGGACAATTTTACCAACCTATTCAGAAGGACTCTCGTGAAGATCTTCCCACGAGATACCTCTTTATACATGATTGCCTTTGCATTTGAACGTGTAGGTACAGATGTTAGACACAGTAAAAGTATCTGGTACCAATTTCTTGTCTGATCTCCTCCCACATAAAGCACAGAACTTCCAAATAATCTCGTGCAAGTCCCTCCTAACGTACTTGTACTTAAGCAAGTGGCTACGGCTTCACATGCACATGGTGCTTTTTAGTTTCGTTGCTATTTTATGGATCAATTCCTGGAGAGACGGTGGATCGTCTAGTGCTGTGACCTGAGAAAGCGCAGATTGACCAGCGTTCAGTAAGGTTTGAAATGCTCAGCTCATCTGGCTCCTCTCTAGACGTAAATAAGTAATGTACACACAGCAGCAGGTCGTTACTACAAACTGTCAAATCTCATTCGATTTTGAACTTAACGGTCAACACTTTAAGGTTTAAAATCATTTGGAGAAATATGACAGTTTGGTATAACCTGATGTGCTGTTGTCTATACCCTACGATTTTAATGGTCTTGGGCTTGGTGTCAATCATAGATCTACGGAGTATGGATCAAAAATAGAGTTGTCTGTTTTCTCTTTTAAATAACCCGCCCGAAATGAGTACCTTTTTGAAGTCGGAAGATGTGTGGCGGCATCTACTTCGCCACATACGAAC
Organism: Cosmia pyralina; assembly: GCA_946251885.1. Lineage (NCBI taxonomy): Eukaryota > Metazoa > Arthropoda > Insecta > Lepidoptera > Noctuidae > Cosmia > Cosmia pyralina. The sequence continues at coordinate 25,643,694 of OX276343.1, forward strand.
TACGCGTCACAATGACATGACGTCACGCAATCCTGCATCGCGCTTGGTTAGAGTGCAACCTGCATACAGTCCTACCAACTTATCTGTGAACTGAAAGAGGACGGCACCATCGATGCGTCGACACAATCGAATGCATGGACCTAATATACACATCAACACGGTCTAGGGATATTTCATACTCAATTAAATAACTTGAAAAGTACTGGCCGCATTGGAATCTTTTATACACCGATTTGTTTGTAATTTATCTCAGACTAATTCCAAATTCAAATTTTTGAAAATTCTTTTGTTTCGGTGGCAAAAAAATATCTTGATGTGTAGGAGAGGGAATTTTGTGCGAAATTTATAAAACAATACGAATTACGTTTAGTTACAGTTTTTTTTTCATTTTTAAACGAAAGATAAAGTTAAAATTGAGGTATTGTAGCCATGCAACGCCGACATTTGACGAGGGCGGAGATGTTACGAGCTGTGGGAATGCTGGAAGCTGGGTCTGTTCAGCGTAATGTTGCTGAGGCCATAGGGACCCACCAAAATGTAATTTCAAGATTGTGGACACGCTATCGTGCCACAGGTGAAGTAGTAGAGAGGCACCGGGGGCCAAGTCGCATCACTACCCCCAGACAAGACCGATTTTTGCAAATTACTGCGCGAGCTCAACCAAATGCAATGGCGACTCAATTGGTCCAAAGGCTGCGAGTGGAACACCAAATGCTTGTGAGTGACCAAACTGTAAGAAGGCGACTGCATGAAAGCAATCCACGCTCTCGTAGACCACTCCGGGTCCCACCTTTACGGAGAGGCAATCGTGGACGACGATTAGAATGTGTTCGGAACCACGTAGACTGGGGCCGTGAGCAATGGTCCAATGTGCTGTTCACGGATGAATCCAGGTTCAGCTTCCATCCAGATTCACGAAGGACGCGTGTTTGGCGAGTTCCTGGACGATGGAGCCGTCTCCAGAACCCTCAGGAAGTTTACCCATACCAAGGAGGAACAATTATGGTTTGGGCAGGAATTCGTCTTGGAGGACGGACGGATCTCTTTTGGGTGCTGGGCAATATGACGGCAGAACGATACGTTCAACAGGTGCTGGGGCCCGTAATCTTGCCCCACAGAACTCAAATGGGGCAAGATTTCCTGCTCATGCACGACAATGCCTGGGCACACACGGCGAGAACGGTAGCAGCTTGGTTACATACACACAATGTTAGGGCCTTAGACTGGCCTGCTCAATCGCCAGATCTAAATCCTATTGAGCATGCGTGGGATATGCTGCAAAGAAGAGCTCTGAAGGAAGTTCCTGAAAATCTGGCTACAGAAGATCAACTTTTTGCGCACCTCAGAAGGACATGGGACAATATTCCGCAGCAAGACATTGACAACCTTGTTCTGAGCATGCCGAATCGTTGCCGATGTGTTATGAACATCATGGGCGCTTTCGCAGACTGCTAACTTCAAGTTTATAAACACAAATTAAATGATTTTTCTATTTTTTTCAGTTTTTACTCACAAATTAAAAGTTAATTCATATACGGTTTCCGTCTATGCTTCATTTTTTTCCATAAAATCCTGAAATTTTAATCTAAGTACCTTAACCATTATTAAAAAATGGTAGAATATTAAATAACGTATCTATTAAATATATACATGTCATATAAATAATTAACACATTGATAGTAATTCGCTTTTTTAAAAATATCGCTAGACCGTGTTGATGTGTGTATATAAACTATATATTAGTTTATATTATATTACTAGGTCCATGATCGAATGACATGCGTCGGCACAATTTAATGAAATTTCAACATGACGGCCGTAGTTCCAATTTTCGCCATTTCACAGATAAGTTGGTAGGAGTGTACGTGCGTCTTTATTGTTGGTGCCGCCACAGATGTATGTCAATTTGCCCTATCAATATTTACAAACTGTGCCTTTTTTCATAAAAACATTGTTGTATTTGCTTTCATGAAAAATGGGTTTCAGTCATCAGCGAAGGTATTTTTTGATTTATTAAGGTCTGATTTTTCAATAGGCAGATATCTTTACCTGAAGAATAAATGTTTTTATATAAGGTCTTTGGTTCAATTTAACATATTTGCAATACAAAAACTGTCAAACCGCCATATTTATTCCTCAAATAAAAATTATCTAACTATTGAACAATCAGCCCTTAGTAGATTATCACATCGATTCAAATGCCCATCCCATTTTGACAGCTGATAGCTATACAGAGAGAAAAAATGTAAGTAAAGTCAGTAAGACGTCAGCGTCAAAAATACATCAACAGAAGAAAGAGGTGCTGTCCGTCCCAAAAATGTTTTTTTACAATATTAATTAACGACAAAATATTTAACGAAGTTACTTAAAGTATATATCCGATTGGTGCAAGATTAACATGTTTATAAAAACCGAAATACTCAAAGCGATTTCATTTAGGAATCCTGTAAAATTACCTTTTTCGTACTGGGTGTTGGTATTTCTTAGATTTGCTCTCACGATCCTACCGCAGCACGGTTATATACACCCAGACGAGTTTTTTCAAAATGTTGAGGTCATTGCCGGTGAGTCGTTATTTTTGTTCTAAACATTATAAATGACATATATCATTTCATTTATTTACTGGCGATACAATTGCTTTCTTTACTAATTGTTAGGTCGTGTTATAATTAAATTGAATTAACGCTTAAGTATTGCGAGAAATATAATATTCATTACCTACTTAAGTACCTAATTAATTAAAAACAATGTTGTTATTTTCTCACTGCATTCAAGTGAATATTTTTTTATATCCTACTTAAAAATACAATATTAAGTAGAAAAAATGTTTCGTCTATGAAAACAAACAAATTATAAGTTCTTTTAAAAAATAATAATTTAAGTATACATGTAAGTTATTAGTTCTTTATTTCGAGAAAATAAGCAGTAATTATTTTAATAAATGTTGACCTTGATCCACAGTCATCAATAAACTTACTATAATAATGTACACCTACGTACAGTACATACAATGATATCTGTTACTACTGTATTGACTCATCTTTAGAAACAAACCTCTCAGTTATTCTGACTGATGATTTGAATTGTAAATAATGTTTCCTGTGAAGACACAACCAGGGACCACTTTGGTTACCCATTGAAAGGGTTTTCGATAGGGTTTTTCTAAGCAGTTAATCAAAAACCCATACAATGTAGGTAACCCTTTTGAATGGCTTTAAGGGGCCATTTTGGATATCCATTGAAAGGGTTTTCGATAGGGTTTTTCTAAGCAGTTAATCAAAAACCCATACAATGTAGGTAACCCTTCTGAATGGCTTTAAACAACCATTTTGGTTATCCATTGAAAGGTATTTCAATAGGGATTTTCAAAGCAGTTATACAAAAACCGTACAATGTGGGTAACCCTTTTGAACAGCTTAAATTAAGCCATTCAAAAGGGTTAAGCTTCAACTCTCGTTATTAAACAATAACAGCGTAACATTCCCGCTCGGAGCAATGTATTATGATCTCTCGATGATGGGCATATGTAGCAAATTGCTAATATGGTTACCCATACAAAACCCTTATATTAAAACCCTTTCAAGGATTTACACATGATAAAGGTAACCTCATAAACGGCTTACCCCTTCGAAAGACTTAACTCTTAACCGGGGTTGTATGGTCCCTGGTCCACAACACATAATAAATGTCTAAATATCCCCTTTAAAATTCCACAATATAATTGGATGATTAACATTGAACCTCATGCATAAGATAATGAACTACTAGTAATTCAATTACATAAAATAATACATTATGACAATACATCTTTGGTCCTGTTTAAGTACACTTCTTTATGAAATAGAGAATTTAATTAATTCTTCTTTTCTTAATTTTTCCGTTTCGCATGGGGTCGCGGCATTATGCTGAGCGGTAGCCGTTTTGCGTAGATGTGACGCATATTTTCCCCAAAACTTGCTTTTTACTTTGTTTATTTTATTTTGTTGTCCTTTGCGTCATGTTTACCGCAAATAAACGTATTTTCTTTCTTTCTTTCTTTCAAATATTGGTAGATTTCTAAACATTGTCTTAAAGTTATACAAGCAAGTAACTTCATATGAAAATATATACAGTACTTATAAAAAAAACAAAATTTGGAATTGTTTTGTCTGTTTGTATGCTTGTTTGTTCTGGTTAATCTCCGAAAAGGCTGGACCGATTTTTACGCGACTTTCACTGGTAGATAGGTGATATTATAAGGAGTAACTTAGGCTGCTTTTATTTTAGAAAAAGAATTAAGGTTCTGCACAAAAAAAATTAAAACCGCATGAAATTGTGAATAAAATCCGATTCAAATAGGGAAGTATTGACATCCACGCGGGCGAAGCCACGGGAAACAGCAACAGCTAGTCTGTTATATTACAAAACCTTACTTACTTATAATTCAAAGTCCGTCAGTCCGACGAGAGCCCGAGCTGCTTACGTAGTTCGCCGAACTTCGTAAGCAGCTCGGGCTTCGTCGGACGACTGTATGATGTATACACTGTGCTTATATGCTATGTTTGCTCTGAGACTGAGATGGTAATAGCACAAGTGGAGAAATCAAAGTCTAAGCATTTTTTCAATTCAACCATTAATTACAGGCGCTTTTGAATTTTCAGTGAGTCAATCAGTCAGTCAGAAAGTTGAATTTTTGTTGAAAATTCCAAAACACAAAAATCTTTATGGAGAAGAATGGGCAAGAAACTCCCAAAAAGTGGTCACCTTTAACATTTATTTTATTATTTCAGGTGATATGTTCGCGATCGACATCGCAAGAACGTGGGAGTTCAACCCAAAATTTCCAATCAGAAACATCTTCATACCCAAAATGATACTCGGTCCTCCCCTCCACTTCATACGCTTGATCAATCCCTATGCCAAATACTACCTTCGTGTGGATCTTAAAACCCCATTCTACCTGCTAGTCATCCCGCGACTTTTTATATGTTTCCTGTCGCTTATAAATGACTACTGCTTGTACAGAATTTGCGTTTTATACGGCCAAAACTTCAGAAACAGACTAACGATCTTCGCAAGCTCTTACGTAGTTTTCGTCTACTGCTGCAGAAGTTTTTCGAACACATTTGAAATGATCTTCTTCTCTATGCTCTTACTCATAGTCGCGGAATGCATGCTGAAGTCAGATAAAGTGATTTATCACAATGAATTTCTTAAAGAGAAGTACGAGCAAGCAGCGTCAACCGTCGAAAAAGTCAAGATTTTTAAACTATCCACACATTTGCCGAATCATACCTTGAACAAAGTTATGATTTTATCTACAATAGTAGTCATAGGGATATTTAATCGTCCTACGTTCGTAGGTTTTGCGTTTCCCCCTGTTTTCTTTTGGTTGCACAGAGGGTTGGGATCTAAAGTGGTTGGATTTAAGGACTTCCACTATCGCATATTTACATTTATAATGTGTGGTGTGCCGACGGCGTTGCTTCTGATTTTGGTGGACTCTGGGTATTATGGGTACCTTACGATGGCGGACATAGAGTCTCTGAAGGTGTCGTGGGACAGCTGGGTGGTGACGCCGCTGAACTTCCTGCGCTACAACTCTGACATGCGCAACCTAACTCAGCACGGACTGCACCCGCGCTGGCTGCACCTCGCCGTCAACGTGCCGCTGCTGTTCAATGTGTTGGGGGTAATCGCTGTCGTCACTCTAGCAGTGAACACGTACAGGTGAGATAAAACATGATGTTGACGTACCCACGATATTTAACTCCGAAGGCGGGTTTTAACTCCCAAAGGCGGGTCTAGTCTCAAGAGGATACCGAGCGCGCAGTGGTGCCCTCATCGTTTGTTTGGTTATTTCTTTTATTTTAGAACGAAAATGCAGAAAATAAGCCGGAATAGTTGTGCTCTACAAGACTATACGTTATTAATTATTATTACAAATAGTAGCTTTATATTGTTAAGTTTTATTATAATCGTTAAAACAGACAACAGTGGCCACTAAGCTCCGTTTTAACGATTGTAATAAAACATAACAATATAAAGCTACTATTTGTAGTAGTTAATAATAACGTATAGTCTTGTGGAGCACAACTATTCCGGCTTATTTTCTGCATTTTCATTCTAAAATAAAAGAAAAATAACTGAACAAACGATGAGGGCACCACTGCGCGCTCGGTAGCCTCTTAATTATGTGTGTCTGGTGCACCCACTTATTGTTTCTATGAGCACAAGCTTGGCAGTTGGCATCTCATTCGGTAAATAAATTCTCTTGAATTTAGTACAGTCGTTTACCAGACACCATTGTTTATATAAATAAATTAGTATTAGCTCTCTGTCTCTCTCCCATGCATGACTTCGTGAGACAAGAGCATTATACTAGGTATGGTATAACAATAATATTTCCATTTCTATGTTTCACAATTACTTCATAAACAATAGCTCATTATTCGGTTTGACTTAAACATAATAGCATTATTTATTCTTCAGGTTAAATTAGTGTAGCTAAATAATATGTTGATGGTAAACGATATTTGTATGGACATTGTCGTAGATTGCAGGAACAATTCTGTATATTATTCTTCTGTACATTTATATAGTTGTAAGGTAAATTGTTTCAGGTTCGTTCGCGGCCAGTACAGCAAGTTGCCGCGAATCCAGAGCATCACCGGTCTTATGCTGTTCTCTCTAGTCATCCCGATTGCTGTGCTTTCACTCTTTCCACACCAAGAGGCGCGCTTCATCATCCCAGTACTTATCCCTCTGATATACTTATTCGGAAACCATCTCCACACCAATGAGAGTGATGGACCGAAAACTAGAAGATTTAAAACAACGCTTCGTTATACTTGGTATGCACTAAACGCTTTACTTACATTATTTTTCGGGTTCATCCACCAAGGAGGCATATACCCCTTCGCCAATAGCCTCTATCATGAGATCAAGAATAACTACGGAGTCCATACCCACGTTATAACGACCCACAGTTACAGTATACCAACGTTTTTGCTCCAATTGGAGAGCACCACCAAAGTGTACAAGGATAAGAAGACGGGACATAAATATAGACTAGCTCCCACCACATTTTTACATAAATATGGATCAATGCCAATGCAGCATTTATTTGTGAAAGTCGATGACGTCTTAACTGACGCCGAGATGTTACTGCATGATTATAAGAAGAAGTACAGGTTTTATATTGCGTCCCCGTGCTCTTTGGACCAAGAGATTCGGTCGGCAGCTGCAAAGTATCACTACTTTGAACTAATCGAAGAGTTTACCTACTACCCTCATTTTTGTACAGAAGCATTCCCAAAATTCCCCTCAAGTCATGACCAATTTTGTCTCGAAAATACCTCGATGGTACGAACGAACGAATCTCGCGCTGTAGATCTAAATATGTTACAAAGAATCTCATGCTTTTTGAAAAAGTTTTGTCTTAGGATTTATAGGGTTAAACTGAATACTAAATATCGAATATAAGTTATTTAACTTAATTTTACAATTCCAATAAGCAATATATATATATATATGTATATATAAATAATATATCTGGAATTAATTGAAGTCGTGTACACGCCGCCTAATTATAGTTATTTTAAAATTACATAAGTGCGCTCAATTTAAGTTAAACACCAAAGACATTTTAACATTAATGTTAACCCATCTGTAGAAGGTATATTTCTTTTAAAATACAGGATGTATGCTTGAATCAGTTAGCTTCCACATGAGGGATATGATATCTGAATTTGGACCTCCTTTGGTGAAAATTAGGGAATGCCTACTTTTTATGGTTTTAGGTTTAAAATCAGATATTTAATCGTCTCATTCTGAAAAACTGTTTTTAATAATTCATAGTGCAAGTACCTATATGTACTTGCGCTATGTTGCCATCAGAAAACCCAACGATATTAATGTACCTACAAACAATGTTATATGGTGTAGAATAAGACTATGTTTCTAGACGGCCGGATATGCGAAAACGGTATAGATTTTTAGGTGACGTTGGTTGTTATTATTTACGGCGAATCGATGCCTTGGATCACGAGGGTCTTTAACTCAGGATGATGGTTGATGTTGTACATACCATCTTTCCACGTCGACCGCGAGAGTGCGATAGTACCTGGTTTCTAAAACGCTTACGCCCGGTTTCTGGGACAAAAATTCGCTAACAAATTGTCAAGCGTCCATAAATTGTTATGATTGGTTGACTGAATTATCAATAGCTAATCGGCCAACACGTCGATAATTTTCGTTTCAGATATATCAATACTGAAATCAGCTAATACACTGTCAAAATAAAAACAGCCCATCAAAACAATATGGGATTTGACAGATGTCAAATCCCTTGTTTTGTTTTGTTTTATTGTTTTGTTTATGTCTAAAAGCCTACCTATTGAATTAATCTGCCAGATGGCAGATTAATTCAATAGGTAGGCTTTTAGAGTAAGATACAGAGACGAAAACATATCATAACATCGCGGCTGTATTACGCGAAGGGTTAGGCAACGCAGATACCCGTAGTACCTAAATCCACATTTCGCCAGTTATGTATAAAGTCCACAAAATAGGGGACGAGCCTAACCTTAGGCCCGGTTCACTTCAGATCGTCCGGTAAATGTGTTGCCGCCGACAGTCATCGGGTCGCCCTAATGTGAACAGCGCTATTGAAACACAGCATACCAATATGCATCCGACACTTTTGACGTTCCGGTTCACATTAGGTCGGACCGACAAAAGTACCGTTTATGCTAACTTTCGTCTATATCTTACCCTAAGAAAACGGGCGGTAAAACAGCACCTTTCACCATTGAGATTTTAAATGTCCCAGCACGTGTGTTGTTATTCACAAGCACTTTACTTAATACTTACATTTACATTAATTTATTTACGTTCTATTTAATTTATTATTTGCTCAATTTATTCATCTATTGTATTTTTAATTTATGTTTACTAACTTACTTGGCATCCAATAATTTGTTTTTAATTTGCAATTGACATTTAAAAGGTTTTTTTTTATTAATAATAATGTAATATTTTGTACTTAGTTAGTTCTCATCTCATTATTTGAGATAAGGTTAAGGTTTTACACAACATAATTTATTATTAATTTGCTTAAAATTATGCTGAAATCTCTCAATATTATTATATATTTTAAATAGTTGGCGGTCTGGCAGCTACAGATACAATGCATTGTCCTTTGGCTTTAAACATAGCAGTATGGATTCTTCAAGTACTTACTTAATTGTTTAATATAGACCCTATGTAATACGGTCCAATATTTGTTTAATAATATCTATGGATGTAAAGATTATTTCTGTGCAACTCGTCCTTTTTAACTCTAGTGAGTAGTATGACGACACTCACTTAGTTGTATTTAAAAATTGCATTTGTGTCGTGTTGAAGTCAAAAGTGTGAAATTAACTTATTTTTCAACGACATACCTACTTACAACATTCTTCAGAGGCACATCAAAACTAATATTATAAATGCGAAAGGAGTTTGTTTTTGGCTGAACGGATTTGGATGAAATTTGGCAAATTTGTAGACCATGACCTGGGTTAGTACATACCTTCTTTCTATCCCGGTAGTACGTTTCTGTGGGATAATTTCCGACCTCCACGTGGGCAAAGTCGCAGGCAAAAGCTAGTGTTTTTATGAATTAATAACAATGCATTTTGCGAATCTCGAACTACGATCTATCTATTTAGTAATATTTACATAAATGGACTGCTTATTGCTATGTAAAAATATAGGCTTTAGTGTGTCAGTGATAACCAATAAAGACATCTTTGTTATTATATGCTGTAGTTTTTCTTTCTTTGCAAATACCTAGTTGAAATTAGTGAGCTCATCAAATGGGAGTCTGACAGACCCCTCCATCACATCACATCAGACAGACAACATGAGGACATCATGAGGATTTTCCAACCTGGAACAAAAAAAAAAGTACGGCTCGGTCAGCCGCTGGTCAGTGATCGAAAACACGGCCAAATTAAGCCGACACGGGTAGATAATAAAAAAATCCTAGAAGCAATCTCATGTTAAATCTACTGATCTACCAAGGTCTACAACTCTACATCATTGGATCTACCGACTTAAATTATGTTGCAGTCTTTGATGGCTGCGACTGCGACACAGCATACTTAATCAAAGAGAAGCGACGTTTCTAAGTGCCAATTATGGGATGACCTGATGATGAAAGGTCAATTATTCTCAATTAAGTTAGGGTCTTCATTCATCACGATGCAGAGTTCACTGAAGCCACTAAGACAATCCAACTAATTGGAAACAAAGTCTGTAATGGCCGCGCCGCAGCGTCTAAAGACAGCATCGGCAGTACCTACCTACTCTCTAAAGTCCGGTCGCAAAGCAGAAATAATTTCTTACAATGATCCCTCATTACATAGAGCTCTACCTATCGTTTGCTCACATGTAAATTATTGCCGTCGCTTTATTGATTGATAGCCGTTGCACTCGCGGTAAGGACGGTCCTTCTAATGTGCGTTGTACACACAGCAGGTCAAGTTACTACGAACTGTCAAATTTTCTTATTCGATTTTGAACTTAACTATCAATATTTTAAGGTTTAAAATAATTTGTAGGTCAGTTTGGTATAACCTGACGTGCTGTTTGTACGAAATTCTTTCTGCTTCGCGACTGGACTTTAGCAGTGGCCATTGAGGAATCTCCTCTGAGTTTACTATGTTCAGCAGGGGTTCCTCTCGCCCTTAGTTTGCAGCCTGCATGGGTATCCTTCGATTAGATATTCTGATAATTTTGTTAAGGTGTTTTCCAGTTGTGCAGGTATACCTACTTGTGTTAGGTGCCTAGCCTAGCTAGTAGGAAGGCCAGGGTCCTTATTATGAAGTATTAACGCCATCATGATTCCGTTGCGAAAAAGGGATGGTGCTAGGTCATGTACAGTTCCGTCTCTCTCTAGCACTGGAAAAATGATGGTATTAATTGTTCATAATACGGCCCCAGGAGGCGTTTATACGCGGGCACATTGTTGCGTCGCGGGTTTCGCCTCGGTAAGATTTTATTGTGCTGGTTGTTGTTTGTTAATGTAAAGCAGAATCTTCTATGGTCTGAGCAAGAAGGCTTGTCTGATACGTGCCAGTTTGTGATGAGATTTGTCGCGTTACATCACTATGACTTAAAAACTTGGGCCAGTGCATGGAACTTACGTAATAGTTTCCATTGCCGGCCAGTGCCAGACAATTTTATTATATTCTGTGGACAGTGCTGTCATAGGTTTTTGGTTTAACACTGACATTTGTTGTCACTTGTCTTGTCATAACAAACTAAAAACGTGCGTTTGTTGTTGAATTTTTGCAATTTGATAGAAATTATTTGGAATGTCTTATCAAAAAGAATGTGTAAAATCTACTCTTGAGATGTCTCTAAAAGTCATACGGATGTACGACTGGCTGTTGGACTTATATGTTCTGGTAAGATTAATCTCAGAAACATTACCTACTTGGTATTTATTTTTACTTCTTCGTGAAATCGTGATTTCTACCGTATTTTTACTATCTTGAGCTTCAGGCTCCAACGTAAACTGCCAATTATTGTTTAGCACCATCTTATGGTTTAACTTACTTTACCTTTTTAGGACTTCTTCGTCGACGATCATTGGAATAAATTGCCGGATACGTGGCGTCACACTTTCGAACATATGGACCCCCAGCATTTAGGAAACATTCTCTCTAACCGACCATCGAACCAGTTACTACCACTATCATTCTTAGCCTTAATAAAATAAATAAATAAATAAATAAATAAATATGTTTGGACATATCACACAACGCCATCTAGCCCCAAGCTAAGCAACCTAATGCTTGTGTTATGGTAACGAGATGGCTGATAAACTACTTATATACATTTTTTTTTTTGTAAATACATACATATTATAGATAGAAAAACACCCAGAAAGAAAGACTGCAGAGGCACTCACTTTACCAAGAGACAGGAACTATAAAAAAGAAAATAATAAAAAAGAATCCACTAACTTAGATACATGTAAATATCATCCAAAGTTAAAGAACTTGTTTCTAAAACATGTGAAACTAAAGAAGAGACATGAGATAAGCCTGATGGCTGATGTTGTGGTGGATACAGCCCAGCAAAGTGGTTGTAACTCTGTGATAGACTTTGGCTCAGGCCTGGGACATTTAGTGCGAGTGCTGGCTTACAGGGATGACATGTATGCTGCAGGGATTGAGTGCCAGACACAACTGACTGAGGAGGCTAGGTCTGTACCCTTGGTATGTATAAATTATAGTGGTATATTGAGTAAAACATAATTTAAAAGTTTTTGCAAAGACAAAAATCACACTACATTTTACAGGGTTATTGATTATTGACCAAATATCCTCTTAAAAGGTCACTGTACTCATCATTATGAACAACTTTTGCTATGAGACCAAACCTGAAATTGCTAAAAAAAATCAGCTGCTCCCTACATTTTGACGAGTTTGATGTAGATAAATCTAGGTACTGAACAGCAGATTTTTTCGCGATTTCAGATTTGGTCTCCCATTAAAAATTGTTCATAATGATGAGTACAATGACCCCTTAAGAGGTTGTTGGTGTTTAACCAATAACCCTGTATAAATAATTGTGATCATAATCATAATATCAAAACTTTTACTAAAGTAACAGTAACAAGAAAGCTATAAGTAAAAGTAGTAAGTAAAAAAGTAAAAACGAAAAGTAAACTAAGTAAGTGTGGTAGTAGTAGTAAGTAAGTGTAAGTTGAAATTCTTTCTTTTCAGGAAACTTGACTTGGAATTAGAATACACAGTCAAAAAGCATCTCTCTCCTGAAGCTGCATCCAAACTGAGGCGCCCTCTACATTTCAACGTGACCTTATCGAGCCACCAACAACTATTGTCACTCCCTCTACCTGATTGTATGCAGAACTATGGATTAATAGGTCTGCATCCATGCGGAGACTTGGGACCATTATTACTGAAACACTTCATAGAATCTTATAACATTAAGTTTATATGTGTGGTTGGTTGTTGTTTTATGAAGTTAACCTGTGACGGTCCAGACCGAGGGTACCCCATGAGTAACATAGTAAAGAGTTTGGATAGTAAGTTGTCTTTCCCGAGTAGGGAAATATCTTGTCATGCCATTGAGGTGTACTGTGAGAGGCTGCGTAAAGGCAATTATGAAGATTTGAAGGTGAGCAAATGAAAGATTTAATAAAATTAATATGAATATATAAGATCCCATTAAAATAGATGGACAAATTTTCACAGGGTGTTCTACCCATGAATATGAACAACTTTTACTATGGAACTAACCCTGAAATCGCGAAAAAAAAATCTGCTGTTCAGTACATTTATCTACACCAAACTCGTCAAAATGTAGGGCGCAGCTGATTTTTTTTTCGCGATTTCAGATTCGGTCCCATAGTAAAAGTTGTTCATATTCATGGGCAGAACACCCTGTGAAAATTTGTCCCATCTATTTTAATGGGACCTTGTATATCTATATTTATATTAATAAAAAAATAAGTTTTTGTAATTATGCTGGAATGTTGTGTTGTCATAAATGTTCCTTTCATTTACAGATACATGCATACAGGGCAGCATTAGAAAGGATATTAGTAGAACATGACCCGAAACTCCGACATGCACCAGTACGGAGTATTAAACATTCAGATACCATGACATTTGAAAAGTAAGTTAATAAATTAATATGTATGAACAGCAATATCTTCAGTAGCATGATACCGAAATATTCTAAACAATTTTCCTACATACACTCACTAGGGTTGCTAATTTCCCGCCTCTAAAATCTGCCAACCAGGACAAGAAGTATGAAAACCCCGGATTTTGGAGCTTTTAACCCATACATCATAATTGTTTTTTTTTTAAAGTTACTCAGTAAAATAAAAAATAGTTTTAATTGGTATAAATCAACTTTTTATTAATTTTCATACAATTTTAAACAACGTGCGGAGCGCGAGTCGGCGCACAGTGGATCGTCCCCATACAAGAGGTCGGACATAGAATTAAAAATTGAAAAAGTATTTAATTGAAAAAAATGAAATATGCAGTTGCATTACTCTATTAAGGAACTACAAAAAATGTTACTACAATTTTTTTATTTGACCAGTACTTTATGAGCAATTCGATGAAAAGTGTTATTTTTCTATGGAAATGGTCACAAAAATGTCTGTATCTCATGATTCCCTCCTTGTTTCGATTTGCGGTTTTCACTACTGTTATCTACCCATTTTATGCCACATTTTCTTCAAGGACACATGGTGCCCCCAGCGACCCCCTTCCGAGATATTTTGCTTTTAGTAACTTTACTTTTTATTGTATAACTGATGATATGGAGGTACATTAAGTATATTCATTACTGAGAATAAGTCATCCCTAAGTAGTTCCTTAAATAACAGGTGCATTTACGATTACTTTAATGACTTATGAACGCTTCTGTTGCCATACAACAAACGCGTTAATGAGTCCTTAAGTTCCCAGTACTTGCTTAATCTAATTAGTTATTGTAATTACTATGTTAACAGCCCTTAATCTCTGCATTGTTATTGTCTAATGTCATCATTAGCTTATCAAATTCATTGCTAGTTGCCTACTTGCTGCCCTATATATTTGAGTGTGTTTAGCAAATGTAATTCAGTTGTAATTATAACTTCTACCAAGTGTTGTCATTATGGCTTTCCGTGGGTTTTCTACTTACCTAGATCTTTACGTTGCTCTTCGTAATCATAAAGATCTTCGTGACTATGACCATTTATTTAACACATTGAAGTCGAATACTAACGTCCAGTTAAGTGAAAGTGATGTGACGGATCTCAAGAACTGGTGTCGACGATTTTGCTATAGGGTTTACACCAAATGGGTGCAATCAAGAAGGACAGTTGACAGGTTCATTAACAAGAACGAAGAGTGGTTAAATTCCGATATCGTTTGGCCAGATTGCTTTAAAGAAAATGTTGTTGACACTGAAGAAGCAAATGAAAATGAGGCAGAAGAGGTAGTCAGTCCATCAAAATCAGATGCATCTACTTCAACATATACATCTCCTCGCAAACGCTTTGAAGATTTATCAACTAGACACAAAAGAAGACGTGTTAATGAAAATGTTACTAGTTGCAGTCGTCCGGATGAGCTTTTGCATACTGTTGAAAGTATACTTAAGTCTGCCGGAAAAAATGATATAGCCAGAATAATGAAAAATTTGCTGGAAAATCCTGAACACGTCTCAACAGTTATAAATGTCCTGGAAACTAAGCAGAATCCTCCGCTTCGTGAAGTTCCTACTCACAAAGCACTTGCTCTTTACGTTTACTTGCAGTTATCCAAGTGGCGTTACATCACACTTCGGGACTTTAGTTTAAAAGAAGGTCATGCGAAATACCCAAGCTACTACTTGTTAGTTAAAGAAAAGCTTAAATGCTACCCGGCAAAAGAAGACATAACTGTGACTGAAACTTCCGCAAAGATACGTATCCAAGCCCTCCTTGATCTCACCGTTAGGAGGCTGATCGATTCACTTGAATCAAATTTTGATGCTGGTGAACAACTTGTGCTTCACAGTAAATGGGGTTTTGATGGAGCTTCAAGTCAAAGCATTTACCATCAAACGACAACAACAAGTGAACAAGACTTATCCAGTGTATTTATGGCAAGTCTTGTACCACTTAAGTTAGTGACTTCTAGTGGAAGTATAGTGTGGCAGAATGATCGGCCATCGTCAACCACATATTGTCGCCCGATTTCATTTACATTTATGAAAGAAACGGAAGCGAATGTTAAGGCTGAAATGGAAATATTTGAGACCGAGATTCGTGAACGGAACCCGACTGATTGCGGCAATGCTACTGTTACTCACAATCTATGGCTAACCATGATTGATGGTAAGGTACATTCAATCATATCTGGTACATCGGCAGCAGTGTGTGATTTGTGCAAAGCTCGCCCAAGCGAAATGAATAACTTGGAAGAAGTGAGAGCTAAACCCGTGAATACAGATTTATACAAGCATGGATTTAGTTCATTGCATGCTTGGATTCGGTCCATGGAATGTTTATTACACATTTCTTACAGAATGGACATAAAATCATGGCAAGCAAAAGGTGACGAAAATAAAAAAAAAGTTAAAGATAAGAAAGAAGCCATTCAAGAAGCTTTCCGAAGAAGAACAGGCTTACTTCTAGACGTTGTTAAGCAGGGTAGTGGCAACACAAACACTGGAAATGCTGCAAGAAGATTTTTTGCAAACCCTGAAACGACTGCCGAAATTACTAAATTAGATGTTAATTTAATTAGAAGACTCGCCGTTATTTTGCAATGCATTTCCTCAGGCGAAAAAATTCAAGTCCAAAAATTCAAATCATATTGTGATGAAACAGCAAATTTATTCGTGGAATTATATCCATGGTATAACATGCCAGCAAGTTTACACAAATTGCTGATTCATGGATCACAGATAGTGGACCACTTATCAGTAGTGCCTATAGGTTTTTTGTCTGAAGAAGCATCTGAAGCAAGAAACAAGGACTTTCGCAAATTTAGAGAATGTCATACACGAAAGCATAGTAGCATCGCCACTAATGAAGACATTCTTCATAATCTGCTATTATCTTCCGATCCTCTTCTCGCCAGCTTACGACCGAAGATGACAAATAAAGCCAAAAAGTCTTCATTTAGAGAACTAGACGATTTACTCATACGTGATCAGAGTGAATTGGAGTTCATTGACGCGGACGTTTCAACTGATACACTTGCTGCATGTAGTGACGTTGAAGAAGATGATGACGATGATAATGATCATGATGTCGTTATTGATGAAGATGAAGAAAATATAGTTTAAGTCTTATAGTACCTAATATTATTATTTTACAAGCAGTTTCTTTGTTAATTTCTAGTTTTTGTGTATTTTTTTTATTCTATTCTTTTTTTCTATTCTAGTTTTTGTGATTTTTTTTTAATTTTATTCTTTTTTTGTTTTGTGTTATGCCACCCATCAGCCAATAAATGGTTTTTTTCTTTCTTTTCTATTGTTGTTAGTAACTACATGGTCGTGTTAATTAATTAATTTCCTATTATAATTTAGTTTTTAGTAGTTGTTTATTTTTTTAGTTTGTTTTAGGGTACATAGTTATTTTATTTTTAAATTATTTTTACAGTGTTATATTATATAAATAAAAAATATATTTATACCTACATATTTTCTTATTGATCATAAAACTCTATTTCTTTTCGATGTGTTATTGTAAATGCGACTCAGTCATTACTAAGCTAATGATGACATTAGACAATCACAATGCAGAGATTAAGGGCTGTTAACATAGTAATTACAATAACTAATTAGATTAAGCAAGTACTGGGAATCTTCACTTAAGGACTCATTAACGCGTTTGTTGTATGGCAACAGAAGCGTTCATAAGTCATTAAAGTAATCGTAAATGCACCTGTTATTTAAGGAACTACTTAGGGATGACTTATTCTCAGTAATGAATATACTTAATGTACCTCCATATCATCAGTTATACAATAAAAAGTAAAGTTACTAAAAGCAAAATATCTCGGAAGGGGGTCGCTGGGGGCACCATGTGTCCTTGAAGAAAATGTGGCATAAAATGGGTAGATAACAGTAGTGAAAACCGCAAATCGAAACAAGGAGGGAATCATGAGATACAGACATTTTTGTGACCATTTCCATAGAAAAATAACACTTTTCATCGAATTGCTCATAAAGTACTGGTCAAATAAAAAAATTGTAGTAACATTTTTTGTAGTTCCTTAATAGAGTAATGCAACTGCATATTTCATTTTTTTCAATTAAATACTTTTTCAATTTTTAATTCTATGTCCGACCTCTTGTATGGGGACGATCCACTGTGCGGCGTGGCGTGCCGGCCGACCAGTGACTTGAAAACTAAGTGTAGCGACGCAACTTCCGTACTCACGTCGCTGAATAGACGCATTTTTATCATTTACATCGGCAAAACATATTATCAATAAAAAAGAAATTTTGTTACTATTTATTTATTTATTTCCAATACACGTATTAATTAAGTACAATTGGTTTTAGCCACACAACGAAAACCTCTCAGGGCTTATCTGTGTGCTGGCAAGCCGCTCTTTTTAATTTACAAAAATGTTTATTACTGCAATGATACATAAAATATTTATATAATTAATAACAATTTATTGGTGCATTAAGAGAAATTTAGTGTAAAAAAACGTTTGGATTTGTACTTATAACTTTTCGAACTCATCCTGTATAACATTTGCAAGTCCTCTGGAAGTTTATTAAGGAAAAATGGTACCAAATATTCTGCAGTCGTCATGCCGTACACGTTATTGAACTTTGGTAGGATGTATTTACTTTTAAGTGGTATCGTTCTCAAAAAGTCAGGTCTTGTAACGCATTAGACGTAATTTCGGCCGCGTATTTTCGGTAGATGTGTCAGCAGCCGCACTACAAATGAAACCCCGCCCGGATGCCCTCTAAACTAAGACAAATCCGGGGAAACCCGGACGGATGGCAACCCTTGTATTAAGATCCGATCACTTACGCAAACGGATTTTTTTCTACGCGCCGCGCCTTATGTGCTGCAAACGCAATTAGTGCTAATTTTTGAAGACAGAAAACACTTATACGACGCGTTGCCTAGAACACGCGTATAAAAAACGTCGTGTGTAGGAGTAGCACTTTTAGTGCGATACTTTGCTTTTTATTCTCAATTTATTTTATATATAATATAAGCTATGTTCCCACTGCTGGGACACAGGCCTCCTGTCGGTGAGAGGGAGTGGGCCGTAATCCACCACGCTAGGACATGCCGTTTTCCTTCACCATTTTGAGAGCAGTGGTGATGAAATAATTTACACAATGTAGTGCCTGATTGGGTTCGAACCCACGACCTACCACTGGGCCACCACTGCTCCCCAAATAATTTTTGTTCAATATAGGTACTGTTCACAAGCCATAGAGCGCGTGCACCTCCCTCTGCCAAAATCGGCCGCGGTGTGGGCGCGTGCGCACGCCGACGTGGCGCAGTGGCGGCGCGTGCTGGTGCTGTACACGCTGCGGCTAGCGCTGGCGCCGCTGGTGGAGACTGTGGTGCTGCTAGATAGAGTGCTCTATGTTTTGGAGAGAGGTGAGGGCCCAAAAAGGTTTCTTTTGCCTGTTCAAAGAGTTACAATGTTAGTTTTTACCAATTTGCTTTCCACGAAGGTGGTGTGCCGACGCGTGGTGCTTACCACGCGTCGGCACACCACCTTCGTGGAACAACTCAATCGGGCACAGTTCACAAATCTACTAGAAAGCAGGTATTCCAGTCCAGGAGATGGTTAAAATGTATGTTAAAATGTTAAGTATGGGGGATCGCGTCAAAGCTTGATTGAAGTAAAACAAATGTTCTCTTAACTAAATTAATTTAATGGTGGAGACAAAAATACACTTATTTGACATTGAATTACTTTACACATCATACAATTTGTATGTACAGACATCGCTTCCTAGAAATACATACACGATTGAAAAAAGCGACAAATAAAACTTAAGACTAGATTTAATCTTTGGCACTTTATATTTAGGAATATTTGTACAAGGATGTGCAAGGAATATCGAATCACAGGGTTACGGTAACATGGCGTTGCATAAGGAACTACACTTTAGGAGCCACGGTCTTATGCAGTCGAATATAAAATAATAAATAAACTTTATTTATTCAAACTACAATGAAGTCCACAATGTTAGTGATAAAATAGCTTAGCCTATGTTAGTCCTTAAAATAAAAACAGTTCGGGACCGGTGTGTAAGCGCTCACACTAGCGGGCTGTTTGCCCGGCCGACTATGGATACAGCCATCCATCACTTTGTAAAATCCGAACATTTTTTTACCAAAGCCTATAAAAATGAGAAAAATAATTGCTGACAGTCGAATGCTGGTGTAGGGAAAATCCATAGTACGTCTCTAAGATGCATAACGCAAATTTTCACTGATGAGCGATTTCAACGAATTTGGGTTATGCAAGATTTACGACGATTCTAGAAAAAAAAAAAAAATCTGAAAAATTTCTGAAAATATCAAAAATATATTAATTTTTTTATTTTATTTTTTTTTTATTATTTTATTTTTGATATTTTCAGCTCACAACCATTCTCCAAAACAAAATTCATAAGGTGTTTTTCTTACTGTCAATTAGCCAATTGCTCAGGATAGGGCTATGTTATTTTAACAAAGAGTAATGTCAATACAAAACTAATTCGGTAGGTAATGTTAATTCATTTCTGGTCTTCTCTTCACGACCGTGGTTTCCATTGTGCGTAATAAGACTGTGCACCGCACCGGGAACGGGACGTTAACTCGGACTAAATAAAAAACTAAGACATAGCGAGGTCAGCAGTGACGTGAGGCCTCACGTTTCGGGTTTCGTAAATAAGTGTGTACGTAATGAGGTGTAGTTTGATGTAAATGTGTGCGTGTGGGCGTGTATACACAGAGCGAGGTGTAGTTTTGCGCATGCTTCACTGTATTGTTCGCAGCGCTGTCTTGGTTTTTTATTTAGTCTGAGGACGTTAACGAGAAAACAGATGACGTCGCCACAGTAGTGACAGCACTATGGCCGAAAAAACTCGTTTCTCGTTGAAGTCCCTTTTGCGGGTGCAGTGGACAGTCTTAGACTATGCAGGTATTTCTTATGATATTATTTTGATAACATTAACACACATTTTTATTTTTATGGGGCGTGGTATAGAGGTACCAATTATATTGGCAACATAGTTGCTATGAGCGACTTTCTTAATAATAACTACAGTCGCCGCGTTAAGAAATGAGTCGTCGGGCCATAAATCATTGTTGATAGTCTGTCTCGCTCGCACCTATGAAGCTTATAATGATGTGCGTAAATAGTAGGGACTGGAGCGTTGCACATTCTTATTGCTACTGACAAGTTTATGGACCGACGACTCAGTTCATAACGCGAGTACCCTTAATAATACATTTTATCAATGTACCTACATAATGCAACTTAAGTACGTCAAGAAAGTTAGAGTTAGGGTGCCTGCCCATTGTGGCGGAAAAAGCGAAGAAGTGCAGAGCTAGGAAAACATTAACCAATAGAATTCAAATGAAAAAACCAGTAGAATTGTATTCGTAAATGTTTACACACTTCTCCACTCCGCTCCGATGTATAGGCAACCTTAAATATATATCCGATGATATGGCATACTGGCCACTGTCAATCAAAGATTAATTCAACCTTATTCTACGTTTAGAGACGATAAATCTTTTAATAATGTAAAATTAAGCAATTCTGTCATATTCCGGAATGGAAACATGTCCTTTTCCAGATACTAACCTACTTGTTCGGTAGTAACATAACACAACGCCTGTAATCCCCGATGGGTTTCGCAGAGTTGTACCTATAAAGTACACCAACATGTCGCCAGTTATGTTTAAGTGTGTAATGGGCGAGCATATTGCCATCATCATTATCATATTGTTCGGTAGTGTAAGCGCAAAAACTAATTTTATGTTAAAAACATATTGTTTTGTTTCAGGCCTGTCGTGTGAGATTCGACCAGTGTTCGACCCAAAATTGTCACCCAGGAATCATATTATAATAGCAAGAAGATTATAATCATTTTGAAATTGAGTAACTGCACTTCAATATTTATATTGTTATTGTTAATTTAGTTAATAAACCTAGGTGCTTATATTGTTATTTAGGGACTGTTGTATCTAATAAATATGGTTAAAGGTCCTACTTTATGACGAGTTTTTTTTTGTCCAACACAGTCATGTAAGACGTAATACTTAAGTCATAATTATGCTGAAAAATAATCAACAAGGAACTTTGGTAACTCTTAAAATGTCGATTGCACACCATGTGTACAGATAACAATAGAATTTCAATTGTGTCTGCTAATTAGCGCGCGACGGGTTAAGTCAAAGACGCGGGAAACACCTGGATGAGGGGCTCACGGAACTGGCAAGAAAGGGGAGGCCGATGATTCCAGGCTGATGATGAAGGTACTTTGAATCATCAGGCTAGCCCGGTCAGTATGCCCGTTTTTGACCTATTTTCTTAAGATATTTGCCTATATTACATTATACCAAGAGCAACAATATTTTATAAAATGCACACATACACAATTTCAATAAATAATATTAAATAATTGCGTTCCTGTATAACAGGATGGTCAAAAAATTCTATATATTAATATAAGAAATATACATATTATAATTTTATATAGTTTTATACCCATACAATTTCTAATTCATTCACTCAAAGCTCGTAGTTATTAGACTAGTGATAATTGTACGAACTTGCTATTAAAATTCTTTATATTTTTAATTTACAAACGAACAGGTGTGAGCGAAATATTTTATTTATCTTTTTAAAATAATTTTTGTGCAGTAACTGGAAGGGAATATTATTTTGTCTGATAAAGTGATTGTTATGCACGTCGAAAATGCGTTCAAGAATAACTCTAATTTAATTATACAAGAATTTCTTGTAAGGTAGGTATAATTAATATAATAATCAGCTAAGTCTGCGTTCCGATAATATAACGAATTATTCACACATTACTTTTGCTGAATTCATTAGATCCAAAAATTAGTCCACAAAAATTATCTATTTCTAGAACAAGAAAATTAATAACCATCCTTTTTTGGCTTCGCCGCAGACAGGTAAAAAGACTTGATACAGATTCAGACTTCCACAAACATTTCCCCCTATAACAAAGCGTGGTTAAGGAGTTGGTTTAAGGCCATTCATACAAACTGTTAAATACCTAACCGGTGGTTTGAATGTTGATGAACATAGGCCTGTCTGTAATTAATTATTTGTGATAACACCGGTTTCTGAAATAATGATCAAGCTGTCAAATCTCACTCGGCAGCAGCAGCACCTGTGATTGGTTGATCCAAATCAAATCATAAGAGCTGATCATCGCTACAGACCGTTTAGCTATTTTACTTCTGATATTGCATCATTGTCAAAATCTCAGCGATCTTTATTGTCGATGCAATAAGGTTGTTTTTGGGTTGCTACCATTGACAAGTCCGTCAAAATCACAGTGATCTTTATTTTCGGTGCAATAAAGTTGTTATTAGGTTGCTGCTGTTAAGAGCTGTCAGAGGTACAATAACTGTGAACAGTCTGGGAAATTGTGACTGGCCACAGATCACATACAAACACAGATCAAGCTTTCAGAACCCGAGGTATTCAAATGTTAACTTTTAAACCACGTTTTGTTCAAAGGGTCGGGGTCACGTACCCTTTCCGTGTTCAATGAGAGACAGAGTTTCGTGAACACGGTTTCGATGAGCATGTACCGAGCTACAAAAGCGTGGACCGAACTGTCGCTCTAATTGAACACGGAAAGGAAAATACGAGTCGGAGTCCAGCGTCCTCGCTGTGTTCACATATAGCATTGACTGGCGTGGCACTCGCATGGGCATCATGCGTTAGCGGGCACGGTCTGCGGCAGCATTGGCGCCGGCTCTTCATCGGAGTCGTCCGAGTGCACGCGTGTAAACCGACGCCGCTCCAGTAGCCGGCGTAGCTTGAACTCGCCGTGTCCGTACTCCCAGCGGCGACGGGTCACGCCCTTGCGACCTAGCAATGTGTTAGTTTGCTTACTGGCTGAGATAATTAAACAACTGGGTGGAATTCGGCTGCGGTTAGCGCCTCAGGTACTATTATTTACTTTCTGCCTCAAGCACCGTTCAAATCCGCTAAATATTTTCGGATAATCACGATTAATGACTGACAGTTGTCAAAGACGATCCGAAGGTTAATTTTTGTTTCAATCCAAGTTCAGAGGACATCGACAAGATTATTAAAAGGAATGAACATTCATCTACCTACGATGCCGAATGAATGGCAAAAATGAACAACAAAATGTGAAGCGTCCGATCAACGGGCGTAGTTGGTAGTTGCTCCCGCTGGGTTTCGACCAAACCAATTGGACATAAACATAGTTTTCTCACTTATATGTTTACTTTGTATAAGTACATTGTATTACCAACATATAGAAAAGTCGTAGTCATCCTCGAAAAGGGGGCATTGTTGAGTTTACAATGCGGAAGGATTTTTTTTAAAAGGGCGTCCTCCCAGAGAGAAACATTTGTCCGCACTTGAGCGAAAACCTAGATCCGCGCTGTCCCCATAGCGCCTCAGTTACCGTTCAATTCCGCAAATATTTGCGGTTTTAATGACTGCCAGATGTCTAAAGCCGATACCAGACGCTTCACTTGAGTTCACGCGACGCCGCCAAAATTAAATAGGTAGGAATGGACGTTCATCTCTCCTCCTCCTATAATTTATTTTTACAGTACAAATACACAGTACAGACAATACATACCGTACACACTATACAGTTAATATTTCACTTTTATTGATTTACGATCCTAAATATACTAAATAGCGAAGTAACTGCGACCAACTGTGAGAAAAGATTAGAAAGTTAAAAAGAGGTGCATTAATTAAAAAAGTGTGCATCATTAGAAGGTCAAAAAGTTTTTAGTGGATCAGTTAAATATTTCCCAAAAAATATTCCTCGGCACCCATGGTGACCCCCCCAATCTTGGGCTGCGACCGCGCTTGTTAACAACTGGGTGTAATTCGTTACCCGTCCGTCCGCTTAGTGCCTCTGGTACCGTTCAAATCCGCAAAATATTTGCGGAAAATCACGACTTAACACTTGAGTCACTGACAGTTGTCTAACTAACATGGTCGGCTTGTAACTAGCTGGCGAAACTTCAGACACGTGATGGGTACCGAGACCAAAAAACAACACTGGTTTTCTAAATTCAATTTCAAGTAACTTCACTACTCGCGGCCGTTGACCCCGTAATCATGGATAATGATAATGGATGGATGATCGTGAATGTAATTAACCCGACTTTGTTTTATAACAACGTGTTCCTTTTGATATCCCATATCTCTAGGGTAATAATGAGACCATCACTTTGAACAACTTTTTTCGCGATTTCAAGTTTGGTCCCATAGTAAAAGTTGTTCAAAATGATAGTCTCATTACCCTAGAGATATGGAATATCAAAAGGAGCACGTTGTATATATAAAACAAAGTCGGGTTAATTACATTCTTGATTATCCATCCATTCGTCCATTTATTACTCAAGATCGGCTGGACCGATTTTTAAGATCTTTGATTTGTTGGAATTATCTTCGCCCCGAATAGCAGAATAACTATTAAGACCTCGGGAAAAAATCACAAAAAAAAAAAATATGAAGAAAGTTAATTTTCTCAACGTCTGAAGTTTATAATAATAAAAAAAATAAAATAAGAACTTATTTTGGGTCCAGTTACTCTAAAAAGAGTTATTAATAAATGTCCTGCGATTATATTTGCAGTTAAACGGACAGCTAAAGTTCCTGGTCGAATAATATTTCTAATAACTAAATCGAACCAACATACTTCCATGTTACGTAGAATACATTAATGAAATAAATTAAAATTAGCGTATATTTGTGCTTTACTGTGAAAAGTGACCATAATATTGAGGCCCAGATTCACACATCGCACTTTGCTTTTGCTAAGTTAGCGTTTCATACGAATATCAACCTTATTGATAAGTAAATTATGTTCATATTCGTATAAGCGAGGGCGAGCATGTGTTTCATACGATACGAACCGTATTTGATTAAACATAAAGGTCATATTCGTATGAAACGCTAACTTTGAATCTGTGAATCTTGTCCTGAAAGCTGAACTAAAAAGGTGTGGCATGCATCGGTGCATAAATAAAAATACAAGAAGCTGCTTCCAATAAGTATATTTTTACAATACAACGATATAATTGCACATCACAATCATGATATTTGTAAGCGCAAAAAAATATTAAAAGTGAATTTGTGTAAAAATGAAATAACAGTAACGGAATTGTGAGATAAATATACTAGCTAGTGTAACCCATTAGGCAGAGGCCGCACTGGGTAAGGCGATTACGATGCAGCGACGACACAAATAAATCTTGTATGAAATAATGTCACCATTGCCTCTTGTTTAAAGGAGTTTGTTTCGTCGCATCGCATTCGCTTTACCAATGCAACCGCTACCTTATTACGATCACCGCCAACCAAATAATTGAACATCGTAAAATTTTCAATTAATTAATTATTTTAATTTTACAGAGCTGTTGCTCAGATTGATTGCTAGATATTTTCGTTTGGATCGCGGTGAAAAGTTACTACTAAATAACTCTGACGAGATAGTGGTTTGATGTAAAATAGTTCATTTTAATTTCTATTAGTAGTTACACATATCAAATCATATGATGAGTTGGGAACATCTTAGGCTTCCAGTCTAACCTGAGGCAGCTGAATACCAGTATTGTACATGGAGCGACTGCCTACCTGACCTCCACAACCCAGTTTAGGTTATTAGTAGTTACATTACACCCTTAAAATAAAATAAGAACTTGGCAAGTTTTAAGGAACTATTTCACACCAATTCAATTAGCAACTAGAATCATACATAATCTCTTGAAGGTAGCGAACTTAAAACTAATACAGAACAAAATGTACAGAAATAAATAAACATCACTATTGTATTCGAGCTACGAGGGAAATAAATAACAAGTAAAATAACAATATTAGATCTTTGTGATTCGAGATCATTTACAATAACATTAGACATTTAAACAAACCTTTTTTACAGTCCGTTCAAAAGATTTTGACTTCTATTGCGTAGGCTTAAGGATGGCATTAACGGCAAAAAAGTGGTTACAATACCAACTGTTTACTGCAGCTGCCATTTGTCATGCCACCAACGCAATAGAAGTCAAAATCAGTTGAACGGACTGTAAAAAAGGTTTGCTTAAATGTCTAATCTTGTTGTAAATGGAGTATAGTCACTGATAAAATTAATTTTATTATAAAATAGTTTTTTTTTTACTTAAAATTATTAGGTAAGAATTTAAAGAAACATCAGATCGCAAATAAGAGATTTTTCGGCTATTTATAAATTTTCTCCTTTAGGATTGTCTATAGCCAGTAAATTATGTAAAAAATCTTCCACTAAAAGACCTTTTCTAGTTCCGTCACATTCATCACAGAAAACAACCATTCAAATACGGTTTCAAATATTTATATACTTTATTAACTTATATATTTATTATATTCGTTTTTTTATCGGTTATCCACAGTTAAATTACTTTTTTATTTAAATATTTTCATAAAATCTGGGTTCTCTTTATTTGTAATATTTATTGGAATGTATAAATTGAGGTAAAGTTTGTCTGTATAAGAGTGCCGTGGACGGCTTATTTTTTTAATATACAACCCTCAAAATATTTGGGGTTTTAATGGAGAATGTTAAGATAATATAGAGTTTATACTCCTAGCGAACATGCATGCAGCTGAGATGAGAATGCTAAGAGGGATGTGTGGTGTTACACGAATGGATAGAATAAGAAATGAGTACATAAGAGGAAGTCTAAAAGTGGCACCGGTGACTGAAAAGCTGTGCGGAAATCGGCTGTCATGGTATGGGCATGTGATGCGGAGGAGTGAGGAAAATGTCGTAAGGAAAGTTTTGGGTATGAATGTCGATGGCTATAAGAGTAGGGGAAGACCAAAGAAACGATGGATGGATTGTGTGAAAGATGACATGGCTAGAAAGGGGGGTGACTACCGAGATGACGAATAATAGAGAAGTATGGAAAAAAAGGACATGTTGCGCCGACCCCAAATAGATTGGGATAAGGGCAGGAGAATAATGATGACTCCTAGCGAACATAATTTAATTAATCTCAGTATGATTTCTAACTACTGTTTGGAGAAATTATTTATTTTTACCTAGCACAGTACCTATTAAATCATGAATATGTAAAATAAACTTGAAGTTATTAGGCTATTTAGTATTTAAACTAATAATATTTTAGCCATTTTGTTTAAAAATAAATCTTGCTAAGCTGCGCGCCGTGGGCCGTTAGAATGGTTAAATAAAGTAAAGGGGGTTGTGATTGTGACATTGTG
Organism: Cosmia pyralina; assembly: GCA_946251885.1. Classification (NCBI taxonomy): domain Eukaryota; kingdom Metazoa; phylum Arthropoda; class Insecta; order Lepidoptera; family Noctuidae; genus Cosmia; species Cosmia pyralina. Next base: position 25,671,689 of record OX276343.1, read on the forward strand.
TGTGTATGACACATGAGGCTTCGGATTCTTGCTACATTCCGGCCGTCAAGAAAAAAAAAAATGCGAAAAAAAAAGCAAAAAAAAAAAATGAAATGCGAAATGAATGCGTTCCTGGTACTTGTCAGTTGGACAATTCCTAGTTGTAATAAGGATCAAATTCGCAAAACACATTATTCGTTAGTATGTAACTGACAGGTGTCAAAAACTCTCTCGACGACCAGACTGTAGAGTGCTACAAGGAACTTGGCGCCTGAATGACATTGACCGGGGCGTGGGCGTTGCCAGACATTTTGTGAAATAGAGAATATGCATGTATTTTTTTACTCTCTTAATAATTCATATAGCACGATAATATAAACCCATGAAAAGTATTAAAAGTCAAATAAATACTGTTTGTTGCTCAAAAAAATTATTAAACCTCAACAATTTTCAACTACAGTTCAAACGTCCGATATTGTCGCGGCCATAATGTGACATCTTTTACACGATACTGCTTTGTTTACATCTCTTTTTTAGCCCCGAATCATATAGGTAAATTTAATAATTTTTTGTGCTTTATTCAAGCAGTTTGCTAAGAAACGATTCACATGGCTTGAGGTCACTTCCGGCATTTTCGAACGAGTCGCGTTTCGAGTTTGCGTTCCGTTCCACCAAAAAAACGTAACATAAAAATAATGAATTGTAAAATAAGTACTAGTGCATAAAACAAATAGCAATTTGTATCTTGACTCTTAAACAACGTATATTTAAATAATGAAAGAGTTTTGAATTACACGCACATTCTCTATTGTCACAGAAATTGAGTTGAAAAAAACAAAGATGGCGGCATTAGGCTAGGCGCAAACGAGCCACCGGCCACAACCACCGGTGGCTGTCGCGACCTCCTACGGTGGCGAGCACGGCTGTGGCGGGTGGCCGCAACCGGCCACACATGTGCGGCGAATCCATGCAACAAATATGAAAAAGCACGTGAAGTGCTTGTAGCTAGGCCACCGGTGGCTGTGGCCGGTAACTCGTTTGCACCTAGCCTTAGTTCCAGTTGGCCACGCGCTAAAAGATCCTAGTACCTTTGTACACATATTTGTCATAGTCACGGTGTTTAGCCTGGTGAAATGTCTAAAATGTGTACGCAGCTTTAGAATTAAGTATGTATGTTGTGTGTTTACGTGGTGTGTCAGTGCACGAGCGGCTCAGCCTCGTAGCCCTTACCGGTGTTCCGGGCGCGCAACAATGCCAGCGCGGCCAGCGCCAGCAGCGCGGCGGCGGCGGCGCCCCCCGCGCCCCCCAGCGCGCCGCTCCACCACTCCCATGCGCCACCACCCGCGCCCCCCGCTGCGCCCACCACGCTGGGGCTGCCTGCTACCTCTGTAAGGAGTTTTTGGTTCTCTGTAATCTGTTTTGTTTGGTAAAGTTGTGGCTTCCTAGGCAAGCGGTTCCCTCATAATGTAACTAACGGCCGACATGAAAATCTGTCTTTTTCACCAGTATTTGACATAGTAGTAGTAGTTTGTACCTACACTACTCTCAATAGTGTAACAAAGAAATGTGAAAGACACATACCTTGAAGGCAAATAATTTCCTTTGAAATAAGCATTACTTTTATTACTACCATATTCTAACCTAAACATAAACAATTCTTAATTATTATGCAAATACATAATATATATAAGTAGGATAACATAAAAATACACATACTATAGTGCGCGCGCAAGTGCTAGTCACCACCTGAGGTATGTGAGCGGTGAGACTGGGGAGGGCGCGATTGACAAGATTGGCAGACTGAGTTAGTTAACGTCTCCTTTATATACCTCCCCCGTCTCATCGCTCACATACCTCAGGCGGTGACTAGCATCATCATACATAAGTTGCCGCCGGGGTCGCGGGTAGTTCGAAAGAGATACCGTGGCCCTGGCACGGGCAACTGAAGGAACACGGGTGGGTTTTAGTCAGTAAAAGTCTGACACGCCCTCCCGCTCTGCCCGGAGCGGGAGAAGTCATTTGATGATTTCCCATCCACAAAAAAAAAAAAAAAAAAAAAATCATACATAAGTTGCAATTCACAAACTCAACATTACTATGTCGCATCTTTACGTGCTATCTGGAAACATGCAATTTACGTTATAATACGTAATATACTTTAAATGAGTTATCAAATAAACCTTAAAAAAAAATACCCAAAAAGATTCTACAATCGAATAATAAAATTTTTCTCGCAAAGAGGCATTTGTCACGATTGATTTTGAACTTTCTTTCAAAGTCAAACGCGCGTCAAGCAAGTAAATGTGCAACCGCGGAACGTAAAGATTAAGCAATTTCAAATTACAGTTCTTTCCGGAACATGTTACCAGAACTACTTGTATCAATTCAAACATCAAACGAAAGTTTTCATTCCGCAACTACACCCTTCGCTCATGCGCATAAAAAAAATAAATAAAAGCAAAACACAACGAACAGACACAAACCTACTCACCGACAGTCGCGGTAGGCTTCACGTGTGACGTCACATTCTTCTCCAGCCGACTTTCATTCCTGAGCGCCTCATCAACGAACTTATACACCCTGAACGGGTTCAGTTCAGCGACATACACCTTTGAGCCGTCAGCTGATGTGACGATGTCGTGGGGGTTCCGTAGACCCTCGTCGGGAGCGAAGGTCTGGATAAGCCGGCCGGTCGAGAAGTCGATTACGAAGCCACGGACTGGAACCGGGTTTGGTAACGGACTGTCGGGGCCATTTACTACGTAGAGGCGGCCGCCTGTGAATTAAGTTTATGTTAGTGGGTAAATGAATAGAGTATTTTATCCAGTTTATCTTATTAAATAGCTTTTGCCCGCGTGACGGTCGAAAATTATCCTACGGGAACGTATTACCGGGATGAAAAGTATCCTATGTTCTATTATTTATTTATTAATTGCGTAACAGTCTCAATCGGAGTTGGTTTCATTTTGACAGTTCAACAACATTCATTGCGTTATTTACGTTGTCGAGCAAATTTTTCTAACATATGAAGCAATGGATTAGCAATTTATTTCAAAATGAAAACAACTCCGATCGATAATGTGTTACGCAATTAGGATGCTGGTCATGGTCTACCCATGTGCCAGATTTCATGTAAATCCGTTCAGCCGTTTCAGTGTGAAAGTGTAACAAACAAACAAACTTAGTTTCGCATTTATAATATTAGTAGCATTAGGATTTCAATAAATCATTATGAAAATATCTAATGTCTTTTAGTTGCATCGGGTAAAAAAAGTCAGGGAAGGGTTTTGTAGGAAAACAGGTCAGCTGTGTCACCAAGTGGTTAGCTGATGCGTTTGGAGTAATAATAATCAAATTTTTTTTTAAATTGGCGAGAAACTAGTTGTCTGCTGTGTGGATCTTGGATTTTCTAGTACAAACTTTAACAACCTAGAACTCAATAAGAACTGCAACGCGTTCATCACCGTGATAGAAATGAAATTCTGAAGGGGGATGCGCTAAGGTAGCCCGCAAACTTCAAATTTTCTTACGTTTTTTTACAATTTGCAGGTCAGTGTCAGGTTGTATGTTGATTAAAATATGATTCGCGGCCGTAACTAATATGGCTTTACAGAATTATAATCATTAAAATCAGCAATACAACTCCATAAGTTAGAATTGACATCAAACCTCATGATTTCATGAAATCGCTAGATTTGAGGTCAATTCTAACTTATGGAGTCGTATTGCTGATTTCGACCATGACTTAATTTTAAATGACTTAAGTACTTAATTAAAAATTAAATATTCGTATGGATCAGGACTTAAACTCACCATGCACAGGAGCATAAGCGACACTGAACAGCCTGCCACCCATAAGCCAGCTGCTGAAGCTTCCCTCATACGTTCCGTTGTCGTGTCGGAAGCAAGCCACGCGGCCACGCTCCCGGTCAGCTACACAGACCAACCCGCGGTCTTCAGCTAGAGTGAGTGCGTGGGGCACGTTGAACGCGAACGGAGAGTTGCCGTGACCTGTGGGACAATGACTTGATATGTTATAGTGGTCGCAGCCAGTCACAAGTGTACATTTCATAATAGAATACTGGTGTAATTGTACCCTCATGTCGTGTGTGATTAATTACACTGTCTACAACTTGGAACCTTGCTGTAATATTAGGTCTTTACCTATGAAATTGCCGTTCTGCAGTACTGGCCATTTCAAATTAAAATAATTTTTGTTTGGCTAAGAATTCTAATTTCAAATTAATTTTATTTTAAAAACATGGATTTTTTTTCCAAAAGTAGTCATTTGTTTATTGATTAGTGTTACATTTTCATCGCATTTCAATCTTTTTCGTCATCATGGATACGTTAAAAATTCGAGTAATTATGGAATATGAGTACCGTCGTGGCAGCAACGCGGCACAAGCGGCACGCAACATCAACGACGTTTACGGAGCTAACACTACAAACCAACGCACCAATTGTTATTGGTTTGCTCGCTTCCGTTCTGGAAATTTCGACCTGAAAAATGAACCTCGCGGTCGTCCGAAGACTTTGGTCGACAATGACGAATTAAAGGCAATTGTGGAAGCTGATGATACACAATCTACGGCTGAATTAGCAGCAGCTTTTGACGTTAGCGTCAAAACAATATTGGTTCATTTGCGTCAAATTGGCAAGGTAAAAAAGCTTGACAAATGGGTGCCCCACGAACTCAATGATCGCCAGCGCGAAGTACGCGTCGAGACGTGCCTTGCACTGCTCAACAGACACACAAATGAAGGAATTTTGAACCGCATTGTTACCTGCGATGAAAAATGGATTCTGTTTGATAACCGCAAGCGCTCAGCAAGTTGGTTGGATCCTGGTTCAGCACCTAAACAATGCCCTAAACGAAAACTTACCCCTAGAAAAGTGATGGTCACTGTTTGGTGGTCTAGCGCCGGTGTGATTCATCACAGCTTCTTACCAAACGGGGTGAGCATTACTTCAGATGTGTACTGTGAAGAACTGAACACAATGATGGAGAAGCTGGCATATCTCCAACCACCATTGGTCAATCGCTCGTCTCCGCTGCTCCTGCACGACAACGCGCGACCTCATACTGCACAGCAGACGGTCTCCAAGTTGCAAGAACTGGGGTTGGAAGCTCTCCGTCATCCGCCCTACTCACCAGACCTTGCGCCTACAGACTACTACTTTTTCCAGAATTTGGATAACTTCTTGGCGGGAAAAAAATTCAATACCCGAGAGGCAGTACAAAATGCCTTTGAAGAATTTGTTGCCTCCCGTCCAGCTGATTTCTTTAAGAAGAGCATCAATAAACTGCCACTGCGTTGGCAAAGATGCATTGATTGCATGGGTGATTACTTCGATTAATACAAATAAAAAATGCATGAAAAAAATTCGTTTAAATTTTTTCATACAAAACGGCTATTTCATAGGTACAGACCTATTATATATCTATACTTACTTATAATAAAATAAAGTCGCTTTTCGTGTCGTGTGGCCGCGTTGTTCTTCTAAACTACGCAACAGATTTTGATGCGGTTTTCACTATCATTTAGGGAATTTATTCCAGAAGGTGTATAATACAATAATATTTAACTTATTATAATATAGAACCCTTCATGTTTTGTCAAGTCGTAAAAACCGTGCGAAGCAGGGCAGTTACCGATATAAATAGATAAACCTATAAACTCAACATATTCATTAGTCTACTTCATCGTGTCGTTGTCACGACAGTTATTTATATTTTATTGTGGGGGAAAGGTATCCTGCCACAATTTGCAATTCATTAGTAAAAAAAACCGGCTAAGTGCGAGCCGGACCACGCACAAGGAATGGTTCCGTAGTTGAAAAGAATTTATCCCAAAAATAAACTTAACATTGTAATCCCAAAAAAAAAATTTTTTTTTGAGATAAAATTACAAATTAACAATTTTCGAACTTTTTCCTTTACTTGTGCTGTGAGACCTTGCTTCTTGACAAATTTCATGATTCTAGGTCAATGGGAAGTAGGTACCTACCCTATAAATATTGATTTACTTGCGAGTATCAAAATATGTCGCATAAAATGGCCGTATTTTTTTTATTGCGTTGACTTAGAAGCTGGTTTTTTTTTAGAGCTCTAAGGGACCATAAACTTACGTATTTTATATTAATTTCAACTTGATACCTCCACGCGTTCCTGAGAAAAAGGGTCTTGACAGACGGACAACGAAGTGATCCTAAAAGGGTTCCGTTTTTTCCTTTTGAGCTACGGAACTCTAAAAATAAGTACCGTAACGTCGTAAACTGGTATAATCCTCAACTCGTCATTACACAGTCTTTAGGGTTCCGTACCTCAAAAGGAAAAAAAAGGAACCCTTATAGGATCACTCGTGTGTCTGTCTGTCTGTCTGTCCGTCTGTCACAGCCAATTTGCTCCGAATCTAATGGACCGATTAAGTTGAAATTTGGTACACATATGAATTTCTGTGACCCAAACACGTCACGGTCACTTTTCGGGGGCAAATAAGAAAATTAAAAAAAAATATTTGCAAACTACACCATGTGGCATGTCAAATGAAAGGCCTTACTATGAGGGTCTCAATATTTTTTTTATAATTTTAAAATAAATTGTTTTGAAGTTATTTAAGAAAATAGACGAAAATTGACCATCCCCCCTCCCCCTATCTCCGAAACTACTGAGCCTAAAATTTGAAAAAATAAATCTTTATCTGTAGATTACAGGAAAACCTATAAGAAGTCTGTGGTCTTAAAATAACATAGTAAATCTATCAATATTGTGAGTACAAACGTACATTTACAGTTGGAATGTATGGGAGAACATGTTTTTCAACTACAATGTTAAGTTTGTTCTTAAGATAAATTCATCCCAACTACGGAACCCTTCATTGTGCGTGGTCCGACACGCACTTGGCAGGATTTTTCAGATATGAATTTCACCCGCGTTTATTTGTTAAGGGCGCTTTTACAAATGGGTAGTCAAATCATTACTTTTTTACACAAAAGTATGTTTATTAAATAAAATGCTATGTATTCTTAAAATGTTTTTTGACTAAATTGTTGATAGATATGCAAGGTATGATTCTGAACTGTAAATATAATTTTAGATAGGTACATTTTCTCAATAAATGTACCAAAGTAATAAATGTACCGAACATTTATTGAGAAATTGTTTAATAAAAAAAATATATTTATAGTTCAGAATCGTACCATGCACATCTATCAACAATTCGGCCAAAAAACATTTTAAGAATCCGAAGCATTTTATTTAACAAACATACTTTTGTGTAAAAAAGTAATGATTTGACTACCCATTTGTAACAGCGTCCTTAAACTATCAGAATTTTCCAGTATCAGAATGACTAAGGTACTCGAATTGAGTACCTATTAGTCAGATACAAATTCTAAACATTTTCATTGTCAAGAAGACATGCACGAAGCCACGACGACCCCAATAAATTGGAATAAGGGCAAGAAGATGTTGAGAATCTGACAAATCAACTTCAAAAGGATGTGGCGGCAGGTCTTTGATGCATAAGGCGTTGTAGAATGCCTCGTGCATCAAGCAAGACTAACAAAGTGCAGATACTCACTGATCCCCCACTGCAGTATGATGGTCCCGTCTGCTGAAAACTTGACGATCCTGTGGTTGCAGTAGCCGTCTGCCACGAAGAAGTCGCCGTTGGACAGGACAGCCACCGCGCTCGGCTTGCAGAAGTGCTTGTCATCATTACCGGGTATAAACCTGTGATTAAAGAGTTATAAATCAACAAGCCGAGCGCCCGATAGGATTTTTCATCGGCCTTTTATCCCGTACTTATGAATTTTCTTAAATTCTTCCTTAATGCTCCCTTCTTAATAAAAGGAACATTTGTGCATAGTTTCATGCTTGTAGACCCAGCGGTTTACGCAATGCATTGTCTGTTAGCCCACATTCGAACGGACGTAAAAATATCGCGGCGATTTTTTTCGCGCACTGAATTTTCAACGCTTTACTTAGCGCTGAGAGTTGAAAATCCAACAGTGTGTTTTTTCGACGCGCTGGCATGCACTCTATTGGATTCTCGAAGCTCGGCTCAACACCGAGAGTTGAAAATCCAGTGCGCGATAAAGTCCCGCCGCGTTATTTTTACGTTCGTGCGAACGTCAGCTCAGTGAGTGAATTGATTAATGAATTTTATTTTGATTATGTAGATGCAGTGTTACAACCAGTATAATGTTCTGAATAACCATACATTTTAACTTTGGCATTACTGTATTCCGCAGGGGGCTACAGACCGATTAGGAGGCTTACAAAGCTCAGCTACTCGAGTTGATAGAACGATACATGACAATGAGACAATAATTAAGTATGTTTAGCTGTACTGGTGTACCTAACTATCAATTTACATCCGCATATTATCTTCTCTGAAAATAGCTTTGTATGACATCAACACACCTATGTTTCTATTATAATCCAATTCTTCTCCATATATAATTTATTAACTTGTTATCATTTAGTTCAATAAAAATAAGAACAATGATCTTGAGATACAATGACATGTTCTTTTGTTATTATCATCCAAATATAAACATGGAAAACAATAATTGATACAACCTCAAAGTTATGAATAGGAATGAGCTCATAGCCTCATGAGGAAATAATTTGTTCAACCACTATCCATGTTCTTCATTATCACTTCTTCGAATTTCCATCCTACTCTATCCAATACTAATTCTTTTATGTAGCTGCTTTACAAATTATTTAAACAATATAAAGTACCTGTCATGTATATAATTAGTACAGGTCCCAGTTGAGAACCCTGTGGCATCCCTGAATGAGTGTCAGTAATAAATAATAGATGTAGGGCTAATTTTTCAATAGTCAGACAACTCTTCTCTGAAGAATAAATATTTCAATTTGACAGCTTTTGTATAAAAAATATGTCAAACTGTCATATTTATTCTTTGGATAATAAGAGTTATCTGACTATTGAAAAATCAGCCCTTAGTCCAATTTGCAATGAAGCAAAAGGATTATCTGTGGATTGTTGGTCTGTCTCTGATTGCATTGAATTAATGAACAAAAACAATAGAAAACTACAATACTACAAACATTTGTTAAATACTCTGTCAAAAGCCTTATTGAATCTTAATAAAAACATGAAAATGCTTTGAATATGTTAAGTATATTCTAGAGTGGGTTACTTTTTGATAAGTAATGTATTTCCTATTAAATAGGACAAAAACAAAAATCTTACTTCTCTCCCAAGGTGATGTTAGGCTTCAGTTTGTCATAGGGTGTGAACTTGAAGACCTGATGCATGGCCACATCTGTCACCCACACATTGCCTTCATAATCCACTGTTATACCATGTGGGATGTAGAACCTAGGGGAAATTGTTTCAATTATGTCTTAGATAACTGTTAATCATTTTATTAATACAGATAATGTGTACAGTTATAATTATCTACAAGCTTAAACTCTTCAAGCAAGGATTCTAAGTCATACAGCATTTGAAATTGGAAAGAAATCTTGTACATATGTATAGGTTTCTTGTTCTTTACATAATAGTTTCAATAGCTATTGAATAATAAGGAAACAGCAACAAGAAATGTGGGCCAGTTCTGATCTTCTTTGGGCTAAACTAGACATACAACACACTTAGGGCCTTTTTCACAATGTCCAAATAGTCACTACTTACCAAATAAATTCAAAAATGGAACAGAATTTGTATGAAATTATCTGTCAAGTAAGTTAATAGGAACTTAATTGTGGGTGGTGAAACAGGCCCTTTAGTTTGCAATGCACAAATTGTAAAGCAATAGAGTAGTCATTGTTGAAGAGCCTAATAAATATGTAAATATTATATAGAACATTAAAATTACTCACAGGTTCTGCCCCCAACTGTCAACCAGCTCCCCTGTATCATTTAGGACGAGTATTGTGGGTTCTGGTATAGGATCTTCCCCAATACCCTGGTACACATCTCTGTTGTTAAATGTGGTGGCATCCCACAAGTTGTGAGATCGATGGAATACCAGCACTTGGCCTGAGTTGTCTATGGCCACACCTGATACCTGGCCCATTCTGATGGACGGGTCTGGCCAGTCGTTCACCCATTGTGGGGCTAGAGAGAAAAACAAGGTTATGTATTTGACATTCTTCAGTTCAGACCTACCAATACAAAAGATCTAATTTTACTGTATGGATACAATACTTATAATTGATATTAACATAATTAGGTTCATTGTGTTACACTTGCAAGAAACAACACTATATTGGAAAATAGTTTGGGTCCAAAATGTAATATTGAAAACAAATAAAGCTTATTACAGCAATCAACTGTTTTTATTTGCTGCCTGGGGCCTGCCAGGAATACCCAAGGGAAATCACTTGCACCACAGTAGTATTTGCTTAAGCTATTTTGAGTTAGTAATTTTCTGGATATAATAGCAGCAAATTATGTAGAAATCGTGTGAATATTAATTAATTTGATTAGTTTAATCGCTACGCTAGATTTAAAAACATACATACCGTGTTCCAATTTGGTGAGCGCAGTTTTTATTTTTTCGTATTGAGCTTGCTGGCTGTCGTAGTAGCCGGCTGGATAGTATCCTTCTTCACCAAACTGCACGCAATAAAAAGCCCGTTTTAATTTTGTACCTTTTAATCACGAATATTTCATAAATATTGCAGATTCCTTACCATTCGTCCGCAAATAGAATCTATGATGCATAATAATACAATTAACTGGAATTTTGTAACACTAAACATAAACGACTTCATTATCAATTTTGCAAGCACTAACTAAAAGTTTTGTTTTGCTATTGATCAAAATGATTTTATCAAATCAACAAGTACCAAGCTTATCAATTATCACGAATGACGTACGGCGCGGTATGGTTTTGTTTGATGACGTAGACGTATCCACTCTAGTGATGTGCCATCTTCGAAACTTACTAAATCACTATAAGCGCATTTGAAGTCATGTATTTTAATAAAAACATATGTAACGGCCTGAGTCTGTTATAAAATGAAATTGAAAATCCTAGTTATTGTAGCAAAATGGCCTCGTGCTGGGTTACATTGTGAGAGTCAATTGAGAATTCAATAGATGCAAATGATGTTCCTTCAATAAGACTTGTAGAAGTCAATTGGATAATCTGATGCATACAAGGGGATAGAAAAATCTATATTAGATCTAGGAGGCCATTGCGTTTTATATACTATTATAGGTCAGCTTGATCTATCAGTGGGATTGGATGGGGAAACATTAGCAATAATCTAATCACTATGTAATGGGGACCATAGATCGTTCTGTTTTTGCTTGCATCTGATTGATGGCAGCACCCCAGTGAGCTTTGGGTTAGAGGCAATAAAATTAATTACTATCTGCAGGCGGCAGCATCCTCAAGTTACAACAATTTTGTCTAGGATACTCTTTTTCGTCCAAGCATGTCCAGATTGAACTGGTGGGGTTATAGAACTTATTTGAATTTTGATACGCCGATTTAATCATTGATTTGAAAGGGTCTAAAGTAAACAAAGGAATGCTTTACACTAAGAAGTTTAATAATTCACGCGCACGATAAAGTGCCATTACACCAAACCGGCAAATCAAGACGAACATAAGTGATCCCATTCGGGGAGCACACGTAGTACATGCCGGTTCGTCTTATGCCGAGCACGCCTCTGATTGGCGCCAACATAAAATCTTTATCTCCTAATTATATTTTATACATTAGACAAGAACAGCTGTGCCTGTTCTTGTAGCTTTTTGACCTTCTTCATGTTTTTTGAAGACATTTTCTCTTTCCTGAATAGCGAGGCGATGGACGAGTGCAGCCTCCTGACGAGGTCGCCGCGCGTCTTTTTGAGCGCGGCCGCGGCCGGGCGCGCGCTCATGAGCCGCTTGTGGTAGAACGCTAGCTTTTGCATCATGTGCGGGTTGCTGCACGGACCCGTTTGTTCCTCCCTCTTCTCCTTCATACCGTTTTGTTGTTGTGTTGGAATGCTGTTTACTTTTATCTTCAATCTGTTAATTTTAGGATTGAGTTTCAACGCCTTCTTCTTCCTCTTCATCATCGTCGACTGTTTCGACATGTGGTACATTTTCAGTAAATCTAAGTAGTCGTTCCTGGGAAGCGCGGTAAATATAAGCGCGTAATGCTGTGCGATCTCTTTCCGCAGGTCGTTAGGTATAGTCTTCTGCCTTGAATTCATGAGTTTCTCTTGATACGTGTACAGTTCAGTGATGTGTGCGGAGCCGTCGGCGAGGCCTGCCTGGCCGATCAGTACCATGTTCAGCTTCTTGAGCATTTGGTTAATGTTGCCGCGGTTGTTGTTCAACTGTTTGGGGCTGATGACTTTCTGTTTCAGAAGTTGTTGGTGACGGTTCTGAAGGAATGTCAGCTCTTTGTATAGCGCGCTAGGGTCTCCTATATCCTCCTTCAATGAGTTGAGCGCGTTGTTGAGTTGCCGCAACAGATTGTTTCTGTTCTTAGGCAGGGTGCTCCAGGCATTCTGCTCGTTAGTGTGTTCGTATTGTGTGTCGCCCTCACTACTCGGTTTGGGCCTGTCTTCATTCGCGTTGGGCTTGAACCAGTCCCGAAGCTCTGCTTGGAAAGCCTCTTGGTCTTCAAGCTTGCCCTTAATACTTAAAAAAGAATTTATTTCTGTGTTCTCTACTTGTATGGTGTGTTTATCCGTGGTTGCCTTCAGCCAGTCCTTGCCTTCTTCCGATTTGAGTTTGTCAATAATTTCGTTGGTGATGTAAATCCTGGCGGAAGTAACAATTTCATTTGTGTCTGAAGAGATTTCACTGTCTTGAATCATGTTGCCTTTCTTGTCATGGTTAGCGGAGGTGATTGGAATGAAGTTGGGTGCTTTTTCTGTGGCACCTTGATTTTTATTATCATTCTGTTCATTTTTCTTAGCTTCCGTTTTGTTGCTTTCCTCCGCAACATCTTTGCTGACGGAAGTCTTTCTTAGTGGCGCCGGGCTTTTAGTGTTGCGTCGTTCATTCTCGTCACCAGCAGAGAGATTTCTCTTCTTATTGACATGTGTTTCGTGTGTGGTGGGGGATTTGGACTGTCGCTTGTTGCGTGGCGTGGTTGGCGCGGGGACCTGGTGGTTAGGGGTCGGTTGGTGCAGAGGCCGGTAGAGACAGACGTAGGGCGAGTTGATGGGTAGGCCCGAGAAAGGCAGGGTCACACGACAGGTGTGCACGAGGTGGCCTCGGCGCGTGCAGCCGCTGCAGTACAGCTGGTAATGACGCTTGTTTTGGTTGCAGCGTTCCAAAGGAGAGTTGTTGTCAATCTGTTGGGGAGATAATGTTTTTATTACAAAGTTTTGATTTGAGATCGCCTATTGCCGTCATCTGGGCACAAAAGGTCTATGGAGTATTTCATAATGAAGCGATCGGATCTTTCATATGAAAATTTAGGTTAATTTCGTAACCCCAATTTTCGTCGATGATTTTTCAATTACAATTTAATAATGTTATTAAAACAATAATTGTTGGGAAAAGTGGTAAGATAAAATGTTTGAATTTTCTAATACAGATAATAATAATAAAGTTTATTTAAGACTCAATAAAATATAGCCTAATACAGTTATATTCTTAAATACAGATGAATCTAATACAGATGATTGTGTTAAGTACTAATTTCTTTCAGTGAGTGATTGTGTAAGAGTTTAACCTGAAAAATATCTGACAAAAGTAGTAACAAACCCTGTTGTTACCACTTTTGTCAGATATTTTTGGAACAGACATTACTTACAGTATTATGGTATCTGCGCCACGTGTCGGGACAGTGGCTGGCCGGGTGCCCGTTCTGTCCGCACTCGGCACAGCGCAGCACGCCCCAGTTGCAGCAGTTGCGGCACATGTGAGTGTACATCTGGTTCGGGGAGCCGCACTGCAAAGAGGTACAGATAAATAAATATTCGATTATTCCCGGTGTCCAACACTGGGGGACAGCGATACAACTTTAAAAAAAAAATCTCATTGTCCACTACTGGGGGACAGACCTAACCTCAGAACACTTTAAAGTTGCTTCTGCATAACAAAGGATAGGCACCCATGCTCACCTTCGTAGTTTCGGGTGACCAGCCTCAGCCGCTACGGCTCGCACGGGTGCCTATGCGTTGTTACGGCGGGCGGGGGTTGCTCTCTCTCCGTGCCTCCGGTTTTTATATACACTCTAGGGGTAGCAGGCAAAAGACTACGTAAAGTCGGGGTGCCCCGATTTGGTTTTGGAACAGATTCGACCTATTTTAACCATGAAGTGGTGGACAGCGGGAATTATTTTTAAAACAACACTTTTCTGTCACACTCACCCACCGTAGATATTGATATGTCTTACTCTTTACATAAAGTTAAGTCTGTCTTGCATAGGGCATTGTCATAAAGGTGAAAAACTAAAATTAATATTGTAGTTTCTTTGTCTTTAAGATATATAGATCATCTAGATAAGTAGAATATTTTTTGTAACTGCTTTTTTTTACTCCTATATGTTATGCTTGCCGTGGCAGCCTTTAATTAAGGCTACACTATGATATGTGATAATAACATCGCTATTTTAACATGTATTTTTTTTAGTGTATGCTTTGTTGGTTGTCCAATAAATAAATAAATAAATAAAAGTTGTTTCGCTGTCCCCCAGTAGTCGACATTGGGAATATACATATACATATTAAGTACTACAATAACAAATATTATTTATACAGTGGAATTGCGAGGAGGTGCTCGTGGCTAAGTAATAACAGCCGTACGAGTCGATCCATCAGGTTAAGCTACGCTTGCCGGGGTTGGTCCGTGGATGGTTGGACCATCTTTACATACGGAGGCCCTTCCGTGCCTCGGAAAGCACGTTGAGCCGTTGGTCCTGGCTGTCATTCGTGGATCTTTGCAAGTCGTTACGGGTCGTCAGAAACCCGAAAGTCTGACAACCAGTCTTACCAAGGGGTATCGTGTTACCCAGTAACAGGGTTGTGGAGGATAGTTAGGCAGTCGCTCTATGTAAAATACTCGTATTCAGCTGCATCCGGTTAGACTGGAAGCCGACCCCAGCATAGTTGGGAAAAGGCTAGGCAGATTGAAAATGCATTCGGGAAGGTTTATGTGTACAATACAATATTAAACTTCGAAATCTCAGTGTTTTGTCAAGACGTAAAAACCGTGCGAAGCAGGGGCGGGTCGCTAGTCTTTTTGTAAAATACTGAAGCACTTACGTTAACACAGATTTTCCTAGGGCACCTCGGTTCGAAGTGTCCCGTAGAGCCGCACATGTAACACACGGGCGGCTTCAGGCGACACGTGTCGTCGCGGTGGCCGGCGCGGTTGCAGTAGTTGCAGCTGTAATGTAACGTACACGTGTAATGTACCATGTAATGTAACAAGCATGGCAGTAAGTGGAGTTTCAGAGGGGATTGTGAATGAAAACATGATTATTAACTTGATTTTAAGGTAGATTACATTAAAAATTAAAATTATGATTTTCAAATCAAGTAATAATTTAAGGGGCTTGTGGCTAAGTAATAACAGCCACATGGGTCGATCGATCAGGTTAAGCTACGCTTGCCGCGGTTTCTCTGTGAATGGGTGATCATCTTTACATACCAAGACCCCCCCCGTGCCTCGGAAAGCACGTTAAGCCGTTGGTCCCGGCTGTCATTAGTGGATCTTTGACAGCTGTTATGGGTCTTTGAGAATCAGTCTTACCAAGGGGTATCATATTACCCAGTAACTGGGTTGTGGAGGTCAGATAGGCAGTCGCTACATGTAAAATACTGGTATTCAGTTGCATTTGGTTAGACTGGAAGCCGACCCCAACATAGTTGGGAAAAGGCTAGACAGATGAAATCAAATAATAATTTTCGTTCTGTGAATTTATCACAGATTTTTGCCAGTGCATAATGTGTTCCTAAGCTGTCCATGAATTACAGTTTCTTTTCAAATGATAATGTTCTTCCCTTCTGCAGTTACTATTATTACTGGCTTCATGAATCACACTAGATCTGGGTAGGTTGCAGTCAGTAGGTATTTGGATGTTACATCATCTGTGTTTAGTTAAATAATAACAAACAATATACTCACGTGACTTTCCTTTTAGCCAGTGATGGTACCCTGTCCTTAGGATCAATCACCCACAAACTCTTATCACCTAAAAAGTAAGTAATTATAATCAATTAAAATGAATAAATTACAAAATAATTATCTCATTCATTAAGAAAATGCTAATTGCTCATTCTTCCATACAAACGTAGTATGGAGTTCACTTGTCTGTTTGACAAATGAAAATGAAAAAATTATTTCAATTTGTCTTGTCCTTATCTAGCCCTGTATGGAAGCAGAATCGGAAAAAATATTGGTTTGGAAGTTATGAGCGTCGAAACTTCCATATTTCAACAATAATTTTAAAGCATCTTTGGGGGTAAATAAATAGCTCAGTATGAAAATGGCAAAACTGTTACCGTACAGGGATAGATAATTTATTCAAGATTTCAAATAACTTTATTTTGAATAAATGCATCCAGTTTTATTTTTATGCGCCCAATTTTAATTTTATTAGGTAATTTATTTTTATAAGGTCTGTTCATGAAATTTGACGCGCTCGTTTATAAATCATCGTCTATTTCACTAAGGGCTGATTGTTCAATAGTCAGACAATTTTTATCAGAGGAATAAATATGGCGGTTTGACAGCTTTTGTATGGAAAATATGTCAAACTGTTAAATTTATTCTTCAAGTAAAAGTTGCCTACTGAACAATCAGCCCTTAAGGACGCTGTTACAAATGGGAAATCAAATCAATACTTTTTTACACAAAAGTATGTTTATTAAATAAAATGCTTTGCATTCTTAAAATCTTTTTTGCCCAAATTGTTGATAAATGCGCATAGTACGATTCTGAACTATAAATATAATTTTAAATAGGTACATTTTCTCAATAAATGTACCGAAGTAAAAATTTTCAGTCCGGTACATTTATTGAGAAACTGTACCTATCTAAAATTATATTTGTAGTTCGGAGTCGTACCATGCGCATCTATCAATAATTTGGCCAATAAACATTTTCAGAATGTAAAGCATTTTATTTAATAAACATACTTTTGTGTAAAAAAGTAATGATTTGACTACCCATTTGTAACAGCGTCCTTAATACATAAAAACTAAATAAATAATCGAGAGCAGTGGTGGCCTAGTGGTAACGGCCGGGTCGTAGGTTCGAGCCCAGGCAGGCGCTTTACTTTGTGTAAATTATTTCATCATCACCACAGCTCTCAAAACAATGAAGGAAAACATCGTGAGGAAACCGGCATGTCCTAGAACCAAAAATTCGAAGACGTGACATCTAGCAACCCGCACTGGGCCCGCGTGGTGGATTACGGCCCGTTCTCTCTCACCGAGAGGAGGTCTGTGTCCCAGCAGTGGGAAAGTTATAGGCTGATGATTATGCTAAATAAATAATGTAACTAAATAGCATGCACCGCCACTAACGAATTGGAGCCGCCGACTAGTGGCTCCTTAATCATTGTGTTAAATATTTCCATGATGAGCTATATTTAGTCGTATTTTAATGCAATTTAATAATGGGATATTAAGAATATAATTAAGTAAAAATAGACTATTATTGTGAAAGGTTTTAGTGTGAACAACATTATACATCTATACTAATAATAAAGCTGAAGAGTTTGTTCATGTGCACATGCTAATCTCTGGAACTACCAGTTGGATTAGAAAAAATATTTTTGCATTTGATAGCTCAATTCTTGAGGAAGGTATTTAACATCACGCTACGACCTTTATGAGCCCAGAAAAAAAAAAAAGAAAGACGCCAAGCGAAAACGAAATAATAGCCGCTGAGATACGACGCGGTGGGTCGGGGGAACAAGAAATTTTACGCGGATGAAGTTATCGTCATCATTCTCCTGCCCTTATCCCAATTTATTTGGGTTCAGCGCAACGTGACTTTCTTCTATACTTAGAGAAGTATAAAAGAAAGTTAGTTGTCATCTCGGTAGTCACTCCCTTCCTAGCCATATTATCATTCACACAGTCAATTCAACCATGCAGGCAGAAGCTAGGGTTAAAATAATTACTACAGGTGTTATTTGGATTTCAGCAGCCTGGAGCAATCAGTTGAACCCCATGATGTTATCAAATGTTATGTAATTACAATACAAAATAATGTTTTTTTTTTTATCTTAGTACTGCCATTGGTAATAAACACAAAAACTTATAGTATCCAAGAAAATAAATAAAATAGAGAAATACTAAAGTTAACACTTACGTGACATGCTTTTCTGTATCTCCCTGTGGTTGAAATTCTCTCCGCCCCAGCTCTCATTATAGAATTTCTCCATTTCAGCACGAAGAGTTGTCAGAGAGTATCTTCGTCTTTTGCAAACCTTGTCTTTGCCTTTCAAATTGTCAAAATCGAGGTTCTCGTTCAAAATCGAAGGTATTTTTGTCGAGCCAAATTTGGAAATGTCATCGGACAGGCTTACATCTCCGTAGTCTTCATATTCTGTGAATCCAGACACATTTCCCATAATGATGCTTTCTTGAATATCCGAGTCATCAATATTGACAAAACTTTCATTGCCTGTCAAGTCAATTGAAATGGTAGTATCAGTAGAGACACTGGATTCATTATTTTTCAATGATTTTGAAGGTTGCTCGCTTGGTTTAAGCACAGACATGCTGAGGTCTGAACTCTTGACACCATTAGTTTGTATTTGCTCTGGAATCTCTTTAGCACATTCAGACAAGTTAGAATCAGATTCATACACATCGGTGCTAGGTAGACTTTTCTCAGTAACTATATAAGAGTTTCTGTGTTTATTTGTGTCCATTGACTGATTACTATCAGAATCATACACGTCAGGATTGGGAATACTTTTTTCGGTCACAGCATACAATTTAGTTTTCTGCCTTCTATTCTTGGCTTTACTTTTTGGTGTGGCAAAACATTCATCATTAGGAGTAGGCTTGTTTGTTGTCACTGCAACAACCGGAGTAGATGTCACAGTTTCCTTAGTTTTCTTCTTTTTTTTCTTTTTGGATGGAGTACTTTGTCCAAGTAGGTCTGATCCATGGAGACTGAAATCAAAGCTGGGATTGTCCTGATGTCGGGAGGAGATGTTCAATGCTATACAATCACCACGGATGAATTCATCAGACACAGACGAGACTGCTGAAGGTGCGGGACTCGCTGAAACGTCTCTTTCTCCACTTGTAGTTGTCTTGTCCACATTAACTAGGGTTTTGGTTGGGGAGATCGGGTTGATAATGTGGAGCTCATCTTCATCTGAGCTTTCAATAGTAATGGTAGGCTTAGGAGGTAATGCCACTTCAATGACCTCATCTTCGTCACTAGATTCAAGCAGTACAGGTCTCTCATCCTCCTGTTCAATAATTTCAATGGTTCTCTTAAAGTTTTGTGGTACTGGAGACTGGAATACAGACAGATCGGCAGCGGGAGGTTTGGGGGTTGAGTCACGTTTTTCTTCTTTGGGCTTTGGTGTTTGGTTCGTTTGGATCACATCAGTTTGTTTGTTGTTGTTTGATGGTACAGCGGGGTCTTTCTGAACGTTCACCTTTTGATATTGAGTAGTGGGCTCGCTGGTGCGCCAATAGCGACGCACCGTGCTCCTGGGCGCGTTCTCCACTATGTTCAACCCATCGCTATGGTTCGATGCTAAGTTACCCTCTGTCTCGTCCACATGATGTAGCATAGCATACAGCCGTTCCTCCAAATCATGCTCGTTAAGTTCCTAAAAAAACAGTAATTATAAAATAACCACACAATAACTTCACTGTATTGTGACACAACAAAAATATGGTAACATTGGTAACCTAACAACTCACCTCTTCCATGTTTCAGCAGCGAATTTGAACTAAACAAAACTCCACACGAACTTAACATAATCGTAAATGGTATTTGGAATAACTGTTAAAGTGGTGACAGCATTACAAGTAAATAAAAAGGAAATTTTGTTGTTACGGACACGTCCAACACTCCATTGCGAAAGGTGACAGATTCATTCAGGGTTCCCGCAAATAATAATTAAAAAAGAAGCATGGTGATCAAAGTTTTTAAGTTTGCAGCACAAAGAATAGAGATGTACAAAGTTACTAGAAATAATAAGAAAATCGGCTAACGTTCAATCTGAGTTCCAATTTCAAGAAATAAAAATAAAATATATTATAGTGAAATGTGAGGAGCTCGTGGCTAAGTAATAACAGCCGCACGGGTCGATCCAGCAGGTTAAGCTACGCTTGCCGGGGTTGGTCCGTGGATGGGTGATCATCTTTACATACCGAGACTCCTCCGTGCTCAGAACAATAATTATAGCCTCCGTGCCTCGGAAAACACGTTAAGGACGCAGTTACAAATGGGTAGTCAAATCAATACTTTTTTACACAAAAGTATGTTTATTAAATAAAATGCTTTACATTCTTAAAATGTTTTTTGGCCAAACTGTTGATAGATGTGCATGGTACGATTGTGAACTATAAATATAATTTTAGATATGTACAGTTTCTCAATAAATGTACCGGAGTGAAATCTTTTACTTCGGTACATTATTGAGAAAATGTACCTATTTAAAATTATATTTATAGTTCACAATCGTACCATGCACATCTATCAACAGTTTGGCCAAAAAACATTTTAAGAATGTAAAGCATTTTATTTAATAAACATACTTTTGTGTAAAAAAGTAATGATTTGTCTACCCATTTGTAATAGCCTCCTTAAGCCGTTGGTTGCGGCCACAGAAAAGATAAAGAGATCTCTTTATCTGTTCTGTGGTCGCGGCTGTCATTCGTGGATCTTTGACAGTCGTTACGGGTCGTCAGAAACCCGAAAGCATAACATATTACTAATCTGTGCCCGAGTCTGATAACCAGTTTTAAAAGGGGTTTTACCAAGGGGTATCGTATTACGAGGTGTTACCCACTTACCGGGTTGTGGAGGTCAGATAGGCAGTCGCTCCTTGTAAAATACTGGTATTCAGCTGCATCCGGTTAGGAAGCACTGACTTTATAACCCGTCGATTTATTATAGTAGTTATTTTTTTTTTGTGTAATATATCCTTGTTAGTGTAATTTTGGTATCCCTGAAATACGGAAATCGAGTAAAAAAAAAAATTTTAAAAAAAATTTCCACCAAAAACCATCGCCTAATCAAGCCTTCGGGACCCAGTGGGCTGTGGGAGTAATAGGGCGGGGAACATCATGGGATACCTCAAGGACATTGACTTTGACTTCAAGGTCAGTGACCTTTAGCTAAAGGTCAGTGACCTTAGAAAAATCGCTGATTTTGATCTCAGGGTTATTGATTTTCAAAATGTCCTTGACCTCAGAGGTATAAAGCATCTATTCTACCCAAAAAAAGTTGAAAAAGCGACATTTTTCTTCTTTTTTTTTTTCGAGCTCAAGGTTAAATTTTTATCGTCTAATATTATACGAGTCATTCACCGCCTCATCTAACCCAAATGTTTCACCAACAATAGAAGGGATCTGGCGCTCGCCGGCCGCTGCCGCGGCACGCTCGCTTCGCTCGCTCGCCTTCGCGCGTTAATGGTCACTGTTCTAACTTAACCTAACCTAACCCAAATGATTCACAGGAGAATCACGGACTTACCTGTTACTGCTCCTGAGAATCGCGGATCTTGACTTTTGGAATTTTGACCTTAACCTGAAGGTCAATGACCCTGAGGTCAAGGTTAATGTCCTTGAGGTGTCCCATAGTGTTCCCCACCCTATTACTCCCACATCCCACCGGGTCCCGAAGGCTTGATTAGGCGATGGTTTTTGTTTTTTTTTTTTTTTTAATTTTTTTTCTTGATTTCCGTATTTCAGGGATCCCTAAATTACACTAAAAAGGATATATTATACCAAAAAAAAATAACTAGTATACTAAATCGACGGGTTATAAAGAAAAGTGGAGCCTCCGGTTAGGTTGGGAAAGGGCTAGGCAGATTGATATATAGTGAAACGTGAATACCTAGAATCTTTGCCAACAATACATACTGGTAAGATCTATAGGTAGTATAAGTGGCTCACCCATGCACGTGAGACCTCATCATGTTTCAGCTGTGCGCGCTGTGTGAAATATCACCCCCGCCATCGCTAGTCATGTAGCAGGTAAAGTAGGCCACACGTCAGTGACAACGCCTAGCAAAGTACACACGGCTACACATCAAGCTACAAATTTTCCAGTTTACACTGACCTCTCATTGTGAGGAAATCCTGTACAATGCGAGATCAGCTTATACTGGAAATTTATAGCTTGATCTGTAGCCGTGCGTACTATGGGTTAAAGTTCCGCATGATCACCTCAAAGGCGATAATCGCATGCACGGCTCACGACTCGATCGCACAATGTTCGTTTGTCACTAGCTGCGCTCTCACAGAAATATTTTCTTAAGTGAGCATGCTTAAGTTTTGTCCATAGTACCTACGTAGTTTCAATAGAATGCGAGGCCAGCTTAATACTAGTTTGGTCTTTGGGCTTCATGAATTTATTTTCATGTAAGTAGGTACCTACATACTCGGATTAAAAAACAACAGATTTTTTTAATGTATTACTTACATAATTTATTTATTTTACAAAATACAGTAATTATCGTACCATTTTATTAACATCCAAACTTACAATAAAGATCACATCATACAAGTGAAGAGGTAGAAGTATCACGAAACTATTTTCAGCCACCTGCACAGGCATTCTCCCACTCGGTGAGCGGCGTTTCTGTAAAATAGGAGGATTACAATCTTAATGTTAAAAATAATAATTTTATGTTAGAATTAGGATTTCGGATGATGTATTTAGATATATTTATCTAAATTTTAAGAAATATAAGAATGTAATTTGTGGAGATAAATAAATATAATTTTATTATTTTTATTTATTTATCCAGACCAGACGTACTGCACAGACATTCAGTTTCCCCACAATGTTGAAGTCACTTCAATCAGCGGGCTTCCATCCGACATTTTCATATTCTATACCGAATCGAATTGAAATCTAATCATAATCGATTGTATCAATTTGACGCTAAATCAAATGAAATCGGGACGTTTCGAAAATAAATTAGCCAGCATGCCATGTACGCACGGCTACAGATCAAGCTATACATTTCCAGGCTGATCTCGCATTGTATAGGATTTCCTCACAATGAGAGGTCAGTGTAAACTGGAAATATACAGCTTGATGTGTAGCCGTGTTTACGCATGGCTACAGATCAAGCTATACATTTCCAGTCTATGCTGATCTCGCATTGTATAGGATTTCCTTACAATAAGAGGGCAGTGTAAACTGGAAATTATAGCTTGATGTGTAGCCGTGTGTACTTGCTTCCAACTTGAAACTCAAATAAGTGCCTACGATGTTAGAAGTATAGATTTGGTCACCTAACAGAAAACCTAGAAGCTTGTGACGCGTCGACACTAGTGAGTAGCGCAGCGACCACTCGCTCGGCTGCTTGCTCCGCTCCCTCACACCGACCTACCCAGATAGGTTCACAGTGAGTACTGAAACATACAATCAATACTTAATTATAAATAAAACAGTAGGTTCAGACTACTTCAAGCAAAGGTGACAAAGCACTGGCCATGATGTCGAAATAAATTCTGCAATAATGGGAAATGGGATAAGTATTCATAGACTACTAGCTCTTTTTTAACTGACTTCAAAAAAGGAGATTATCTATTCGACAAGATGTTTATATTAATTCGTGTAAGTGTGACGGCCTGCTATAATGGCGAAAATTGGAACTACGGCCGTCATGTTGAAATGTCTTCGATTGTGCCGACGCATGTCATTCGATTGTGTCGACGCATCGACGGTGGCGTCCTCTTTCAGTTCACAGATAAGTTGGTAGGACTGTACAAGCAAATATTTCAGTTTTTACGTAATGCTAAAACTTACGAAATAAAAAGTAAGTAATTTAAAAAAATCGACTTTGTTCGATGCGTTAATTGCAATCGACCACGTTTGCTGACTTAGCGATACAATACGGTCGCACTAAATGCGCCGCGAGCTCAGTGCATATTCGGACAGCAACTGGATGCATTCACCTGCAGTCATTTCCAACATTTTCCCATTTTAGCGATAGCTTAGCCTAAACGTTACCTTGTTACCTCTCTTAATCAGCAATAAACCTTCAAAGTTATTTGAGTGTTTAACTTAGTAGCGCAGCGAATCCTACCGGCGGCACCCTAATTGCGTAACACACTATCGATTGGAATCTGTTTCATTTTGACAGTTCAACAACATTCATTGCGTTATTTACGTTGTTGAGCAGACAAATTTTTCGAACACATGAAGCAATGTATTAGCAATTTGTTTCAAAATGATTCAAATTCAGATTTGTAGTGCGTTACGCAATTAGGGTGCAGGTACCACTTAGGTCGCGACTCGCGCCCCTATAGACTTAAATAACAAATTAACTGAAAATTATGAAATAACTTTAATTTCCGACGTCGATGGCAATAAACAAAAAAAATAACCATAGACACCGACTTTGTTTCATAATTTTTGAAGTCGATTTTTTTTTTGTTTGGGTTGTGGCTGTTGGCGGTATTATCACAGTCTATATGTTTTTATACTGTGGTATTATAAAGTGATCTGTGATCCATGCTCTAACAACGGCAACGGTGTACCTAAAGTATAGTAGTACTTACTAGATAAATCAACGTTATCTAAGATGTCCGTTTGGACGTTTCTCAATTCTTATTAAACATGCCGCGATATGAACGTCAACGTTAGAAATCGAAAAATCAAATTCATAATCCTAATTAATTACTGTTATCCATACACTATCACAATGAGTATCACTCAAAAACACGAATTAATAGTTGATTAATATTACGACAGGACGTTAATACAATGTCATGTCTTTGGGTTCGTTGCTGTAGGTGAAGGTGAACGGAGTACTTTGATCATGTAGTACATACTTTTTATATATCATCAATAGTTTTCTCAGCGCACGCCAAATAATGAATTTTATAGGCAAAATTTTGCTACTTTGGGTTACATTATTGCAATGTTCTTAAGGATCTCTAAATTTTTTGAAAATAAATTATAGCCTATGTTACTTCCTGATAAATTAGCTTTTTACTGGTGAAAAAATGGTTACAATTCAGTAGTTTCAGCGCTTATTCGGTACAAACAAACTAGGTACGCCAATGGTGCTTAATATACAATGTATTATTATTTTCTTTTATTTCATTTATATACATATAATTTACATTTTAAAATATTTTTATAAAAAATAAAAATAAAAAAGCATTTAAAAATATAAAAAATAGTAGCCCACCGGTATCGGGAACAGGGTCCAAGCTACCGGTGGTCAGGACTCCACAGAGAGGAACCTCCTACAATGCGGGCCGTGTCCAGAAGTACCGCTATTATTATTATGTCGTTTATTAATTTTCTTTCATATCTATTTACATTTTTAAATATTTCTTAAAAAAAAGGATATAAAAAAAAACATTTAAAAATATAAAAAAATACAGATCCGCCGGTGTCGAGAGCAGGGTCCAAGCTACCGGTGGTTAGGATTTGAGGTCAATTCTAGCTTATGGAGTTGTATTGCTGATTCTGATAATTGTAATATTGTAAAGCCATAGGTTGTTTGAAATGTTGGCTAAAACTCTAATTTACGTTTGTATTGCCTGCGTTATGAAAAAGCTACCTTCATTTCCTGACCTTTTGCCTGAAAATCAAGAGATTATTCTGAAATTTTTAGTTACATTTTAGCGACATTCTGCAGACTGGCCCGCAACACGGTGTCGAAAGCCGCGCCGGCGTTGCTGAAGGCTCCCCCTCCCGCGTCGCCCGCGCACGCCCACGCGATGCTCCCGCCAGGACGGACACGGGACGATAAGGACTCTAGGAGCTGAAATGGAAAAATGAACGTCATTAGCCATTTCCAGACCGACCAAACACGGCTCGAAAGGCAGCCTCGCGATTTCTCGGCCGGTTTGGCGTGGCTCAGGCTGCCTCGGGCGCACGTTGCCTCAGCCGAGCGCCGCTCGACCGCGAGCCACGCTCGATGCAGTCCGAGCTACGTCCAAAATTGTCCGAGGCATTGGCACGCGAGGCTGTTCGCGAGCCGTGCTCGGTCGGTCTGGACGCGGCTAATAAAATTTGAGAAGATTGTGTTTCTGCACCATAGCACCATACAGTTCGATTGACATTTACCTACTTTAATTGATTAATTGACAATCAAGTGGTCTCATGTGAAGAGATCATAGTGGGGAATAGGTTCTATACAGGTAGGTAAATTGAGGTCTCTGGTTTAAAAATGGGACAGTTAGTACACTGCCTTTTTTGTGTGTGACTATGTAAGTTAGATTGACAAACTTTGCCATTTCCACTATAGATCATATTCAAGAAAAAAAAGAAAGCAAGAAAAAAAAGAAAAATGGAACTCGCAGATCATATAATTATATGATCTGTGAGTTCCATCTTTCTTCCAACTCTGCGTCAAACTAGCTACTGTGAGTAAGTAGTTTGTTCAATTTAATACATGTTTAGATACCCCTTAGATCGTTAAACAGACGTTATCACGATAATCATTACCTACTTATCTTTAAGCAACGCTTATAAATATGGGGGTTTAACTTAACAAACATTCAAAACGTTATTTCGATATTCCCTCACTCTGAATCCGTACGGTACCGAATATATTTTTTAATGATTATTTACCAGTAATTATCACAGTTTAGTCGCTCTAGTTTTAATAATACCTTTAAGTTATCGTAAACATCTTCAGTAACGAGTGTGGCCATGCCGTCTAGGTCATCTGTCTTGGGTTCTGCGCCTACTACCACAATTGCGTCGACTTTAGCTCCGCTCGCTCCGCTTACCGCTCCGTTGCTCGTCCGGCTCGCGTCTTCATTTATTATGTCTACCTCGCAGCCGCGCTCCTCCAGTCGCTTCCTCAGTTCTCTTCCTAATAAGTTAGTCGTGTTTGTTACCTGTAATGATCTTTGCTAATAATAAACTGCCTAGAGAATGAATTCACCATAATGACTATTAATGACGAAATTATGCGGAAGACGCATCTCAGAGACAAATTTATTTTACCAGGCCAGGCCACTTTGGTAATGCTACCTAAACATTTTGTGCCGCAGCTTCAGTGGCCTTAGTGCGAGTTTTTATACTTACTCGATCGCGTTTACGTACGTCAATTTGTAGGTATGGAATAATCGAGTTTCCTATTATAGTCACCAGACGGCGCTTATTCTGTTTCAGTACAAATTGAAGTTTACGTTAACGTGATCAAGTGAGGGCCTATTTCACCATGCCCGAATAGCCACTACTTACCGAATAAATTCAAAAATGGAACAGACTTTGTATGAAATGATCTGCCAAGTAAAGTTAATAGGAACTTAATCGTAGGTGGTGAAGCAGGCCCTAAGTATAAAAACTCGCACTTAGGTCACTGAAAACAATGAAGTCGTGAGTAAATTATTTCAATTATCATGACGTCTTCATTTGTTTTTGTACACGATGATAATCATTTACTGGAAGTCGTAACTATTACAAGTTCACTGCAGTGTTTAAAGCGAAATAATTACTACTTCTAAGAAAATCCATCATCAAATAATAAGTCAGGTAGTAGATAAGTCTTAACAGACTAAGGTGACATATGAAAAGCGAACTAGGCGGGAATAAGAAAGTGACAGAGTCAATTACTTCCCCATGCGAAAAAAACTTTTTTACAAAAAAATACAACCGACTTCCAAAAACAACACTACAAAGTGAAAAATAACTTTAATTTCGGAAGTCGGTGTCTGATTAAATGTATTTTCGTTTTTGCCACCGACTTCCGAAATTAAAGTTATTTTTCACTTTGTAGTGTTGTTTTTGGAAGTCGGTTGTATTTTTTTGTAAAAAAGTTTTTATTTTTCACTTTTTAGTGGGTCTGTTTATAATTTGTATAAGTTACAATAATCTAATGTCAATTGCTCATCACATGTTACAAAATATTGCTTTTCCCGATGCTGGGACGTTAATTGTTGAGGAGTTCTGCTGGTAAGAACCAGGAGAACTTCTCAACAACCACTCACCACACGCATTGTGTGACGAGCGGAAATTGCTTAGCAACCATATTAAAGTAATCGAATCGCAACCCGTGAAATATTTATCATTGAGTAGTTCCGGTAGCCATCTGTGGTCTTCATCATCAGTTCCACTTCACCAAGTGATGCTTTCCGAGAGCAAATGCACGAGTTACTATAAAAAATACCCAAATTGCTATAGGTGTGCCTATAATATTTGAAGAGTTCCTTCGATTTCTCCAGGATCCCATCATCAGAACTGGATTTTGACAAAAATGGGACCATTTGGGAAGTATAACCTTTCCAACAAAAAAATATTTTTTCAAATTGGTTGGCAAGCGACGGAGTTATGCGCGAACAAACATAAAAAAAAAAATACAAACATCCGAATTGAGAACCTCCTCCTTTTTTAGAAGTCGGTTAAAAAAGAGAGCGCAACAATGCGCTGGAACTAAAATAAAAGCGCCAAATCAAAAAAAAAAAATGTTTAAAAATAAATTAAGCTAATCTATCAAAAATATCTTCAGATATCTTCACAATTTGAATGCAATTTTGCAATGAAAATTACAGAAAAAAAACAATAAAAGTTGAGGTCTTTTCGGAATTAATTTCTAGCGAGGAAATTTAACCCAATTGTATTATCCTTCAGTCAGAGTATTAATCAAATAGTCAATAAACATTTATATCCAAAAATTAAATCCATACATGCTGCATTAGTGAAATAACTGGTTACGAAAAATCCCCCAATTTATTTTGGTATCGCCTTAACAGTCTAAAGGCTATTTCACGAGATGTCCGAATAGCCACTACTCACCGAATAAATTCAAAAATGGAACAGAATTTGTATTGAAATTATCTGCCAAGCAAGATAGTAGGAACTTAATCGTAGGTGGTGAAATAGGCATTATGTGCGCCTTTGTACCTTATTGTGTGTGCGAGAAGTTTAACTATGTAAATAAATAAATAAATAAATGAAACTTGAATGAGGCAGAGGTGATGGGATCATGGTAGGTATGTGTAACTAATGTTGGGCTGGAGGACTATGCTACAGGCCTACAGCCATGGCCGTCTTTGCTATTGGCCACTCGGGGCGAGCCCAGAGCCCGGCGATCTATGGGCCCCCCTAGTTCCTGTCAGCGTCGTAGCTAGAGGCAGTCAAAAGAAAAGCTAAGTAAATATCGGACGGGGTGCTAACATTGACAAAGCAAGGGTCACAAGAGTGCATAGACAAGACGAGGTAATCGCTTTTATAAAGCGTTTCGTATTTCTACAACGACTTCATCAGAGACCGTACCTACTATGACGTGAAAAAAGATCATGGATCCCCTGGATTTTTGGAAGCTCAGTACAATACATTTTCGAATTTTCCATCTACATTATCGGTGATAGGATGTCACTTTGTCTAAGCCCTAAGGGCATTCTTACTGCACTAATTATAATAAAATAATAAAAAAATATGATTATAATTACCAAAACGCGTCGTATATTCCTCCCCGTTCGGTGCGGTCCAGCGATCTTCTTCCTCACGGTGTAGGCCAGGAGTGCAGAGGTGGCGAGGAGCAACGAACCTCCTTCGAGAGTCGCGAGCAACCGCCACGCTATAGCCGCGCCTCCTTCCACCGCCTCTGACATATCCTCTGAAAATAGCCAGTATGAATTGTTGAGTATCATGCATGAGAATGTAATCGTCATGATACAGCGTCCTGCCTTGACAACTAGTTTTGCCAAGGGTTACTGTGTTACCTAGTAACTGGGTTGTGGAGGTCAGATATGCGGTCATCTGCTTAGCCTTTTCCCAACTATATTGGGGTTGACTCCCAATCTAAACGGATGCAGCTGAATACCAGAATTTTAAATGGAGCGACTATCTGACAGCAGAACCCAGTTACTGGGTAACACGGTACGTCGGTACCCATCTTTCCTTATGCCGGGGCCACACCAACGTCAACGTCAATGCCCATCATCGCCATAAACATCGCGGTAATTATTCCGATAGTTATCGCGATAAATTGAGTGGCCACACTTGAACGCCGCTACCGAGTTATCGCCACGTCAATCGGCATTATGAATGCCGTTGTAAAATTATCGCGATAAGTTGTGGCTACACTACGGCCTACGTTCATCATCGCGATAATCAATGGCGTTTCCCGTTGGTGTAGCCCGGACATACGCCGTGAATGCTGAAAGAGAAGAGAAAAATGCTTGGAGGGATGGATGTGGAACCGAACATATTATACAGCCGGTCTCATAAGGGTGTATTTGTTAGGCCAGGCATTCGCTCGTGGGCAAAACGCTGTATTGGCAACACTACAATGCATTTACATCTGTTAAAACTTCTAGATTGAAGTTGATTCCAACACAGTTCAGATGAAATTAAATAAAAAGACATATCTTACTCTAGCAACTCATAAGATGAAGATTGCGTTATGTACATATAGTGCAATCCACGAAGACGCGCCCCACTATTCCTCCTAACCGATTATACTCGTAGTACCTACCTATATGTTTGCAAGCTTCCGCCAATGTTTGAGTGTTATCGGTAGGTACACACTGTAGTTAGACGGTAATTAGTGTGTACCGATAACACTCAAACATTGGCGGAAGCTTGCACACATGTACTATAAACGGTTAGGAGGAATAGTGGGGCGCGTCTTCGTGGATTGCACTATCTGTAATGCAGATAGCAGTAATACAATTCAAGTTAATTACTCAATTAAGGAATTATTAGGTTACAGTTTATTTGAGGCCATGTTGCCTCAATATCTCATTACTCAGATACTCTAGGAAATAATTTCATTGAGGTGACGGAAACTCGGGTTTCGTGTCATTGGCTACGGAAAATGTAGGTATTCACGTTACGAAATAAGGGCTGGAACCCTGTAACCTAATTGCGTAACACACATTCAATCGGAATCGGTTTCATTTTGACAGTTCAACAACATTCATTGCGTTATTTAGGGTACGTTGTCGAGCAGATAAATTTTTCAAACATAATGAAGCAATGGATTAGCAATATGCTTCAAAATGATTCAGATTCCGAACGATAGTGTATTACGCCATTATGGTGGTACGTGTTTCTAATTAAAAATAAATTGTAACAAACTAAATTATTTTTTATATTATAGCTTACACTGTTCGACAGCTGAGCAATCGCCTCCCCCAAATCCTCCCAAGCATCTTTTCCAGGGCCTCCTCGATCCAACCCTTAGGTACTACTTAATTTCTACATAATCACAGTTACTTTTATCTACTTTTTCATAAAAAATAGTGATTTTTGACAAAAGTATATATAAAATGTATTTAGTTTAGTAAATGCATGCTAATCCTTCTATCCCTCCTACTAATAATGTCGCAGCCACATTAACGGGATATGCCGTTGTTTATCGCGTTGAAGGGCGTTATCCGTACGTAGATGTAGCCACCACTTACCGCGATAATTTGACCAAATTTAACTACCGCGATTTTTATGGCGATGATGGGCATTGACGTTGACGTTAATGTGGCCGCGGCATAAATGCGTAAGTTTAGATGAATGGATGTTTGTTACTCAATCACGCCAGAACGGCTGAACGGATCTGGATGAAATTTGGCACAGAAATAGATTATAGTCTGAAATAGCACATAGGCTACTTTTATCCGGGTAGTACATTTCCGTGCGTTAATTTCTGTAGTCCACGCGGGCGAAGCCGCTGGCAAAAACTAGTTTTTGATAAATCTCACACACACACACTAACACACGTCCAATGACGGCACATACCTAATGCCGTCTACACTCAGGTACCTATTGCTGTACATTATATACTGAATAATTATACTCGTACATACCTACTTATGTGAGAGACTTCTTCGAATAATACATATAATTGTCATAATTTTAAAAGGACTTACGTAGGTAATTTAAATATTTCGTTTTTCAAAATAATCCGCTGTTAGCGTGAAACTCACTTTGAAACTAAATGTAAACTGCGAGTCATCTTAAAAATTTACAAACTGGTTTATTTATAGGCATACGGACATAAACTTGATTCTTGTGTGACCTTAATCTCGAGTCAGTAAACGCAACGACAAGTTCAATAGTACAATGTGACCCTGAGCTAACCGCGGGCATATTTTTTGTTACGTAACAACCAATTTTGATACTTTGTTTATTTACTTTGACGTATTATTTCCTTGTGGCTGTGTGAATCCGGTAATAAGTTTGATAATAATGGGGTACTGGAGCCTTGATGGTTTTTTCCGTAAAATTATGTGAGTTGATCTTCAAAAAATCTTCTTCGATTAAAAAGAGTCTATATGTATCTCTTTTTTTCACACACACATATATATATATATATATATATATATATATACGTACTATGGACAAAAGTTAAGCATGCTCACTTAAGAAAATATTTCTGTGAGAGCGCAGCTAGTGACAAACGAACATTGTGCGATCGAGTCGTGAGCCGTGCATGCGATTATCACCTTTTAGGTGATCATGCGGAACTTTGGCCCATAGTACATACCTACCCCAAGAAGGGTAGATTAACAGCTTAAACCATTTTAACTGGTCTAAATTCGAGTTGATATAAGATAATTATAATAAGGTCTCTCAAACCCCAAGAAAGTTTGGACAACAAAATATACAAATTCATTTGCTAAAGTGATAAATTGTTCAATGGGTAGAAGACGACTACAAATGAGAATCAGTTTGAGTAAAAAAATAAACATAGAAACACGGACTAGAATAGAAAAAAAAGAAAGACTCCGCGCCACGCGTATCGAAAGTGAAGCACCGCACCGTACCGATCTATGTGTGCGTGATTTGACAAAGATGCCGTCGTGTCACCGAAGCCGACGTTCGCACGAACGTAAAAATATCGCGGCGGGATTTTATCACGCACTGGATTTTCAACTCTCGTTGTTGAGCCGAGCGTTGAGAATCCAACTTAACAACAGAGTGCATTCTAGCGCGTCGAATAAACGTACTGTTGGATTTTCAACTCCCGGCGCTAAGCAGAGCGTTGAAAATCCAGTGCTCGAAATAATTTCGCCGCGATATTTTTACGTCCGTGCGTACGTCGACTAATGGCGGCCGGTCGGCATACTATGATGTAAATGTGCGCGTGAGGCATGTTTATACTTACTGTGCTTCACTTTCGATATGCGTGGCGCGGAGTCCTTTTTTTTTCTAGTGTGTGTATAGAAACAGAATAAGTAGAAAATAGGATGCAGACACCCGATACCTATGTATACAACATCCGACAGTAAGTAGATACTGAATAAATTTAACGTATTGGAAATTGCAGAATTTACTAGCATAGGTATAAACAGAATATGCGATCTAACAATTATAGAAGATGACACTTCAAAGGTGCTCACTGACAGCCTATAAATCAGTGAGGCAATCGAATGAATTTGGGTCCACACAGGATAATTGCTATAATGGTTCGCGAGGCAAGAAGTGTTATTTAAGTAGGATTAAGTTATGGGTGTCAAAGCTATTATTGTTACGTTGCCAAGCAGGGATGGTACCTATTGTGAAGTCCTGCATACCTAGCTCAATCTCTTTCTTACATTTTGAACGACATTACTTGACTTACATTGACTTACATTTAAGTCGACGTTCTCACGGACGTAAAAATTTCGCGGCGGGATTTT
Organism: Cosmia pyralina; assembly: GCA_946251885.1. Lineage (NCBI taxonomy): Eukaryota > Metazoa > Arthropoda > Insecta > Lepidoptera > Noctuidae > Cosmia > Cosmia pyralina. The sequence goes on from OX276343.1 coordinate 25,705,371, forward strand.
ATCGTGCACTGGATTTTCAACTCTCGTTGTTGAGCCGTGCGCGAATCCAGCTTGAAAATCCAGTGTTACCCCAGACGAATATTTTCTCGTCCACTGCTGGGTTTGTAATTATGGCTGGGTATTACCGGTGCCCAAACTCCTGCCCAAGCTCGAGATACCCGGGGAGCCATGCTGAACTGCTCAGAAGTTCTTGCTGGGCTGGACGGCATTGGCAGTAACCATGGACTGGGGAACCTGGCTATGGCATATCCTCATGATTTTATATTGGGTCTTGCAAATCAGGGGCAGGAAGGCGGCGGCGGCTGGCGGGCCCTCGTCCACCGTTCACCAACGGCTGCGCAGCCAGCGCCTCTAGTGACAACAGCAGCGAATTACAAGACTTGAGCACCGGCAGAAAGGCTTATGATGGTATTACCAATGCTAGACTTGATCTTCATGAACCTGAATTAAAAGTCCAGAATTTCACCTCCTTACTGTCTTACAGTTTTCAAAAAATTGTCTTTGTTTGAGGATTAGTTAGTAAGCTTCTACAAAAAAGATGTCGATAGAGGGTTCAAATGTTAATGGAATTCAATCGTAAAAGGCTAAGCTGCACTTTAGCTGTATCGTGTACAGTGGGCTGCATCAATTGGGTACCCCAGTTGTATTAAAATTTTAATACAACTGGGGTACCCAATTGATGCAGTACACGAGGCTACACATCAAGCTATAAATTTCCAGTTTACACTGACCTCTCACTGTAAGGAAATCCATACAATGCGAGATCAGCTTATACTGGATATGTATAGCTTGATCTGTAGGGGTGCGTACACGCGTGTATTGACCTTGGTGACAAAAATATCACCTTTCTTCTTCGTCGAAATGATGCTACTTAGTTCTTCTCCAGACATCTATTGGGATCTATTGACCCCATATCGACTCAGTTCCATTTGTAGTAGGTACCTCAGATGGAACTTTGTCGATATAGGGATAATAGATCCCATACAGACCCAATTATTTGTATTTATTTATTTATATTTCACACAGTTGATTTTGATACCTATGTTGATCAGACAGACGGAAATGCAGTTTTATGCAATTTTTTTCAACTTAATAAATGGTATTGTTCTTGAACTGTCTTTATTGCAAGTATTTACTTAGGTATTGCGTGGGGTTATACAATAACACTCATGCGCACTTTAGGTAAGTATTTTCATACATAGTAATCGTGCAATCTGGCAACAAATACTACGTTAAAAAAATTACTTTAAAACTTTAGGAGTGCTTTAGACAATCATCGTACTGAATAACTTGTAGTATGGGACCAACTTTGAAATTGCGTAAAAAAAAACAGTTTTTTAGAACAGTAGGTATAAAACTTTAGTATGCAACAGCAAATTTTTTTTTCGCGATTTCAAAGTTGGTCCCCTAGTAGAAGTTATTCAGTTCGATTGTCTAAAGAACTCCCGAGTTTTTATAGTAATTTTTTTAACACCTAGCTTAATATGCTCATCACGGCTCATGTTTATGTGTGAAAAATAGACACGCATTACACAGTTTGAAAATTATTCAAATAAATACTACTTACTTACGATAACAATAGATTCACCATACAAATTGATGTGGATATTTATTGCGAATTTTCTATGTTTACATTCAAGATTTATCTTGAAACGTTTTATCCTATTATAAAGAACCAATAGTGCATAGAGCCCCTTGGAAGACTTCAATCCGTTAAACCGACGCGACGTTCGCACAACGATGACGTTTTTTTTCGCGCACTGGATTTTCAACGCTCTGTTTAGCGCCGAGAGTTGAAAATGCAACAGTGTGTTTTTTCGACGCGCTGGGATGCACTCTGTTGTTGTTAGGTTGGATTCTCGAAGCTCAGCTCAACACCGAGAGTTGAAAATCCAGTGCGCGATAAAATCCCGCCACGATATTTTTATGTCCGTGCGAACGTCGGCTAACTCGCATAACATCACGCATGTAATCCTGGAAGGGTTAGGCAGAGCTGTTCCTATAGTACAGCCACATTTCACTAGTTAAGCTACTGCAGCTGCTGCTGTTGAAGTCCCATGTAATAGGGGGTGCCCGGTTGGGCACAAATCCAGACTCCAGGCTGATACAGAGACCTGTCAGGGTCGCGGGTTGTTCGAAAGAGATACCATGGCCCTGACACGGGCAATTGAAGGAACACGGGTGGGTTTTAGTCAGTAAAAGTCTGACACGCTCCGTCCAGAGCAGGAGAGGTCATTTGATGAATTCCCATCCACAAAAAAAAAAAAGGCTGATACAGAGAAACTCCTGATGGCAAATCTCAATAATACTGCCCGACCTGGGAATCGAACACAGGACCTTATCTTCAGCAGTAGCTCTTGCCACCACTAGACCAACGAGGCAGTCCGTCCATTAAGAGCCTATGTACCTCAAATGGCTTAGCATGATCTTTCGTTATGTCGAAAATACTGCAGCATTAATTTTGAAATAAATAAGTATAAGGTAAAGTTGAGGATTAATGTTAAGTACTATGTTTGACGAAAACACGATTCCATAAAATTTTCTCGATAGAAAAAAAATCCAAAGTTACCTCCAAACCGAACAATAAACCGCTGGTATTCAAAAAATACTTCAAATTAGATCATGAAACTTTGCATACCATCTGAACTAACTATAAAGCAGGTCTTATGTTTTTTATTTTTTCAAAATAACCATTATTTTCACCGTAAAAAGCAAATACTTAAACTATCGGCGCCCAGCACTGCACTCAGTTTCGCTCTCACTCAGTCCACGTATCGTGCGAGCAAAATAAAAAGCCGAGGTAGTATGTGGTATGGGCTCACTGTTGGTAGTAATTACACGTCCGTGCGTCCTTAGCCTAGCTAACTAGCCAATGGGATGTAAAATTGCTCTATCATTATCTTTAAATCTAGTTTTCTCTGTTTATATTCATTTACTACGTTTCATTAGGTTAGCATTGTTTTATTTTATACGATTTAATGATGCTTAACATATTCGGAACCTTTTGACCCCATATCGCAGTTCATGGCGTCGTCGCTGCTTACAAACTCAAACATGGAAAATAATAATATCGTGCCGACTGATATCAGTCGCAGCGGCCAATCTCAATGGAGACCAGCCAAGTACGAAGAGATAGAGGTGCACTCTCTCTCTCTCTGCTCTCTCTCTCATAGTCCGATGGGACGGCAATCCGATATGACCGGGGAGAGATCAGGTGCAGAACCGATGGCTATAAGTGCGCTCCGAGATACGCATAGGTCTCGATATGTTTTAAAATCGGTCACCCATCCAAGGAATGACCGCAGCAAGCGCCACGATCCACGATCCGCGCGGTTATTACTTGGCCGCGAGCCCCTCAACACGGAAAATATTATTATTACGTCACCTGCCTATATAAATATTATAAACATAAAGTGCCTGTTTAAGTAGGCACAATTTAAGGCACACAATAAGCTGACGTACGCACGGACGTAAAAATTAAGCGGCGGGATTTTATCGCGCACTGGATTTTCAACTCTCGTTGTTGGTGCATTCTAGCGAGTCGAAAAAACATACTGTTGGATTTTCAACTCTCGGCGCTAAGCAGAGCGTTGAAAATACAGTGCGCGAAATAAAATCGCCGCGATATTTTTACGACAAGTTTATGTTATCAACATCTCTCACATTTTTGTCATATCTTCATCTTTGTCCGTTATCCGGCCTCTAGATAAAATAATTTAGCTGAAGGTTTGAGCACAACCATGCTAATGGCTAGTTTACACAGTGCGTGATAGCGTGCGAGTAGTAGTAGTAGAGAGTGCTTACCGAGTAGCTGCAGTACATACAGCAACTGTACTGTAGACGTATCACACGAATTACTCGCACATGTGAGTAACACACGACTCGCAAAAGACTAGGCAGCTACTCTCATAATTAAAAAAGCCAAGGCAAGCCGAGCTACTGACATACGAGTATACAGTGCGAGCAGCTGCCTACTGTCTTGTCAGCAGCTCGCACTGTGTAAACCAGCCATATGTTAATTATGAACACCTGCACAGTCGATCATAAATTGATAGCACTTTACTCAGATTAACAATTTGTTGGTTTGATTCAGGCACTTTTTGTCGTACCAATAAAAAATGTATATTTGTTTTATTATTACTAAAGCATTGTAACCATAGGTTTAGAATATACTACGATTGTAGCTACTTAAAATCACACTAATATTATAAATAAAGGCGAAAGTTTCTGTGTGTGTGTTTGTATCTTTGTTACTTCTTCACGCTCAAACGGCTGGACCGATTTGGATGAAATTTGGTATGTCCCGGTCTATGCGGGTGAAACCGCGGGACGCAGCTAGTATTTTAATCAATGAATGACAAAAAAGGGAAATGTCGGTGATGTCTCAATATTAGGAATGTCATTAATCAAAAAAAAATGTATCGCGCGTTGATGTCTTTTTAATGGTGAAAAGCTAACAAAATATAATTTAAGGTTACGGGTGCCTCATTGGCCTAGTGGTCGCAAGCGCTAAATATAATTTAAGGCCAGCTCTGAAAGTAGGGCGGGCGGCAGCCACTCAGCCTTCTGTAGGAACGTCGAGTCCGTATCTTCATATCCGTATCATCATCTGGCCGCAGTAGGCCGACACGACGAGGGGCCCCTAGTAACGGGCCAACGTGTTGCATCCGCGGGAGGGGGGCCACGCCCTGTGACCGCGTGCCGCACCCCCTGACGGAGGTGTAGCGAAAACCCAGATTATAATTTATAGTTACCGATTTGGATGAAATTTGGTATGTCCCGGTCTATGCGGGTGAAACCGCGGGACGCAGCTAGTATTTTAATCAATGAATGACAAAAAAGGGAAATGTCGGTGATGTCTCAATATTAGGAATGTCATTAATAAAAAAAAAATGTATCGCGCGTTGATGTCTTTTTAATGGTGAAAAGCTAACAAAATATAATTTAAGGTTACGGCTGCCTCGTTGGTCTAGTGGTCGCAAGCGCTACCTCTGAGCATGAGGTCCTGGGTTCGATTCCCAGGTCGGGCAATGTGTTAATGGGTTTTTCTATCTAGAATTTTCAGTAGCAGCCCGCAGTTTGGATTTGTGCCCAGTTGATGGCAAAAGGCTCGCCACAAAATTCGTAAAAATTTCGTAAGTTGCGTTTAAGCCCCATGTAATTACATGAAGCTTAAACGCAACTTACGAAATTTGCTATAGGTACACCTCTACTCAGCCTTTCGGAGAAACAAAGCATGATGTTATTTTTTTTCTATGATCAACTAAAAGGGTATTGACCTACGGCCTTGTATTTTAAAAGGCTTTTTTATGTGTTTATTTAAACTCATGAGTTAATCGTGAATGAGTGGAACGCTCAATATTTACTATGGAAGGATATTTGCTTATCTTGCAATGCTTTTTGGCATTGAGTATTTACGGTAGTTTAACCCCGAACTGTTTTATAGTTGTGTACTTAATGGATAGTGAAGGAGCTCGTGGCTAAGTAATAACAGCCGCACGGGTCGATCCATCAGGTTAAGCTATGCTTGCCGGGGTTGGTCCATGGATGGGTGACCATCTTTACATACCGAGACTCCTCCGTAAGTAAGCCTTTAATAAATAAATATAATGCATTTAATATTCATTCATTCATTCATTTCAGTCGAAAGACGTCCACTGCCGGACATAAGCCTCCCCCAAGCACCGCCACTTCGACCAGTTCTGTGCTTCCCGCATCCAGCGGATTCCTGCGGCCTTTACAAGGTCATCGGTCCACCTTGTGGGAGGCTTTCCAACGTTACGTCTTCCGGTACGAGGCCGCCACTCCAAAACCTTTCAGTCCCAGCATCAGCTATCTGTTCTGCGAGCATTTAATATAGGTATTTTTAAGTAATGACTAATGCGTCTTACACACTCTTGTGTAATATTACCTACTTAAAAGGAACGAATATTAAAACAAATAATTACTTATTACAAAAAAATCTAGGGCAGGGTTATAATTATAAACGCGAACAGTTAAAATAAATAATGTCAGTTACCGTAACACTTATTGACTAGACGCGTAACTTTTTTTTTTGTTAAAAAGTGTGTATTTGTTATTTATTTTGAGAGCGGTTAAGTTGAGTGGTTCAAGTAGATCAAGGATCAGTAGTCGGTCGGGCGGCGGTTGGGCAGAAACTGGTCTGGGACCGTATAAGTACAAACCCAGCCTTCACAGGTCGGGTGACCCGTCAGTGGGACCCGTACTCCATTATTTCATTCGCATCTTCACTCATAAGTAACTTACTGATAATTCCTTTTGATATTTGATAGTCCCTAGTAAAGTATCAGCTATAAAGCGGCTAAAAACAAAGGAATATGTAACAATTTTCGTTTGATAATTATTATTATCTAATTGGCAACGCGATATTTATAATTTGTACAGTGAGCATATTCTTTTGTTTTGTACACGCTTTTAGTAAATAGAGCATGAAATACGTAAGTAGGTTACACCTACGGATTTTATCTACCTATCCGTATAGCTACAAGCACAAAAAATGTACATAAGCTATTTATTACGCTTGAATTCTGAAAAACATAACGATATTAATGATATCTGAAATCAGTAGGGATGGACCGACCTCAGACTAAATAAAAACCAGGACATAGCGCTGCGAGCAATACAGTGAAGCATGCGCAAAACAACACGCACACATTTACATCAAACTACAATTAAAATATACACCTCATTACGTGCACACATGTTTACGAAACCCGAAACGTGCGGCCTCACGTCACTGTTGACAGCGCTGCCATGATTTTTTTATTTAGTCTGTGGGGCCGACTATGACTTTGGCTGACTTATAGTCGGACGCAAAAAGTCGTCGAAGCCGATCATTGCTATAAGTGGATTTCAGTGGTACAAAACCGAAACTGTGTTTCTAAAATAACGTACGTACATAATTCAGAGTTGTATTTAATTCTTTTTTAAATATATTTTTCATAATTCAAATTCAATTATTGACTGCCAAAAAAAAGCAAAGGAAGAGTTTCTTTTAATAGATTAGGAGATTAAAAGGCTGATCCTAAACTATAAATGATTAACATTAAAAGTTACGATTTCCTTTAAATAACCCTATTTTTACGCATAGAAATATGAATAAAGTAAAGAACCGAATATTAGGTGCCTTTTGCCGATTAGATAAATAAATATATAAATAAAATAAATAAATAAATTGTTTATTGATCAAGAAGGTACAGATGAAGAGAAGAACAAATCTTAAACTAGTTACAAGCAAAATATGAATCAAAATTATGTAACTACATTTATGGTAGAACATGTTAATGTCCAAGTACATGGTACATCTGTTTACAATTTAAGTTCCCTGTCTCTCAAACTAGGGTATACCTGTATCTTATGAGACAGAAAAGAAAAAGAAGATCAGATGCCGACTAGTTATCGACTTCTAATATGGCCGGATAGCTTTCCCTATTTTAAAAAAATGCAAGTGTTCATCGACTTTTGTTGCTGACTGTACACACGGCTATACATCAAGCTATCCATTTCCAGTTTACACTGACCTCTCATTGTAAGGAAATCCTATACAATACGAGATCAGCTTATACTGGAAATGTATAGTTTGACCTGTAGCCGTGCGTACATCCGACGGTGCACCTCTAGAAATCAGTAATATTTTCGAAAATATTGATACTTTCATATGTCGAGGCCATACCAACATCAACGTCAATGCCCATCATCGCCATAAACGTCGCAGTAATTATTCTGATAACTATCGCGATAAATTGAGTGGCCACACTTGAACGCAGCCACCGAGTTATCGCCACGTCAATCGGCAATTTGAATGCCATTGTAAAATTATAGTTATAAGTTGTGACTACACCTACGGCCTATATCCATAATCACGATAATCAACGGCATATCCCGTTGGTGTGGCCCCGTCATTACACTTACACGGTGCTTCTGAAATTTGGTTTGGTTGGTGGTGGTTTTGGTGCTTCTGACCAAATGTGTAACTGCAATACAATTACATACAGGGTGGCAGGGACATCGACGCATAACCTGTGTCCAATATTCCTGTGTTGAAATTTTGCGTTGATAATTAAAATAAACATCAGCCGTACATCAACGTATAGGTATTGCACTTTTGTAGGAAACATCCTACAAAAGTGCAATACCTATACGGGGTCAAAAAGTATGAAACATATTTTTTTCATATACTGCCGCCCTGTAGGTATTTCTCACACCATTCACTTCTGGACAAAATAATAGCCCTATTACGTCAGAGCACTGTGTGAGCGATATCTTAAGGGCAATAAAATAGGACGTGTTAAAACTAATATAATGACCACAGTAGCCACTTTGCCTTACCACCACGTGTAATTGCGCTGCACTACTGCCAAGATAATGTGTAAAAGATAAAAAAAAACGTGTGGAGGCAACAGTGTTACTTTTATTGTGCCCGTTGTGTTTTGTGTCGAAATTAAACATACTACATACTTGAAACTTACTGTACAGTGAAGTATGTTGAATTTACTCGATTAGATTTGAGTGACATGTTGGTACTTAATTAAACAAAAGAAGAGAGATTTCTTCGTACCTATTTGGTACAGATGTTCGAAGTCTCTCTTTACGTACCTGCTTACTTAGCCAATCAAAACAACACAAGATTAAGAGCCTATTTCACGATGTCCGAACAGCCACTACTCACCAAATAAGTTCAAAAATGGAACAGAATTTGTATGAAATTATCTGCCAAGTAAGTTAAAAGGAACTTAATCGTAGGTAGTGAAACAGGCCCTAAGCCTTGTGTTGTTCGTAAGGTGCCAGATGGCTAGACTGTGTCGGTTGACAGACGTCTTAATTTATCCCGAACTATTCGTAAAATGAATTAGTTAAAAAAAACTGGCCAAGTGCGTGTTGGACCACGCACATTGAAGGGTTCCGTAGTTGAAATGAAAAGAGTTTATCCCAAAAACAAACTTTTACCTTGGCCAGAGGCTTTAGCATTGCCATACAACGTAACTTGGCAATACCGCCAGTCGCTTGGGTGTATTATCATCAGCCGACAGCAATGCGGATGAATTTTGCGACGCCATATTTTGTTGGTGAATAGTTTAATTGAGTTAGGATATAATTTTGTTATTTTTATTAATTAATGAGATTTTAATTCTGAATAAAACATTACAAAAACAAACTTAACATCATGAAAAGCATGTTCTCCCATACATTGATATAAGTCACGATAATTTTTTTGTAATCGCAAAAAGCAATTTTGTTTGTGTGAAAAAACTACAAATTAATGATTTTCGGACTTTTTCTTTTTCTTGTGCTGTGAGGCCTTGCTCCTTGCCAAATTTCATGATTCTAGGTCAACGGTAAGTACCATATAGATTTTGATTTACTTGCGAGTATTAAAATATGTCGCATAAATGACCGTATTTTTTTATTGCGTTGACTTAGAAGCTTGATTTTTTTAGAGCTCTAAGGTACCATATACTTCCATATTTGATATTAATTTCAACTTGATACCTCCACGCGTTCCTGAGAAAAAGGTCTTGACAGACAAACAGATGGACAACGGAAGACGGAAGTGATCCTATAATGGTTCCGTTTGTTTCTTTTGAGGTACGGAACCCTAAACACACAGAAATTTAAAGCTGAATGCCATTATTTTAGTTCAATCTCGAGAACTGCTTTTCATCATTTCATTACCATTTCCACAGTCTCTCATTATTTCATCTAAAAGAGATTTACACAGAGTTTACACAAGTAAAAAGTCTGACGTCCCACAAAAAATAATCACGGTAAAGAATGGAGGCTGTGTTAAACAGCACCTTTGTCAAATGATTGCAGTTGCCTCACGAACTAGATGGTTTCAACAGGTTCTTTTGGCACCAAAATAAAATTAAAACAAACCCTAAACCAGATTGCGTCGTGGAACACAAAAACACTGCGTTAATCATAATAGTTGATGATGGTTACCACAGTTATTGTAAAATATACATAATATATTATGAATTTATGATGTATGTTACAATATATAATGAAATAAGACTTGTTTTTAAGCATGAAACTTCGGCTTATCTAGTAAGTCGATGCTATTCAGGAGATGCATTTCTTAACGGTGATGATTTTGGTGATGATGAGATCCACTTTTGGACTCAAGAAGATAGATTTGGAAAACAGATTCGTTCCTACTCTATTCACAATTATTTGTGGGTTTAAATTAAAAGTACCTGGAGATCGAGCTCTGCTCGGGTGAAAATAGAGAAAACGATTTTTTCCAGAAATGAGACGCTAGCTAGATCGATTTTTCGCCCCTGTAAACCCCCGTATTGCAACTTTCATCGAAATCGTTAGAGCCGTTTTCGAGAACGTGATTACTAATAGGAAGGGTAACAGCTATAGTAGTAATTGGTCACGCTTTAGTAACTGGCCACTTATAAATATAAAAAGAGGTAGAAACAAGGTAATGCAAGCAAGCTCATGAATGAAAAAGACAAAAAATATATTTTTCGTCCTTTTCATTCATGAGCTTGCTTACTAAAGCATGACCAATTACTACACCAGTTACCTTATAATATATATTTATACAAATATTGCTCATTTACAGTTAACAAGACAAAGTATTTTTTGAGTACACCAATAAAAACTAACGTCTAGTAATATTTTTACTAAAAACTCATTGAATGGACAATCCAGGCAATTCTCAACGATTGTTTCCATGAGCACGGCATTCTAATGGCAATTTCCCATGGCAAACGACATTTCCATATTGTTCTATGATTAGTTTAATTCAAGGAAACGCGTATAAACACTGGTTACATGTACGAGTATGAGGACAATGCTTGTCAGTTACGCTCCTTTTCCTTTGAATTACCTAACTTTGTGTAGCTAACCAGCTAACCGTATCCGTAGGTATACCTATAGCAATGTCTACTTTGTTATGGTGGAAATGCTTATAAAGATAAACATATAATACTTTGTAAGAAACAATCGTTTTTTAATTTAGTGCAAAAAAAATGGGACTCTATCCGTACCCGTTACTGATCATACTTGTGTAGTCAAAAGTCAAAATAATGAAATCCCAAAATTGACCACGAAAATTTGTCATAGTTGGTAATTTCATAATTGAATCAATCATTCATAACAATTGCTACTAGAAAATACTACGCGCAGTGCTTTTCCATGATTAAAGCATACTACTATGTAGCCTGTACAATATTTCCATAAGCTGAATGACATTTTGGGGATATAATAACTTTGCTGTTTATGAATATTATTTATTGAGACTTAATAACAAGACCTTCTCTAATAAGCCCTTTAAGTATTTGTACTAATTAAAAATTAGTGGTGTACCTATAATATTTGTATGGTCTATCCTCATTTGAAAGCGCGCTTATTTTTAACTCTCGACGGAAACAGTGGTGTGGTATAAAAAAAAATACTTAAAAAAAAGTAAAAACCGACTTCAAAACCAAAAAAAGTTAGTTTTGAAAAAATCTTGATACTAACAACCTTGCCTTGCCTATTGACTTTTTTGGTCTGAAATAAATGATTTTTATTTTTATTTATTATTTAGAAACGAATAAAATAACTTTCATAAAACACTTCAACAGCTTCTGAAGTCTGTGTCAAGATAAAGTGCGTTGAAGAATTGATGACATCGACTTCAGAAGCTGTTGAAGTGTTTTAAGAAAGTTATTTTATTCGTTTTTGGTTTTGAAGACGGTTTTTACTTTTTTTAAAGTAAATTTATTTTTAAATTTTTAGTTGAATATACAATTACATAATTAGGTAAGCCCAAGTCGAACGAAAAGAAGAATCATCAAAATCCGTTTAGAAATGCTGGAGATACAGTGCATTTATGCATATAACTTCGTACAATAGAATAATTACATAACGTATTATACACTAAAACCTTCCTGAAAGTATGTAGATCACGGCAGTGAAGCATCGAAATTAGTTCATTAGTTTTTGAGAAAATCGCGGACAAACAAACATACATACATACCTACGGGTCGAATAAGGAACCTCCTTTTTTGAAGTCGGTAGAAAGTACAAATTCTAAGGATTTTATTATCATCTAGAGTCATAATGAATGCGTTCATGGTCGTGCTACGAAGTACAACACTTTGGGGCTGTTATTACTTTGCCACGAGCTCCTTTTATTTCCTGATATAAAATCCAAATAATATATTTTTTTACATATTATACAAATAAAAAATGCATGAAAAAAATTCGTTTAAATTTTTTCATACAAAACGGCAATTTCATAGGTAAAGACCTATTATTAAAAACAGCTTGTGCTTGATTACATCTACTTAGGTACTAAGCAAGGATCATAATCAGTCATAGACTACACAAGCTCTTATTAAGTTGTCTTGTGAAATAACTCATTACAGTATAGACAAAAGGAACTTCCTATGATAACAAAAACATTATCTTTTTATTAGGCTTGTTTCAACATTGCTCAGGTTTCACCACTGCATTTATCTCGGGGACATCGGGTTTTCATTTCTTTAACTACATAAACTGTAAATTGTGAAATAAGTACATTTTTGTCCAGTCAACAGTGTCCACTAGGTCATCACTGTCCAAGGCTGCTTTTTATTATGTTTTAGCTTTATTTTTTAAGTTTCCTAACTGTTGCGTCTATTTGTCCTGCCTTACAAGCTGTACCTAAGAGAAAATAATATTACACCGTGGTTTCTTTGAAGAAATTGTGGCTTAGTAATAACAGCCGCTCGCGTCAATCGATCAGCACACTAATTACGAAACACATTATCGATCGGAGTTGGTTTCATTTTGAAACAAATTGCTAATCCATTGCTTCATATGTTCGAAAAATTTGTCTGCTCAACAACGTAAATAATGCAATGAATGTTATTGAACTGTCAAAATGAAACCAACTCCGATTGTTTATGTGTTAAGTACGCAATTAGGGTGCAGGTTAAGCTACGCTTGCCGCGGTTGGTCCGTGGATGCGTGACCATCTTTACATATAAGATCCCTTCCGTGCCTCGGAAAGCACGTTAAGCCGTTGGTCCCGGCTGTCATTCGTGGATCTTTCACAATCGTTACGGGTCGTCAGCACCCTAATTGCGTAACACATTATCAATCGGAGTTGGTTTCATTTTGACAGTTCAACAACATTCATTGCGTTATTTACGTTGTCAAGCAGACAAATTTTTCGAACATATGCAGCAATGGATTAACAATTTGTTTCAAATTGATTCAAATTCTGATTGGTTATGTGTTACGCAATTAGGGTGCTGGAGCCCGAAAGTTGACAACCAGTCTTACCAAGAGGTATCGTATTACCCAGTAACTGGTTGTGGAGGTCAGATAGGCAGTCGCTCCATGTAGAATACTGGTATTCAGCTGCATACGGTTAGACTGGAAGCCGACCCCAACATAGTTGGGAAAAGGCTAGGTAGATGATTTCCGTGGTTTCTTTGAGCAAGCTAGTACTATGTTCCTGCTATCATCATAATAAGCAGGCTTCATAAGATCAGCAAGAAAAATATTAATACTGCCTCATTAATTAATCATCGAACATTTTAGAATCACATGAAGAATATTCATCCCAGCATCTTATGTGTTATTATTATTGGTTATTGGTTATTCACCAATATCCTCTTAAAAGGTCACTGTACTCATTATTATGAAAAACTTTTACTATGGGACCAAACCTGTAATCGCGAAAAAAATATCAGCTGCTCCGTACATTTATCTACATCAAACTCGTCAAAATGTAGGGAGAAGCTGATTTTTTTTTCGCGATTTCAGTTTGGAAGTTGTTCGAATAATGATGAATACAGTGACCCCTTAAGAGGATAAGTATTGGTCAATAACCAGTAACCTTGTATATAGGCATTTATTATTATTTTTTTCTTACTCCCCTACATCAGACAAAGTTTCTGTCATAGAGATACAACAATATAATAATTAAGTGAGTACGTGTTAAATTAAATTAAGACCTTGACACCAGATATAGATCAAACTTTAAACAAACAAAGACCTACATAATAGGTATACATACCTACACAAATTATATCCCATATAATTATATATTTGTATTCACGTTCTCGAAAACGGCTCTAACGATTTCGATAAAAGTTGCTATATAAGGGTTTTTGAGGGGGGCGAAAATTCGATCTAGCTAGATTTAATTTCTGGGAAAATTCGTTTTCTTTATTTTTAGCAGAGCTCGGTCACCCATCAGGTACTACATACTATACGTGTACTGAGCAATTATTCTCGATCTTGAGGCAAGTCACCTTAAGTTACATGACTGACTGACCAACAAACATGAAGGTTAAATTATCTTTTTTCATTAACTCCATAGTGCGAACTGTGTGCACAAACCGACAATTTAGAGGTCTTGCATACGTAATCCTATGTAACTTTTTGCGTCAACGTCTTAGCTTAACTTCCTCGTCAATTATGTTATTTTGCTAAGTAACTGGCCGAAAACAGACACGAAACTGCGTCGGCTTAACTAATAAATAAGGATCTGCAAGAACTAGTCGCTTTAAAGCTGCGCATGATTGAATTTATAATCTAAATAACGTTTGAATATGTTTTGAATGTCGATAAAAAAAAAACTGCAAAAACCGGGTCCAAAATACGAAATCCGCATGCTTTGGATTGGTGACCGGTTTAACGCTTTGAAGGACAAAATCAAGACCCAATAGAAGTTTTGTTTTTATTATAGTGAGGGTACGCACGGCTACAGATCAAGCTATACCATTCCAGTATAAGCTGATCTCGCATTGTATAGGATTTCCTTATAGTGAGAGGTCAGTGTAAACTGGAAATGTATAGCTTGATGTGTAGCCGTGTGTACAGTCAGCAACAAAAGTCGATTAACACTTGCCTTTTTTAAATCTTAATTATTAAGTGAAATATTTAATTAAAATCGGAACAACTTAAAATTTTAAAAACATACAGTTAAACGAAAGAAAAGTAGTTTATCGAATCATTTTGTGTTAATTTAGATGATGTAAAAAAGTAGCAGTGCTAACCGACTTCTGTAGCTGACCGTACATAATGATAAAGCTAGTGATCAGTCGCAGATAATCAAATTACATATTTACATACATACATATTTATTTTGTATTTCAAGTTTTTATGATTAAAAGCAACTACGATGTAGAACATGAGGTATAGGTAATTTTTATTGTCAAAACATAATTATTGTATTTACAATAATAAAGTTATTTACAACATACATCACATTACTGTTACATTATTTTATTACATTTTGGATAATCAAATAACATATTTATGTAATTTGATTATCTTTAACTGATGATGACTAAGTCAAGTTTAATTATTGTAAATACTTTGATTATCTGTGATACAAATTTACGCCAGGTTTTTATGATTAAAACCAAAAAAAAATAAATAAACGCAACTATGATGAAGAAAATTTTGTTTTATTGTATCACATGTGGAGTAATACCACATTGGAAAAGTCTGACTACCAACCCCCTCATCGCGGCCGTAAGACAGACAGTGATGAGAGGGGTTGGCGATCCACGCCGCAGTGTACAGCGATTTGAAGTGGGGGCAAAAACGTCCCTGTCGCCACCCGGTGGCAACTGGGAATTATTTTCCTGGTGGGGGTAATATTCGAATCGAATCGAAATTCAATATTCGAAATCCATGTGGGGGCAATATTCGAAACTATTTATATACTTTTCCACAGCTGCCTTCCTTAGACTAACCATGTACTCGTATTTTATTTAGCTTTAAGTTTGAGATAAGTATCAGAAAGGTCACCTTGCATCGCAGGGCTTAATTCTCTGTGCAAAGGCTCCTATTATAAAGCTTGGTAGTATATTAGGTAATGGCAGATCTAATCGATAATACGCTAGCTTGGTAAGGTATTAAAATGCCGGCGACGCATGTGTTTTTGTTACAATTTGAACAGATTTTTAGTGGTTTAAGAAATTAGAAGAAACGTTACGCGGTGTTTTTCCATAGGGAAGCAGCTGCAACCGGTTATACTGAACCCCAACATAGTTGGAAAAAGGCAGACGATGATGAGTTTGTAAGACCCATAGATACCAGCTATATGAGCCTGATGATGTGTTAAAAAGAAGACACATAAGTACATCCGATTTGGCTATACATACAGTAAATCCATAGACTCAAGGGCTAGACGGATGGATTGACACGGTATATAAAAGCATACGAGTATTATCAAGTATGACACGATGTGGATTTCCCGAGATTTTTTTGTTCACATACCTACATAATTTATTCACTTGTTTACGTCTTATGAGTTTATAATATTGTGGCACTAAAATTTTCCACTAAGTATGTTTTATTTTTAGTTCCAAGGACGTTGCAGTAGCTACATATTTAATATATATTATATTTATCAAAATAAAAAAAATAAAAAAACAAAATCCAAATCACACACACACATAAACACACCCCCACCCTCGCGCACACACACACCCTCACACATACACTCGTAGAAATTGGTCGTAATTTTATTTTTCCTTTCATTGTTTCTTTATAATATTCTTTATAATAATAAGATATATGAAATAATTTTTTATTTTTTTATTTATTTATGGGTGTGGTTAAAAACTTATAAATTAAATAATTTAACATAACATCACGCCTGAATTCCTAGTATTTAATAACAAATAAAACGTTTATTTTCTCCACCACATAATGAAAAATGAGTACAACTCATAACTGTGTATACAAAAATACATTTATGTTGTGGAGACTGGAGCCTACATTACACGCCAGGCCTCCAAACCACACAGACAAGTGACAACTTCCATCCCAACATCAAAATCATCATAAGACAAGGAAAAAACAACATTAATTAGACTGCAAATTAGGATGTGTTGGTGTGGGTGTGTAGTGAGTGTGTGTGTGATATTCAAAACTGGTCTTCTAATAGATATGGTATACGTAGGACATGTCGAGCTGCTTTTTATGAGACGACTTCTAAGAGTCTGTTTGGACTTTAGTTTTATTGAATAAGGATAAGTAGTAGATGGAAATGGTTTTATTGACTTTGTTGTAAAGGTAATCTCCTAGGAAACAAAAGAATCTATCTCTGAAGTTGCTTTTGATGGATTTAAAGACTGTGTTTGCGTCTCTTGTTAAGGATCTCGACAGGATTGTATGGAGGCTGATATGCCTGCGATTGATGAATAATTGGCGAACTGTTAGTAATTTGCACTTTACTTTGCACTGTTAGTACTTTTCAGAACTTTGGAAAGAGAAAGGGAGTCTTACAACTAACTATAAGAACAGCTCTCTGAGCTCTCTCCAACCTCAGTAAAGATGTCTTTGGGGCTCCGCCCCATGCCATTATGCAATATGGCAATATACAAACAAGAATAATGCACCCAGGATTTTGTAATACTTATCTTTATTTAAAAGAGTGTCCGTGGAGTTTCTTGCCCGTTCTTCTCCATAGAGATCTAAGTTTTGGAATAGGCTTCAATTTTCTGACTAATTGACCGACTCTTTGACAGTTCAAAAGTGTCTGTAATTGCTTTAATTGCAAAATAAATGCTTTGAGTTTGAGTTTCAAAATAATCCATAGCTATTTCGCATCGTCGTTGGCGGTGGGACGAGTGCCTTAACTGGCTATTATTCTCAAGTATTATATAATTATATCACAGCAATTCTCGAGTAGGATAATTTTATCTGAGCCAAACACGCTAAAACCACGTAATAACCTTGAACCTTGTACCTTGTGTGCTACACGACAGACATGTCACTTTAACATAATGATACACTATATAACGGCTTCGAGATGGTGTGTACTTAAATGAGGCAAACCACGCAGGTGTTTTTCTCGAAGCACAGTAGAAAAAGCGGCGCGTAAGAGCCGCTTAGGTAAGTGATTGACATAGGTAAGAAGAATTAAACAAGAAAATTAATTTAGATCATTTATGATTGCATCTGCACGGTTTCTTGTGATGTCACAGCAAAATATTATTCTTTTTCAATGAAAATAATTTCAATACATATTACACACAATTTGCCAACCTCACCCAAAAAGCTGGGCCGGATACGTCTGCCGCGTGTCGAATGAGTTATGGGCTAAATCTACCATAATGTGGGTCCCAGAGAACGTCCAGCGGCATTGTGGCAGACCTAATAGAAGATGGCGGGATGAGCTTGACGCCTGCAGACAGGATTGGCCCACACTAACTCAAGACATAGAGGAGTGGAAAGGAGAAAGGGAGGCCTTTGCCCCGCAGTGGAACAACACAGGCTAAAAGTAAATAATGCAAAACTTTTTTCCCTTTTTGCGCTAGATATGCTGCTCGTTGACTGTCCATGTCCAAACCACGGACTAGAAAAAAAAAAGAAGGACTTGGCGCCACGCGTATCGAAAGTGAAGCACCGTACCGATCTAAGTTTGCGTGATTTGACAAAGACGCCGTCGTGTCACGTAATGGCGGCCGGTCGGCATACTATGATGTAAATATGTGCGTGAGTCGTGTTTGTACAAACAGTCCATACTAAGTCGACGTGCGCACGGACGAAAAAATATCGCGGCGATTTTATTTCGCGCAATGGATTTTCGACGCTCTGCTTAGCGCCGAGAGTTGAAAATCTAACAGTGTGTTTTTTCGACGCGGTAGAATGCACTCTGTTGTTGTTAAGTTGGATTCTCAACGCTCTGCTCAACAACGAGAGTTGAAAGTCTAGTGCGCGATAAAAACCCGCCACGATATTTTTACGTCCGTGCGAACGTCGGCTTACTGTGCTTCACTTTCGATATGCGTGGCGCGAAGTCCTTCTTTTTCTAGTCCGTAGTCCAAACAATGTTTATACGCAACAAGGCTACGCAGGCATCTAGATGAGATCATTAAGATTGGTGAAATGTAACATGAAGCATAACAAACTCGCCTAGTTGGTGTGTTACAATGCATGTTGCATTGCATGTTGCATTGCATGTATTTGGACCGCTGATTTGTGTTACATTGACATGTTACGTTTCACCAATTTGTACCCGGCTTTGTACAAGACAAATCGTTATTAGTTTCAAATTCATTAACAAACTAACCAGTATTATCATTGTATCATCAATATAAAGTAGCATGTTTAATTAAAGTTTAATATCGAGTTCGCACGGTTACTGAACCCTAGTTGCCTTGAAAAGTGAGAGTCAAATGCACGTGCACCTAATAAGGTCGCTGGTAATGCACATAAATTCGCGATTTGCCGATGTTAATTGGATTTTTCCGGTTATTTTGGGAAATGTTGTTGTTTTTACCAAATATTTGTATCTAAGTGTTAATTTCACCAATGAAAATGAACGTGTTCAGCACATCTAAACCGCGTTCAAGAGCTGTCAGTGTCAAAATTGGTATGGAATGTTGACATTGACAGCTCTTGAACGCGGTTTAGAAGTGCTGATCAAGATCAGTTTCATTGGTGACATCCGCCCTAAGAATTTAGTTCAAACTTAGATTACTTAAGCATTTTTAAAGGTTAGTCTCCCCTTTCATAAAATTCATGAAGTAGTTTGGTCAAAGTGACCAAAAGAAATTAAGTAGGCAAGTTTATGAATCTTTTCCTAATAGCCTTCGTAGCATCAACGTGTAATTTTCCAACCTTCATAAAGTAGGTAGAAAACGATATTTTTCCCAATTAATGTTTCTATTATATTTAAAACCACACTTATAAATCTTCCTTCGTTGATAAACAATTAGTACGGTTAGCAAGCAACAGCAGATGACAGAGTTTTATGAATAAAAAGCTGCAAATTTTACTAATATTAAGTATACCTACGAGAGTTTAGTTTATCCCAATACAGTGCCCACATGCCTATTATGAATTAAGTACCTAAGTTGTTCGGCAAACTATCGAAACATCAATAATTTTGACTCTTAAATTATGATATCATTATCATAATAGTTGAAAGTTTTAGCGCGTGATCAGAGCTAATGCCGCCATCATATTTTTAGTAAAAACTACCTATGCAGTAATTTAGTGTAAGTCAATGGCCGCCATCTTGTTTACCAACTGCTTTCCCCCGTAAAATATTATTCAAGAGCCAAAAGATCCTTGTAGCACTGTAGGCATTTGCCGCGGTAACTGCAGTGCGATTCTGTATAACCATCTCACCGTGAATACTTAGGTGAAGTGAGCGGGGAGTGAGCTGTCAATAGTGTCAATTCCTAGCAAAAACAAACTCACTTCACCTAAGTTTTCACGGTGAGATTTTTACAGAATCGACCGGCTGTACGTAATAAATAGAACAGCGAGGTAATTGCGTAACACACTATCAATCGGAATTGGTTCAGCAACATTCATTGCTTTATTTACGTTGTCGAACAAACAAATTTTTCTAACATAAGAAGCAATGGATTGGCAATTTGCTTTAAAATAATTCAGATTTCGATTGACATTGTTGATTGATTACGAAAATAGGGTGCAGTTTAGTAAGTCGACGTTCGCACGGACGTAAAAATGTCGCGGCGATTTTTTTTCGCGCACTGGATTTTCAACGCTCTGCTCAGCGCCGAGAGTGCAAAATCCAACAGTGTGTTTTGTCGACGCGCTAGAATGTACTCTGTTATTGTTAAGTTGGATTCTCAACGCTCGGCTCAACAACGAGAGTTGAAAATCCAGTGCGCGATAAAATCCCGCCGCGATTTTATTACGCCCATGGGAACGGGGTCTAACAAGTGCTATGCGGAAGGGTAAGTACAGGGAGCATATTCGTAGCGATATTAATTAAGATTTATTTCTAATGTAGGAAGTTGTATTGAAACTTAAGTAGGACTAAGTACGTCCAAACAGTTGTTGACCTTATAATAATTTGCAGTTGCAATATGCAAAGCAGTTTATAATAAGCTACATGTCAATTAGGTTATAGTTTGATTGGCGGCTCGGAAGTTAGCTGCGAGTGCAAACTATGCAAGTACATTTAAGTCGACAATAATTTTGGCTCCATTTAGTTAAATTCGATTAGGTATTTTTTCATTTAAGGATTAAGATTTTTTTAAGATTTTTGAATCGTAGGTTAAATGCACTCGCAGCTAACTTCCGAGCCGCCATTAAGTTTGAATCGAACTATACCTGTACGGCTGCACTATCCACTGTAATATCTACATTTAGTTTGAGGTATTATTGGAGCTATTATTAATCTAGATTCTAGAATAATATTGTTATTTATAAATGTACTATCTATCTTGAATCACGAAATAAGTAAGAGATTTGCCACTTACATAGTTTGAAATACATATACCATCATGAGTTTGCTGGTTGGTTGGTAGCAGCTGGGTGAGAGTTTGCCGCGGATCGAACTGAATGGCGTGCAATAGGAGAGGCCTATGTCCAGCAGTGGACTGCTGTAGGCTGATGATGATGATGATATCATCATGATCATCAGTGTGATAAGACTGATAAGGTAGCGATAGCGCTACCTTATCACACTAATATTATAAAGGCGAAAGTTTGTGAGTGTGTGTGTTTGTATGTTTGTTACTTCTTCACGTTCAAACGGCTGGACCAATTTTGATAAAAATTGATATGGAG
The DNA here is from genome assembly GCA_946251885.1 of Cosmia pyralina. NCBI lineage: Eukaryota > Metazoa > Arthropoda > Insecta > Lepidoptera > Noctuidae > Cosmia > Cosmia pyralina. Next base: position 25,726,896 of record OX276343.1, read on the forward strand.
GTAGCTGAAACCCTGATTTACACACAAGCTACTTTTTATGCAGATATTATTAGGGGTTACATGGAGGAGCTCGTGGCTAAGTAATAACAGCCGCACGGGTCGATCCATCAGGTTAAGCTACGCTTGCTGGGGTTGGTCCGTGGATAGGTGACCATCTTTACATACCGAGACTTCTCAGTGCCTCGGAAAGCACGTTAAGCCGTTGGTCCCGGCTGTCATTCGTGGATCTTTGACAGTCGTTACGGGTCGTCAGAAGCCCGAAAGTCTGACAATCAGTCTTACCAAGGGGTATCGTATTACCCAGTTAATGGATTGTGGAGGTCAGATAGGCAGTCGCTCCATGTAAAATAATGGTATTCAGCTGAATCCGGTTAGACTGGAAGCCGACCCCAACATAGTTGGGAAAAGTCTAGGCAGATAGATTGATTCTTACGGGCTACAGACTTTCGCGGGTAAAACTGCGGGGCACTGCTTGTGTAGGTATATAATGTGGGTGCTAGGTTAAATAAAGAGAAAATATGCAATTTTCATGAAAATCTAAGTTATTTTATCAAGTAAAATGAAAAGAGAAACGACTATTTTCTAATAGCTGACTTACGTGATCATTTTGATCATACATCATTGTTGGGGAGTGTTTTCCAAAGTATTAGGCCTAAAGCCTGTGTCAAGGAGGTATTTATAAAAATCATACGTTTTCCTTGGTTTTGATTACCTTTATAACAATGTATAATTTCTCTATTATTGTGTAAGCAAGCAAGCAAACCATAGGCAGGTATTACAATGTCGCAAATATAAATATGAATAATGGATGGATCATGAATGTTAAATGTTTTGTGGTCATGTAAGCTTTTAAGGTAATATTTACTGTGCGTCATATTATGTATCTTGCTTCAGTTACTTTGCGAATACTTAAAACATGTCAAATGGAGGAAGTAGAAATATGTCAAGCGCCAAACATCCGAGATCTATGTATGGGCTATGTGTACAAGGTCAACTACTTTTATGATTGGCTGGTTTTTACCGCCCTACGTCAGATAGATAAAGTTATTTATTTCTAATATCCGTAGACATCCACGTCACCAAGTTTCTGAAATCCGCATTTAGCAAGCGTGGTGATCAATGCTTTTAAGCCTTCCGTGTGTGAGAAGAGGCTTTTGCCCTGCAGTGGGACACTAATAAGCTGGTGTAATCATTAATTATACTAGTAGTTCTGGGTACAGAGACCTCACGAGCACATGTTTTCATTTTTTTTATCAGATCTTCACCAAATTTTTATGAGACCAACTTAAAGTTACTACCTTTCCCTAAAAAGAACCATCGAAATCGGATCTCATAAGGCGGAGATATCCAGTAGCCCCCTTTTTGCCCCTTTTTGGAGGAAGTACCCCTCCTGCAATAAAAAGTCCCCGACGACTAAAAAATTCTATAAAGTCGTAAAATCTGTATACCAAGTTTTGTCTAGTGTCGTTGTTAATTACGACCTGTAGAGGAGTAGCAACAAACTGACAGACGAAAGCAAATTTTGCCAGACTTGAAGCAGAGACGCTTCATTTGCCCGGTCAATTATTATTTAGTGCAAAAGTTTGTGGATGTCAAATCACCAGCCTAATTGCGTAACACATCACCAATCGGAATCTGAATAATTTTGAAGCAAATTGTTAATCCATTGCTTTATATTTTTGAAAAATTTGTCTGCTCAACAACGTAAATAACGCAATGAATGTTGTTGAACTGTCAAAATGAAACCGATTCCAACTGATAGTGTGTTACGCAATTAGATTGCGGGAAATCGAGACCATCCAATGAAAAACAATGCATATTAAAACAATGAATAAAATTATTGTAAAGGTTCGTGAGAAGCCATTACGGGTCGATCCAGGAAATCGTGGTTTTGGATAAGTTTATATAGAAAACTAAGAAATAAACAAGAAATAAAGAAGAAAAAAACATAAGATAAGAAAGAGAAATTAGAGAAGAAAACAAGAAGAGGAAGAAAGAAAGAAGAAGAAGAGAAGAGAAGAAGAAAGAAGAGAGAGAAGATATATGAAATAAACTTCTTAACTTAAAACTTAAAGTGGTAGCCCCAAAAAAAAAACGTCTGGCTAGCTCAAGAGTTTCACCAGTCAGTGAAAAAAATGGATTGAGGATAAACCTTGTAGAAGAATGTTAAAAAACTGAATATCACTAAAAACGTGCGGAAAGCACAGCCACATTTTGATAATTTTGGCGTAAATAAGAAGTTAAAACCTAATTCCTATCTAACTACTGTAATTCTGCTGACGTGATGGGTATATCTTAACATGATAAAACAAAAAAGAAATTAATTTGATGATGTTTTTTTTGGGGTCATCAACCGCCGCTCCGCCCGCGCTGGTAGTGTCTTCACTTAAAATATCAGTTTATAAACCAGTTTTTTTTTTTGTAAACTTCACAGACGTGATCGGCATCGATATCTCAACACTATAAAACAGATTTTATCAACTTACACTCCAAGTTACAACACTACCAGCGGTCATTGTCCCCATAAAAAATCAACAAATCTTTTTTATTTTGTCGTGTTTAGAATCGAAGCCATCACGTTTGCGGTGTTTCGGTAGCTAATTTAATTTGACCCTGTATAACGAAAGTGAGCAATTAGGAAGGATTTTTGAAATTTCATCCCCTTAAGGGATTAAAGGGGTTTTAACCCCTTAAGGGATGAAAATTTGAAAGGATGTTAAAAGGGAAATCCCATCGGGCGCACGGCTTGAAACATAATTATTGTCGATAACATTACATCGACATTAGTAGGTTCAATACCTAATGGTCAATGAGGATATAAGTATGATGTTTTTACCGTTTGACGTAGAGTAGAGACATCAGGTTGAAACCAAGGCACCATTCATCACTCAGGAGCCGTTTAAGCGGGTGCCCAATGTGGAATACGTCACAGTAACGGATGTTGGAATTGGACTTGGAATACCCCAAATTAATGAAGTCGTTTGTAGATACCTATTTTAACAAATATTATTGGTATTTTTTGGTTTGTGTACAAGATAATATTATCGTAATTGATGATTGAAAGCGATGTTTTATTCTCAATAAAACCTATGAGGAGTACCTAGGTACTATCGACAAACGCCAGGCCTTTCCAATTTCGAAACAATTTTGCTTGCAAGCTGCAATTGTAGGACTAACAAAGGACCATAGAAGCAGGGTGAATCAGTGTATGTAAAAAGCAGCTATCGTGGCTACACGGAAATCTGTAAAACAATATTTCCGTGTAGCCACGACCTTTATTTTTTGCATGTTCTCATTTTCGAGCCATTTTTAAAAATTAGGTATTGTGGTAGGTTGAAGATATAATAAATAATGAGGAACTGATTAATCATTTATTTCCGCGTTTCATTGTAAGCAAGCATACCTACTTAGAATAAAAAACGTAGGAAGAGACTGAGACGGCCATCGCTCATGCTTCGTCAAAAAGTTCTGTAGAACGTTTTCTCTCGTATGATGTCGGGGCCACACCGACGTCAACGTCAATGCCCATCATCGCCATAAACATCGCGGTAATTTTCCCGATAATTATCGCGATGTATTGAGTGGCCACACTTGAACGCCGCCCACGTCAATCGAAAATGTGAATGCCGTTGTAAAATTATCGCGATAAGTTGAGGCTAGGCTTTTATATTTCTATGATCGCGATGATCGTCGGCGTATCCCGTTGGTGTAGCCCGGACATGAGGAATAAAAACAGCTCATCCCGTTGTTAAAATATTATTCAGTCAACAAAAAAGCAGCGAGACAAACAGACCTATATTTAAGTATCCTTCGCTTTCGCCAAAAATTTACTTAACAAAAATCATAAATTAATTCATTCACTGATACAGCGCACAGCCTAAAGCGCTGGCCACACTGAGAACGAAGCGAAACGAAGCTAAGAAGATGTTACCATAAAACTTATTTGATAACATACTAAGTTAAGTGAACTGCTTGTGTAAAAAAAAATCAGCAGTTGCCTACATTTATGTTCGCTTAACTCGTCAAAATGTACGGAACAACTGATTTTTTTTTGCGATTTCAAAGTTGGTCCCATAGTAAAAATAATTCATAGTCTAAAACACTCCTCAATGTTATAGAGTTAATTTTTTAACACCTTATATTATAATTGACGACACGGTTGGCGCAGTGGTTGAGCGATTGACTGCTGCGCAGCATGTCGCGGGTTCGATTCCCGCACGGAACAAATATTTGTACGACCTACAAGTATTTGTTCCGAGTCTGGGTGTTTTTCTATCTATAATATGTATGTATTTACAAAAAAAAAAAAAATGTATATAAGTAGTTTATCAGCCATCTCGTTACCATAACACAAGCATTAGGTTGCTTAGCTTGGGGCTAGATGGCGTTGTGTGATATGTCCAAACATATTTATTTATTTATTTATTTAATTATAAGAATAAATTCTTTAAACCGAACCGAACCGATTTCATACCTGCAAACTATGAAATTAACTATGAAAAGACGCGGTAGTTAAATGAGCGAAGCTAAACGATCTTAGCTTCGTTTCGCTTCGTTCTCAGTGTGGCCTGCGCTTAAAGCGCTGGGTCAATAGACCCCCTAAAGGGGTTGAAATAGGGGATGAAATTTTGTATGGAAGTTCTACATTTTTGCCGATGGGAAATCCCACTGGGCGCACGGGTCGTCATAACTAGGCTGCTACGACTACGTCTAGGTCGGAGCCACTCCAACGGGAAATGCTGTATATTATCGCGATGATGGACGTAGGCCGTAGGTGTAGCCACAACCTATCGCGATTATTTGACAACAGCATTCACATTGCCGATTGACGTGGCGATAACTCGGGTGACGGCGTTCAAGTGTGGCCACTCAATTTATCGCGATAATTATCGGAATAATTATCACGTTGGTTATGGCGAAATTGGCATTGATGTTGACCGTTGGTGTGGTCCCAGCTTTAAACATAGTTAGGTAGGTGCTGGCTGTATTAGATCAAGCGAGCAGCAATCTATTTATATCACGATTATTTCTTGAATGGTTGGCGTGAAGATCGCGTTGAGTCTCGGAACGTGTTCTGGTCTTCCGCGTAAAGTATGATAACCGGATTCTTTTGTAAAGAATGTTATATCGTATGGATCCGATGAACGTAGCCCCATATAAAAATCCAAGTGCTCATTCCGTTTCCGATGAAGGATTTAGATCTACAAGATATCGTACCTAGTTGTACACGGGCATAAAGTCATTTTGGTTTTGTCATGTAAATTTCATTTATGTGAGAATGCTGGTATCCATAACACAAGTTAAATCTTTTTTTGGATACCAGAGTTCATACTATTTTTGTATACGCATGGTTTAATAAAAATTTATTTATTTCACTAAGCGCATTATTTTGCCTTTACAGTTCATGATAACGGGACCAATAATTCATATCCAGCGAAGATTAATTATACGTAGCGTGTATTCGATTTTTTGTGAACAGTGCAGATGAACCGTTAATTCCCTACAGCTGGTGAAAGACCACTTTTAAATCTTAATATAAAAAGGCATAATGTAGACTATAAATACTTAGAAGTAAGTGCATCTGTTCAGCTGCATCAGATTAGGTTTGAAGCCACGGCACACTAGCGGACTACGAGCAAGTGCGGTACGCCCCCGGGGCCCCTAAATCTTGAGAATAATCAAATCCCAAACAAGAGCAAAACATGTTTATTAAGTAAATAGCAGTTATAAGTTGGGGGGGCCCCCTACGCATGCTAAATATAAACGTAGGGTGCTAAAATTACCGAGCTCACTTCGCTCGCACTTGCATCCTACTTTTTCAAACATGACTGTATAGGTCAACAAAGTAATTCATATTTCTGCATTTCAAAAAAAAAAAAATCCGAAAAATTTTCGAGCTCGCTTTGCTCGCTCCATCATCCTCTTTTCGTCTGATGTCCTAGCTTTTCTGTTGTCGACAAAGTATCTCCTATTTCTGTATGTATATTAAATTTTATTGTATATATTATTATTGCATATTCAATGGTCAAAAGAAAATCTAACCTTTTCGAGGCAGCGTGCAATATATTTCGACATTTATTCCTGACCGGCCCATTTAGTTTTGGCGCCCCGGGCCTCCGTCAGGGTTAGTTCGCCACTGCCACGGCAGACCCCAACATAGCTGAGATAAGGCTAGGCAGCTGATGATGAAGAGGTGCATCTACGAGTATAACTATCCACACTTTATTGGTACTTGCTAATAATTTTTCTTAATAAATAACTGTTTTTTTGAATTTCTAAAACGGATGTAGTGTACAGTACCTACATTTTTGCTGTAAATAAGCTGTAAATAATTAATGTTTTTAGGAAATATGCTAGCTGTTTACTAATGTAGTTGCTTTCATGAAAGAAACTGCCTCTAATATTTGTTAGTAAAAAATTAATTGCTTTTTACTATACGTAGTCCATGTAAGTACATATATTGCATTAGCCACCTGTGCTGTGGACTGAAACTCATCTGTAAGGCGCTGAGCACATGATGGATAATTTGTCCGCGATGATAGAACATATTGGTAACCTATGCACACACAACACGTAGGACAAATATATACGTAGGTATAGACTCCCAGTATTTCCAAAATTATCCGCGGACAAATAAATAGTCCATCGTCTGCAGCGCTTTATTGACAGGTGCCGTACAAAGAAAGAAATATATTTTATTTGGGACACGCACAGGAAATACAGTTAAGAAGGAGCATAAATAGACTCAGCTCTAGACGTAAACAATTAGAGGTAATGACATTGTATAATATTGTTAATGGTAATTTCGACTGTGTAGATTTAAATAATGTATTGTGCTATGCTGTCCCAAGAACTGTCCATAGACGGCGGGTGCGTGCGGGCAAACTCTTTGCAGTAGGTGCCTGCCGATCTAACACTGGTCTACGTTCACCAGTTCGGCGAATGGCAGCAACCTACAATGAAGCATTCGAACATATAGATATATTTGCATGTTCTTTTAAAAGGTTTCGTAGCCTTTTGTATGAGGCACTTGAACTCTAAGACTTATTATTTTTTGTTGCTGTTTTTTCTTCTTTTTTTTTATGTTTCATTTTTGTTTCTATTTATTTTACAATATTAGTATAACTGTCACAAATGAACAGTTCACCTCCTAGTGATTAAGGTTTTATTTATTAATAGTAAACTGTGAACAGCGCTGTGGGCTACATTATTACTTAAGTTATTTATGTTTTACTATTGTAATATTCCATTTTGTAGCTGTTTGTTGTTCCTACTTAATAAAATAAAAATAAAAATAACAACAAAATTAAAAAAAAAAAAAACTAAAAATACCTGTGCGAGGCCAAAAAGGCTCCTATTTCAGCACAAAGCTGCGATATTTAAGACAAATGGCTTTTCAAGAGACTGCCTCAAGTAAAAAATCTACAAGATCCCTATAAGATCCCTATAAGATCTACTATGTACGTAGTGAAGCAATAAACTTAATGCCAAAAAGTTATTTCAGAGTCAAGTATTAAAAACACTCTTATATCCTTAGTTTTTTTTTACTTACCTTATATTAAAGGTTCGCCGATGTCCTTAGTAATAGGTAAGTAATGGCTAAAATGGACCTATATTTTTGGTTAGAGTTAATTTATTAACCCTAACCAAAAATGTAGTGTTTGGAAGTTGGGTACAAAGACTTACGGGGGTGATAGTTGACACCACTTAGAGAATTTTGAGCCTTACATGTCTTAAGACGAAGAATGAGTTTTTTATTTTTATTTATTTATTTATTTCATACTTCAAGCACACAAATGTACAGAGGCGGACTTAATGCCATGGGCATTTTCTACCAGTCAACCTTTGGCTTTGGGGATTTTTGCCCCAGTTATAGTTGGTATTTTATGATTTACTAAAAGTTTGCAGATAAAAATAAAAAAAAAACTTACTTCGTATAAGACAAGTTTGTATGGCTCAATTTGCTCTAAATGGTGTCTACTATCACTCCCTTATGGCTTTGCTTCCAAACACTCTGTATAACTACTGAAAATAAACACGAATAACAAACCTTCAATCCTGATATCCTTTCCGTACCACATCACACACTAACTAAAATAATTTGAACAATTTTACTGTAGATCGTCATTTTTTCTATAACAATTAATTTACACGCCACTAATTTTCACGCACAGGTAACCAAAAACAAAACACAGTTTCGAAATTCGAACCTTTTAATGTTTTTCTGCCGGCCAGTGCGCTCTGTTTCGCGTTCGATTAACGAATGCAGGCAACATTTTCCTTTGGCGAAGGCGCGAGCCGTACAGCCACTCACCTTGATTTTCCTGAACGCAGATGATGTGTTTAGGACATAAGGTGTAAAACTTACCAAATTATAGTTTTAAGGTAGGTTTTGTATTGCTGTTATATGGTAGCTTTTGCGTTACCTTTGCGAAATTTATAATGGACAGGAATATAATAATTATGAAGAATTGTGTTATACTGCAGTTTTTTTGTAGCTAGGTCAGAAATCTATATTTCTGCCTACTTTCATTAGTACGTAGACTCATTAGTTTCTCTGTATTTTTCAGGACTGATCTCTGATAAATCAGCTAAAGTCTTGAGGAAGGAAGTGAACACAAAGATTTAAAATAACCTTACTGCATTTGTTACAGCGCAAAAAATGCCCCCCCCGTCATGATCCAGCCTGCCCCGTCTGGCTGTCATATTATTATTAGCGACGCTCAGTCGACTAATAATTTACCTTAGTTTTAGGCCTGGCCGGGGGCTTTAAGTTCGCTTAAAGAACCCACAGGAAACGCCCGGTTGAGCAGTCTCGACCCTTAGTGGTCAACTGCGAGATGCCATATATAAATAACTAATAACTAACTAGCAAAAAATGCTGCAAATTATTCACATCCGATGTTACAGGTTTTTTACGACCTATTGAAAACGCGAGCTGGAAATAGCTGTACGGACGAGAACATTAATACGTACGTATAACATCGTAAACTATTCTACTCCGGTATTACTTACCTACTGTTTATCAAATCTAATTTTTAACCGACTTCAAAAAGGAGGAGGTTCTCAATTGGTCGGAACCTTTTCTTTTTTTTTTATGTATGTTCCCCGATTACTCGAAGATGGCTGGACCGATTTTGATTTTTTTTTGTTTTATTCGAGAGGGTGTATCATCACAGTTGGTCCCATATAAAATTGATTAACTTTGCTTTGGTAGTTTTTGAGTTAGCTTCAATAATACGTATTTTTTCCCCACTTTTATATGGATGATGTTCTAGTTTGTTTTGCAGATAGTGGTATTAGAATTTGTGTGGGGCAGGTACACAACTAAAAAGTGAAAAATAAAAACTTTTTTACAAAAAAATACAACCGACTTCCAAAAACAACACTACAAAGTGAAAAATAACTTTAATTTCGGAAGTCGGTGGCAAAAAACGAAAATACATTTAACACCGACACCGACACCGACACCGACTTCCGAAATTAAAGTTATTTTTCACTTTGTAGTGTTGTTTTTGGAAGTCGGTTGTATTTTTTTGTAAAAAAGTTTTTTTCTTTGTAAGTATATATTACCGTAATACCGTCTGACACTTGTCCTTCTTTAGCCGTGGATGTCGATGAAGAATTTACTAATGATTATTTATCAGCAATTCGCCTGCCAAGGTGGTGGTGTGATGATTAATAATAATTTAGCTTCTGACGCGCCAATTGCACCCCATGTGTGCATAAGGAAAATCCTTTAAAATCCTTTACATAATAGGTATATAAGCTTATAGATTATATATATTAGGTTGGGGAAAAAGTCTTTTCGTATTATAGTATGTATGAACTTAAAATAAAATATCTTTGGCTATACTATTTGTATCTGGCTGGTTTTGGTATCATTGAAAGTTTAAATTTTAAAGAACATAATTCCAAATTCAAATTAGGAAAATGTGTGATTTTCATTTGTTTTTCGTACTGTCAAGATAAGTGAATCTAATGAAGAAATTCGATACATTTTCAAATTTTACTACAAAAAAGGTAAAAATGCAACGCAAGCCGCGAAAAAAATTTGCGATGTTTATGGACCCAGTGCAGTGTCTATGAGAGTAGCACAAATTTGGTTTAAGCGTTTTCAATCCGGAAATTTCGATGTCAAAGATGCACGTCGCTCTGGTCGCCCTATTACGGATAAAATGGATGCCATTTTTGAAAAAGTGGAGCAAGATTGGCATATCAGTAGTTACAACATAGCTGAAAAACTGGGAATTGACCACAAAACAGTTTTGGCGCATTTGAGAAAACTGGGTACACAAAAAAGCTCGATATTTGGGTACCTTACGAGCTCACTGAAAGAAACCTAATGAACCGTGTACTCATTTGTGATTCTTTATTACGACGTAATGAAACCGAACCATTTTTGAAGAAGCTGATAACTGGTGATGAAAAGTGGATCACGTACGACAAGAACGTGCGAAAAAGGTCGCGGTCAAAGGCCGGTCAGGCTTCACAGACTGTGGCGAAACCCGGGTTAACTCGCAACAAGGTGATGCTGTGTGTGTGGTGGGATTGGAAGGGCATTATTCATTATGAGCTGTTACCACCAGGCAGGACCATCGATTCCGAACTCTACTGCAAACAACTGATGAGATTAAAGCAAGAAGTTGAGAGAAAGCGGCCGGAATTAATCAACAAAAGGGGTGTGGTTTTTCATCATGATAACGCTAGACCTCACACATCTTTAGCCACTCAGCAAAAATTAAGAGAGTTTGGCTGGGAGGTGTTAATGCATCCGCCGTATAGTTCTGACCTTGCACCTTCAGATTTCCACCTGTTTCGGTCTTTTCAGAATTCTTTAGATAGTGTCAGGTTAACATCACGAGAGGACTACCAAAACCACTTGTCGCGGTATTTTGATCAGAAGTCCCAAAATTTCTATAGCAATGGGATCATGTCCCTACCTACAAGATGGCAAAAAGTTATCGAACAATATGGTACCTACATACTTTAGATAAATGTAAATAATGTATATTAAAAAATGTTTTGAATTTTCTTAAAAAATGCGAAGAAACTTTTTCCCCAACCTATTATAAACGTAAAAAAACATCATCCGATGGGAAAAAAATCATCATCAGCAGTTGTGAACCTATGGGGTTCACAACTAAAACTCCCCTGGGGTTTTAGGTTCATATATAAGTACATATGTCCTCGGAGGAGCTCGTGGCTAAGTAATAACAGCCGCACGGACCTTCCTTCCTCCTTGCCACGGAAAGCACGTTAAGCCGTTGGTCCCGATTGTCATTCGTGGATCATTGACAGTCGTTACGGGTCGTCAGAAGCCCGAAAGTCTGACAACCAGTCTTACCAAGGGGTATCGTATTACCCAGTTACTGGGTTGTAGAGGTCAGATAGGCAGTCGCTCCATGTAAAATACTGGTATTCAGCTGCATCCGGTTAGACTGGAAGCCGACCCCAACATAGTTGGGAAAAGGCTAGGCAGATTGATTGACATAAGTACATTTATGTCCCTTTGAAGGGTTAGTTAGTAGTTAGGTGAGTTACCTACCATCGACACGAACACGATCGTGATTAAATCGTGGAAAATTAAAGCAGTTTTCTTTTGAAGTACTTAATCATTAGGTAAAGATAATTTATTTTTACACGACTGCCCCAAAAAAGGAGTGTAATGTTTTCAGGGTTCATGTATTATGTAACATAATTTATGTATGTGAGTTTCTTTATTACACCATAACTTTTAAATGTTTGAACAAATTTGGATGTATGGGGTAACGTTAGAATACTTTCGTCATCATCCCGAGCTACAAGGGCTATAATTTTTTGGAAAAATATAAAACATTATGGCGGTTGTATGGCTCCAATTTCTAATGTGAAAAAAAAAAACGTATTATTGAAGCTAACTCAAAAACTACCCAAGAAAAGTTAATAAATTTTAAATGTAACCAACTTTGAGGTATACCCTCCCGAATTAAACAAGAATCTTTCAAATCGGACAACTATGTAAAAAGTATTTCGTGGTCGTACATAAAAAAAAGTTGTACCTACGTGTCGACTTGAGAACCTCCTTTTTTTGTCGGTTAAAAATAGATCCACCGACTGCAAAGACAATTTTATTTATGTTTAGTCAGGGAGTAAATGAGTGACCCTTCGCTTTTTATATGTCACCGTATAAACATGACGTTTTTTAGTTTATAATTATCTCGTGAGATTGTAAGCTGTCCATAAATTGTGACTGTACACCGCTAACAATATAACGTATTCGTTTTCAATAGGTAATCTATCCATGTCAAACCGTCAAATTGTAAACTGGCATCATACCTACATACAACTGAATACGACAGAACACAGCTTGCGCGCTGATTGCTTGAACGTCATGAGCCTCGCGTCGCTATCTTTGGCTGTCATCTGTCATTTCTCGTGTCATTCGTTCGTTAAAATGTTTTAGTGTTAATAGTTTTCGCGATGAAAATAACTAAAAGTAAATAACACACAGTCGTGTTTTTTTAATTTTTAAAATTATATTTTAAGTAGGTACACCTCCTGCATGTGAATGACCAAGAAGGTTCCTACTAAAAGAATTTCTAAGATGCAGTGAAACCTCACGTTGCACTATGTAATAATCAGTTTTATCTCCTAGTTACTCGTTCATTTCCACACGAAGTTACGATACTAGGCTGTCGTAAAATACCTAGGCAGGTACGCACGGCTACAGATCAAGCTAAACATATCCAGTATAAGCTTATCTCGCATTGTATAGGATTTCCTTACAATAAGAGGTCAGTGTAAACTGGAAATGTATAGCTTGATGTGTAGCCGTGTGTACCATGTAAAACGGGGCCGGTAACTAAACTATGTATTACGTGTACCTACCTAATCGAAGCAGGAATTGCTATTACACGCCTTACGTAAGTATCCCTGCTACCTACAGGGTGTTGAGAAAGTCTCCAAGTTGTATAATAAGTGAGTATTTATTTGTTTCTGACACAAATAAACAGGAATAGAAATAAACTAGTTTTGTACATACCTGTATACTTGCTTGTGATTTCTATAGTTTATGATATTTCTACCTGTTGTCCGCGATTTCGAGAGGGGCTTGCTGGCTAAGTATTAACAGCCGCACGGGTCGATCTATCACGTTAAGCTACGCTTGCCGCGGTTGGTCCGTGGATGGGTGTCTATCTTTACATTACCACGTAAAGCACGTTAAGCCGTTGGTCCCGACTGTCATTCGTTGATCTTTGACAGTCGTTATAGATCGTCAGAAGCCGAGTCTGACAACAAAGGGGTATCGTGTTACCCAGTAACAGGGTTGTGGAGATCAGATAGGCAGCCGTTCCATGTAAAATACTGTTATTCAGATGCATCCGGTTAGACTGGAAGCCGACCCCAACATAGGGCACACGATGATGTCCACAACTTCGTCTGAATACCAACCGAGATTTTCGAAGGGATACCTACAGCTAGGTTACAAAAATATTTTCTTACTGCAACCTCTACTGTCCCTCTCTCTACCGTCCCTCTATAGTTTAATTTACTTTCCTGTTCGGAAGGGTATCTTCAGTGCTTTTAAGAGGATACCGAGCGCGCAGTGGCGCCCTCATCGTTTGTTTGACTATTGCTTTTATTTTAGAATATTGACAATGCAGAAAATAAACATGTTAACGTTGTATATGCTGCATAAGACTATATTACGTTATTATTATTACAAACTGTGGTTTTACATTGTTAAGTTTTATTATAATCCTTGAAACGGAAAATAGTGGCCACATGCGCGCTCGGCACCCTCTTAAGGCGAGTAGTGTTGCCAACTAGCGGAAAAAAGTAGTAAGATAAGGAATATTTTGAATGCTCACATTTTTAGTCAGATGTGGTAGAATTTTTTGTATCAAAAACATCAACACTAAACCTCCTTGGTTCGAAAAGCCTTAGCAGTTAACGCCAAAAACGGCTGTTGTTCAAACAAACAAAACAAACATCCCTCCAGACCTTCGATCAATAATACTATTATTGATCGAAGCTCCAGACTCAGTTAATTGTATCTGTCTAACATCCCCCAGACACAATTAACTGGGTCTGGGGGATGTTGGTCTGGCTGCTTACAAATACTTAGTATTAAAATAGTTCCCCGAGTGTCATTATATAAAAATTAAGACTCAAAATATAAGTAAAATGACATCATTTTTTGCGAGCTTTAAAGCGTCTGGCTGAAAAATACCGTCGACGGGAAGTGTCTGAGAGTATTGATGATTAATAATTAATAATATTCTGTAAAACATACATAAGAATCAGCAATCAGACTATAAGAAAAGTGAGTAATATTTTTAACCGACTTCAAAAAGGAGGAGGTTCTCAATTCGACGGAACCTTTTTTTTTATTTTTTTTTTTATGTATGTTCCCCGAATACTCGAAGAGGGCTGGACCGATTTGGATTTTTTTTGTTTTATTCGAGAGGGCATCACAGTTGGTCCCATATAAAATTGATTAACTTTGCTTGGGTAGTTTTTGAGTTAGCTTCAATAATACGTATTTTTTTCCCCACTTTTATATGGATGATGTTCTAGTTTGTTTTGCAGGAATTTGTGTGGGGTAGCTACTACAACTAAAAAGTGAAAAATAAAAACTTTTTTACAAAAAAATACAACCGACTACCAAAAACAACACTACAAAGTGAAAAATAACTTTAATTTCGGAAGTCGGTGGCAAAAAACGAAAATACATTTAACCAGACACCGACTTCCGAAATTAAAGTTATTTTTCGCTTTGTAGTGTTGTTTTTGGAAGTCGGTTGTATTTTTTTGTAAAAAAGTTTTTTTACGTAACGGTAACTTTAGTAGGTACATGATACCTGAAAATTAGCCGTCGGCCCAAGCTAGCCAGGTATACGTACCTACCTACGTTCAAAGTACCTACATACTAACACCACAGTATAAAAACATATGTGTAGACTGTGTTAACACTATCCCATACATTTTGTTAATCAGAAAATAAGTAAGGTCTGGGGCTCTGGGATCTTGGACACACATGCATTGCCTACAGCTCTTTTTACGTATATGTATGTAAGTATACACTTTCGGTTCAGCTGGAAGTGATTTCTTTACAAATAAGCATCACCTTTGTACGTATTTTTCTGTTCCTTTCTTCTTGATGTGTGTACATTAATGGTGAAATAAATAAATATGTATAACGGTTCAGTATTAGTGTTTACATATACTGAAGCAATCAATCTATCTGCCCAGCCTTTTCCCAACTATGTTGGGGTCGGCTTCCAGTCTAACCGGATGCAGCTGAATACCATTATTTTACATGGAGCGACTGCCTATCTGACCTCCACAACCCATTAACTGGGTAATACGATATCCCTTAGTAAGACTGGTTGTCAGACTATCGGGCTTCTGACGACCCGTAACGACTGTCAAAGATCCACGAATGACAGCCGGGACCAACGGCTTAACGTGCTTTCCGAGGCACGGAGGAGTCTCGGTATGTAAAGATGGTCACCCATCCATGGACCGACCCCGGCAAGCGTAGCTTAACCTGATGGGTGTACCCGTGCGGCTGTTATTACTTAGCCACGAGCTCCTCCTTACTTATACTGAAGCGACATATTTATTCACCGCATTTCGCCGCCCTATCCAGAATAAATGGATGCATATCTTGATGGGTGTTGACTAACATAGTGCATAAGAATAATGTTTTTTTACTAACACAATAGGTAGGTACTTATAATTGATTGTTTGACTGCTTTGTATTTTAATTTTTTTTTTTTTTTCTTTTTTTTTTTTTTTTTTTTTTATTTATTTCTCTCTATTTTGATAATTTGTAAAAATATTATTTGTAATTTGTAATTTTATGGATTTATTTTATCTGAAATAAACTGATTAATAATTTACCGTAGTGTCGCCGCGCGTCATTTCAGCCTAGACGAGCTCTACTTACCTAAATGTGCTGCAACTATAGTTATTACTATTATACTTACTTCCTTTCTAACGCGACCACTAGTGTACATAGTAATCATTGAAAGAAATACTTTAAAACACTAGGCAATCATTATACCGAAATGTTATAATTTTGTGCTCTGAAATAATTACATGTAATCCAACCTATAATTACTTACCGTCTCACTCATGTATAACAGTTTATTCTACAGGCGATCGCAAGTAAGCGGTTTCAAAGCCTTTTTAGGGTTCCGTACCTCAAAAGGAAAAAACGGAACCATTATAGGATCATTCGTGTGTCTGTCTGTCCGTCTGTCACGGCCAATTTGCTCCGCATCTGTTGAAATTTGGTACACATATGAACTTTTGTGATCCAAACACGGACGGATAAAGTAAATAAATTAATTTTGAAGATTATTAAAAAATAAGATAGTTAAAAAATTGTTATTTAAGAATATAGATGAAAATTGACCATTCACCCCTTATCTCTGAAACGACGGAGCCTAAAATTTTGAAAAAAAAAAAAAAATACAGAAAATAATTCTTTACCTGTACATTACAGGAAAACCTATAAGATGTCTGTGGTATTAAAATAACATGGTAAATCTATCAATATGTTAAGTACAAACTTACATTTACAGTTGGAATTTAGAATAATTATGTTTTTCAACTACAATGTTAAGTTTGTTCTTGGGATAAATTCATCCTAACTACGGAACCCTTCATTGTGCGTGGTCCGACAGGCACTTAGCCAAGTTTTTTTTTTAAATAAAGGGACTCTCACGTCAACCTAGGAGATTGTTAGCTGCCGACTTCCCTGTGGGTGCCTTAATAATAGGCATAAACTACACGCTAAGGGCACTGTGGGGTACGGACCTATATTAGGGTAAAAGTGGGATAGTTGCCCTAGGAGCATACACGCCGGAGCACTTCCGACGTTTGGCTCCCAGACTGGAGCGGGCCGGGGCTGCCTTGAAGCGGCTCCTGCCCAATCTGGGGGGTCCAAACGCCTCCTGCCGGAGGCTTTACGCGGGGGTCGTACGGTCCATGGCCCTTTACGGGGCACCGGTGTGGGCGCGTTCCCTGAGGCTGCGACCAGTCCGCCGGTTGAACGCGTCCCAGAGGGTCATGGCCATCCGGCTAGTCCGGGGATACCACACGGTCTCCTGTGAGGCGGCGTGCCTCCTTGCCGGATTACCGCCATGGGATCTGGAGGCAAAAGTCCTCGCGCACGTGTGGGAGTGGCGCGAGGAGGCGAAACGCCGGGGCGTAACTCCGCTGCCGCGAGAAATCACGGTACAGCGGACAGAGCTCCGGCGGGATCTCATGGCGACATGGAGAGTGCGATTGTCGCAACCCAGCGCTGGGCACGCCACAATTGCGGCGATAAGTCCCCTCTTTGAGGAGTGGTTGGAGAGGCGCCACGGCGTCCTCACCTTCCGCCTGACGCAGGTCCTCACCGGACACGGTTGTTTCGGGAGGTTCCTGTTTCGGATAAGGCGGGAGGAAACGCCCAGCTGTCACCATTGTGTGGATCGCCCGGAGGACACGGTGGAGCATACAGTGAAGGTCTGCCCGGCTTGGGCGGAGCACCGCCGTGTTCTCATGGAGGCGATCGGCGGCGGCGATCTCTCGCGTCCAAACCTGGTCCAGGCCATGGTGCGGAGCAAGAGTGCATGGGAAGCCGTCACCTCCTTCTGCGAAGCAGTAATGCTCGCAAAGGAGGAAGCGGAACGCGTGAGGGAGAGGCAACAGCCGCGCCCTCGCGCCCCTAGCCGCCGTAGGAGACGCCCTGGGCGGCGGGAATCGATTGCCGATTCCCGGCCACCGTAGGCGCGGGCTTGCGGACGACGAGTAATGGGCAGCTCGCCGTTCGGTAAGGACTAGGTCCGGGTCGACGGCGCGTTGTGTTCCACGCGCGCCTCAGAGCGGGAGAAGTCATTTGATGATTTCCCATCCACAAAAAAAAAAAAAAAAAAAAAAGGAGCATACACGCCGCATAATTTAAATTGTGACTTGTAAACGTACTAACATCGCAATTAAGGGTGGTACTTCTAAATGTAAGTACATATGTAGTCAAACGCTTTAATGTGATACATTTTAAATTGGGGACTTGATCCCGTCATCTTGATGCAAACGTCTAAACGTACCTGTCAATGATTATCTCATCGAAATTCTACAGATTGGCGTTCTTCGAATCTAAACCTACTTTGCATGATTATCCTATAAATAGGTACCATAATAGTAGAGTAGTAGGGTGGGGCCTAGTAGGTTTAATTAACCAATAAAGAGTGGGGCGAGTTCTTTGCTTACATTTAATTTGAATTATGGGGCGTCTATCGTCCTAGGGCTAATATCCCAGTTTTACCCTAAACTGTATTAAGCCTGTATAAGTGGGCCTGATATTCTATTGAAACTCCGTGCTCCGTGTCCGTACTACAGTACAGTCGATGACTCATGGCTGATGGTCTCACACTCGTCTGATGTCACCATTTGGTTCCTTAAAAATGTGACTGCGCAGGCTACTGCGCATAGTTCGGACCTGTTATCACCGGCCCTACTGTACGCTAGGCCAGCTAAAGGTTCAAGTGTTACCATTTACTATCGACACGTGTGATTGACTGTACGTCTATTAAGAAAGCGGTGCGCGTTGCGTTCCGATCGGTTACAAAACGCAATGTTGCAGAAATAAGCGGAAATTCTTACAATTAGATCGAATTGTCTTAAACTTATGTGTTTCCTTTGTAAACGTACATACATTGATTGTATAAAGTAAGCTGCGATTGAAGAAATATGCATAATTATTTAGGTACCTTTTTATCCAAAAATAAACAATACTCAAAAGGTGAAGGAAAACATCGTGAAATTTCACGCCTTGTACAGCGCAATTTTGACAGTTGTTTTCCCCATTGGAACTAATCCTCTAAATTCTGATTTCTAATTTGCTTTACCAAAATGACCGCTGTGATCGACCTTTTTTTGTCAATTTAACTTTTTTTGTCATTTTGACATTTTTGTCATGTTATGTTATGTCATTCTAATCTAGCAAATTAAAAATCAGAGTATACATCAATTGATTTTGTTAATGTAAACTAAAACTTATTAGGTCGTCTTTGGTTTGAGTTTGAACGAAAGAAAACAGTTGCACCTAAATTATGATCTTATCTGGGTTTCGAAAGTTAAAATCGTCTTTATTGATGAAAATAACTATTTAGGAGAATAACTTACTTAAGTATCATCCGGTTAAGCTACGCTTGCCGGGGTTGCTCCGTTGATGGGTGACCATCTTTACATACCGAGACTCTTCCGTGCCTCGCCGTTGGTCCCGGCTGTCATTCGTGGACCTTTGACAGTCGTTACGGGTCGTCAGAAGCCCGAAAGTCTGACAAACAGTCTTACTAAGGGCTATCGTATTAATCAGTCACTGTATTGTGGAGGTCAGATAGGCAGTCGCTCCATGTAAAATACTGGTATTCAGCTGCATCCGGTTAGACTGAAAGCCGACCCCAACATAGTTGGGAAAAGGCTAGGCAGATTGTTTGAACTTATTTATAGCTAGTTCCTGGTTGCTGGCACTATCGACATCAGTTCGGCGCGGCGGTGCAGTGTAGCATGCACAACAGTTGTACATGCTACACTGCACTGCAGTTACTGCGAAGGCAGTCACGCAAGACTTGATCGCTACGTTTCTCAACTAATAAATAATCTGTCTCATTTTGTCACCTCTCTCGCTCACACGGAACCAAATTTTCAAGAATGTTAAAAATGAAAAGATGCTTTTTTGAAAAATGTAATCAATTAGCGAATTAGTAAATCATATTAATTTTATAAGTAATTATTATAACATATTTTTCTTGTGGCATTTATTTAATTCATCTCAAAAACAGATAATACTTTTTGAGCTGAGTTTATTAGATAACACAATACTTAAGGACGCTGTTACAAATGGGTAGTCAAATCATTACTTTTATACACAAAAGTATGTTTATTGAATAAAATGCTTTACATTCATAAATTGTTTTTTGGCCAAATTGTTGATAGATGTGCATGGTACCATTCTGAACTATAAATATAATTTTAGATAGGTACAGTTTCTCAATGAATGTACCGGAGTGAAAATTTTTACTTCGGTACATTTATTGAGAAAATGTACCGAAAAAACCTACCTATTTAGAATTATAATTATAGTTCAGAACCGTACCATGCACATCTAACAACAATTTGGCCAATTTATGAATGTAAAGCATTTTATTTAATAAACATACTTTTGCGTAAAAACGTAATGATTTGACTACCCATTTGTAACAGCGTCCTTAATTTTAATTTAATAAGAACGGTTGGCATTCGCATAGGAGTCATAAGAGGTCATTTGGTTGCAAATGACCTCTCCTACAAACTCTAAATGGAATGCCGACATACTACCAATAACCCTCTATAGCAATATTCAACTAAACTAAAACTTAAAAAACTAATTCAATCTCAATGAGAAAAACTTCATTTTAGGGTTCCGTACCAAAATGGTAAAAGGAACCCTTATGGTGCGACTCAGTCTGTCTGTCTGAACGTCTGTCACAGCTGGATATCTCAAGAACTACTAATGCTATCAACTTGAAATTTGGATCAGTTTTAGATGACGTTTGATCAACTATAAAAAAATACCCCAGCCCTCCCCCCCTCCCCCTTATCTCCGAAGTTTGCATAGAGAAAAATATGAAATTATTCTTTTTAATTATTTCATATATAATTATTTAATTATTTCATAAGAATCAGCAATCAGACTATAAGAAAAGTGAGTAATTTAGGTTGTTTTAGTTAGTGTTTATGTTAGTAGGTATTATAGGTGTGTATGTTCTCACTCATGTGTGTGGGTATTGTTCTCTGTTGTACTTTACGTTATGTCCAGATCAGAAAGGGTATTCCATTAGAAGTGAAACCAAAAGAATATAGACACTTGATATAATTTTATCACACGAAAAGTTACATATTTGACACGAGTTTGCCCGACGGCAGGAGGTAGACGACTGTGGGACAGGAACGTGCATTCGCTGTTTTGCTGCATAAGCCAGATATCATATTGCGTTTCCTGCCGCCACAGTGGTCCCCCTCTTATAAAAAAAATTTTTTTGACAAACATAAAATCCTAAGTTAGTTAGATGCCTTAAATACCACCGCAGTACCACAATAATACTACTCAGTAAACATTATCAGCAAGTTGCAACACAATCATAACATCCTTATACAACCTATGCAGAAATTAATACCTTTACAAAACAAAGTGGAAGTCATAACATACTAGTTGACAATTTTATTATTCACACTTAATCAATTGCAATTCAGCAACACTTGCTTGCTGACTGTAAACAAAAGTTTAAAGTTACAAATGACTTACTTTGAAGTTTAGTTTTATATTTTATTACGACTTTAAAACTTGAGACAATTATGTTTATGATAATTAGTTAATTACACACACTTTAAAATATAGGTCACTGGAAAAACCAAAGTAATGTTACTTTAACACCCGTTTCCTTAAGCGTATACAACCTGCTGTGGTTGCTGTGGTTGTACTTGCTGTACATTACTAGGAACAACCGTAGAAACTGATGTCAATCTGGTTGTTGACATTATCTGCTTTTTCACCCATTCTTGAGAACGTTTTCTACATGTTGTAAAACAGAGATACACAATCAATATTGATAATAGTATCAACACAATCATCATGAGACTTCCGTATAACTTGAACTCTTTATGTAATTCTATGTCACTGTTATTTGCTCTATTTGCTCCATTTTGTGCAATAATAATCTCCTGTTCTTTACTGTATGATTTACCCATGTTGATTAGGTATTACTGTACGAGTACAAAAATATAATGAAAGTGTTTGTTACTTTCACTATTTACTTACTTATATTAAGATTTTGTTTACAATTGCATTTATTATTAAATTACTTACTATTCATTTAAGAACCTAACTGGCAATTTTGATATGCGACCACTGCGTGTGGTATAATTGACACGCTTATCGCTATTTACGGGTGACTCATGTTGACTGTCTTGTATGCTTATTCTATTATTACTGCTATTTGTATCTAAACATCCACGTTCCAGAGGTGTTGTTTCTTCATTCAGCAAATACGCTGGTTTTAATCTGTCGATCGAAACTAATGTATTTTTTCCAAAAATGTTTATCTTAAATGATTTACTTCCCCTCTTTATGACCTTATACGGGCCTAAATAAGGAGGTTGAAGTGTTCCTCTCATTACTTCGTTCCTAACAAATACATGATCACAACTATTCAAATCTGGGTGAACAAATATGGTGCGAGAGTCTCTGTGTTGTACACTTCGCGGCTTAAGATTATTAAATAAATTCACGAGTTGATTGACATATTCATCGTTATACTTAATTTTAGAGTTTGAACACTCGTAAAAATCGCTAGGTAGTTTTAACTTTAGACCATACGTCAATTCCGCTGCGCTGACGTGAGTATCGCTTCGTGGAACTGCACGTAACCCCAATAATATTATAGGTAATTCTTGTAACCAATTTAAGTTATTATTTAGACGTGCTCGTAATGCCACTTTCAATGACCTATGCCATCTTTCTATCATCCCATTGCTCTGTGGGTGGTATGGGGTGGTACGTATTTTATCTATACCTAAAAACGCTGTTAATTGTAAAAATAAATCGCTCTCAAATTGTCTGCCCTGGTCGCTTGTCAGCCTAACAGGACATCCGAAACGAGTTATCCAGTTTTCAAAAATTAATTGTGCGACTGACTTTGCCGTAATCTCTTTCAATGGGTACGCCTCTGGCCAGCCCGTGCCTCTATCTATAATAGTTAGTAGGTACCTATGTCCCTCTTGTGAGGTCGGCAGAGGTCCTACTAAATCGACATGTATATGCTCAAAACGGGCACTAGGCATAAAATTTCCTAATTTCGACTTCGTGTGTCGCTGTACCTTTGCCTTTTGGCAACTAACGCATGTCTTAGTCCATTTGGCAATTTGCACATTCATTGATGGCCAATAAAACCTATCCTTAATTAATTTTTTTGTTGCCCTTATTCCTGGATGACTTAAATTATGCAATTGTTCAAATATTAATCTACGATAATTCTCCGTTAAATATGGTCGAGCTACCTTAGTTGACATATTACAAACTATTGATACTTTACAGTTTGGTAAAAATATTTCCCTGAATTGCAAAGTATCTTTTGCCTCTTGTAGTCTAGTACTTAACTCACAATCTAACTTTTGCTTACTTGCAAGTTCTTCATAATCAATACTAGAAGGAGTATCTATCGTCTCTATGCGTGATAAAGCGTCCGCTACGACGTTTTCGTCACCTGAAATGTGCCTAATATCGGTCGTGAACTCACTAATGTACGATAACTGCCGAGTTCGGCGTGGAGTCTCTTTTTCACTAATTTTCCGGGAAAATGCAAAAGTTAATGGTTTATGATCGGTAAAAATTGTTAATTTTCTTCCTTCAAATACTGTACGGAAATATTGCATTGCTGAGTAAATCGCTAATAGCTCTCGATCATACGTTGAGTATTTTTGCTGTGCTTCAGACAGTTGTTTCGAATAATAACCTAATGGTCTCCACTGCCCTTCTATTTCCTGTTGCAATACAGCGCCCATGCAAAAATTCGATGCGTCCGCCATCAGCGATAACGGTACGTCGGTAGCTGGATGTGATAACATGATGCTATTTTGCAAACTGTCTTTACATTTAATGAAGGCGTTTTCCGCTTGTTCCGTCCAAATAATTTTAGTTTTATCTTTTCTCTTTGAATTGTGTAAATACTTATTTAACTCTTTTTGATATTCTACTGCTCGCGGTAAATGTGCCCTATAAAAATTGATCATTCCTAGGAAGCGCCTCAATTGATCAATTGTCTCCGGTTTTGGATAATTATTAATTGCTTCTATCTTCTCCTTTAAGGGTTTTATTCCTTCCGAGGTGACCTTAAAACCTAAAAAATCTAATTCTGTTACTCCGAATATGCATTTACTAAGATTTATAGTGATACCAAATTGGCTAAACCGTTCTAAAATCACTTTTAAATGTTGCCTATGACTTTCTTCGCTGTCGCTAGCTATAATGACGTCATCCAGATAACAAAAATAGAATGTATCTTTATAACCGTGGCTGTCCTCTACATGTTGTTCTAAACCTTGTAAGACGTTGTTATTCATAAACCTTTGAAACGTCTGGGCCGCGTTACGTAAGCCGAAAGGCATTCTTAGAAATTCAAATAATCCAAAAGGTGTTATGATTGCTGTTTTTTCAATGTCTTGCTCTGCTATCGGTACACAATGGTAAGCACGGTTGATATCTAATCGGGAAAAAACTTTTTTGTTAGAGCAAACGTATGTAAAATCTTTTAATCTTGGAATTGGATACCTATCTGGTTTTGTTTTTGCGTTTAATTGTCTGTAGTCACCACAAGGACGTAGCTGTCCATCTTTTTTTTGAACAACATGTAGTGGGCTTGCCCAAGCTCCCTTAGAGGGTCTACAAATGCCTAGTTCCTGCATCAAAACAAATTCGTCTTTAACTTTTTGGTACCTTTCCGGCGGTAGCGGTCTAGGGCGTGCATATACCGGCGGGCCGGTAGTTTCTATGTAGTGATAAACTGCATGAGGGGCTGCCTCTTTGAATAGGACCGGTTTCGTTATCTCTGAATATTCCGTTAGAAGGTCATAATAAGGGTGATTACTACTAATCGTATTAATTGATTGTTGGTCACTCTGAACTACTGAAGCGAGGATGTTTAGACTTGTAACTTGGTCAATTATTTTCTTAGAACTTAAATCTATTAACAACTTATAATGTTTCAAAAAATCAGCTCCCAGTATGGGTTGCGTAACATCTGCGATTACAAAGGTCCAACGAAATGCTCGCTTTAAATTTAAATTTAGAATAAGTGACTTTATTCCATACGTTTTTATCTCGTTGCCATTAGCTGCAAATAATTTATATTCAGAACACTCACCACGATTTTTGTCTCTGACACTAGCTGGTAATACGGAAATATTCGCTCCTGTGTCCACCAGAAACGTAATATGATTCTGAGAGTCTGTTACACTTAGGCGGTTGTTGGTTGCCGATACATACTCTCCCGCCACAGAATGTACCGTAGCTAGTTTCCCTCCTTGTCTTTCCAGGCGCAGGGTTTCTCACATGTACGTGCACGAGTACGATACTTATAGTGGTATTTGCATAACCAATTCGGATCGTCAGAGGTCATCTTCGGCTGGTTACCCCTGGATCTTGACCTCGAGCGTCCATTCCACCGTCTATGTCCGCGTCCTCGGAAGTTGCTTCTTCCTCGCCCTTGTACTTCACTTCTCAATGACGCTACTTCCGCAGATAGTTTATTGAGTTGCGATAACAAATCACCTACTGCGAATATCTGGTTGTTGCTGGTTGATGCTGACGCATCTGTATGCACTGCTGCGACGCTGTTGGTGTTGATGTTCTCCACAATTCTGTCTGCGATGATTGCCAACTTGTCCAGATTTTTCTCCTCAGTGACTACCAATCCTGCTCTGACTGCTGCTGGAAGTTTCGCTTGCCAGAGTGTACGCAGGGCTTGACCCGATATATCTGAGTTTCGGCCTAAATCTGCCATAATCCTGAGAAGCTGAGAAGGTTTTTGATTTCCCAGTTCTATCTCACTCGCCAATTTACGAAACTGCTGCTCCGCTGATTCCTCGTAAACACTTATCAGCCGATCTTTCAGGGTCTGATATTTGTCTTGAGCTGGTGGATCTCGAATAATGTCGCTCACCTGTTGTAGATTGTCCATATTTAACTTCGAGACTACTACGTTATATTTCATCTCATCCCCCTGCTTCTGCTGTGCCATAATGCTCTCGAATTGGGCGAACCACATCCGAGGCATGTTCGTCCAAAAATCTGGGATGCGAGATGTTACGGTAATCGCTGCTAACTCCTCTTGGGGTACTGCGGTGACAGTACGCATACCTCCTGCTGCCTCTGATGCCGTAGTATATATAACTTTTCCAGCCGTGGTGATTAATGCTGGTGAATTTTGAATATTGCTTGACGCTCCGTTAGGCATGTTAACGATTGAATGTCACTGTTGGTCACTACACAAATCACTTCTAACTTTTGTCCGGGGTCACCAGTTTAGGTTGTTTTAGTTAGTGTTTATGTTAGTAGGTATTATAGGTGTGTATGTTCTCACTCATGTGTGTGGGTATTGTTCTCTGTTGTACTTTACGTTATGTCCAGATCAGAAAGGGTATTCCATTAGAAGTGAAACCAAAAGAATATAGACACTTGATATAATTTTATCACACGAAAAGTTACATATTTGACACGAGTTTGCCCGACGGCAGGAGGTAGACGACTGTGGGACAGGAACGTGCATTCGCTGTTTTGCTGCATAAGCCAGATATCATATTGCGTTTCCTGCCGCCACAAGTAATATTTTTAACCGACTTCAAAAAGGAGGAGGTTCTCAATTCGTCGGAACCTTTTTTTTCTTTTTTTTTTTATGTATGTTCCCCGATTACTCGAAGATGGCTGGACCAATTTGGATTTTTTTTTGTTTTATTCGAGAGCGTATACATCACAGTTGGTCCTATATAAAATTGGTTAACTTTGCTTGGGTAGTTTTTGAGTTAGCTTCAATAATACGTATTTTTTCCCCACTTTTATATGGATGATGTTCTAGTTTGTTTTACAGTGGTATTAGAATTTGTGTGGGGTAGAGACACAACTAAAAAGTTAAAAATAAAAACTTTTTTACAAAAAAATACAACCGACTTCCAAAAACAACACTACAAAGTGAAAAATAACTTTAATTTCGGAAGTCGGTCGCAAAAAACGAAAATACATTTAACTAGACACCGACTTCCGAAATTAAAGTTATTTTTCACTTTGTAGTGTTGTTTTTGGAAGTCGGTTGTATTTTTTTGTAAAAAAGTTTTTTCAGAAATCGGAACGAAACCGTCGGTGCGCGAGTCCGACTCGCTCTGGACCGATTTTTCTTTCCTAAAATGACTTTCAGTACCCTTCAGGGCTGGCTAATAGGTATACCTTATATGTAGGTATAGGTACCATAATATATAGGTTTGTAACCTGTAATGATAGTATGAGTTTTAAATAAATAAATATTACATAGCAGATCTAAGAGACAATACAAACATTGTCTATTTGCTAAACCAAACACAGCGGCAAATATTAGTGTCACTCATACCTGAGGTCATACCGAACCGTTTGAACTTGACCTCCATTACAAACCACAAAGAGAATTCGTTTATTTCATTCCCGATTATCTACTGAAACCTGACACATTCACGGTCACATGAACAGTTGCACAACCCAGATAATTTTTAGATAAAAATATTTGAAACTAATTAAGTATTTATGGTGCACAGTTATATTTTAGAAGAGAAAAAAAAAAACAACCCGCCGAGGTCGTGTTTAGAGGTCAAAAATATAGTGTTAAGTACTATCTAATATTACATTGGAATTGTATCGTGTAATAATTATTGACTAATTGTTGTTTAATAGAGTTCAACACAACAACTTTCAGTGAACGTGAAATGATTATCTATACATATACATACTTACATACAAAAAAATAAAACTTAAGTGTCTGTTCGTAAAGTCAAAATAATAACTTTTCACAAAATACATAGGAAAGTATAAACGATAGGTACCTACTCATAACAAACACTTTTCAAAATTTTTGTCTGTCTGTCTGTATGTTTGTTACGGTTAATCTCGATCTCGATTTTGACGGGACTTTCACTAGAGGTAGATGATGTAAGGAGTAACTTATGGTATTTTGATTTTGGAATCTTTTTCCGAATTAGGGTTCCGCGCAAAAAAATAAAACTCATGAAATTGTGAACAAAAAGTCGGAATTGAAAAATTATTTTTGTATTTGGTAGCCCAATTCTCGAGGATGGTTATAGGCCATTTAACATCACGCTACGACCCTTAGGACCCGAACAAAGAGAAAAAGTCTGAAAGTACGCGAAGCGAAAACGAAGTAATAGTGCGGGCGGGCGATGCAACGCGGCGGCGCGGCGGGTCGGGGGACGAGGGAGTTTTATTAAAATGTGGCTGTTATTTTAGTATATTGTGTATCTTACGACTTCCACGCGAACGAAGTCGCGGGACACAGCTAGTCTATTTTATAAATACAAAGAGAATTCCTTGCTGACTGACTGACTTATCAACGCTCAGGCCAAACCCTAGAAAGCTGAAATTTTGCACAGAGGTTTCCTTTATAATGTAGACAATGAATAAGGAAGGATTTCCCGGTATTTTCCGATATCCGCGCGGGCGATGCCGCGGGCAAACCCAACCCGTCTGCGTGTCTAATAATTTTAAGACGAGAGAAAAAGATTCTGTGGTAGTCGACATCGCACGGACGTAAAAATAACGCGGCGATTTTTTTTCGCGCACTGGATATTCAACGCTCTGCTTAGCGCCGAGAGTGGAAATTCAACAGTGTGTTTTTTCGACGCCCTAGAATGCACTCGGTTATTGTTAATTTGGATTCTCAACGCTCGGGTCAACAGCGAGAGTTGAATATCCAGTACGCGATAAAATCTCGCCGCGATATTTTTACGTCCGTTGCGAACGTCGGCTTATAGTGTTTTTTCCGTCATACTTCAAAATCCCTAGTTATTTCCATTATCCTCTAACAGTTGAAATCGATTTCAGTCTGCCAGGATCTTCAGGATCTTTGTAACTCTAAACACTGATGAGATAATACAAGTAACTTTGTATTACCGCATTTAATGCAAATAAATGCCTTTGTTTTGACTTTTGACATACAAGTAGGACAGAACATCCAACAGATGGTGTTACTTAGGATTTTATTGACCAAAAATGGGGACAAGGATTTTTGGCAATGGCTAGCTCTGTAACTACAGGCTGTATCAGAAAGGTGTGGTCAAATTTAAGGGTGTGGTAGACCATCAAACTGAACAACTTTCTCCATGGGACCAACATCGTAATCGATAAAAAATTGTCAGCCATCCCATACATTTGGGTCCAGTAGGTACTGGTTTGTACGGGATAGCTGATAATTTTTTTCTCGATTACGATGTTGGTCCCATGGAGAAAGTTGTTCAGATTGATAGTCTGTACCACACCCTTAAATTTGACCACACCTTTCTGATACATCCTGTATATAGAGTGGTTATTTAAGATGACGGGGAGCTACCTGTATAAAAGAAAGAGTGACCGGAAGTATTCAGGGTTGTTGCGCAATCGTTGATCGCGCGCGGGCTGGCAACGTCACATTTCCTGAGGTTTTTTGTGATTATTTAAGTAAATTTAAATCAAAGGACAACTTTCCTCTTGAAAAATTCTCAGATCGTTGTTATTTATAACTATGTATGCTATTTTTTGATAGTTTTTGTGGTAATTACTCTTAGAAAATAGAGATTAATTGGAAATACATATATTTTAAGAGCATGTCGAATGTTCAATATGGTGTGCCGGAATGTTGAGCTTGATTTATTCGCAAATAGTGTCCAGAAATTAAAAAAAAATTTAGGTAACTTTTTCTTTGAAGTGTAATTTTGTTGTGTAATGTATTTTGTTTTTGTTTGTTATTTTCTGTTGTTTCTATGTTTAATCTTCACGCTGTTTGTACCGTTTCGTAAATTTTATACATAACTTTATATAAGTGGAAGCTTGTAATTGGCCTTCTTCTACATATCTCTTCTTGAATGTATTGAATGTATTAGCTGTAAGTTTTCTTAAAATCAATAAAATAAAATAAATAAATAAATAAAATAAATACCTATGTCATTTTTTAAAAGAGACTAGAAATGCGACGTTGCCAGCCCGCGCGCGATCATCGCTCCTAATGTGTCAATTCAATTATTTGTCTTCTAAAGTTTTCAGTAGAGTAACCTCAGACAAACAGCCCCGATAGTCATTGAAAACTTGGACCCCTGCAGTGCTATTCTGTACAAATCTCACCGTGAAAACCTAGGTGAAGTGAGTTGTCATTCTACCTTATGCTAGGGATTGACACTACTGACAGCTAACTCCACGCTCACTTCACGTAAGTTTTCACGGTGAGATTTGTACAGAATAGCACTGCTGAAGGTTACAGACGTCGGCGTCGTGAGGTCTTCATCTAAGAAGTTAACAGCTTAGCCATGATTTAAGGTTGAACTGTGTATTGGAACAGATCTATTGGTGCAAACGATTAGATAAAGGATGAAAAGCTACATTTAATTTTACTTAGATATCCAGTTAGTCAGAGGTTGGTAATTTCTGCTTAGATACCTATTAGGAATACCTATCTAATCGATGTGTGTAATATGTATACGTAACGTATGTATGTATGTTCCTTAGGTACTCCAAAACGGCTGGAGCGATTTTTGATGAAATATTTGCTAATCTTCAGATTAGCCCAGCGGGTGATCCTGTGAAGTCTTTTTAAAAAAAAATATTATTATTATTTTTACGATCGGGCTACCCGTGTGGAGCCAGGGCGGGTCGCTAGTGTTTTATATAAGTAGAGGTACGCAAGGCTACAGATCAAGCTATTCACACACACATTACATTTCCAGTATAAGCTGATCTAGCATTATATAGGATTTTTTTACAATGAGAGGTCAGTGTAAACTCGAAATGTGTAGCTTGATCTTTATCCGTGTGTACGTAGTTCAGTAAGGTATAAAATGGCAGCTTTAGTTAATACGTTTTGTGGTTAGCCTTGGTTTGAAACAAAGGAGTAAAAAACTGATATAATGATGATATAATGATTGACAATGGGTGATCAGAGGCCTTAAGTGCGAGTTTTTATACTTACTCGAGCGCGTTTTACGTCAATTTGTATGGAATAATTGTGTTCCCCATTAGGCCTCTGCCTCGAATTTTGCGGGTAGCGGGGCGGCAGCGGCGGCGGCGCGTCTCGCATTGTCCCGCCCCGCTTCCGCGCCGCTATTTCCAGGTCCGGTCCATTTGTTTTTACGCATAAAATCCGGCCGCTCCCGCGCCGCCCGCCGCTGCCGCCCCGCTGCCCGCAAAATTCGAGGCAGAGGCCTTATAGTTACCAGACGGCGCTTATTCAGTTTTAGTACAAATTGAAGTACGGTAACGTGATCGAGAAGGTATAAAAACTCACACTAAGGGTGGGTTGCACCATCTTACTTTACCAATAACAAACATCGCACCTTCAGTTCGATGTTTATTATTGTTAAAGTACCAGTTAGACAAAAAAATGGGTTGTAACATTTGACAATTCGATAGCTGACGTCATAACTTGAACTGTAACCTTAACCGCCCACGCTTCGCTGGTTAAAGTTATTGTTAAATATTAAATATCTGTCACTTCTGTCAGACGCGTCGAATGTCATGTCCCTGCTCCGAACTTTATCTTTTACATTTGACATGACGGTGCAACAGCAGGTAGTCATTCTATGGTCATATTAACTTTGACGGAAATAACCTAGCCCTTGGTGCAACCCACCCTAAGGCATCTGATTGAGTTAGTTTTATCAACCTTGATGAAACATAGTTATTGTTGCAAGAATGAGATGGGCTGCTAAGCATGAGGTCCTGGGTACAATTCCCGGTCGGGCCAAGTGTTAAGTATTGGGAATTTCTCAGTAGCAGCCCGGATTCTGGATTTGTGCCCGGTTGATGGCAATAGGCTCGCCCCCTATTACATGGGACTTAAAAATAATTTGCGAAATGTGGGTGTGCTCTAGGTACCTCAGCCTACCTTACCCTTCGGGGATTACAGGCGTGATGTTATGTTTTTTTATGTTTATTTCACATAGGACTAATAAACATAAAAAAACTTTTTTTACAAAAAAATACAACCGACTTCCAAAAACAACACTACAAAGTGAAAAATAACTTTAATTTCGGAAGTCGGTGTCGGTGTCGGTGTTAAATGTATTTTCGTTTTTTGCCACCGACTTCCGAAATTAAAGTTATTTTTCACTTTGTAGTGTTGTTTTTGGAAGTCGTTTGTATTTTTTTTGTAAAAAAAGATTTTATTTTTAACCGACTTCAAAAAGGAGGAGGTTATCAATTCGTCGGAACCTTTTTTTTCACTTTTTAGTTGTGTACCTACCCCACACAAATTCTAATACCACTATCTGCAAACAAACTAGAACATCATCCATATAAAAGTGGGGAAAAAATACGTATTATTGAAGCTAACTCCAAAACTACGAAAGCAAAGTTAATCAATTTTATATGGGACCAACTGTGATGTATACCCTCTCGAATAAAACAAAAAAAAAAATCCAAATCGGTCCAGCCATCTTCGAGTAATCGGGGAACATACATAAAAAAAAAATAAAAAAAAAAAAAAGGTTCCGACGAATTGAGAACCTCCTCCTTTTTGAAGTCGGTTAAAAAAAGACATGACATCACGCATTTCAATAATGACAATAATGAAAGGACATAAACGTTTGCACGGCGTACACACTTTACTTATAATTTCATAACAAAAGCGTTTTTAATATTTATAGTACCTTACCTAAGTGAGCCACATGACTTTTTCTTAATTGCTTAACTTTTTAAACAAATTATTTATGACATAAGTACAAACTTGACCCCAATTAGTACATAAGTGCAAATATAATAAAATGAGCAAGAGGCAATGAGTTTATTTAGCATTGCAATTGCAAAGTCCTTGTTTATTTATGTATAATATTTAAAAACTTAGCGTCACGCCTGTTTTACACGAAGGGTTAGGCAGAGCTGTACGGTCAGCAACAGAAGTCGGTTAACACTGCTACGTTTTGACATCATCTAAATTAACACAAAATGATTCGATAAACTGCTTTATTTTTTCGTTTAACTGTTAAGACTTAATGTTCTTAAAATTTTAAGTACTTCTGTTCCGATTAGAATTAAATATTTCGCTTAATGATTAAGATTAAAAAACTGCAAGTGTTAATCGACTTTTGTTGCTGACTGTACCTACATGGTAGGTAAAACCAACATATTGCCATGTGGCAATATGTGGTGGTGGTGTGGTGGTGTGTGGTGTGGTGGTGGTGTATGGTGTGTGGTGGTGGTGGTGGTGTGTGGTGTGGTGGTGGTGGTGGTGTGTGGTGGTGGTGGTGGTGTGTGGTGTGGTGTGTGGTGGTGGTCGTGGTGGTGGTTGGTGGGGCGAGCCTATTGCCTCAACCGGGCACAACTCCAAGCTGCTGCGACCGAGAAATTCCTGGTGGAAAAACCGAATAACAGTGCCCGAATATGAATATTGCCTAGGGATTGCTAGCGCTAGGTACTGCTGAGCATGAGATCCTGGGTTCGATTCCCAGGACAGGCAAGGAGTGAACCTCATATTCAGCAGTCGCGCTTGGGACCACAATACCACATAAGCAGTCTCTAGACCAAAGAGGTAGCCTTTATCTTATTTTTTTTTTTATCTTAAAGACTGCACCGATGATGCAATGACAAAGTCAAAGACAATCTCAATACGTCAGTGCAATAGAAAAATAATCGTCATTTATTTAAAAATCGAAACAATTTAAAAAATTTAAATTAATTGACATTAAAAAAAGTGAATAGTAGGTAGCCTAACAAAGCTTGTCCTCGACATTTTGATATAATTCTGTATCGTGTGACTTTCTTCCAGCCTTTAATTATGTATAAGTAGGATATTATATTGTAGGCAGAGATACAAACAATACAAGGTCTGTTTAAGCGAACTATTAAAAAAAAAATACATATTTAATTACAGCTTTACAAAAGGTCGTTGGTGTTTTACAGATGTAGGTGTGCGAAAACTCACAAAATACTATTTGAATTTTCTATGATCTCTCTCACGGACTAGAAAAATTTCTAGTCCGTGGATCTCTCCAAAGCCTTTGATTACGTGCAGCATGACACGCTTTTGCGTAAACTACGTCATTACAGTGTTCAAAACGAAGCTGTATTTATACCTATAATAGGTTCCAATGTGTAGATGACCAGTTCAATTAGGTGCATCTCAAAGCTCAATACTGGGTCCATTCTTGTTCTTAGTGTATATCAATGAATCCAACATTTTCTTAGATAAAGAGGTGCTTGAAACCTTAAATTTATTATTTGATACTTAGGTTACTGAACGTACAGGCATGACTTCAAGAGAATGAGAAGGCAACAAGAGCATAGCAATGTTTTTTGCTCACATGGACTGGATTTCAAAAACATTCCATTGAAGTGTAGGTTATCTTGTCTTCACTAGTTAATTCTGGAGTGAGCGAGAAATATTGACGACTAGCTTTTGCCCGCGGCTTTGCCCGCTTGGTTATCGGAAAATATCCTACGGGAACGTACTACCGGGAAACCCTTTCTTATTCCTTGTCTACATTAAAAAGGGAACCTCCGTGCAAAATTTCAGCTTTCTAAATTCAAGGGTTTGGGCTGGACGTTGATGAGTCAGTCAGGCAGTCAGTCAGTCAGTCAGGACTTCTCTTTTTAACCGACTTCAAAAAGGAGGAGGTTCTCAATTCGTCGGAACCTTTTTTTTTTTTTTTTTTTTTATGTATGTTCCCCGATTACTCGAAGATGGCTGGACCGATTTGGATTTTTTTTGTTTTATTCGAGAGCGTATACATCACAGTTGGTCCCATATAAAATTGATTAACTTTGCTTGGGTAGTTTTTGAGTTAGCTTCAATAATACGTATTTTTTCCCCACTTTTTAACCGACTTCAAAAAGGAGGAGGTTATCAATTCGTCGGAATCTTTTTTTTTTTTTTTATATGAATGATGTTCTAGTTTGTTTTGCAGGTAGTGGTATTAGAATTTTTGTGGGGTAGGTACCTACACCACTACAAAGTGAAAAATAACTTTAATTTCGGAAGTCGGTGGCAAAAAACGAAAATACATTTAACTAGACACCGACTTCCGAAATTAAAGTTATTTTTCACTTTGTAGTGTTGTTTTTGGAAGTCGGTTGTATTTTTTTGTAAAAAAGTTTTTTTATTTATATAGATGGGTGGAGCGGATGACGACCCCAACGTAGTTGGGAAAAAGCTAGGCAGATGATGATGATGGGTGGAATGGATGCATTAGAAGAACAAATTTGTCTCTAATCATCAATTCGACCGTTATGGTTCATTGATGGAAAAGGTGGTCAATGAAAGAATTGCCATCGTCACCAGGTGATGTAGGACAATTGGAAGATTCTTCTTCAATTAGGTAGTTCAAGTTTCGACGTTAGTTATAAACAATTCGTTATCTAGTGCAATACGTGCTTCTAAGCTCATAGAAACAAACAAAACCAACATGTTATGGTCTCGACAAAATTAACTGTTAAACAATAATGTTTATAATACTGGCAACGTGGCGAACTACATGGTGCAGGAGATAATAAATTATGTGTGTATACAATCCGCCATTATAGCGAGGTGATTGATGATAGTGTTAGTCAACCGCAGGATGTTTCAGCTAAGATTGCCTTAACAAAGAGCATAGAAATGATGGGACATGGCAACTGCCATGTCCCATCATTTCTACGCTCTTCTCTGAAACAAATCCTCTGCTCTGGGTGCAAACAAATCCTGGCATTTATAGAAAATGTAACTCGGTAAATAGGATACTGAGTTTAAACTACAGAAACAGTATCTCAACATCTTACAAAAGAAAAGTTGTAATTTCTGAATAATGGGCTGTATTATTTTTCAGGTTTCGGCACAAATGATAAAGTTTTATTGATAGTAATATGGGCATTTATCTATCCTAACATAGTACGAGTAGACATTGTAATAGAGAGTCTAATCGAGAGACTGCCGCTATAAAAAGAGAAACCCATAGGTGTTTCCCCCCATACCATAGGTGTACCCCCTTCACGGTGTTTAAAAAAGTCCTATGCAATGCGAGATCAGCTGATACTGGAAATATATAGCTTGATATGTAGCCGTGTGTAGGTATATAATGTAATTAATCATACTGTGAAATAATTATACACACATGTAATAGATACCTACATGTTAAACTGAGAACCTGAGAAACTGTGACCAGTGGTGGCCCAGTGATGGTAACGGCACCGACTTACGAATTGTAGGTCGTGGGTTTAGAACCCGGGTAAGCACTTTACTTTGTGTAAATTATTTCTTCACCAATGCTCTCAAAACGGTGAAGGAAAATATCGTGAGGAAACCGGCATGTCCTAGAACCAAAAATTCAAAGACATGTGACATCTATGAATAAGACGATACACCTACACACACACCCCCACACATACTTACACACACACACTTACGCTCACGTGCACCCCTTATACTCTGAGAGCTGCAAAATTAATGTTTTACTTTATTTTTTTATTTTATTTTTTATTATTATTATTTTTTCCTAGTAACTTATAAGCCTTATCATTGTTATGCTACCACTTAGGGAAGAGTGAGACAGCTCCGACACAAGTACTATTGTAACTTACTGGGGCTGCCTCAATTTATGTACAATAGTTAAAAATAAATGTTTTTGTATTTTTTTTTTTTGGATCTATCAACCCGCACTAGGCCCGCGTGGTGGATTACAGCCCACTCCGTCTCGAAGAGAGGAGGCCTGTGTCCCAGCAGTGGGAACATTATACACTGATTATGCCCAACTTGACCCTAGTTCCGACTATATCTACCTACATGTATAGCTAGAAAGCGCAAAAGTACTGATGGTAAGAAAAGTGCTAGTATGATTTTTATTTATTTTTATTCAAACTCAAAACTCAAACTCAAAGCATTTATTTCAATTAAACCAATTACAGTCACTTTTGAATTGTCAAGGGGTCGGTCAGTCAAAAAGATGAAGCTAGGCGCCCATTCCAAAGCATGGTAGGTACCTATGGAGAAGAACGGGCAAGAAACTCCATGGACACTCTTTTAAATCAAGATATGGTTACAAAATAATGGTTACATCATTCATGTTGAAATTTTACATGTGAGAACGATGCAGAACGTTAAAAGCGTCCTTAAAAAAAAAACAATTCAAATATTTAAATTAAATTAAAATAAGCCGTGGCCGCTAAGGTATGACCAGCCTTCACTGACAGCGCTTGTTCACGAACCTGACGCATGGATTAGCTAAATGATCCAACACGCACCACCATCAGCGAGACATTAGAGTGAGCGTCACATACTCTCAGCCGCCATAATGCCCATATACAAGTCAAACAAAGACGTACCCAGTAAATGGTAGCTTTAGAGTATGTACATAGTA
The DNA here is from genome assembly GCA_946251885.1 of Cosmia pyralina. Lineage (NCBI taxonomy): Eukaryota > Metazoa > Arthropoda > Insecta > Lepidoptera > Noctuidae > Cosmia > Cosmia pyralina. Next base: position 25,764,018 of record OX276343.1, read on the forward strand.
CTCACACATGTGCTATGCAATTATATAATACAATGGAGATTGAGTTATATTCCCATTACGGTTATTGAATATTATGACTATTTTGTTCGGACACCTGCAGGCTTTGTATATTGTAATATTTTTAGGAATGCAATAATTGGAAACGAATGCATGCACGGAATCTAAGTAGGCCATTTTTTTTAAAAGTATACTACGTGTCGTTTTGCATCCTCGTCAAAAAGAATGTGGTATAGACAATCAACCCGAACAACTTTTTCCATGGCACCAACATCATAATCGCGATAAAATAATCAGCCGTCCCATATTTATTTGCGTCGAGTGGGTGTTGAAGTTTTCTATGGGACAGTTGAAAATTTTTTCGCGATTACGATGTTGGTCCCATGGAGAAAGTTGTTCGGTTTGATGTTCTGTATCACACCCTGAAATTTAACGAGGATGAAAAACGACACGTTGTATACTTTTTTAACCGACGAAAAAAAAGGAGGTTCTCAATTCGACACGTATGTTTTTTTTTTTATGTATGACCACGCACAACTTTTTACAATCGTCCGATTTGAAAAATTTTTGTTTTATTCGAGAGGCCCCAAAAAAAAGTAAAGTAGTAAAGTTGGTTCCATATAAAATTGATTAACTTTGCTTCAGTAGTTTTTGAGTTAACTTCGATAATACGTATTTTTTCCCCACTTTTATATGGATGATGTTCTAGTTTCTTTTGCAGGTAGTGGTATTAGAATTTGTGTGGGGTAGGTAGCACAACTAAAAAGTGAAAAATAAAAACTTTTTTACAAAGAAATACAGTAACCGACTTCCAAAAACAACACTATAAAGTGAAAAATAACTTTAATTTCGGAAGTCGGTGGCAAAAAACGAAAATACATTTAACCAGACACCGACTTCCGAAATTAAACTTATTTTTCACTTTATAGTGTTGTTTTTGCAAGTCGGTTGTATTTTTTTGTAAAAAAGTTTTTGCCATAGTAAATAAATTAATACGTGATAAGTATTTATTTTCTACATCGTAGCCCTTTTCCGATAAACTGTACCCTTGCAGCTGATAAGCATATAAAAAGCGGGCGAGTTGGAACTAGGGTCGCGTTGCAACGAAGCTGAAAAAAGGCACCTACCGAATGAACGGCTAATGCTTTTAAACATTTTCAAGTTCGACATAATATCCAACTGAATTATATATTTACATGCATTATTTGGCCATATTGTGAAGGCGAATATCGTCATCTTTCTTTCAACCATCTAGTATGAAGTTTGGTACACAAACTTAAATTGTGAATTAGATTTTGCGGTTAAATCCTCCATGTATGAGATTGTTCGCGCGTAGAGCAACATGTGTATGAATTTGGGGTTATTTTTGCAATATAGGCGTTGGAGTTATTTATAATCATATTTTGTCGAGAGGAATCCGGCATGTCCAAAAACCAAAAATTCGAAGACATATTATGACATCTACCCCGCATTGGCCCCGCGTGGTGCATTACGGCTCACTCCCTCTCACCGAGAGGAGGCTTGTGTCCCAGCAGTGGGAACGTTATAGGCTGATTAAGCTTAAAATTGGCATTTACAAGCATTCGCAAATTAAAGATTATGGAAATATCACCGTTTCCCATTACAGTCCGATTGTGGTAAGTTCGGGGCATTAAAAGAGAGTCCACGATGTCCTGCCATCTACGAATCTGATTGAGTGGCTGCGCGAATCTTTTCCCCACAAAAAGGAGGGACGAAAATCGTCACGAATATGACAGGAAATGGGACTGAAATAATCCACTTTTCCAAGCAATTGAGAAGGAACAAAGAGAGATGAGTACCTACGTTAACCGCCGACAATCGGTCCCCATAATTGTTGCTTAAATCACCTCATCAGAATCGCAGAGCCGTGACAAATTACACTAGGCACTGTGAAGGCTCGAACCTCACAGTGGGAGGCTAGCTAATGAAATAACAAAGCAGTACACGGGTGGAATGGGGCTGAAGCTCGCTATATTAAAAGAATCAATTTAATTATAATTCATACTGCTTATCCAAGCCCTAGCTAAAATCTAACTGTCACCCTACAAAGAAAAACGAACTTGGTCTTTTTTTAAAGAGTAATTCGATGTTTGAATAATTGAACGTCTTCGTCTTTTTTATTTAAAGAGTAATTCGATGTTTGAATAATTAAATGTCAACCAGTATATTATTGTCGAGGTTTGACCAAAGCATCAAACCTCTACAGTACCTACATGCCGATTTACGCGTAATGCGTAATTTACATGGCTTTGCATGGTTATACGTGATAATGACTGTGCGTGCCGAATCCCAAAAAAAACGAATATATTCGGCCCATCCTTAGAATGGTATTGATTGTATCAAACTCGTTAGCTATAAGCACAGAATAAATAATACTAAGATGTCTTTAGATAAGATAATTCATACAGTGCACTCATTGGCCTTGTGTAGATACTATCCGATTATGAGTTAGTTGGTAAATCTGTTTAATCCGTAATTAGTCGAAAACAGTAGCTATGAGGACGGTGTGTGTGCTATTTTTGTGTTTTTCAATTGTTTTGGGTGACGACGAATGGCGGGAAGTAAAAACTCCACAGGGGCCGGTGCGCGGGCGCAAGCACCCTGACGCAGAAGTGTACGTGTTCTCCAACATACCCTACGCCACACCGCCTTTGGGCGAAAATAGATTTAAGGTTTGAATTGTTATGTTTTCTATAAGAAGTAGCGCTAATTTTTATTATCAAATGTTGATGATTGACATACCTAACGACCCATACAAAACTTCTGATTAATTAAAGACTGATATCATAATAATAATATTTAACCGATGACATCTTACGAAATAACAGTACAACTACTTTCTTAATGTCCCTCGGCAAACTTCGTGTTTCGTCATTCGTCGATTTCTATCAGTTGCCCTTTGCACTTGGTGCGGACCGGACGCTCTCAATCTACTTTGAAGAATATAGAGTTGGTCCGGTCTGCACCAAGTGCAAAGGGCGACTGATGGAAATCCGATGACTGATGACCACGAAGTTTGCCGGGAGACGTTAAGAAAATAGTTGTACTGTACTCCAGTGTGTAACCGAAACAGTAGTTTTTGTTTAGCTGAGTTATTAACAACCAATGCAGTGAAATCGTTCTTTTTTCAGGCGCCCCTTCCGCCACCAACATGGTCAGATCCATATGAAGCTGTCACCGAACATGTCGTATGTCCACAGTTTAGGATCGAAATGGGAGTAGTAATGCCTGCACATCTGGTGCAGCATGAACAATGTCTCGTCGCCAACGTGTACGTGCCCGACACTGACAAGAAAAACCTCTCAGTACTGGTATACATTCACGGAGGAGCATTTATTATAGGTTATGGTGACATGACGAGAGCACTGCATTTAATGGAAAAAAAAGATCTGATCGTTGTCACTTTCAATTACCGACTCGGCATTCACGGGTTCCTCTGCCTCGGCACCGAGGACGTGCCAGGCAATGCCGGCATGAAGGACCAGGTGGCGCTACTGCGCTGGGTGCAAGATAACATCGCTGGCTACGGCGGTAACCCTGATGACGTGACACTTGCAGGTGGCAGTGCAGGTTCTACCGCAGCCGACCTATTAATGCTTTCCAAGTCCGCCGAGGGTTTGTTCCACCGAGTCATACCTGAAAGCGGTGGAAACCTTGGCGCATTTGCAGTTCAGAGAGATCCTGTAGAGATTGCCAAAACTCAAGCCAGAAGACTTAACTTCACGAATGTGGACGATATTTATGCATTAGAAAAGTTCTACAAGACAGCTCCAATGAATTTGTTAACTGACGATCCATTTTTTTTGGATAGGACTGATTCTACTTTCTTGTTTTCACCGTGTGTGGAACGTGATACAGGAGACGGAGCATTCCTGACAGAATCTCCTCTGAGTATACTAAAGAAAGGTAACTACAGAAAGTTACCTGTTCTGTATGGTTTCGCCGAAATGGAAGGACTGATGCGAATTGATCACTTTGAAATTTGGAAGCATAAGATGAATGAAAAGTTTTCCGATTTCTTGCCTGCTGACTTAAAGTTTGAATCTGATGAAGAAAGAGAAGAAGTAGCCAAGAAGGTAAAGGAATTCTACTTTGGCGACAAACCTGTTGGCAATGACAATGTATTGGCATACGTCAACTTCTTTTCAGATGTCCTATTTACTTATTCTATACTTTCGGCTGCAAAGTTGCACGCGGAGGCTGGTAATAATCAAGTATATTTGTATGAATTTTCGTTTGTTGACGAAGACACTCCAGTGGTGCCACACACTAACACGAGAGGTGCCAACCACTGCGCGCAAACGACGGCAGTCATGGATGGTAACTTTATGGAAAGAGATGAAAGCAACATGTCTCAGAAGAACAAAAAAATTAAGAAAACTGTCCGTGAACTTTGGCACAACTTTATCAAAACTGGGTAAGTGTTTTTCTGTTGGCGTTCCTACTCCGTACTATCTGTATTTCAATCAAACATGGTTCCTATACAGCAGTGATGGGCCAGTGGTAATGTGACATCCACCAACCCGCACTGGGCCCGCGTGGTGGATTACCTGTGTCCCAGCAGTAGGAACATTATAGGCTGATTATGCTATATGGTTCCTCTAAGGGGTAATAGTATAGACGAGACTGTCAACTCAGCCAATCGCAATCCACTGTTGGACATAGGCCTCTCCAAGGTTGCGCCACAACACCCTGTCCTCCGCCTTCCGCATCCAGTCTGCCCCAGCCACTTTCTTCAGGTCATCGGTCCATCTAGCTGGGGGGCGTCCCACACTACGCTTACCGATACGCGGTCTCCACTCTAGGACTCGTCTGCTCCACCGGCCATCGCTCCTTCGACAAACATGGCCAGCCCACTGCCACTTCAGTTTGCTTACTTTGAAAGCTATGTCGGTTACTCCGGTTCTTTTCCGGATAACTTCATTCCTGATTTTCCTGACGAGACTGTGCTATATTTATATCTTAGAAGTTGAATTTTGACCATTCTAGAAATCCAGTACCTGAAGGATCTTCCCTGCCTGCATGGCCGGCAGTAGGTGCTGACGGGTCACCACACATGTCCATCGATGAGAAGCTGGAACTTCGTGGGGTGCTCTTGGAAGAACGCACTCGCTTTTGGGATGGCATCTACCAGAAATATTACTGGGATCCCGTAATACCACCAACGCCGCCGCCGAAACGCGTTGAATTGTAAAACAAGCTACCATTATTAGTTTTTTATTTAAATTCGAATTGAGAATATCCTCCTTTTTCAGAAGTCGGTTACAAATCGACGAGTATTTCTAATTACATTAATTTTGAATGTGCTAAGTATCTAAGTACCTACTTACATAAAAATTTCTTTTGATTTTTTTACGACAAATTACTTATATGTGGTAATATATGTAAATATTCCATGAGGCAAACTAGGTACATATCATAATTTAACAAACGAGATATCGATGAAAGCGTCTTGATTGGTCTTGATCGTCCGCTGGGGCTATGTGACGTCACATTCAATTGAATATGGAGAGAGAGACATAGTCATACATTTAAAAACAAAAAAAATCTCTGAGCTCGCTGGCTGTAAAAAAATCTTCATCTTTGTGCAGGCATGTCACAGATAACAAATAGCCTAAACGAGTACATGTGCATACAAAAGAAATAAGTAGGTAGTGCATAAAGAAGGAAGATTTCGAAACTACACTCTATCATCCATAATACCTGCAAATAGTACAAATGCATAAAAACGCGAGGTCAAGATAAAATTTTAATTTTTGTTGCAAAAATCTAGATACTTAAAACTAGGCCTCAGTAACAACTGACAACACATGACTGTTGCGTCATGGTCACTCGACTGATACGATCAACAATTCTTAAGTTCATAATGTAGTCTCATGAAATGCAATTACTTCGGCAAGTTTGAATACATACGCAGCTGTATTTAGTGAAAAATATGAAAAAGAGATGGAAGAAGTACGGAAAAATACATGTTGCAGTGCGCCGACCCCAAAAAAATGGGACCATGGCAGGAGGATCATGATGACGTCAACTGGCTCCAAGTAACTTCGATTCAGACAAAATCTGTTACTTACCTAAGTCATAATCATCTGCCTAGCCTTTTCCCAACTATATTGGGGTCGGCTTCCAGTCTAACCGGATGCAGCTGAAAACCAGTATTTTACATGGAGCGACTGCCTATCTGACCTCTACAACCCAGTTACTGGGTAATACGATACCCCTTGGCAAGACTGGTTGTCAGACTTTCGGGCTTCTGACGACCCGTAACGACTGTCAAAGATCCACGAATGACACCCGGGACCAACGGCTTAGCGTGCTTTCCGAGGCACGCAGGAGTCTCGGTATGTAAAGATGGTCACCCATCCACGGACCAACCCCGGCAAGCGTAGCTTAACCTAATGGATCGACCCGCGCGGCTGTTATTACTTAGCCACGAGCTCTTACCTAAGTACTTACCTAAAATTTACAATCCTAATCCTAACTTCCTATCATATGCTTAACCTATCTAATATTGTAAATGGGAAAGTGAGTTTGTTTGTTTGTTACGCTTTCACGCTACGTTTTTGTTACGGCTGAACGGATTTGGATGAAATTTGGCACATGGGTAGACCATAATTATGACCAGCACCCTAATTGCGTAACACTCTATCAATCGGAATTTTAATAATTTTGAAGCAAATTGCTAATACATTGCTTCAAATGTTCGAAAAATTTGTCTGCTAACGTAAATAACTCAATGAATGTTGTTGAACTGTCAAAATGAAACCAATTTCGATTGATAGTATGTTATGCAATTAGGATACTGGGTCCTAACCCAGAAGCTAAGATACTTTTTGTCCCGGTAGTTCCCGTGGGATAATTTCCGACCTCCACGCGGGCGAAGCCACAGGCAAAAGCTAGTAAGTAATAAATGTACAGTGGCGTAGCTAGAAGGGGCCCTGTATCAAAATGTACAGTGGCGTAGCTAGAAGGGGCCCTGTATCAAAATGTACAGTGGCGTAGCTAGAAGGGGCCCTGTATCAAAATGTACAGTGGCGTAGCTAGAAGGGGCCCTGTATCAAAATGTACAGTGGCGTAGCTAGAAGGGGCCCTGTATCAAAATGTACAGTGGCGTAGCTAGAAGGGGCCTTGTATCAAAATGTACAGTGGCGTAGCTAGAAGGGGCCCTGTATCAAAACGTACAGTGGCGTAGCTAGAAGGGGCCCTGTATCAAAATGTACAGTGGCGTAGCTAGAAGGGGCCCTGTATCAAAACGTACAGTGGCGTAGCTAGAAGGGGCCTTGTATCAAAATGTACAGTGGCGTAGCTAGAAGGGGCCCTGTATCAAAACGTACAGTGGCGTAGCTAGAAGGGGCCCTGTATCAAAATGTACAGTGGCGTAGCTAGAAGGGGCCCCTGTATCAAAATGTACAGTGGCGTAGCTAGAAGGGGCCCTGTATCAAAATGTACAGTGGCGTAGCTAGAAGGGGCCCTGTATCAAAACGTACAGTGGCGTAGCTAGAAGGGGCCCCTGTATCAAAATGTACAGTGGCGTAGCTAGAAGGGGCCTTGTATCAAAATGTACAGTGGCGTAGCTAGAAGGGGCCCTGTATCAAAACGTACAGTGGCGTAGCTAGAAGGGGCCCTGTATCAAAATGTACAGTGGCGTAGCTAGAAGGGGCCCCTGTATCAAAATGTACAGTGGCGTAGCTAGAAGGGGCCCTGTATCAAAATGTACAGTGGCGTAGCTAGAAGGGGCCCTGTATCAAAATGCACAGTGGCGTAGTTAGAAGGGGCCCTGTATCAAAAAGTAAAAAGGGTCCCCCCTTGTTGGGGGCCCTTTATTACCCGACAGCGGTGAAACTTCAAAGGTAGGTATTTTTGTTTACAAAATAGCGTAGGTACTATTATACTGACATGGCAGGTTAAAAGTATCCATTGTAATTTTATTATGAAAAATGCAAGAGCAACCGAAGTGAGCTAGAAAATTTGAGCATTCTGACTCGGATACCAAGTTAAGCTGTCGCTGTAATGTTACTAAGAAAATGCAAGAGCGAGCGAAGCGAGCTCTAAAGTTGGAGCGTCCTGATTTACGAGTAGGTTAAGCTGTCATTGTGATTTTAATAAAAGAATACAAGAGCGAGCGAAGTGAGCTTGAAAGTTAGAGCAGGGGACGGATGTGAATGCAAGCTTTGGTAAGCCATAAATAAATTACATTAACATTCATATTTCAGCTCTTATCAATAAATTAAGTACCTACATGGTCAACCGAGCTCTGCTTGGGTGAAAATATAGAAAACGAATTTTCCCAGAAACGAGACCTAGCTAAATCGATTTTTCCGGCCCCGTAAGGACCCTACATTGCAACTTTCATCGAAATTGATAGAGCCGTTTTCGAGAACGTGATTATAAATATGTATATTTATAATATGTCCTTTACTATTATATGAGCAATATTTCAACTCAACTACAACTCGTCAAAATGTAGGGAGCAGCTGTTTTTTTTTTCGCGATTTCAGGTTTGGTCCCTTAGTAAAAGTTGTTCATAATGATGAGTACAATGACCCCTTAAGAGGTTGCTGGTGTTTTACCAATAACCCTGTATATACAAATATTGCTCATTCAATAGTTTAGGATAGGTAATAATGATAGGATAATTTGATTTTTTGGATAGATAATTATGTATTTTAAGAATTTTTGCTAACACACTTTGCATCGGGGGGCCCTGTAGCTTGGAAGCCCCGTATAATTAATACGGCGGATAGCTACACCCCTGTAAATGAAATAAAAACAAAAAATGCTTCTTTGCTTCCTCTTCTACAAGGAGTAGGTAAAAACATTTGAAACAATTAAATTATAAGCGGCGGAAATGAATTTCATTCACCGGATTGGTATTGAGGCTGTCAGTAGTGTTACTAGCTGTAAAGGTGTTAGCATTGCTGCTATTATGTAGGTATTATGAAATCTTGCGCCTTAATGTACGCTTACACATGTGCTACAAGAATCTTTTGGCGCCTAAATGCCATTAGGTAGAGTGCCACAAACTTATCTGACCTCTAATATACAAGTAGGTACGCTGGACTAACTAAATCTATTTTAAGAAATGACAGTTGATTTTCATGCCGATTCAAAGAGCCCCCTCGAGCGTCTCAGGAACTAAATTTGACATATTGTTCGATTGTTGCGATGTGTTGTTTTGGTACGTCTTTGATGTTCTAGGTCTAAATCGTGAATAAGATTTATTTTTGAATTTTGTGTTTACTACGTGATATTAGGTCTTTACCGATGAAACTGCCGTTCTGCAGTACTGGCCATTTCAAATCAAAATAATTTTTGTTTGGCTAAGAATTCTAATTTCAAATTAATTTTATTTTAAAAACATGGATTTTTTTTTCCAAAAGTAGTCATTTGTTTATTGATTAGTGTTACATTTTCATCGCATTTCAATCTTTTTCGTCATCATACGTTAAAAATTCGAGTAATTAGAATAGAATAGAATAGAATACTCTTTATTATGCACACCATTTAAATTACTGTAACAATTTTACAATGTTGAAATTTTACATATGAGTGACACAATGGGCGGTCTTATCGTAATTATGGAATATGAGTACCGTCGTGGCAGCAACGCGGGCACAAGCGGCACGCAACATCAACGACGTTTACGGAGCTAACACTACAAACCAACGCACCACTTGTTATTGGTTTGCTCGCTTCCGTTCTGGAAATTTCGACCTGAAAAATGATCCTCGCGGTCGTCCGAAGACTTTGGTCGACAATGACGAATTAACCCGTCGCGCGCCAATTAGCAGACACAATTGAAATTCTATTGTTATCTGTACACATGGTGTACAATCGACATTTTAAGAGTTAAAGGCGATTGTGGAAGCTGATGATACACAATCTACGGCTGAATTAGCAGCAGCTTTCGACGTTAGCGTCAAAACAATATTGGTCCATTTGCGTCAAATTGGCAAGGTAAAAAAGCTTCACAAATGGGTGCCCCACGAACTCAATGATCGCCAGTGCGAAGTACGCGTCGAGACGTGCCTTGCACTGCTCAACAGACACACAAATGAAGGAATTTTGAACCGCATTGTTACCTGCGATGAAAAATGGATTCTGTTTGATAACCGCAAGCGCTCAGCAAGTTGGTTGGATCCTGGTTCAGCACCTAAACAATGCCCTAAACGAAAACTTACCCCTAGAAAAGTGATGGTCACTGTTTGGTGGTCTAGCGCCGGTGTGATTCATCACAGCTTCTTACCAAACGGGGTGAGCATTACTTCAGATGTGTACTGTGAAGAACTGAACACAATGATGGAGAAGCTGGCACATCTCCAACCAGCATTGGTCAATCGCTCGTCTCCGCTGCTCCTGCACGACAACGCGCGACCTCATACTGCACAGCAGACGGTCTACAAGTTGCAAGAACTGGGGTTGGAAGCTCTCCGTCATCCGCCCTACTCACCAGACCTTGCGCCTACAGACTACTACTTTTTCCAGAATTTGGATAACTTCTTGGCGGGAAAAAAAATCAATACCCGAGAGGCAGTACAAAATGCCATTGAAGAATTTGTTGCCTCCCGTCCAGCTGATTTCTTTAAGAAGGGCATCAATGCCGCCGAGGTCGCGGGTAGTTCGAAAGAGATACCGTGGCCCTGGCACGGGCAACTGAAGGAACACGGGTGGGTTTTAGTCAGTAAAAGTCTGACACACCCTCCCGCTCTGCCCGGAGCGGGAGAAGTCATTTGATGATTTCCCATCCACAAAAAAAAAAAAAAAAAGGGCATCAATAAACTGCCACTGCGTTGGCAAAGATGCATTGATTGCATGGGTGATTACTTCGATTAATACAAATAAAAAATGCATGAAAAAAATTCGTTTCAATTTTTTCATACAAAACGGCAATTTCATAGGTAAAGACCTATTATTTAGAACATTTTTTCTGTGATTTTTATCATGAGAGTAGGTACGCCATTGATATAAAAACTACGCAGTAATCTAAAAGTCAATGGAGTACGCGGATTTAAACTTTGTTCAGTTATTTTACCTCTGATTTTACACCACTGTGCACTGTCGAAGCCACAGTGATCTTTATGATCGTAGTAAAAAGGTTACTATTGGGTGACGCCGTTGCCAGGTCTGTTAAAATCACAATGATGTATATTTTCGTTGCAATAGGATTGCTATTCGGTTTTGGATATAATCCAGCCTTCAAAACGTTCCCTCTGCTGGGACACAGGCCTCCTCTCAGTGAGAGGAGTGGGAGTGTAATCCACCATTCGATTCAAACTTTATGGCGGCTCGGATGTTAGCTGCGAATGCAGTAAGTGCGATTCGAACTTAAAAAAGCTAAATCAAAAAACAAACTTAATTCTTAAATAAAAAAAACTTAATCGAGCTTAACTAAATAGAGCCAAAATGATTGTCGACTTGACTGTACCCGCACGGTCTACACTCGCAGCTAACTTCCGAGGGTTTGAATCGAACTATAGGTACATCTCTTTATCTGTTCTGTGGTTATAACAGCCGTACGGGTCGATCGATCAGGTTAAGCTACGCTTGCCGCGGTTGGTCTATGGATGAGTGACCAACTTTACATACCGAGACCCCTCCGTGCCACGAAAAGCACGTAAGCCGTTGGTCCTGGCTGTCATTCGTGGATCTTTGACAGTCGTCACGGGTCGTTAGCAGAAGCCCGAAAGCCTGACAACCAGACTTACCAAGGGGTGTATTACCCAGTAATTTTGGTTGTGGAGGTCAGATAGGCAGTCGCTCCATATAAAACACTGGTATTCAGCTGCATCCGGTCAGACTGCAAGCCGACCCCAACATGGTTGGGAAAAGGTTGGACAGATGATGATGACAGTCTACATCGTAGCAATGATTAAATCCATAGATATAAGAAAGAAGTTTTTTATATTTCTACGATTAAATCTCTAGTGGTCAAATAAACTAGTGTTCTTAGGCTGGGCTTGGAAACTGCTATTGGCACTATTGTTGGTAATATTAGGTAACCTATTATATAGCCTGTCACCTATGCACTTGAGGAACTTGTGACTGCGTCAGCAAACGTAGTTCGAGTGGCTGAATTTTGGGAAAAACTTATTATTTGGACTTTAATATCCAACAACTTTTTATTTGCCGGCGATAAATATGACCTGAGTACAGAATAGTATGTCAGATATCAATCATTCAGAATTTTAACCATTGATTTAGGTATCTAAGTAGGTACATAGTCTGGATTTGTTCCCGGTTGATGGCAATAGGCCCCGCCCCCTATTACATGGGACATATAAATAACTGGCGAAATGTTCGTGTACACCCGCAGATCTTGAGGGTACACCTCTGACTAACCCATCGGGGATTACGGCGTGTTGTATAAGTTTTTTATTTAAATAACTACTATTTAATAAACATAATTATTACTTAGCTAACAACATACTTAAGTCCCACAAAAACGTCCTCGTCGTACCCGGCTCACGCAGATTAACAAAAGATCCGAATGTGGACAAAGCAAAAGAAGTAAGTAGGTAAGAAAGGAATCATGCCATGTGCCGATCTGTAGATTCTGCCTACCCCCGTAATGGCATGACCATAAGTCATAGAACATTATCAGTTCGTCCTAATAAACCTGTGCTGCCATCTCTTGGAAAAAAGTATAACCGCCCATAAAAATAACAATGCACGATCTCCTGTGATAACGTTTAACATGTATAAAAGTTTCTAGCTACACCGCTAGAGGTCGCATTTCACGTTTCCAATAATATTATTTCGGCAAAATTAATAAAATGTTTTGTTTGTGGAGCTTGAGACAATTTATTAAAAATAACATGCGAATTATTAACACATTAAACAAACGTATTTCAAAGTTATTTACTGCCAGAAAAGATTTGTTACAAGTTATCAACATTATTTTGGCATGTAACATATGAACACTAAAAACATTTGAAAATTGAGAGCTAAATACATTTTATAACTCATTTCATGATTTCTGTTTGGCATAAAATCATGCTAATTTGAACAAAAACAACAATTTTATTTTGTAAAAACAGATTTAAAGATTAAATTCAGATGATAGATTCATTTTCATTACGAATTATTGTAAATCATGAATTGTGGATCTTGATTTGATCAACATTTTATATCAGTCATTGTGTTTATGAAAATATAAGTGATCCGTCTGCATACATATATTTTACAAAATTAATTATTAATTTGATGTATTCCAGTTGTCCCCGTTAACTGTGTCCCTGTAACGGCTCTTGTGAGGAAACTAGTCACTCCTGTTAAATGAGGACAGCAGGAAAACACCATTAAATTATACCTCAGACATAATTATTATTATAACCTTAACTACTTCAGCTAAAGTACACAGTACTTATGAATCTTTGACCAATACCATATTAGTTCAGGTATTGCAAACAGGGGATACATCAGCAGTCCAGTAGTGTCATGTTTGAATAAAAACCTGGAAAATGATTAGTGTAAGCCGACAAAAGCTGAAAGTTAAAAGAACTTTACTTATACTTAAGAGGGCTGTTGTGTTTTGTCACCTTTCTCGCTCATACAGGACCAAATTTTTATGAATATTAATGAAAAGATGTTTTGTTGAAAAATGTAATCAATTAATGTACTAGTAAATAATATTAATTTAATAAGTAATTATTTAACACCCATTTTTATTGGCATAACATTTATCTATCTCATCTCAAAAACAGATGATAATAATTTTTGAGCCGAGTTTATATATAATGATAACACAAAAGAAATGTGTTTTTAATAATTACCTATTAAATTAATATTATTTACTAGGTCGCTAATTGATTAAAGTTTTCAAAAAAGCATCTTTTCATTTAACAATCTTAAAAATTTGGTCCCATGTGAGTGAGAGGTGAAAAAATGGGACAGACCTCTTAAAATATTCTACATATAACAGTTTCACTATAGGTCAGTCTTGTTCATTATTATCAGAGCTTTCTTCACTACTTTCCTCCTCACTGGATTCCTCACTCGACTCGTCAGATCTGACACCTTTTGCTGCCTTTTTAGCCATCATTTCTTTGAACTGCCTTACAGTTATCTTCCTAGGCATGATCTCCCGTAGAAAGTCTAACGTATCATCCTCTTGGACGACTTCCGCGATGTGTTTATATTCTAATAGGGTGTTTTTGCTATTTTTGAAGGCTCTTTTGGCCAAGTCTGTGACAAATAACTCCTGCAATGTATGAAAAGTATTGTTTTTATTATGACTCAGTTTGACTATGGCCTTATTACATGAGAACAAATCTCTTTTCATCAGTTGTTATAGCAAACAACGCTATTGTTTGGAGACAATAGGTTATAAAAGCGGCAAAACATCACATACTCACGGTAACTTTCGTAACTAAATACAGAGGCTCAGCGCCAACTGCTTCGACGTCCGGCGAACTCTTCATTATAGTTTTTACTCTAGATAATGGTAAATGCAAGTCCTTCTCGCTTTTTGGAGTAGCCATTGCTGCTTCTTTCTTTGAATTGAAATAATGAATACAGCAAAACTGGATTGAAGTTCCTTTCCTTCTATTAGTTTTTTCAGTAAATAGTGAGTAGTGACGTTTATAGAGTAGTGTTGCCATTTGGGTATACAATTTTACCATATTTCTGAACAAAATCAATTTATTAGGATTTTGCCAATAAAGGCTCATAGTAGTGAGATTGATCAATCATTTCATTTGCCCAAGAAGTACCTAAATTGTTTTCTTGGACTACTTCTGTAATAAATATTGATGCTTTACAATAGCCGTCAATGATTTAGCATAGCTGTTGCATTTACGAATAGAGGTAAATTCCGGAGTATTTACTGGCAATTTTTCTGAACATGGGGGAAACCTGGAAAGGTTTTGCATTTTTGTGTATTGTAGTAGTAGCTAATTTTTTTTTAGTCATTTATTAAAATTTCATTTTAATAGGGGCTGATTATAATAATAGGTAGATAACTTATCTGAAGAATAAATGTGAAAGTTTGACATATTTTCTATAGAAAAGCTGTCAAACCGCCATATTTATTTCTCAGATAAAAATTATCTGACATTGATTGAATAAGGGTTGATTGTTCAATAATCAGATAATTTTTATCAGAGGAATAAATATAGCGGTTTGACAGCTTTTGTATGGAAAATATGTCGAAACTGTCACATTTACTCTTCAGGTAAAAGTTATCAACCTATTGAACAATCAGCCCTTATTAGAAATTTGGACAGGACAACTTCTGTTGGGTGCTAGTTGCATAGTGTGTTGTGTGATACATAGGTAGGGGTAGAAAGAATAGACAATAATGGTCTTAATGCTAGCTGTCTTTATTTTCCATTTCCTTATAGAAAATACTTTTACGAAAAACAGTATATAGGGCCGCTTGCGTGGCCGGCCACACTCGCGGGGCGCTGACTAGTGCCGTCTGCCGGCCCAACCAATTCGACATCCAATCAATTCTTACGTGAAAACGATAAATAATACAAAAAATACTGATAATGCGAGATCGTTAACCGATTTACAGGGACTTCTCAATTTTGATCAGTTCAGCGATGCCGTCGTACATCTCCTTGACGGCGTCGTACTCGGTGAGTCCCATGCGCCTCTTGTTGGAGATGTCGTAGACGCCACCCTCAGCCTCGGTGTGCTCGCCGCGGGTGCCGCGCACCTGCAGGTGGTATTTGGATGCGATCTCCTCCAGCTTCGCCTTGTCGGCCGCCAGCTTGGGCAGCTTGATGTGCACGGACGCGCGCACGGTTGTGCCCAGGTTGGTGGGGCAGAAAGTCAGGAAACCGAGCCTGTCATCATGGGAGAAGGGAACACGCTTCTCAATGTCATTGACAGCGGTCACCAGCCTCTTGTAAACCTGCTTCAGGTCACCGCCCATCTGCATGGAGATGAGACGGAGGTGGTCCTCCTCATTGCACCACACCAAGAAGGTCTTGTTCTCATTGTGGTAGATACCACGGCCAGAAGGCCAGAAGCGGCAAGCGTTGGCGGCCTGCAGGAAGCGGTCACCCTCCTTGAACAGGAAGTGGTCATCAATCAGCTGCTGCTGGGTCTCCTTGGACATGCCGGTCAAGGGGTAGAAGGTACCCTTGAGTTCACCCTCGAGTCCGGAGAGGGTGGTGGAGACCTTCTCTTCCATTTCCTTGTACTGGGCCTCGGTCAGGCAGGGGTTGAAGGGGTAGCCCTCCATGGAGCGTCCGCAACGCACGCGAGTCGACACTACAAACTCGCCGGCAGGGTCCAGGTTGCCGAGGGTCTCCACATCACCCCAGTTCTTGGCGGGGTGCTTGTCGGTCTTCTTGAAACCATTGTGGTAGTCCTCAATGACGGGGTCGAACAGGTCGGCGAACACTGTGTACGCCTCAGCGTCAGGGGCGTAGATTCCGACCCCAGAGTCCAAGTTCTCAACACCTGGAAAAGATTACGTAATAACATTAGCTTCAATTTACCGGCCTAACACTTATCTAAATACCTAAATGACATCGAACGGTTATTGAGTAGGTAACTAGGTAAAAGTTATCTGTTAACGCGGACTGCCTACGTGCCTATCTAGTACCTATATAAGATTATAAGATAGTAACAACCGTATCAAAGTCTACTCACCAGACTGGATGCAATCCAAGAGAGTCGAGCCGAAGGAGGTCTTCTTGGACTTAAGAGCGTCGAAGACCTCCTTGGTAAGGTACTTCTTCAGCAGTGACTTGGAGTCAGAGGCCTGGAGCTTGCTGAAACCAGCCTCCAACTTCTCGATGGTTGCGGCGTCCACCATTGCTGCGGCTTTTCTGTAACAACGCACACAAAATCAATTTTAAAATTTCACTTTTCATATTACATATATAAGGTCATAATTACGATTCTAACGCTTTCAACGCAGCGCATGTCGCCCTAGTACACATTTTGAATAATTATAATGAATGAAAACACGATGAAAATTAAAAAATCTATAAGACGCGACGCAACCGTAGCCAACTATTTAATTTTAAAAGTGAAAATAATAGTGACGTACCCATCGACTCTGGAATCGAGCGGTGGAAGAGTAAACCTAAGTCAACATCCAAAAAGATTTAAGTCGAGATTTGTAAATTAATTCTTTAATATGAAAATATAAAACGAAAAATATGATTAAGAAACAACGAAGTATTAATTTTACAAATATTACGAACCGCCTGATGAGGTAATACGCGAGAACGGCGCCACCGCAAACCACCACAGGGATTGTGACTTTCAGTTTATAATTCATACTGATGGAATTAACTAAAGCCACTTAGATAAGTATAGAATAATGGGTGCAACAACTACTGGTACTAGGGGAGATGTTACGCAGACTGGATCGGGTTTGGTATTGTTTTTGACCGAACACACCCAAGGAAACACTCAGTTTTGTGGTGGAATTACGTAATTTAGCTAGAGGTCGCCTTGACCGACACGCGCAAGTCGAACGGATGTGTCAGCTCACTGCGCACCGGTGCTTCTTCGTCGCGCGCAGCCGTACCTCCCACTCGCGACCAACGAACGAACGTGTTATCGCGAGTTTCTTGTTACTTTGCATTCATTTCTATTCGAGAAGTAGCGTTCCATGAATTACGCCAATCGTGATATTGGATATGACTCGATATGATTATGGTATAGTGAATGCATGTAGGTAGGCTACCTATTTGCGAAAAAGACATTGCCATTGGGTAAACGTCCACGTCATGTAGGTAAATCAAGTTTAACACACATCAGTAAAGCTCAGAGAAATAACGTTATTTTCCGTTAGTATCTTTACGTGGATTTTGCATATTACCTACAATTTTAATTTCGACAACCATGAGTGACAAAAACTATGCCTTCCTATCAATTAATTATTATTATTAAATAAACTTTAAAACAAAGAGGTTCGAGAGTACGACCTAACTTTAATCTGCAGGAGTTTACGATCATTAGACGGCCGGTCAATCCGGAAACGCCATAATTTCTACATCCCGTTTAGGTTCAATGTCCGTCGGTAACATTGCAAAAACGAATGAAGTAGATATAGGGACTTATTTTTACGGCAACGGTACCAATATTCAGGTGGTGATTAAAATGGCAATTTACAGCAAAGTAACAGTCGTTTGAGCACAAAACCTCGGTTTGACTATGAAATTTGGCAGCGGGCACCGGAGATAAATGCCGGCTGGAGTAATACGCACCCGTCGGCATCGTCAGCCGGTTTGTTTTCCTTGTTTTCTTTCGTTGCACAGCCACCCATTTTCACAAATACTATTTATTAACTAGCGGCTAAAACATGCACTAAATCACTAAAACTACTGCAAATAAATAAAAGAAACGGAGGATACTAAATGCAATGATGGAATGATATTTTGTTCAAATGAATGTATCGGAGCCGGGAGTGGCGAGGGCGAGGGGTGGCCCGATCGATGCGCGACACGCAGCACGCACGCGGCCTCACGATTCCCGCCCTTCGGGAACGGCTTCAAAACTTTTCGGAGGGAAAGTTCTCCCTATTTACGCCACCGGTTACCTTCGCGGGCTATATTTGAATGCAATTCCGACTTCTTCAAACAAATGCGATAATCATCTTATCGGCGAAATAGAACACTTGACGTTATCGAAGCACATCTTGAATAGGGATTTGGTTATCACACAATAAGCTAGGAACATTTTTCGAGTTCAGGAGCGGCGGTGGTGTGTTGGTGGGACGCGGTCTAGGCGAAACTTTACGTCGGTAGATTAATATTTAAATGACCACCGCTTACCTTGCGCTTGTACAACCGTCAGAGTCGACTGCGAGGTGCAGAATGGTCCGTGCGGGTTCGAGCGGAGCGTTAAGCCCGCGGCAGCGTCCCGCGCCCCCCCTTCCCTGTCAACCTTGGCCTTGGTGATGCTTGCCTGCCTGGCCGGCAGATCGCGAGCCAGTTTAGCTTCAAGTCGTGATTTGGACTATTATCATTACAGCAGTTATTTAATCTCATCACAATCCAAGGATAATTGCCAATCATCTATTGAACTCGGAGCCAGGTAAACGCAACGACAATGTATAAAAGAAATGTGTATTCATTACGATTATGGTCTGCTTGGCTTTCAGAGTTATCAAACTCTGGTAGGTAAAAGGTCTATAAACACAGGTATTTCGAGAATGGTAAATAAC
Organism: Cosmia pyralina; assembly: GCA_946251885.1. NCBI lineage: Eukaryota > Metazoa > Arthropoda > Insecta > Lepidoptera > Noctuidae > Cosmia > Cosmia pyralina. The sequence continues at coordinate 25,783,171 of OX276343.1, forward strand.
TACTTAAGCAAACATGAATTGGCGTTGTATTTGATTTGACGAGAGCCAAATCTAATACCTAGATGAAATTCTAGGAACTCTTAACTCTTAAAGTATCTGATAGTACTCCCAATGCAATGTCTGGGTTGATTCGAGATTTTTTTATTGACCTACCTACTTTTTCAGATTATGGCTGAATGTGTGGCTTCGGGGTTCGGGACATGCTAAAACACAGACATCTATTACCACGGGAATTCTAAACAAAATTGGAGACTGCATAATATTAACCCGGAACATTAAGTAGATACAATGCATGGAATTTGATTCGGGACTCATGGGAATTACCGTCAAAATCACAAGTCACATGAAAACAGTCGAATTTTATTCCTAAATAGTGAATATTGTTATTGTTTTTAACATTCTTTTAAATTAAAGAAACTTCTAATTTGCAATAAAATCAAAAAATATATATTATCAATAAACACATCTAATCATAATCGATCGATTGTGAAATTGTGTACCTACCTCGCGTCACGCACTATTAGTTATCAACGATTAGGTGGGAAATTTAAAATTAGAACGTTGCTGGTTCTTTTTCGTGTCTGGATCGAGTCCAACACTTCTTCAACGTTAGCGTTCTCGACGATGCCAATGTCAAGTTTGTTATTTTTCACTTTCATTGCATAACTTCGGCATCGAGAGTACTGCTCTGTTTATTAATAAAAATTGTATTATTTTAGATTACGAAAACTTCTATGATTTTAATGTAAGTATTACTAAAAATTACTAAAATTGAATTCAGAGTTTGATCAAAAAGTGTTTTCCAAAACAGAAAGCCAAGAGTTGTTTCATAACCGACCTTCACCGTGTCCTTAGCCCTTGACCCAGAGGTTACGGCTACGGTTTAGCGGTCGATTCGTTCACCTACATTCAAGGAAACCATAAAACTTCCCTGGCTCAAGGTAAAGTTATTAAGTACAACGAACTGTTTGATCGATGGGCAAAATCAGTCTTCAATATTTGATGACATTTTTAGGGTTCCGTACCTTAAAAGGAAAAAACGGTACCTACCCTAATAGGATCACTTCGTTGTCCGTCTGTCTGTCAAGACCCTTTTATTCAGGAACGCGTGGAGGTATCAAGTTGAAATTAACAGTCAACGCAATAAAAAAATACGGCCATATATGCATTGATATAAAAACTAGTAATATATACTTAAGTCATTGCATTTATGCGACATATTTTGATACTCGCAAGTAAATCAAAACCTATAGGGTACTTCTACCCGTTGACCTAGAACCATGAAAGGCAAGAAACATGGTCTCACAGCACAAGTACCTAAAGGAAAAAGTCCGAAAATTATACACTTCTGGACACATCTTTTGGCCCACCTTGTATTTTCAGTTTCGTTTGGTCCTAGCTAAAATTTTATATTAGGTCGAGCAAAAAGTTTTTATGCAGTTTTGAACCTGGCACATTCACAATTTCATTCAATAGTCTTTTTTTGAATTTCGAACACAGAATTTAAAGAAACAAAAGACAATTTGGAGCCTGTTTGTTGATATCAAACAATCGAATACTAAGAAAACTTGGTTTTATTGGTTTACTTGGATTTAATTCTTGAAAAAGTGATTGATATCTTTGGTTTTGCAACAAACATTACTTATTCTTAACATTAAGGTGAGGTTCTATCAATAATCTATGGATACTTCACCTGAAGTCGCCGCCCAAGCTGTGGCACTTATTCAGGCCGGACACAGCCAAAGAAACGTGAGTGCTCAACTTAATTTAAGTCGATCTGCGGTCCGAAATGTTTATCGGAGGTACCTAGAGACTGGCGGCTTTGTTCGTCGCCAAGGAAGGCCACGATCTCGGGTCACAACTGAAAGGCAGGATCGATTCATCGTGACGACCAGCTTGAGAAATCGTCACCTTACCTCCATTGAGATACAAAACCAACTTCGCGACTTCCACGGAGTATCTGTGAGCGCTCGAACTGTTCGGAGAAGGTTAAAAGAACGCGATATGGTACCACACAAGCCAGCTAATGGCCCCAAACTAATGCGAGCCCACCGAACAGCGCGCCTTCATTTCGCACGCAGTCATTTAAATTGGACACAGCAAGATTGGAGCCGTGTACTCTTTTCTGATGAGTCTAAAATTGTGTTACATGGCAATGATGGAAGGAAGAAGGTCTACCGACGTAAGGGAGAGCGTTTCGCACAATGCTGCTTTGAAGAGAGGGTTGCTTATGGCGGTGGCTCATGGACTGTCTGGGGCGGTATATCCGCGAGCGGCAAAACTCAACTTGAGGTTGTTACAGGACCACGGCTGCCAACATTTAATGCTGAAAGGTACATTCGTGAGTGCTTAGAACCTCACGTGATACCATACGCGGACTATGTGGGCCCAAATTTCCTTTTTATGCATGATAATGCAAGAGCCCATGCGGCCGGCATCGTCAGGGAATATCTTCGGGATGTGAACATCACAGTTATGGACTGGCCAGCCAGAAGCCCAGACATGAACCCCATTGAGCACATGTGGGACGAGCTAAAAAGACGTGTTAGGGCTCGTCAGCCAGTTGCCCAGACGATGCAGGAGTTGAAAACTGCCATAGAAGAGGAATGGGAGATGATCCCTCAAAATTTCATAGAGCGGTTGATAAACTCTATGCCTAATCGTATGAGATCTGTGGTAGATGCCCATGGAGGCAACACGCGTTATTAAATTAAACCTTTATTTGATAAAACATGTTTTTTATTCAAAAATCAATTGCCTTTAACAAGGCGCATATCCGACTTGTTAGGCGTAGCTCCATGTCGTATGGTATTCTGAATTCAAATTTAAAACAATACCATCGAAAAAGATGGTAACATGTATCAGGTTTAAAACTGCATCAACAGTTTTTGTTCAATCTAGCAATCATATTTCGGTAGGGGCCTTCGAAACCTAAACTCTAAGGTGGGCCAATAGATGTGTCCAGAAGTGTATATACATATATTATATATTGGTACTGGCCGGTTTTTTTTATTTTCATACGCGGATATTTTTGGAAGAAAAATAATCTTTACTAACATCATTTTGGTCCAGAAATACAATAACTCTATCCTTCTTTGATTTTGTTGGAATTTTATTTCCGAAAATTGCCCGCGGTTTTTAACGAGTGTCAAATGTTGAGTGCGTTCAAAAAAAAAAAAAAATTGTATTTGTAGTTTTTATAGTAATTTCTATTCTAAAATAATTTTTACATTCTAAAATAATTCTTGTTCATATATAGGGCAAGCCAAGGTAAAAACATCGACATAAATCGTAAACATTGCAATTTGAACGAAGGAAAAATTTCTGTGTAACAAACCTACCAACAAGAGGAAGGAAGAATGAACTATTTTAATTATAGAATGATTATTGTGTTTGTACTGTTCTGGAGCTCATTCATTTGAACAATATTGAGGAAAAAATAATAAATTATTAATTTAAGTATATTTTTTTAGGCACGTAAAATCCACTATAAATACATACGAGTACCTACATAGCTAAAAGGTGGCTTCCCTTGGAACCTGTAAAAAAATATTTAAAAAAAGAATTGTAGGTACTTAGGTCAACTTATAATATGCAGTACGCAGTGAACTATAAAAACTTTTTTACAAAAAAATACAACCGACTTCCAAAACAACACTACAAAGTGAAAAATAACTTTAATTTCGGAAGTCGGTGTCTGGTTAAATGTATTTTTGTTTTTTGCCACCGACTTCCGAAATTAAAGTTATTTTTCACTTTGTAGTGTTGTTTTTGGAAGTCGGTTGTATTTTATTGTTTTTTACAATTGGGGAAAAAATACGTATTATTGAAGCTAACTCAAAAACTACCCAAACAAAGTTAATCAATTTTATATAGGACCAACTTTGATGTATACCCTCTCGAATAAAACAAAAAAAATTCAAATCGGACGACTCTGTAAAAAGTTATGCGTGGTCATACATAAAAAAAATAAAAAATAAAACATACCGTGTCGAATTGAGAACCTCCTCCTTTTTTTTCGTCGGTTAAAAAATAGGGATTTTGATATGGTCGTTAATACCTTTACATATCTCATTATGGTGCTTCATTAGTCCATATACATATTCATTTCTTATCTCAGTTCTTATTTTATGAGATGAGTGGTAATAATTTATTGAGCATAATAATGTTATCAGAGCCAGTTAGCATTACCATTTTCTATATTTATTAGCTTTCACATTGCTAGGAAGTAATTAAAAGAACAATGTGTAGCCTGCTCTGCATACCTACTTGTTCCAATTAATTGAAAAGGTACACGGAATAATAAACTTGTCGAAGGCTATTAGCCAACTTGATAATAAAATGCATTAGAGAATCTTGCCTAAGTGTCGTAGCACGTAGCCTTTGATGATTTCATGAAGTGTGCGACGATTTCATGAAATGGTTGTAGGTTGAAAATTCATGAATAAACCACTGGTCACCATCATGATGTGATCTGGCTAGATCATTGAACGTTTGACGATATGAACAGTTAAACGCACGACTACTTCACGATGTGCCCAAACATTAGCAAAAAGGAAAGAAAGAAAAAGTATTTATTGTGAGTGATCAGGATCACTGATCATATCGTAAAATAGTTAGATTATCCCCCGGTAGGGGATTGATGTCGCGTTGTTTTTATTGTGCGTCGGTCCTAAAAATATTAACAACCCAAGTAACTGCGGCCAAATTGGATGTAGTAGTTATTCACAGATCTAACCTAACCTAACCTTTTTTTCTTTTTTTTTTTTTTTTACTTTTTTGGTTTTTTCCTCTTTTCTCTTGCCATAAAAAGTAATCAAATACGGCGCTATGAATCACCGATAGTTTGCTAAATTCAGTCGTTTGCATATTCATAATGAATTATTCATATTTTCCAAACCAAGTTCAAGGCAGTTTTTTGAATTCAGTCAATCGTCGCGCGTCAAGGAACTATAAAAAAAAATTGCGATCTTTCCAGAAAACCTTGGCAATGACTGCGGAGGGCGGCCTTGTCTTTGGTTCAAGAGTATTTAAATAGGTACGAAAACAACGCAAATCTATGCAGCGTCGCGATCTTTTTAACCGAATTCAAAAAGAGGAGGAGGTTCTCAGTTCGTCGGAATGAATAGTAGGTAATGATCATAATGTTTATGTGATGATGAAAGCCATCTAACTGGCAAGCTAATCAATGAAAAGCTTATTTTTAACATCTGTTTTTGTTTATAATTTGATTATTTTATTCGTTTATAAGTTGATTGCCATCCCGAATTGTTTTGTGGCTATTTATGTAACAGCCGTACGGGTCGATCGATCAGGCTTGCCGCGGTTTGGTCTGTGTGGCGCGTCTTAACCTACACAGAACAGATAAATCTCTAATCTGTTCTGTGGGTCTTTACATACCGAGACCCGAGAGTTTCGGTTGGCCCTGGCTTTCATTCGTGGATCTTTGACAGTCGTTACGGGTCGTTAGAAGCCCGAAAGTCTGACAACCAGTCTTACCTAGGGGTATCGTATTACCCAGTAACTGGGTTGTGGAGGTCAGATAGGCAGTCGTTCCCTGTAAAATACGGGGAAGCCGACCCCAATATAGTTGGGAAAAGGCTAGGCCACGGAGGGCTAGGCAGATGATGATGCCATCCTGCATTGGCAGATTTCGAGAATAAAAGTTCATAATGTCCGCTCGCACTTTGTGACTTCATAAAAAAAAACACTGTCGTTAAAAATAAAATCATAATAACAACCACAAGTTTACTCCCGTCCCATGTCGCTTTATACAGGGTGTAAGTGTAAACAGTGGCAATATTTAAGGGGTCATTGTACTCATCGTTATGAACAACTTTTACTATGGGACCTAACCTTAAATCGCGAAAAAAAAATCAGCTGTTCAGTACATTTATGTTCGCATAATTCGTCAAAATGTAGGGAACCTGTACACCTACTTATGACCCCCCATATGTTCATGGCAATGTTTGCTCGAATGTCAACCGAACCCCAGGTTCACAACTACTGTAAGCCCGCGGTCGCCATCGGATGATGATATTTTACGTTTATATGTATATGATATAAGTACGTTTATAAAGTAAAAAAAAAAAAAAAAGTAAAAAAAGGTAAGTAAGTAGGAAAATATAAAGTTTTCTCCTTACGCACCCCATGTGTGCGCTTGTGTGCAGTTTACTAAAACCTTTTGCTTCAAAGTCTTGGGACCGGACTATGACGTGAAAAAAGATCATGGATCCATCATGGTTCCAGTGTGAGAGAGCGACGGAGCTATATACGACATTTAAAGCACCATCCTTTTTTCACAACGGAACCTTGATCTTTTTTCACGTCATAGTATGGCCGCAGACTACTACCCCTGACCTACTTTTTTCTTTACAAAATGTTAAGTAGGTGCCTAGGGAGACTAGCAGCTGAAGCCCTCAGTATCGCGGGAAGGGCCAATTAGCTCAAGGTTCTTTTTATTAGAACCTTTAGAAATGTTTCGCCTTGAGCCCGCTGAGGGGAGGGCTGAAAGCTCTAGAGAGCCGCTTTGTTAGTTACAATCTTACGAATAATTATGTTCGTTATCTCGGTTGAACAGATCTTACTAACTCGCACTTCTAGTAACAATACCGGTGGTCATTGACCCCAAGAAATATCATCAAATCTTATTTTTATTTTGTTGTGTTTAGATATTGGTACTCATCACGTCTGCGGAGTTTCGCTAACTAATTTAATTTGACCCTCTATATAGGTATCTATCACCTGATGAGGTGTCGTACAAGTCTTTCACAATATACCTATTGTTTTCTCCTTATCAGATTAGATAATTTCAATTATATTTACAGATTAAATAAATTATAGGCAAGAGTACTTATGATTGATGTCAAGTGCAGCCTATTCCGCAATGTCATTTTCCTGAACAATATGTTTTGTACCTAGGTATTGTAGGTTTGTAGGTACTTGTACTAACAGAAACTTTTTTTCCTACAAAAGTTGATGGAAGTCGGCCTTCTCGTAATAATACGTCGCTGATAGTTTTATGGCCCGATTTGTTTAGAGTAGACACGTGCTGTCGATCGTAACACCATAGTTTGGAACATGTGACTATAATAAGTCTGTTTTCATCGATAACTCTCTGGTAAGGAGCTCGCGACAGCATTATAAACCTGAAGGCCAATTCTCGTACTTACCTAAAACCGTTCAAATTCAAGTCGCAATCTCATGTCAGCGACAATCAAATGTCAGAAATGTAGGTACCTAAACACCGGTAAACGCTATACAATTTTTGACAGATTGAGACTGATGAAAATGCGAACGTTGTTAAAAATACGGGAATTGCCCTCTCGTAAATATTGACTAGAATGGAAAAACAAAAGTAGTAAGACAGCTTGGCAAGCAGCCTCAAACAGGTGTAGGTATAGCCTTACCTGTATCCATCTTTGTTTGCTGGAGGAATGGTGGGATTAGACACTCTCGAACTCAGGCGTAAATTACTTTTACTAGTTCACTACCTCCGTCTCCTGACAAACGGAGTGGATAATCCAACTACTCTGGAGCGGGTGGGTCTAGCAGGTGTGCCGAGTCGTTTCCTGGTCGGAGGTGAGGGCGTGGAAGGTCCTCGTCGTCGGAGGAAACTGTTCGCCTTGCCCCCGGGGGTGCGCACTCGTCGGGCTGCTGCTGCACGGCCCGAGCTGTCACATTGCTGAACTCTTTGCTCACCCAGCACTTAGATCTGGATATCTTTCATGATAAGCCGTACCAAGTTTGTAAATACATATATTTGTTTCTATGTAAGTTAGTATAAGTTTTTTTGTTGTATTTTATTTTTCCTATTTTTAGTTTTTAGCTAAGTACTAGAATATAAGTGATTTGGTCGTAAGCACTGTAAACTTATGTTTTAAATAAATAAATAAATAGGAAACAGAGAGAGAATTGACAGAATATGGGGACCTTAGATCTATAGAACCTAGGGGGGGGGGGCATAGAACAAGGAAACCGTGTTTTACAGCAAGACAAGGTACAGCACTCTAATTGCGTGACACACTATTGATTGGAATCTGAATGATTTTGAAGCTTTGCTCCTTACCTATGTTCGAAAAAATTGTCTCTACAACGTAAATAACGCAAAGAATGTTGATGAACTGTCAAAATTAAACAGTGCTGGTTGACAAAAATAAACTTGTGTGGGTTTAATCAGAGAACAGATAAAGATCTCTTTTATCTGTTCTGTGGGTTTAATCAAGTTCGATGAAAACAAAAGCAGTTGAAATGTTTGTGATCCCTCATTTCTGTCATCCCACGTATCGCTCATAATGGAAATACTTTTCAATTTTGTCGTGAAGCGCAGCGGAAACCCGCTCGAATATTCGCGGGACGGGAAACCTTCAGGTACATACTTATTATTCCTACCCTTCGCCGCACGCAAAATTAACGATACCTACCCTCTATAGTCATAAAATTATTCCATATCTGTTGGATCCTCATTATTACGTAACGATTGAAAAGTTGGCCTTGTCCTATTTCCGTCACGGTCAGACAATGTCAGTGTCGAAGCCGGGCGCCCGGGCCAAACCTTGGCGAGGAGAGGACCCTTTCGTGGTTTGTGCTCGTGAAGGTCTGACGTCAGAGCGTCAGATGTTCTGTTTACACGCTAATTCCAAATGTTTCGAGGTGGTAACAGGTTTGTAAGACGTGATATAACGTGATATGTAATATGTATGTATGTGTGTGTAAGGAGAAATATTCGTATACTGAGAGGTTCGCTTTTAAAGCTTCTACAAGGTGTAACTGTTCGTAAATAACGCAAAACCTCTTAGGGGGTCATTGTACTCATCATTATGAAAAAAAAAACAGCTGTTCCCTACATTTTGACGAGTTAAGCGAACTTAGATGTAAAAAAAAAAAAAAAAAAAGGGAAAACCTGTTTTTTTCGCGATTTGGTTGGATTTCAGGTTTGGTCCCATAGTAAAAGTTGTTCCTAATGAAGAAAGTTACACCTTGTATAGTGTTTTTTTTTTTAAGTTCAATATGAACTCTAGCGCGTTCAGGGACTATTGTTGGAGTAAAAATCATCTTTACGCTATTTCACGGTATAGGTACTTTTGTATCGTATTAAACTTTACGGTGTTTATGCTTCTCGTTTTTATATCTTTTGTGGTCATGGGCGCTGTAAAAAACTCGAGTAGATGAGGGAAACAAAAACATACAATTACCTATAATATCACTAGTTCTTGCCAGCGGCTTCGCCCGCATGGATGGCGGGAATTATCCCACGGGAAAGTACTACTGGGATCAAAAAAAAAGTGGCCTATGTGCTATTCCAGAATATATAACCTATCTCTGTGCGAATTTTCATCCAGATCCGTTCAGCCGTTCTGGCGTGATTGAGTAACAAACATTCATCCATCCTAACTTAGTAGGATGAAATAGGTAAATCAAATTGTTTTACAGTAAAGTCTAGCTTTTGACAGTGTGGAGGTCGGAAATTATCCCACAGGAATGTACAGTCGGTGACCTGCATAACCCGACCACCTTTCCCCTTTTCTTCTTCTTTATAACTGGGGTCAGTCAGGTAATGCAGTGCACTGACTAAGAATAAGAGATGATTTTTTTATCCCGGTAGTAACCGGGGTAAAAAAACATCTCTTATCCTAAGTCCTAACCCGGGCCATAGTGTCTAAAATTTCATCGAAATCCCGTGAAAAGGTAACAGACAGACGGAGTTACTTTCGCATTTATAATATTAGTATGGATTTGAGCAAAACTTTCTTAATAAAACTCAAAGGTACTTACAGCGATAGCAGGTAAGTAATAGAACTTTTCCAAGACGATGGAAGACGGTTTGGATTACCTAGTAGATAATCCAAACCACCACTCCACAAACACACACCACCACCACAACAATCCACCACACAACACCGCAACAACAACTCCATCCACCACACACACCAAGCCACTCCACACCATAACCACCACACAACAACAACAACCACCACCACCACTTGCACAACAATGAAGCCTTATAAGGCTAATCCTAGTCTAGACAATTTAGCTTAAAATCTTTCGCTCAGTACAACTCAACAAGGACGATGGAATAATCGCCTGACGGCCTGACTCAACTCAAACAGCTGATAATGAGTAAGCCATAACATTTATGCAAATGAACGATCGTAGTCGTTCGCTGTGTTTACTGGCTTTTACTTGACATTTAAAATCGATTATGTTTGACCTAATTGTTTTATCGTTATTTACCAGGGTTGCATGTACCTACCTGGTATTACCTACTGATGACGCTGCCTCTCTTTCACCGTCTTGAGATATTTTATCGAAAAGTAGGGTACCTAGTTATATTTTATTTTGGTCTGAAAAGTTGATGACTGTTGCTCATTACCTCTAATCTTATTTTCGACGCACTTCACAAAGGTCATTCTCATCATCCACTGCCCCAAAAAAATATTGGTATAGGTCAGTGCCCAGCAGCGCAGCGCGTGTCTTTCTTCCATAAGAAATCTCGATACGACTATAGACCGTTCCGTCTTTACAAATGTACCTACCTGTTCTACCTTGTGGAAACTCCCCATAGGGTTTTGGTCGGGTATAGTTAGCATGAGGCTTTCAACCTTTCTAACTACTAAATATACCCGAGAGTTGGAATATCACAAGCTTCTTTACTAAATGTACCTACCTTGTACGGACGCCAGTGACGTCACGGACCTAAGCGACTTTGAGTGTAGTTAGGAGATGGCATTTTGGAGTGACCACCGCTAAATGTACCTTACCAAGATATCGCTACTCAGGTATATTTAGTAGCAACAGTGTACTAAATATATTATTTCGATACTAAAGACTAGGATGCTAGAGCGAGCGAAGCGAGCTCGGGACTTTGGGCACCCCGACTCGGACAGGTTAGGTTCGAACGGGATGCCGAGGTCTATGAGCGAGCGAAGCGAGCGAACATAGACCCCACCGTCCCCTTCGTGGTTATTTTTTTTTAAACCACGACTATGCCTTACTAAACTACGCGTTACTATTTAAAAGGTACCTTATCTTCATAATTCATTACAAACGCATTCGCTGGCCGGATATATTTAGTAGTATGTAGTCACGCAATACTAACTCCTAAATATACCCGATTATGATACTCCAACTCGGGTATATTTAGTAGTTAGAAATGTTGAAAGCCTCATGCTAACTATACCCGACCAAAACCCTATGCGGAGTTTCCACAAGGTACATTTTACTAGCCTTTACCATCTATCTTTCATGCAATCTCTTCTATGTGCTGCCTCTTGTCATATAACCGTACACATTCGTGACATTCATACGAGTACTTCACACTTTCTTTTATAGTGACTGTTCGGACCGATTCCTTCATTGAAACTTAACTTTTCCAACAGCAGACCACTTTAAAAAAAATTCCATTACAACAAATCGTAATTTAACATCGGGAAGTCGGTCATGTCATATGATGACTAAATCCATCGCCTTATCACATATACTAATCTAAATCGACCTGACAACACCACGTAAAACAAGATGTCTTTTTTATACTGCAGGCGTCAGTACTTATCAGTACCTACTTAAAGATAAGTTTTAAAAATAATCCTGCGCATGGATTTTTTTTCGCAGGTAATGCGGGTATTTTTGCCTTTTAGTATGTACACATATACTAGTATAACTTACTTACATAATTTTTCTAGAACATTAAAGGATTGCTTATATTATCAGTACCTACTTATTATTGTGTTCTGTACCTACCTACATAGTTTGATTAAACCAATTTCATATCAAAATTCTGGGCAGAGAATGTAGTTGTAAGTACCTACCTATAGCAAGAAAGTACCTGGGCATTTCTTGTATTTATTAAAAAAAATATTTCGCATGCATGCAAAATAACTACATGCATAACCGGCATGTCAGCTTGTAAAAATGAATATCATTATCTACCTACCCACATTATTTTTTTGCCCACCTTTTTGCGTCTGCGACTCTTACAATCGTGACACATTCACCGACTCATTCCTTTCCGTATCATTATCAAAAAGAAGGTCAATAACTGTAACTTTTGCAGTCAGAAGACCTTGCTTAGTAGGTACTTAATTCAACGTTGACTCACCTGAGGCTGACATCCGTCTCTCGAAGAATCGAGAAGATTAAGAAGATCAAACTCAAAATGGCAAGTACTCTGAACCATTTTCTGGGAACGACTTGTAACCATAACGATATCATTGTGGAACTTTCGCGAACGATAAGTAATCGGTCAGCTCGGTTTGGTACTCGACTGATTATCGCCGACCGTTTTCATTATCAGGATTATGATATTATTATCGACGTGTTTTTTGTAGCGTGGTCGTTTGAGTTGCCTTACTTTCTGAGTTGACATAGGTGTGTTCAACGCAAAAATGTTATTAACCTTTGTATTTTTTTGTAAAGTAAATATTTTCAAATGTAATGTCCTGTGAGATGGCATAGTACCTATAGGATTATAGCTTTTGGGAGTGTTACTACCGATAGACATCGTCATAATAAATGATACCTCTTTCGACTATTAGATATAGGTACCTACAAAGCAACACAACTTACCCAGTCTTTAATAATTCAAATAAAAATCGAGGTACCGTCATCAGTCACGCGGTTTCATGAAAGTTTCATTCGCCATTCGACGTTTGATCTCAAGTATTTACTTACGTCTCAAACGATGATCTCAAAATCATCGACAGGTGATTGTCAGAAATACCCAATCTTATCAATATTAAACTATCTTTTGCTATAATGCCGCATACCACATGTTCCGAAGCCCGCAAGTATGATGTTAGGTCATGCAAAGATTGTGAAATATCTGCTACCTTACTGGACTAGGATCATGTTCTGATAAAAATCTATAAGATATCGATGACATACATTTACGTACATACACGTAATACGGTAGTTTTGTTATGATGAATACGGTGGCTCAGCGTATCTGGCCGTGAAAATAAAACGGAACTTCATCAACGCACATGACGAAGTCAGTCTATACAGGAGCTCGTGGCTAAGTAATAACAGCCGCATGGGTCGATCCACCAGGTACGCTACGCTTGCCGGGGTTTGTCAGTGGATGGGTGACCATCTTTACATACCGAGACTCCTCCGTGCCTCGGAAAGCACATTAAGCCATTGGTCCCGGCTGTCATTCGTGGATCTTTGACAGTCGTTACGGGTCGTCAGAAACCCGAAACTCTGACAACCAGTCTTACCAAGGGGTACTTATCGTATTACCCAATTACTAGATTGTGGAGGTCAGATAGGCAGTCGCTCCATGTAAAATACTGATATTCAGCTGCATCCGGTTAGACTAGAAGCCGACCTCAACATAGTTGGGAAAAGGCTAGGCAGATTGATTGCCAGTCTATACAGTCCACTATTATACGATTGATGATGTTGATTATTTTTACCTCTGATAGTAACCCACCAGCAACCCTATAGCAACGATTATAAAGATCACTGTAACAGTGATGCAACATCGGGAGGAAAAATAACTCTGTCAGGGCTGTATAGGGTACTCTCATCCAGCTGCTATCAACCAGCCAATTTGCCGAGATCGTTGCTACAGGGCGTCCTACCTTATGTTAGTGTTGGTAAGCCTGTTCCTCGACACGGGCTTTATAAAAGCATTGTAGTGCTTCAAGAGAAAGTGCGTCATGGTCCGTGGTTTTTGCGCAGACCACACTGGGCACGAATTGATTCCAATGATTCGGTCCAGTTGTAAACGTGATAGGTATGGTTATCATTCTGAACAGCAAAAACTGTTTACGTTCTAACTTGACCGAAAAATTAGAATGTTTTTTTTTTATATTTTACACCTTTTGCTATATGTATTCTTGGTCGGATTTCGTATGGTTCCTAAGAAAGTTTCTTCCTATGACTGCCACAAAAAGCGTAGTAGAACCCTGTCGATCCCGTATTTAAGCTGATTATCACTACACTGATGGCTCACCACCACACCAAGCCTCTCGTGCATGCTCATTTCACTTTCACTGTTTCCCGCCATTCGTGGTGGACTGAAGTTGACATTAGTGACAGCGTCCTTACTGCTGATGTGCATGAGGTAGAGGTAGTGTTAACAAATCTATTAGATACACTACAGCGTAGATTATAAGAATCTAGCCATTTTGCACGAGCCCAATAATTTTCTTAGTTGATGAATCATCATTCCCGTTATCATTATAAACTCATTGAACTACGAAATTACTAGACATAATATCGTTAGGTCAATATCTAACTAATTATTACACAATCTCTGGCTTTCATTAGGAAATCAGCTAAGTAGTGTGTTACTCATCATTTGCCTAACCTTTTCCCAACTATGTTGGGGTCGGCTTCCAGTATAACCGGAATACCGGATGCAGATGAATGCGGATGCGGATGCGGATGAAATGATGATGATGTATTTAACATGGATCGACTGTCTGACCTCCGATACCCAGTTACTGGGTAATAATATACTCCTGGCTAAGTGGCTTAACGGACTTCCCGTGTGGTACTGTGTGCAACAATACGGGTAATTTTTTACTCCAGATGGATGTATGTATGGATGGAGACAGCTGCGCTGCATCCTGCCCTCAGATCATCACATCTGGATGTTAATAACATTAAAAACCTGATCCTCTGAAATTGTAGCAGTACAAACATGATCGCTTTAACTAATTTCAAAGGTAAACCAACAGAAAATACACCAGTGCTCTAACAACCGTCCTTCGCTTCACAAAAACACCAATTTTTCCTTCCATCCTGCATTCATTGCATTGTGGTAGGTATTATAACTGCGCATGCAATTCTTGTTATACATTGTTGTGTATAAGTGGACGTCAGAGGGCGCAGTCGCCATTGAAGATGAATACGAGCAATATCCGGCCTCGCCCGTCTGCGATGAATCCACGGCGGCAGGAATGCTTCATAAATGTGACGATGGTAATGCAAATTTTTCTGAACTTTTGCGAAATAAATGTTCCGTTTCTGTAGGTTTATTTTATATCTTCTATATAAAAGATTTCTCTCTGTATAAACTATCTCGATTCTAATTAGTTGCTAACCGGCACGGCAGTGCCATCATTTAAAAATTAATAAGTCTGGAGATATGGAAAATTTTGCCTATGCTCACATTTTTAATCAGATGAGGTAGATTTATTTGTATCAAAAACATCAAAACGAAACCTCCTAGGTTTGAAGTTAAGGACGCTGGTTACAAGTGGGTAGTGAAATCATTACTTTTTACACAAAAGTATGTTTATTAAATAAAATGCTTTACATTTTTGCCCGAATTGTTGATAGAAGTGCGTGGTACTATTCCGAATTTTAAATATAATTTTAGATAGGTACAGTTTCTCCATACCTAAATGTTCCGAAGTAAAAATGTTCAGTTCGGTACATTTATTGGCAAACTGTACCTATCTAAAATTATATTTATAGTTCAGAATCATACCATGCACATCTATCAATAATTCGGGCAAAAGATATTTATAAAAGATATAATATATACACTTCTGGACACATCTATTGGCCCACCTTAGAGTTTAGGTTTCGATGGCCCCTACCGAAATATGATTGCTAGATTGAACAAAAACTGTTGATGCAGTTTTAAACCTGATACATTTTACCATCTTTTTCGATCGTATTGTTTTAAATTTGAATTCAGAATACCATACGACATGGAGCTACGCCTAACAAGTCGGATATGCGCCTTGTTAAAGGCAATTGATTTTTGAATAAAAAACATGTTTTATCAAATAAAGGTTTAATTTAATAACGCGTGTTGCCTCCATGGGCATCTACCACAGCTCTCATACGATTAGGCATAGAGTTTATCAACCGCTCTATGAAATTTTGAGGGATCATCTCCCATTCCTCTTCTATGGCAGTTTTCAACTCCTGCATCGTCTGGGCAACTGGCTGACGAGCCCTAACACGTCTTTTTAGCTCGTCCCACATGTGCTCAATGGGGTTCATGTCTGGGCTTCTGGCTGGCCAGTCCATAACTGTGATGTTCACATCCCGAAGATATTCCCTGACGATGCCGGCCGCATAGGCTCTTGCATTATCATGCATATGGTCTTGCATTATCATGCATCATGGAAATTTGGGCCCACATAGTCCGCGTATGGTATCACGTGAGGTTCTAAGCACTCACGAATGTACCTTTCAGCATTTAATGTAGGCAGCCGTGGTCCTGTAACAACCTCAAGTTGAGTTTTGCCGCTCGCGGATATACCGCCCCAGACAGTCCATGAGCCACCGCCATAAGCAACCCTCTCTTCAAAGCAGCATTGTGCGAAACGCTCTACCTTACGTCGGTAGACCTTCTTCCTTCCATCATTGCCATGTAACACAATTTTAGACTCATCAGAAAAGAGTACACGGCTCCAATCTTGCTGTGTCCAATTTAAATGACTGCGTGCGAAATGAAGGCGCGCTGTTCGGTGGGCTCGCGTTAGTTTGGGGCCATTAGCTGGCTTGTGTGGTACCATATCGCGTTCTTTTAACCTTCTCCGAACAGTTCGAGCGCTCACAGATACTCCGTGGAAGTCGCGAAGTTGGTTTTGTATCTCAATGGAGGTAAGGTGACGATTTCTCAAGCTGGTCGTCACGATGAATCGATCCTGCCTTTCAGTTGTGACCCGAGATCGTGGCCTTCCTTGGTGACGAACAAAGCCGCCAGTCTCTAGGTACCTCCGATAAACATTTCGGACCGCAGATCGACTTAAATTAAGTTGAGCACTCACGTTTCTTTGGCTGTGTCTGGCCTGAATAAGTGCCACAGCTTGGGCGGCGACTTCAGGTGAAGTATCCATAGATTATTGATAGAACCTCACCTTAATGTTAAGAATAAGTAATGTTTGTTGCAAAACCAAAGATATCAATCACTTTTTCAAGAATTAAATCCAAGTAAACCAATAAAACCAAGTTTTCTTAGTATTCGATTGTTTGATATCAACAAACAGGCTCCAAATTGTCTTTTGTTTCTTTAAATTCTGTGTTCGAAATTCAAAAAAAGACTATTAAATGAAATTGTGAATGTGCCAGGTTCAAAACTGCATAAAAACTTTTTGCTCGACCTAATATAAAATTTTAGCTAGGACCAAACGAAACTGAAAATACAAGGTGGGCCAAAAGATGTGTCCAGAAGTGTATATATATATATTTTTTGTAATAAATAAATAAATAAATAAGAATGCAGCGTCCTTAAAGCAGTTAATGCCAAAAACGGCCGCTTTTCAAAATGTTCCATTTTATTTTCTCAATGGTGGCGCTATTAACAGCTATACTCATCTTAACACTATTTCATTCGCATTAGTTGCGGTGTCATATTCAAACAACTTCGCCTCTAGCGTTGCGTGGGAAAAATGGATCTATTGCTTTCCATCATCACTTTGTCGATCCTTTCGTGTGCTATAAGAACCCAGCCAGCAGCCATGATGCTTCTGAAGCTGCTACCGATTAGTCTCGAAGCAATCGCAGGCAAGTGAAGGTCTTGGTCTCCTAAATAGCATGATTAGTACCTGCTGTGAGTAAGCTAAACTTACACCTGAGGCTTGCTTATACTCGTACATGCTTGCTCAATTTTGTTACTATAGCTACGGCCCGCGGCTTCGCCCACGTGGTATGTCGATAAAAAGTAGCTTATGTCCTTTTCCAAGTCATGGTCTACCCGTGTGTCAAATTTCATCCGAATCGGTTCAGCCGTTTTAGCGTGAAAGCGTTACAAACAAATAAACAAACTCAATTAGTTAGGAATTACTTATGGCTTTGGAAAACTTTGCTTAGGTTACACAATAGCAGTGCGTGACTGCGTGAGCGTGAGGTATATGATATGAGTCATTATAAAATTGATTCACTTAAGTGATGAACTGATGACAGTCACACATTTTAAGCGGAAGTTTAGTAATTTTGAGACTCAGTGGTGAAAAATTATGGTTTTTTGGAGTTGGAGGAAAAATACTAGATTGACGTTGTTTGGTATTGAATCAAGTCTCAAGCAAAAATTATTGTGACTGTAAAGAACCGGTTTTTTTTTCTGTCGGTAGATACTTTTGAGTATCATGTACAGCCAGTAAAAATGTCAGTGGGTAAATAGATAAGCGTAATGAAAAGAAATAATAAGTACCTACCTATAGATAGATTCTAATCTTATTTGGGTGCAAAGTAAGTATTTTTAAAAGCTTTGTGCGTAGGCGCAGCTTCTTAGCCAATGTAAGTAA
Source organism: Cosmia pyralina (assembly GCA_946251885.1). Classification (NCBI taxonomy): domain Eukaryota; kingdom Metazoa; phylum Arthropoda; class Insecta; order Lepidoptera; family Noctuidae; genus Cosmia; species Cosmia pyralina. The sequence goes on from OX276343.1 coordinate 25,801,386, forward strand.
GTATCATTGTCCGTAGCTATTAAAATGTTATTTAAAATAAATAAAAGAGATGGTTATTACTTTACGATTTATTACAATAATTTTATTCTTTTTACATTGTTGTTCCTACATCACATAAGGTGGATACGCAAAGGTAACCCGCGAAATTCAATTTATTTACGTTTTTTGCAATTTTCAGGTCAGTGTCAGAGGTCTCTTGATCAAAATATTTTGATTCGCGACCAACAAATATGTATTTACAAAATTAGAAACATTTAAACTCAGAATTTTTATTTAGATTTTTTTTTTTTTTTTTTTTAATTTTTTGTTGGTATTGGTTTTTTTGGTGGTTTTTATTATGAATTAGTTTGAACTTGAGAGTTGGTTCTAATGTTTATAATTCTGTAAATGTTTACATAATTGTTAGGAAGAGATATAACCTGACACCGACCTGCAAATGCAAGTTGAGAGTAGTGGGGGCACAGTGGTAACGGCCGCGACTTACGAGTTGTAGGTCGTAGGTTCGAATCCAGGCAGGCGCTTTACTTTGTGTAAATTATTTCATCACCACCTGCTCTCAAAACGGCGAAGGAAAACATCATGAGAAAACCGGCAGGCATGCCCTAGAATCAAAAATTCGAAGACATGTGCCACCTACCAACTCTCACTGGGGCCGCGTGGTGGATTACGACCCACTTCCTCTCACAGAGAGGAGGCCTGTGTCCCAGCAGTGGGAACATTATAGGCTGATTATGACCTGCAAATTGCAAATACCGCAAGAAAATTTGAATTTCGCGGGCTACCTTTACGCATCCAACTCACGGTTCACATTTAGGGGCTAATTAAATAATGTGTGCGTTTGTTGATAAAATCTATCATTCGGCAACAACCACAGTCAGTAAAAAGGCCTCTTGTTTTGGTTATTCCTGGAAACAAAATGAAGAATTATTGAGCAAGATGATAGTGATATTATGATACCTACTCGTATTTTTTTTTTGCCATGTACAGACAGCTACATATCAAGCTATAAATTGCCAGTTTAAGCTGGCCTCTCATTGTACGGAAATCCTATACAACGCGAGATCAGCTTATACTGGAAACGTATAGTTTGATATGTAGCCGTGTGTACCTATTTATTAATTAAGGTGTGTGAAGTTTTGTTCCAAGTCATAACTTTGTCTGCCTGTCTGCTACCTTTTCACACCTAAATTACTAGATTGACCGTTATGAAATATAACAGATGGGTATAGCCTGGGATCAGTGGTGTAATGCGTAAAGGCTCCTTTGAACAGGCGCGACACGCGACGCGAATCGCGCGCGTCACAAAGGCATCGTCAATCGGGCGACACGCGGTGCTGTTGTGTCGCGTCCGCGTGCGATTCGCGCCTGTTTGTAGGAGCCTTCACTCTTAACCCCCGTTCGCACGTGCGTAATAAAATCGCGGCGGGATTTTATAGCGCACTGGATATTCAACGCTCTGCTTAGCGCCGAGAGTGCAAAATCCAACAGTGTGTTTTTTCGACACGCTAGAATGTACTCTGTTATTGTTAAGTTGGATTCTCAACGCTCGGCTCAACAACGAGAGTTGAAAATCCAGTGCGCTATAAAATCCCGCCGCGATTTTATTACGCCCGTGCGAACGGGGGTTTAAAGTGGCAAACCTGTCATTTCAATAATTCAACAACATTCATTGCGTTATTTATATACGTTGTTCTCGACAGCGAAACGTAACTAACGCAATGGATGTTTATTATTACAAGACATTTAAAAAAAAAAAAGTAAAAAATTCAAATATGATTTTATGAAGCAATGAAAGCAATTGTGGTAGAAAGTTTGTTATGCAATTGGGCCCTGGCGAAGGGCACTTAGGATACTTTTCATCCTCAGACTAAATAAAAAACCGGCCAAGTGCGTGTCGGACTTCGCAACTTTAGGGTTCCGTACCAAATCTAATTTATCAATATATTGGTATTTGATAGTAAAATACACGTAAAAATAAACATTATCACCAAATTTCAAGTTCACAGGTCAATGGGAAGTTAAAAAATTATTCGGAACAAAATTTCGTAAAAAAAAACCCGACTGGTGGGTTCTCATTCCTTTGTTTTCCAATATTTATTAAACCAAAAAAAGAAATACAGTATTATCTACCCAACGAGCTCTGAACTACGACACCCCACTCGATGGGTTAGGTCAAATATTTTTTTTCGTGCCTTCCGTTAAAATATTTTTTGACAATTTGTATTTGTTGTTTTTTTGTGTTTCTTGTTTTGTTGTTTTTTTTTTATTTTTTTTTCACCAAAATTTATGTATTTATTTACACACACACACAATTACACAAGTTATACAACATAAGAAATAGCCGTGGGCCCCAAACTAGGCATAGCCTGTATCTTGGTGGCCCAATAATCAGTAAAACAGATTAAGTTGCCGAACGTTCAATGTAACACAGCACAGCCGGACAAGTAACAGTAATTAAATTAATAGGTAATGGAAATAGTGATTAAAAAAAATTATAAACTTAAAATTAAAAGATAATAATGAAAATAAACAATAATATCAACAAAAAACAAAATAATAATTGAAAGTATCATAATCATAAGACATTTAAATACACGACTGAGAATATGAATGAACATGCATACCTAAACAAAATAATAGAAAAACTTTTTTACAAAAAAATACAACCGACTTCCAAAAACAACACTACAAAGTGAAAAATAACTTTAATTTCGGAAGTCGGTGTCTAGTTAAATGTATTTTCGTTTTTTGCCACCGACTTCCGAAATTAAAGTTATTTTTCACTTTGTAGTTGTTTTTGGAAGTCGGTTCTATTTTTTTGTAAAAAAGTTTTTATTTTTCAACTTTTTAGTTGTGTACCTACCCCACACAAATTCTAATACCACTATCTGCAAAACAAACTAGAACATCATCCATATAAAAGTGGGGAAAAAATACGTATTATTGAAGCTAACTCAAAAACTACCCAAGCAAAGTTAATCAATTTTATATGGGACCAACTGTGATAAAACAAAAAAAATCGAAATCGGTCCTGCCATCTTCGAGTAATCGGGGAACATACATACAAAAAAAAAAAAGGTTCCGACGAATTGAGAACCTCCTCCTTTTTGAAGTCGTTTAAAAACTTTTTTACAAAAAAATACAACCGACTTCCAAAAACAACACTACAAAGTGAAAAATAACTTTAATTTCGGAAGTCGGTGTCTGATTAAATGTATTTTCGTTTTTGCCACCGACTTCCGAAATTAAAGTTATTTTTCACTTTGTAGTGTTGTTTTTGGAAGTCGGTTGTATTTTTTTGTAAAAAAGTTTTTATTTTTCACTTTTTAGTGGTTCACATGTGCTTACCCCTTCACAGCGTACTGACGTGATGTTATGTTATGAACTGGTGTGAACAACATACAGACATGACATTTCAGCAATCCCAGTCCATTTGCTATCATTTATTGAGGAGTTCCGTTGCCTATCTCAGAAGTTCTTCATCAGATCTTTACCAAATTGAAATGGGACCACTCCAAGAAAGTACTCTTCCAAAAACTATCCAAATCGCTTCAAGTGTGCCTATAAAATTGGAAGAGTTCTCTCTATTTCTCCAGGATCCCATCATCAGATCCTGACTTGATGATCATGGGACCACCTGGGAAGTATACCCTTTCACACAAAAAAAAAAAAAAATCCAAATCAGTCCAGCCATCTTCGAGTAATCGGGGAACATACATAAAAAAAAAAAATAAAAAAAAAAAAAATAAAAAAAAAAAGGTTCCGACGAATTGATAACCTCCTCCTTTTTGAAGTCGGTTAAAAATAAACACTTCATACAGTACATGCACCACAGTAGATGCTTGAAAACTTACAGACTGTAGCTCCAACCGTTTGTCTGTAAAACCTGTGTGACAGACGACGGACAGACGAGACGGACACGTGAGTGATCAGCAATAGGGCTCTGTTTGGATACGGAACCCTAAAAACCAAGACATCGCTCACAACAGTGACGTAAGGCCGCTCGTTTCGTTTCGTAAACATGTGTGCACGTAATGAGGTGAAGGTGTAGTTTAATTAATTGTAGTTTGGTGTAAATGTGTGCGTGTGAGCGTGTATGCACAGAGCTAGGTGTAGTTTTGCGCATGCTTCACAGCGCAGCGCAGTTGTTCGCAGAGCGCTATGTCTGGGTTTTTTATTTAGTCTGAGTTTTCACCCTGGATTTATATAAAAAAAAAACCGGCCAGGTGCGTGTCGGACCACGCACAATTAAGGGTTCCGTAGTTGGGATGAATTATTCCAAGAACAAACTTAACATTGTAGTTGAAAAACATGTTCTTCGATAAATTCCAACTGTAAATGTAAGTAGGTTTTCCTGTAATCTACAGATATAGATCTATTTTCTGTATTTTTTTTTTCAAAACTAGGCTCGGTAGTTTCGGAGATAAGGGGGGGGAGGGGATGGTCAATTTTCGTCTATTTTCTATAACTTTAAAACAATTTATTTTAAAATTATAAAAAAAAATATATTTGAGTCCCTCATAGTAAGTCCTTTCATTTGATATGTAACACGGTATAGTTTGCAAAACTTTTTTTTTAATTTTCTTATTTGCCCCCCAAAAGTGACCACCATATTAAAAATTTATTTATATACTTTACCTCTCCGTGTTTGGGTCACAGAAATTCATATGTGTACCAAATTTCAAATTTAATCGGTTCATTAGATTCGGAGCAAATTGGCTGTGACAGACGGACAGACAGACAGACAGACAGACAGACAGACAGACAGACAGACAGACAGACAGACAGATAGACAGACAGACATACAGATAGACAGACAGACAGACAGACAGACAGCCAGACAGACGAGACACACGAGTGATCCTATAAGGGTTCCGTTTTTTCCTTTTGAGGTAGGTACGGAAACCTAAAAATGATGAAATATTATGTAGGTACTGTAAGGATTGATGCTATGATCAAGCCTCGTTGATATAATGCTGGCTGACATTCAATCATTCAAATATGGAATATCTTCTGTCTGGATGACAGATCTAGGAGAATCTGGTCAGGGCTCGGCCCTAGTAGGAGTGTGATTGATAATTTATTCTGAGCTTTAAATACAAAGGGCTTCAGCACCAGTTTAACACAGTTTATCTAGTATTATTTGGTAGTTGAGTTAATCTCCTACTGTGAAGCTTGAGGCTTCACAGTACTTGCTATAATATAACTAAGTAAGTAATAAAGTATTACCTGAAAGATTTCGCAATAAAGCTGAACGGAGGCGAGGGGTGAGCGTAGCAGCGCTTGCGACTCCCGCGCAGACATGCGACACCCCACCTCTATTGTCGATTGGCGAGTTCGGAACGTTATTGTCGTTTAATCCCATTACGAGGGATTTAGTAGAAATATTTAGAAGGGATGAAATTATGATGATAAAATATTATATTATTTTTATGGGAGTTTGCGGGACAGTGGCGTAGCGTGGGTTTCAGCCACAGAACAGATAAGAGATACTCTTTTGCCTGTTCTGTGGGTTCAGCCACCCGGGGCAGTTATAATTTCGCTGCAGTTTAAATTACTAAAACATACAGTAATTCTAAAGAACTTTTCGGCACGAACAATCATCATTATTATGTACCGACAGGGTCACAAATAAAAAAGCCATATACCGGATGACTTTTTTACCGTCTCGACAAAAATAGGGTAAATTAGGTGAACGGAGTAGAAGCCTATGGCATACCTAGTTTTTTTTTTAAAGCTTTGTCAGAAAAAATATCTAAGTATCAATAATAAATACTACAAATTCGATGTACGAGTAAACTTTTCATTTTAGAACAATAAAAACAGAAATTTTGAAAAAAATAATAAATTGGTTAAAAATATTGAAATTCAAATCATATGCAACCTGCATATGATTTGAATTTAGATTTTTTTTTAACAAAAAAAAAGGTATGTTATATTATCTGTGGCCATAGGCTTCTACTCCATTCACCTATTGTAGCCTATATTTTTCAAGACGGTTAAAAAAGTCATCCAGTATATGTCGCAGCCAACTGGTTGAATTAGCCATTTGGTCAACCGTTTAGCCATTTCATTAAACGCCACCATTCAATCAACGGCCTGACTGATATTCAGCCGATACGTCTAATAAAACATTTAATGAATTGGCTGGCTGATGCTTAGGCCATTTATACAATAGGGCCATGCAATAAGGTATTTCGGTAGGTCATTTAGATATATTATTTCATTCCAATTTAAAATGATAGTGTAAAGGTAACGCACCGTTCGTTCTTGAGAAAAACAAATTTTTGTAACTTAACCTCTAAACACTTTAAAGTTGCTTCTGCAATGGCTCCGGCACCCATCGCTCTTACGTGACAAAGGATAAGCACCCATGCTCACCTCCGCAGCTGCGGCTTGCTGGTCGCCAGACGACCATCAGCCTCAGCCGCTACGTCTTGCACGGGTGCCTATGCTTTGTTACAGCGGGCGGGGGTTGCCCTCCCATCGCGCCTCCGAATTTTTATATACACTTTATGGGTAGTAGCCAAAAGACTACGTGGAGTCGGGGTGTCCCAATTCTGTTTTGCGTAAACGCATTTGAACTGTGAGAAACACTAGAAATATTGTGGCTTGTCAACACCATATTGACAGTGTGGATTTCAGCGCCAGGTAGCAGAAATTGGAACTAAATGTACATTGAAATTTCTGGGCTAGGCAAGTAGTTTAACGCTATCGATCCAAGTAATTTGCCTAGCCGTTTGATTGAATGGCTGAATATCATTCAGGGGGCCAACCGCCACTTATTAAAGCAGTATTATTTTAATGTTACTTCAGTGTGAGAAAGAGATGGAGCTATACAGGACGTCTAGCTTCATCTCTTTCCCACACTCATGTAAGATTAAAATAATACTGCTTTAAGAGGTGGTGGTCTAGCTCCTGGTCGTTGATTGAATGGCGGCGTTTAGTGAAATGGCTAGCCGGTTGACCAAACTGTTAATTAAACAGTTGGCTGCGACATAAATACCCGGTAGGCCGTGAAAAGAGGTCCAAAACAACATTTTAGAAGCCTCTCTCCAAGGGTTTCCCGATCCCGAAACACCCCCATGTATGTTTAGCGATGGGTTTAAAGTTTTTAGGGAAATTCTCACTTGACTTGGGACTTTTTATTTTTCTCTTTGTGTCGCACTTTTAAAAATTATAAATCCTTTCCTTTCCTTTCCAATCCTTTTCCTTAATATTTTTCCTACGATCGATGAAAAAACTATCTGTGAACATCACTCAAAGTGACAAAAATTTAGCTCAAAGGGTTTGTTCGACAAGACTCGTTCTAGATTTTCTCTTTATAAAAAAAAAAAAAACAAAAAAGAAGAGTGGCAATGATCCCAAAGTATGTTTAAAAGATTCGCGATTTTTCATATTATTTATTTTACGAATTCTTTAAAATATACAACATTATTTTTCCTAATTATTATTTTTTCAAATTCTTATATTTCCGAATTCTTAGGTTTCTTAATTATTTATTGTCATATCACCGAAATTTTCCGAATGAGTAGGTACAGTTCGATACAAAATGGAAAATAAACGGATTGTCATATATTTTTTTATATGGGATAATCAAACTTAAACTTGAAATCAAAACCATTTATTATAGCAAACAAATCAAAGAAAGAAAAAGAAAGAGGTGTAAAATATGATAATAATTATAAAAAAAATAAAAAAAAAAAACAATTTAAATACAACAGCCGTAGCAGCTAAGAGATGACTAGTCGGAACTGATGATATCCGTTCACAAACATGACGCACGGATCGGCGCCATTTAGCTCAACCTTTTTGAAGGGAACCGAATGATCTGACACATGCACCACCATCAGCGAGACGTTCGGGTGAGCATGACATACTCACAAAGTCACAACCGCCAGGACACATTAAATCAATAAAGGACATACCTGTATATGATAGTTTCAAAATAGTACATAGTGCTCCTGCTCACATTTAAGTGTTACGCAAAATTATATAATAATACTAGCTGTTGCCTGCGACTCCATTCGCGTGAAATTTAGTGTTATGTTAATATTGGAATCTAACTTTACTTTTGTTCAAAGCACCGACATACCGAATTCTACTGTTTTATTTATTTATATGTTTATACATACATATAATATAACCAACCAATAATTATTGAAAATCTATATTTTCAATTAGTTCTCAGAGTCACGCTTTCATGACTGCCTAGTACTTTATAATCTTAATAATTGTTAGCCTACCCCCTAGATTTTATGTGCGCCTAGTACTTTTTGTAATATATTCTGTTAACCTACCCTCTCGATTTTATGCGAGCTTGGTTACTGTTCTAAATCTAAACTTAATGACTTTAAAGGCAAACTTTTGATATCTTGGGTTATATTTAACAATATACGAGTATATCTAGAGCCTATGATCGCTGATAATGTAGCTTTCTATATGTGAAAGATGATGTGGCTTTCTATATGTGTGATTTATCCATTAATCCATTTGATATTACTTATTAGAGGATTATATCCAACATAAGAATGCTTAAAATATAAGTGACATATAATTCCATCCAAAGAGTTTCATATGTATTACAAGTTGAATCATGTGTGGAACAAATCTGTTACAAAGTTTTTATTGTGATTGTACTTACATAAGGAAAATACAGAATGTGGACTAAAATGGAACATGTATTATTGAGAAAGTGTAAATAAATGAATATGAAAATATAACAATTCGGAAAAATAAGAATATGAAGGAATAAGAAACTGGACAATTTAGACTTCGGAAAGCGTCGCCGACACCGTTTAAAAACTTCCACGGACCTCAGCTTTCCAAAGCAATACAAATAATAAGTTGATACTTTTTCGGAACATTATTTGGAGAAATCGGAGTTCGCACATTGTTTTTCACACTTGGTAGTAAACTAAAGTATTGTATGTTTCCGCTTCTATCTTTTATGCTCTTCTTACCATCCAATTAAGCTGAAATTTGGCATACTTACATCGACTTCCCTGAAATGACTTACCCGTACTGTAACCTAATTTGCAGATTTTTTTATACAACATTATACATAATAATTTTTATATGATACAAGGATAGAAGTCATTCTCGTTGAATATTAGTTATAAACAATGCAATCAATTTCCTATGTAAGTATTTTAGTATTTTGACGGCGCCCATCCATTTGATTTAATCCAAATGGACTGACCGTGAGAGCCCAGCTTTAGACATTCAATTCATTTATAAAAAGGGGATTCCGCGGTTTCGTCACAGAATAAGTAGGTAATGAAAAATTTCGTGCTCATTTCAATCGATCCGAATCGTAGGTGCGACAAAAAATTAAAAGAAATGGTTAAAATTTTTAACAAGATATTATTATTATTTATTGTGAAATTATTCCGCCCCCTAGAAGTGCCACCCCTGCCGACCCCACTACGCTACGCCACGGTGACCGGCAGCGCCGGGAGGTATAGCGACGGTAGCTTCACCGTCAGGCGGATTAGTGACGGACGCTTCGACGCTAGGCGGGATAGTGGTGGGACCACCGGCCGGGTTAGTGGCAGACGCACCGGGCCGACCTTGCGCTGGACCTAAATTAAAGGATCGGCTAAGTATAATTTTTAGGGTTCCGTACCAAAATGGCATAAAACACCCGTAGGGTGCGACTTCGTCTGTCTGTCCTTCTGTCTGCAGAAGATATCAACTTAAAAATTTAGATTATGTAGTTATAAATAATGCTTGTCCACTAACTTAGCAATTAAAAGAATTAAAAAAGATAGTTATTTTCATTACAATAAAGGAGCCGAAATGGGGGATTGAAATAAAGTGGCCTTCTAAGTCAATGATACAGCAGTTTCATATTATTTTCGTTTATGACACTTAGTTTTAGACTTTTGATGCTAAAATGTCCGTCAAAATGCCATTCCCTTGTCTCCAAAGCGAAAAATCTGAAATAAATGTAAATATTACATGAAAAATAAAAACATATTTCTAACAAGCACAGCATTTAACAAATCAGCAAAAACTCTTACAAACAAAGTTAGATAAGTGGTCTCAAATTCAAGGTTACGGAACCGTCGGTGGGCGAGTCCGTCTCGCTCTTTGCCCTTTTTTTGGGAACGTTGTCATTTGGGCATTAAACGCACATTAAAAAAAATAAAAAATAAGAAGTTTATTGTTCAGAGGCCAGAACATCAAGCTACCCCAATGTGTCTAATTTTCCCAATTGAATATGAACCTTATTCCTTTGTGGTATAGTTGAAAATCTATCAAAGAAATTTGACAGATTGGGGTAGCTTGTTGTGCTGGCTTCTGTACAAGGGGAAACATATAAAACAAATACACTAAACATGATAGTACCTACAAGTGGTAGTTAAAATCAGGTTGAACAGCTGGCTCATGAAAAACTTGTATCTCAGGAGCCAAAATTAAAACGTTAAGAGGTCAATTAAGTACCTAATTTATGACTGGTAAAAGATCCGAGTGGGGTTCATCCGATACCGATACCGATACCGATATATCAGCAATATTTTGATTTTTCCGATATATCCGTATCGACGATATTTATTTACCGAGACATTTCAAATTTCGCACGTTTAAAAAACGTTAGTAAAGGCGCGGTGATGAATTGTAATGGCGCCTCTTCACAATTGGCGATCAAAAACATTCATACCCTATATCACCCTCTTTAGGATTATTTTTTAAATAAAATGTAACCTATGTCCTTCCCCAAGATGCCATCTATCTCCATGGCATATTTTAATGAAATCTGTTCTATGGTTTAGAGTTTTTCAGGTATTCGTCTATGATCGCCGATTGTGAAGAGACGCCATAAGTCAAGTGTAGTTGAGGCACGATTTATGCTCGGAGAATCCCTGCGTTTTATTTCGTAAAAATTAAGGAATTTCAGGCAGTTGAACAACAATCCACTTTATGCGCCGATGCTTTGAAAGAAGAAGTTGATAGATAGGTATCTCCGATCTCCCAATCAAGAGAAGCAGCTGCAGATCCTCACGGTTTCTGTCGCAATGAGGCTTTGTATCCCAACATAAAAAGTTTGGCGCAAAATTATGTACTTTAGTTTCAAAATGAGTTCTGTCGCTTCTGAGAGCCAACAGCAGGCCTCATTCAAACGGACTTGCGAAATCGCTTTTCTCCGCTTAACTTGAGATTAATGTTATGTTAAAAAAAAACACTTGTTACTGTTAATTATAATTATTAATAGAGAATATTTTTGTGATTCTTGTAAGTTTATTAAAATTAACATTATTTAATATTTTGTTTTTTTTTTTTAATAGTCAGTCCTTATAACAATCCGTATCGGTATCGGTATCGCCGATTCGTATTCATAAATATCGGTATCGGTATCGAATCGGCCAAGATGTGTATCGATGCATCCCTAGATCAGACGAATTGTCAACAAACTCAAAATAAAGAGACTTGTCAGCCAGCCCAGAAACTGCATTAGAAATGATTGATCTGTCTCCCACCTTTGCAGAAGAGCAATTTGTATAATTTCGCACTGATTGTTTGCCTGACAATCACTTCCCACATAGCTCGTTGTTAGACTTGACGTGATCACGTGACCGCTGCACCGTAATAGGCGCTGACGAGTGACTCAGCCGACAGGCGCGCGGCCGTTGACCCCGCTGCACTCCACTCACCCGACTACCAAGAGTAACCAGTGTCCAATGCACCAAAAATATAATATAATACGCATTAAACTTCCTTCTTGTCTGTAGCATTTGTAGTAAGAATTTCATGGTATTTCAACATCCTAATTGCGTTACACACTATCAATCGGAATTGGTTTTAGTTTGACAGTTCAACAAAAATCATTGCGTTATTTACATTGTCGAGCCGACAAGTTTTTATTATGAAGCAATGGATTTGCAATTTGGTTTTGTTTTCTAATTTGCATCAAAATGATTCAGATTCCGATTGATTGTGTTACGCAACTAGGGTGCAGTATTAACGAATTTAGATTGTAGTAAGACGGAGCAGAGATATAATGAGAGAGCAGAGATGGAATGAGTGAGCAAAGATAGAATGAGAGACCAGAGACAGACAGTGTAATGTAATGACTATGCCCACTCGTGGAGGCCGTTTAAAAAGAACCTGAGAATAGAGCATCCATTAACCTCGTCATAATAATTCCAGTTTTTCTTGTCAGTCAAATTTTACGACAAACATGATTGAAGAGTTCAGCGGGGTTTGACCCAAATTAAATGTGTAAGTCACAGGCACAGGTAGGCCAGCAAAAAGACTGTATAGTAAGAAAAGAAACATTGTCAAATAATGCTTGTAACAAACAAGCCTCGAGTTTTTAAGAGGATATTATTGAAGCGTGGTTTAGCTCGGTGTGTAAGTGAAATGGCGTTATGGCTGTCTAGTTTGACGCGAGAGAGAGAGAAGACTGTCACGCGCGTGGAACTAAACACGCTTCGTTTAAATGTAGATTTATGACAAACCGATCAAAACCTTGCAATAGTGCGTTAATAAGAGGCTAGGATTAACTCATTAATTAAGAGTAATAAACTACATCTTTAAGTGAATAAAATTATTAATTATGTACCTCAGACCAATAAAAAAGTATAATATATATAAATACTTTTTTATTGGTCTGAGTTATGTACATGCATCTTTTACTAAAGTTGTCGTTCTAATCATTAGAGGGTTACATTAGTGGATAGATAATTAAAAAATCGAAATGATTCACGTTTTATTTTATTTCAAAAGATGGCTTTTCTGTTTTTATTTAAAAAAATATGAATTTTATGATATAGAGGCGTGCGCAGGGAGCAGGACAGAGAAGGACCGAACGCTCAAGGTCGTTTGGTCAGGGAAGGGCCTTAAATCAATTTTTAGCATAATAAAGTTCTTAACATAGGTATTTAATTAGCTTCGATTTTTCTATCGGAAAAATTTCAAATAAGTAGTCATGTTTTGGTTTTAGTACCTGCAACAGTAGACAATGTAAGTAGTCAAATAACACCAACATGGAAAATTCAAATGATTTGACCATAAACATTTGGTTTTATAGGAATTTTAAAACACAAAATTACCTATCGTTGTATCCCCTTAAGCCACAATTCGAAGATGAGGCCAGCACCCTAATTGCGTAACACATTATCAAATACCACCACCAGTAATTTAAATGGTGTGCATAATAAAGAGTATTCTATTCTATTCATTATCAATCGAAGTTTGAATCATTTTGAAACAAATTGCTAATCCATTGCTTCATAATAATATGTTCATAAAAATTTGGCTGCTCGACAACTTTAAATAACGCAATGAATGTTGTTGAACTGTCAAAATGAAACCAACTCCAGTTGATAATGTTACGCAATTAGGGTGCTGGTTGTGCGTTTCGAAAGTTGGAAAGTTCAAAAATAGTTGTTAAACTACCGCGTATCAGCCAGCAAGCGTAGCGTGGACGCCCCCCAGCTAGATGGTCGTGGCTGGGACAGACTGGATGCAGAAGGCGGAGTACAGGGTGTTGTGGCGCAGCCTGGGAGGTCCTAAGTATGTCCAGCAGTGGACTGTGTGCTGCAGTAAAATATGGGAGCGTTTCAAAGGAATTCCTTTTTTGACACCTAAAACTAAATATTCAGTGTCACGTATTGAAAATTTGACCCAGTTCATCAGTCTTAGAATAAACCAAAGGCGGGGGGGGGGGGGGGGGGGGTGTATCTCTTTATCTGTTCTGTGGGTGTAATAGATGATGATCTCAGCCCGACTTAGATGATAAGGCTATCGCGATAAAGTGATACAGTTCTAAAGGACAACTCGATGATTAGAAAGATTCCAAGAATGATGGTGATAATGGCAGGTGGCAGGGCGCTTATCTATATATGTACAAGTACTCGTACAACAAGGTGTATTGTATAGGGGCTTGGTTGATAGAATAAGACACTACTGTCTGCTGGACGACAACCGTGGAATATCTTTAGTTCTCTGTCATCACTTCGTTTCATTCCTATACAGGGTCAAATTAAATTAGCTAGCGAAACTTTGCAGACGTGACGGGTGTTGATGAAAAAAAATATTTTGATGATTTTTTTTTTTTGGGAATCGCCACAACTTATAGTGTAGGTAGGTAGGTAGCTACCTTACTTTTTTGGTTATTTACTTTGAAATATCAGTTTAAACATCTGTTTTTTATTTGTGTAAACTTCACAGATGTGATGGGTGACACGACAAAACAAAAAACAATGAGCCGTCGCGCGTCGCTGGACGCCTTGTCGATGTGAAACATCGAAAATATTTTGTATCAAAAATAGTTTATTAAAGAACATAATTAAGGCATACTTAATCAAACATTTAAAGAAAATGTTACTTATTTAAAAAAATAAATATTAGTTTAATATAAGTCAATCTGCGTAGCCTTTTCCCAACCATGTTGGGGTCGGCTTCCAGTCTAACCGGATGCAGCTGAATACCATTATTTTACATGGAGCGACTGCCTATCTGACATCCACAACCCAATAACTGGGTAATACGATACCCCTTGGTAAGACTGGTTGTCAGACTTTCGGGCTTGTGACGACCCGTAACGACTGTCAAAGATCCACGAATGACAGCCGAGACCAACGGTTTAACGTGCTTTCCGAGGCAAGGAGGAGTCTCGGTATGTAAAGATGGTCACCCATCCACTGACCAACCCCGGCAAGCGTAGCTTAACCTGATGGATCGACCCGTGCGGCTGTTTTTACTTAGCCACGAGCTCCTCTCATTAGTTTAATATAAGTACTTACTTAAATTAATATCGTAACTTTGCGAGAGAGTCGCACGGTTACGAGTTTACTTTTTTATATTTCTGTGGAGTTTACGAATCGAGCGCGTGGCGACGCTGTTGGCTTAGCATGGCGAAGACGCCTCGCCACGCCAACAGCCGGTCTGACCCGCCGCATTAGATGTTTCACATCAAAATAACTGAGGTTCTCAACTCATACTTCAAGTAAGTCTTAACTACACTTCCAAAGGTCGTTGACCCCAAACAAAACATCATCAATTTTTTTATTGGATCGTGTTTAGATATCGTAACCCATCACGTCTGCGGAGTATCGCTAGCTAACTTAATTAGACCCTGTATATGGATCTTTTGGCGCTCGAATGACATTGACAGTGGGGCGCTGCTGGTAAACATTTGTGCAAATTGTTTTGTTTTGTGCAAGATGGCGGAGTTAGTTCTGATTTTGGCCGCGCGCCAAAAGTGCATCGTACGGTACCGTTGTATGTTTCGATTGCGGAAGTTAAAGTAATCATCAAATCTAACGAAAATTATGGCAAAATCATTCAAATTTATCTAGAGAATTTTGGTTTTTTTTTTTTTTTTTTTAAATATAATTTTTATTAAGTATAAGTTTTTTTTTTTAATTATCCAAACCCTTAAGATGGTCTTCCAAGAAATTCTCGAAAGATGTACCGCAGTGCTCCACGAATTCAAAATTACCACATTTGGAACAATCCTCATAGGTACATTCCTAGATCCCAGCATTAGCATTAATCTCTCACGATTTCAGTACCCAAGAGCAACGGAGCTGCGCACGCGCCGCCCAAACCGCATTCTATTCATCGCCATTGCTGTCAGTGAAAGTTAAAGCCTTTCACGAGCCCGCCACATTTTTCAAAAGATTTCTATTAGCACTAGTCACGGAAAATCTTTGTGCTCTATCAACGGTAACGAAATTATCTAGATTAATGATAATAATCAGCCTATAACATTTCCACTGCTGGGACTCAGGTGGTAGTGGATTACGTCCCACTCCCTCTCATAGAGAGGTGGTATGTTAGTCTGTGAGAGGGAGTGGGTCGTAAAGTCGTAATCCTTCACGCGGACCCAGAGTGCGGGTGGATTTTTAATAGTGGAACAAAATAGGTTCTCCCAGTGTGAGTCATATGAATCAGAAGGAATTTCTTGTTTTTATACGACTATTAGTTTTACCCGAGCTTTTTCCTTCGTCTGTGTAAAGTGTGGTTATGTAAAGAAAATAACCACACTTTTGCACTTTTTCAATGTTTTTCGTTGTTATTTTCATCATAATGCTTGTAAATAAAAAAACTATTGTGTATAAACTATTAGGTTGGGGAAAAAGTCTTTTCGCATTACAGTATATATGAACTTAAAATAAAATCTCTTTGGCTATACTATTTGTATCTGGCTGGTTTTGGTATCATTGAAAGTTTAAATTTTAAAGAACATAATTCCTAATTCAAATTAGGAAAATGTGTGATTTTCATTTGTTTTTCGTACTGTCAAGATGAGTGAATCTAATGAATACAAAAAAGGTAAAAATGCAACGCAAGCCGCGAAAAAAATTTGCGATGTTTATGGACCCGATGCAGTGTCTGTGAGAGTAGCACAAATTTGGTTTAAGCGTTTTCAATCCGGAAATTTTGATGTCACCCTTGGTTGACTGGTAGAGAATGCCTAAGGCATTAAGTCCGCCTTTGTACATTTTAAGTGCGAAAAGTTTAAATAAATAAATAAATAAATAAATTTTGATGTCAAAGATGCACGTCGTTCTGGTCGCCCTATTACGGATAAAATGGATGCCATTTTTGAAAAAGTGGAGCAAGATCGGCGGCATATCAGTAGTTACGACGTAGCTGAAGAACTGGGAATTGACCACAAAACAGTTTTGGCGCATTTTAAAAAACTGGGTACACAAAAAAGCTCGATATTTGGGTACGTCATGAGCTCACTGAAAGAAACTTAATGAACCGTGCACTCATTTGTGATTCTTTATTACGATGTAATGCAACCGAACCATTTTTGAAGAAGCTGATAACTTGTGATGAAAAGTGGATCACGTACGACAAGAACGTGCGAAAAAGGTCGTGGTCAAAGGCCGGTCAGGCTTCACAGACTGTGGCGAAACCCGGGTTAACTCGCAACAAGGTGATGCTGTGTGTGTGGTGGGATTGGAAGGGCATTATTCATTATGAGCTGTTACCACCAGGCAGGACCATCGATTCTGAACTCTACTGCGAACAACTAATGAGATTAAAGCAAGAAGTTGAGAGAAAGCGGCCGGAATTAATCAACAGAAGGGGTGTGGTTTTTCATCATGGTAACGCTAGACCTCACACATCTTTAGCTACTCAGCAAAAATTAAGAGAGTTTGGCTGGGAGGTGTTAATGCATCCACCGTATAGTCCTGATCTTGCACCTTCAGATTTCCACCTGTTTCGGTCTCTTCAGAATTCTTTAGGCAGTGTCAGGTTAACATCACGAGAGGACTGCCAAAACCACTTCTCGCGGTATTTTGATCAGAAGTCCCAAAATTTCTATAGCAATGGGATCATGTCCCTACCTACAAGATGGCAAAAAGTTATCGATCAAAATGGTACCTACATAATTTAGATAAATGTAAATAATGTATATTAAAAAATGTTTTGAATTTTCTTAAAAAATGCGAAGAAACTTTTTTCCCAACCTATTATATTTTAATAAATGAATCATAATAAAAAATTACTCGACAAGAGGGAACTTTACGAATTTATTATTTGGAGCCAACTTTACCATATAGTGTTTCCATTATGTATACTGTCTAGTATATATCCCCAATAATACCAATTATATTTCCTTAGATTTTAATTTAATTGTTTACTACTTCAAACAACGGTTATAAAAACGTGTTTGTGTGAATAAAAAGCCCCATTTTATTTGTAAGTAAACAAGCCGCGATGGGATGAAGAACTTCCATACAAATTTTCATACTGCCCACTTTCGTTATACAGAGTCAAATTAAATTAGCTAGCGAAACTCCGCTGAGCAGACGTGATGGGTATCTTTCGTTCTCGCAACAAGATCTTCTGGAGCTCTAACACATTTTTCCAGAAACGGAACTTGATGTTTGGCAGAAAATCACGCTTGAATATGCTTATGTTCGGCCTAGAATATGGGCTTCCGACATAGCTGACTTACAGCTGATAATCTAAAATACTTTCTCACTATCCCTATATTGATTTACTGATGCTATTTTCTATTTGTATTTATTATAAGTAATTAAGGTATTATGGTACACCACTGACTACCTACAGTATTGTCTCTCCTTCTTCCCTCCATCAAAAGGTTGTCTGTAAAAGATCACTTTTAGCGATAAGACCGCCCATTGTGTCACCCTATGTAAAATTTCAACATTAATGTCTGTAATTTTTATGATCTGCATAATAGAAAAAAAAAGCATTTAAGTCCTTCAGACAAAAAATTCCATAGGCAAGGCAAGGTTGTTAGTAACAAGAATTTTACTTTTATCTTATGTTAGTAATTTAAAAGTAAAAAAAAAAAAAAAAAAAAAAAAAAACATGACACCGTCTACCCCTGCACGCGTGATTACAAAAGCCTGTTGATTTCGGCCAGGTACTTGGCCCAACCACTCGGGCTTTTAAAGTAGACACACACACACTTTAATCCCCAGAGATCTAGTAGAGTAGATCAGCGGTTTACTCTAACTACACAAGCCCGAGTGTCTCCGCCAGCGTGTTTGTCTCTAACAGGGAATTGTAGGTGCAGGTATATTTACACTAAAACCCAGTGTTACGCAAGAGTCCAACCGGCCTCTATAAGACGAATTCAAAGAGATATAAACGGGAGAAATCGAATCGAATTCAGTCTGGACGCCCTTTTAATGAAGAAACTGCCAAAAGAGCTCGCAAAAGGCCTCATAATGTAAGCCTAAGTATTGATTTAGGACAGTATAGTATAGGCTAGAAAAGTGAATACTAAAATAAGTAAGTAATTACATTCTTATGATTGATAGTAGATTTTTCAAAAAAGTGCAAAATTAACAATACATTCTTAATTTACGTAGACTTGAATTGATGTCTTACATTAAATTTATAAATCTGCAGAAATTTTTGTTTTGTTTTCTTTCAATAAAACTTCACACTCCACCGTCTACACCTGCCTCTTAGGGTTTTGTAGTGGCATCATTATAAAACGCCGACTGTTGATTTCGGCCTCTTGACTGGCCGAAACACTGGGGATTAAAGTCTAGTTTAAAAACCCGAGCGTTTGGGCCAAGTACCTGGCTGAGATCAACAGGCTTTTATAATCAAGCCCCCTGCACAGTAGGCTCATCGGTCTCGCAACTCAGAGTATTAAGTATCTATCTATTCAATTTTATACAAAGAACACTCAAAGAACATTACGTTTCTGAAAAGATCGAAGCTTTCACTATAGTTTTCGATTTTGGTAGGAATAACAAAAAACCGGCCAAGTGCGAGTCGGACTCACACACGCAAGGGTTCCGTACCATATATGTTTAACAATCGCAAAGATAACTTTGTATTTCATAATCATAGTGTGAATTACAAGGTTATTTTTTGTAGTTGCAGAGTACCTTTTAGATCACTGAAAAAAATTGTTTCAGTGCTGATTAAATGAAACATTCAGTAAACATTTCAGTAATTTATTTTTTTTTAGTTATTTTATTTTTAGTCATTTTACATAGAGCAACACTGAAGCTGTGCTTAGATCATTTCGATAATGTTCATAACTTAAGTAAATAAAACTCATAAACTGAAACTTTGGAGCATTGTTTTGAGAATATAACGGAGATGTTGACGTTTGACGTGTCGAGCACTCGAGCCGTGCCCCTATTGGCCGTGGGCTGCCCGTCACTTGCTTGCGTCACCGCCGCGCCGGCAACCGATGAGATGGATAAGCACGATCGCGGCGCGCGCCATCAACAAAACAATGTTCTTTACTGTCGAATTTAGCCTCGCTTGGCACTCTGTTACATGGAGATTTTTTTCTAAACGAGCCGCCTAAAAATAGATAACAAGAAAATTGAATACTCTACCTATTAAAAATATTTTCTTCCTAAGTGTTATTTTTGGGGTTCCGTGCCCGAAGGGTTCTAAACGGAGCCCTATTATTAAGCCTCCGCTGTCCGTCCGTCTGCCTGTCACAGGGCTGTATCTCTTGAACCGTAATAGGTAGACAGTTGAAATTTTCAGATTGTGTATTTCTATTTCGGCTATAACAACAAATAATAAAAATAAAATAAAGTTAAAAATTAAAGGAGGTCGGTCCCCATACTTACAATAAACTTTTCATTTTGATAAAAAAAAAAAATCTTGCCTGTGGGGTGTCATTGTCTAGAACTCATCGAGTAGAGTACAAAAATATTTTTTTTTAAATTTTTTTATCTTCATAAATGAAGAAATAGGGGGCCGTAAAAGTTGTCAGTTTTAGATCATTTTTGTGTAGGTAAGAGCTCTATCGCAACAATGAAACAAGTTAGCAATTTAATACTTCTGTTTATCATGTTTAATTTTTTTTTAAATAAATTTAATCGCCCATATTTAATCAACAAATACTAAAAAACGCCGATTCTTATGGTATTTTGTTTAAATATGGGCGATTTTCTGCAACTGCAAAAAAATATTCACAGTAGCATTATGAAATACAAAGTTATCATTGCGATTGTTAAACATCTAGAATACGGAACCCTACGTGTGCGAGTCTGATTCGCACTTGGCCAGTTTATTTTTTTTGGTGTAGATAAAAAAATCTTTTAATACCGAAAAGGTTTGACCGAATTGAAACACGACCAAACAGAGCGTTTATATTTAGAAAGTAAATGATTTGTGTAGGTAATTGAATTTTTTGTCCCTGAAGTTGAAGTGGGAGACTAGAGGCTGATATTATAATGATTATACTATAAGGTATAATATTGTCGCTGGAACATGAGACGGAAACGGAGAAAAACATTGACCCGGGAGCGGAAATCGTCGTCACAATTCGTAGGCCGAGTGAATCCATAGATACACTCTGCCTACGAATCCTACGACTCGGCCTACATTTGAAAATACCTACCTCAAACATAGTGTCTATACCTGCCACAAACAGTGAGGCACACACGTTTTTGCTGTGAAAAAAGTACGGTTTATTCGCCGTGTGCAGACAGGGTCGTCAGTGCTGTATGGATCACTAAGGAAGTTGATTGACAGACTAGTTTTTTTCTACGGCGCGGCGCGGTTTATACGCCTACCACTGTTTGTCCATCGTACCGGGAACGGCACCCTAATTGCGTAACACACTATCGATCGGAATCGGTTTCATTTTGACAGTTCAACAACATTCGTTGCGTTATGTTGCTGAGCAGACAAATTTTTCGAAAATTGCGGCGCCGATATAGCGACCGTCATTTACTTTGGCCGAATAATCTCATTTCTCGTTGAAGTCCTGTTTCCCGGTGGCATATAAGCAAAGTCCACCAACTTTGTGACTTTGTGTTTGAGTTTTGAATGTGGCTTCTGATTGGTCATTAAACTCCCATAGTAGCCTTTGTCTACAAAATCCACCAATTGAGTTTGAAACAACCTCTTATTGGTTGTTAAACTCTCATAATGGATTTTGCACAAAAATTGCAACTCTGAAGATGGAATTTGTATTCACGCGATCTGTGGTAGATTTTGTCAAGAAATGATAACTGTGCTGGTATAGCTATATAGCGTAATATAACAGTTATATGAAAACTGTCGGAGTGACCTAATTTTAGGGTTCCGTACCTCAAAAGGAAAAAACGGAACCCTTATAGGATCACTCGTGTGTCTGCCTATCTGTCTGTCCGTCTGTCACAGCCAATTTGCTCCGAACCTAATGGACCGATTAAGTTGAAATTTGGTACACATATGAATTTCTGTGACCCAAACACGGACGGGTAAAGTAAATAAATGAATTTTGAATATGAAGGTCACTTTTGGGGGGCAAATAAGAAAATTAAAAAAAAAAGATTTGCAAACTATACCGTGTGACATATCAAATAAAAGGGTTTCCTATGAGGGTTTCAAATATATTTATTTTTATAATTTAAGTTATTTAAGAAAATAGACGAAAATTGACCATTCCCCCCTTTATCGCCGAAACTACTGAGCCTAAAATTTTGAAAAAAAAAAAAAAAATACAGAAAATAGATCTTTACCTGTAGATTACAGGAAAACCTATAAGACCTGTGGTCTTAAAATAACATGGAATATTGTGAGTACAAACTTACATTTACAGTTGGAATGTATGGGAGAACATGTTTTTCAACTACAATGTTATTGGATCTTTGATCACGAATGAGGGCAGCTGCCTTGAGGGAATCCGCCGTCGTACTGGCCAAAAGCGCAATGAACAGTCTAGGGAAAATTTGGAAGAACCGTGGCATCCGTCGGAGTACCAAAATACGACTGACCTGTGCTCTAGTTTTTCCACCTTTTTATATTTTATATATATTTAAACGTGGTGCATTAAGAGCCGCGAAAGCAGTAAGATCATAGCTTTCGAGATGTGGTGTTGGCGGAGGCTGCTTCATAAACCTTGGACCACCATGAGAATGAATGATTCCATACTGGAGGCACTCAACATCATCAAACGACTATCTACAATATGCCAGCAGCATGCACTTAGCTTTTTCGGAACATATTAGACTGGAAAGGCTTAGTTACTGTGCCGGGTGGAAGGAAAACGCGCTGTACGCAGAACACCGGCAAGATGGTCAGAAGCGGTCAAGAAGGCTGTTGGAGGCAGGATTTACCGAGCGGTCCACGCTGCAGAAGATCGCATAGCTTGGAGACGAGTCTTATGTGGTCGCGATCCTCAGAATTGTGGAAACGACGAAGAAGAAGAAGAAGAAGTACTAAACACTTAAATATTTTATGTCAGTGACAAACAAATAATTTCCTGAAAGAAAACTCACTCAAATTATTATTCTCTACAGGAAAAATAATAATTTAATATATGTTTGTGTTTTATTAATTTTACCCTATAAGTAGGTATGTAATATAAACCAGTCAGTGAGACGTCGTGGAGATCACGTACGCCCGCCGGCGCTGCTGCGCGGGCGCCGCTGTGGAACCAAATTACAAATAATTACCTACTAAACGTTTTTGTTTCTTGCAGCTGTCCTCGAGTTTGATCATTTAATTAAATACAAATAAGGCCTATTGCGCACTCGCGTGCGTGTTCTTACCGAAAAATCTGTGAAGTATGGAATGTTATAGAAGTGCGCCAATAGCAGTACTATTATTTTATTCTGTGCCATTGCGATGAAAAAACAAATATAAAAAAAAAATGAAAAATTAGCGATGATTCTACTGCACGTAAGTATTCTGTACCTAACGCAAAAAGATTATGAAGTACTGCGCACTGCAGTAAACAAAACACACCGAAACACCGACCAAGCAGTAGATAATATCCTTTTGTATTTTGGATACGCCTCTAAATCTTTATATCTTACAAAAAAGTAGTCCATTAAGCCTTAAGGCCGTCAAGGGATGCACCTGAAACTGGGTACGAAAAACGTGCATTTTTTTACCGCCAATGCGCGGACCCGTGACAGCGATTGTTATGAGTTTATGACCATAGCTGCGTAGGTAGGTAAGGCGGAAATACCCAACCCCATTCCACTGCACCGCGTGCGTACTATAAACCGATGTACGCACGGACGTAAAAATATCGCGGCGATTTTTTTTCGCGCACTGGATTTTTAACGCTCTGCTTAGCGCCGAGAGTGCAAAATCCAACAGTGTGTTTTTTCGACGCGCTAGAATGTACTCTGTTATTGTTAAGTTGGATTCTCAACGCTCGGCTCAACAACGAGAGATGAAAATCCAGTGCGCGATAAAACCCCGCCGCGATTTTATTACGCCCGTGGGAACGGGGGCTAAGACTGTTTGTCCACCACACCGAGAACTGATGTCAACGAGAGAACAGGTGACGGGCGCCGCAGTAGCGACAGTATTTACTATGGCACCGTCTTCTGTTTTCTCGTTAACGTCCCGTTCCCGGTGCGGTGAACAAATAGTGATAGCCCTAACAAGTCAATAAGTTTTTGGTTTGGTTTGTTATGTTTTTCTATTGCATCAGGAATTCGGGATGATCAGAGACAGACGAACAGACAGAAGGCGTAAGCTTGCGCTTAGCGTGATGTCGGTTGTCATCGCGAACGACATGGTGCTACTGAACGCGTCAGTCGGCACTATTAGCCACAACTGAATGTTACGTAACTGAACATGGGCTAATGTTTAACGTTTACCGCGGACCCGGTCAGCGGTCAGAGAAGTCATCAGTACATTGTTTTTGAGACGAGGACCAAATACCATCTTGATTTGCCTCTTATTAGATAAATTATCTGTTCTGTGATGCTGATGATGGCTCCAGTAATGGCTAGCTCTAACAGGGTTCTGAAAATGATTGCTGACACAGTGGAATGTCGTATGTCTACTAACACTTAGTTTTAAGGCCAATATTACTAACCTTATATGAGTCTTCGCTCGAATAAGATTTTGAATTCGAATTTAATTCTTATCTTGGTAAGGTAACGTATAAATTAGAATGATTGCCGAGAGTTTTATCAAACTCACGGCATTTATTTTAATTTAAACTTTATTACAATGAGATAAAAGTTACATTGCAATGACTTAAAAATGGTTTTACGTCGATCGTGAATGCCCTACTACTCCTACTACTGCCCTCAAAACAGCCGCAAAAAATCGCGCGCGCTGTAGACACGCTGTAGTCGCGCGATTGATTGCGGCCACATGTGAAGACACCTGCAGCCGACGTTGACACGGACGTAAAAAAATCGCGGTGATTTTTTTTTCGCGTATTGGATTTTCAACGCTCTGCTTAGCACCGAGAGTTGAAAATCCAACACTACGTTTATTCGACGCGCTGGGATGCAGTCTGTCGATGTTGGGTTGGATTCTCGAAACTCGGCTTAACACCGAGAGTTGAAAATCCAGTGCGCGATAAAATCCCGCCGCGATATTTTTACGTCCGTGCTTGTAGGCTTAGGCTTAGCAATACGTTCCCGTTGAAATAAGTAAGTATTTGTGTGTGTAAGAATCCATTTTTTTCCGTGGGGAAATCCTCATGGATACCCTCCGTCTGGGAAGAACGGAGGGTTATGTCGGTATCCTATCGAGTAAAACCCTACCTACAGTAGGTACCTTCCACTACCATGAGTCGGGGGCCCAAGACATACCTACTCGTACATTCGCCGCATTCCTAAACGTACTTACTGAAAAAAAATGCGCACTTACCAATACTAACGGCTACGAGTCTCAGGCGTTTCATGTGGCAGTGGTTTGGGAACCACTGGAGGTTCTTTTCCAGGTGGTAAAGGCGGCTCTTCGAGTGGTAACCAACCCCTACCGTAAAAAAATAAAAAAATAAAATTATGTTTCTAGGCAAAATAGGTACCTACATGACCCTATCTAATGCCCGAGCCACAATAACATCAACGTCAATGCCCTTCATCGCCATAAACATCGCGGTAGTTAAATTCAGTCAAGATTCGGTCAAATTATCGCGGTAATGCGGCGGCCACATTAACGGGATATGCCGTTGATTATCGCGTTGAACGGCGTTAGCCGTAGGTGTAGCCACCACTTACCGCGATAATTTGACCGAATCTTGACCGAATCTAACTACCGAGATGTTTACGGCGTTTATGGGTATTGACGTTGACGTCAAGCGGTGGCTACACCTACGGCCTACGTACTTCATCGCGATTATCAACGGCATAATTATCCCGTTAATGTGGCCGCCACATCACTGGGTATGTAAGTATGGATGTCATTATTTTCAAAGATTTGCACAGTTTGGAGATTATCACTAATGTCCGGGCTACACCAACGGGAAACGCCGTTGATTATCGCTATGATGGACGTAGGCCGTAGGTTTAGCCACAACTTATCGCGATAATTTTACAACGGCATTCATATTGCCGATTGACGTGGCGATAACTCGGTGGTGGCGTTCAAGTGTGGCCACTCAACTTATCGCGATGATCATCGGAATAATTACCGTGATGTTTATGGCGATGATGGGCATTCACGTTGACTTTGGTGTGGCCCCGACATTACAATGCGTGCCACGAAAGATGAGACTTGACGAGCGCAGTATCGCACCTCCCGCGCTCTTTCCGCCGCCCCGATGACGCCCGGTCCCTTCCCGTCTCAGACCTCATACCGCTAAAGAGACCTAAATCAGAATAATCAGAATCAGAGAATTATAATCTACTGTACAAGTCAAACTACGTGGTGTCAAGTCTCATGTTTCGTGGCACGCATTGTACAGTGGGCTGCATCAATTGGGTACCCCAGTTGTATTAAAATTTTAATACAACTGGGGTACCCAATTGATGCAGCCTACTGTACATAACCAGCTAGACTTGTAGCGGCCTTCTACGACATCCAAGAACAGAGGCTTCATCATACCATTGAGACAAGAACATGGGAGTTTTTAATTTCTATAAATATCGCACATGGTTTGTAACTTTTTCTTGGAAAGTGCAATAAATAAATATTTGTTTGGCAGTAGGTCACCGGCTGTACATACAATGCACTCACTACCTACATACTGTTTACTGTGTAGTTAGTACCTAGACTCTGTCTTTCGAGGTTTCACTTCGAAAACTAAGGTGGTAAACGAGTGAGTTTAAGGCGCTATGACCCTACAGAGACCTCGCTTACTAGTTTTTTGAATCCATGGGAAATATAAAAAAACAGTATTATAAAATTCTGAAAAAGAGATATATCTTATGGCGGATAGCCAACCGCTTTTATTAACACGATTGGATTTTATTTTGCTGTATAGAAAAAAATCCCAAAGTTGCCCCTTTTCGTAATGTTTAATTAATCTCATAGCTGCAAAACAAACGTTTTTTTCTTATTTTTTACATAAACTAGAAGGTAGTAAGATTGGTTGGCACAATTCGCTGAGTTTGTCGTGATAAAATGATTAAAATAATTACCAGCGTCACCGACCCGAGCGTGACGGTACAGATTCGTTCACTGTTCAGAAAGAGCGCAGTGCGCTTAGAAGAAGTTTTCACTACAAAAAATAAAATAGAAGCCTTGTTCCGATCGCTTTGTAACCTATGAAAAACAAACAAAGACCATAATAATATATACATGGTGTAACAGAAAGGTGGTTATTTATTCTGTGATGTGGTACAGACCATCAAACTGAACAACTTTCTCCATGGGACCAACATCGTAATCGAGAAAACATTATAAGCCGTCCCATACATTTTTGAGTCGAGTAGTTAATGATGCTTTGTACGGGACAGCTGATATTTTTTTATCAGCCTAACCTACCTACCTAGCCTAGCCTAGCCTAGCCTACCTAAGAAAATAAAGTAAAAGCCATGTTCCTAATACCAACAAACAAAGATAATATCATCGAGATATAAGTACTAACGTACTAGAGAAGACACCGTAAATTCCTACTTTGTCTCGTTCAACTGCGGCGATCGCGCCGCACCGTCGTCGCCGCACCTGACTCACTCGCTCTCTAGCTCTTTCGCGCCTAGTACTTCCGACAATAATAAATTAATTCATAGAAAAAATCGACGAAAAATGCCTTGGTGTGTGTTGAGATATTGTACTAATAATTCAAGGAACACGGCAAAGTGCAAAGGAATTACTTTTCATCGGTAAGTAAACTAATTTCCTTGTTTTACAAATTAAATAATTACCACGCGCCATATTGTATTGTTTGTCATAGACTAATCAAACAGAGTGCAATGTAGGTAGATTAGACTGGCATTACGGTGAAAATATCGTATGTTGTGTTTTTAATGTTGATATTAATATTTAGTTTTTTAAACTATCGCACTTTAAACAGATAATTAATTTAATAAAAATTAATAAATATACTACTATTCGTTTAAAACATGAAGCAAAAACAGATCAAAGCGTTGATTATTCCACAAAAAGGCAAAAGATGACTAAACTCATATTATTTAAGGGTAACTAAATAAAACATATCAAAAAAATAAATTGTCTATTATTTATGAAATAAACCCTGTAGGCAAAATACCTACGTTGTCCATTCTGTAGTACTCCTGTCATAGTCTATAGGGAAGACATGTTGTTGCACTTTGTCGAAGAAAACGCGTAAGTGCCGTGATTTACATGGCGCTTAAGACCTTTTTGCCGAGAATAAATACACTTCCGCAGCAAATCTAGCGCTGTGGTAAATTAGTTACGGTTTAGACGAATTGTTATTATTTTAGCGCTGCAGCGAACTAAAGATTCAAATTACGAAGAATAGGACAATTCAGTTATTTGACGTAGCTTCTCTAGTACGTTAGTACTTATATCTCGATGGATAATATCATAGATATATGAAAGAAGGAGATATGCCCGGTAGTTGAAAATGTATCAGAACCCGATGTCGCTAGGTTGGCCCCACCACCGCGCCACTACTACACATGTAGTTCACTAAAAGCAATAGATACAAAGTCGCGCACACACTTGCAATTCATAAATCAGAACATACTACACAATCAATTATAAACCTTAACTCGTCACACACAGCGTGCATTTACCATGCACCGTACAACTTACTCACACAAAAACATCTGGCGCTATTATTGTGTTGTGCAAAAAGCAATTTATTTTACATATACGCTAGTGATTGACTAAATCGGAAAGTTATCGATACTTCCATTTATTACTGTACAAGAAAAATTTGGGGTCCTGAAAATAAAATAAAAAATGATATGTCCAGAAAGTATTATATGTTTTTTTAGCGACCTTCCACAGGAGTGGAAGGTCGCTAAGGTTGTTCCTATCCACAAATGTGAAAATGATACTGTGGTGAGTAACTATAGGCCAATCTCGATCTTATCATCTTTTGCTAAAATCTTCGAGTCATTGGTGTGCCCCTACTTACAAAACCACCTCAGGAAATATCTCAGTGAGAGCCAGCACGGATTTGTCAAAGCAAGATCAACTTGCACCAACCTGGTCGCTTTCACTGAATTTGTCACTGAGGCCTTGGACTCTGGCAAACAATTCGATGTAATATATATGGACTTTAGTAAGGCCTTCGACCGAGTTTCACATAAAATACTCTTGCAAAAGTTATCAGCATATGGCATCACCGGTACCTTGCTAATGTGGCTAAGTTCTTACCTCAAAGAACGTACTTTCTTTGTTGTGGTGAATGGCTTTAAATCTAGTGCTCGAAATATTACGTCTGGTGTGCCGCAGAGCTCCCATGTCGGCCCGGTGCTTTTTAATATTTTTAATAATGATTTGCCTACTTGTTTTCGATTCTCTGCAAGTTTCATGTATGCAGACGACTTGAAGCTTGGAAGAGTGATAGACTCGATTAATGATACCGCGTGTCTGCAGAGAGATCTCAACAGTTTGATGGAGTGGTGTGAGTGTAACGGCATGCACTTAAATGGCAAAAAATGCTTCCACATCAGATTCTCAAGAAGAGTTCACTTAATTGAAGGTGTATATCGTATTGGCAATGAAATTATTGAAACCGTAGACCAAATGAAGGATTTAGGCGTAATATTTGACCGTAAGCTCACCTTCCTCCCGCACCTTGAGAGTATCATTAAAAAGGCATCTAAAATGTTGGGCTTCGTCATTCGGAACGGAAAAATCTTTCGCAATAGCAGGCCCAAGATAGTGCTGTTTAACAGCTTGGTTAGGAGTACCTTGGACTATTGCAGCGTGGTATGGAGGCCACATTATGCGACACATTCGCTTCGACTGGAAAGGATTCAGAAGCGGTTCATGTGGCACTTGGTATATAGTTCTAGCAGAGTAAAGAAAAAGGCATCATACGCGGATAAATTGACGAAATTTGGCATGACTTCCTTGTCTTGTCGAAGAGAATTGTCAGATTGTCTATTCATATACAAAATTTTGAATAACATGATAGACAGTCCTATATTTCTGAGCAGGATTAATTATAGGGTCCCTGCTAGATATCCCCGCATTCGTATCACCCCTTTCTATCCTCCACGCCGAAAAACCGTGTACGGAGCTAATTCCCCGCTGCCAAGAATGTGTAGGCTCATGAACGAGTGCAGTGATCTAGTTGATGTACATAAGGACTCACTTGGTCGGTTCCGATCTATACTTCTTGATCATTTGTCTCGCAGGTGATTTTTAATTATTATTATTATCCTAATTTTATTTTTATTTTTTTTTAATTGTAGCGCGCTCATTATTATAATTTTTTTTCCCTTTTCATTATTTACTTTTTGTCAATTATTAAGGAGACGGTTGTATCCCTCTTACTTTGTTGTATACAATTAAAATTAGACTGTTTAAAATTTTAGGATTGTTCACCCAGTAGGTAATAATAAGAAAATGCTGTATTTACCTATAATTGTTTGTTACATTTAGTTCTTTATTTTTAGTTGCTTCCTGTATTTTTTTTAGTGTATACGAACGTTGGTAAATCTAAATAAATAAATAAATAAATAAATATGTTTTAAATTAAAAAAAAATGTATATTAAAAAAAAAAACACGAATCAATAAATTAAAACAATCCGGTTAAGTTGGTTTAGGCTGTGAAACCATAGGAATTGTTGAACCCTGTTATGATGTGTTTACTCACTGACCTGTAAAGTGGAGGTATTTGTTCAGTACTTGACGTACTCTTAATTTTGGGATTGCCCATTCAAAAAGCCTGCGAGTTTTCTTTAGAGGCTGGAACATTTCTGCCTTAAAGTGAATTGAGCATATGGTGCTACATTTTGTTGGGAACCAGTTAGGTGGCCTTCCTGTGGCATCAATCCATTATTTTTTTGTATTTGTATCTTTTGGGAAGCTAAAAAGGTACTTTATGAACTTATTTATCATTTACATAATAAGTATCTTAAGCTATAGTCTATATAGTCTATAGGAACTAGTTGGCCGCTGAGACAGGGGTGAGGCGGCGGTTCGCAACGCACGTACTGAGTAATGCGCCCCCGCTCCTCCATCCCACCGCTCACATACCTAAGGCGCGATCAACTAGTTCCGCGCGGTCTATACTTCTTAACCTCACGATGAGTAAGCAGGTAGCAGGCAACAGGCGAATAGGCTTTTGTTATTAAAAAAAAACCCTTAGTTAAGAAATAGTTAAATATATGAAAACAAACACATGCCATACTCATGCATAACAAATAAATAGCATGAATATGTTGACTTATTTTAAGCAAAAATCACTAATATTTTATCTGAACCATACCGATTACTACAACGCATTCGAATCTTGTGGTGCATAGTTAAAGACTTTAGCGGAAGTAAAATACCAAAACCAAAAAAAAGTAAGGAAATAGCACGAAGATGCGATAATTTAAACCCTAAAACACTCCACCTAAACATTAATAAACTTACTTTACGACCGTTGGTTATGCATTTCTCAACTAGGTAAAATAATCAAAAACAGTAAAAAAGATTATTTTACATTCTCAAAGGTTTTCCAACCGTACTTAAACGTCATCTTTTCAAGTGTTCCAACCGGGCTAAAACGGTTGACAAATTGAAAAATAAACTATAATAGCAATATAATATTCGCTGGGCAATCGACATTATTATCGATAGCCTACTTTAGTGGATCTTAACCTCATCACTATCTCGCCGCAAGACACAGCGGCTGTACTATGCGACGCTCCGCGTAAATAAAGTATCGTTTTGTTATTTTTACATTGCTTGTCCAGTCGCTTAGCGACATACTTAAGGTAGTGGTTAAGAAGCAATGTATTTGCTGCAAAAATAGTACAGCCGCTGCGATATTTGAAAACAAAAATAACGTAGTAAAAGCAAGAAATATTTTACGATTTGTTGTTTTCTATGATTTTAAAGATAAATACAGTAAAATACTTTTAATTACATATGGTAAGTGATTCCGTGAGATACGAAGTTTTTAATATCACTTCGGTTTTTGCAGGAAACCCCTGAAGAACACGGCATTTTTATAATTTATCGTGACCACGGTCGAAAGCGTACTAGTTCGCGGAGACGGCCATTTGGCGAGTAAAGGCACAGCGTGCGCATAACGCGTGGACACAAACGCGCCCCCATGCCACTTCTCCTGTTTTTTATATTTCTATGGATAATATATTAAAACTTTGCGAGAAACACGTTATTTATCTCGAAAAATACAATTTTACAGGAAGCGCTATGTAAACTTTAAAAAAATGATGACAAGTAAATTAATGTGTTTTTACGTTAAATGAGTTCCCTATCTTATTAAACTTTTAAAAAAATACATAAAATGATTGTACAATCGAATATACAATTATCGACCAACCAAATTAAAAAAAAACCTTTTCTCGAAATGTCACGTTTTTCTCACAAAGAGGCGATATTGTATATGAGTAGGTACCTATTAATAAAAATATGCAACATGCATCATCATTATCGAGTTGACTGATAGCATTAGATACATTTCGTAATACGATATTTGACTTTGAACTTGACTGCGACCGTCAGCCACGCAGACAGTGTGTTTGTCTGTTTGATTATTTGACTCATCCATTAGGCCAACGTGTGAAGTGGCGTGTTTTTCAGTACCTAGGTTTCAATAATGCATTGTATCAATTAACATGTCACTAGTAATATTCCATCTTTTGGAATGGTCTTTGTCTATCAAAACTGCGGGTTTTTGATGATTTAATATAAAAAACATAAGCTGTGTGCCCGAGAGGATTTCCCATCGACATTAATGAAGAACTACCATACAAACTTTCATCCCCTGTTTAACCCCTATAAGGGATGAATTTTCAAAAATCCTTCTTTAATGCTCACTTTCATTAATGCCTAGAAATATAAAATATCTTTGGTTATAATAATATGTGTAACGAACTCTTGTGCAACATGTTTCTAATAGCTAATTGAGTGGTTTAGGGTGTGCGTTGTCTGTCAGTGAATTAATGAATTTTAGATTTTTATTAAGGTGAGTGAAGCTGCTAACTAGCGCCACCAATTGAGAAAAAAGTAACAAGTCTGGAGATGTGGAACATTTTGAAATTTCCTTTTTTTGATACAAAACATTCTACCTCATCTTACTAAATATTATGTGAGCATAGAAAATTTCAAAATGTTCCATATCTCCAGACTTATTATTTTTTCTCAATGATGGCGCTAGTTGGCAGCACTAAGTACTCGCCTTTAGACTGCTTTTCTACCAGAGATGCGCTATGCTATTTTGCTTTGGATTCGTTTGATATCCACTAATCATACTCGTATTCATTGGTCCACATAGCATAGCACTGACAGAAACAGGGCTGGTGCTACTTACTGAGTTAAGTGTCTTATATGGAAGGATGCGTGCTATTGATGCGTGCTATGGATGCGTGCTATAGATGCGTGCTATGGATGCGTGTTATGGATGCGTGTTATGGATGGGAGCTATGAATGCGCGAGTGGTGTAGCTGCCGCTCCCCGTATCTTCCCTACTGTCGATGCAACGCATAGCTCGAGCTGCGCATCTTATTCGCACAGCTACTTCGCGGCGGCGCATATTCATACCACATCTTACTCGCTCCGCAACACAGCTTAGCAATAGTGGATACAGGCACATAGTTTCGTAGCTTAGCTTTCACATGCTCGCAGCATAGCTGCATAGCGCCACCAGAAATAAGCGAGGATGCGTAGCGAGGGATGTGTGTGTAACTAACGAATAACATCGCTTAATTTTCATAGTTTGAGCTAAGCTAGTGCTCTTATTGGTTAGTTTTACACACATCCCTCGCTACGCATCCTCGCTCATTTCTGGTGGAAACGCAGCCTTAGTCTAGTGTCGAGCAAATACAATGGCTAGAGCAGTATCAGAAACCGTAGTAAAATTTAAATCTGTTTTCAACGCACAGAACACACTCTTTAGGTATCTGTTCTGTGGTTTTCACGGAAACAAACGGAACGGACTCGAAATGCGCCTACTAAAGTCATAGCTGATGCTTTACGATCGAAGAACTGATTACATGCCACTGGTAGGTCTCACTCTCACCAAGAAAGGTGGAAGACGTAGCAGAAACTACAGAAAAAAAAACCATCCAGTCTGTTAGGTCCAAACAAAATTTTTGTCATGACAAATAAATATGTCATAACCAAAATGGCGTCAGTAATTTCACTAATAAGCGGTCGGCTAGTAACTGAATTAACACCTTGGGCGTCCCGTGTGGTGCTAACAAACGAACAGACAAACACGCTAAATGCAAAATATTGTTAGTAGGTATGCTGAAACATGCAAAAACGATACAGCCATACAAAATTAATCTTTAAAAACTATGACATGAACTCCCATTTCAATTGGACCAATAATGGTTTTGCAATCAACTGCTGATTTAGAATAAGGTTCTATGAGTTGACATTTTACTGTAAAATTGATATCTATAGTTACAATAATAGAGTTCGATTTCAGTTGTCGTGCTCAGAGGAATATGTTTATGCTTCCATCGCCAAAGCAGTGCGATACGAGATTGAGTTTCCTATGTTTGTTATCAGGAAAACTGCAAATGCTGTGAAAACTGAACAGCGTAATGTAGGTCAGAAATAATACGATGCATTCTGTAGCGAAGATTGTAGTAATGTAAAATTTAATACTCAATAAAACAACCCTAGGTACTTAATAACTACTAATAGGAATGTAAAATATTTAGGTAACAACAAAAAACTAGGCTCCTCTAAAAATATACACTCGGTTCATAGATTTTTCGGCCAGCAACAATATTGCAGTAGTGTATTACGTATGAAAATGCATGACATAAAATTGTTTCTAATGGTATCTAAAATCTAATATGTTTTAAAAACAATCCGTATCTACTATTGCAGTGTGGATGTAAGCAAGACTGCTCTGCTGGATCTTGCCGTTCGGCCGGGAGGTCCGGAATAGGTTCCTCAACTTCTTCTTTTACATCTTCCAACTCTTTTTTTACATCCTCAAAGTCTTCTTTTATATCCTCAGCAGTTATTTTTACATACTCATCAGGTTTTAGTTCATAGGGCAGATTAGGGCCATGAGGTTCATCAGGTGAACCATTAGGATCTGTCCTCTATCGTCTAAGGCGGAAGGTTTCAAGAGGCAGGCTTAGACTGGTTAAGCGGTCCCCTTACGCATTTACATTTGTATTTTTGCCCATGGCCGCGGCGTTCGAAAAATGGAGCCCTGTGAATGAAAGTTATGATAAGAATTTTCTGCATAAAGTTTGAAGGAAAGAGTTTTGACACTTTATTGAAAAAATTGGAAAAAAGGAAAAAAATCAACAAGGTTTGGATAAAAAAATACATACCTTTATAAAATATCTTGGGTAGTAAAAACAAAAACCGGCCAAGTGCGGGTTGGACCACGCACAATGAAGGGTTCCATAGTTGACAAGAATTTATCCCATAAACAAACTTAACATTGGAGCTCAAAAACATGTTCTCCCATACATAGATATACGTCACCGTCAATTCTCCAACTTCAAATTCAAGTTTGTAATCGTAAAAATCTATTTTTTGTGTGATAAAACTTCAAATTAACAATTTTTGGATTTTTTCCTTTACTTGTGCTGTGAGACCTTGCTTCTTGCCAAATTTTATGATTCTAGGTCAACGGTAAGTACCCTAGAGCTTTTGATTTACTTCCGAGTATTAAAATATGTCGCCTAAATGGCCGTATTTTTTTATTCCATTGACTTAGGCGCTTACCCAATGGCTTGGCACGCGATGATAGCAAGAGACCGGACGGCATGTCTTTATTTCCATGGAAGTTGGGAAGGCCTTTAGTGTGGGACGCAACGTGTGTCGATACTCTTGCGCCATCCCATCTTCCTGGCTCTGCGTGCTGTGCTGGCACTGCTGCTGCCGCTGCGGAAAACTTCAAGCGGCGGAAGTATAATAACCTTATCGGTAATTATATTTTCGAGCCGTTTGGGGTTGAAACCCTTGGGCCGTGGGGTCCGAGTGCACATAGTTTGTTCAACGAAATCTCCAAACGGCTGGTTGACACTTCCCGTGACCCAAGGGCTGGCTTTTACCTTGGCCAGCGGCTTAGCATTGCCATACAACGTGGCAATGCCGCTAGTCTCTTGGGTACTTTACCAGTCGACAGCGATGCGGAGGAATTTTTCGACGCCATATTTTAGTTTTTTAATAGTTTTAGTTATGTTAGTATATAACTTAGGCGCTTGATTTGTTTTAGAGCTACAAAGGGCCATATACCTCCGTATGTGATATTAATTTCAACTTGATACCTTCACGCGTTCCTGAGAAAAAGGGTCTCTCGATTCTTGACAGACAGACAGACGGACAACGAAGTAATCCTATAAAGGTTCCGTTTTTACCTTTTGAAATACGGAACCTTAAAAATAAATAACACTGTTTATTTATAGAATAGCATAGAGAAAGATAGAAAGTGGAGAAACACTGGCTCATAAAACAGAATCTTTTGGGAAAAGAAAAGAAAAAAGAAAGAAAAAATCCTAAAGAAATATATTTAATCCTTGTGTACTTATGTTTGTTTTTCTGTGTGTACAAGTAAACATTTTATTCTTATTTTTTTTAAATGTCTATGATATATCTCGGGACCCTGGGGTATCCGACCTTTGGAAGGCGTATGAGGGGCCGAAGCCAACTCGCAGAGGTCCCTTAGACAATTTTAAGCGTTGAGGCACCATTCGACGATTATCCCTGTTTGTTTTATACAAGTGCACCCAAGGACCACCCCCGGTTGGTGCAGGACTATTGCAGAACATGGAAACCAAATATAGTGGATTGGTTACCTAGAACTATGAAAGGACTATGTCCCCTGCCTGATCAATGACATGTAATACACGGTTAAAATGGCAGGGGGTGACTTGCACACACAATAGTGGGTCCCCGAAAACGGTCGCTAGCACATCGTGATGTAGCGACAAGGGAGCAATAATTCTTGAGGTACTTGAGGAGTGGAGAAGTATTCCACGGCTATCAGGACAATCCGGGAAGTACGGTCAAGATTCCAACCATCATCTTACTGAAATACTTCCTTCCTCTGAGCACAATTGCTCATGCGAATCTCCACTCAAGCCGGCCAACAAAGGCAAGAATGACGTGGGAGCTCTGTTTCTCGTCAGAGTTTACTCCAGCCGGTCAATAAAGGCAAGCCAGAGGTGAAGACCGAGACTTCTCCCGAGAGATAGGGTCCGTGGGCTCGCTACTGCCCAACAGCTTGCCACATTTCTTTCATTTTTTTTGTATGGCATTTCGTAGTTGCAGTTGCATGCAGCTGAGATGAGAATGCTAAGAGGGATGTGTGGTGTTACACGAATGGATAGAATAAGAAATGAGTACATAAGAGGAAGTCTAAAAGTGGCACCGGTGACTGAAAAGTTGTGCGGAAATCGGCTGTCATGGTATGGGCATGTGATGCGGAGGAGTGAGGAAAATGTCGTGAGGAAAGTTTTAAGTATGAATGTCGATGGCTATAAGAGCAGGGGAAGACAAAAGAAACGATGGATGGATTGTGTGAAAGATGACATGGCTAGAAAGGGGGTGACTACCGAGATGACGAATAATAGAGAAGTATGGAAAAAAAGGACATGTTGCGCCGACCCCAAATAGATTGGGATAAGGGCAGGAGAATGATGATTTCGTAGTTGGCTTTGAGAGGCTGTGACTACTTAACCGGTTAATCCTGTGGCTGCCTTCAGCGAACTCAAAGCCAAGGCATAAAACTAATTATAAAGTATAAGCGACTGCACGCTAAGGGCACCCCCTGTGGGGTACGAACCTCGGCTTAGGGCGTCGCTGGGCACAGCAAGGGGGACAGACTGGGTCTTAACTGGATAGTTATTATTACCTGGGGAATGTATATAGCTACAGGCTCAGCTACGATACCAGCTGGCACTTCTTCACCAAGCAAGGAGCGAGGAGTTTATGTATCTCTCTTGGTATGGCTCCCCCACCTTAGACCAGTAACGTCAAAGTGAACGTTCTACCGGCCCAGACCCAGAGTTCAGGAGCGCGCAAGCCCCACCATGACGCCAACGTAGAGATAGGCCGGGCGGCGCAGCGGTGGGGTTATTATCTATATAAATAATAAAAAGAGAAGTCCTGACTGACTGACTGACTCATCAACGCCCAGCCCAAACCCTTGAACCTAGAAGGCTGAAATTTTGCACAAAGGTTCCTTTTATAATGTAGACAAGGAGGAAGGATTTTCGTTCCCGTGGGATATTTGCCGACAGCCACGCGGGCGAAGCCGCGGGCAAAAGCTAGTTATTAAATAAAATATTGTTTACTCCGTGCAGTGGTAAAG
Source organism: Cosmia pyralina (assembly GCA_946251885.1). NCBI lineage: Eukaryota > Metazoa > Arthropoda > Insecta > Lepidoptera > Noctuidae > Cosmia > Cosmia pyralina. Next base: position 25,839,413 of record OX276343.1, read on the forward strand.
GTAATATGAGCTTAAATTCCAAACGGAATTTTATTATTATTGGCACTGGAGGTTGGGTTAACAACAAACAGCTATTTTTATTTTATTTTTATGAAATTATTTCCACAGTACCACTGATATAGAAAGAAAAGAAAGAAAATACGTTTATTTGCGGTAAACATGACGCAAAGGACAACAAAATAAAATAAGAATGTAAAAAGCAAGTTTAGGGGAAAATATGCGTCACATCTACGCAAAACGGCTACCGCTCAGCATAATGCCACGACCCCATGCGAAACGGAGCCCCAGCGCTGGTTTTCAGCGATAGCCGGCGTTGACGCGATGACGTCGACCGGTGCAGCATGTAACAAATAATAATGCAATTAAAAAATAAATAAAATATAAAGTTAATTCTAAAGGTATAGATAAAATTTACAGAAAATGACAATATTCCCGCATTCCGCTCCGCGACAGCATTATAAAATATTAATTTTACTTGGAATTAAGCGTAAATTCCCATTTGCGCTTCTGTGAAGATACATTATCATCATCAACTTTACCGTTGTTGAACAACTAAAAATAAAGTTATTTAATGGTCTAAAATATTAAAAATATTTCAAGGGCATTTAAGAAACACTTCAAATAATCGAATCCACATTTTCGGTCTGTTTGTCAAATCACGAGCTTTAAATATTGACCCTCATCATGTTGCTATACCAACGTCGCAAGTGCTTCAGAATTATGATTTAAAAAAAAAAAAAAAAAACATTTTAATATCATGTTGATCTGGCTTAGCTACAATATTCACTGAAATTAAAGCTACAATAGCAAACTTTGCATTTTTTGCATCAGCCTATAGCAGTTCACTGCTCGAGATAGGCCTCTCCTGTTGCACGTCATTCAGCTCGATTTTCGGCAACTCTCATCCAGCCACCCAGCACCAGCCACCTTGCGAAGATCGTCGCTCCACCTAGAATGAGGGAGTCCTCTACCTTACGTTTGCTGATTCGCAGTCTCCTCTCAATAATCCGTCTACCCCAACGGTCATCGGTTCTACGCATAGATATAAGAAAGAAGTTTTTGTATTGTGTGTGTTTTATATGTGTGAAGTGAAGTGTTTTTTATATTTCTGTGGTTCTACGGCTAATATGGCCGGCCCATTGCCACTTCAGCTTGCTTATTCTGTGAGCAAATTCGATCGACAACTTCGGTTCTCTACTGGAGCACCTAGTTGCGGATTCGATCCCTCATAATTCCATCACTCCACGCATATCCCGTTCCATAGCTCGCTGAGTGTCCTTGAATTTATGGACCAGCCGTATCCTGAGTGTCCACGTTTTGGCTCAGTGAGTCATAACAGGCAGGACACACATATAAAATTGCATTATCCAATATTTATTCATCTTCGAGACAAGTTATAACATCTTATCTCCGAATTGACAACTTACAGTTCTTTCCATAGGAACAGTCACAGATATTTTACCGTTGACTACAGCGACCCAAAAACCTTATTGTAACGAAAACAACAGTCACTGTAATTTGACAGACTTGTCAGTGGCACCAACCCAACAGCAATCCTATTGTAACGAAAACAAAGATCACTGTGATTTTGGCAACGATGCAAAATCAGAGGTTCGCAGTAGTTTCCAGGTAAAGATTACCATTTCAAGCCGTAAGATCCTGGGCCACACAATACCGCTAAGCTAGATAGATGATACTACCGGCAACGATGGCCAGACCCTGACAAAAGCCATGGTAGACAAAAAAAAACAAAAAACAAAAAAAATCTGCTGCTCCCTACATTTTGACGAGTTTGGTATAGATAAATGTACTGAACAGCTCATTTTTTTTCACGATTTCAGAGTAACCCCATAGTGAAAGTTGTTCATATTCATGTGTAGAACACTATGTGAAAATGTGTCCATCTATTTTAATGGGACCTTATATATGTCAATGGTTGTACAACATTGTTTCAGCTTCATGTTTTTGTGGAAAAGGAAACAAGTTGCTGACAACATTTCATGCACCGTGTGTTTCAAGCAACAATGTCTTACTTACGCTGTAGCTACAATGTTGCGCAACTCATCATTCTCCTGCCCTTATCCCAATCTATTTGGGGTCGGCGCAACATGTCCTTTTTTTCCATACTTCTCTATTATTCTCTATTATACAATGTTGCGCAACTATTGTTGACAATGATTATACTGCAACTGCTGTGTTTTTTTTTTTTTAATGGCTTCTCACAGTTTATCATTGGAGGTCGAGCGAGACTGCTAAGCCGGACTATCCTGTGGGTGCTTTAAGCGAACTTAAAGCTTCCGGCCAGGGCTTACTAAATACAAATTAATTAAAGATTAAGCGACTATGCCAAGGGGACCTTGGCATAGGGCGTCGCTGGGGGGAGAACAACCAGAAAGGGCAGGCTGGATCATGACGATAATTGCTGTGAAAACAGGACAGTGTAATATATAGGTCAGAATAAAATGATGCATTCCGTAGCAAAGATTTTAATCATGTACAATTTAATACTCATAACAACCCTATTTAATGACTGCTAATAAGAACTGTAAAATACTTAACAAAAAAAAGTGTAGGCTCCTCTAAAATTATTAACTCGGTTCATAGTAACGGTCAACACAATACTGCAGTAGTACACTGACTACATTATTGTCACCATTATTTAGTTTAAAAAATGAAAATATGTTACGTAAACTATTATAAAATCATAAAATATTTTGATGACATCGTCTGGTTTAGTTATTTAGTTACTATTGCAATTATACAGGGTGTTTGGTGCATCGTTAGCCAAATGGAAATGGCGGTTATGAAGGGTCACGTACTATCACCTCAGACCCCAAAAAGAGTTCTTGGCCCAACGGGATTTTTTATGTCAATTTTTTTTATAATATTTTTGAAAAATCCCAAAAGACAGCCTTTGAACTTGAATTTAAAATAAAGTTATTGGTACAGCCTCCTATTTTTTTTTTATTGTGATGAGTAATTGTACGGTTCTATCAAAATCAAAATTACTTGCAAGTAACATCTTCACACAAAGTCGATGAGCAGATTATGGCCCTGTTCGACTTCAACATTGTGTCGCATCACAATCCCTCTTGGTTCATACATAACAAATAACAGTATCTGAATTAAGAGATTCGCGGCGCTGTGACGGAGTAACAAACGCGTCAATCACCAGAGACCGTCAAATCTTACTAAAAAACGGAACCCACGGAGCGCGTTTGCTGAGCAGGTTTGCCGTTTACCTGATGAAAGAGAGAGACAGTTGATGGTTGAAGAGAGAGGCCAAGAATTCTTTTTGGGGCATGAGGAGATAGCAAGACCCCTCCTTTCCGCCATTTTCATTTGGCTAAGGATGTACCAAACACCCTGTATATCGTTCTAAGCAAGGCTACTCCTCCTCTCCCTCCGCTACGGGCGGGAGGTTTTCTTCAGCATCATCACCAGGGAGAGGAGAAGTAATTGAGGATGTTGAAGTCATAGGTTCTACGGGTTTAACATCCTCAACTTCTTTTCCTTTTTCATGCTCGGCAGGATTTTCTTCTACTTCTTCTAAATCTTTTAAATATTCATCTATATTAGGAATTACTAAAGGTTCATCATCATTTGTATTATCGAGCTGGGTTAGCGAGGTGCTGCAGATACTCGGACACTTTATTCGGCATTTACATTGATATCTTCGTTCTCGGCGTTCGAAAATTGGAGCTCTGTGAACAGAAAGTTATTTTAAGAATTTGCTGCATAAAGTTTGAAAGAAAAAGTTTTGATACTTAAATAAATGGTTGGAAAAGAAGAAAAAAAAACAAACACCAAGGGTTGGATAAAAAAATACATACCTTTAAAAAAATATGTTGGGTAGAGAAAACAAAAAAATAAATACCACTGTTTATTGATAGATTAGCATTGAGAAAGATTGAAAATATTGTTTACTCCGTGCAGTGGTAATGCGGGTTTAAATGCCAAACGGGATTTTTATTGGCATTGTAAAAGCAATAATGCTACCGCGGTTTGGTTAGCAACAATCAGCTGATTTCAATGGCCTAATAATAACTTTGGAGTGCATCCAAATTTTTATCACTGTTATTAGATATTAACTATGTATACGTAAGTATTTGAAGTTGACATTAATCGCGGGAAATTTTCCGCTTCCGCGAATAAACATCGTCAACAACTGAGCTGTTGATGAATTATCAAAAATAAAAATAAAGTTGTTTAAAAATTTGGTCCAAAATAATTAAATAATACAAAAATATTTCAAGCGCAGTCAAAAACCATTTCAAATAATCTAATCAACATTTTCGCATTGCTTGTCGTTAATCACAATACAACGTCGCAAGTGCTGAGACAACTGTTATGTGTTCGATTTCTCATGCCGCGGCCACACTATCGGACATGGCCGTTGATTATCGCGTTGAAGGGCGATAACGTAGGTGTAGCCACCACTTACGGCGATAATTTGACCAAATCTTGACGGAATTTGACAATCGCGATGTTTAAAGTGTTTATGGGCTTTGACGTTGACGTATAGTGTGGCCCCGGCATCATGGTGATACATTATCACCAAGAGAAATCGAACACAGTTTTCAGCTACAGATTAACATTTCAAGTCGAAAGGCGTTAGGCCCTGGGCCTCACGCTACCGATATGGCAGATAAGTAATAATACCGGGAACGTTGGCCAGACCCGCACATACCTGACTTGGTGTAAGCCAGGCATGCGGGTAAGACAGATGCGATCTAGATTTGTAGCCCTTACAATGTCGGGACTGTACTGTTGTGTACAAAGTAAAGATAATGCGTAGGTACCGATAAATACTTGAACTGGTTCCAGAGTACAGTTTCCGTCGTATTTTAAGATTTTCGCAGTATTCGCAATACTTAATTAAATATAGAAATCAAGTGTACAATCGCCTTTGACAGGTTTTCTGTTATTTGGTACAAAATAGCTTCAGGCTTGCAACTGGTCAGTGATCCTTCAAAGATGCATGAAAGATGTTTCACCGATGCGAGAACACTAGAGTATCAGCGAGCTGACTGACGATGACAATACATTGACTTTGGGAAAGATCTCAAATCAAATCAAATCGTTTATTGCTAAATCCATAATGTACACAGGTGGTAAATAAATAAAATAGAAACAATTATGAACCCTGTCGGGCACAGCAAGTCTTTGTAAATATATAGGGAGGAAGAGCGCTTTATTAATTTTCAGTTTAAAATATTTTATATCCTATTAAGTATTTTCTATTTCCATTAATTTATTAACTTATTCTATTAATATCTATTGTTATTATCTATTAATAATATCTATTATTTTCTTATCTAATTGTATTTAAAATATGCTTATTTGTTTATATGCCTATGTGCAGCATACAATTATGAGATTCCAATATTTCATTCCACTTCTATCAACAAAATATTTTTGGAATTTATCAATAATGTGGTGTATGCTATGGTATAATAAACATGGTAGTAGCAACTAGCCACATGCGCAATTTAAAACGATCAACAGATTTATGCGTTATCGCAACGTGCGCGGGAGTGGCGGGCCCATTCGTACGGCACCGGATGTGCGCTGGCGATTCATTACGATTCGTGACGTACCGTGCCATTTGTTACAATATAGGAGTACGGAGGCGTACCTACTGCAAATTCGCAGCACTTCAGGAAGAAGCGAGAAATATTGCGCCAGAACTGTTTAGAATAAAGAAGACTTACACATCATGAATTTATTTAGTTGCATTCATATTCTACTACTAATTGTGATTTAATAACTCGGTTAATACTATGAACTCATTCATTCTGTTTGTGACGCTTTGAATGATTAATTCCTAAACAATTAACCAACACGATGGCTTCTTGCCTATGATGTAACCAAAGGAATTTGCTTGCAATCACCTAAGAATAAAATTAGCAAACCTGAAATTTTTGTATTATTTACAGTAGGCAAGAAAAGCCGGGAAAATGATATTCAACGAATGAAATTTTTTTTACCGAGAAGCGAGCCAATGCAATCAAAAATCAAAAGTCATTTATTCAAATTACACTGAGAATCAGCACTTTTCAACGTCAAAATTACATAAGACAGTACCCACAAAATGCCCGCCCTTCACCAATTCCTAGTGCTTTAGCTCAAGCTGGGAAGAAGAAGGGAATGCTACAATTGCACTTTGTTCAGAAGTTGACTGAAGAGATACAACGGTTTTATGGAGAGTTGATTCAAACGGTTCCCAGCTTCTCTAAATGACAGTTCAATTGTCAGCCAAGAAATCCGCATAATAAAAATTGGAAGTGGCAAAGACAATAAGCACAGTATTCCTCCACCCGTCTTGGCTACAGGCCAGTATTGACCGCCGAGCCGCAAGCATCTTTGATGTCAGAGATATATTCAATTCGTATCTCTAAAAACAAGTGTTATATTTTGAAACAGTTTATTAGCTTTCGTTACAGTTACCTAGAGAAATAGTTTTATTTATTTGAATGGGCAACCATCTTGCGTCAGCTGATTCGGTTTGAGTTTCGAATGGTACAAAGGTGTTATTTGAGTAGTTCTTTTTTGTGTCGTTTTTTTTTTTGAAGGTGCTGTCTATTAATTAGTGGTCAGTGTTAGCTTGAAGGTCCTTTGAATGAGCCTTTTTGTGTAAATGGGGGGTTTTTTTGATTATCCTAGTCCTGCTGAATGTGACTGCGGTGAGGAGGCCAGTCCACGTCTCACTTACTGACTTACCCACTATATCCGAACACAGACCTGCACAAGCGACTACCTCAATGTGGCAACACGTAGAACAATTACCATGGATACGAATGAATAAGTAACCTATATAACCTCTTTTAATAAAAGACGACAATTCCAAAAGTTATTTTGCGGGGTTACAGCAGGTAATAGGAGAATAAGAAACAAAGAAAAGGTACGTTGAGAAAGGCAACCTAATGTTACAGCCATACCTGAGCGTGAACTTTTTTTCATGTATGAACATCAATTGCTATGCGTTTATAGTCTCGCAAAAATTCGAAAACGCCTCGACTTCAATACTGGTGTGGTTTAGGCAGAAAAGAAAATTAGGAAAAACCCCAAGGAACAGCCGAAAAATCTAAACTTTGTTTCACGTGGTACAAACTTCATCAGGTCATCTAGTGTTAGTATCTACATTAAGTATAAACATAATACTCCATATTATGGAATTGTACCAATCAATCAATCTGCCTAGCCTTTTCCCAACTATGTTGAGGTCGGCTTCCAGTCAAGCCGGATGCAGCTGAATACCAGTATTTTACATAGAGCGACTGCCTATCTGACCTCCACAACCCAGTAACTGGTAATACGATACCCCTTGGTAAGACTGGTTGTCAGACTTTCGGGCTTCTGACGACCCGTGACGACAGTCCACGAATGACAGCCGGGACCAATGGCTTAACGTGCTTTCCGAGGCACGGAATTATGGAATTATATAACACGCCTAATGTAATTTTATCATGATTCCTCATTTCTTGCTTTAATCCTGCACAGACGCATTTAACGATATTTATGGGCACTTTATGTACTTAGTAACAGATTACAGTCCAGTTAGTAACTGGGTAATCACAGGTCAAGTCTAGAACCATGATTAGATGGGTAAAGGAGAGTGTTGTTGCATTTCATCAAGTGCTGATCTTACTTTACCTGATCATATTGGTGTACGGTCAGCAACAGAAGTCGGTTAACACTGCTACTTTTTGACAGCATCTAAATTAACACAAAATGATTTTCAATAAACTGTTCTTTTTCGTTTAACTGAGAAGAGTTAATGTTCTTAAAATTTTAAGTACTTCTGTTCCGATTTGAATTCAATATTTCGCTTAATAATTAAGATTAAAAACCTGCAAGTTTTAATCGACTTTTGTTGCTGACTGCACCTACCTTAAATTTAAAGCATTTGTTCAAATTAACCATTTCCAGGCATTTTTGATTTGTCAAGGAGTCGCTCAATCAGAAAGATGAAGCTATAGCCTAATCCAAAGCGTAAGAAGAATGGGCAGAAAATTCCATGGACACTCTTTTAAACCAAATTATTGTACATGTCATTATGTACCTATAGTTCGTATTGAACCAGATGATATGAAGTGACTAACAGACTGCTAGAACTAAATTGATGGCAAAGACCATCACTAATGTAGATAGTCGTACTGGATCCAGGAAGAGATAACGCCGAAAGATTTATCTAGCGAATAGCAGAACTGAACTAAACTGGGCTCTCCGACGTGTCATGGCGTCCATGCATCTATTCGGCTTGTCTATTTGCGTGTGCGCCGCCCGGCCCGATCGGCACGCAAGTGCAACAACCCCGGCTAAAGTCGCCAGGTTTGAGGTGTATAGCAGGATATGAAATTATTCAACTTTTTGGGTTTTTTTAATGGAATTCCTGGACTGTTGATGAGGAGGAAGAATTTCGACATGCTTATATAATGCGAAATTGTTCAAAGACGTTGGTAAAATCTGTCAGCTTGATCAAAAAAATCTGATTGAATTGAATAAGTTACCTATTCCTCCATTTGCAAGAATGTTGCCAGAAGAGATTTAACAATTGGATGAATTGAGATTCTGGACCTCTTTTGCTTCAGATCTACAAATTATTATAAATATGGACAAGACAATACATGTAACGAACGAACGCATATTACGTTCATTTAACAAATAAAAAAAAAAACATTAAAAATAAAGACATCATATACTTATCTCACTGACTTTAACGAAAGTGTAAAACTTTCAGTCCATGTAAAATACAAAATATGGCTTTCATCGATCATAATCTAACCCGGCGATATTATAGCTTTTAGTAGATTACAATCTATTTTACGTTGTTTGTGGAAGATAAGTATTTATTATTATAACGCGAGCGGTAACTGCGTTCAAAACACGGCTATTTTTAAAAGAATAAGTGCGTCATAAAACAATTTGTTGGTACTTACAATTAAATTAAACAAACTGCATTATAAAGACTCCTCACTGGAGCATTCAATGTAACAGCCTGTAATGTAACAATCCAAGATTCGATTTTGAGCATTACGTTACAATACTTCCTCCCTGACTGACGAGCAATTGCCTGTAATGTAGCAATCCAAGATTTTATAAGATGTCCATTCATGTTACAAATTGTATTAGATACGGGTGCTCCCACTCACTGCATTACATGCGAATGGTCCCTGTGAATATAATGCTAAAGATTGTATCATTATAGGTTGCGCACTGTAATGCTCGAATCTGAACTGTTACATTACAGGCGAATGTGGGGGGTGAGGGAGCGCTTTAAGATTTTTGGTTTATGGCAATAAAAAGAGCGGATCCCAATATGAAACTGGTGGAACACCATGTTAAAGTACCAGACAAGCCATAAGACACATTTAATTAAGAATGAGTAAAGTGAAACCTGTAAGCATCTGAAAACATTTGAAACATAACATAACAGAGGTGTATCTATAATAAACCTCGTTTTGCACGTTATGTTAAAGTCCCATGCAATTGGCGGCGAGCCTATTTGCCATCAACCGGGCACAAATCAAGACTCCGGGCTGCTACTGAGGAATTCCTAATGGAAAAACCCAATTAAACTTACTTGGGTATTGTACCCAGTACCTCAAGCTCAGCAATCGCGCTTGTGATCACTAGACCAATACTCAATAAATGATTCTTCTAACAAATATTAACCGATTAACAAAGTATACATGATCGATTAGCCTATAATGTTCCCACTGCTGGGGCACAGGACTCCTCTCCGTGAGAGGGAGTGGGCCGTAATCCACCACGCGGGGCCAGTGAGTGTTGGTAGATGTCACATGTCTTCGAATTTTTGGTTCTAGGACATGCCGGTTTCCTCACCATGTTTTCCTACACCGTTTTGAGAGCAGTGGTGATGAAATAAATTACACAAAGTATAATGCACCTACTTGGGTTCGAAAACACGACCTACAACTCGAAAATCGAGGCCGTTACCACTGGGCCAGCACTGACTGCTCTCAAAAGAGGAGACCTGTGTTCCAGCAGTGGGAACGTTATAAGCTGAATAACAAAGTATACGTACGCTCAAATCAGCAAGTTCACTATCAGTTGGAGGAAGTCCCACAATGTTGTTAACATTTGGCTGCACTCCCAGCATCCGACATGCAACACATTTACTACAAGTGCACCGACACTAACCTATCCCACTACGCATATGTCGGCGTCTGGCTCATAATAGTCTGACGGTTTATCATCATGCATGGTACTCCCAATAGGGGTAAGCAGGGGTACATAACATGACCTCCACGACCATATTGCGCCGATCGCGAATTAACATGAACTGCTGCGGCAAAGCTCCCACGAAGCCCGAAGTTAGTCTGCGTCCCCCACCTACACTGCACCACTAAGGCGGAGGACATCGTGGAGTACGTGCGCCAGAAGACAAGATACCTCCGAGGGTGCAGTTACTATGGAGTCGCGCCGCAACGACAACTTCAATGCGTTCGTGGTGCGACTACTGGACTGTTATCTGCCCGTCGTCATGGAAGCTTTTGGCCACAGGACGTGGTGTTCCGTCGCTTCCGCGGACAAGTACCACAGGACAGCACAAAGTCAAGCTAGTGCGAAGTTTTTTTTTTCACCTAGCCTTTGCCTATGTTGAAGTCGTCTTCTAGTCTAACCGAACGCAGCTAAATACCAGTATTTTAAAAAGAGCGACTGGCTATCTAACCTCCACAACCCCATCAGCCTTTAATCCTATATAATGTCCCCGTTCTGGCTGACTCTGGCCTCCTGTCTGTGAGATGGCGGGCCCAATGCTAGTATATTGGTATGGTACAGTGTTTAGCCATTGCTAGTAACCGTGCACTGATAAAGATTACGTGGAAGTATAATGGAAAATCTAATAACCAGGAGTGATTCCATGATTCACGATTGGTCCCAGGCTCAGTAATCATACTCTCGACTAGACGAACGAGGCAATCTGAATATTTGTCCGATATTTATCTCGTCACAATACTGATAATGTGTCATCCATTATGATGGATGGAGGGTATGCCCTCGACAAGGACACTGACATCATTATCAGTGTTAGTCATCATTGCAAGTCTGCAATGAGTCCTAATGGATTTTAATTAGATATTAATTAAAATATAGGTCTGTGCATGGTTCGTGGAAAATAAGGCTGAAAAATCTTCCACTGTCAACATTAATTAGGAGTAAATGTCAGAATTGTAACTTGTAGATTACTTTATGGATATTCTCGAAATAACGGTGCATCTGCAACGTAATGTAACTTATGTAACCTATGAAAAGGATAAGAGGATAGTTCACAAATACTATTTTAAAGATCCCTCAACAGAAACTAAAGAGAATTTCCTACGAAAATATGAGAAAGAATACAAAAATGATTAGATCATTATGACGTTACAAATTGACAATACGGTAAGCACCAAGACAAAAAGAAAATTGCCACATTCCAACAACTTCCAAACAAAACTCAATTTAAATTCTAGGTTCACATCCCTGAATCTTCTCACAAATGACAATTTAAAAGCGCAGCTCTAACACAAAGTGCAATTATCGTAAAGGAAAAGAAGGTTTATCGTACAACATACATCAGTGATTAGGATCAAAGCTGCGCCTACTGGAATTTGCAGTGTACTCGCTGTACTCGGGAATAATAGGCAGTGAACGAAATAGCCGGTATCGGCGCGCCTACGGCCGGCTTTGCGTTTTGTATATCAGTGGCTGCAAAGAAAATGCTTTCAGAAGATCAATGCAATTTACTTATAGCTTAGGGAATCTGTGAATCTGAGGAATGAGCAAAAATCGGCCAAAGAAATAAGTCCAGTTGATAGTTATTTCAAGTCCATGAAAAAGATTTAAAATTTTAGGAATTTTGTGTTTAGCTTTAGGTTGAAGACTGAAGAAAGTGACAAGAGTAACTTTAAGGCTTTTACTCAGCAATTGGTACAGTACAGTTATAATTGTTTTTGACTTTTTCTGAAAACTTATTAGGTCCCAGCATGCTTTCCAAGGCATTCCAAGTAGCACTAACTCATTGTTTTTCATCAAAATATACTATTGCAACGCTAACCTATCTCGCAATGAATTGATCTACGAGCTTTATAATGTAATGGTAGTGAATCTTCTGTCCTCTTCACAGTGTGATTGGGTTCTGTAGTAAATCAGTAACGGACGGGGTCTAACGAGTACATTATGCGCATTTGTAACGATATCCGCCCACAGTCCACAGACAACGGGATGGATGCATTCTGCAAAAGCTTCCGATTTATTGACTCTGGTTTAAAAGGGAACGGTTCTTATCAATGGTGGTTAACTGGTGACAGCCTGTCACCGTCAGAAGGTACATGTACTTAACTATAAAACTGTGGCTTGGCCTCATATGCTCCTGCGTAGTTTTCATCGTAAGATTTGATGGTCCACCGGATCTTCAATTTTGACCATATTTATCTCGGTTGAAGCAATTTAGCAATAGCAGAATGATCTCGGAAAATAGATCTATATCTCTCTCTCTCTCTGGTAGAAAACACTAGAGAGAGAGAGAGTATGATGTATTTGATGTGTTTGTATTTTCACCACGGACTACCTACAGAATTGTCTCTCCTTGTCCCCATACTCCATCCAAAGGTTGTCTGCAAAAGATCGCTTTTAGCGATAAGACCGCCCATTGTGTCACTCGTATGTACAATTTCAACATTGTAAAATTGTAACCTGTAATTTAAATGGTGTGCATAATAAAGAGTATTCTATTCTATTCTATTCTATTCTATTTTTAAAGAAAGAAAATTTTGCAAAATTTTCGAAATCACAAGAATGGCCCAGGGTTATTGTAATCGCAAGAAACAATGAAGGAGGCGGGAAGCAGCGATTTGTCGCGGCGGGATAGTCGTGTCTTCCAAATGATATGTATGTACTTACTTACATTCGTTGTACCCACTCGCACGCCCTCGCGAGCCGCAATAATTGGATCCTGACGTGGCAGAGCTTAGTGGGAGTCCCGACTAGGCACCTAATTATTTAGACAGGAGATTAACCTTTGTTTGGGAGGTTTGAGAAAATAAAAGGTAGTAGTTAGGTCCGAAAATAGACGGAATCAATATTATGGTAGGATGAAAATACAGGATGAGAAAACAAAAATACTATTTAGGCGCACATTTCAAGAATATTGATTAATTTAAAATACATTGCAGAAACTTAAAACTTTTCCGTATATCTACTTATTTCGAAATGAATTTGAAACTAAACACCCACTAAATGCAGAATAGCGCCAAACTGACAGCTTTTGTGCAAAAAAACGAAGTTGTAGTGGGCGTTGCGGGGACTGGGAGCTAAGGGCTTATACATATTATCAAAACCAAAATTCCCGCTCAGCAAGAGAAATAACAATGTTATGCACTACTGAATACTTCTGATATTAATTTAGTAAGATAACATGGAGAAGTTCTAAACCAAGCCAATAGATTATTGAGAACAAGCGATTTTAATAAAACACTCAATTTTCATGTTCATATTCTGTTGAATGACTTACCAAAATCTACACCACATTATGAGAAAATTAATTTAAATTCAGACCGAATTTAAATTCTGAACGCAATATTCGTCAACTCCAAGCTAATCTGGCACACAGCTTTAGCTGTCTCCGGCTTAATTCCAATGTACAGGAAATTGTATAACGTAGGGCCGGGGTTGCGTTAGTTTTAGTCTGCAGTTGTCAACGTGATTGGAACATCGCAGGAAATCGATTTCATCATTTGTGCCTAAGACAAGCATTTATCTAGTTAACACGTCGACGGCTTAGTGAAGTCTTCAATCGGTTCTTGGAATATTGTCTACTTACGTCGTTACGTAGCAAAAGTAATCAATAAGGAATTCTTTATAAACATTCTCAAGATTATACTTTCGATGGTTGGGATAGTTTATTAGAAGCAAGAATTGGGGCTTACAGAGAGAGTACCTCACGTTAAGGCCCATACAGCCTTGATTATTTTAGTAGGTGACCAAGGTCTGTAACCGTGGAAACCAATGGAAACTTTAGTTAGGTGCGTGTCGTTATTATAACTAGAAAATATTCATTCTCGTGACAGCACAATGAGAGAATCGATCCACGGTGTTAATATACAAATAGAATAATCGATGTAATCGGTTCCACGAGGTGGTACGACCGACCACCGAGTACAAGCTGCATGTCTAGAATTTGTTATTAATTCAGAATTCTTTATGACTTTTCGCCTATGGAAAATTTCATCGGATTCCATTTAAAATAACTGAACATGCCAAATTTATTTTCATAAAGCAGGTCCAAAGGTCTACAAACAATCTAATTAGGCTGATTGACGTAAGAAAATATTTTCAACTATAGAACACGAAGGAGTCAAAAAAATAAAAGATATATGAAACATTTGGCGCATTCACCGAAGTGTGACAGACAGCCTGACGAATGGATGTTCACTGGCCAGTTATTGTCGCCTAATGACGTCATTTGTCACGAGACCACTCCACTTGTCGTTAGGAAGCGTCACGGAACGAATTAGCTGATAATATTTGCATTTCACTTACAATGGTTAAACAATATTTGCTGCGAAATATATGGTCTGGTTAGTCTTTGGGAATACAAATTATAAGAATACCCGTAGGTAATCTTCATCTTCTCGTAAGGAATGTTTCAGAGGTAAGTGCTTGATGCCATTTGATACGGCAGTTAGTTTCTGATGTGGTCTATGAGCATAACAAATCAATTCTTCGCAAATTTTGTCTGGTAAAACTTGGAAACGGTAAACATCTCTTTTGAAGTTTTGAGAAGCTTCTTATAGATATGAGATAAGTAATTGAGAAGACTAATGATCGAATCACCTGGGTATCAGTATCTATTGCTCAGCTGGAACATTCAAAATGAGTAAATCCAATCAAACGGTGCTTGGAAAGATCACACAAATAGTACCTACACTGGCTAAAGCTAGAATAGACCATCTATCAAATTGAAAATGAAACTTCAAAGCAACAAATGGTCACAAAGAGGCAGAAAAAGACATATGGTAGATGGAAAGCGACGACGATATTCCAAAATAGTAAAGTTCATCATACTCAGAACTGCTAGGCAAGCGTCCCGTCACATGAGAAATGTTAAAATTACCAGGCCCTGGGCGGAGACAAAGCGATCCAAGTCTATATCGGGTGTGACCATGTATGGGCTCGGTGGGGAAGCGGACTGTCCCGGAATAGGTGGTGCATCCTTACAGGGCTTGCAACGAGAGAAAAATAAGATGGTGGGACCATGATATGATTATAAGAACGAAAGATGATCCGAGTTGTATAAGCTTTGGTAAAATTAAAAATGACGACGAAAAAAAAAAGGTTGAAACCGAGATGAATATTGTAAACTAGACAGAAGATGGTGATGAAACGGGTGCTTCATTTAGGTAAACTACCCTGTGGTATGGAGTGCGATGTATGGAAGAAGAAGACAGTAGGTACATAAAAATTATGCGTACTGGATAAAAAATTATAGTAAATAATGTATATAAACGAGTTAATGAAGCAAAAGAGGTTGCAGAAAGTGCTGATCTAAAATAATCAGAGAATGACGAGAACCATAACCATCCCGTTCCAATCATAAAAGTCTATTGAGTGTTGCTGTGTTGTTCCTAAGTAAGCAATGAATCGACGTCTAGAATGGCTTAGGCAGTCATAAAAGTAACGACAGGTACTTATGTGTGATATTGATCTGAAAACTCTGTGCATTATCATCAGATCACACATGATTTCCGCAAGCTGTAAAATTCAATGGAGGGTATGGCGTTTGTGGGCGATGAATTGACTGACTAGAATGACCATCAAGGTTGCATAGCTCTTCCAATCTTCGAGCTATTTACATTGCCTCAGAGCATTAGACTATTTATAGATCGAGTGTCGATAAGTATTAGGCTTAACAAGAGTTTGATGTAGGATCTTCATTAATTCCATTACACGTAGATATGATTGATTGGATTGAACTAAATTGTTGTTGTGGCTATATGTAACCTCTTGTATTTACAAAAAAAAAAAATGTATATAAGTAGTTTATCAGCCATCTCGTTACCATAACACAAGCATTAGGTTGCTTAGCTTGGGGCTAGATGGCGTTGTGTGATATGTCCAAACATATTTATTTATTTATTTTTCTTGACATTACAAAACAATTAATTAAATTAGGGCCTAGGCTCAATAAGCTATGGTTACATATTAGGTTCCTGCTATAAAGCACCCGAATTCATGATGATCACTATTAAAGAAAAAGTTCATTGGAAATATAAGTAACTAGCTGCGCCCCGCGATTTCACCCGCGTAGACCGGGATAAAAAGTAGCCTATGTGTTAATCCAGGGTATAAGGTATCTAGACACCAAATTTCATCCAAATCGGTCTAGCCGTTTGAGCGTGAAGAAGTAACAAACATATAAAACACACACACACTCACAAACTTTCGTCTTTATTATTAGTGTGATAATAATGAATATTCATTAATATTAAATTAATAAAATTATATAAGACGCAGCAACCCTGATGCACTACGTCCAATGCAAATAAAGTTAAACATGGCGGGCGCGGGCGATGCGCGCGCGTATTTAGAACGTACCGCGCCGTTTCAAAATTAACTACAAAACATTTGCTGTTGCCATGCGCGTGTCAACGCTTAGATATGCCCATTAGTTCGAAGAAAATAGCTTTAGCTATGTCTTCGCTCGGGAGAAACAAGAAAGACTTTTTATTTTTTTGGTAGATAAATGAAAGTATTTTGTAGTCATGGTGCTTCTTCTTAGCATGTCGATCTAGGTACTTGGTGCTATTCAAGCATATTGGGAACCGTGAAATTACAATCTCTTGCATGAGTAATTTCCTTCGTAGTTGGTTGAAGCCTTGGTAGCCAGTGTCAGGGTGTGACGAATAGCGTTGTTCGATGTTTAAAAAGAGAGCACACTTAAGAAAATATTGACAAGATGATAGTTATGAATTCTCAAAGAGGCAACTATCTTCACAAACTAATAGAGATACTACGGTTGTCTTTAAGTGGTTTTCAACAATTTTATTCAGTTAACTTAAATCCTTTACTCATGGAAGAGTTTTCAGCTTTTCAAACTTTTACCATAGCGGATTTACTGTAACTTCTTTTCCCAAGGACAATCAAACTTTCTGAAAACAAAGAAGTTTTTGCAGATGGCGAGATCCCATACGATCCTGCATGTGGTGAACACAGATTAGCCTCTACTCCGCACAATGATGACGCACTGCACATCTATTACTTGCAAGGTTACTAATGGCTATATAATGCATTCTGGGAACTGATTGAATAAGGCTTAATATCGATTTTTCTTTCATATGCGTCCACTTTTCCAAGTATCAATTATATAATAAGTACCTATGTCTACTTCAATTAAGACATACG
Organism: Cosmia pyralina; assembly: GCA_946251885.1. Taxonomy (NCBI): domain Eukaryota; kingdom Metazoa; phylum Arthropoda; class Insecta; order Lepidoptera; family Noctuidae; genus Cosmia; species Cosmia pyralina. The sequence goes on from OX276343.1 coordinate 25,856,825, forward strand.
GGACATAGTGGAAGCTGAGGTTAGATTATACGACAAAAATAATCGTAATTTAGAAGCCAAAATTGGTACTTCTAAATCAAGCCAGGCTTTAACCGAGATTTTTAACAAAACAAAAATAGAACTCGAACCAGACTAAGAGAGGAGACCTTATGAGTGTTATTATTCGAAAAATCAAACCAGGGTAGGTCCTGAAAAATCAATCCTCGTCAAAGAGCCAACCACGCATGACGTGACACGATCAATTTTCTCAGGCTTCAACTAATAAGCGTGATTGACGTGACAGTGTGGGCGTACAAAAGTCCCTCCGTCACGGCACATGACCTTTCCCACGTTATCAAGGACGTCACTGGATTGAGGGGTGCCATTTGATCTAAACTTGACATTTTATAAATTTTAGGATTTTACATTATCTAAGATTTCAGATAATGGGCTATGTGTAGGACCTGGATGAGATTGGCATAGGAATGTGAAGATGGCCACAAGCAGAGAGGCCTATGTGCAGTGGATGAAGTCAAGCTGTGGGTGATGTAGATGATGATGAATCGGTTAGGAGGACGGATTAAAAAGAAATTATTACATGATTGCAGAAGAATTTGAATAGTAAATAGATACGATGGAATGACCTTCGAGCATGCCTTGCAATATGATACCGTAAGTATTGAACGGAAATAAACGTTTAATGACGAAGATGCAATTTATCAATGTTAACATCAATTGGAATTGACATCTTTAATTAAATAGGGATTGTCCGTGATGAAACATTTGTGTTTAGAGATGCTGGAAAAAAATAATTTATTGGGATCATAGTGTGGGTCAAAAGTCCTGACTGACTGACTCATCAACGCGCGCCCCAAACCATTGGACCTAGAAAGCTGAAATTTTCTGCTGAGGCCTTTGTAATGTAGGCAAGGAATAAGGAAGGATTTTCGTTCCCGTGGTATATTTTCCGACATCCACGCTGGCGAAGCCGCGCGGGAAGTGCTAGTTGTAAATAATATGGCTTCAAGCGACAGAATCGATAAAATAACACATGAAAAGATTTGACTATTTGTAGTGGGAAAAATAATACAAAACTTTTGAGTAATAGGATTTGCAGAGATTTAAGAAGAAGAATAATAGAAGCAACTATTGGGATTGTTATCGATTGACAACATACCAACAACTAACCAATATTTTTAATTTTCACCAGCCCTAGTCAACAATACAAGCCAAACATTATGATACATAGAATACAGTTGCCATTGAACTTGCTACCAAATGCAGGACAATAAGCGATAAACTTGGTACATAACATAGTATCACTAGTCAAGGGTACATTGATATGAACATTGTCATACGTTTCCTACGTTATGGGTTTGTGAGAACGATATATTGTATATGTATACCTACTACCTACTAGCTTTCGCCCGCGGCTTCGCCTGTGTGGAGGTCGGAAATTATATCACGGGAATGTAATACCGATATAAAAAGTATTAGAATATGTCTTAAGCTTAACCCAGGTTATTAAGTCTAACCGTGTGCTAAATTTCATCAAAATCGAAATAAAAATATTTCATTTCACTTAAACCTACATGGGCACGTATGTAACGTCAGACAGAAGCTAGGTGCACGGTTCCAATTTGGTCGTTTCCTTTGGAGAATAGCCGGCAAGAAACTATCGAAAGCCGTTGAGTGAGACGTGAGAAGATACAGACAGAGTTACTTCGCATTTATAATACTAGTATGGATGTAGGTGTACAGGGATTTTCGCGTGAGATATGGAGGTAAGTTCAGGTAAGTATGTAAATAAAGTGTTGTATGCGAATGTAAAGGTAGTATGTATGTAAATAGTTAGGGTTGCTTGTTTTGTTGTTCATACTAGTGATCAATAGACCGAAGCAGTGACAAACAGTGATGATGATAGTAACAAACAAAGCCTAAAACTTACTATATTATGATCACATTGATCATGATCACAGATCTATGCCTCGTAGTTATAGTTATGATAGAATTGTGATGGTAGTTTGTGCATTTATGTAAATCATATCATAAAAATTTATAAATATGAATCAACTGTAGTCATAACATGTAATGATATAAATGTTTTCACTTTCCGACGATAAAAATGAGAGGCTTAGGTATGTAGTTTCATTACCTTTCCAGTGCAGTGTAATTATTTGCACAATAACGACATCATTATTGTGTCTAATACGTGATCCTCCCGCATATCACTCAAAAATACCCATTGAATTGAAGAACAGTGCGCCCGTATCCATTTAATTGACCGGCCCGAACTCGTCTGCCATCGCTTCATCATTCAGTTAATCAAATAATTCAATTAATTCAATTGTGACAGTATTAGTCAGTTTGCACGTATTAATTTAATTACCAAACGGATCGGTTCGGTCTAGGTCAGGAGCCGAGTGCCAATTTGGCCAGTCTTCACTGGATTTAATGAAGTCTTACGAGTTCCGAGGCAATTGGCAGAATAACGTCATTTATGTTGAATGTGCTTTGGATTTAGTGTTTCACACTGATTATTGTATTATTTCGGAACTCCCTGGTTATTCTAGTAAAATTAACTCTGACATTTATTTCTGTATCTGCTATGTCGGTATAACCATTGCCGAAACTTTATTTTCGCATAACACTTCAGTTATCAACAAGAACCTTTTTTTTTAAAATTATATTTTTAACGAAGATAACAATTTAGCAGATATCTTTTTGGGAGTGCCAAATTAGACTGATTGTTTCCATTCTCAACTAAAAACAGTAGCATAATAATAGTAAAGTACATTTGTACCTACAATTAGATCCAGCAGCGGCATGTATGACGAACGACAAAAACTATACAGCACAATGATTGTTATTATGATGACAATGACTCACAAATCACAGCTCGGTTCAAGGCTACTCTGAGAAAACACTCGGTCAGCTGCAGGCACAAAATGTCCTAATATTGTTTTGCAATATCATAATACTTTGTGGACGAGATACCTACATTATGGTTTTGATGGTGAATAGATGAGGTATGAATATCAACCAACTAAGGGATGGCGATTATGTTATCTATTTGCCACGATAGGCATAGGTAGGTAATCCTTAGAGAGGCAACGGTTATTAAATAAATAAATTAAATAAAACTTTATTTCAGACAAGGTCCATATTATGATATAGGTCCATGTTATGAGACAAAGAAACAGGAGAAAGTAGAAAGTGTTTCAGTTTATACTGAGAGCGCAAAAGTGATGCAAAATTAAAATCCTCATGTTTCAAGGTCTTCCTGAAAAGTACGAGTGTTTTAACTGACACTTGAATAAAGTAAGAATAATAGGTGTAAAAGCAATTGCCACAGTTAAGCTTTACACAATACAGTTACATGGCTTCAGGGATTACTTAGTATCTATTTAAAGCACCTCGTGGGGTGAAAAGGTCAAAGCCACATAAGAACCAGCTTAAAGATTCAGACATTTAAATTCACATTGAAGGGATAATTAAACGGACGGACTATTCCTAAAATTATCTTTTCCTGTTAAGTTTAAATGGGAATCGCTGCTCCCAATTGGACAGTTCAGGGATATTGAAAGGTTTTTATTAAGACTAACTGGTCATAAGGGACATGACGGAAACGATACCTACACTAATGGTCCTCTTATTAAGTATCTGCCAAAGTCAAAAGAAAAAGATTAACAAATCCTAGGAGTGCTGATCCTATTTTAGGCACCACTTAACATTTATTGACGCTTGCTGACGAATTAGATGAAGCCCTATACAAATAGGACAAGGCCGACGATCGTTCAATTACTAACGAAAAAAGAACTCAAACCGAAGCGAAGCTATTGTGGAAAGAGGACTTACAGAATCGGAAAAGCAAGATTTGACAAACAGTATTTTGGGTAAAAGATTATTTGAACCTTGAAAATTAATCCCATAATTTCCGATCCCTCCATAGGATTGGTGTCTATCCATCCCACAATATTGTAGTCTACAGTCTTATAATAGTAGTAAGTAATGTACTTAGGTCCAGTTATCCGTCTGTCTGACTTGATTGGTTCACCACGCGTCCGGTGCCCTGACTCATGTCCTGTCTTGCTTCCTGTCTTAGGGGTCAGCGAGTGACGAGAGCCATTGCAAATCTGATTTTGATTTCTTTTTGTGAAATAGTCTATGGTGTGACGGACTGTCCCTATCGTTAATATAAAGTACCAACTTTTGGGAATATGTGTATTTTTATAGTAGGCGATATTGATCATTTTTGAGGTTTCCCATAATTTGTTTTATTTCATTGTTATTTCAAAGCCAATAAATCCTTTGCCATTTTACTGATAACCAACAATAGAAACTATTTTCTTATAGACTACGTAACATTTTTCAATGTTTCCGCCAACACTGTTTCGCGAAAAATATAAGATGCTGGTGGACTGTGACCAGACTGTTACAGTTTATTGAGTGAAAGGAAAATCAGATCATTACTCACAATGTCTATTAAATTAGATCAAAACTTAAGCATCCTAGGGAATATATTTATATGGAAGACGTTTTAAAAGACAGTCGAACATAGGTAGGACAAATAGTTAGTATAAAATACAAACGTAATATAAAACAAATTTTTGGGAATTATCATATAAAAAAAAAGAAATAACAATGAGGCATGCAGTTTAAAAGATGAGAGATGCAGGAAAAAATAATAAACTCAGAAACATAGAATTGAGGTATTTCACCTAGCCACATATACGAGTCAGTAGCCAGCTTCAAATATACTAGAGATGCTACCTGCATCATAGATATTGTGGAAGAACATATCTCAAGAAGTCAGAGACTGCTCTCTGCATTTATCATTACTTTTAGATCGACGCCTAACCAAATACATCTCAAACAAACCAATATTACAAAGCGTTTGCATCTATCCAAATACTGCAATGCAAAAAATGAAGGTAAAAATTCCAGGTAGTCAAATTGGCCGGGTTGGAATGTGCATCTCATAATAGGTGTATCCGCTTTAGTTACTGGCATCGTTCTCCTTTGAGTCACAGCTATGTGAATACCTAATGTTATCTCAATGTCGACAGGCGTCTAGATATTATTTTAGTTTGAAGAGTTTATCAACGGTATTGTAGACAGTCGATAAGTGTATGAGAGCAACTGATCAGAATTATAAATTGTAGGTTTATCGTGTAGGTATTGAAGATTCGATTTAATTGAATTTACACCTTAGTTTTAGTATTATGGAAGGATGTTTTCGTAACACCGCAATTTACTGAATAACGGCTTGAACATTTCTTATTTGTTTATTTTGTATTTGGATGCTGTTGCCAATTTAGAAATTATATTATTAATCTCAGGTTCACTAATTAAAATAGTGGTTCAAATAAGACCAAAATATTAAAACATCATTCTGTGGTTTGAACACAAAAACCACAGAATGATATTAGAAGGGGTTTAAACCTTTGATAATATTATCAATCTTCTTAGTACCTCTTCTCGATAACATCTCGATACGAGTACATATTATCTATCTCCTAACAAACCCAGATCAACGTGTTTACTCCAATAAATAAATTAAAATAAATCTATTGTAAATATTTTAATGTGGGTAACGCAGAAGCAACGTTTTGGGCCTTAAATAAATATTTACACACAAAAAGATCGAATGTTAATGATGATTGAAACACAATAAAGATCTTGATATATTTTTCCTGCGCGTGACGTGCTTGGATAACTTCGGATACGTCGATACAATACGTTACGTAAGTTAACTGTAGGATATTTGGATCGCAGTAGTATTTCATTGGAGAAAATAGTCGAACACTGTGACGATTCTATTTATATTGCCATGGACACGTTAAGAAGAAGAAGATTGGAGAAAAAACTGTCATTCGTTTTAGTGTCAGCATGCATGGGCATTTTTCTAGCCGCTTAAGCCATCATGGCCAGGAAAGTTAAGAACGTTCGATCCGCATACTCTAAGACAGCATGGCTGTCCTGCAAGCGCTAAGCAGTCACACAGTTGATTCTGGGCTAATACACGAGTGCACCAGCGTCTCAAACACGTGGGTAGACCAATATAACCATTCAATGGATCAAAGGACACAGCGGTTCACTAGGCAACGACGCAGCTGATGACGTTTTTCTGCGCAACGTAAAACTAAACGAATACCTTTACACCTTAAAGTAGCTTTTTTTTATAGCACTGATTCATTGAAGAAACCCTGCCCCTATGATCCTTTGTTTTCGTCCAACAATAGAAAGTCGGAATTTAATAGAAGAAGGTCGAGCATGGCACCAGTGGGACCGGAACCCATCGCGCCGCTCCCCTTCGGGTATTTACGCACTCTGGTATGGAAACGCACCAGGGACCAAATCACAAACTATGGTCGGACCAAGGTGAGTTTAGGCAGGTTAAGGAAGAACTCCCTACAATTGATGGCCGCCTCACAAAACAGGTTCTCCGACTAACTAAACAACAGCTGTGTACAGTTACAGCAGCTATAACTAGCCACGGGTCATTTAATAAACACCTCTTTGTCATAGAAGCCACAGACAGTCCGTTGTGCAGGGCCTGCATGGAGGACGACGAGGTAGTAGCTCATGTGCTTCTAAACTGCCCGGTGGACGCCACATACAGGGCAAAGTACTTCAGTAACCCAGGTACCCTCCGTGAGGTTGTCAGTAACACCAACGAGCTGCTGGTCTTCTCTAAGGAGCTGGGTTGGATCTAATAATCGATTTTCCCACCCATACGCAAAGTACGCGCATTAACGTGGAGTTGCGGATACCAGCCCGTATTACCTATTGCCTATTAGGCTTCATGTACACGGAGCCGCAGCGGCGCCGGACCACATGCTCGTTCTTTTACTGTATAACTCGGCATCAATGCGGTGTACAAGCGGCTCCGGTGCGGCGCTTGGGCGATATTCATTCGTATACTGTAACATGCGGTCAGCCCCTCAGAAACCCTCAGTGTCAGCAAAATTCTTGATAGCCTATTCACCTATGTCTGTATTTTCATAGGTTGATCTATCCGTGTTATGTCCTAGTTCACCTGTATTATGTCAATGGTGAAAGATTAAGCTCGCAAATCAAAGTCCAGTGTCTAGTTACAGAAATAGAAAATCATTAGATATTAGATGCTCATCACCAGTGACTACTTTCTCGAGATTTTCTATCGTTAATTTGAAATGAGCTATCTAATACATATAACAAAGCGTGAGCTATATTTATGTGTAGGTCTGTGTTATATGAAGTCTTGGCCGGATATAAATCTGTGTTGAGTGGACGGCATACCGTCCAAACTTCTAGCCACTGTAAACATCGAAGTACGGTGCCATTGTACTGTCAGTCACGATATAAAATCAATAAAATTGGCAACTAAGAAAAAACACAAGATAAAAAAAATAGTCATTTCAAGAAAACCGCTGGATGGGAAACAGCAAAGAAATGTTTTCATTTAAACATAGTAATATGTTTAAATGAAATCATTTCAAATTGTAGGTAAAGTCCTTGGTTTGCCTGCGATAATGAAAGAAGACTTTCCAAGATTATAACAATTCTTAAAATCTTGTTAATCTTCTGGAGCGAGAATGTTTGGGCATGAGAGGAATGTTGACGTTGCTCGCTGTAAAGTATCTAGCTAGATTTACGTACAACATTGGAACCGCGTTCTCCAATAAAACAAATATCCGTTGTTCTTGGCACCAGCTGGTGTTGTCTTTATAATTCTGTATAAAGGCCACTGGTTTTCTAGGGAAACACAGTTTGAAAGAGAGCGAGTGCGATACAAAAAGTTATCATAAAAATAACAATACGATTGATGAAAATACAGTATAATAAGAAGCTGTAAATTCAGATGGAGACGGTGATAAATAACGACGGACTAATGGCATCCTGCACTAATAGCGAGCGATGAAAAAACTTAATATATAATAACATATGGTTCAAGGAGCTGGATAACTCAGGGTTATCAGTACCATACCAGAACCGTAACATGTTTTGACTGTAGCGCATCAAAGCGTTCTTCCCCTTTGACACCACGATAAAGAAACCACCTTCACAGTTGACGGCAACCAATCAATTAGCAAAAACTAAAGTTTAACGAGCAAAAACATGAACAAAACCTAACTCATTTACTAATAATTAACAATTCAATGCAGCCTGTCGCACAAGGACGCTGGCTTTTATGCAAATTGCTCGTGTTATGAGTCGTCTTAGGCATTTTGTATGAGCAGTGCGAAGAAACTAAAGTGTGGCATTATGAGCTGAGATGATATATTACTGCTGAAAAGATTCCAAATTTCAAGAGCTTGAATTAGAATCGAAACGTTAAACGAAACTAATCTGGACTATGACAACCGAACAAACAATACGTTGAATCCTAATTTTTGACACGTTCGTTTTAATTTTTACTCTATTCTAATGCAAAAGAAGAAAACAGGAAACAAGGTATATCAAGAAGTAAATAAATCAAATAAAGAATAGGTAGAAGTAAAAGAAAGAAAGAAGAAAAAAGATTAGAAGGGAAAGAGTTGGAAAACAGACAGAACAATACTATGACACCGACCCGATATATCACAGTGCTCTTGTCTACACCGACAAGTGTGCAAGTGCAAGTGCAGTACAGTGCAGTACAGTGTATATAGTGACAAAATATTGCAAAAGTCTAACACAATAATAACAACTGTAAATCAAATATAATAGCTACGCATATTGGCACGTATCCTGATGAGAACTGTAACATAATAAATTCGACGCCAGACAGAGCTCCTTGGCATTCAATTGCCAAACGTGATACCAAATAGATGCTACAGAAAAACCACTTCGCTTTAGGTTCATCATCTTCAGTCTAGAGCATAATAGCAATTTACAGTTGTTAGTAATCAATCGCAAGCTGCACTCCATCAACTCAATCCTCGGCTTCTATCATCCAGCTTTTACTGGCAACCCTGCGAAGAAGGCACTATACCCTGTGTTTGCCGTTTACACCAACTTTTGTCGGTTCATAAGTTACTATTGCGTATTGTTCTCTGAATTATTTCCTTCACTGTTCAGCATTTTAACGAATGGTCTTTTTGTACATCTCTATATTTTGATCGCATCGTCTCTAAAAGATATTCTTAGTGGAGAAATTCCAATTATGTCTCGAACGTTATTCATGTCTAGACCAGACATGTTTGTAGTATCTTCACTCTCGATTTCCTTACAGACTGCTGACAAACAGCATATCTTATTATCATTATTTCACATTATTACTTCTCCAATATTTCTACGTTGCCTGGATCAGTAGGTATTGTAAGACTAAACAAATGCTTTTAAGGAAATCTACTTAATTTAAGTAGTACCTACACTACATCAATGGGTTTTGTAGTTCGTTCTTCAATGGGATTTGTCTTTAGACATAAGTATTCGAGTCATAAAATACAATCTATATAGTTTCGTAGTAATCTGTCAAGATTCACTTCGGCTTCTCGTCGTGTATTCTTAGACCAGAAAAAAAACATTTATAACACTAATGTAGTACGAACAGTTATTACATTGACTTTCATATTATCTGAGGTCAAGAGATGCAATTGCTGTGTGGATGTGAAAACCGTATGTTTATGTTCAATTTAAATGAGTCTCACTCAATTTATAGTGTACAATTACTGGCGTCAATTGATGTAGCCATTAGAATAGGACACAGACCAAGTTTATAGAAAAATACGGGTTAAAGGGGTTTTTAAGATGTTTCTTAAAAACCCCTTTAGCATAAAGAAAATTGCACTAGATATAACTTTATGGTACTAAAAAATTTAACCTGATCTGCTTTCATGCACATAGATGCAAATCTATGAGTCCAGTAGACTATTTACAAATAATTATGGATTTGTCAAGTGAAAAGTGCGCTCATAAGCGCGTATTTTGTACATTGGACGTATTTACAATTAAACTGCAGTACAGGAAAAAAAATGTCCATAAATGATAGAACAGATATAATTAAAGAAACATTTGATGAAGTTCGTTGTCTTATAAGATATCCTTTTTTCAGGGTTTATAGGTGTGGTCCAACTTAAGACCGTCAAACTGAACAACTTTATCCATGGAACCAACAGCGTAATCCAGAAAAAAATATCAGCCGTCCCATACATTTGGGTCGAGGTGTTGAAGTTTTACACGGGGCAGCTGATAATTTTTTCTCGATTACAATGTTGGTTCCATGGAGAAAGTTGTTCAGTTTGATGGTCTGTACCACACCCTTAAGTTTGACCACACCTTTCTGATACACCCTGTACATCTTCAGGTAATCAAATATCACCGCTATCTCCCACAGCTTGTACCAAACCCAAACGCCAATAATACTTGCGCGGGCGCATTCTAGAGCTAACTGTTAGCCGTTATCATAAACAGTAGCAGGCACGCCGGCCGCCTCTACCTCCCCTGGACCAGCGCCAGCGAGATATTAACGTGCATCTGTAGCAGGCAATACTACACCGTGCATAGCCGGCGAGATTACAAGCAACGTGCATAAACGACGAGACTACAACGTGCACAGACAACGAAACTAGCTGTAGTATATAGTATCTACGTACTACAGACATTTTACATCCTATACTTACACTTTACATTCATTAATACATGTATATATACTTCTATGATTTTGCATTAATATTTTGCGAATCGGTCTAAAACGATTTTTCTTTAATTTTCTTTGTTATGACACCTATGTCAGGCTATCAAACTATAATTACTTTTTCTTCCAAATTTTCTCTCATAGAGTTTATTACTAGCTTAATCTATGAAGGTTATAAGGGTTTATTATTATAAAAAATCTGAGCGTGTGTGGGAAATGTTTTTTTTACTATAATTTGTATTTTTTATCTTTCTCTAAATTATATTTTGTTTACGTGTCTATTCCCCTTTTATTTCAATAGATTCGTTACAAGTATGTTTTTTTGTCTTTATTACAGTCTTACTGCTGCACCCTAATTGCGTAGCACACTTTTAATCAAAATCTGAATGATTTTGAAGGATATTGCTAATCCATTGCTTCATATGGTCGAAAAATTGCTCTGCTCAACAACGTAAATAACGCAAATTAATGTTGTTGAACTGTCAAAATGAAAGCCATTGCTACTGTAGGTGCATTACACAGTTACCCCGCTGGCCTGTGTGGGAAGCAAACACTTTTCAGGTCAGAATTTTCAATTTGCGCGGAAAACAACTGTTTCATAATATTTCTAGATGTTTGTAAAAACATTACTGCTCGAATCTACTATAATCACTAACATCTTTATGAAACGCTGTAAACTGTAAAATGATAAAACGAATGCCTACGTCATAATCCGTGGTTGTTTATCAGGCACATTTCCAAGATCGTCTCACAGAATCGTCGATCGACACAGCATCGTCGATCGACACAGAATCATTCTGTAAACATAAATAAGAGCTCTAAGGCGGCCTTGCTCGAAACAAAAAAAAAATGAAGTAGTTATAGAACCAAATATAAATAAACACTCTCTAAAGCGCTAAATCACAATGGCATTCCGCAAGATGACAGATTTTGTAACATAATTATGTATCTGTTGCAGTAAGATGGTTGTATCCGTGATATACCTAGTTATATATATTCCTAGGGATATATAGCTATCTACCATAATCTATATATATATATAAAAATGAATCCCTATTTCCCTTGGTCATCGCATCACGTGTGAACGGGTGGAACAATTTCGCAAATTTTTTATTTGTTGTGTTTATGATTTTTATGAAAGAAATAAACTTTTTTACAAAAAAATACAACCGACTTCCAAAAACAACACTACAAAGTGAAAAATTAATTTAATTTCGGAAGTCGGTGTCTAGTTAAATGTATTTTCGTTTTTGCCACCGACTTCCGAAATTTAAAGTTATTTTTCACTTTGTAGTGTTGTTTTTGGAAGTCGGTTGTATTTTATTATAAAAAAAGTTTTTATTTTTCACTTTTTAGTTGTGTACCTACCCCACACAAATTCTAATACCACTACCTGCAAAACAAACTAGAACATCGTCCATATAAAAGTGGGGAAAAAATACGTATTATTGAAGCTAACTCAAAAACTACCCAAGCAAAGTTAATCAATTTTATATGGGACCAACTGTGATGTATACCCTCTCGAATAAAACAAAAAAAATCCAAATCGGTCTAGCCATCTTCGAGTAATCGGGGAACATACATAAAAAAAAAAAAAAGGTTCCGACGAATTGAGAACCTCCTCCTTTTTGAAGTCGGTTAAAAAATTAAGAAAATTTCGCAGAAAATTGGAAAGTTTCAGAAAAAAACATTTTAACTTCACGCGTTTACATTAGAATATTCATAGCCAAGATAGGACAACGTCTGTCGGGTCAGCTGGTATGTTATGTTATATGAAAGTGGTTCTTAACTATCTTACTAGGAATATAACTATAATACGAACATGATCTGAGTATAAGTACTAGGGCACTCCGACCAAATAGGTTAGGTTAGGTTAGAACTTCGCGCGAGCCGAGCGAGGGAAGTGAGCGGTGTCGCGGCAGCGGCCGGTGAGCGCTACGTCGAAATTGGTCGCAGTAACAAAATTAGAGCATTCACAGTTTTCATATAACTGTATTATGATTGATAGCTATATCCCTAGGGATATAACTATATCACGGCTTCACCCATCTTACTGACTGCGACATATCTATTCACAAAAATCCTTTGCCTAACCCTGGAGACATTGCCACAAATGAGGAGGCATAAAAAGCTCATGAAAAGACTTCACTAAAAACATACTATGGAACCTCAGTTCAGCTTCATTATTCTAACTTAGTACTTGTATATTTGGCCCAGATTTGTGCGTAGAGCGCGCAGGCGCGGGTTGCATAACTCGTAACGACCCAGGAAATAGAGGTTCAGTCCACATCTAGGTTCGTACAGGCTTGAGGAAGGTCGCTATCGATCCAGCTTGCGTAACTCAGCGGTCGCGGTGCCGATAGCGGTCCTATGTACTATTAGGTATTAGAGTAATATATAGAAGGACTCAAGTACATAAGTACAGGCTTTCAGAATACTAAGGCAAGAATCAAATATAAGTCGAACTTTGAACGTACTTATGGGCAATAAGGCTAGGATGATGACGAGAAGGTTTTCAAAGATCCATAAAAGACTAGGTACAAACCAAAACAATCATCCACATAGATAAGTACGTGACAAATCCATATCCCGTCTCGTAATTGAAGAAGATGCTGTTGGCAACCCTCTTTTTTCCTCGTCCTATAATAATTTTTGCCACGAACTCTTGGCTTTCATTGCTGGCAAAGCATGGTCTTGGGTATTATTTTCATCTACCTGCAACTTTACTGGCATCAGACTATGTTCAAGAGTGGTACTCTGTACGTCCTCTGTGCAGGGCTTGCCTGGAGGCTGAGAAAACCGTTACGCACGTGCTCTTTGAATGCAAAGGCGTCACCCAGATTAGAACTGAAACTCTTGGAACACCCAGATCTTTTACAGATGTTCTTAACAGACTAAGAGACTTGATCGACTTCTGGAGTGAGGTGGGCTGGTTGGAATAACCCCCGACGGCCGCCTTGGTCCACACACAATGGTCCACCGCGGTGCCTTTGTATCGCGCGCGATTATATCGCGTGTCGCGCCTGTTTGCAGGAGCCTTGAGCAATTCTCAATGGAATTCAGAGACTTTCTTTACTGTTTCGAAAGCCTTGAATTGGAGCGGTAATAAATTTTCAACCAGTTTATTGGCTTGCTATAAATTATCGTCGTTCAGGACTTAGGAATGGTTTACATGAACGAATTGGAACGACGTAAATTAGAATGAGTATAAGCTGGCACAAATGGTGTGTTCAATATTTTACTGAATGAGTTTAAATAAACAACGAGGTATTGTAGTTGGTTACTTACTGTTATGTTAATTCTATTGTATTATGAGTAGGTACCCAGGCCGGTTAGGAAGCCTGAAGAATGACGTAGGTTCAGTTCTAACCAAGTCAATTGTTAGGTAGGGTTTCAGCATTTATCTCGGTACATCGACCGTACAATAATAACATGGTTTTGTCCTTCAACTTTCTGTATGGAATTCTTATTGAATAATCGTACCCTAGGTAGGTACTTTCTGTTGTGTGGGTACTTATATCAGTTGCCTCATCATCTGCCTAGCAGTTTTCAACTGCTGGATAATTACGATACCTCTTGGCACACCCTTGGTAAGACTGGTTGTCAGACTTTCGGGCTTCTGACGACCCGTAACGACTGTCAAAGACTCACGAACGGCAACCGGGACTTCCGAGGCACGGAGGGGTATTGATATGTAAAGATGGTCACCCATCCACGGACCAACCACGGCAAGCGTAGCTTAACCAGCGCAATACGACGCCTTCACTTCGTATACAATAGTTTTATTAATATTTTGTGGTTTTAATAAATATGTATGATAGTCTGTAAGGTATTTATGTTATGGGTCATTGTTACCCGAAGTGAATGTTATGTTATTATTATATTATTATTATTATATTAACCTAATTGATCGACCCGAGCGGCTGTTATACTTATCCACAAGCCACTCATGTATATCAGTTGTCTATGGTTGTCATATTATTAGTTCTTGTTAGAACGCGCCTTAAAAAGGTGGCTGGGACAGACTGGATGCGGAAGGCGGAGGACAAGGTGTTGGGTTGCCTGGGAGAGCAGTCTGTCCAGCAGTGGATTGCGATAAGCTGAGTTGATTGATAAAAGTTACCGATAAATGCTGTGACACTAAATTATACAGGGGGTGTACCAGAAAGGTGTGGTCAACATCGAACTGAACAATTTTCTCCATGGGACCAACATCGTAATCGTGAAAAAATTATCAGCCATCCCATACATTTGCGTCGCGTCGAGTAGATGCTTATTGAAGTTTTCAATGGGACAGTTGCTAGTTTTTTCCCCAATTACGACGTTGCCCCATGGAGACAGTTGTTCAGTTTGATTGTCTGTAGGTACCACACCCTTATTTTTGACCACAAGTTTCTGGTACATCCTATATAGTAATAATATGTCAAAGATTAGCAAACAAACAGCGGCCCACCTGAATACCTCAGCTGATGAGCAACATAAAAGAGCGTAACGTAAAAATGGTAAATCGATGAGGAGTTAAACCCAATGTCATTATAGCCTTGGAAGACATGGGGGTCATAAAAACTGGTATTTCAGCAAGGTTAGCTCATTAGGGGAGTCTTCGTGTTTCAGAACACATTTTGTTAGCATAAATGCCACGAGCGCGAATTTGTAAGTCATTTTCTGTAGTTTTACCTGTAGGCTCAATACCGACTTCCTCTAAATTGAAGACAATTTTTTGATAGGTACCTACGTGGTACCTACTCATTATTCCAGAGAATATTAAGGAGGTATATAACTGTGCAGTATACAAAGAAAATGAATAAACGGACTGGCCTGGCACCAATTGTCATGAAAAAAAATCAATTTATTCAAAAGCACCGAAGTAAAAGGCGTGGGAGTATCTGCACCTGAGTTATAACTTATCAATTATAAGATATTTCTTTCAATGCTAGTGCTGTTAGAAAACAATTAACTTGCCAACATAAGTCTAACATCTATACCAGCCAATACGTACCTAAGTATTTTAAAGGTAACTCTCTTCGCTATTTCTAACACTAGACCACAATTCAAAGACTCTAAAACTTATTTCGGAAACCTTGAAGAAATATACTCTGAAATTCCCATTGACTTTATACAAGGTGTGTTGGTTGTTTTCTCTTAAAGGGTCATTGTACTCATCATTATGAACAAATTTTATTAAGGGACCAAACCTGAAATCGTGAAAAAAAATCAGCTGCTCCCTATATTTTGACGAGTTTGATATACTTAGATAAATTTATTGAACCGCTGTTTTTTTTTTCGCGATTTCAGGTTTGGTCCCATAGTAAAAGTTGTTCATAATGATCAGTACAATGACCCTTTATGAGGGAAAAAACCATTAAAATTTCACCCTGTAGGTATATAATTCCCAAAAATAGCCTAACTATAAAGCAGTAACGTTACCAAAATTGTTTACACCCGACCTGGCCAAGGTATGATGCATAATCAGCCTATAAGGTTCCCACTGCTGGGACATTGGCCTCCTCTCTGTGAGAGGGAGTGGGCCAAGCGGGCCCAGTGCGGGTTGGTAGATGTCACATGTCTTCGAATTTTTGGTTCTAGGACATGCCGGTTTCCTCACGATGATTTCCTTCACCGTTTTGAGAGCAGTGGTGTTGAAATAAATTACCTACACAAAGTAAAGGGCCTGCCTGGGTTCGAACTCACAACCCACAACTCGTACGTCGGGGCCGATACCACCACTGGGCCACCAGCACCCCTGCGCTCTTCTTTCTATTTCCTCAAAAGTAAGATGGACTTGATTAGTTTAAAAGTTACAACGTAGGTATAATATACAAATTTTCATTCGTTGGAAGCTCAAACCCGCAGTGTTGCAAGGTCGAGTCCCCAAGGCCCCAACCCGCCCCGGAGTGTGGGGGCTCCCTTACATAACATGACCTACATGGACGGACCAGCTGGGAATTAAGTTGGAAGCACTTGAATTTCACAAGAGTTATGTTTGAAGGCAAATTAAATTATGGACTGTTTTCACTAGGTCAGTATATTTTTGGAGAAGTGAAGAATGTGTTTTGTGGAAGCAAGATCAAAATGAGAGCCTATTTTTGTTTTCTGAATTATTTTTAAATAAACATATAAATAAAAATCAAAATTCATTCATTCATATTACGCTGAGAATCAGTAGGAACTTTTTGAACGTCAAAATTACATTAGATAATCCAGTCCCCCAAAACACCCAAACGCCCTTCACCACTTCCTAGTGCTATAGCTGGGAATAAGTGGCTCAATAAACTCCCCAGCAAGACAATTTGTATGCAACTATTTGCTAGGTTAACCGACAATATGCCAGTTAACATACAAAATATTTTCAAACAGTACGATCATTCTTAAAAAAGGAATAAATAAATGTATAGCCAGTGAACGACAGACTTCATCCAGACGTTAAGATCTAAAAATAATTAAGGAGTGTAAACACACATGGTGTCGACATGATGGCAATGAGTACATGTGAGTTCATGCGACGCCGTATCAAGCTATACATTCCAGTATGTGCTGACCTCGCATCGTACAGGATTTCCGTCAAATCTCAAAACTCAATGCAGTTATTTCAATTAAACGAATTAGGTACAGGCACTTTTGAATTGTCAAGGAGTCGGTCAGTCAGAAAGATGAAGCTAGTTGCCCATTCCAAAGCGTAGTAGGCACCTATGGAGAAGAACGGGCAAAGAAACTCCATGGAAACTCTTTTAAATCAAAATGTTGGTTATCATCTTTCAAATTGAAATTATAGCACGTGAGAACGGTGTAGAAAGACGTGTTCACGAACATGACTCTCGTATAATGAGAGATCACCTTATACTGGTATTGTAAAGCCTGATGTGTCGCCGTAAATACCTACGTACTTAAAGTCATGTGGACTGTGGAACAGATTAGTGGTCGAGTAATTATGGATAATAATGAAATTAATTAATACAATATTGATTGTCATGTTAAGACACTAGAGTGGATTCAGACGGTAGTACCTAGTACCACAGAATAATAAAGCTACACATCAGTAGTTTATCTGGGCGATGACTATGAATTAATTACCTACGACTGCTCGGATAATACGTGTCCGTCCGTGCGTAAGTGCCGCGCACTCGAACTGTTGCCTACTGCACCCTAATTGTGTAACACATTATCGATCAGAGTTGGTTTCATTTTGAAACAAATTGCTAATCCATTGCTTCATATGTTCGAAAAATTTGTTTGCTCGACGAGACTAGCTGTAGTAGTAGTGCATGGTTTGTTGTCTTTATTACGGTCTTACAGCTGCACGCT
This sequence comes from Cosmia pyralina, assembly GCA_946251885.1. Classification (NCBI taxonomy): domain Eukaryota; kingdom Metazoa; phylum Arthropoda; class Insecta; order Lepidoptera; family Noctuidae; genus Cosmia; species Cosmia pyralina. The sequence continues at coordinate 25,874,709 of OX276343.1, forward strand.
AATTGCTTAGCACACTAATCAAAACCTGAATGATTTTGAAGGATATTGCTAATCCATTGCTTCATATGTTCGAAAAATTTCTCTGCTCAACAACGTAAATAACGCAATGAATGTTGTTGAACTGTCAAAATGAAACCAACTCCGATTGATAATGTGTTACGCAATTAGGGTGCTGGCTTAGACTTACATTTCAAAGCGTGTTGTTTATGCCCGGCCATTTTCTATGAAGATAAACTACTGTAACATTATTAGTCTGTGGCAGCATGGTTGCATCTGTTTGATTAATTCTTGTTTTGTATTCGGGACAAGATTTGTATGTCAGATTTTTTTTGGAAAGTTCACCGGAAAAGTCGGAAATTTTGATTGTATTTTTGTATGAAAACGGACAACACACCCTAAACCAGTGGAGATAGAGACATGAAATTCACCCGGGCGACGCCGGGCACGAACAGCTAGTTATAACAATTGTATGCAGCTGGTAAAATACCTAGTTAGCTGATAAACTGTAAATTTTTAAGGTTCCGTACCTCAAAAGGAAAAAAACTGAACCCTTATAGGATCACTTCGTCGTCCGTCTGTCAGTCTGCCAAGTCCCTTTATGTCAGGAACGCGTGAAGTTATCAAGTTGAAATTAATTTCAAATAGGTAGGTACGTAAGTCTGTGTTCCCTTGCGAGTTCTAAAAAATTCAAGCTTCTAAGTTAACGCAATAAAAATTACGGCAAGAATAGTTTTTATATCAATGGGCAAGAAGCAAGGTCTCACAGCACACGTAGGTAAAGTAAAAAGTCCGAAAATTGTTTATTTGTAATTTAATTACTAACATAAAAAAAAATTGTGATTACAATATTAAGATTGTTTTTAGGATAAATTCTATTCAACTACGGAACACTTCATTGTGCGTGGTCCGACAAGCACTTGGCCGGTTTTTTTGGGTTCCGTACCTCAAAAGGAAAAAACGGAACACTTATTAGGATCACTCGTGTGTCTGTCGTTTGTCGTCGTTGACGTTTTGGAGAGCTCATGTATCAAGGACGCGATGGCGAGTAGGGACAGATCCAAATGGAGGATAAAACGCTGTCCTTCCGAGCGCAACCTGATTGCTTACAAGGTGCTGCGTAATCGCTGCAGTCGACGAAGAGACGCTACTTACTCCTATAATACAAGCTTGACTTAGTTTAAGAGTTAGAGAATTTCCTATCATGCTGTACCTACCTTGATGAAATAAAATATTTATTTATTTAATTAATTACTTCCATAATTCTCTCGACAGCAGTAACTCTATAGAAGTCTGGAAGTTTCTGAAAACTGTCGGCATTGGTAAATCTCCAGTTATTTCCAGTAATGACGTTAACGTGCGTGCTCTTAACAAGCATTTCTTACATCCCCCTGTTACTGTAGATCGGCAGGTCAAATCAGCTTCTTTAAATAAACTTTTCTGTTTGCCAGTGCCGCAGTGTTCTTTAGAATTAAGTCCTGTGAGTGAAAATGAGGTCAAAGAATCTATTTATTGCTATCTCCTCCTCTACAGTTGGTAATGGTAATCTTTGCTCAAGAATGATTTCTCCTATCCTCCCCACATTACTTCCCATCTTGACCCACATTTTCAATTTCTCCTTGTTTTCTTGTACGCACGGCTACAGATCAACTTTACATTTCTAGTATAAGCTGATCTCGCATTGTATAGGATTTCCTTATAATGAGAGGTCAGTGTAAACTGGACATGTATAGCTTGATATGTAGGCGTGTGTACTGTTCCTGAGGCCTGGAAACAAGCCCATATAATCCCCTTACCCAAAATACCTAGCCCTGTCGCAACGACCGATTTCCGATCCAATTCTATCTTCCCTTATCTTTCTAAAGTTCTTGAGCACATTGTCCATCAGCAACTTTTTACCTTTTTAGCTACGAATGACCTTCTTCGTACTTTTCAATCTGGCTTTCGACCTGGTGGACAGTCACCGCTCTTTTGAAGGTTATTGATGACATCCGCAGGGCTATGACCACAAATCTCTTACCTTACTTGTACTTCTGGACTTTAGCAGTGCCTTTAACTTTGTTGATTTCGACATCCTTGTAGGGATTCTTAAATCTCTCTATTTCTCTTCTGGTACTATTAGTTGGTACGACTCCTATCCAAAGGCCGGTCGCAGCGGGTTCGTCTCTCTTACTGCAGGGGTGCATCAGGGTGGCGTTCTCTCTCCTCTTATCTTTTTAGTAGTAGTAGTAGAATTTTGAACTTATTAACGTATTTTTCTGTTCATTCCAGTTTGTATGTTTATTTGTATGTAGGTACATAAATGGTTAGGTAAATAAATGAATAAAAAAATTTTTTTTAAGGAATATCATAACGAAAACGTCACGTTTTGAAATACTAGCTATTGAGTGTCCGTTCCGCTTGCGTTTCAGATATTTAGATCACTGTCATCACTTCTTTATTTTGAAATCGCAATTAATCAATTTGAATCGACAGTAATAATCGATAATATCAATTATTTAATTATTTTTTAGGTTCGTTATTACGGGATTTAAATATTCATGTTTTAAGAAAAAATTAAAAAGTTAAGGACAAGGAACAGTTTTAATTGGTTTCCTAAAAACCGTCAACTAGCCTAATAGGGACCCTGTCGGGCACAGCATAGGGTAGGAGAGAGGAGGAAGAGCCCTTATTTTATGTATAATATTAGAAGAAGAAAAAGTGGTAGTAGGTACATATCTCCGAAAGTATACTGAGGCTAAAATTTTGAAAAAAAAAATACAGGAAATAGTTCTATACTAGATTACAGGAAAACCTATGTTCTTACATAGGTTTTCCTGTAATCTAGTATACTTCTTTTGTAGACTTCTTAGTCTATGGTCTTAAGATGCACTGGTAAATCTCCCAATTTTGTACGTACAAACTTACATTTGCAGTTGGAATTTAGGGGAGAACATGTTTATCAATTACAATGAATATAAGTTTGTTCTTGGATTCATCCCAACTACGGAACCCTTTATTGTGCGTGGTCGAGTCGATTACCTAATGAGTCTTTTAAATAGTTATTTTTTTTTCAATCGCCATAACATGGACCGTTTTGGCAACATTAGCAATGTGTCTATAATCTAGAAAATTAATAAAATTAAAAAAGCACTCACATTATATAGTTGACGGCGATAAATATGTACCACAGTGTGAAGACAATTATGCCCCCTCCATCCCCTGCGGCTGCGGCTGCTTCGGGCGCCATAGTATCGGTTTGCGTTGATTTTGAAACTGAGCCTCTGGAGTAGGTGCTAGTACCAGCAACGATCCCACCGGAAAAGTGTCACCTCCGATGCCTCTAGCAACAGTGATAATGCCACTTGCGATGCTACCGGCAACAGTGACAGTGGCACTTGCGATTTCACCAGCAAGAATGCCAATGCCACTAGCGGTGCCACCAACAACAATACTTATGCTACCAGGGATGTCATCAACGGAGAAGCTACTAGTGCTAGCGATTACTCTGCTAATGCCACCTGCCCACTGGCCACAGTGCAATGCCACTAGAGGAGGTACGGGTAAACAGTGCTAATGCCACTAAAGATGCCAGCGGCTACGCTACTTGTCCCACCGGAATAGCTACGCGACTGCTAGCGCTACGCGAGAAACTTCTAATGCCAAAGTTATAGAAACTGCTAGTGCCTCCCAAGATGCTACTGGTGAAACCGCTAGTGCCTCCAGAGATGCTACTCATGAAACCGCTAGTGCTAGAGCACTGCTAATACCACCAGTAACACTGTTTACGCTACCAAAAGCGCTGCCACCAATTTTAGCCCTAAAACCACTGCTGCTCTAACTGGTTGAGTCAGAGCTACTTTCAACGTTGCTATAGCTTCTTCCAAACATCGGTTCCAGTATTGAATCTTGGACTGGTAAATGATTTTCTATGGGTAGTTTCGTATTCTTCGTCGTCTTCTAGGGCGCGGAAGGCACGTCTGTAACATGTTTTATTAGATATTTTTTATGCTTTAAATATTATTGGAAGGGAGACGCTCGGGCTCACAAAAGGTGGAAGGAGCGGAGCCAGGCCTTTGCTCAGGCTAATAAAAAAGAAAAAATATATTACTGGACCACCACTATGTAAAATACTGGTATTCAGCTGCATCTGGTAAGACTGGAACCAACTCCGACATAGTTGGGAAAAGGCTAGGCAGATAATGATTGGACCTCCACTAACATACCGTTGAATTATGTAAGAGAAAGGGGGTTCCCAAAATGTGTCGAAAGTGTTGGGCATAAGCATATGAGGGTGAACCAATGTCCGGCTTTGACTGAGAATTATTTCGATTGGTTTCAGGATGATAGCAATAAAAGCAAGCCGGTGCATAGAATCCCTGGCCCGTAGGTAGGTGTGGCATACTATTCAAGAAAATAATTACCTGCACTTTAGGTTTTCCTAGTCAAGACTGGGACTGGGTTGATATTCATTGGGTTTGTTATTTGAATGTTCCACGCAAAACATATTATAAAACTGAAAATCTTGAAAAAATATAGTTGTAATTTTTTTGAGGTTTTTGATCTGTGTTTTTAATAGCTTTTTGATGCTTTATGATTGTTGTTACCTATTTTTTTTATTAGTTTTATAAAATCAACAATGCGTGGCTATATAGTTGTTATGCAGCTCAATGAGTTTTTACTTTAATGAGTTCTGGATTATGGTTAAGCTAAAATGCATTGCATGAATCGAGAACTCGCATATGCCTTTTTCTTGCATGTGTCTCTAACTACTGTAGGTACATATGACCGATTAACTTGGCGAGTCCGAATTTCGCACAGAAGGCTGCGCAGTTGGTAACATTTTTTAGGAACTAAATGGTGACTATGAGGCAAGTGCGAGGCCATGGTACGGAGCAAGAGTGCATGAGAAGCCGTCACCTCCTTCTGCGAAGCGGTAATGCTCGCGAAGGAGGAGGCGGAACGCGTGAGGGAGAGGCAACTTTTGCGCCCTCGCACCCCTAGTCGCCGAAGGTGACGCCCTGGGCGTCGGGAATTGATAGCCGATTCCCGGCCACCGTAGGCGCGGGCTTGCGGTAAGGACCAGGCCCGGGTCGACGGCGCGTTGTGTTCCACGCGCGTCTCAAAGAGATGTCAGCAGTGTTGGGGTCCGATGGGGCTGACGGCGACGCCTGCCGGAGTCGCGGGTTGTTCGAAAGAGATACCGTGGCCCTGGCACAGGCAACTGAAGGAACACGGGTGGGTTTTAGTCAGTAGAAGTCTGACACGCCCTCCCGCTCCACCCAGAGCAGGAGAAGTCATTGATGATTTCTCATTAAAAAAAAAAGAAAAAAGGCAAGTGTGAGTGGGAGAACATTGCGTGAAAGCTTGTAGTGCCTATGTTCAGACTCGCCAAGATATTTCGGCCGTAGTGTAGATCCTTCGAACTGTACTGATGCTCACTGGAAGCTTTCGCACCCTTAGAGATTTCGTACACTGTCATATTATCGGCCACGACTTGTCGCTCAACAGCCCGCTATCTTGGCCGCAGAAGCTCCGAACAAGAAGGTAGTTTAGCCTCACGATCGGTCGTCCGACCACGGCCAGTCGTGCGACACGTTTCGTCGCAGCGCAGGCACGTACCTACATGAGCATGCATGTGAAAATCACACCACAGATTACTATTAAGTAGCAAGCTAATTATTGTGCAAGTCGCAACTCGCAACCTCTCCTGTCTGTGATTTTTGTGTTTGGCTATGTGGGACGCATTGAAATGTTGCCACATAATTAATTATTATGTCTCTTTGTTATTAGTTTTTATAATATGCTCTTTTCTTTTATTTATTTAACATATATTTGATTGTAAATCATGAGTGTATCCAATTTAAAATAATCATTGTGCGCGCCGATACAGCGTCGTTTTGTGTCTGTCGCTGTAGACAGAGCGTGTGAAGACAGTGACACGCCGGCTTACGCTGAAAACCAGCGCCGTTGATTCGTGCCTTCGTGCACGGGCCACGGCATTATGCTGAGCGTTAGCCGTTTCGCGCGGAAGTGACGCAAATTTCCGTTTTGTTTTAGTTTTTAAGCCTAGATATAAGATAGATAAGTAATGTGCGTCACTTTCATGTGAATAAACAGTTTTTCTTTTCTTTTTTTTTATACAAATGCGGTGTTCGGTGCTACGTTTTATGTAGCTTTGGTAAAACGCTGTCACTTGCATGAGGCTCGTCATGACCAATGCCTGTAAGCATGTGTGGCGAGCGTGACGTAGGTATCTATTTAATCGTGTTACTACACAGCTGTAGGATCTCCGAATGGGGTACCCACCATGAAACGATGCAGATACGTACTCGCACAACGATCTGTTTGTTGAAGCCGTTCATTGTATCGGCAATTCGGTACTTACCTAGATCTTAATAAGCAAAGCAAAAATATAAAAAATTGTGACTTACATATCGTACCGATGAATTGAAATGATAAGCTCGTGTATGACATAACTATTGAAAAGAAATCTATTAGGCTATGTATGGACACTACATTCATAAGAAAGTTACGATGATACGCGTGGATATTACCTATAGGCCTACATATATGGTGCCATAATGAATACCCAAGTATCTAGTTTATTTTCCTTTTCTAATTCTGTAGTTATGGTCGGGTCGGCCTCGTATTACCTTTATCACCACGAGGTTGGCCCGATCTTACGTACCACAATCACATCACAACGACAACATTTGGGCAAGCAGTGGTTACGTGTGAATAGTGTCGCTGCAGCTTCATGCAGTTGCGTTGTGGTAATAAATACAAAATCAAATCTATGGTCTACGCAACGTTGTGTTTGCTATGTGGCCGGCTGCTAGTGCACAGTTTCGCTGGTGGTTGCGTTGTGGACTTTATATGCTCGGTATCACCCTACACGGTTGATTTTTACGGCCAAATGTGGTCTGTGTGAATAAACTATTTATGTTCATACAAATTATTGCACATCCACGTGTTGCCGTTGTGGTACGTGTGATCGGGCCCTTAAACGACAAGGTTTACTGTTATTATGTGACAGTTAGGTTACATAATGTAGTTTTTTTAGTGGGAATTGTTGTCAAAAGTGTTAAAGGAAATACGAGGTCGACTATACCAATGACAGTGATAACAATCCATGCGTGTTTAGTCTGAGACAAGAAAAACCAAACATTTTATAACAATATTTTATTTTAACATAAGTAGGTAGATATAACACAATTTTATATAATATCTATTACTAATACATTTATGTATGTTACGGATATGTACAAAATTACAAAATATATATCACTTAACACTTTTAGAAATGGTATAAAACTATTTAAATGTTGCAACTTTTTCACTTGCTTCAAGTATTCATTATACGTTTGTTTGAGCAAACTTTACGTTTTTCAAGTGTGTTACTTTTATTCACCTATACATAAGAGCTACCCCATCACTCCAAACCCTCGGATAAGAAAACAGATGAAGTATTTTTACACATATTTCTTACTAGATCTTGCCAGCAGCTTCGCCAGAGTGAGGGTCGATAATAAAAGGGAACGTACTACCGGGATAAAAAGTAGGTATCCTATGTCCTATCCTATCTTATCCAGGTCATGGTCTACCCGTATGCCAAACATTTAAACGTGATTAATTAACAAACATACAAAAATACAGACTTCCAATTGAGTCACCGTGAAATTCAATGTGAGGTGTATAGGCCTAAAACCATTGTTAGGAAGATAAGGTTCGCGCTCCTCGAAGTGGACCGCATGAATTGAGTTAACCGCACTCACTTGACCTTAGTCACAATTGAACTGGCTTTTGTGTAGCACGTTAAGTAAAATTACCGTAATCGTCTAAATAAGCAGCAACAATGCCTTCATATGTTTTCAAAATGTGCACAAATAGTTCAAAAACCAAAAACAAGTTCCACGGGATTACTTTTCACTCGCCAACAATGTTAATTTGTTGAAAATTATAATAATATTTAATGTTTGCTTCGCCATGTTTGTGAGAGCGAGATAGAAATGCAATGTCATTCATAATCGTAAGCATTCAGCGGCTAACGCGATTTCGCTTGCACGACTGCGCCAGCTCCTATCTCTGTCCTTGTCTATCGGTAACTGTAGGTTTGCGACTGTGATCACAGATGTGCCAGTTTCAGTGCATGTGGGCCGAGTCCAGGTTTAGTGATTGCGATGTTAGCGCGTAACATATCTTCCTCTAATATAGCAATGCCTAAAACATCAAAATAATGATGAGTCAAAGAAAAAGTTTTATGCAGTTTCGAAGCCGACATACTGGCCATCATTTGCAATTGTTCCGAATTTGAATTCAGGACCATTTAAAAGTTATACGACTTCCATGGAAAAAGTGTAGGGTGGCTCGATTTTTATAGGAGTCCGGGAGTGCATTAGCAGGACTATGGGATGTGCTGGCTCGTTGCGAAATATTCGAGTTTATTAAACATTGGAACATTGAATGGCAATGACAATTTTTAAATACATTAATACAACTGATATAATGAGGATTTTCGGAAATGGCGTTCACTAGGTGGCAGCACTGAGATGTCAGGTCCGGGCACCTGTCAAAAGTGTCAAAGCGCCTATATTTCTTTAGTCGTGACTGAATGATAAATGAATGAATGAAACGAATGATAAACGTCATCATACATTTTATATTCATTGTCGAAATGGAAGACTTCTTCTCAAACTGGTGGCGTGAATTTTCATAAAACCCTCATTGATATTTTTTTTCATGAATATTATAAGCTACTTCTTATCTTTACGCTATATCTAAAGCACATAACATTGGAATTTTTAATTATTTATCACATAATATACTCGTCCACAATAGAGATGATGACTAAAAATATTTCTTTTGTTTGTCATGTAGATTACCTATTCGAAAATATTGGACATGTATTTTTTATTTTTTACAAAAGATTACGGCAATATATTATAGTTAGTTAAAATAGGGTATGACGTCATGTCTAGCTAGATTTTATACGTAGAAGTGACGTAGCGAGCCCCCACTTTCCAACTTTAATTCGTGTTATGTATGTAATTTTTTATTAATATGATAAAGCAAAAATACGTGTCTAATATTTTTTTATCTGACTGACGGACTAAATAGATTTTTTTTTTATTTACCCAGGCATCATCCCTTATTTGGTATGAAATTCAAATTATCGAGAGGAGCTCGTGGCTAAGTAATAACAGCCGCACGGGTCGATCCATCAGGTTAAGCTACGCTTGCTGGGGTTGGTCCGTGGATGGGTGACCATCTTTACATACAGAGACTTCTCCGTGCCTCGGAAAGCACGTTAAGCCGTTGCTCCCGGCTGTCATTCGTGGATCATTGACAGTCGTTACGGGTCGTCAGAAGCCCGAAAGTCTGACAAACAGTCTTACCAAGGGGTATCGTATTACCCAGTTAATGGGTTGTGGAGGTCAGATAGGCAGTCGCTCCATGTAAAATAATGGTATTCAGCTGCATCCGGTTAGACTGGAAGCCGACCCCAACATAGTTAGGAAAAGGCTAGGCCGATTAATGAAATTCAAATTATCAATCAAATAGTTTCCGCGAAAACACAATCGTTTTATTTACTAGTGGAAACGCCGGGAGGGGACGCCATACGAGGACACAATATTAGTGACCTTATTAGTGATGTAATTCAGAAATGTCAGGTGCGAAGTACTCGCAATGGCCTGAAGGCAATTCACGTATTTTTAACAACGTTCGCAATATCATCTGTCTCAATCTGTCAAAAATTGAATAGCGTTTACCTTCATTTTTGACATTTGATTGTCACTGGTATGAGATTGCGACTTGAATTTGAACATTTTTAGGTATGAGAATTGGCCTTCAGATGTATGAACATAAACGAGGCAAACGTAGTATGTAAGGATCTTAACAGTTATCGTTCTGTATTTCTACCAACCCCCTTGGGAAGAAGGCGTGAGTTTATGTGTGTATGTACGCTCGACGATTAAGTTTGAAAAGTTTTACAAATATTCACCATATCAGATAAAGTTAGCTTCTGTTTTCATTCCGTGGTTTGAGTTTGTACATAAAGCTTTAATATTTATTGAATGGCAAAGGCATACAATAGGCTGCCTGATTCATAACCACTTAATATTTAATATAATATTGTTTATAACAATATGGGACGAATAATATTTTAGATTCAACGAGTTGAAAACAAATGGAGTGCATATTTTTTTGTTTTGCATACTGTTAATAGCTGGTTAGCTTTATCAATCAAATTCATTTCCTACATGGCTGGCGCATGTCCTTTTCGAAGGGCACTTTGCATTCAAAATATTTACAATACATAAGCAGTCGATAAGGTGTTCGTAAAAACTAACCTCGGGGCCTCCTTCTCCGCGCACACAGCCGACAACGACAGTTTATTTAATTTTGTTGAAGAGAAAACTGTTTTTAGGCGCGTTGAGCGATTGTTTGGTAGGATAAAATCTTATGAGTTCGCGTCACGAATCACGCATCACGCGTCACGCCAATGTGACGTGTTGAGTTGTCAAATTTTCACTTCTATCGGCGGTCCCCATGACTGAATATGGTTTTTTGCTTTTTGTTTTGTTTTGGCTTGGGGTAATCTGGATTCTTCACACTCCATTTGCTATCTCCTCCGTGTTTTATATTTAGCAGGCGGTGACAGTGAAACCTTTTTCGAGTTTCTCCACGTATTCCTTGCGGGCATCCATGTCGTCGGCCGGCCGGTTGTACGGCAGCCATACCGGCTCGCCGATGAAGAACCGCTTTGCTTTTATGAAGTTCTGAAATTAAAAGGATAGTGATTAATACTCATAATGTTGTGATGATAGGTACTGCTTCGTTGGTCTAGTGGCCGCAAGTGCTACTTACTGCTCAGAATAACATACCAAATTACGAATAATTACACTGATATAGTCCCAGAACAGTAAATTACGGGAGAAGAAATATTGAATTTGAAGGTGTTAACATGATACCCATGGAAATAAAAGAAGCGAAAAGTATGTCTTGTTTTAAAAACCAACTTAAATCGTATATAATGTGTCAATAACTATAATAATATAAAAATACTAACTTAAAAAAAAAAATTGCTAGTATCTACGCTGCCATGTATGCCACATCTAGTAATACATTTACTTTATATCCGTGTTTGCTCGGTTGGTGATTAGTTGATTGTTAAGTACTTTTTTTTCTATCACTACCTTCCTATCTATTATTATAAATTTACTTTTAACGCCATTTTTGTACGCTCGTTAATATTTTATGTAAACATAGTTTCTCAGTAAGTGAATTATTGTTAATTCTTAATGAGGAATAATAAAGTTCTTAAACCATACTACTGAACATGAGGTTTTGGGTTCGTTTGCCAGGTCAGGCAAAGTGGTATAGGGTTTTTCCATCAGGAATTTCTCAATAGCAGCCCGGTTGATGGCAATAGGCTCGCCACCTGTTACATGGGACGTAAACAACCGGCGAAATCTTAATGTATTATAGTAACACCTCTGCCTTACCTTACATTAAGGTGAGTAGTGCCGCCAAATAGCGCCGCCATTGAGAAAAAAATCATAAGTCTGGAGATAAGGAACATTTTGATATTTCTATGCTCACATTTTTGGTCAGATGAGGTAGGTCAGGTGAGGTCAAAAAATTCTATCTCATCTGACTAAAAATGTGAGCATAGTAAATTTCAAAATGTTCCATATTACGATTTATTTCTCAATGGCGGCGCTAGTTGGCAGCACTACTCGCCTTAAGTTCTGAGTTGAGCTGCAAGATTGCTGACAAATGCGTGCACTGACTGGAAAGGTTCACTCAATCTGTGTGGTTCTGTCCTCAAAAGACCATTTCAGAGACCAATTTATGTCTGGACTTTAAAAGGGACTGTGACCTCGGAGTTTGTTTTGGGCCTGTCTTCTCAAAGTAGTCAGATAAGAAAAGCCGACCTCATCTAGGTTTAAAAAATATGATTGAAGTGTGTTTCTAAAAATTACAGAAATAAAATCATTTTTAATTTATCATTTACCCTTAGGGGAAACAAGAAGTGATGATGTGATGATGTGATGATAATAATTGACAGAGCAAGTGATGTGTCTCTGCTTCAAGTCTGGAAAAAATTGCTTTCCTCTGTCAGTTTGTTGCTACTCCTCTACAGGTCGTATTTTACAACCGATCTGGATGAAACTTGGTATACAGGTTGACTTGGCTTGGTAGACTATAGATTTTTTTTGTCGTCGGGGATTTGATTGGAGGGATACTTGCTCAAAAAGGGCTACTGGTTATCTACCCCTTATGAGATCCGATTTCGATGGTTCTTTTTTTATTTGAAAGGTAGTAACTTAAGTTAGTCTCATAAAAATTTGGTGAAGGTCTAATGAGGATCTTCGGTGTAGTGTGAATTGCCCACGTTTTGATTTCTAACAGTGGAATCGGCCCTTTAAGTACTAGGTAGGGATTGATGGAGCACCTGGGACCACCATCTCATCACAAAACTAGAGAACTCTGAAAATAATTATCAGAATTCTCTAAAACAAGGCTTTAAAACCAATACTAATGATAGTTTAACAATAAGGTCACTGATTGCGCTACTGTGCACTACTGTGCATCGAATATTAATATATTATATAATACATAATTAAAGGTGTTAAAAAATTAACTCTAAAAGCTTTGAAGAGTGCTTAAGACAATCAAACTGAATAACTTTTAATATGGGACCAACTTTGAAATCAACATCAATCTTGAACGGACTGTAAAACATTTTGTTTTAATTTCTAATCTTACTTCAAATGGAGTATAGTCGATTTCAGCCACAGCAACTGCATTTAGTGGTGGTTGAGCTTAGATGCTGGACTTTTATGTTTTCTCGTGTGACTAGCATATCCATAATAACTTGATTCTTACATTAGTGTCAAGAGTGAACCGATGGTAGATGCCACTTGGTATGACGATCATGTCTCCAGCGCTGACAGCTATGCGTATCCACTGGTCCTCGGCGTCGCGCACATCGAAGTAACCTGAACCAGCCAGCACAAACCTGGAACATTAAGTAAATATTAATGTGTAAAACTTACTTTCACAAATGCTTAGATATAAATTATATTGAAAATAAATTATTATAAATAAGTAAATATTTTTAATTTTGTAATATGGCGATTAGGTTTTTAATTTAAAAAAAATATTTTGTAATTTTGATTGATGCCCAAATTAAACTGTGTAATTAGGAAATCCAGATATTCAGCTGCATCCGGTTCAGATGGAAGTTGATGGCAATAGGCTTACCGCCTATAATAGGACTTGAACATAACAGGCAAAACGTGGGTATACTAATACACCTCTACCTCTGCCTACTCTTTCAAGGAATATAGGCGTGACGTAATATTGTCCAGTATACCTAATTTCCTCATCAGTGTGCAGATGTTCAGTGAAGAACGACTTGATTTTCTCCTCGTAGTTGGTGAGGCACTCTTTGGAGCAGGTCATCTCGTCTTCATACGTGTATCCTCGCTCCTTCTTCAGCTTGTCCAGTACACCATCTGTTGCATATGTGTCTACGTTGAGCTGGAATTAAGAATTATTTTTTTCTTTTAATATGAATTTATAGAAATGGGGTAAAGTTTTGAGTATGAATTTAGATGGCTATAGGTACGAGTAGGGGAAAAGGGAGGATGAAAGATGATAATATGTGGTGACTGGTGAGAAAGGGGGTGACTATCGAGATGATGACTAATAGAGAAGTATGGAAGAAAAAGGCATTCTGCACCAACCCCAAATAAATTGGGATAAGGGCAGGAGAATGATGAATGATGAATTGAAGAAATTAGGAAGAGTGTCGGGTGTAGTTAGTGTGGTGTTTGACAGTTTGATAGTTGATTGTAATTGAAAATACGGGTACCCTACAGTATAAGCAATCTACGAAATGGCAGATTAGTTGCCACCGGCTCAATTGCCAGAAAAGAAGTTACCTGAAAGGACATTATGAAATAATCCAAGTAACTACCTATAGAGTAATTTGTTAGTTTGATTACTAAAAGATCACACAATTGAAATTGTTAATACAATTTTCTATTTGAAATATGCTTTGAAATCCACTAAGCAAGTATATGTTATTCAATACCTATCAAATATTGATACTTTGGCATTGTGTCTTACTGAATGTATTAATTTGGGTATACAAATGTAAAATCTTAGACAAAAACATTTAAAGGACAGCTGACTTGTAACATGTAATTTACATGTTTTTAACCGACTTCAAAAAGGAGGAGGTTCTCAATTCGTCGGAACCTTTTTTTTTCTTTTTTTTTATGTATGTTCCCCGATTACTCGAAGATGGCTGGACCGATTTGGATTTTTTTTGTTTTATTCGAGAGGGTATACATCACAGTTGGTCCCATATAAAATTGATTAACTTTGCTTTGGTAGTTTTTGAGTTAGTTTCAATAATACGTATTTTTTTCCTCACTTTTATATGGATGATGTTCTAGTTTGTTTTGCAGGTAGTGGTATTAGAATTTGTGTGGGGTAGGTACACAACTAAAAAGTGACAAAAAAAACTTTTTTACAAAAAAATACAACCAACTTCCAAAAACAACACTACAAAGTGAAAAATAACTATAATTTCGAAAGTCGGTGTCTAGTTCAATGTATTTTCGTTTTTTGCCACTGACTTCCGAAATTAAAGTTATTTTTCACTTTGTAGTGTTGTTTTTGGAAGTTGGTTGTATTTTTTTGTAAAAAAGTTTTTTAATAAAACACTTCCACTGACCAGCGTTTATAAAACCTGCTGTGTAATGTTTGTACAATGTGTATAACATCGTAATAAAATTGATGTATGTAGGAACTAATAAACCTACCAACCAAGATGATACTTTGAAACACACACACATGATTTGCAACTTTCAGAGGGCCATTATCGGCCACTTACAGCATTTTAGAGAGATAATTAGCTTTATCAATGAATTGTCTTCATTAAATGAGAAAAAACTACTGATAACAAAGTTAAAGTTCTAGAATTACGCAAAAAAACTTACTCACTTTGAAATATTCTACGCCAGTTTTCTTGAACAAATCTTCCAGAGAAACGTATTCTGGTGGGTTCCTATGGTGTTCCAAACGCTGGTCGCTTTTCTCTTCATCCATAAACCACGCTTGAACCATGTTTAAATGTTATTTTAATTGTTTATTGTTAAATTAATAATGTCAGCAAGTGGAGTTGAGTGCACCTTCCTTCGCTGTTATTTGACAACTGTAAACTGTCAATGTCATCAGATTGACATAGCCTTGACGGATACGTTTTGTTATTATAAAGTTGTACACGTAAAACTTGATAGTACGTTTGAATATCCAGAAGAGGTAGGCAGAGTACGCCCACATTGTTTACAGCTCTTAGCCACTTGCCGGTATCATTTGAATCCAATGTGTCCAAGAAGCAGTGTAAATAGAAAATGCGTGTCACAATACCGAGTACAGACTGCGTTTTGGTGATTCGATCACAAAATCGGTACTTATAATAAAATCTGTAATTTTTGGTATCTATCTAGTCACGGGCGGGCCGTACTATGACGTGAAAAAAGATCATGGATCCGTTGAGAAAAAAGGGTGGTCGTATAATAGCTCCGTCTCTCTTTCACACTGGAACCGTTCAACTTCTGCTCTACGATAGAGCTTATCGAGCTCATAGTAAGCCCCCTGACCGAGTTTGTAATGCATCGAACCTTGTAATGAACACCTCATGCATTCGCGATTACTTATAAAGTATTTATTTTTATTGCTTCCTTGTATCATTAAGCACATTGACATTTAAGCATTTGAGTAAGTTTACCTACTGCACCTGTATTTACTCAAAAGTTGTTACTCTAAAATTATTCTATCTAGGTCCTTTTATTTTACCTTTAGGTACCTACATAAAACAAAGTCGGGTTAGGTAGGTACTTACACCATTTCGAACTCAACGATCTTTGATTTACTTATTAGCTATGTGTCCGCCCAGGGCCGGTAGTCTCGACATTCGTAGAGACCCCTGAACGACTGAAATCGCTCGCTAAGTCGTAATGGGGTCCCTAGATAGCCAAAATGGTTTGACAAGCATGAAACAATCATTTTCAGTTTCAAAGCAGTTGCGACGAGGACCATTTTGACGACTGGTTTTCGTTTTATGGAAAACTGCAGCGTTTCGTCGTCAAAATAATTGACTACGACCCACCACAAAAATCACGTGTTAGTAGCAAAGTCCTAACGATCCGGATGTAACGATATTTGGTAGCCTTGAAACTCAAAGTTAACGATTGTCATCTATATTTAACCGAATCTCTATGATTTTCGTAATGTGTACGACTACAGTCAGCGACCAATTTTGAGAGCCCGCTAAGTGATTCGGTTGGTAGCGAATTGTAAACTATACTTACCAAATGTTTTGGTTTTTAAGTCAATACAAACATAAATTATACGGATCGGGCTCGAAGATGGGTTTGTACCGATGAGGCTTTTACGTCCACTTATAGGTTCGGAATATACTCAACATACTAAGTGCGAAAGCGTCGCCGATATTCATAGCATTCGTTCATTTATTATATTAATCTCTTTAAAGGGTGAGAATCGTGCTATTTTTCGTTTATAAATAAATAACACACAACCGTACCTAAATCATGTTTTAACTTTATTTAATCTCAATAAAGTATGACAATCATCTCCTAAGTTCACACATTCTAATAATCTAGATCTAGGCACTGTTTATACGACACATGTTGCATACCTATCCACATGAAAATAACAATGCACTCGGGAGTTTAATAAAGTGGATTGAAAGTAATAATTTAATTATAAATCTCCAAAAACCAAAATCATGCACTTTTGCCAACGGGTATCCATGAGTAATTAATGTAAATTAAGTACACTAGTCAAGTAGAAAAAGTGAATGTTAATTTTTAGGGATCTTAATTAACACCCAGTTAATGTGGAAGTCACAGCCAGAGGACATTATTGTAAAAGTGTAAGTACATAGGTAGCGGTTCAAGCCATTCATAACATTTAAGTGTGCTCACATCACTAATGTTTTGTTTAGACTTACTACTGTCAATATAATTAATTGATACTTACCTACTTAACTTTTCATACAATTGTAATTCTTTTATAAGCTGCATAATTTATCAAAAAGAGTAAATCTGCTGACAATATTGGTTGCCTTATGCCTAGGTACCATTGTTTGATACTTTACAACCTGGAAGAAGCCGCATTTGTAAAACCTATATACAAACATTTTAATTCAAACTCAAACTCAACTCAAAGCATTTATTTCAATTAAACCAATTACAGGCACTTTTGAATTGTCAAGGGGTCGGTCAGTCAGAAAGATGAAGCTAGGCGCCCATTCCAAAGCATAGTAGGTACCTATGGAGAAGAACGGGCAAGAAACTCCACGGACACTCTTTTAAATCAAGATATGGTTACAAAATAATGGTTACATCATTCATGTTGAAATTTCATATGTGAGAACGATGCAGAACGTTAACAGCGTCCTTAAAAAAAAACAATTCAAATATTTAAATTAAATTAAAATAAGCCCTGACCGCTAAGGTATGCCCAGCCTTCACTGACAGCGCTTATTCACGAACCTGACGCATGGATTGGCTAAATGATCCAACACGCGCCACCATCAGCGAGGCACATTCAAGTCAAACAAAGACGTACCCAGTAAATGGTAGCTTTAGAGTATGTACATAGTACTCACACATGTGCTATGCAATTATATAATACAAAGGAGATTGAGTCTATACAATGCAATG
This sequence comes from Cosmia pyralina, assembly GCA_946251885.1. NCBI lineage: Eukaryota > Metazoa > Arthropoda > Insecta > Lepidoptera > Noctuidae > Cosmia > Cosmia pyralina. The sequence goes on from OX276343.1 coordinate 25,892,459, forward strand.
ATAGTCTTACAATCTTCAGCATCTCCAACAGTATCTTCAAATGTTAATTAATTAGTTGTGGTTGTGGAGGACCAGCATTGAGCCAAGCATTTTTATCGGTTATGTAATCCCCAAACTTATAATATGCCTGCCTGCATAGTGTGCGTTTTATACAAGTTTTGAATTTAGTCTCATTGAGTTGAAGAATATTTGAGTTGTTGAATTTTCTACCTCAAATTAAACTAGACAATGTGGTACAGATATGAGATCTCAATATCAGAAATTTTTGTGCACGGTATTCTCAACTTCTATACTCAAGAAAAAATATTAGTTAGGTATCTGTATGGCACCTGTAATTTATAATAAAATACCTAACAATAATAAAGACCTACCTTGTAGGAATTTAGAAAACAGCTAACAGTTTTTATTATTCTGTACAAGATTTCATAGCGGATAAGTTAACTTAATTGAAATTTAGTTTTTGTAATTTGTTTAAATGTACTAAATTTGCATGCTATATTAGCTAGAATGTACATGGATTCCTCACAACTGTAAAAACTGATTTCAGTTTCAAATGTAAATAAATATTCTATTCTATTTAATTGAAAAATAAACAACAACCACAAATCATGTTTTCAACTTTATTAAATCTCCATTATCACAATCATCTCCTAGTTTACACATTCTAGACACTTTACACGAGGCATGTTGCATACCTATTGAAAAATCTTTCACATGAAATTTTAAACTTTCACTATTCATTTATTTCAACATGTTTTCTTCTACGTCGTGCCTTCAATATATTACATTTCCTCCAAGCTATGTGGCCTTCCGAGGTGTGGACCGCTTCTTACTTCATGCTGCCTCCCAGTCTTCAGACACCCTTGTTAGGGATCATAGATTATACAGTATAATAATGGTATAGATATGCCACTCTGCGTCCAAGGACGATACTAATTTCTCCCCACGTCCCAGAGATGGCGTTAAGGAGCATGCTAGCTTCCATACGAATCCGATAGATGGCACTCTTAAGTAGGCTATACTACTTTTCAAATAAAATTTCCAAGTTGTAGCCGACGGGCATGGGGTTCGGGCCTCTGATTGAAAGTCCTTGTAAATTTACTGTACTTTAATTTACCAATACACTTGAGAACACAAACAAAACAAGAAAATAAATGAGTAACAGACTCGAAATCGTACTATTACTAGAAATGAGAGAGTTAAAGATCTAAGATGGCCGGCGCTTTCCGGGCGCGGCTTGAAACGCGTAGCGTTGCACAAGGATCGAGGTTGGACTGCGCTATATGCGGCGCTGCGACCGCGAGGGACTCCTGCTCCACAACCGCGCCAGAAACGGGGCGCGCGGGAGAAATCGCGGCGCGTGATTGGTCGCCCAAGTCAGTGGCACCAACATTATTATTAAACCTATGGTCCTGGGGTTGCCGCGCTACATACTCCCCCTCTAGATCACGATTACGCCCTCGATCGTGGTCTAGCCCTACATTAAAATCATTACGAATAGGTTGTAAACGAGGTCGGCCTCGCTTTTTCTTTGGCTCCATTGGCTGAGCGCGTTCATCTACTCGTCCTCGAAAAGGGGTGAGCTGATTAGCGTGGAATTTGCCCAATATCTCACCAGGATTATCATCAGACGCGATTAGGTATGTTGTTGGACTTACTTTCTTCTTCACAACATATGGCCCATCCCTTTTAGGGAAAAACTTAGCAGTCTTTGACTTGCTGGCGTCGCTCAGCTGATGGGTAGTCAATAGAACCTTGTCATCTACTTTAAAATCCTCTCCTACTCTTCTCGAACGATCAGCGTAAGTCTTCCTTCTGTCCTGCAGTTTTTCTACTCTATCACGGACTTCACTTAAGGAGTTTAAAAATTTTGACAGGTAAGGAGTGATCTGTGGTACAAAATTATCCTTCTCTAAGACTGCCCTTGGATCATTGTACACCTCTAACGGTGACCTCAGCTCACGTGCAAACGTCAAATATGCAGGAGTAACCCCTGTTGTTTCACAGACCGCGCTGTTCATACTGAACCGTACTATCGGTAGCTGCTTAGGCCATGAAGGGTGATCCGTACCAACCAACAGGGCCAATTGGGTCTTCATATCCCGGTTTTTCCTTTCAGCTGGATTGGCTTCTGGGTGGTAATAGGGTATCAAGTCTTGTGTAATGCCGAGAATGAACATGCATTTCTGCATGACCGCTGAAACAAATTGGACACCATTGTCCGAAATAATGCGACGTGGTAAGCCGAACCGAAGGAAATACTCTTCTATGAGTACTTTCGCGCAGGCGACAGAGGTTGCTTCTTTGAGAGCATACAATTCTACCCATCTTGTCGCGGTATCTTCCACTAACAGGATCCATTTTTCCCCGTTTTCGCCCTCTGGCAGTGGTCCAAATAGGTCGATAGCCAAGACTTCATTGCGCTGGTTTAAAATCGGTGTTTGAATCAGACCAGGTGGCTTTTCATTTGTCGCTTTATAGCGTTGACAAGAGGAACATGATTTTACATAATCGGTTACAATTCTTCTCATGCCAGGGAAGTAATAGTTTTGAGCTATTTTCTGGTATGTTCTCTCTATACCAGGATGACCTGCAATTGGAGCATCATGACATTCTCTTAGAATCCCTTCACGTATGCTTACAGGTATTACTAATTGCGGCGACTCGTTGTCTGTATCTGGGTTATAGCGATAAAGGATACCGCGTTCCATGAGATAACCACGTTCTGTCCAACGGCGAGACGCAACTTCTTCTATATCCTCTAATTCCTTCACAATTTTAATTAAATCTGGGTCAGATTTTTGTGCTGCACGTAGCTCCGTGAGATCTCGCGTAGGTAAATCAATAATGACAGTGCATATTCCACAGGATTCACGAGACTCATCTGTACAGACAGGGCGGCTGAGTGCGTCGGCCACTACATTTACCTTTCCGGGAGTGTACTCAAACCGGATGTCATAGGCCTGCAGCTTTAGTGCCCAACGCACTAAACGACCAGAAGGTGACTTCAAGGACAGCAGCCATTTCAAGGGCTGGTGATCACTGGCTATAACGACTGGATGACCATCAATGTAACCCCGCATACGGTCGACTGCCCAGACGACCGCCAGAGCCTCCCGCTCCGTGGTCGAATAATTCCGTTCAGCCGCTGATAACAAACGGCTGGCAAATTCAATGGGTCGTTCTTCATTCTTTTCACCTTGAAGCAACACTGCGCCTATCGCATAGTTGCTCGCATCTGTGCGCAGGATGAATGGCTTGGAGTAGTCTGCCTGTATGAGGATCGGCGCTGACGTCAAAAGCCTTTTCAAGTTACTGAACGCTTCAGCCTGTTGTGGTCCCCATATCCAAGGTTGATTTTTCCTTGTCAATCTTGTCAGTGGCTCTGCTACCTCCGAAAACTTGGGAATAAATTTCCTGAACCAGGAACATGTTTGTATAAATGTTCTGAGGTGTCCCAGTGCAGACGGCTCTTTCATGTCTAATATGGCTTGAATTTTCCTTTCATCAGCTGAGACTCCGTCCTGCGAGATCACATGACCTAAATATTTAACCGACTCTCGTGCAAACACACACTTTTCTCGGTTAGCACGCAATTTGAACTTCATCAGCTGTTCAAAAACGATTCGCAGGTCTTCCAGGTGCCTCGAAAAATCCCCCTGCGTTATAATTAATAAATCGTCTAAATATCCTAGTATTGTGACGTCCTTTAGTGCTGAACCAGATCGCATTCTGTCTATCAGACGCTGAAAAGTAGCCGGCGCGTTCTTCAGACCGAACGGCATCCTTTTAAAACGAAAAGTTCCGAAAGGGGTCACGAAAGCCGTCTTATCCCTATCCTCTTCTTTAACTGACACTTGCCAGTAGCCAGATCGCAAATCTATTGTACTCATGTGACAACGTCCACGTTTAGTAGATTGCAACAGTTCATCAATACGAGGCATTGGATAGGCGTCACTCTTCGTAATCGAATTTAACTTTCGATAGTCGACGCAAAACCGGAAACTGCCGTCACGTTTAGGTACTAGCAGGGCTGGCGCAGCCCATGCAGATTCACAATCTTCAATAATATCTTCAGCTAACATTTTGGTAAGCTCTTGCTGCATGATCTCCTTCTTTGCAGGTGTCAGGCGATATGGAGGCGTCGCTATCGGCAAATTATTTCCCGTATCTATATGATGCTCTCCATATGGAGTCGGCTCCCCAATCGAATTAAACATATCCTGAAAATTCGTGAGCAATTGGGCAAGCTCCTCACGCTCCTGATCCTCTAAACCTGCACCCTCGTCATCGCGTAAAACATTCATCGCGGCGTACGAATTTTGACGAGGTGAAAAAGTTTCCAAAATCAATTTATACTTTTGATCACTACTATCCGAAAAATGCCAAAGGCACTGCTTAAAATTGATAACGAGACCGGCACTGTTAATAAAATCAATACCTAAAAGTGTTTCATTATCTTTCGCTTCGGGGAAAATTATAAACTCGGTGGGCACAATTTTATGAAAAAGTTTCACCTGTACCTCTGCAACAAGCACCTCCATCAGGCGCGTGCAACCATCCGCCAGGCGGATGTTTCTAGTGCACTGTTGCAAAGGATGGCCTTTTTCCTTTAACACGCGAAAAAGTGTGTGACCGGCAATACAGCCCCTAGCACCAGTGTCCAGTAACGCTGTCCCATTTTCCCCCAAAATACCTATTTGCATCAAAGGTCTATTATTATTAGGCTCCCCCTTAATTGAACCTCCCTTAGTCCGACCCTGTGCAGACGCGAGGCGTTTCTTACAATTTTTATTATTAACATTTACCGAGCATAATCCTAAACATTTATCAACGCTATCACTATTACAACATAAACATAAACAATCACACTGAACATTAAATAAACCCTGACCATTTGAATTATTGTTTACGCAACATGATATGGCAACATAATCGTTATCAGCTGATTGAATTACGTGCCCGTGTTGCGAACGGGTTTCAGTTGAATTTACAGAAAACTTAGTGTCTCTATTATTATTATAACCTATGAAATTATAACACACATTTTTACCGACATTAGAACGCTCGTTAGTATGTTGCAGTTCAGTAACACAATCACAGTAAAGTTTTAAGTTACGCCCAGCGTTGCAAGACGCTGGGTTACCTGTGGTACTGGCAGGAACGATGCGAGGCGGGCCCGGCGACTTCCGACCGCGAGGAACGATATCGTTACGCTCACGGACGGTCGCTAGGCAACGGGCAGCGCTGCCGCTCGCGACCTTGGCGCGGCCGCACGTACTCTGCGGGGCCGGCGCGGGTGGCGGGACGCTTGCGGCTGTCGGCTCGCCCGACGCGCATTCATCGCGCACGATAACGCTATGATTACGGGAACCGCGCACTTTTGAATTTACGCTATCACTAGTTGTCGTAACCGAATAGAATGCGTTTTGAGAACTAGATTTGCACTTTTCACACTTCGATTTTATAACGTTAGGGGCACCGCACCCATAACATTGAATAGCTTTATTTTTGTTTACGCTATCATCACTTTTCCCGTTATCACTTTTTACGTTATCACTTTTATCATTGTTTATTAACTTTTTACACTGCGATTTTTCATGTCCCCATTTCTTGCAGTAACTGCACGACAGTCTTTTGCTGCGAGTGTTTTTATCACTTGGTGCCGAAGTTGAAGGGGCGCCGGCGACGGCCGCTTGGTGACTGGCGCTCGATGGCGTCAGTGCCGGTGTCTTGTCGCATGCGCTGTCTTCTAACGATTCTTCGATCGCTCTGGCACGTTGCAGTAACTGGTCGAACGATGTTATGGAGTTACGATCGAGCCGCTTTTTTATTCTACGATCGAGAAGCCCGTATACCATATCCAGTTGAACTTTTTCACGTAGATCTTCTTGTGGCAATCTCGATAAAAGCGCTCTCGTCTTCGCAATAAATAAATCAGTTTTGTCCGTACCTTGTCGCAATGAAAACAATTCCAAATATATACGAAATGGCGGGCGATGCTCTCCGAATGCACTTTTTAGTTTTTGCATAGCATCCGGCCATGACGTGGTGCTGGTTTTTATACCCTGCCACCATAATGCTGCCGAGTCTACTAGCAACATGGAGAGTCCTTTGACAGCGTTATCATCTGATATCTGAAGGCAGTTCTTGTACACTGTTATTGCGTCGATAAACCCGTCGACATCAGCGGACGATCCGTTAAATCGAGTTGTGCACTTTGAGAAGTTCGCGGCGGGCGCTGACATGGACACTTCAGTAGGCGCCGGTGTCGAAGTCCTAACATCTTGGATGAGCCTCGCGAATATCTCTGCCTGACTCTGCTGCAGTGATTGCATCAGAGTTGCAAACTGACCCTGGTCCATGGTGATGGACGTGAACATCTCCTCTTCTGTTTCATTTTCCTTTTCTGTTTCATCTTCATTATCTTCTCCCTGCTTCTTGGATTTCTTATTTCTTGTTACCATCGTCGTTGGTGTCGTTGGCATCCTGACAACGAAAACGGAACCTCGTGGCGAACTTTTATTCGCTGGAAACGCCCTCGTAGCGCTTCAGATTCCGAAGTTCCCGCGTGTAGGTAAGTACGTGTAACCGAAGCCTTCCTCCTGGAGAACAGACGCGGACTGCGTCGTAATGCTTCGTAAAAAAAAAATTTGCAAGCACGTGTCGTCAGAGGCCCCTACTGTTGGGACGCCAAATGTTGGATTTGGCGTCCCATTATTATTAAAATGTAGCCGACGGGCATGGGGTTCGGGCCTCTGATTGAAAGTCCTTGTAAATTTACTGTACTTTAATTTACCAATACACTTGAGAACACAAACAAAACAAGAAAATAAATGAGTAACAGACTCGAAATCGTACTATTACTAGAAATGAGAGAGTTAAAGATCTAAGATGGCCGGCGCTTTCCGGGCGCGGCTTGAAACGCGTAGCGTTGCACAAGGATCGAGGTTGGACTGCGCTATTTGCGGCGCTGCGACCGCGAGGGACTCCTGCTCCACAACCGCGCCAGAAACGGGGCGCGCGGGAGAAATCGCGGCGCGTGATTGGTCGCCCAAGTCAGTGGCACCAACATTATTATTAAACCTATGGTCCTGGGGTTGCCGCGCTACATACTCCCCCTCTAGATCACGATTACGCCCTCGATCGTGGTCTAGCCCTACATTAAAATCATTACGAATAGGTTGTAAACGAGGTCGGCCTCGCTTTTTCTTTGGCTCCATTGGCTGAGCGCGTTCATCTACTCGTCCTCGAAAAGGGGTGAGCTGATTAGCGTGGAATTTGCCCAATATCTCACCAGGATTATCATCAGACGCGATTAGGTATGTTGTTGGACTTACTTTCTTCTTCACAACATATGGCCCATCCCTTTTAGGGAAAAACTTAGCAGTCTTTGACTTGCTGGCGTCGCTCAGCTGATGGGTAGTCAATAGAACCTTGTCATCTACTTTAAAATCCTCTCCTACTCTTCTCGAACGATCAGCGTAAGTCTTCCTTCTGTCCTGCAGTTTTTCTACTCTATCACGGACTTCACTTAAGGAGTTTAAAAATTTTGACAGGTAAGGAGTGATCTGTGGTACAAAATTATCCTTCTCTAAGACTGCCCTTGGATCATTGTACACCTCTAACGGTGACCTCAGCTCACGTGCAAACGTCAAATATGCAGGAGTAACCCCTGTTGTTTCACAGACCGCGCTGTTCATACTGAACCGTACTATCGGTAGCTGCTTAGGCCATGAAGGGTGATCCGTACCAACCAACAGGGCCAATTGGGTCTTCATATCCCGGTTTTTCCTTTCAGCTGGATTGGCTTCTGGGTGGTAATAGGGTATCAAGTCTTGTGTAATGCCGAGAATGAACATGCATTTCTGCATGACCGCTGAAACAAATTGGACACCATTGTCCGAAATAATGCGACGTGGTAAGCCGAACCGAAGGAAATACTCTTCTATGAGTACTTTCGCGCAGGCGACAGAGGTTGCTTCTTTGAGAGCATACAATTCTACCCATCTTGTCGCGGTATCTTCCACTAACAGGATCCATTTTTCCCCGTTTTCGCCCTCTGGCAGTGGTCCAAATAGGTCGATAGCCAAGACTTCATTGCGCTGGTTTAAAATCGGTGTTTGAATCAGACCAGGTGGCTTTTCATTTGTCGCTTTATAGCGTTGACAAGAGGAACATGATTTTACATAATCGGTTACAATTCTTCTCATGCCAGGGAAGTAATAGTTTTGAGCTATTTTCTGGTATGTTCTCTCTATACCAGGATGACCTGCAATTGGAGCATCATGACATTCTCTTAGAATCCCTTCACGTATGCTTACAGGTATTACTAATTGCGGCGACTCGTTGTCTGTATCTGGGTTATAGCGATAAAGGATACCGCGTTCCATGAGATAACCACGTTCTGTCCAACGGCGAGACGCAACTTCTTCTATATCCTCTAATTCCTTCACAATTTTAATTAAATCTGGGTCAGATTTTTGTGCTGCACGTAGCTCCGTGAGATCTCGCGTAGGTAAATCAATAATGACAGTGCATATTCCACAGGATTCACGAGACTCATCTGTACAGACAGGGCGGCTGAGTGCGTCGGCCACTACATTTACCTTTCCGGGAGTGTACTCAAACCGGATGTCATAGGCCTGCAGCTTTAGTGCCCAACGCACTAAACGACCAGAAGGTGACTTCAAGGACAGCAGCCATTTCAAGGGCTGGTGATCACTGGCTATAACGACTGGATGACCATCAATGTAACCCCGCATACGGTCGACTGCCCAGACGACCGCCAGAGCCTCCCGCTCCGTGGTCGAATAATTCCGTTCAGCCGCTGATAACAAACGGCTGGCAAATTCAATGGGTCGTTCTTCATTCTTTTCACCTTGAAGCAACACTGCGCCTATCGCATAGTTGCTCGCATCTGTGCGCAGGATGAATGGCTTGGAGTAGTCTGCCTGTATGAGGATCGGCGCTGACGTCAAAAGCCTTTTCAAGTTACTGAACGCTTCAGCTTGTTGTGGTCCCCATATCCAAGGTTGATTTTTCCTTGTCAATCTTGTCAGTGGCTCTGCTACCTCCGAAAACTTGGGAATAAATTTCCTGAACCAGGAACATGTTTGTATAAATGTTCTGAGGTGTCCCAGTGCAGACGGCTCTTTCATGTCTAATATGGCTTGAATTTTCCTTTCATCAGCTGAGACTCCGTCCTGCGAGATCACATGACCTAAATATTTAACCGACTCTCGTGCAAACACACACTTTTCTCGGTTAGCACGCAATTTGAACTTCATCAGCTGTTCAAAAACGATTCGCAGGTCTTCCAGGTGCCTCGAAAAATCCCCCTGCGTTATAATTAATAAATCGTCTAAATATCCTAGTATTGTGACGTCCTTTAGTGCTGAACCAGATCGCATTCTGTCTATCAGACGCTGAAAAGTAGCCGGCGCGTTCTTCAGACCGAACGGCATCCTTTTAAAACGAAAAGTTCCGAAAGGGGTCACGAAAGCCGTCTTATCCCTATCCTCTTCTTTAACTGACACTTGCCAGTAGCCAGATCGCAAATCTATTGTACTCATGTGACAACGTCCACGTTTAGTAGATTGCAACAGTTCATCAATACGAGGCATTGGATAGGCGTCACTCTTCGTAATCGAATTTAACTTTCGATAGTCGACGCAAAACCGGAAACTGCCGTCACGTTTAGGTACTAGCAGGGCTGGCGCAGCCCATGCAGATTCACAATCTTCAATAATATCTTCAGCTAACATTTTGGTAAGCTCTTGCTGCATGATCTCCTTCTTTGCAGGTGTCAGGCGATATGGAGGCGTCGCTATCGGCAAATTATTTCCCGTATCTATATGATGCTCTCCATATGGAGTCGGCTCCCCAATCGAATTAAACATATCCTGAAAATTCGTGAGCAATTGGGCAAGCTCCTCACGCTCCTGATCCTCTAAACCTGCACCCTCGTCATCGCGTAAAACATTCATCGCGGCGTACGAATTTTGACGAGGTGAAAAAGTTTCCAAAATCAATTTATACTTTTGATCACTACTATCCGAAAAATGCCAAAGGCACTGCTTAAAATTGATAACGAGACCGGCACTGTTAATAAAATCAATACCTAAAAGTGTTTCATTATCTTTCGCTTCGGGGAAAATTATAAACTCGGTGGGCACAATTTTATGAAAAAGTTTCACCTGTACCTCTGCAACAAGCACCTCCATCAGGCGCGTGCAACCATCCGCCAGGCGGATGTTTCTAGTGCACTGTTGCAAAGGATGGCCTTTTTCCTTTAACACGCGAAAAAGTGTGTGACCGGCAATACAGCCCCTAGCACCAGTGTCCAGTAACGCTGTCCCATTTTCCCCCAAAATACCTATTTGCATCAAAGGTCTATTATTATTAGGCTCCCCCTTAATTGAACCTCCCTTAGTCCGACCCTGTGCAGACGCGAGGCGTTTCTTACAATTTTTATTATTAACATTTACCGAGCATAATCCTAAACATTTATCAACGCTATCACTATTACAACATAAACATAAACAATCACACTGAACATTAAATAAACCCTGACCATTTGAATTATTGTTTACGCAACATGATATGGCAACATAATCGTTATCAGCTGATTGAATTACGTGCCCGTGTTGCGAACGGGTTTCAGTTGAATTTACAGAAAACTTAGTGTCTCTATTATTATTATAACCTATGAAATTATAACACACATTTTTACCGACATTAGAACGCTCGTTAGTATGTTGCAGTTCAGTAACACAATCACAGTAAAGTTTTAAGTTACGCCCAGCGTTGCAAGACGCTGGGTTACCTGTGGTACTGGCAGGAACGATGCGAGGCGGGCCCGGCGACTTCCGACCGCGAGGAACGATATCGTTACGCTCACGGACGGTCGCTAGGCAACGGGCAGCGCTGCCGCTCGCGACCTTGGCGCGGCCGCACGTACTCTGCGGGGCCGGCGCGGGTGGCGGGACGCTTGCGGCTGTCGGCTCGCCCGACGCGCATTCATCGCGCACGATAACGCTATGATTACGGGAACCGCGCACTTTTGAATTTACGCTATCACTAGTTGTCGTAACCGAATAGAATGCGTTTTGAGAACTAGATTTGCACTTTTCACACTTCGATTTTATAACGTTAGGGGCACCGCACCCATAACATTGAATAGCTTTATTTTTGTTTACGCTATCATCACTTTTCCCGTTATCACTTTTTACGTTATCACTTTTATCATTGTTTATTAACTTTTTACACTGCGATTTTTCATGTCCCCATTTCTTGCAGTAACTGCACGACAGTCTTTTGCTGCGAGTGTTTTTATCACTTGGTGCCGAAGTTGAAGGGGCGCCGGCGACGGCCGCTTGGTGACTGGCGCTCGATGGCGTCAGTGCCGGTGTCTTGTCGCATGCGCTGTCTTCTAACGATTCTTCGATCGCTCTGGCACGGTGCAGTAACTGGTCGAACGATGTTATGGAGTTACGATCGAGCCGCTTTTTTATTCTACGATCGAGAAGCCCGTATACCATATCCAGTTGAACTTTTTCACGTAGATCTTCTTGTGGCAATCTCGATAAAAGCGCTCTCGTCTTCGCAATAAATAAATCAGTTTTGTCCGTACCTTGTCGCAATGAAAACAATTCCAAATATATACGAAATGGCGGGCGATGCTCTCCGAATGCACTTTTTAGTTTTTGCATAGCATCCGGCCATGACGTGGTGCTGGTTTTTATACCCTGCCACCATAATGCTGCCGAGTCTACTAGCAACATGGAGAGTCCTTTGACAGCGTTATCATCTGATATCTGAAGGCAGTTCTTGTACACTGTTATTGCGTCGATAAACCCGTCGACATCAGCGGACGATCCGTTAAATCGAGTTGTGCACTTTGAGAAGTTCGCGGCGGGCGCTGACATGGACACTTCAGTAGGCGCCGGTGTCGAAGTCCTAACATCTTGGATGAGCCTCGCGAATATCTCTGCCTGACTCTGCTGCAGTGATTGCATCAGAGTTGCAAACTGACCCTGGTCCATGGTGATGGACGTGAACATCTCCTCTTCTGTTTCATTTTCCTTTTCTGTTTCATCTTCATTATCTTCTCCCTGCTTCTTGGATTTCTTATTTCTTGTTACCATCGTCGTTGGTGTCGTTGGCATCCTGACAACGAAAACGGAACCTCGTGGCGAACTTTTATTCGCTGGAAACGCCCTCGTAGCGCTTCAGATTCCGAAGTTCCCGCGTGTAGGTAAGTACGTGTAACCGAAGCCTTCCTCCTGGAGAACAGACGCGGACTGCGTCGTAATGCTTCGTAAAAAAAAATTTGCAAGCACGTGTCGTCAGAGGCCCCTACTGTTGGGACGCCAAATGTAGCCGACGGGCATGGGGTTCGGGCCTCTGATTGAAAGTCCTTGTAAATTTACTGGACTTGTCTGTATGAGGATCGGCGCTGACGTCAAAAGCCTTTTCAAGTTACTGAACGCTTCAGCCTGTTGTGGTCCCCATATCCAAGGTTGATTTTTCCTTGTCAATCTTGTCAGTGGCTCTGCTACCTCCGAAAACTTGGGAATAAATTTCCTGAACCAGGAACATGTTTGTATAAATGTTCTGAGGTGTCCCAGTGCAGACGGCTCTTTCATGTCTAATATGGCTTGAATTTTCCTTTCATCAGCTGAGACTCCGTCCTGCGAGATCACATGACCTAAATATTTAACCGACTCTCGTGCAAACACACACTTTTCTCGGTTAGCACGCAATTTGAACTTCATCAGCTGTTCAAAAACGATTCGCAGGTCTTCCAGGTGCCTCGAAAAATCCCCCTGCGTTATAATTAATAAATCGTCTAAATATCCTAGTATTGTGACGTCCTTTAGTGCTGAACCAGATCGCATTCTGTCTATCAGACGCTGAAAAGTAGCCGGCGCGTTCTTCAGACCGAACGGCATCCTTTTAAAACGAAAAGTTCCGAAAGGGGTCACGAAAGCCGTCTTATCCCTATCCTCTTCTTTAACTGACACTTGCCAGTAGCCAGATCGCAAATCTATTGTACTCATGTGACAACGTCCACGTTTAGTAGATTGCAACAGTTCATCAATACGAGGCATTGGATAGGCGTCACTCTTCGTAATCGAATTTAACTTTCGATAGTCGACGCAAAACCGGAAACTGCCGTCACGTTTAGGTACTAGCAGGGCTGGCGCAGCCCATGCAGATTCACAATCTTCAATAATATCTTCAGCTAACATTTTGGTAAGCTCTTGCTGCATGATCTCCTTCTTTGCAGGTGTCAGGCGATATGGAGGCGTCGCTATCGGCAAATTATTTCCCGTATCTATATGATGCTCTCCATATGGAGTCGGCTCCCCAATCGAATTAAACATATCCTGAAAATTCGTGAGCAATTGGGCAAGCTCCTCACGCTCCTGATCCTCTAAACCTGCACCCTCGTCATCGCGTAAAACATTCATCGCGGCGTACGAATTTTGACGAGGTGAAAAAGTTTCCAAAATCAATTTATACTTTTGATCACTACTATCCGAAAAATGCCAAAGGCACTGCTTAAAATTGATAACGAGACCGGCACTGTTAATAAAATCAATACCTAAAAGTGTTTCATTATCTTTCGCTTCGGGGAAAATTATAAACTCGGTGGGCACAATTTTATGAAAAAGTTTCACCTGTACCTCTGCAACAAGCACCTCCATCAGGCGCGTGCAACCATCCGCCAGGCGGATGTTTCTAGTGCACTGTTGCAAAGGATGGCCTTTTTCCTTTAACACGCGAAAAAGTGTGTGACCGGCAATACAGCCCCTAGCACCAGTGTCCAGTAACGCTGTCCCATTTTCCCCCAAAATACCTATTTGCATCAAAGGTCTATTATTATTAGGCTCCCCCTTAATTGAACCTCCCTTAGTCCGACCCTGTGCAGACGCGAGGCGTTTCTTACAATTTTTATTATTAACATTTACCGAGCATAATCCTAAACATTTATCAACGCTATCACTATTACAACATAAACATAAACAATCACACTGAACATTAAATAAACCCTGACCATTTGAATTATTGTTTACGCAACATGATATGGCAACATAATCGTTATCAGCTGATTGAATTACGTGCCCGTGTTGCGAACGGGTTTCAGTTGAATTTACAGAAAACTTAGTGTCTCTATTATTATTATAACCTATGAAATTATAACACACATTTTTACCGACATTAGAACGCTCGTTAGTATGTTGCAGTTCAGTAACACAATCACAGTAAAGTTTTAAGTTACGCCCAGCGTTGCAAGACGCTGGGTTACCTGTGGTACTGGCAGGAACGATGCGAGGCGGGCCCGGCGACTTCCGACCGCGAGGAACGATATCGTTACGCTCACGGACGGTCGCTAGGCAACGGGCAGCGCTGCCGCTCGCGACCTTGGCGCGGCCGCACGTACTCTGCGGGGCCGGCGCGGGTGGCGGGACGCTTGCGGCTGTCGGCTCGCCCGACGCGCATTCATCGCGCACGATAACGCTATGATTACGGGAACCGCGCACTTTTGAATTTACGCTATCACTAGTTGTCGTAACCGAATAGAATGCGTTTTGAGAACTAGATTTGCACTTTTCACACTTCGATTTTATAACGTTAGGGGCACCGCACCCATAACATTGAATAGCTTTATTTTTGTTTACGCTATCATCACTTTTCCCGTTATCACTTTTTACGTTATCACTTTTATCATTGTTTATTAACTTTTTACACTGCGATTTTTCATGTCCCCATTTCTTGCAGTAACTGCACGACAGTCTTTTGCTGCGAGTGTTTTTATCACTTGGTGCCGAAGTTGAAGGGGCGCCGGCGACGGCCGCTTGGTGACTGGCGCTCGATGGCGTCAGTGCCGGTGTCTTGTCGCATGCGCTGTCTTCTAACGATTCTTCGATCGCTCTGGCACGTTGCAGTAACTGGTCGAACGATGTTATGGAGTTACGATCGAGCCGCTTTTTTATTCTACGATCGAGAAGCCCGTATACCATATCCAGTTGAACTTTTTCACGTAGATCTTCTTGTGGCAATCTCGATAAAAGCGCTCTCGTCTTCGCAATAAATAAATCAGTTTTGTCCGTACCTTGTCGCAATGAAAACAATTCCAAATATATACGAAATGGCGGGCGATGCTCTCCGAATGCACTTTTTAGTTTTTGCATAGCATCCGGCCATGACGTGGTGCTGGTTTTTATACCCTGCCACCATAATGCTGCCGAGTCTACTAGCAACATGGAGAGTCCTTTGACAGCGTTATCATCTGATATCTGAAGGCAGTTCTTGTACACTGTTATTGCGTCGATAAACCCGTCGACATCAGCGGACGATCCGTTAAATCGAGTTGTGCACTTTGAGAAGTTCGCGGCGGGCGCTGACATGGACACTTCAGTAGGCGCCGGTGTCGAAGTCCTAACATCTTGGATGAGCCTCGCGAATATCTCTGCCTGACTCTGCTGCAGTGATTGCATCAGAGTTGCAAACTGACCCTGGTCCATGGTGATGGACGTGAACATCTCCTCTTCTGTTTCATTTTCCTTTTCTGTTTCATCTTCATTATCTTCTCCCTGCTTCTTGGATTTCTTATTTCTTGTTACCATCGTCGTTGGTGTCGTTGGCATCCTGACAACGAAAACGGAACCTCGTGGCGAACTTTTATTCGCTGGAAACGCCCTCGTAGCGCTTCAGATTCCGAAGTTCCCGCGTGTAGGTAAGTACGTGTAACCGAAGCCTTCCTCCTGGAGAACAGACGCGGACTGCGTCGTAATGCTTCGTAAAAAAAAAATTTGCAAGCACGTGTCGTCAGAGGCCCCTACTGTTGGGACGCCAAATGTAGCCGACGGGCATGGGGTTCGGGCCTCTGATTGAAAGTCCTTGTAAATTTACTGGACTTGTCTGTATGAGGATCGGCGCTGACGTCAAAAGCCTTTTCAAGTTACTGAACGCTTCAGCCTGTTGTGGTCCCCATATCCAAGGTTGATTTTTCCTTGTCAATCTTGTCAGTGGCTCTGCTACCTCCGAAAACTTGGGAATAAATTTCCTGAACCAGGAACATGTTTGTATAAATGTTCTGAGGTGTCCCAGTGCAGACGGCTCTTTCATGTCTAATATGGCTTGAATTTTCCTTTCATCAGCTGAGACTCCGTCCTGCGAGATCACATGACCTAAATATTTAACCGACTCTCGTGCAAACACACACTTTTCTCGGTTAGCACGCAATTTGAACTTCATCAGCTGTTCAAAAACGATTCGCAGGTCTTCCAGGTGCCTCGAAAAATCCCCCTGCGTTATAATTAATAAATCGTCTAAATATCCTAGTATTGTGACGTCCTTTAGTGCTGAACCAGATCGCATTCTGTCTATCAGACGCTGAAAAGTAGCCGGCGCGTTCTTCAGACCGAACGGCATCCTTTTAAAACGAAAAGTTCCGAAAGGGGTCACGAAAGCCGTCTTATCCCTATCCTCTTCTTTAACTGACACTTGCCAGTAGCCAGATCGCAAATCTATTGTACTCATGTGACAACGTCCACGTTTAGTAGATTGCAACAGTTCATCAATACGAGGCATTGGATAGGCGTCACTCTTCGTAATCGAATTTAACTTTCGATAGTCGACGCAAAACCGGAAACTGCCGTCACGTTTAGGTACTAGCAGGGCTGGCGCAGCCCATGCAGATTCACAATCTTCAATAATATCTTCAGCTAACATTTTGGTAAGCTCTTGCTGCATGATCTCCTTCTTTGCAGGTGTCAGGCGATATGGAGGCGTCGCTATCGGCAAATTATTTCCCGTATCTATATGATGCTCTCCATATGGAGTCGGCTCCCCAATCGAATTAAACATATCCTGAAAATTCGTGAGCAATTGGGCAAGCTCCTCACGCTCCTGATCCTCTAAACCTGCACCCTCGTCATCGCGTAAAACATTCATCGCGGCGTACGAATTTTGACGAGGTGAAAAAGTTTCCAAAATCAATTTATACTTTTGATCACTACTATCCGAAAAATGCCAAAGGCACTGCTTAAAATTGATAACGAGACCGGCACTGTTAATAAAATCAATACCTAAAAGTGTTTCATTATCTTTCGCTTCGGGGAAAATTATAAACTCGGTGGGCACAATTTTATGAAAAAGTTTCACCTGTACCTCTGCAACAAGCACCTCCATCAGGCGCGTGCAACCATCCGCCAGGCGGATGTTTCTAGTGCACTGTTGCAAAGGATGGCCTTTTTCCTTTAACACGCGAAAAAGTGTGTGACCGGCAATACAGCCCCTAGCACCAGTGTCCAGTAACGCTGTCCCATTTTCCCCCAAAATACCTATTTGCATCAAAGGTCTATTATTATTAGGCTCCCCCTTAATTGAACCTCCCTTAGTCCGACCCTGTGCAGACGCGAGGCGTTTCTTACAATTTTTATTATTAACATTTACCGAGCATAATCCTAAACATTTATCAACGCTATCACTATTACAACATAAACATAAACAATCACACTGAACATTAAATAAACCCTGACCATTTGAATTATTGTTTACGCAACATGATATGGCAACATAATCGTTATCAGCTGATTGAATTACGTGCCCGTGTTGCGAACGGGTTTCAGTTGAATTTACAGAAAACTTAGTGTCTCTATTATTATTATAACCTATGAAATTATAACACACATTTTTACCGACATTAGAACGCTCGTTAGTATGTTGCAGTTCAGTAACACAATCACAGTAAAGTTTTAAGTTACGCCCAGCGTTGCAAGACGCTGGGTTACCTGTGGTACTGGCAGGAACGATGCGAGGCGGGCCCGGCGACTTCCGACCGCGAGGAACGATATCGTTACGCTCACGGACGGTCGCTAGGCAACGGGCAGCGCTGCCGCTCGCGACCTTGGCGCGGCCGCACGTACTCTGCGGGGCCGGCGCGGGTGGCGGGACGCTTGCGGCTGTCGGCTCGCCCGACGCGCATTCATCGCGCACGATAACGCTATGATTACGGGAACCGCGCACTTTTGAATTTACGCTATCACTAGTTGTCGTAACCGAATAGAATGCGTTTTGAGAACTAGATTTGCACTTTTCACACTTCGATTTTATAACGTTAGGGGCACCGCACCCATAACATTGAATAGCTTTATTTTTGTTTACGCTATCATCACTTTTCCCGTTATCACTTTTTACGTTATCACTTTTATCATTGTTTATTAACTTTTTACACTGCGATTTTTCATGTCCCCATTTCTTGCAGTAACTGCACGACAGTCTTTTGCTGCGAGTGTTTTTATCACTTGGTGCCGAAGTTGAAGGGGCGCCGGCGACGGCCGCTTGGTGACTGGCGCTCGATGGCGTCAGTGCCGGTGTCTTGTCGCATGCGCTGTCTTCTAACGATTCTTCGATCGCTCTGGCACGTTGCAGTAACTGGTCGAACGATGTTATGGAGTTACGATCGAGCCGCTTTTTTATTCTACGATCGAGAAGCCCGTATACCATATCCAGTTGAACTTTTTCACGTAGATCTTCTTGTGGCAATCTCGATAAAAGCGCTCTCGTCTTCGCAATAAATAAATCAGTTTTGTCCGTACCTTGTCGCAATGAAAACAATTCCAAATATATACGAAATGGCGGGCGATGCTCTCCGAATGCACTTTTTAGTTTTTGCATAGCATCCGGCCATGACGTGGTGCTGGTTTTTATACCCTGCCACCATAATGCTGCCGAGTCTACTAGCAACATGGAGAGTCCTTTGACAGCGTTATCATCTGATATCTGAAGGCAGTTCTTGTACACTGTTATTGCGTCGATAAACCCGTCGACATCAGCGGACGATCCGTTAAATCGAGTTGTGCACTTTGAGAAGTTCGCGGCGGGCGCTGACATGGACACTTCAGTAGGCGCCGGTGTCGAAGTCCTAACATCTTGGATGAGCCTCGCGAATATCTCTGCCTGACTCTGCTGCAGTGATTGCATCAGAGTTGCAAACTGACCCTGGTCCATGGTGATGGACGTGAACATCTCCTCTTCTGTTTCATTTTCCTTTTCTGTTTCATCTTCATTATCTTCTCCCTGCTTCTTGGATTTCTTATTTCTTGTTACCATCGTCGTTGGTGTCGTTGGCATCCTGACAACGAAAACGGAACCTCGTGGCGAACTTTTATTCGCTGGAAACGCCCTCGTAGCGCTTCAGATTCCGAAGTTCCCGCGTGTAGGTAAGTACGTGTAACCGAAGCCTTCCTCCTGGAGAACAGACGCGGACTGCGTCGTAATGCTTCGTAAAAAAAAAATTTGCAAGCACGTGTCGTCAGAGGCCCCACGTTGGGCGCCAAATGTAGCCGACGGGCATGGGGTTCGGGCCTCTGATTGAAAGTCCTTGTAAATTTACTGTACTTTAATTTACCAATACACTTGAGAACACAAACAAAACAAGAAAATAAATGAGTAACAGACTCGAAAATCGTAATTAAAGCGTTTAGAAATAATAACTTGATTTAATTTTGTAAATTTTGGGGGAAATTGACTTCCACCAGCACAAGAGGGCGCTTTTGTCAAGTTTTTTTGGAGTTCGAAATATGTATAGAAGTTTCATGCCTCTGTTAGGGATATCCAAATCCAAAGTATTTAAACAGTAGTACAAATCCCCAAGTATCATTACGCAGCTATTATGTACTATAATGAGAAACTATAAATGCAGTGAGGTCGCCGCTTAAGCCAGAAATGTGTTAGCCGAGCAATATAATTTGCTGACAAATTATTTGTTACTAATGAAACAATTATTAGGAAAATACGAAAATAATGCTATTCAAAATATATAGTTTCCAAAGACAACTAATCAAACTATAGATTTCACCTTGACACTGACAGTGATACTTGCTTGCTATTAGAATAGTAATGTTGCAAGGAGGCAAATTTCTAAATCCTTAGATATTTAACAATTTAAAGTTATTGCTACTTATTAGTTTGAACCTTGAACCATGAAAAATAGTGTTTCCAAGATAAGGTTTACATATTCACTATAATTTTCAAGAAAAACAATAATTAATTTTATTATTAATTATAAAGTTCACTTTTAAGGTGATTGCGCAGTAGTAGCCCGCGAAATTCAAATTTTCTTCCGTTTTTTGCAATTTGCAGGTCAGTATGTTGTATGTTGATAATAATATGATACGCGGCAATCAAAATATGTATTTGAGCGTTTTCAAAAATAAGTTTACCCTTATGATAAGAGCGCATCTGTTTGGCCACTCGTAACACGCGGTGAACGTTTACGCCTGAAATATTTAAATAAACTAGAACCAATTTTTCAAAATCTTAACATTATTTGACTCATTGAGTTCAACTGGCTATGGTTTGACTAGAATAGTCAATAGAAAAAGCGATCAATAATGAACCGACAAATTAGATTAGAAAAAAGGTGTTGTAGTTTGAGGTCGGGTACTTACTTGACGCCGCTCGGACCCGGGCCTGCAGCTGCATCTGCTTCTCTTCCTCCAGTCATTTTATTTTATAAGAAATAGTACCTACTTATTGAATAACAAAACAAAACAACAACAAAGTTTTGTCTTGCAGTCTTTTTCCATCCCTTTCTGTATTAGTGCATTATTTAAAAAGTTACACTAGCAGTCTATGAAATAAAAAACAGTAATCCAAGTAAAAATATATTTAATGATACTAAAGTATTACTATATTTTGGCTTATAAACCAATTATTACACATTACTGTGATCTACATAAATTGGGGGTTTTTAAGTTTCTTTCTACTGACATAAAAATCTCCAAGCACCTTGTACTGGGAACTTTTAACACTTTGAAGGTCAGCGTAGACCAAAAGGGGCGCAAAGCAAACGATTTTCTGATCACATTAAACAAAATAATAAACCTTATTTGTAGCCTAGTGGTGTGACCGTCGGACTGCCAAGTTATAGGTCTCGAGCTCGAACCCAACGCACGCACCTCTGACTTTTCGGATTCATGTGCGTATTGTTATTATCACTTGCTTAAAAACGGTGAACGAAAAACATCGTGAGGAAACCAGCATGCCTGAGAGATATTTGTCGACGACATGTGAAGCCAAGTCAGACGCCCATGGGCTGCATACAACTCGACACCAGGTTAGTCACTAACCACACGAAAAAGAAGATAAGATCAGATATTAAAGTGTAAAAATGAACGAACATTGATGCAGACATCAAACAGTTCTTTATGAGTCTACGAACGCTCTCAGTTGCCTTTTATGACACTAATAATAAGGTTTATTTTGTAATGATAGAGAAAATCATCCGCTCCTCATTCCTTTCCGACTGCATTGACCCAGAAATTAACTTTCACATTTAAAACAAATCATTTATCTATGGCATCTATTATAAGTACAGGTTTCTATATCGGTAGTTTCAAAAACTATTAAAATATGTATCTCACAACACATCAGTATTATTTAAAAATTAAAGTACTTACATTCATATTCTTCTTACAAGGAAAATGGTTCTGACAGTTCCAGTGCAACATTATTTACGCTTACTTTCAATCTAGTACATGTTTACTATTGATGTGATTATCACCTACTTTTAATACTTGATTCTAGGTATTTATTACAACGATTACATTTCCGAAGCCCACCAATCAATATCAAAACTTTTTATAATGCGTTGTTCTGACAGAGACAGTGGCGGTGGCAGGCGAAGTGACAGGCAAGACAAGGTGTTTGAATAGCTCCATTTCAGATAGTACCTACATTAAAAGTTCCAACTGTTCGCCACCGCAGGTCCCCTACCTATGTCTGAACAACGCATTAGTTCAAAGGCATCGGAACTGCCAGACTACATAATGTTAAATATGATAAAAGACTCCTTGAATAATTCACACAACATTTATTATAACATACATAACAGAAATATTTATTTACAGACAATATTTGATATGACTGACGATGAAAAATGGATACATCGCTAAGTTATTGTTTCATTTATTTAATTTTCTGATTACATGGGGAGTTCAAAACATTGCCAATAGAAAAAATGTAAAACCAAACAAATCTCAATCAATGGACGGACATAGAATCACAATTAAAGTATTCATAAATTAATAAAAACAGATAATGAAGAGTTTAAAATATGCCAACTTATGCATTAAATTAAAATATATAACAGTTTTATTCATACACATTTTGGAATTCTGAACGTATCAAGTAAAAATGACAAGAAAATAAACTTTTAAAAGATCTACGGAATTTTAAAATGAAGAAAGCCTTTATTTTATTCACAGATGATACAAAAGTGAAAAGAGAACTCATACAAAAATACATAAACATACCATATGCTTGAAATGTATATAAACAAAAATAAATTGCCAAATGTATGTAAGCATAACACTTCTGAATGGTTGCACCTTATTTGGCGAATTCTTTTTTTGTTGTGTTTGTCATTGTCAGGACAAGGTTTGTGTGATAGATTTTATTGAAAAATTCACCGCATAAGTCGGAAATTTGTATGTTATTTTTGTATGAAAACAGTTGTCTGTTCACACAGCCTAAACCACTGGAAATAGAGGCATGAAATTCACCCGGGCGACGCCAGGCACGAACAACTAGTAGTTCATATATGAAAGTACAAAGGAATCTTTAAAGCTATCACACACAAATACATTCCACGCTTATTTAAAAATGATATACTGAGATCACATCCTTATGTCTAAAGCCACCCATTCACGCTAAGACAAGTCGTTCATAATATCTCATGATATTGTTTCATAAATACGCATGAGTACATAAGTTTTTTGACTGTCTTAACGTGAATGGAGCTTATGAACTATGTTATATGAATATTGATGGTGGAATTTATTTGGAAAAATGTTAAAGAATAGTAATCTTCAATCTTAAGATCTATAAGTTTTGTACACAACACTGTATTAGGAACTTGCTAAAAAAAAATGGCTAGAGAACCCAAAAGATTAACCAGTAAAATAAATACTGTTCATATTTTAAATTATCATATCAGTTTTTACAAATACCTTAAACAGTGTTCTGCATAAACTTTACACAAAGGGAATATTACAAAAATATCAAATTTACACATACATGACATGTATAATCTACTGGGACAAGATGTACTACCGCGTCCAGACATTGCGATTTAAATGTCGCAATAAGAATAGTACAATATTCACTGCGACATTTTTATAGCAACGTCTAAACGTAACTTTAGGCAGTGGTTTTTAACATTTGCTCTTTGAAATGAACCTTGTTTTTGTTATTTTTACGGCAAGAACTTCTTTCCAATGAAGAATAATTATATTATCATAGTATTATTGGAAAGCAAATTCAGTAAGTATTTAATATTTCAAAACTTCAAAAGGAACCATAACCCGAGCAAATGCTAAAAACAACTGCATTTATCTTAAAAGTAACGTTCTAACGAAAATTATCACAACAATAATGATTATGTATTTACAAGTTTATGACAAAAACATAGATTATAATCTAGTATAAATTAAAAACTACATGTAGGTATGTATTTATTAAAAATATTAATTACTTTATTATCTTACATAAGATTGCATCGTAAGTTATTAGTTAAAATTTACACTCAATCAAATATAGAAAAGTCGTACGAGTCTTTCTCAATTTAGTACATGTTGTACCTACTTTGTCATTTCACTTATATACTCTTCTATTATACAGTTTATAATCGTTTATTCGAAACATTGAGACAGAAAGCAATGAATTGTATGCTTACATGGTTTGGTCATGTTGAGAGGATGAATGAAAGGCGACTAACAAAAGGTACAAGGCAGATGTGAGTGGAAACACCGGGAGGGGACGCCCTAGGAAGACATAATATATAGTGACCTTATTGGATTGGTGATGTTCTTCAGAAAGGTCAGGTGCGTAGTACTCGCAACCGGCGTGCGTAAAAGTAGTATGTAAGAATCGTAGCAATTAGCGTTCTGTATTTTCTGCCTACCCCCATGGGAAGAAGGCGGAAGGCGGAATTTAGGTATTGTAGGGGTGACAAGCGCGCTAATATAGGTGTATATCGGAAGATATATTATTGCTTTGTAAACATTATGACGGACAGCACCTAGGTATATCTTCTAAATAAATACTTCAAAATGGGTTCCAATTTGGGACGTTCTACGTCAAGAATTCAAAAGTATTAAAGCAAAATCATTCAGTTCCTAGAAATAAATTCGGTTATAAACTGTTGATGAAAATTTACCTTTTTTTAAAGTTATAGCAAGTCTAATAACATAGCATAGCATTAAACTGATGTTTTGGCATACCATAATAACTTCATAGAAGGTCGGAGTACAATTTCATTTGTCACAATCCAGTCGGGGTTATCTTTCAAGTCCTAAATTCTTCATTCCTAGGCCTATTTGAGGGTTTGTCGGATTTTGTTTTTCTCGGTTTTATTGGTCTTTCTTTGATCAAAATAATGTAAGTCATCTCAAAATTAGTCTAATTTTGTCATGTCTTTCATATAAATTTTCATTAAAATAAGTATTTTTTTAAACAAAAAAAATCATTACCATATTTAAAACAATAACAGTAAAACATGCAACGAATTATTATCGACTTATTTGATCATTCGAAACGTCATGTCGCATCTTCTAAATAATTTAAAAATGTCAATTCAATCACACAGTAGTTATCATCATCGTTCACAAAAAGATTCATCTTTATCTAATAAACCTCTGATATTAGATTTATCATAGTTTATCGATTTATTATTAATAGTCATGTCAATTCCTTGCTATCTTTGACAGTACAAGCAGTATTAAGATAGCCCATCAAGTCTTGATGACGTCACAAGTCATGTTTCAGCTCGATATTTTGAATTCAGAATCACTTTTCTTCAATTCCTGGTCATTCTGTCAGTAGGTAAGGTACATAGGTTCATTTCGGTCGTCATCTCGCGTGTCGGTGACGTCATTTGACACGTGATCACAGTTTGGTGTGCTTGACGGTGTCCGTCCAGTAGTTCTGAATGGTCATCGCCTCCAGAGAGTTCAGGAACGAATCGTTGTCCAAACTATACATCTCTTCGGAGTTGTCCTGAAATTAAGAAAAGGAAAATGTTAGAGGATTCCAAATGATTGGCAAAGTAGAACCTTATTCATCACTGTGGCTGTAGAAGGGTATGGTATAGTCGTAGTCAGACTAAATTGTCAACAACTAGTCCATTTTAACCTTAAGTCATGTCTAAGTGTGGACAAGAGTTAATAGATTTTTTTCTTAGCCTGCGTTGTCCCACTCCTGCGCAAAGGCCACCCTATTGTTGCGAGCGCGCGCGTCCTTCTTCCAGTTTTGGCGGAATCTGTCCAGTACACCTCGCCATCTCCTACGTGACGCCGCCTTACTTTGTCTATGCTATTATCGGGCCCAGTTTGTGCGACATGCGGCACGCACATGTACACAGGCCTATTTAAGTTTGGCAGCCTTTTGATCTACGTCAGCTATCTTCGTTTTGGAGCGCAGTATTGTGTTTTGAACACAATCAGTTAATTTAACACCTGTTTACTGCGCTAAACGTATGTCAAAATAGTATAGAAAGAAGTGTAATTGGAGAAGTTTAAAGATGCGAAAAAATTATGAAAAACACAAATATGGTGATGGACAGGACATATGTTAAGAGAGGAAAAAAACGAAATGGACAAAGATAATAACAGAGTGGTGCCCAAGGGATGGAAAAAGGAGCAAAGGACGACAAGTGAAACGTTGGGAAGACGACGTCAAGAGAGTAGCTGGTCCAGACTGGATTCAGAGGGCCAGAGATAGAGAGAGGTGGAAATCTTTAGAGGAGGCCTTTGTCGAAGGTCAAACTGTTTTCAAAAAAAGTGCACTGAATGTCAATATTTAAGAAAAATTGGTAGATATAATATAGAAATAATTTAGTAAACATTGTAGAACCAGAAATAAAGGCTTATTTTATTTTTTATTTACTGCGCTCCATTGCTCGTTGGCAGACCTTGAGTTACGTGAGAGCGTAGTGTGGGATGCTCCCCAGCTAGATGGGCCAACGACCTCAAAAAAGTGGCTGGGACAGACTGAATACGGAAGACGGAGGACAGGTGGTGTTATTGTGGCGCAGCCTGGGAGAGGCCAATGTCCAGCAGTAGACTGCGATAGACTGTATCGATTCATTTGTTGATTGAGACCTTGAGTTTGGACTTCTGCATGTTAGTCAAAGACCAAGTCTGTGCACCATAGGTTAAAACGTTGTCATAGAATATTTATAAAGAGGTTTAGAACTATTAAAATACTGTTTTAAATGAAAGCCCAACTGCACAGTTTCATTGAAAGAATACCAGCAAGCTCTGTTCTTGCTTCGTCCTTCATCATGCTTAGGCTCACTTCTGCACTTAAAAATCAGATTAAGAATTTGTCTATTAAAATGATTTATTAATGAGGAATACTTACTCTAATAGTACTATCATCAAGATATCCGCTCGAATCAGGATTCGAGCACTTGTCATTGAGAGTCTGCGGCTTGTTCAGGTACCTCCGCCGGTACAGCACGAACGCCGTACTTCCTGCCAAGGCTGCGAGCACCAGCGCAGCAAATGATATGCCAGCTATTGCTCCAGTATCCATGCCTCCATCACCCTGGTCTATCACCCTTCTAGAAGATTCTACGTTCGGTGGTATCCGCGTCTGCAGGAAAGTCGTTTCTAATGACAGAGGTTTCTCTGTCACTATCCTGCTTTCCGCCACATTCCCACCACCATCTTTAACGAAGTCTGGTCTAGTCAGATTCCTCTTTTTAGATACAAACGTCGTGTTCTGCGTTTCCGTCAGGTTCGTGAACGGAGCAACTGTTACGTTTGCGTTTGGGGTTTGAGTTGTGTTTGTCATGTCTGTGATGTTGACGACCGTCCACTGTATGGACGGGTGTACTATTTCTTCTGTCTGATTTGTTTCTGTTGTATTTGTTACTGGGATTGTTTCTGTAGATCTGTCCGTTTGGTTGTCTGTAGTGTTGGAGGTCTGAGTTGTGACTTGTGTTTTCGTGTAATACATGGCTCGGCTCTGTCGTTCAGAGAGTCGTCGGTCCAGCTCCGTATCAGAGTTAATGTGTTGTAGTTCTTCTGACTGAGGCGCCGCAAAGCTTCGCCCGCTGCTCGCTGAAAAAGATAACAAGTCATTGAGTCAAAGTGCTTCAATTATTGTAGTCGAGATTAACATTGTAAAAGATAATAAAATCAATAGATAATACCATGTATCTGTATTTGTAAGTCAACTGATTGTGTTACGTGAATTATCAAACGAATTAGTATGTAATCATAAAAGTGATGAAACTGGTGCAATTTATTTGATCATCATTATAATTGCTGGAGGAAACTATTATATATAGGTAGGTAAGTACAAAGTTCTTGCCATGCAGAATAATCTTTTGTATTTAGTTTGCATTTGTTCTAGATTCTCGCCCTTCAACACCCCCACCGCTAAAGACAAATGGTCGTTAGCGTAAAAAAGGAATGTTTTAGCAGAATGGCTGAAATTAATGAAGGTGGCTATTTACATAAACGTAGGCATTGTAGTCGCCGGCTAAGTAAACAGTGCTGAACAAACTGAAATGTTTCACACACAGAATTTTAATAAGGCAGCTTGGTAATTGGATGGAACGTATAATGTCAGTGTAAACATTTTAAAACTGGTCTCTCTAGTTGTATTCGAGCCTTCACTTCCGATATCCAGTATATATAATGCTTCATCACGATTGCTTTATCTTGAGTAGAAGTTACCTTTACTTTTTGTACGTCGCCTTTAGGTACCCCTGTTTAGTGACAAGTAATAAAGTAATC
Organism: Cosmia pyralina; assembly: GCA_946251885.1. NCBI lineage: Eukaryota > Metazoa > Arthropoda > Insecta > Lepidoptera > Noctuidae > Cosmia > Cosmia pyralina. The sequence continues at coordinate 25,920,286 of OX276343.1, forward strand.
CATTAGAACTTTGAATATAAATTAAGATCTAGAAATCTTTCTGGAACATTTGAAATCAGGTGCTTTTTTTCACTTTTCAGTATTTCGTTACCTGTAAAACTCAGGTAGGTACCTACTAGAAAGTTTCAGGCAACTAAGCAATTCAAAAAGTATTTGAACACATTTGTATATCGAACTCACTTAGAATGCTTTTATGGAATATTTTGTAGTCGGCTAAAAGCGGCGAGCATGAAATATTTCTAGTAAATTCTCTCCAATGTTTGCCGTTATGATGTGGCTCTGAAATGAGCGGAAGTATAGTTGCAATAAAGTTTTATTCTTATAAAGGGCGTCCCATGACTTTGCCACATGCAGAGAAAGTGCCTAATGTTAAATTTCATGGTCTTCCTTTTATTTTAGATGCTGTGTTATTTGGAAGAAATAAATGTATATGATTGAGCCTTTCGATCGGTACAGTAAAATTATAGGTTTTTTTTACATTTAGCGGATTCGATTACCGGTTCAGACAGTCGATTATTTAAAATTCTTTGAATGCAGTTCGTATTGTTTATAAAATAAAACGAAGTCTTCATTCAGTAAATTTTTCTAACTACAGTATTTAAGGTACTTTCCCTCCATGGGGCAAAGTCGTGGGACGCGCTGTATAGGTGTGAGCAGTGGTGGCCCAGTGGTAACGGCCCCGGCCTAGTTGTAGGTCGTGGGTTCCAACCCAAGGAGGCGCTTTACTTTGTGTAAATAATTTCATCACCACTGCTCTCAAAACGGTGAAGGAAAACATCGTGAGGACATCGGCATGCCCCAGAACCAAAAATTCGAAGAAATGTAACATCTACCAACCCTGGCCATGGGACCGCGTGGTAGATTACAGCCCATTCCCTCTTACAGAAAGGATGTCTGTGTCCCAGCAGTGGGAACGCTATAGGCTGATTATGCTGATATATAGGTATACTTGTTGTAATTGTAATCACCGTTATCGGCTGAAGGGGTCATTGTACTCATCATTATGAACAACTATTACTAAGCCACCAAAACTGAAATCGCCAAAAAAAAATCAGCTGTTATGATATCACTGCACTGAATATTATGCAGAACTGCCATAATAATATCAACAGCTCTCTCATTCATTCAATCGCTTTAGCATATCTTAAATCCAGATAATTCAATAACACCTACACCTTCAACATCTTGCTTCTCTTTTATTTACTTAAACGAGTTCGTCCGTCCTAAATCTAGGCGAACCTTTTTTACTTTAAATTCCCAAAAATGCTCTAAACTGCCGCTGATTTGACATTGTGTCTGAATATTGGTATTCAGCATGGCCTTCGTCGTATATTTTATAGCCCAGCCAAGTTCGAAGCTCGGTACAAAGTACTATGGACAAAACTTAAGCATGCTCACTTATTCCTACGAGAGCGTAGCTAGTGACAAACGAACATTGTGCGATAGAGTCGTGAACCGTGCTATGTGATTATCGCCTTTGAGGTGATCATGCGGAACTTTGGCCCATAGTACATAGGTGTCGGATTCGATTAGGATTCGTCTGCTGAATGCCGCCTTCGTAGGTACCTACAGACAGTGTTGGAATTGCAGTCTTGGCCGCTCTAGGCCCCAGGTCATGTTGTAAGCACCAGCCGCCCCTTTCTCAGCACCCATCATATAGCTTACATAACGAATTTACTTTATTGCCAACTTATATCAAAATCGATTCAAAAATTTAGTTAACTTTATATCTGCTAGTTATGTAGTTACTGATTTTTTTTTCTCTATTTCAGGTTTGGTCCCATAATAAAAGTTGTTCATAATGATGAGTACAGTGGCCTGTTAAGAGGATATTGGTCAAAAACCAGTAACCCTGTATATTTACATATACGAAAGTGATTTAGGAAGATTATTGTTATACGATGCGGTGCAGTGCGGCCCGGCCCGCCTTAATTTCCGCGATTCTTTAGAATATTTAGGTACTTCTTGTTATCATCAATTAATTTTTTGTCAGATTGGCGTCCCCTAATATCTGGCCGCCCTAGGCCTGGGCCGCCACTGCCTATAGACTGGCGGAAATTAAAAGTTGATGACTTTGTAACTAAATATTAACACGGAGACGATTTATTGGACTTATTTGATTGTTTATTGGATCTTCTGTGGACTGTTGATGTTGAAAATGATATTCAGATTTTTCTTTTTTGCCGTTTAAACTTCTGAGTTTATCTCCGCAAAATTAGAACATAACAATAGGTTTAGATTTATGAACAAAATTATCAGTACAACATTCTAAGTTGCAATGAAAATCCTACGAAAGCATTCATATTTTAGAATTACCCTTTTAGAGAAACTTAACATTCACAAATAGTATTCTAACATTTGTGAAATTGTTACATTTCGAAATCAACGTTAGCACACGAAGACCCTCCCTAGCCGAACGAGTAGTATATGGCGGACAGAGACAAAATATTAATACTATGACGTCAGAAGAGGACGGAAGACTAGCCTGTGTAAGGAGCTTGCCATTTATTTGGCCTGAAATGTCAAGTATTTGTAAGGCAGCCTCCGATTGACCTCTTTACCTCTTCCGTGTGAAGCCAGCTCACGACGGCGCACGGTGTTTTGTTGTGTCAATAAGGCAACTGGCATTTTAGGGTCAAAACAATAATGCAGTTGAGCCATAAAAGCCTCTATTAATGTCGACTGTACAATGGTGACCCTTAGAATAGCTAAGTATTTGTCTACACTGCTACAGTGCAAAATTAATGCTTTTTCCTTGACTATTCTTTCATAGTACCTATATAACGTCTTAAAAGGTGATTTCCATCATCTTCCTGCCCTTATCCCATATTACTTATGGTTGGCACAACACGTTTTCCTCTTCCATTCTCCCCTGTCACGTCACGCTATCATTCACTCCCTTCTCTTTCTATAATCATTCTTCACACAATCCATCCATCTTTTCTATGTCCTTCCTCTCACTGTCCATCCATCAACATTTATATTCATCACACTTTTAGTCATATGTGTTTCCTCCCTCCTCATCACATGCCCATACCAAGCCAAACGATTTCCTTTCAACTTTTCACTTACTACTAGCACCACTTTCAAACTTCCTCGTAATATACTCATTTCAGACTTTACCAATTTTCGTCACTTCATACATCCACTTCAAGCTCAACATTCTCATCTCCGCTGCACGCAATCTTTTTTCTTCTGTCTTTTTTACGGTCCAGCATTCCGATCCATACAGTACGACAGGCCTTATCACGGGCTTGTAATTTTTCCCCTTTAACTTAAGGGGCATCCGTGCGTCACAAGTTGACTGTGTTGAAGTTGGTCCTGTGACCTGTTGCCATTTTTTATCCATCCTGAGTTGATCCGGCGCGTCATGTCTCGGTCTCGACTCTAAAAGGTGCGAATTGATCGTGCGAACGAAGCGTCTCTGCTTCAAATCTGGCAAAATTTGCTTTCGTCTGTCAGTTTGTTGCTAATCCTCTACAGGTCGTATTATACAACCGATCTGGACGAAACTTGGTATACAAGTTTTACGAATTTGAACATTTTTTATGTCGCCGGGGATTTTTAATTGGACTTCCTCCTAAAAGGGGGCTACCTACTGGACATCTCCGCCTTATGAGATCCGATTTCGATGGTTTTTTTTTATTTGAAAGATAGTAACTGAAATTGGTCTCATAAAAATTGGTGAAGATCTGATGAGGACCTTCGGCGCGATGAGCAGAATAGCTCCTCAAAATGCAGTAAATTGCCCATTTTTAGATTTCTACCAGTGGAATCGGCCCTTTATAACAAAACTAGAGAATTTTGAAAATAATTATCAGAATTCTCTACATCGAGGCTTTAAAACCAATAATAATGTTAGTTTACAATAAGATCACTATATGGCGCTGCTATGCACCGCTAGATCACGCTGTGTCGCAAAAAAGTTTATGCTCGCGAGGTCTACTGTTCGCAGAACTACTAGTTAATGGAATGAAAAGGTTAATATCTATGTGTGAAATAAAGTTAAATATGCGTGTTTATTTGGCAAAGGGCGTAACAGGCGTCAAAGCGTTTCCCAAAAAAGGGGCAACTCGTAAATCTGTTTTTAAAGCTTTGTAACAAAACCCAACTCCATCAATTCCGATGCTGAAGTTCGTTAAGCTATACTATCGAATGAGGGAGAGGCCTCGTGACTTTATTTAAAGCTTCGAGGTTGGGTCACAGCAGGTCGAGGGCAGAGTTCCATCGAAAATGTGCAAAAAAACGTCAATTCGATACCGTTCAATTTATTCAGCTTGTTTTTATGTCGTAAAAGAGTTATGAGAGACAGTTTATTCTTTGATAAAGAAGACTTTGGAACATTATTTAGATCCCCGAGGCTCGTTCGTCTGATAAGTTGCTTAGGATACGATATTAGGGACTTAGGGAAGGTTGAATGTTCTGCGAATTGTTTTGTGTTTGTTAGTTAGGGTTGACGTATGTTCGGATTTTCATTAGATACACTCAATACACCCAGTATCTGGTCTGGAGATGAGCCCGATGAGAATTAGGAAAATGGTTAGTTTAAAAGTAAGTAAGTAATCATTTATTTACCAAAAACTTATCCTAGGTAACATCAGTGTTGTTTTAAGAAGGGAAAGGTATGGATATTACAAATGAGTAAGAAGACCCCGTCCCTCCAAGCTAGGAAAATCCTGTATCTTGAAGGACAGTGTTCTTAGTGGGATTGACACGTTTTACAAAATATTTATAATTGCATAATAATTCCATATTTGTTGTGTTGAATTCGTGTGAGTATGTTGCTAAAAGTACCAACATTTAGGAAAATATTGCTCCTGATCATAATGTTCAATGTTCGGTAGCACTTTATGTTATTAATTGATCAGCTAAAAATAAGATTAACGAGTGAGAGAGTGAAAGAAGAAAATTAGATATCCTTCAGGTTTCGCCAAGATTTTCTTTTCGTCGAGTGCCAACCCTATTGTTGCAAAGAGGTTTTCTTTCGTGATTTGTTAGGATGTTAGGATCCTTTGATAAACACAACAGAACTTCTAATCTAATAAACTTACAAAAAGGTAAATGTATGTGCGACTTTGGGATGTATTTATTTATTGCTACGGCGAATTATTACTTTTTTCCGAGTTGGGATACTTAGATACAATCTCTGTAATCCTAAAATATTACATATATTAATATACACGGTTAATTTTACATCGTTCTGGACTTCTGGAGCCGAAACACAGTAACTCCAGACGAGTAATAGTTACTACTGGTATTGTTATTGTTTTTTTAAGACATCTAATAGAGAAATTAGAAATTTATCACTTTTTTTCTGTCATTCGAGTTAAATTTTAGTAGCGCTTCCACTATTTCATTAATAAACGCAAGACTGAACGGAACTAGAAAGGGCGGGCGATCGGCTAGACTGTAAGCGTGGGGTGGGGGGTGAGGGGTCAGGGGCGTGGCTTACGGATTATGCTGTCTGATCGCTGAATGTAATTTTCAATGGGTACCGTTCGCATGTGTTGCCGTTTGTCGATACGCTGTTCACACACATATGCATTGATCGCAAGGAAGCGTTACTTCGAGTTATCATTTTTTCACAAACAAAAACCATAAATGAAATTTTTATGATCGATTTCATGGCTTTCTGTTTCAGAACAACCTAAAATTAACCGTGCATAAGAATCAAAGGCAAGGTCTACAAAACAGCTGTGAGGCCTATTTTACTCTATGGCAACGAAACGTGGACTTCGAAGAAGAACCCATGAGCAAAAACTTCATACCACAGAAATGAGCATGTTACATTGGGCGAGTGGAGTCACTCTCAGGGACAAAGTGCGTAACGAACACGTAAGCCCCCTTACGTGTTTACTTACTTACCTTACTTAGTTTCAAAGTAACGCCTATTACTGAGAATATTATAGAGTTCAGGCTACGCTACAGGTACGGACATGTTATGCGTAGACCCGAAAAAGTGCCTTTCCATGGCTATAAAAAAGAGAAGAAGAGGTAGACCGCAAACTATCTGGATGACAAAGTCCGGAAGGACATGCAAAAGCTTGGCCTTACAGATGACGATGCTTACCAGCGAAGTGAATGGCGACGAAAGATTGAGAAAGCCGCGAGGGCAAAGAAGAAAGGATACCTAGATACAGTAAAGCCTATGTACATAATTTATGACAATACAATAGATACAACCTTTGTTCTGCTTACCTATATCAATAAACATTTCACTGTAGAACTGTTTAGGTATTTATTTTCTTTTATGTTATTCTTTTATAACAGGTAAGCTACTTTGTTAATTTATCTGTATTGTTGTATTCTTGAGAATGAAACCTTTGCCCAGTTTGTTATTATTATAAACGCTCACAAGAGCAGGAGCGCCCGCTTAAAAAAAACTAGTCGAGTATACCACCCGCTGACGTCAGTCGGCCCGCTGCGTGCGTTTGTTTACAAACTGCGATAGCGGCACAGTTTCTAGGAATTCTGTAGCTCCTGTTCATTTCTTGGAAAGCTTTTGACTAAACCTCTATTATGTTGTGTGTTTCGTTTGAATTTGTTATTGTTTACATTTATGCGGATAAAGGTTAGTTCACCTCGGGGAATATTATAGACCAGCAGGGCAATTGCGTAACACACTATCAATCGGAATCGGTTTCATTTTGACAGTTCAACAAGATTCATAAAGCAGACAAATTTTTCGAACATAATTATGAAGCAATGGATTAGCAATTTGCTTCAAAATAATTCAGATTCCGATTGATAGTGTGTTACGCAATTAGAGTGCTGGTGCGCTAAAATAAAAGCCCTTATTTCTCCGGAATATCGAGTAGGTAGTAATCTTATCAAAGTACAGTTAACCAATTCAATCAATATATTAAATTGTCGAGAGTACATTATTCATTAAAACGACATCGGTGCAGCTAACTACTTATCCACGGCTTTTTACAACTCCAGAAGGAGCAATTCCATCTGCCTAGCCTTTTCCCAACTAAGTATGTTGGGGTCGGCTTCCAGTCTAACCGGATGCAGCTGAATACCAGTGTTTTACATGGAGCGACTGCCTATCTGATCTCTACAACCCAGAAACTGGGTAATACGATAGCCCTTGGTAAGACTTTGTCAGACTTTCGGGCTTCTGACGACCCGTAACGACTGTCAAAGATCCACGAATGACAGCCGGGACTAACGTCTTAACGTGCTTTCCAAGGTCCGGAGAGTCTCGGTATGTAAAGATGGTCACCCACGGACCAACCCCGGCAAGCGTAGCTTAGCTTAAACCGTTGGATCGACCAGCGCGGTTGTTGTTACAAGCCACGAGCTCCTCCCCGAAGAAGCAATTAAAATTCCAAAACCAAATTAAACAAATACAAACGTATTTAGGTACAATACAGCTCTAGTTGGTCCGGGCGGTGTTTGCTCAAGAGGGTTTCCCGCAAATTGCTCCGGACGCAATTATAACTAAGTTTAAACTAAACAGACCGTCAGGGCTTTGCGGGCACGCTTAATTATTTTAGAGGACATGACATTACTGTGGGGTGGTTTGAACGAAACTTTTGGATATGATAAGCGGCTAGTTAAGGCGCTACCCCGAGCAAAACCTTGCGATAGTGCGTTATTCAGAGGCTATTAATTTATTAACTGAGAGAAATACAATAAATCTAAAAGCACATTATTAATGTTTCGATATCCTATCATCACATTCCACGTTTTTATCTGTTTTTATGTGTTTTAAACACTTTTAAAATCTTCTTGTAAAAAAAAATACTAAAATTATTAATTGCGTGCATCTTTCGCTAAAGGTGACGTTCCATAAATTTGAGGATTAAGTGCACTAATGGATAGATAATTTAAAAATTTAAATAATTCACTTTTTATTTTATTTCAAAAGATCGCTTTTCTTTTTAATTAAACTAATTCCAAAAATTGTGTGAATTTTATGATAAAGGGGCGTGCGTAGGGAGCGGAACAGAGCGGGTCAGAGCGCGCGACGCGGCGGGACAGACAACGACCGAACGCTCAAGGTCGTTCGCTCAGGGAAGCGCCTTAAGTACAGATTATTATTATCTGTCTATTATTATTGGAACTAGACGCAATGCGGTTGTTGAATGTGAGGTCCTGGGTTTAATTTTCAGGTGGAATAACATGGGTAGGATTTTTGTTATTTTTTTCCAGTTGTCAGTGGAACTTCTTCATGCTTTTTATGGCATTAGTGTTTCATTCGTTATTTTAGTCACGCAAAGTCATCTACAGAGAAAGACTGAATCCAACTCCAGAGCCAAAGCGTCCTTTTTCTTCCACATACCCTCTACTTTTGTAACTAGCAATGTTTTGTAACCCATTTCTTTGAAAAGAAATGTGCTTCGCTTTGGCAACATCATTTCAAAATGTTAGAAATAGACCAGTATTACAGTCTATTTTTACTGTGTACGCTTCGAAGTCATCAACAAAAAGCTGTGGTATTTAAAAAGTGCCCTAGAAAACCTAATCCACTTGAGTGCAAGTTTGAAAACATACGGAGGTGCACCATGAGCGGTGGCGCTTTTCCAACGTAGTACAATAAAAACGTTGTAATGTCTTTTGCACGTTTGTCAATGAAATAAAAAAATACCTCTAAATGCTCAGGACGATCGTTCAGTGAAAGCGTTCGCGTTGACCGATTGTGCCTAAGGAGTTAATATATTTAGACTATTATAGTGGTATTATCACAGAATTATGAAATAATCTAACCATTAAGAAAAAGATTTAAAAATAGGCCATGCATTGAACACACTTAATAAATCACACTAATATAATAAAGGCGAAAGTTTGAGTGTGTGTGTGTTTGTTACTTCTTGACGCTCAAACGGCTGGACCAATTTTGATAAAATTTGGTATGGACTAAGCTGACACCCTGGATTTACACATTATGCTACTTTTTACCCCGGTTATACGTTCCCGTGGGATAACTTCCGACTTCCACGCGGGCGGTGCCGCGGGCAAAAGCGAGTAAATAAATAAAGCTGAACGCACAATGTGTGCATAAGCAATAAACGCCACGCTTGACGTAACCTAAGACTCAGCTATGTAGTAACGAGATTAATTACACTGTCTATAGTTATGTCTAACTTGCTGTTAGGGATATGCGCATAATATGCAAGTAATGTAACATAAGCCTATCATTACAAATGCTGATTAAAATTATGCTGTAAACCTCTAATTATGATATAATTTTAATTACAGAGGTATAGCGGTGTGTTCTCATGTAATGTTAGACAATAACAACGCATCTATTTACCCACGATGCTGACTCTATAGATAGATATGTTATCTCTTTTTAATTTTAATTATCTGTGCCTGCGGCTTCGCTCACGTCACTGTTTTGAGTAATATGAACGTTAGAAAATTGAGAATATATTTCCTGGGTCCCGACAGTTAAAATCGTTTTAATTTAAAAACACCTTAGTAGTAATTTCTACACTTCTTTGGGAACTTAATCAGCTGATTTAAGAAAAAAAGTGAGAAAATGTCAAAATACGTCTTAGTGAAAAATAATATAATCGAGAAATATTTTGTCATTTTGTCATAATATTAGGTCAGTATTTTAGTCATGAAAAGTTGGCTCATTATCCTATTTACAGAGGCTTTTAAAATAATCGAAACAAAATAATGGCGTTCCTGCCCACACTTATCTCCTGTGTATTTCCACATGACTCTAACAAGAACTAGATCACTAACAAGATTAAAATGTGTGTGAATACAAAAATAGAATTCTCAGTTAGATATACTGTAAGGGTTCGTACACATCTGGGAGCGCATGGATCGCGCGTTTTGCCGCAAAACCATGCAAAGCCCAAGTAGCAAACAAGAATAGTGATTAAACCTTACATATCTGTACTTTATCTAAAGTTGGATTTTACTAAATGATAAAGGATTTCGTTAAATATTTTCTTTCTTTAATACCAAATCGTTTTAAACTACCGCTACTTAAGCAAGTTAGGAATACCAAAAACCAGGTTAAGTGTTCTCAAAACTAGTTTGTATTAAGTATGCCTACAGTTAAAAATAAAAATATTTTTTTACTATACTCAGATTATTTGAAAGCTCATTTAAAACTCAATTGAATAATTGAAGTAAATATGTTTTTAGACTCACAAAGAAAAAAATATTTGATGATGAAATGACAAGTTAAGAAAATATTAAGACGTAATCTGGTCTTAACTAAATCAGAATCACTTAATACCAAAAAAATTAAATAGTACTTCACCAATACGGTTTTTAGTGTAGGTTAAGTATAATATCTCTTAACTAGCACTACTTGAAATGTAACTTGTCTTTACTTTGTCTGAACTAGCCTTACAAAATCAGTATTGTCTAAAATCTTACTTCGTTAGGAAAAATAAGATTTAACGCCATTTTGCACTTTAAGTGAAAAAATAATAAAACATTTTCCGTCAACACTTCATCAAAAACTAGAGTAGATTGAACTTATATTTTTGTTATAGTAACTCTAACTACATTAATAACTTGCATATTTATGAAAATGTAGTACTATGCACTATATGGCACAAAATTTTTCATTTGCAATATTATTATACAACATTTTATTGCATGTTTTCTAGTATTTTTAAAGCCCGTTGATAGTTTTAATTAGGTATTGCAAATAGCTTTAAGTCTATTTCTTGATCTGAAGTCAACGTACAAGATATCTTGAAATCAGTGTTTAGAGTTCTGCAAAACGATATTCTTAAATAGGGTTATAGTTTATCTAAACATTAGTATTAACTCTTTCTTAACATGTTGTTAAATGTTGTGCCCACTTTTACTTAACTGACCCTTGGGGTGTATCTAGGAGATATCTTGAGGGACATATTGGTTTTAACCAAGACAACAGGTGGAATTCATCTACTTGCCTTCAAGATATCTACAATACTTTTTTAGGACATTTGTTTGCTACTTGGGAGCAATCATGTATCAAGAGAAGTATCACGTATGGCTTGATTGTGTACGCACGCTTATGGTAAAGATGTGATGTTATTAGTTAATAAAATAATTGCATGATTTTTAGGGTTCCGTACTTCAAAAGGAAAACACCGGAACCCTTGTAAGATCACTTTGTTGTCCGTCTGTCTCTCAGTCTGTCAATACCCTTTTTCTCAGGAACGCGTAGAGGTAACCAGTTGAAATTAATATCAAATACGTAGCTCTACGGTCTTTTGGAGCTGTAACAAAATCAAGCTTCTAAGTCAATGCAATAAAAAAAAATACGTCCATTTATGCGACATATTTTGATACTCGCGAATAAATCAAAACCTATAGGGTATACTTCCCGTTGAACTAGAATCATGAAATTTGGCAAGAAGGAAGGTCTCACAACACAAGTAAAGGAAAAAGTCCGAAAATAGTTAACTTATAGTAAAAAGAAGTTATAATTTTTTTTTTTTTGCGATGACATTACAACTTACATTTGCAATTAGAGAATTGACCATGACGTATATCGATTTATGGGAGTATATTTTTCCACTACAATGAGGAGCTCGTGGCTAATTAAAAAAGGCCGTACGGGTCGAACCACTAGGTTAAGCTACGCTTGCCGGGGTTGGTCCGTAGATGGGTGACCATCTTTACATACCGAGACTCCTCCGTGCCTCGGAAAGCACGTTAAGCCGTTGGTCCCGGCTGTCATTCGTGGATCTTTGACAGTCGTTACGGGTCGTCAGAAGCCCGAAAGTTTGACAACCAGTCTTACCAAGGGGTATCGTGTTACCCAGTAATTGGGTTGTGGAGGTCAGATAGGCAGTCGCTCCATATAAAATACTGGTATTCGGCTGCATCCGGTTAGACTGGAGGCCGACCCCAACAGTTGGGAAAAGGCTAGGCAGATTGATTGATTTTTCCACTACAATATTAAGTTTGTTTTTGGGATAAATTCATCCCAAATACGGAACTCTTCATTGTGAGTGGTTCGACACGCACTTATTCGGTTTTTATTTATATAAAACGCAAGATTACGAGAACATTACCAGTTTCATGTAAACTCATGTAATTAAATGAAAGACGAGTCGTTAATCTTGTAATTTATTCATTTAATGTTGAGTTATATCACAAAGGATGTAAATAAACTATTAAAACATGACGTCATATCGTCACTTTCACTTTTAAACATTGCGAGTTAGTGACACGTAAAGAAACGAATTGCTCAGGTTTATATTAATATGGATTGTAAAACGCAATATCGTAACTAAGTTTAATGTTTGTAAAAGGTCCACCAAGTTGCACCCACAAATGCTTGATTACCCGTATGTAGACCCGTAAAAATTTTTCTTCCCGTATCATCTCATAGCTAGCACGCCCCCTTTTTTTTGTGGATGGGAAACCATCAATGACTTCTCCCGCTCTGGGCGGAGCGGGAGGGCGTGTCAGACTTTTACTGACTAAAACTCACCCGTGTTCCTTCAATTGTGGTTTCAACCTTTCAGTCCTAAGTCAGACCTCTCAGTGTTGTATACATAAAGGATTAGGGTCCGACGCTTGATAAGAGGAAATAAGATGTTTTCAGTAGAAGTGTCGCAATAAAATCTTCTGACACTTGCAGAAACAGGTGCTACTCATACAGACTTGCGGATACAGGTCTCGTACCTACGTCCAGTCGGCAGCTGGCAATACCGACGAGTTCAGTGCGACTGTTGGCTTGCACCAAGGGTCGGCTTTAAGTCCGTATCTATTCCTGTTGTTTATGGACGCTCTGACGTCGAACATACAGGAAGAGCCACCCTGGTGCATGCTGTTTGCCACTGATATTGTTCTTGTCGGTGAAGATGAACAGATTGGAGAAATGGCGACAGAAGCTGGAGAATATTGGCTTGAAAATCAGCAGAACCAAAACTGAATACTTATTTGTTCTGCGATTTCAGCGGTATCTCCAGTTCTGGAACCATAGGCGCTTAATGGCGCTCCCAGTCTGCTTCAACTTTTGGTATCTCGGTTCACTCGTGCAAGCGATGGCGAAGTAGATCGAATGGTTAAGCACAGCATTAACACTAGATGGATGAAATGGCGGCAGATCGCGGGAACAATCTGCGACTACCGCATTAAAACAATGGTTAGACCTGCTATCTTGTATAGATCAGAATGTTGGACCCCAAAAGGGATATGGAAAATTGCATGCAGCTGAGATGAGAATGCTAAGAGGGATGTGTGGTGTTACACGAATGGATAGAATAAGAAATGAGTACATAAGAGGAAGTTTGAAAGTGGCACCGGTGACTGAAAAGTTGTGCGGAAATCGGTTGTCATGGTATGGGCATGTGATTCGGAGGAATAGGAAACTGTCGTGAGGAAAGTTTTGAGTATGAATGTCGATGGCTTAAGAGTACGGGAAGACTAAATAAACGATGAATGGATTGAGTGAAAGATGATATGGCTAGAAAGGGCTAACTACCGAGGTGACGACTAATAGAGAAGTATGGGACATGTTGCGCCAACCCCAAATAAATTGAGATAAGGGCAGGAGAATGATGACTTACGGAAAAAGGATGAATGACGTGGGATACGTCTTTATAATACGACTACATCATATTATTACATCGAATATGACGTTTAAAGACGGAATTGTTATAATTTTTTCCGAGGTAAAATAAACAATACAAGAAAATGACAGCTGTAGGTACAGTCAACAAAAGAGATATCTGGGCAGGGTATACTAACATATTTGTATGTGAATTGCTTCATGTTCAATTTCGTGACAATATACAATTTTGTCTTGGTGTCTTACAATGTAGGAGTATTGCAAAAACAAAGTAATATATATAAAATTGTACATGAAGCAATTCACATACAAATATGTTACTCTACCCTGCCTAGATATCTCTTTTGTTGACTGTACCTATGTATTTATAAAGGCCCGTATTTATCTGTATCAGCTAACAAAAGTTACAAAATAAATAATAAACCGGCCACGGCCACGCACAATGAAGGGTTCCGTAGTTGAAAAGAATTTTTTCCAAAAGCAAGCTTAACATGGTTGTAATCCCAAAATTTTTTTTATGTGATAAAATTACAAATTAACAATTTTCGCACTTTTTCTTTTACTTGTGCTGTGAGAGCTTGCTTCTTGCCAAACATGATTCTACGACAACGGGAAGTACCCCATAAGTTTTGATTTATTGCGTTGACTTAGAAGCTTGATTTTTTTAGTACTCCAAGGGACCATAGACCTACGTATTTGATATTAATTTCAATTTGATACCTCCAGGCGTTCCTGTGAAAAAGAGTCTTGACAGACTGATAGATACAGACAGATAATGAAGTGATAAGGGTTCCGATTTTTCCTTTTGTGGTACGGAACCCTAAAAAACGTTTAAATAAACGTTTATGGGTCGATAAATTGGAGCTACTGTCACGTCTATCACTATCATTTGCTATGTCGCAACACATTTTGAATATAATACTGTTAGCTGTGCCCCTACAGTTTCACAAGTACTTTCATTTCAGTATTGAAACTGAGTGATTAAACTAGTCTGAATTGATGTCACACGAGGCGTTGGGTGCGATAAAATTACTGTTGCGTTTGGTAATATGTTTTTCAATACACGTCCTCGAAAACTGGTTCATAGCGCACTACGATTAGGTTCACAATGCAATATATTTCACAGACGTGCGATTTATCATTTTCCAACACGTGTGCGGGAATAAAAATTGCCACACATAACTTATAAATATACATAGTCCGAATTGGTTCAATGTCTCTATTCACACCGTCTCTATTCGGACTTTCGGAGGTGAATGTTTTTTTTTAAATCTCGGCATAGAGTTAGACGGGGCGTTAATATTTTTTGAATATTTAAATAATGTTTATAAATAGAATATCATCAAAAACCATAATTATTACAATACAAAAAACGTTTATGAACAAATTAACATTTATTTGTGTTCTAAACTCAAAAATATTAGAATTTTTTATATTTCATATTAGGCTGATTTATACTTTTATACCTTTGCTTCTCCTTCAACATGGCGAAAGCAAAGCGCGGAAAAAAAAATTCATGACAAAAATATTTTTCGTTATTTTATTTCTTCAAAAGTGGATTTAAAAACGTCGTTTGATACACGTGGACATTTGTTATTGCAGTTTTCGGCTCAAAAACAACCTCGCCTACGGCTCGGCTGTTAACTCCGCCTCGAATGCAATAACAAAAATTCTCCACTTTTATCAAAATGTACTATTTCAGTATCAAATGGAAAAGTAAATAGCCCTTTCCTAAGCTGGCTGACAAAAACGTTGTCATTATTTAGAATAAACATGGAACCAGGGTGCTACTAGAGATTATAATCGTAGCAAGAGCTAATGTGCGCTTTTATAATTTATTAGCTGCACCCCGCGGTTTCACACGCGTAGACCGGGATAAAAAGTAGCCTGTGTTAATCCAGGGTATAAGCTATCTACATACCAAATTTCATCCAAATCGGTCCAGTCGTTTGAGCGTGAAGAAGTAACAAAGATACAAACACACACACACACACACAAACTTTCGCCTTTATAATACTAGTGTGATAACGTGACGATATTATCATAGACTTCCACGTGCATAAAATGTATGGAAATACCTATTTACGTGTACGTTAACATTATCGTGGACAATCTGCCTAGCCTTTTCCTAACCATGTTGGGGTCGGCTTCCAGTTTAACCAGATGCAGCTGAATACCAGTATTTTACATGGAGCGACTGCCTATCTGACCTCCACAATCTAGTTACTAGGTAACACGTGGTTGTCAGACTTTCGGGCTTGGTGAAAGCCGAGACCAACGGCTTAACGTGCTTTCCGAGGCACGGAGGGGTCTCGGTATGTAAAGATTGTCACCCATCCACGGACAGACCGCGGCAAGTGTAGCTTAACCTGATCGATCGACCCGTGCGGCTGTTATTACTTAGCCACGAGCCCACTTATTATCGTGGACAAAAATTTAAAAGCGTCTTCTTCAATTACGTACCATACTCGTACATTTTACTTTCTTTTGTTATCGTGATCCCGTGGGCTTCCATGATTATATCATCACGTTAACATTTTTAAAAGCGATCATTCTGTAAAACTTATGTCACGCAAGTTGACGTTTCCATCTGTTCCTCTCACACTGAACCGGCAAAACATTGTAACTGACATTCGATTAAGACTACCCACTCCGGGGAAGTAAGCGTGATGATACGATACTTTAGATGGAAATGGGCGAAAAACATCGTAAAGCATAAACAACGCTGTTGTCATTTCCCTGTTTTTGACACTTGAAAGAGAGTAGAAAATGTGCCTGCTCAAGACATGAGAGATGCTAAATAAATTGAATGAACATCAAAATATGATACAAAATTGAATTTCCATGTCAAAAGAGGGGAAAATGAAATGAAAGTTAAAACCGCATTTGGTTTGGCGGTGGATCGATCAAATATTTTGCTCAAATCTGACTAATATGCTCCTAGGTTTCCCTAAGGTTCAGGCATCACACCGACTGAGAACTAGAACCCTAGGATCATGATTAAACCTAAGTAAAATATATTATTTTAAAATAAAACTAGACGTGGAAAGAAATCGCAAAAAAAAAATAAGTTTGGAAGAAGTGAAGGCCCCTGCCCAGGAGTTGGAAACATAATTTTAGTCCCACTCCCGAGGAAGGTTTTTTTATAAGTCTAATCCAATTTTTTTTTTAAACACATCATGTCAACACTATAAAGCCGTAGAAATAGACTAATCACCTACAATGCAGCAGCTTTATTAGCAGTGATAGCCTAGTGGTGTGACCGTCGGACTGCCAAGTCATTGGTCTTGAGTTCGAACCCAAGGCACGCTCCTCAGAATTTTCAGATTCATGTGCGCATTGTATAATCATCACTTGCTTATAAAACCGTGAAAGAAAACAATGTGAGGAAACCAGCATGACTGACAAATATTTCTCGACGACATGTGAAGCCAAGTCAGAGGCCCATGGGCGGCATAAAAAAAAAACTCTGACACCAGGTTAGTCCTAAACACACGAAAAAAAAAAACCTACAAAGCCCGCACCATTGTACCTCAATTTACCTTTCTGTCAGCAAACATCATTAAGTCGCCCAATTCCAATATACCTATTAGGCAAAGGTAAACCTGTTTAAACCTTAATGGCCTCCGGGGCTCAGTCGACCATTACACCTATCAGTGCAGAGGTGATTGGCCTAATCACTGGGCCTAACCAGCAATCACTAATCAAGGGGGATGATCCCTGAGAAAAAAGGCGATTGACGCCTTCTAAATTGTTTTTGGTAGGCATGAGAGAAATGGGTAAGATTTTCGTAGTAGTAGGATTTTTCGCTTTACCTATCTACAACAGATCGATGTTAAAGCACGGACGACCCCATTGGCGACTAAAGTTTTTTTTTTCGGGAAATAAAAGTTTCCTTTGTACCAAGCTGGTATTCAGAGTCCCGAGATACTTCTCTGCATTTTTAACCGACTTCAAAAAAAAAAAAAAGGAGGAGGTTCTCAGTTCGTCGGAATCTTTTTTATGTACCTATGTTCCCCGATTGCTCGAAGACCGATTTGGAAAATTATTTTTGTTTGAAAGGATTATACTTCCTAGGTGGTCCCATATAAATTGTATTAACTTTGCTTGGGTAGTTTTTGAGTTACCTTCAATAATGCGTATTTTTCTCATTTAGTGTATGTGGATGAAGTTTCACATGATGAACTTCCTGTCACTATAATTTCCAGAGCAGTGGTAACGGCCGTGACTTACGAGTTGTAGTAGGTTCGAACCCAGACAGGCGCTTTACTTTGTGTAAATTGTTTCATCGCCACTGCTCTCAAAACGATGAAAGAAAACATTGAGAAGAAGCCGAAATGTCCTAGAACCAAAAATTCGGAGATTGTGACATCTACCAACCCGCACTTGTCCCGCTTGGTGGATTACGGCCCGCTCCCTCTCACCGAGAGGAGGCCTGTGTCCCAGCGGTGGGAAAATTTTAGGCTGATTATCTTATAATTTACGTAGCAGGTATTCGAATTTGTGTGGGGTAGATACTACAACTAAAAAGTGAAAAATAAAAAAAAAACACTAAAAAATGAAAAATAACTTTAATCAAACACTCTATCTCTATTTCAATTGTATCAGTATTCAAATCTTATGGTGTGATTGATTGATTGTTATTTTGCTCAACCTATCACAAAAGCTGACATGAATGTTCAAATGTCAGTTCAGCAGATTTACTGATGAAAGTCTTTATCCAGGTTATCAGAAAGGATAGTCACTTCCGCTTCTGTTCTGCTACTTGGGACGTTAATCAGTGTTGTACGTGATGATCTTGTTAACATATAGATTAAGTACCCGTTAGGTACTTACTTTTAATTTGTTTTAAAAGGTTTATGCTGTAGAGATGAGAATTTTCAGTAAGCTGTTAATTGCTTTTACTAGTTCAATGGGCGCATCAATGTCAGCTCTTTTACCGTATTGTTATAAGTACGACAGAGTCAATTTATTTTAAAATAAAATTTTACCTTATAAACCATTAAATTAAAACGTCAAAACTAGAAACACTTTTCTTCTTGTATTAATCACACTAATATTATAAAGCCAAAAATTTGTGTGTGTGTGTTTGTATGTTTGTTACTTCTTCACGCTCAAACGGCTGGATCGATTTGAATGAAATTTGGTATGTAGATAGCTTATACCCTGGATTAACACATAGGCTACTTTTTATCCCGGTTATACGGTCCCGTGGGATAATTTCCGACTTCCACGCGGGCGAAGCCGCGGGCAAAAGCTAGTATGACTATAATTCAAACGATTTGACATTCAATTGTATTTAGTATTATTTTAATTACTTAATTAATATTTAAAATTATGTCTTTTAAAGTTTGTGTAAATTAAATACAATTTACATGCCCATGTAACGGTAGAACATGGAGGACTATTATAAAAAAAGAAAACATCTATGTACTAATTACCCATGTTTGGAAACGAATAAATGATTTGATTTAAATCACTGTACAGTCAGCAACAAAAGTCAATTAACACTTGCAGTTTTTTAATCTTAATTATTAAGCGAAATATTTAATTCAAATCGGAACAGAAGTACTTACAATTTTAAGAACATTAACTTTGTAATTGCTGTTTTGTTTATCGTTTTCAGATTTCTGACTGAGTTCACTGATGTCGTCCTGTATTCTACTTTCTACCTCTTAACAGTTAAATGAAAAAAAAAGCAGTTCATCAAATCATTTTGTGTAAATTTAGAAGATGTCAATAAATAGCAGTGTTAACCGACTTCTGTTGTTGACCGTACCTGCTGAAAAATTCTGATTTCACTCATTACTTTTGAACCTTTGTGTGTAGGTCCTATGGAAATACACATAAATATAGGTATATATCGGATCCTCTACATAGGATCGTAATTAGACTTAAGTAGTGTTAAAGCTACTGTGGGCACATAATTGGGATACGACAATTGGACACCATACTCAATCTCAGACTCCGCACAATGCCAAACAAATCAAATCAAATCAATTTATTTGTTATAAGTGGGTATAAATTTCGGTCTTAAATAAATAAATATACAGATCCACTTAGTCATAATAATGTGACATGCAAACATTTCGGTTTAAAGATAAAAGTACTTGTTACTATTATAGTCATAATTCAGCAAAATTAAAATTGAGAAATTGATTATATTATTAGATATATAAACAAAAAAAATACTATTAATGTCCGAGGGATGGTGTTATTTATTGTTAAATCTCTTATTAAATATGTCATTTACTGAGTAGAAGTTTTTTTCCCCCAACCATACTTTGAGACACTTTACAAATTTATTAGTCGGTAAGTTTTTAATACTGTCAGTATAGCATTAAATATACGAGTACACATTGCATAGCTATTCTTACTATATAATGCTGTCCTAGGAATTATGGGCAAAACTATTCTATTCCTGTGCCTAGTACTTTTTGCATACATTTCATGAGCTTTTTTAAATAAGTCCGGGTGCATCGTCACCACACTTCATTCAAAGACGCTTGTGCCTCATTTTATGTGCCTACTCATGAAAGATCCGACATATACATACTAACGTATATGTATAATAATATGTACGAGTATTTGATGATGAAAACATTATTTATTATCAGTAATTATCACACAGACTCATGAATCTGCCAATGACGCGAAATCTAAACCTTTAACGTAAATAATTGCTCTATGGTGATACCTTACATTGACGTCAATGCAGAATTATAGCCGGTGCAAACGGTAAAGCTCTTTCACATGGACGCGAAGTCGCAGGGATTATATAAGAATAGACTAGGTTTAAATACCTAAGGGCAGCAACGTCGTTAGCGAATGGCTTTGATTCTGTGGACGAGACCATAAAATAATGAGAACGTATTTACAGTCATAAAAAGAGATATCTAGGCAGGGTATACTAACATATTTGTATGTGAATTGTTTCATGTTCAATTTTATATATATATCTCTTTGTTTTTGCAACATTGTACACACCCAACACAAAATTGTATATTGTCACGAAATTGAACTTGAAGCAATTCACAAACAAATATGTTAGTATACCCTGCCTAGATATATCTTTTGTTGACTGTACATTTTCATGTCTTTAGAAGTTTTATTATTTTTATTATTTATTTAACAATTGCTTGCTGCGCTTACAGTTAAGGCCTCTGCCTCGAATTTCGCGGGCAGCGGGGCGGCAGCGGCGGCGGCGCGGGAGCGGCAGGATTTTATGCATAAAAACAAATGGACCGGACCTCGAAAACAGCGGCGCGGAAGCGGGGCGGGACAATGCGAGACGCGCCGCCGCCGCCGCCGCCCCGCTGCCCGCGAAATTCGAGGCAGAGGCCTTACACCAAAGCGCGCAGCGAGCCAACAACATGGCATTTAACTAAAGAACTTTCATACGTATAGATTTATTGCTATACATAAATTATGTCAACATGCGGCTCCTGAGCAATCAGGGTGTTCAGCAGATTGATCGCCTGGACTGTTTACCTTGAGCATGAGGTCCTTTGTTCGCTTCCCGGGTCGGGTAAAGTGTTATTGGGTTTTTGTATTTGAAATTTCTCCGTAGCAATTCGGATTCTCGATTTGTGTCGGGTTGATGGCAATAGGCTCGCCCCCTATTACACGCGATTTAAGCATAACTGGTGAAATGTGAGTGTACTTTAAGTGTACCTCTGCCCAACCCTTCGGAGATTACAGGCGTTATGTTATATGATATGTTATGTTATGTGATATGTGTAGAAGCTTTAACGTATCAAATTTTTTATGACTTTTACCTTCTGAATCAGTTTGGATTAGCCCTAAGCTTCGACCTTTAAACTACCGGTAACATTATGCTACCTTTCATAATTCACTCGTGCCTTGCCTCATTATGGTATTACCAAGTATTTTTGTGACGTTTGGATGATAAAAATTCAGTTAGAAACATCTAATGTTAAGCTACTCTACTATCCTCACAATCTCGACAAGATAAGTATTACTCTTGATCAGTATCATGTCATAACAAATTGCCTACATTGAATTGCTGACAATTGCTCATTGTATTGCATCGGTCGTTACATGCAAGGATGAAACATGACGCGTCCGTCGACACGCCTCAATGACTGGTAGATCAACGATCTCCGCAGATTGATCAACTCTTAGATGATATCAATGATTGATTTAATGTCACATTGCATGTAGAGGTAGTGTAGAAACAGCTGTTGATGGTAAGAGAAATTGACGCCTGATGTGGTAGTCATAGATTATGGAGTACCTAGTAGATGATATGTCACAGGAAAATGTCGCTGTGGATTTGTGGAATATGTGTGGCAGCATCTACATTGCCACATACGAACTACGCATCACACTGACGTCACGCAAAATCTTACATCGCGCAATCAGAGTTTACCGCGCGACTAGCATATATAAAACATCCTGACATCAATCGTAGGGCAGTAGCCTACCAGAACTTTACACCTTGTTCCCCATGCCTCTAAATATGCATATATGCAGCGAGCATCGCAGGACTGACCGTAGTACCGGTATACTGGAGAGGCCTATGTCTAGCAGTGGACGGCTTTCTTCAGAGATCGTCGTCGTCGTCCACGTTTCGTCTTTCTATCTACATCTACTAGTAGTTCCGCGAATAAAAGACTTCGCAAGCACAAACTTTTTTGCAACAATTAATATTAAAATGTTTTTTTTTTCCAAGACCAACATAAAGTAATTACCTTTCAAATAAAAAAAAGAACCATCGCATTCGGATCTCATAAGGCGGATATATCCAGTAGCCACCTTTTTGGAGGAAGTACCCCTCCAATCAAAAATTGCCGACGACAAAAAAAAATTATAAAGCCGTCAAACCTGTATACCAAGTTTCATCCAGATCGGCTCTAAAATTCGACCTGTAGAGTAGTAGCAACAAATTGACAGACGAAAGCAAATTTTGCCAGACTTGAAGCAGAGACCCTTCACTCGCTACGCTCGCTCGGTCAATAATGGTTATGCATGTGATTATAAATCATAATTCTCGGAGTGTTTTAGAGTATTCGAGCTCTCAAAAAGTGCTCCACATTTGTACACCTTAGCTGCCAAACCCCACCAATATCAATGACAGCCATCGATATGGTTACCCTTAATCCTGAACCACTGACCACAGAAATGAGCTTCCCATATCAAATTCCTAATCTTTGTCTAACCACAAGTCGTCCAATCGCATCAAGTTTAGACAAGCCACATAGCTTTACTTATAAAAAGGCTAGACTGATGGTTTTAGCCACTTATCTTTGTTAACAGTGCCATATCTCACTTAATTCCCTGCTCTAAGTGGATGTGCACAAGTCTAGTAGTTTATAAATAAACATTAAACAAGTGACTTAGAGCGGGCGTGAGCAAGCAATGAGAAGAGCATTGACCTGCACGAGACACTGCACAAAATTACCTTAGCAGTAAATAAGCACGGACTTAATAGACACTCACTGAACAGAATAAAGAGACAAAATGGCTGAAAATGTGACAAAAACGGTCCATTTTTTGTTGAAAAGTTCTTTTATGTATTTTAACTTGACTAAACTATACGTTTTTGGTGATTCATAGTACAAGTCACATTTAAAATAGATGTTGTTTGCATTCAATACAGGATAAACAGACAATCACAGCGACTTCATTGCAAGGTAATGAAGGAATCAGTATAGAACAGTGATGCCTTCTAGTTTTAAAGGCCAGGTCTTGAGGTCATGCTTTGTAGAGCTTGAAGTGAGACCGACGTATGCGCATTGTTTACGCCGTAATACATTCTCGAGCATTGACTTGGTAAATTTACTAAGTTTTTAGTAAGAGTGGCGATACTAAATAAAATGTATGTCCGTTGTACCCTGGACAGACAGTCCCAAAAGCGTTGCTGATTGGCTAATATATTCACCATAAGCTATTTCTCATAAATCGAACTATACTTCTTAGCAAGTGAGAAAGAACTAAGGTTCATTATGTATATATTGTATATATGAAATATTGTATATCGAGGGTTTACTGCGAAAACCAACTAAGTGCAGTCAAGTCAGTTATGAGTTACTGCGTTTTAAAAGTCTATAACTAATTAAAATACTATAATTTTAGTAAATAAATAAAAATAAAAAATAAATAAAATAAATAATAATAATAATAATAAAAATAATAATGATAATATAATTTAATATAATAATGATAATATAATTTTAGTAAATCCATGAAGTATCTTCTAAACCGTTTAACGTAGCGCTTAGCCGGTTTTACCCGTATAAAAAGCTCAACAAGATGAGAATTTTAATGCATTTATCTAATTTTTGTCAAAAATGTTGATTAGCAGGTTTTCGCAGTACACCCTCGATATATGAAATATTTTCATATATACAAAATCGAGCTCGATGTTAATAAAACTCTATCCAAGCGAAGACTATCAAATAAATAGAACCAATTCACGTGTTACATAAATGAAAATAAAACCTTTGTGATAAAACTATCACAATCGCTAAATATTATTACCAGTGTGAAGTGCCCTTATCAGTGGACGTAAGCGCGAAGCCTTTCACACTAATCCATCATTACGCTGACTCACACGTTACGTACAGACAGGTGACTTCTAGCACAGTAAATAAATTCTAGCGTGCCAAGGTCAGGTCATAGAGTATGACAGTTTATTATTATATTATGTATCGGCATCGATTCTCATGTTACTGCAGATATCGAGTGGTATATTGAAGCTTGTTATTGTTAGAAAAGTTTGAGCGCTATGCAGCAGCCGATTTTTCGAGAGTATCTACTGAAAATCAATTGGTTGCCTTCGTTTTTCGAATTTTAACCTGATTTGTGCATCGGCAGCCAGCTTTTTCCCAACTATGGGAGTCTCAATCCAGTGTAGAGCTCGTCGTCTAAGGCAAATTACTTACTCCACTACCAGATTTACCGTAGTGTACGCGTGGGAGGCGCGGTACGGCGCTCGTCAAGTCTCATCTTTCGTGGCGCGTATTGTACCTACGCGTCATTTCAGCTTAGACGAGCTCTAACCAAATGTGGCAGATAGTACTTGTTACCTTAGTTACGACTATACCTATATTTTAAGATGAGATCGGTCAGACTGCGGGCTCGAGTTTACCTAGACTCCTAAAACAACCTGGAATTAAAAGCTTACCCAGATTGTCTTCCGAGACATGACAAGATGCTGACTGTCCAAGGGTACGCTGGAAGCACGTACTTAAGATACGTCACTTTTCGGGACTCTTTAAAGCACAGGCTTTGGAAATATTTATATAGTCCCAGAGCTTGAATTTCGGCCATGGCGGCCAAACTCAGCGGAGACTGGCCATCGACGCGGGAGATAATTATAGTGCCAAGTGTGTGCGCAAAACAGGTGCAGTCTCTCTTCTTTCACTCTCATAGTCCAATGGCTCGGCTATCCGACACGACCAGAGAGAGAGATCAGGCGCATGACCAACAAGCCTAACGTTCTTTCTGAGGCAGGGGGATATCACACCGCCAACTTCGAAACTCCGGGCTATTACTGAGAAATTTCTAATGGAAAAACCCAATAACTCTTTGCCAGACCTAGGAATCGAACCCAGGACCACACGCTCAGCGGTGGCATTTGCGACCATGAGACCAACGGCAGTTGAAGTTTGGAAATATTATCAATACATTAACAGACACAAACAACTACCCTTCACAGTAATATTATTTCACCGCACCACGTGCCAGGCTAGCGGTACCAAGGTCAATCAAAGCTGTTAGCTAAAATATAGGGTAAAAGTAATTTATTGGTTTTCCTTTTATTTATACTGGTATCGGTTTACAGCTAGTGATAATAGGTATCGATCGGTGTGTGGGTGTCGTTTAGTTGCTGTTTAAACGTGCGGTGACTGAGGTAATTGATTTGTTTAGGTTGTAAAGGTTAGTGGTATCTTTGGATTCATTGTTTTTGGCAAAAAGGGTTTTGTTTCACGACCTTGGAATTGCTTTTACTTATGTTATACCTGCTAGATTCAAAATCTATATTGTTAATATAGTGCCATGCTCACTAGTCATGTGGCGGCATCTACAACGCCACATGCGCACTACGCATCAAAAAACCTGACGTCACACAAATCCTGCATCGCGCAAGCAGAGTTTACCGCGCGACTGGCACATAGACAACATCCCGATATCAACCGTCGGGCAGTAGCTCACCAGACACAACATCCGTCTGGTCGGAGGATCCTCCTTTGTCTATGGAGGATGCAAGAGTGAACTCTACACCCTGTTCCTCACACCTCTATAGTCTTCGGACTAAGTCGTTGTTTATCTGAATATCCAAAACTTCACATTGTGCTTCAATAAACTTTGGAACTATTCCAAAAGCAGCATATTCAAATACTTTGCTAACTTGTTTGCCAACATGACGCCTTAGCTTTGTCTCCTTATTCTCCTGATAATGTTCTCACACATTGCTAATATTCTCTCAGTATTGAATAATTGGTGGATATTGTGAACAGTCAGCAACTTTATTATAGGTAACATTAATCATTTTTATTTCGCAAGCCGTTCACACATCAATCAAACAATCAAACAAACGGCTTTCACACTGTGCTGCGGCGCCGCATCGCATCGCTGATGTTCCGTACGCGTGGGAGCGCCAACACCATCCTGAACGTGATCAGCCACAAGCTGGACAGCCCCCTTCTGCGGCACTGGGTTCAAGCACAAGTGCGTGTGCCTGGGGCCCCAGAGGGCGGCAAGTACCTTAATTAATTTTTTTAATAATGTAACTAACATAGTTTTTAAGTTGTATACTAACAATATTATGGGCATCTTGCCTGAAATAAAAAGATTTTTTTTTTTTTTTTTATCAATGTCAATGCATGACCGCTCAGAAATGTCTTGAAATGATAATGTAATCGGATCTACATCTGATTGACATTTTTTTATCATGAGTCGTGCAGAATTTTTAGACTCTGCGTTTTTACGGGTGCACCCGAATCAATAGTATGTTTTGAATTTACATCAAAATTATGTTGTCTGCCTGGAATACCTTACAATAGGATAAGGTTTTTCGATAGAATTATGGATTCCATTTTGTCCATCGAAATTGATAAATGAAGAACAAAGAAACTATCCTAGACAAAAGCCAAATTAAAGCATTCGAATAATTGTTTCTTTAAGATGCAAACTCTCATCTACAACATACATAAAGAACCACTTCAAACATAGTCACGACACGACTCAGGATTAATTGTGTACCTAAGTGAAGCTAAAATGTTGCAACATGCAGCTAAACGAACTTATTACAATATGTGTGGAAATTGGGATACACTCGTGAATACCGGCTGGTTGAATACAGAATTTGAAAATCGAATATATTCATAGTAGTTGGAACATGGAACGTCGAGGAAAACAATATGGCGTCGTTGCTTATCCTGTAAGGATGCACGTCACTGAAATTGTGATGGACTTTATTCCCTATTAAGTACATTGGGATTTTCACGATTGCATGTATCATCTTCGTCATACCTCACAGGACTTTCCTTACTTTGCTGGTTTACCTAGAAGCTTAAATCCTCAGATTATAGATTCTGAGCTCAAATCCATAGCTTTAATCATAGCCAGTCTATCCATAAACTAATATCGAACGCTCCTGACTCCTTATTAATAATGTATGTCGTGTTACATCTCAAGTAGATACACATAGACAAGCACATGCATCGCTAGACGCAGTATCCAGAGACACTAGTTTGTTTGGTGACTCAACTTAGCACTTAGGCTGTGCCACGGCTAACGATAGTGGTGTTGGGAAGTTTAATTTCATTAGACTGTGGGTTTAGGATAAGTTTGCACGTTGAGGTCTCGTTTACATTAACAGAGTTAAGTCAGTACGGTTGGTAAAGTACTATATCTATTTTCCTGCCATAACTTTCTCATCAAAATGAACATAATATCTATCAAACGGCTGTCCATTCTCTGTCATACAGTCAATAAGCTCAGTCAGTAAGCTTTTATTTAGTTTCACCTGTGTCCGTCTGTCTGTAATCTAATCTTGGAAGTTATATTTGACCCACTTCCCGGTTTCCGATTGAGCTTAAATTTTACATGCATATGTAAATAAGATGATAATGCAATATTATTATGACATGGAGCTGATTTGATGATGGAGCCGGAAGGTGGCCATGGGAATTCAGTAATAAAACCACGCAACCCTATCGAGTTTGGGCTCATTTGATTTGTCATGACAAGGACTTTGGTCCTAGATGATCAATCTGCCTAGCCTTTTCCCAATTATGTTGGGGTCGGCTTCCAGTCTAACTAGATGCAGCTGAATACCAGTATTTGGTCTTAGAATTATCTAAGACCAAATCTAGTCTAGATATCAATCTAGACTAATAAAAGCTTGTTTTTAAAAACATTTTTTTAATATAATACACTTGTTTTATGTACAGGTAGAAAAGTATATGGGTTTTTCTCATTCAGAATTCAGAGATCAATATACTGTCCGAGCGCCAGCTACATAGAAAAACATCTTCTTAATCTCCTTGCGTTTACCTTAGGGAGTGAAAATTACAAACGATATTTTTATTAAGAAAATGCGTGATATATTCAGCGAGGATTTCATAAATAAGTCCACCATTAATTATTCAACAGTAAAGGACCTTTTTCAGATAGCGACGCGGCTATGAAAGACTTTGGAGTACGGCTTTTAACGTAAGTACTATTGGGACAGAGGGTGTCAGAAGGCCTAATGGTTCTTTGTGTATGTGGATGTAAGGTTGCTAAGCTGTTGAGTGTTGTATTATGTTTGACATATATGTTTGTACGGATGTATTTGACAGAATTATACAAAATGGAGAATATTAAAAATGTCATTCAAAAGTCTCGTCAAGAGGCGTTGCTTCTAGTAAACGTTCCTTGAATGGCGAGCTTATTACGAATGGCATAAACTGATGAGTGGGTGTTTATGCGTTTATTTTTGCTTCATTTATTTTCAGGGTTTCGAATGAAAAAACAGAACTCTCATAGGATCACTCGTGTGTCTGTCTGTCTGTCCGAGAAACGAAAATGTTTTTTTAACAACAAAGTTACGTTTGTTCTTGGGATAAATCACACATCTTTCTTATATCTATAGGATAAATTCACCCAACCACGGAACCCTTCATTGTGTGTGGTCTGACACGCATTTGGCCGGTTTATTTGATACAAAGGATCACTTTCATACAAATTGCGTTGGTGTTACATCTCAAAGAAAATTAGTATAAAAAGAAAACGTGGGATTCCTGTTTACTTCAGTATTATCACAAAGAAAAGATAGGTCCTTTGTAATTCACAAAGATATTGATTGTAGCCAGGAAAAAGATGACATAAATTTCTCTATCATATATTTATAAAAGAAACAATTTAGCTTGGGGTATAAGAAAGCTAGTTGGAGAGCAAACGAGGGTTTATTGTATCAAACTGTTCTACGGTTTCAAAGGAAAACTTATCCACGACGACTTATAATAGGGATGAGACCTGGGTAGACAAAAAGAAATTCTATTTAGTCCGCCAGTCAGATACAACATATATGTATTTTTTGCTTAAAACGCATTAAAGTTGATTTGGCCTCACTACGTCACAACTATAACAAACTACGTATAGGTAAAATATAGCAAGGAGTGACGTCATGCCACATTTTAACTCAATGTATACCACCGTAATCTTATGATTAAGTAAAAAATTAAAAAATGTTTAATATACCGGATGAGTTTTTTTACCGTCTTGAAAAAAATAGGGTATATTAGGTGAACGGAGTAGAAGCGTATGGCATACCTAGTTTTGTTTTTTTTTTTTAATAGCTTAGAAAAAAATATCTAAGTATCAATAAATACTACAAATTAGATGTCAACTTTTCATTTTAGAACAATAAAAACATAAATTTTGAAAAAAAATAACAAATCCTTTAAAAATATCGTAATTCAAATCATATGCAACCTGCATTATGATTTGAATTTGAATTTTTTTCTAATTTAGAAAAAAAAAAAAAAAAAAAAAAACTAGATATGCCATACGCTTCTTTCTTCTACTCTTCTACTCCGTTCACCGAATATACCCTATTTTTTTCGAGACGGTAAAAAAAGTCATCCAGTATTTTTAATAATCGACGGACAAAAAAAATTTTAGTCATCATTCCTATTGAGTTGTGTCGAATGAAAAATAACTGTCGCACGAAAAGGAGGGTTTACATATTTGTAAAGCTTTAAGTACGTAACTGACACTTATGTAGGTAGGTGGTAGGTAAAAGAAGTAGCGAATTATTGGAAAAAGTGACATTATGTACTTCTCTGCGTTCCTTGAGAATTTTCCGTGTATAGTCACAGATCTTGACGTTGATCTATGAAACTCCGAATACATACGGTTTGTTGCTAGGCAAGTTTGTAGACAAAGCCGTGCTGGTATAGGTAATACAGAACTATTGATCTAAATCAATCCTCACTTGCTGAACATGGGCCAAAATCAACAGCATACAGCTCCAAAGATTCATCTTGTATATATACATTATGGTCCAACATTTAAAGATGATTTAACATAACATACACATAACATAACGCCTGTATTCAACGAAGGGTTAAGCAGAGTTGTACCTATAGTACAGTCAGCAACAAAAGTCGATTAACATTTGAGTTTTCTAAATCTTAATTATTGAAAATACTTCATTAAAATCGGACCAGATGTAAATTTTACAGAAAATTAATTGTTAAGTATCTAATAAATGAAATGTTAAAAAACAGGTTATCGTATAATTTTGTGTTAATTTAGATGATGTCAAAAAGTAGCAGTGTTAACCGACTTCTGTTGCTGACCGTACACCCACATTTCGACAGTTATTCTTAACTCTCATGCTTAGAGTATATAATTACCCACTGTAATTATATACTCTAAGCTCTCATGTAATTGGGGGCGAGCCTATTGCCATCAAACGGGCATAAATTCAGACTCCGGGCTGTTACTCAGAAATTCAGATGGAATAACCAAATAACACTTTACCCGACCCAGGACCTCATGCTTAGCGACTAAGTAATAACAGCCGCACGGGTCGATCGTTCAGGTTAAGCTACGCTTGTCGCGGTTGGTTCGTGGATGGGTGACCATTTTTACATACCAAGACCCCTGCGTCCCTCGAATCTTTTCCACCAACGGCTTAACATTCTTATGTTAAGCCGTTGGTCCCGGCTGTCATTCATGGACCTTTGACAGTCGTTACGGGTCGTAAGAAGCCCGAAAGTCTGACAACCAGGCTTACCAAGGGGTATCGTCTTACCCAGTAACTGGATTGTGGAGGTCAGATAGACAGTCGCTCCATATAAAATACTGGTATTCAGTTGCACCCGGTTAGACTGGAAGCCGACCCCAACATAGTTGGGAAAAAGGCTAGGCAGATGATGATGACTCCTCTGTCGGCATACACAGCCATCTAAAATTGCACGTCCAAACCAGTAACATTCGAATAGTTTCCTTATTGTTCACGAACATAATGAATAATTTGCGTATTATTGGCATCGGTGAGCCTTGATCCAATTGCTTGGAAACGGCTTGTCTTTGTTAGCAGTTTAGTTCGAGGATTTGGTAATGTTTGGCATATGTTTGCATAAGTTGGGAGTTGTAAAGGTTTCAGAATAGCTGGAACTGGTTTCATGTTTCTTTTGTGATGGTTTTAGACAAAGGAGTCTATTACATATCATATATACATAATTCCTGATGCCCCGGCCACACTAACGTCAACGTCAGTGCCCATCATCGTCATAACCATCGCGGTAGTTAAATTCGGTCAAGTTTCGGTCAAATTATCGCGGTAAATGGTGGCTACACCTACGGCCAACGTCCTTCATCGCGATAATCAACGGCATATCCCGTTAATGTGGCCGCGACATTACAAAACATAATTTTAAGAGTTCATGTTCTGCACATCTGTACTTGGTTAGATAGGCAGTGGCTCCATGCAAAATACTGGTATTCAGATGAATCCGGTTAGACTGGAAGCCGACCTCAACATAGTTAGGAAGAGGCTAGGAAGATTAATATTGTTCTGCAGCGCTTGACTGCTTCGTTGGTCTAGTGGCTGCAAGCGCTACTACTTACTGAGCATGAGGTCCTGGGTTCGATTCCCAGGTCGTGTCCCAGTGTTATTGGGATTTTATATCTGGAATTTCTAAATAGCAGCTCAGAGCCTGGATATGTGCGCGTTTGATGGCAATAGGCTCGCTCCCTATTACAAGGGACATAACTGGTGAAATGTGAGTATACTATAGGTGCAGCTCTGCCTACCCTCCGGGGAATACTAGCATGATGTTATGTCATTTATTTCCTTATATAAGTTTTAAGAGGTAATTTCTGCTCTCCAAGTTTTAAAAAGTTTGCAAGACGGGAAAAGCTTTTGCCAACTTTTATTTATAATTCAAGTTTCCTAATGTGTCTCTTGATGAGAAGATCTACTTTCACTGAAATGTGGTTTCAAAATGTTTGAAATGCTTGTGGTGTTGTCAAGTAGACTCAAAAGTTCACAATGTAGTGCTTACAGAAAAGTATATGATATTTATACAGACAGGGTGGCTGGGACATCGACGCGCAATCTGTTACCATGGGATTGAGTACATGATTCTGGAACCCCCTGCGTTGAAATTTTTCATCGGATATAAAAAAAGTTGTTCCATACATATATTGCTGAAACAGCTGATTTGTTTAAAAAAAACCGACAAAATATTTCAATGCAGGGGGTCCAGAATCATGTACAACTTACTGAATCCATAGGTAACAGGGTAGGTTGTGCGTCGATGTCCCTGCCACTCTGTATATCTACTTCTAACTAGTTTCTTTTCGCAGCATAAAGATCTGCGACACTTATTGTATTACTTCGTACAACTCTTCCTTGGCCACCTTCACGTTATGTAGATTCTGAGATACCACGTGCAAAGCTGAAAGTTTTACAAATTCTTCTACTTTACTTGTATCTCTAAAAAGATTTAGAAGGTTCTACCTGTCGCCATCTTTTGGCAATTTGCCCCGATCGACTACTCCCTGATTCGACAAATTAAATGAAATGGCTTCAGTGACTTGG
Source organism: Cosmia pyralina (assembly GCA_946251885.1). Taxonomy (NCBI): domain Eukaryota; kingdom Metazoa; phylum Arthropoda; class Insecta; order Lepidoptera; family Noctuidae; genus Cosmia; species Cosmia pyralina. The sequence goes on from OX276343.1 coordinate 25,952,847, forward strand.
CGATATTGCCAATAGATACTTGTAAGTGAATGTTACCTTGAACTTTTGCAGACATTAATCTTCACCGAGACAGTTTTAGCTCTTATGCTGATGAGTTTAAGTAATATGGAAAGGGGTGTAATATTTTCAATACTCAAAACTTAATAATTAAAAAAATATATTTATATTATTTTTAAAATAGAACCTCGTTATTTCTTCATACTAGCTAGACCTATTAGGTATTAGGTCTAGTGCTATAGTTGTTTGCTGTTAAAAAAAAAACCACAGCAAATACGTACATACATTTCAAATCTTTAAACAAGAATTTTTTTAACAGCTCCATATGATTAAATTGCAAGGAAGTAATAATGTATACTTCTAAGTTCAAAGTTATGGCAAGAAAGCTGGCTCTTTATTAAATATTTTGTTCTAGAATGTCAACGAAAATAAAGCGGAAACAACATATGCGAAGTAAGCGGAAGTTTTGTAGTCCCAAGTATATTACAAGCTAAGGAAACAAGTCGATATAAATTCTATAGTTGAAATACAAACAGTTAAAGGAAAATAGGAAAGCGCAGTCCTAGTCGTAGAGGCAGTACAGATTGCGAAAAGAATGAGTTAGATTTGTTACAACTCAACATAATTCTGATTGAAATAAATATTCCCTGGGTATAAACGCTTTCGCTACTTGAAATAGGGAAATTATTAATCGTACACCAAAAAAATATTATTACATCAAATACTCTACATCTAATAATCTGCATGTACACCAAATCAATGATTGCACTACTAATTAACTAATTGAATATCAAAACTTGTACAAATAATAATCGTTATTTATATATAAATTTTTGTTCAAAGTCACACAAAAATATTAATTATATATCAAAAATACTAACTTTTTATCTAAAATAACAAATGCACACTTAATAAACTTATTATTGCACTACTAGTTAACTAATTGAATATTAAAACTTGTACAAATAATAATTATTGGGCACCTCGAGGATCGGTTTGGTTAGGTACCTGACAGAAATAGGAGCCCTGCGCAGCGGGGCTCCGTCTACCTGACGTTAACTTTAATTTACTTAGACATGCAAATTTTGATGTGCAAACAGTATTTTTGATGTATGTATTCTGTTGGGAAAAAATTGGTAATTTTTGATGTGCGTTTAAATACTACACCTTGAAATATTGCTGTCAATAGCTAAACATGGATCTCTCCCAAAAAAATAGTCTACAAAAAGTTTTTACGCGCTATTCAGCCTTAAAGTTTAATCAAAAATTTTCAAAAATTATCAGCACTTTTCAAAACTTTTAAGCAAGATAAAAACTTGACCTAGTAGTTATCTAAGGGTCTGGGATGATGACGCCGTTTTATTTGAAGAGGCTGATTGGAAACATGTGATCCTTGACCTTTGCGCACAAATCAATTATGAAGAGAATGAAGTACCCTTCATCGGTTCAGCAGATTGAAGAGGCTAGAGGCTTACAAAAAGCTTAGTGATGTTATATTATGAAAAGAAGTACTGTGTTCAGTAGAGCCACTTTTATATTAGATACGTCTATTCTTCGTAAAAGTTACATTATCTACGAGTACAAGAGTTTTGTACCCTTTGTTTTACTTGTCCTAAATCCCTATATTCCCTTAGGAATTTATATTCGCTCTATTTTTATAAACTCTAATATGTGTGTGAGAATTGAATGATACTTCTAGCTAGATGATCAAAAGCATGAATGCCATGTGCCCGATGGGATTTCACATCGGCAAAAATGACGAACTTTCATTCCTGATTTAAAACTCCTTAAGGGGATGAATTTTCAAAAATCCTTCCTTAGTGCACACCTTCGTTATACATTTAAAGAACTCTTGTGAAACATTTCTGACTACGTCGTCTGTCAGTAAATTTCATATCATCATCTGCCTTAGCCTTTTCCCAACTATGATGGGGTTGGTTAAAATACCGACTTACCGGTATTTTACATGGAGCAACTGCCTATATGAACTCCATAACCCAGTTATTGAGTAATACGATACCCCTTGGTAAGACCGGTTGTCAGACTTTCGGACTTCTGACGACTCGTAACGACTGTCAAATATCCACAAATCGAAGGAGTCTCGATATGTAAAGATGGTCACCCATCCACGGACCAACCCCGGCAAGCGTAGTTTAACCTGATGGATCGACCCGAGCGGCTGTTATTACTTAGCCACGAGCTCGTCGAGAAATTTAAGATTATTAATATGTAGATATCATAAGCTTACAATACAACAGATTATTAGCTTACCGTGGATGGTGAGCAGCGTTGTCACCCAGAACCAATGCATCCACCAGTGTAATGTCATGACGACAGTTTGATACGACCCTCTGACGTTTCCGACCTGAAATAAAGACAAGCCATATTATTATTTATATACCAAAGTATGAATAAGATGTTACTTCTATCTTCTAAATGTAATGGTATCTAGGCTCAAGAGACCAAAAATATTATTCTCCTAATTAATGATATTTACTTAAGTATTGCGTTTTTAATGGATCATTTATTAGTAACAGTAAACAACCATTTACAGTACACTTATATTTTCAGGAAATGTCCCGTTACCCTAAAAACAACGAACATACAATTTTCCCTCCTTCCTGTAACTACCCAAATATACATTTTATATCAATTAATAATAAAAACATCAACCACACACTGTTCGCAGTTAACCACCAAAAAACAGGATACAAAATTCATATTAATTCCACATTTGGTGTTTGCAACTGGTACCGCGGAATTCAGGGAAGCGTTCGCGCAACTGATATATACAACGCCGCCCATGGCCGCGCATGTGACCGCCCGTATTTTTCTGAATATGCATGAAAAATTATCGAAAATTAACTTTAAAATTATCTTTAATATTTTTCATGCTATTAAATTTTTTATTTTTGAGTAGCGTTTGTGACCTTGCGTTACATTTTTTGCCATACTCGTATCTCCGATGTTATTGGCTCGATTTGGGATCCAAATCGAATAATAATATTCAGAAAAATACGGGCGGTCACATGCCCATGGGCGGCATTGTATATTATGCATAGGATAGCTATGGCATGTATATGACGATGGCGGCTATAACAAAGCGCTTTTCCCGCGAATTCAGTCTCATTAATGAAAGCAATGTGTTAAGTTATGAGCGGAAGAGTTTTAGGCCTTTATTTTAGAACATGCATGAGCATGCTCGAATGCCTCATAAATCTCGATTTGTAACGAGATCTGATTCGAGATTGGTTTAAAATCTGCCCTGTTTGAGTATTGATTTTCTTAAATAACCTGAATTATTTTATGAAAAGGACATCAAAAAACAAACATGTATTTTGCGGATTTGTAAATATTAGTCATTCAAGTTTCACTAGATATTGTAACAAGTCATTATCTCAGTAATGATTACAAATTGCTTCAAGTTCAACAAAAAGCGTCTCCTTAATCTCATGATTTTATTGCAACCTTGAGGCGAACAAAAAGATCGTTACGCAGCAAAAACGGATTTCGCTACTATTTTGAAACTACACCAAATGTTTAATACCCCATCAGTGTCGCTTGCTACATCCGTAACTCACAGAAAGGGATTTGCACAGAACTGAACAATTCATATTACCCGAGTTTCTGCTCGTAAATTTTCGTTCATTAGAGAGAGAGATACGGCATTGCCACGGTAACTTTCTAGGGATTTAATTAAAATTTGATCAAAGTTATTTTTGACAAAAACTTTTGGTGAAATAGGTAGATTTAATCCTTTTTAGAAGTTTGAAAAGTACGTAACTGATTACCTCTTTGTATTTTTATGAAATCGTTCGCTCATTTCCTAGGGGAAGGTTACACAATTCTGTTATGAACTTTCCGACATTTAATTTTGCTCTGCTCAGCTTACTCAAACTTTGGTGTTATTTAATTACCAGCAGTATTTATCTTAACCAGGTGGTACCCCTTAATACAGATTTTTTCCATTTTGAATCAGTCCTTGACACATTAACCAAAGCGACATTGACAGCTGACTACAAAATCTCCCAAGTCATTATTCGTTATCCCACGTTCCTCTAGACTCTGGTGAATATATCATGACAAATGATCGTTAGCAGAGCATATTGCTGGAGACATAGCAAGCTTCGTTACCCCCCATTAGCAGCAACAGCTCGTGAATACTCCCTCTGAAAATAATTTGAGGGAAAACGCCGGAAAATTACAGAGATGATAGTGAATGATGTAATGGGTAGTGTTGTACAGTTTGACGCTTTTGTTCAAGGTTAGTTTGGTGACCTTCGTTATGGGGAAAAAGGTTTTATGTTTTCTTTTCCTTGTATGATAATTGCAGCCTTAACAATCTGATAAAAGCCAAAACTAGTGTGTTAATGTCGTTGACGGGAACACAGATGAGGCGTATAATATGAGAGGCGTATAATCTAGACTAGACTAGTGAGGTGCACTTGAACGGTTTTATGAGAAAAGTGACCTTCGGAACGTTGAAAATGTTTTATGTTTTAATTTTCCTCCCGAAGTAATTAAGTCCATGAAATACCTTTTTAACCGACTTCAAAAAGGAGGAGGTTCTCAATTCGTCGGAACCTTTTTTTTTTTACTCGAAGATGGCTGGACAGATTTGGATTTTTTTTGTTTTATTCGAGAGGGTCATCACAGTTGGTCCCATATAAAATTGATTAACTTTGCTTCGGTAGTTTTTGAGTTAGCTTCAATAATAGGTATTTTTTCCCCACTTTTATATGGATGATGTTCTAGTTTGTTTTGCAGATAGTGGTATTAGAATTTGTACACAACTAAAAAGTGAAAAATAAAAACTTTTTTACAAAAAAATACAACCGACTTCCAAAAACAACACTACAAAGTGAAAAATAACTTTAATTTCGGAAGTCGGTGGCAAAAAACGAAAATTCCTTTAACTAGACACCGACTTCCGAAATTAAAGTTATTTTTCACTTTGTAGTGTTGTTTTTGGAAGTCGGTTGTATTTTTTTGTAAAAAAGTTTTTACTAAGCCAAGTCTCGGTATGTGTTGAAGGGAAAAAGCCAGGCTAGTGTCTTTTGGCATCGTAGGCGATGTGCACTTAGTTGCTTTGTACGAAGATTAGGTTTGTTAGTGGAACGTCAGAGGTGACCTTTGGTACTCGGAAAATATTTCGTGTTTTATTTTTCCTTCCGCTAAGTTCACACGTTGGATATTATAATTTCCGCGTAGTCACGAACAGCAAAGTAAGAATGATGTCAAAATTGTTTATTTTGAGTAGGCTCAGCATTTTCCAGTAGTTTTCATTACTATATTTGATAGTCCCAGAAAATCAATTAGGATTCATTATTGATTTTAAGAGCGTTGATCGCGCGCGGGCTGGCAACGTCGATTTCCTAGAGGTTTTTCGTGATTATTTCATTAAATCAAAGGACAATTTCCTCTGACAATCTCTTAGATCGTTGATATTTATGTGTGTTATTTTTTGACAGTTATTTTGGTAATTACTCTTAGAAAATAAAAAATAAATGACAATATGTATTCTTTTAAGAGAAAATTTGTATATTTCCTAATTATTATTTTTTGGAGTTATATTTTCGAGCCGTTTGGGGTTGAAACACTAGGGCCATGGGGTCCGTGCACACTTGGTTTTTCAAGACATCGCCAAACGGTTGGTCGACTCCTTACGTGACCAGAGGGCTGGCCTATTTTTTGGCCAAAGAATCAGCATTGCCATACAACGTGGCAATGCTGCCAGCCTTTTGGGCACTTTTCCTGTTGACAGCGATGCGGACGAATTGTTTGATGCCCTATGATCCTTTCCCCTCCTTTTTTATATACTTACATACTTTTTTTTTTTTTTTTTTAGGATCTTGGACTGACCTTAGATGTGAATATGACCTTTGATCATCAGCACATTAATAATATCTGTGGCAAGGCTTTCTAATCACTTGGTTTTGTTATGAGACAGGCAAGTAGGTTTAAAGACAGGAATGCTGTATAGCATCACTCTTTATTATTCGTTAGTACGTAGCAAACTTGAATACAATGCGCTGGTATGGGATCCACATGAGCAAAAGTATAAGCGAAAATTTGCTCGCTACCTGTATAAAAAAATATATGGGTATTATCCCTATTTATATCCGTCTCTGTTTGTTGCGGGAATGGTAGGCAACAATACGTTGGAACTGAGACGCAAGTGAGCGCTTTTGATGCACTACTACTTATTGCTAAATAATAAGATCGATGACGCGACTACTCTAGCTCGCTGTTCACTGTTTGCTCCGGACCGGCTTCGGCGGTCGCGCGCCTGTGCCTCGCGGTGCCTTTTCGCGGCTCCACCAGCGCGTACCCATACTGCTCGATATGCTCCCACAACACAGGCGATCAATCTGCTGAACGCCCTGATTGCTCAGGAGCCAGATGTTGACATATTTATGTATAGCAGTAAACTTATGTATAATGTTTGCATGAAGTTTTTTAGTTAAATGCTATGTTGTTGGCTCGCTGCGCGCTTTGGTGTAAACTGTAAGTGCAGCAAGCAATTGTTATATAAATAAATAATAAATACCATGTACATATAATATTAATATTTTAAATCTGTTAGTTTATTTATTATTATTAGAATATACACTTGAACAGAGGTAAGACCGCAATTTCCTTTAAGTCAATAATATAGCGCCTATCTACAGGATCAAATTAAATTAGCTAGCGAAACTCCGCAGGCGTGATGGGTGTCGCAATCTAAACATGATAAACCAAAAAGAATTTAATTTAGTCATTTTTTAGTGTAGTCACTTAAAATATCAGTTTAAAATTTTTTTTTTTGTGTTAACGTCACTGACTTGATGGGTCTTGGTGGGTTGGTTGGGTGGGTGACTTGGGGTTGGGTGTTATCTCAGCACGATAAAACAGATATTATTAACTCACACTTCAAGTAGCAACACTACCAGCGCAGCGGTCGTTGACCTCAAAAAATAATCGATTTAAAAAAAAATTTGTCGTGTTTAGATATCGATTACTCATCAGGGAGTTTCGCTAGCTAATTTAATTTGACCCTGTATATTTACTGTACCGACCACATTATGTAGGTTACTAAGCTTTAATAATAAAAAAAAAAAAATTACGTTAAATAAAAAACCTTCAGTTCTTTTGACACGCTTTCAACCAGTGCAGCGCAGCGGGTAACAAGAACTCCTAACTTTTAAAACGGCTAACGACAGTTTTTTGTTTCAATAAAGTTTTTTCCCCGCAGTTAAAAGTTGCGGGAGAAACTGCTATCGACTGGGGAGGCTTCATTTGAAGAACGCAGTTTTACGAAATTAAAGAGGATTGATTTAACCACGTTATAATATTATAACACAAGAGCAAGAAGAATAACAAACAAGTTCATATCAGCATCATCATTTAGTCGAAAAACATCCACTGCTGGACATAGACCTCCCCGGATCATCCCTCAGGACCAGTCGATGGGCAATGTTTCCAGGTCACATATTCGTACCTATATATTATTAATTAAACAATAGGAACATGACCATGAAAGTTGCTTTCTATACCGTTTTTAACCGACTTCAAAAAAGAGGAGGTTCTCAATTCGTCGGAACCTTTTTTATTTGTATTTTTTTTTATTTTTTTTTTATGTATATTCCTCGATTACTCGAAGATGGCTGGACCGATTTGGATTTTTTTTGTTTTATTCGAGAGGGTATACATCACAGTTGGTCCCATATAAAATTAATTAACTTTGCTTTGGTAGTTTTTGAGTTAGCTTCAATAATACGTATTTTTTCCCGACTTTTATATGGATGATGTTCTAGTTTGTTTTGCAGATAGTGGTATTAGAATTTGTGTGGGGTAGGTACACAACTAAAAAGTGAAAAATAAAAACTTTTTTACAAAAAATACAACCAACTTCCAAAAACAACACTACAAAGTGAAAAATAACTTTAATTTCGGAAGTCGGTGGCAAAAAACGAAAATACATTTAACTAGACACCGACTTCCGAAATTAAAGTTATTTTTCACTTTGTAGTGTTGTTTTTGGAAGTCGATGTATTTTTTTTATATTTTTTGAAGTAGGCAACGTACAGCAAAGACTATGAAGAAAGAGATTATCTATAGAGTTTCCGTAAAATATCCATAGCTAACTATAAGAGACATCGATAATTTTGTGTTTTTAAAATTGCTATATAACCAAATCAATAAATCTATCTGCCTAGCCTTTTCCCAACTATGTTGGGGTCGGCTTCCTGTCTAACCGGATGCAGCTGAATACCAGTATTTTACATGGAGCGACTGCCTATCTGACCTCCACAATGCAGTAAATGAGTAATACGATACCCTATGATAAGACTGGTTGTCAGACTTTCGGGTTTCTGGCGACCCGTAACGACTGTCAAAGATCCACGAAGGACAGCCAGGACCAACGGCTTAACGTGCTTTCCGAGGCACGGAGGAGTCTCGGTATGTAAGTAAATATGGTCACCCATCCACAGATCGACGCCGACAAGAGTAGCTTAACATGACGAATCGACCCGTGCGGCTGTTATTACTTAGCCATGTTAAAACCAAATGCCTATGATTGTATCATTTGGATTTTCCATTATGTGTTATTTAACTTTATTGTCTACTTCTGTACTAAAACCGAAACATGATTACTTGAAATTTTTTCCAAAGAAAAAAATTCTTGTAGTTTCTACACACCAATCCAATTTCCATTTTTTACCCGACAGTGAGACAACAAAGATAGGGTTACGGTTTTCTTACCACATTTCCTATGTAATGCTGGATCCAAACACATGAAACTGTAGGTACTGAACATTTCTTAGATAAAGAGTTTGATGGTATTAGAAGTAAACAGCCTAAGTCTTTCTCCATTGATTTCAAGTGTAAACTGCCAACTAGCGCCACCATTGAAAAAAGGAAAAAAAAGTCTGGAGATATGGAAAATTTTGAATTTTTCTAAGCTCTCATTTTTAGTCAAACGAGGAAGAATTTTTTGTATAAAAAAAAATCAACATTAAACTTCCTAGGTTCGAACTTATTATTTTTCTCAATGGTATTTTTTGTATAAAAAAAAAATCAACATTAAACTTCCTAGGTTCGAACTTATTATTTTTCTCAATGGTAGCGCTAGTTGGCAGCACTACTCGCCTTAAGTAACGAAGCGTAGGCGCCCTAAGTGAGCTGATAACAAACAAGAGAGGTCTTACATACTTAAGTACCTACAGCTTTATCGTCACAGAAAATAAATGGTATTGTATATTCAGGAATACTCCTACTCCCGTCCCATCGCTATTTGCTGACAGAAAAAAGTGCCTCATTAATAGAAACAAAAATAAAATACAAGAAATACGAAATGTCTGTTCTTTGAAGATTTAATTAGTTCAATTACTCGTGAAACAGCTCTGAATACAATTTTTAGATTGGTCAATTTCCGTTATGAAACCTTTAGAAAAAGTTTACATTGGTAATCGCAGCGTTTTGAAGCATATTTCAGTAAAGTGATCATCAAGAGCTCATTATTATACTTCTTTAAACATCTCGATAGCTGAATCAACTGTTTACTGGGTCTTAGGCAGCATAAAACATTTTTTACCATTGACCACCGAGAGCCGACCCATCGAAAGTACCGGATCAGCTCAGGCGACAGGTCACAGGAAGAACTTGCGACCCCCGGATGCCCCTCAAGTTAAAGGGAAAATGTACAAGTCCGTGACAAGTCCTGTCGTACTTTAAGAATCGGAATGCTGGGCAGTGAAGAAGACGGATGTTGTGATGGATGTGTGGAGTGACGAGAATGGATATAGTGAGAAATAAGTATAAGAGGAAGTTTGAAAATGGCGCCATTGCCAGAAAAGTTGAAAGGAAATCGTTTGGCTTGGTATGGGCATGTGATGAGGAGGGACGAAACACATGTGACTAAAAGAGTGACGAATATACATGTTGATGGATTGTAGAGGCAGAGGAAGGCCAAAGAAAAGATGGATGGATTGTGTTAGTGACGGTTGACAGGGGAGAGTGGAAGAAGAAAACGTATTGCGCCGACCCCAAGTTACATAAGATAAGGGCAGGAAGATGATGACCACCGAGCGCCCACTCATCGGACGTAGGTAAGACCGCGAGACCAAGTCACAGATGCAAGACGAGCAAGGTGTTGGTGCAAATGGGCCTACATCTCTATTCAAAAACGTTGAGGGAATCGGTGCTGAATACAAGCATTCTGTCTTCACATATGAAGCAAATTGCTTGCTTGCATTGTGCTTGTAACATCCGCGTATAAACATGTGCTTAGTTTTCTATAATATATATACCTATTTATGTACTTTTTGATACAAACTGCACAAGGACAAAATAATAGTGTCAACAAAGCTAACCGCTAGAGCTTAGTTCCACGTGTAGAGGGGCGATAAGAAGCTTACGGCACAGCACTCAATGTTTATCTATTATTCATGGAGCAGCGTGGGAGCACATTGATTGCTTTTAAAGGATAAGTACTTGTCTTCGTGATAACCACCTTTTTAAATGGTTCGGCGTTGGTTCGAAGCTCAATAGCCTTAGGATCAATTTTGTTGATAGTTCTATGTATAATAAAAAAAATAAATAAACTACTACCTAGTTATGTAAACACGCAAACACAAACGCGCGAGCACAAACTTTTTTTGCAACAATTTTTTTTTTTTTGTCAGGTCTTCACCAAATCTTTATGAGACTTAAAGTAAAAAAGAACCATCGAAATCGGATCTCATAAGGCGGAGATATCCAGTAGCCCTTTTTGCCTCTTTTTGGAGGAAGTACCCCTCCAATCAAAAATCCCCGACGACAAAAAAAATCCAAAAATTCATAAAACTTGTATACCAAGTTTTGTCCAGATCCATTGTTAATTACGACCTGTAGAGGAGTAGCAACAAACTGACAGACAAAAGAAAATTTTGCCAGACTTGAAGCAGAGAGGCTTCGCTCGCTTGGTCAATAAATTGGCAATTATTGGAGACCTTGGTATGCAGCCTGTGTTGTCTCACTGCAAAACAAGGCCTCCTTCTTCCTTTTCCACACGTGTCTGTTTCTTGCGGGCCAGTCCTTCTGTTAGGAGTTGACTCACATCGAAAGTACTAAATTAATTTAAAGCTAAACGTAATTAGAGCAGTAGATGACAGAGACAGGACTTGATCTGTCTCTGTCATCTTCAAACAATTGAGAGAAATAGAACGATGTTTTAAATTCGTTTAGCTCTAAATCCATTGATTAATGTACATAGGTGTACAGTGATTATAGTTTGGTCAATCTAAGAAGTCCGATTTGGCATGAGGGTCCCTCTTTGTCCCGCTATGTTTGTCTCTCTTTGGCATATGAAACGATATGGGCTGTCAAAAGGGATCTATTATTTTGTAGCGAGTTTAGTGGTGCAAGTGGGCTTAAAAGCTTTTTGGTCACAGAATTTGTAGATAATGGTCTGTCAGGGCTGTTTTTACTCGTGAGATTTGTCTCTGTAATGACTTGTGAATCTGGTTTCATCGTTACAACGAGGTTTACACAGGCGGAATAATATAATCTCCTTTTGTTCCTTGATAGACCCTCTCCCAGGAGAGACCGACAGATACGCCAAAGTGTGAACCAATAGAAATATCCACCAGCAACAATTAAGGATTATTCACGGCAGTTCGCACGTAATCGGTAACCGGATACCGCCCGTCCGACCAACTTTTTCACAAGAATAAATACCAGCCTTGTGGTACCGTGAATGAATTATGAATATAAAAGGCTCCCGGAAAATTTACGTCGCGGAGTCGGCCAGGATGAACGTGAATCACCCTTTACACGCGGTTGGGTCTGCGAGTGGGTACAAATGTTGGGTACAAACGTTGTGTATGGGATTTCGAGGATAAAGGGCGTTTTTTGTGACGTCATCGTGGGTGGCTGAGCCATCATATGCGGGTAATTCTTTTGTGAGAATTTTGTTGATTTTAATGAGTGTTTGCGGTTTATGCCATTATTTTAATTTTAAAAATATTATTCTTATTCATCGTGGCGATGTTTAGAAGAGGACAGCATTGGACGTCTTTTGATTGAAAGGTGACGATGGAATATGTAAAGAAATGAAAAAGTATTTCGTTAAATGTGTCTGCTTAGTTCATGATACAGATAGGAGTAACAATCAACAACTCAAGCATAACACAAGTCATATATACCTAGTCGGGACTGTAAACATCCCGATTTGAATATGCAGCCAGAGCTGGCCATAAAAATATTAACTGTCCTGCTGTGTGAATCGAGACATCGACTCTGAACGCAGCAGGTGTACACAGTACCTACCACTGCCGTTAATTTTTTTATTTTACACTGTCAACATTTAAATAAGACTGGCAATTCATTATGTTTTCATACTCTTCCAATGATTTCATTGCGATAAAATTATATCAAGATACCGTGAAGCGTCCTACGCTTTTTGCTCTTTTTTCATTAACGGAGTCTTCAGAACATTTTCCATTCAAGGCACTTTAGAAGACAGTTTTATAAAGCGGTGGTCTTTAGAGCTTAGGTAATTGAAAGTCTAACCTTTTAGTAATGGGTGATTCATTTGGAGTTACTTTTTCCAAAACTAAAAAAAATACGAATACAACAAATTTATCAGGTAATCTTTATTATAATACAAAAGAACCATTCCTTACATTTACTTTTTAAGGATTATTTCTTTCAAATGTTGTCCGTAACTGCGATTAAGGTGGTCCATTCTGGAGTTCCAGTTTTCGATGACCCGACCGAGCATTTCCAGTGGTATTTGGCAAATAACGCGAGTAATGTTGGCTTCCAGTTGATCAATCGTACGCGGCTTATCCATATAAACTTTGGACTTTACATAACCCCACAGAAAAAAGTCTAAGGGTGTGATATCACAGGATCTAGGCGGCCAACTGACTGGTCCGAAACACGAAATGAACTGTTCACCAAATTTTTCTCGCAACAAAGCCATGGTTTCACGTGCTGTGTGGCGCCGTCTTGTTGGTACCAAAAGTTCTGAAGATCACGGGCTTCAATTTCAGGAAACAAATAGTCCGTTATCATGGTACGATAACGGTCACCATTGACAGTCTGTCAATGGTGACCGATAATTACGGACAACATTTGAAAGAAATAATCCTTAAAAAGTAAATGTAAGGAATGGTTCTTTTGTATTATAATAAAGATTACCTGATAAATTTGTTGTATTCGTATTTTTTTTAGTTTTGGAAAAAGTAACTCCAAATGAATCACCCATTATAATACGAGTACCTGTTGAGTATATAATGGAGAAATTATCTTAAACGCTCTTTTGCTGTAGCGAAATTACTTGAGACACTTACAAACTGTAAACTTAAGACGCAGATATATGCCGATGACCTTCAGTGGTTAGCTTGCTTGTTCTGTGCTGAGCTCACGCAACGCGACATACGTCCACCCAGTAATAGGACTCGCCCATCAAGGAGCGCTGTCCCAAATTAGACGCATTATTAATTTATTATACATTAAACAAAAGGTATTATATTAAAACACATATACCATATGATAAAATAATTAAATATCTTTAAAATGGTGAAGGTTTCATAAAAATACGCTTGATAGTTTTTGTGTGATTCTCAGTTTTTGTCCGCATTAGACATAATTTTACAAATTAATTACACTATGTAATATACACACATATTAAGTTATTAAGAAAATGCTCTAATTAAACATATATTTTTACCAAATCATTAACACTACTCGTTTAGACGTGATCTTTTGTTTAAAATCATTAAAAGTCGGTTATCGTCACCTTAATGAACATTTTGTGATCGTAGCTAAAAATAAAACGTTTTTTAACAACATCTAGGCGATTGTGATAAGTATATTTGCAGCAAACAAAAAAGCCGTTGCATCAAATAATCATTTCATCTCACAAAGTGCAACATGAGTGGCAGTGCCCGCAGAATCTGGCAACAACTTAAAAGGTCAAAAATATATCAATTTTATTAAGATCACTTAACCTAAGGACCATTGAAAATATGCCAGGGTGTGTACTTAATGCCAATTAAAAATACACTTCACCATCATCTGCCTAACCTTTTCCCAACTATGTTGGGGTCGGCTTCCAGTCTAACCGGATGCAGCTAAATACCAGCTTTTTACATGGAGCGACTGCCTATCTGACCTCCACAACCCAGTTACTGGGTAATACGGTACCACTTGATAAGACTTTCTGGCTTCTGACGACCCATAACGACTGTCCAAGATCCAAGAATGACAGCTGGGACCAACGACTTAACATGCTTTCCGAGGCACTGGGGGTCTCGGTATGTAAAGATGGTTACCCATCCATGGACCGACCGCAGCAAGTGTAGCTTAATCTGATCGATCAATCCGTACGGCTGTTGTTACTTATCCACGAGTCACTGAAAAATACACTGAAATTCTAAAATGAAAAAGCTTTCGGCTGGCAAAGAGGTGTAATCAAAACAAACATACGAGTACATAAGAAAAAAAAGCAAAAATAAACTCAAATACCCACTTAAAATAATGCACATACGTCTTACCACTGTACAATCAAACACAAACGAGTCCACAATTACAGCGCATTTGTCTGAGAGTGCAGACCGTGAAGTAATTATCTTTTTGGGTGTACCTTCTCGTACGACATGGCTCGATACGCATGACCTGGCTTGAGAGATGCCTAACCTAACAGCAGTCTAGAATACAGATGCCAAATTGTATAAGCATAAAGGTATGGTAACAAACAACTAATTTCCTTCCAAGACAGGCAGGACAAAGAAATCGACGGTCGGCGTCGCGTCGAATATTCCTGGAGAAGCTACTGGTCCATGAAAGGGCTAATGAAGGGTGACTTTCCAATATCACTAAAGCGTAAGCTCGTCAACAACCAGCAACAGCACTCAGACATGGTCTTAGACCGAGGCTCAGAAGTCCAAACTTAAGGTTTACCAGAGCGATGGAGCTTAACATTTTTAACATTAAACTAACGGATCGAATTCACAATATAACAATACGCTCGAAGACAGGCATTGCCGATGTTGGCGATAAGACCGGCGAGGCTGAAATGGGACTGGGTAGAGCACACCTACAGGATGCATCAGGACAGATGGGCTAGGGTTGTCGGTGTCGCGCAATGGGTACCTGAAGACGTCGGCACCGAAGCAGGCCTAAGAAACGCTGGCGCGACGACCTAGACTCGTTCTAGACTGATCGGCCGGAAAAGCCAGCAGATAAAGACGAATGTAAAAGTATGGGGCAGACCTTTGCCCAGCAGTGGAACAATTTAAGTTAAACAAAAAAACAAACAAACAGGTACAATTTGTTAGTGGTCCTAAGATTTCTATTACTTTTACTGTTTTTACGCGTGATAACCTGTAATTGGCTCTGTGTTTATCTATATAACTGTTGGGCCTCCGTGAAAAAGTAGGATTTATTCGCCGTGTGTAGGCACGGTCGTCAGTGTTGTATGGATCACTATGGAAGCTAAGTTTTTTAGACGTTTATACGCTGAACCGTAAAAAAACCGTGCCGTGTAATTTTCTGTTACAGCTGTTGGTTCTTCTGTACTTAAATAAATAAATAATCAACATAACTAAAACTCAAAGCATTTATTTCAAATAAACCAATTATAGGCAATTTTGAATTGTCAATGGGTCGGTCAGTCAGAAAGATGAAGCTAGTTGCCCATTCCAAAGCGTAGTAATCCCTATGGAGAAGAACGGGCACGAAACTCCACGGACACTCTTTTAAATCATAATATTTTTACAAAATATTGGTTACATCGTTCATGTTGAAAATATACATGTGAGAACAATGTAGAAAGACGTGCACGTTAAAAAGCGTCCGTAATAAAAAGATAAAAACTAAAACAACTAAATTAAAATTAAAAATAAGCCATGGCAGCTAACAGACGATCAGTCCCAACTGACGGCGCCCGTTCACGAACATGACGCATGAAAATAGCTCAACCATTTTGAAGGGAACCTTAATGATCCAACACACACGCCACCACCAGCGAGACATTTGAGTGAGCATGACATACTCTCAAACGCCAGGGCACATTCAAGTCAGTGAAAGACGTACCCAGTAAAGGTAGCTTAATAGTAGCTACATAGTGCTCACACATGTGCAATTATATAACACTAAGAGATTGAGTTTAAACAATGCAAAGAAAGTTTTCTGTCTTCTTAATCTTCAGCAGCTCCAACAATATTTCCGAATGCTAATCAATTAGTCAATTAGTTAATGCGTCCTTGTGGAGCCAGGACAAGCATATAGAAGATAATAATACGATATAGTAATACAAAGATGATATAGTTAGAAAGGAAATGATCAGTGAAATGACGGCAACCGTCACAAGTATGGAGGAAAAAGACGTATTCCAACGACCGTATAACGTCTTAACTTTGTCGAATAGGAGTCAAATAATGACCTTCATCGTACGAAACAGTATCCGCACGTTAGGCGTTATTCAAGTTTTCAATTAGATATCCCATTTTGCTTTTGCTATGCCTCGATACGCACGACCTGGCCGAAGAGAGTCGGCCTAACTAGCTGCCCGCGTCTAGACGTCAATTCTAGCAAAAAGTTAGAATGGACTTGTTTAGAGAATCGATTGATTTCGACCTATGAGGTGCTGTTTTATTCTCAGAATTGTCGCCTTTCTTTATGTAATTAGCTTTTTATATTCTAGCTTTATTTAGATCTTAGTAACAATGACCACAATATTCATTAAACATCCACTGAATTGTGTTCAATGTTACCAAAATCGTACCCCTCAATACTGTTCATAGCCTCGTTCTTTTAATTTACTATACCTACTAATATGCTCTAATTCATTCGTAGCTATAACTTACAAGCAATAATTGCTCGCAGCTTAATATTACAACGTGGCCGGAATTATAAGCAGTGGGGCGCTATTGTAATTATCATAAATCCTATCTCTAATTTCCCGAAATTACTACCAGGCTCTATACGTAATAATGGAAGGCGAATCCCGCACCGAACAAAATTACCTAGAGGATGTTCGCACGTAAAAAAAGCTCCCTATAATATAATAATAGGTTCACAAAAACATGACATGTTTGTAGGCATTGTTCCACCTTGTGAAGAAACTCCACCAGTCCGTATATCTACTCAACAGAGATAAAAGCTACAGAAATAGGCGCACTCCACCAGACTGTGAGGCTAGCAAATACAGTGGGAGCGAGGCCCTCAATCTTGTCTTTGAAGCCATGCGGGTGTACACACGACTCTAAATAGAAGTTTCCTTACCACTACTGTTGCAACTCGGAAAAGGATTTTCTTTAAATACGTTATTGTGTTGTTTGAGAAAGAGCTTCAATCAGTTTAGCAGCAGTTGCAGGATCTACTTCAGGATATATCATTTTACTAGCGACTCGCCCCTGATTCGTACGGTTTTTACGACTTGACAAAACATAATGTAAGTTTAATATGAATGTATTTTACACATAAACCTTTCGGAATAAATTCTATAAATAATGGTGAAAACCGCATAGTGTTGCGTAGCTTACAAGAACAACGCGGTCAGACAGACACGTAAAGCGACTTTAATTTATAATACCAAAGTCTGTATGACATCTCCTAAGTTTCGCCACTAGACAATATATGAACTGCGTCTTGCCCAACAACCTGCTGCAAATCAATACATTCATAACCTTGGTTATGCAACATGTCTCTATGTAATAATTTGCGACAAATTTTAAACAAAGGATAGCTGTTGTCATCAGAGTTAGAACTATTTTAACACTCTTTGCAAAACCTTTATCTTCATTATTCGCAGCCTTGTGGCGCTCACTGCTGAATATGGCCTCGCCCCTTTTAGGCCACGTTCCCTAGTCTGTGCAGGTCTCTTTCAGATCTAACCCTTTATAAATTTTACAATTCTACT
Organism: Cosmia pyralina; assembly: GCA_946251885.1. Lineage (NCBI taxonomy): Eukaryota > Metazoa > Arthropoda > Insecta > Lepidoptera > Noctuidae > Cosmia > Cosmia pyralina. Next base: position 25,970,737 of record OX276343.1, read on the forward strand.
TCAGTTAAGCTCGTTTGAGTGAGTTCGACCAACAGTAGGGAACGTCTTTTGTTTTCCAAGTAGTTTCTTCTGCGGCTGTCGGCGCGCTAAGATAACGCCCTGAGTCTGAAGATGTGCCGAATGAAAGTTCACGAAGAGAGCGTATTGTTGTATGCCGTCTTTCTTTATTCAGGTGGCTTGGAAGCAGAGTATGCTTCAGGCAGTATGTACTTAGCTTGTTTTGTTTTAGTTTTAAGGGGTAATAAATAAAATTATAGACTCAATTAAGTATATGTCTCTGGTATTGCAAAAACATGATTGAACAAGCAGATGATTGTCAAAACTGTCTTGTTGCTTAGAAAGTTACAATACAATACAATACAAAATTTTTATTTCTGTACCAACTAGTTTACATTAGTTTATGATTGGAGCCTCCTTTTTTTTTTTTTTTGAAAGAGATACCGTGGCCCTGGCACGGGCAACTGAAGGAACACGGGTGGGTTTTAGTCAGTAAAAGTCTGACACGCCCTCCCGCTCTGCCCGGAGCGGGAGAAGTCATTTGATGATTTCCGATCCACAAAAAAAAAAAAAAGAAAAAAAAAGCCTCCTTTTAAGCATAATAACGCCATAAAAAAAAAGAAAAGGAAAAAAGTAAAGTAATAAACAGAAAAGAAAGTAAAGTAAAGGAAAAAAAAGGGAGGGGCGGGGGGGGGGTAAAGTTAATAGGATACTCTAATCATATACAGAGTCAAATTAAATTAACTAGCGAAACTCGGCAGACGTGATGGGTATTGATATCTAAACGTGATAAAACAAAAAAAGGAATAATTTGGTGTTGTTTTTTTTATTTTTGGGGTAATCAGTAGTGTAGTCACTTAAAATATCACTTTAAAATAACTTTTTTTGTATAAACTTCACACACGTGATGAATTCGATATCTCAACACGATAAAACAGATTCTATTAACTCACACTTTGTTAAAACACTACCAGCGGTCATTGACCCCAAAAAATCATCAATTTTTTATTTTGTCGTGTTTAGATATTGATACCCAACCCATCACGTCGGCTGAGTTTCGCTAACTAATTTAACTTGACTTGACTTGCTTGGGAGCAGCTAGTAGAAATATAAAAAAAAAAACAGATCTAAACCATTTTCAGTTCCACTTATCCAAACGGCGAAAAGGGTCGTCCAAATGAGAAAAGGAATTGCGTCCTAATCTGTAAAGCGACCAGAAAATATTATTAACGTTAGGATTACATCACCGCAATTATAAGAAACTGGAGGGTAGATCGATAATCCTCTTAGTTCTTATGTCATTGGCACGTCCGTCAAATGGGGACGGTCCCTTGTGGAGTACTAGTGTAATTAATCCCGGTATTTTCCATCATTCTAGTTAGTGGCTTTTACTGTGGTCTAGTAAAGCCATATTTAACTTAGGCAGATTACGTTCTCCTAAGAGCACAGAGAGCAGTGGAGGCTCAGTGATAACGGCCCCGACTAACGGTCGTGGGTTTGAACCCATTACATTACTTTGTGTAAGTGATTTATTTCATCACCACTGCTCTCAAAACGGCGAAGGAAACATTGTGAGGAAACCGGCATGTCCTAGAACCAAAAATTCGAAGACATGTGAAATCCCCAACCGGCACTGGGCTCGCGTGGTGGATTATGGCCCACTCTCACTTTTTTTTTTGTGGATGGGAAATCATCAAATGACTTCTCCCGCTCTGGGCGGAGCGGGAGGGCGTGTCAGGCTTTTACTGACTAAAACCCACCCGTGTTCCTTGACTTGCCTGTGCCAGGGCCACGGTATCTCTTTCGATTGTTCGCGGGTTGTCCCGCGACCCCGGCGGCATGGCCCACTCCCTCTCACAGAGAGGAGACCCGGGACCCAGCAGTGGGAACGTTATAGATTGGTTATCATGAAAATAATCAGTAGGTACATGATTCTACACCCACCAGCGATAATTTTTTTAGTATGTTACTTATAAAAAAAAAAAACTGTTTTTACGTAAAAAAAGTACAATACCCGATCAGCTAATTTCTACGGTGGGGACGCGAAACCGCATCCCGCATTCAGTTGAATTGACCTACTGGCGGTTTCGCTGCGGAGCTGTGTTAAGGCCCTCATGGTAACAGTTTTCGCGTCGATGTCCCTTACGCCGTATATTATTCGTCCCTTTTGGAACGATGCCTAGAATTACGTCAAAGCGGGTTACTTTGACTCTAGGGCATAACTTTGGCCCAAATCGAGACAAATGTTAGAACTGCCCGCCGTGTCGCGATCACACACAGAACGTCGTATTTCCTTCGATAACTACCTAATAGATTGCGATATAGAAGCGTACTTACGGAACTGTTGTGTGGATTTAGTGTCACTAAACATTTGTCTCGATTTGGGCCAAAGTTATGCCCTAGAGTCAAGTCGTATCACTCCAATAAGAATTTACGCATAATCCAAGACTCCCGGATATATTTCTGTCAACCGTTTATCAGCAGGGATTAAAGGCGTGTCAGTGACATGTTAATCCTAACCGATCCGAATTAAATCACAATTTCTGGAACATGTCCAAGAGTCCAGTGGCAACGAACTGCTACTGGAATATTATGAAAGCTAATAGAATATAAATGTATTTCTATGTCTGTACCTACATGGCATAAAAAAGATCGCTTTCATGTCTGTTTGTGCGACAGCTATTTTATTTTGTTACCCTGTGATGTCGCACTCCTAGGCAAAGACCTCCCTCCACTCTGTGTGACCTCTTAGTTCTTCTAAACTTCACAATGGATTTTGATTAATTTAGCGAATTTAATCCCAGAAGGCTTATGCATGCACATTTAAGGCGAAATGGGTCCCAAAAAAGATATTTTGACGTATTTCGGCAGCACGCAAAATCAATTTTTGTCCTCAAAAACTACAAATTTGCCTTATTATTTTTCATGATTTTAAAAATTTACCATATTCTTTAGTAAATTATGCGGGCCAAAACACGATTGACACAATTTGGCTCGATACAAAAGAAATCGCAGTTTCCTCAGAAGTAGCATTTTTTATGAGAAAAAACTATTTTATTCGATTGTAATTAAAGCAATTTCAATAAAAAGTTTGTTTACATGTTCACAAGGGGATTATGGGTTTATTTTAATATAACAGAGCATATGGTAGAATTTTAAAAATTCTGTACCTATGCTTCGTTTGACCAAACCAATGCTCCGAACCCCGTTACGATACTATTTCGCCTTAACTTAGATAAAGCACATAAACATATTTATTTTGACATGTCGTCACATCAGTAAATACCTGCATTGCACCCGTGCGAGGCAAGGGCAAAATATTTTCGAAGGAATCTTACTGAGTTACAACTTTAATGATGTAAACGATTCTTTGAAGATATTATTAATGCCCTTACTTATGCATGACATTAAAGTTTATTATTAGGGTGTAAGCTTTCTAACGAACACCCAGGTGTACACGCGACGTTTAACGGATACACATAACATCACGACTGTAATCCCTGAAGGAATAGGCAGAGGTTCGCACGTTATGTTTAAGTTTTTGCCATTAACGAACGAATCAGGACTCCGGACTAATACTAAGAAATTCCTGATGGTAAAACCCAATAACACTTTGTCCGACCTGGGAATCGAACCCAGGACTTCAATCTCAACAGCAACGCTGGCGACAGTCTAGTGCTCGCAAGCGTTAAGTACTCCTGAACTTGAGGCAGGTCTTTAAAATAAAATCAAATAAAAATAACGTTAAGTACGGTCAGCAACAGAAGTCGGTTAACACTGCTACTTTTTGACATCGTCTAAATTAACACAAATGATACGATAACCTGCTTTTTAGCATTTCATTTATTAGATAAGAGTTAATTTTCTTTAAAATTTACATCTGTTCCGATTTTAATGAAGTATTTTTCTCAATAATTAAGATTTAGAAAACACAAGTGTTAATCGACTTTTGATGCTGACTGTACAGTCAACAAAAGAAATATCTAGGCAGGGTATACTAACATATTTGTGTGTGAATAGCTTCATGTTCAATTTCGTGACAATATACAATTTTGTGTTGGTGTATTACAATGTAGGAGTATTTCAAAAACAAAGTAATATATACAGGGTGTCCAGTAAATAGCACGACATACTGCAGGGGGTGATAGCTTGGGTCAATACCTACCGAAACAACACAATATATGTTCAGCAAAATCTTACGGATTTACAGTTTTACAAAATTTTCCGAAATATCGAAAAATCTCTACCTTGAAACAGATTTTTAAGCATCTCGTAATGAAACATTCCTTTTCTATTATTTTTTTTACATCAAATTATTCGTGAATAGTTACTTTACTCATTGATAAGTCTTTTTTCTATCAAAAACAAGAATGTTTTCAAGAAATAGTATTTTTTGTTTAAATTTTCACATAACGATTTTCTTTTCGCATAACTTTAACCTACAGTGGTGAAAAAAAATCCATAAGATTTTGCTGAACATATATTGTGTTATTTTGATAGGTATTGACCCAAGCTATCACCTCCTGCAGTATGTCGTGCTATTTACTGGACACCCTGTATATAAAATTGAACATGAAGCAATTCACATACAAATATGTTAGTATACCCTGCCTAGATATTTCTTTTGTTGACTGTACCTTTGTTGTGATGTTTTGTTCTTTTCAGGAAACTACACCCTAAACAAAGAATCATATTAGTACTTACCGACTACGACCGGCCGAGCTCCCTCACCGCACGATCATACAGCTGTATCTGGATGGTCACACCTAGAACAAAGAGTGCAGCTCATTAATATGTAAAGTGGTCCTTAAGGTCTGTTCGTTGCGTGATGAGAAGCTGCACGTGCTTCACGCGATGTTTAGACATGTTTATTAGGTTTAATTTTGAATGTCGTCTTGATAGTTATGAAATAGCTTTGGTAGTGGAAGGACCAGCTCATAAAAGTCAATCAATCTGCCTAGCCTTTTTCCAGCTATGTTGGGGTCGACTTTCAGTCTAACCAGATTCTGCTGAATACCAGTATTTTAAACGGAACGATTGCCTATCTGACCTCCACAACCCAGTAACTGGGTAATACGATACCCCTTGGACTGGTTGTCAGACTTTCGGGCTTCCGACGACCCGTAACGACTGTCAAAGATCCAAGAGAATGACATCCGGGACCAACGGCTTAACGTGCTTTCCGAGGCTGCTTTCCGAGGCACGGATGAGTCTCGATATGTAAAGATGGTCACCCATCCACGGAACGCCCACGACCGTAGCTTAACCTGATGTTTTGACCCGTGCGGCTGTTATTACTTAGCCAATTTATTAATTATTACCTATATTAGCTAGGAATTATTCGAAAAGCATACCAATTTATGAGACTTTTATTTAGTGGAATTAAGCATGATTCTGATACTTCTACTTAATAAAATTCTTAAATTCATTCAGTGCCAGACAAAGCAAACCCTAAGCCGCTGGGTGTAGAAGCATGAAACTTTGCGCAAGAGTTCCTTACGAAAGGATCACTAAGGAAGGATTTCTGAAAATACATCCCCTAAAGGGGTAAAATAGGGGATCAAAGTTTGTATGGACGTTCGTCATGATGGGAAATACCATTGGGCGCACTGCTTATAATTTCATAATCATTTAATGAAACGTATAAGTGTAACGGGCAACAGTCTCCACACAGTGGGTGCCTGAGGATGGACGGCGCCGCCGAGGCCGGCCCAGGAAGAGATGGTGAGACGACCTAGACGCGTACCGCAAGGGTTGGATCGAGGTGGCTCTGGAAATGGATGCTTGGAAGGATTTGTGGGAGGCCTTTGCTCAGCAGTATAACAGTATAGACTGTAAACAAGTGTAATGCCACGATCCGATGCCAGGCCAGGCCGACAGGACGTGGGAACAGTCGGCCTGTCGTGACCCGTCCGATCGAATGTATAAGATGATCGGTGGAGTGCTCGGCACGGGCCGCGACACGCACCGAAGGGCCGTGGGAACGCGGCATAATATTTGCTTTTCTCCGCTTCATGGCATATTAAGCTCTACTTTATATGAAACTGTAGTTCTTAATTATCTACCCTAATTAAAAAACATACGTACATATTTCCCCGAAGGACCAAAATGTTGTTCCAGAGCAAATATTATGAATAAGTTCTGTATCATAATATTCCCTTATGTAAAGAATAACATACATAGGTACCGTTTCGTTGAAGTAGAAACGAGTCAAACGAGTAACAAACAAACAACAACTTTTGTTTTAATTATGTAGTAAGTTTTTTTAGCTGGCAAGACTGACGTAGGTACCTATTTGTACAGTCAGCAAGGTAAATTAATATGCTGAATCGGTAAGAATAAGTTGCTGATCAAAGTTGCGCGTTCATTGGGTCGGAATCGGAGTGTATGCAAAGTACGGAGCGTCGGGATTCAACCAATAGTTAAAATTAAAAATGGTTAAATTTTGGCAAAATGTGAACGAAATTTAACCATTAGTATTATTTTCAACTATTTGTTGAGTTAACTACGGATCAAGAAACCGGCCCTAAGTTATTCGTTTGAAAGTAATTTTAATTAAAAAAGTTTTTGTTTGTTATTCAATTTAATTTGCGCATCAGTGTGCATCAATCACGTAATAAAAATGGACAGTTGCAATTATTGACCGTTTCGGGAAGCCTTAAACCGTGCACCTGGTAACACAGGGTGCGTTTACAATGGAGATACATCTATGTACAGAGGCCAGCACATCAAGCTATCTCAATCTGTCAAATTTTCCCAATTGAATATGAACCTTATTCCTTTATAATAAAGTTGAAAATCTATCAAAGAAATTTGACAGATTTTGGTAGCTTGATGTGCTGGCCTCTGTACGTATCCATCTATGTATCCGACTGAAAGACTTGTATCTATGGTCATGAATAAAAATATAAAAAAAATCCCTGCGGATGACGTCATCGGACGAAATGGGGTCCCCAAAACGATCAATTGCCATCAATTTATATTGTCAATCGCTTCAACTGCATTTGGTAGACGATCAATTTGCGCATCAATGTGTATCAATCACGTAAAAACTGACAATTACAATTTTTAGGCTTTTTTTTTGCCTGAGTGTTACTTATTGGGTTCTCCATTTGGAATTTCTCAATAATTTTCCGGAGTCTGTATTTGTGCCCGGTCGATGGCAATAGGCTCGACTTAAACATAACTGGCGAAATGTGCGTGTACTGTGAGGGCTCGAACCTCACAGTAGGAGATTTACTAAATAAATAATGAAACTAGAGGGACTCTATTTAAATGGGGATGAAGCCCTCTATATTTTAAGCTTCAGATCAAATATAAAAAACACACTCCTACTCAATTAGTTCTACGCCGAGCCCTCGCCAGATTCAATATGTCATCCTATCAAGAAAACGAGGATCATTTTCTTGACAGAAGATATTCCACATTTGAATGATTGAATGTCAGCCAGTATTATATTAACGAGGCTTGATCAAAGGATCAATCCTTTACAGTACTATAAGTACACCTGCCTAACCCTTAGAGAATTACAGGCGTTATGTTATGTTTATTTTTTTTTCCGACAGTCCTGTTAGAAGATCAACGACTCGACTTACAATAACCTTGTATAGGTGTTTACTTAAATAATGTGTTTACTTTGTTATTAATTTCATGAATAACTTAATTAACGGTTATGTGATTACATACGAAGGTTTTCGCGAGTTCGTGACTGCTATCGCCATTTTGAGGGTGGCAAATCTTTATGATGTACTTGTAATGAAATGTTGAACGAAACAGGTCATTAATCATAAATGTTTGACATTATTAAAAGGGCTTTATGGTTTCGAATTATCGTTAAACTTTTATGAGTATTAAGGTAGGTTATGTCACTGCTAAATCTATTATTAGGATTGATTGCTTTGCTGATATATTTATTGATAGTTTTTGGTAGACAAGATTCATACTAAAATATGTATTTGATAAGAAAAAGAAAACTTGTTATTTTTATACGCTATGATGCGATGTACAGAGGCCAGCCCATCAAGCTACCCCAATCTGTCAAATTTTCCCAATTGAATATGAACCTTATTCCTTTGTGGTAAAGTTGAAAATCCATCAAAGAAATGAGACATATTAAGGTAGCTTGATATGCTGGCCTCCGTACCTAATATAAATACTACTTTATTTATTCGAAGACATTTCGATACTAATCACCGCCAACGCCTTAGATGTTATATTTCAACTAAAGTCAAAATCAAATCATTAATTTCAAGTAGGCCTTTAAACGTCAAAACAAGAAAATAAAATTGATTCTATTTGCCTCTTCCAAAAGGTAGTTTCATATGGATAAGAATGGGCATGAAACTATAGTTGCTTACTACTTTAAAACGTAAAAAGACTCAAAAAGACCAAAGCCAAATTACAAAACATTCCAACAATACTGCCACTTTTACTAAACATCACAAGCTTCGCTTCAGCTGATTGATCATCGATGCCCCGTCCTTGATCGAGACGCCAAAATTCAATTATAAATTACAGTAACAATAACTGACAAAACGAAACAATAAATAAATGGGTTTAGCAACTGCTAACTAAATTAGTTGTGGCAGATTTGAAAATCTTGTTACTTACTAAATGGATTTCAATTTGTGGCTTTGGGTTTGCGTTTTGTTGTAAGTTGGATACGCTTGATTTGTTGATGTTGCCACAATAATTCGAGCATTGAATGATAAAAGTTTTACATAACGTTTGTAATCCCGAAGTTAGGCAGAAGTGCACCTATATGGGTCGAGATCCGAAGACGTACGAAGGTCTTCGATATCGGAAAGCGTATTAAGGAGCTCAAATGGAGTTGCGCAGGACACCTGGCAAGGCGTAGCGATGATAGGTGGATTAAGGCTGTAGCAGAGTGGTGTCCAAGGACTGGAAGATGAGATGTCGGTCGTCCAGCGGCGAAATGGGCCGAAGACATTGTTGCCATCGCGGGCAAAACCTGGGTGAGGCTGGCACAGGAGCGTGGGGATTGGCACAAGAAAAGAGAGGCCTATGCCCAGCAGTGGGTCAAGTAGGGCTGTGGATGATGATGATGATCCACCTATATGATAGTATCCCCATATTTCGCCAGTTATGTTTAAGTCACATGTAATAGGGGGCGAGCCTATTGCCATCAACCGGGCATAAAACCAGACTCCAGGTGACACGCCCTCCCGCTCTACCCAGAGCGGGAGAAGTCATTTGATGATTTCACATCCACAAAAAAAAAAGGCTGCTATCTTCCTGTCCAGAGGTGGCGGGTTGTTCGAAAGAGTTATCATGGCCGCGGCACAGGCAAATGAAGGATTGCGAGTGGGTTTTAGTAAGTAAAAATCTGACACGCCCTCCCGCTTCACCCAGACAGTAAGAAGTCATTTGATGATTACCCACTCAAAAAGAAAGACTGTTATCTTAGGGGGCGTTCATTAATTGGTTAATTGCGTTTAGGGGGTAGGGGTCCAGCCGAAACTCACCCAATCTCACGTGGGTCTCAACAGATTTCACGTAATTTTTTTTCGCAAGATACAGTTTAAAAAACGAGAGAACTGGGTAATTATTATAAAAGATAAGTATTATAAAACATAACTGAGCAAATTATGTTTATTTAAATAAATCCAACACAATCAAGCACAGATAAGCACAGATTAACATATTTACACTAAAAATACGCATTTTGAAACATCTCACGTGAAATTAGAGAGGCGAGGGAGGGGGTCGAGCCAAATCTCACGAACGACATCTCAATATCGCCTCACGTAATTAATGAATGCCCCCGATGAATTCAAGTAATAAGAGTCTAGTCAACTCAAGTCCAATACCTACTTGAAATAAATACATTCACTTTGTATGACGATGGATAATTAGCTCATACAAAGTTTTAAAATTGCCCATTTTTCAAACTACTGTGTTATTTATTATAGGAGTGGAAAATGTGCTAAAGTAAAAATTCTGTTCGGATAACAAAGAGAGAGGTAATATTTTACGCTATGCGAACAAAAAGTGGCCATCAAAATAATATATTTTAGTGACGTCAGCCTCTTTAAGTGCAAACAAAATAGCCATCTTTTCAGGCGTCACTTTAGCGAATAACAAACTCAATAATATTTGTTACTGAAGAATAATAATACTGAAATATAAGGAAAAGTCAAAGTCTTAAGCCCCTTCGCACGGGCGTAATAAAATCGCGGCGGGATTTTATAGCGCACTTTTCAACGCTCTGCTTAGCGCCGAGAGTGCAAAATCCAACAGTGTGTTTTTCGACGCGCTAGAATGTACTCTGTTATTGTTAAGTTGGATTCTCAACGCTCGGCTCAACAACGAGAGTTGAAAATCCAGTGTGCTATAAAATCCCGCCGCGATTTTATTACGCCCGTGCGAACGGGGGTTTAGTGTGGTGTTTTGTTCAAGAAATACTTCTGACGTACCTACTGTACAATGAACCTCATATCTATGGTAACACTTGAGCTACAAAAATCACCCCCTCCGCTTCCAGAGACGCTGACAATGTTAAATTGTTAATACCGATGTGCAGTTGACTGTACTATCGACAAAACGGAAGCCTTTACACCTTAAAGTTGCTTTTTGTATAAGTACACTGATTCATTGAAAAAAACCCTGCCCCTATGGTCCTTTGTTTTAATTTGTCATAAGTACAATAAATTGCAGCTTGCAAGCAAAATTGTTTCAAAATTGGCAAGCTCCCAAGTTCTTTCATTTTCAATGACTCATCATTCCTAAACTTTAAATTGATTCAACAAGTCCTTATACCAAAGAGCTTTGTATCCATAAATAACAACAATCTCGCAGTAACAATAGGTTTACGTTCAGACAAAAAATCAGACAAAACAAAAACGGTTTTATCGACATAATCCAGACCATTCTCCGGGGACCTGCGTGCTGTCGATCTACAAACACAATGACCAATTTATACATACTGAAAAACGGACATATTGTACGTGTAATGCCAAGGATATGACCACAGAGGAGAGCTTCAGAAGGATTACTGCTGATTACTGCTGGATTATAGCTAACGGGGATCCGTAGTAGTAGCCGCGAAATTCAAATTTTCTTACGTTTTTTGCAATTCGCAGATCAGTGACAGGTTGTATCTTGATCAAAATAAGATTTGCGACTATAACAAATATGTATAAATTTACATAATTATAACCATAAGAATCATCAATATATATCTCTCTAAGTTAGCTTTGTTCTCTTTAAGTTTCATTTCGGAAATCATGATATTTTGGAACAAATTTAACTTCGAAAGATGATTCTTATGTAAATATATATGTTTTATAGTCGCTAATCATATTTTTATCAACATACAACCTGATACTGACCTGCAAATTGCAAAAAACGGAAGAAAATTTGAATTTCATGGGCTAATACTGCGCAATCACCTATGGCAACGGACTAAAGCATGACTTTGCCGAATCTACTCAGCTATCAAATTTTGGCCCTGCATATATGCTTGCTCAAAAACCCTCTGGGCTCCCCTACAATACATCGCTTTCTCTTTGCAATTTGCAAAGCTTCCTGATTAGTACAATAACGACATCTCTCTCTCGTTCGTTATTATTTGTCTGGTCCTTTATCCATGGTTTGTTTCAAATGAGGCATAATTCTTGTGCTTCTTTTACATCGCGGTTACATTTTACCTTGCACAATCATTGTAAGATACTGTAGGTAAGTATATGATTCATTCATGTGGTCATTATGATCTCATATTTGCAAACACACGATCTAACATGTCAAACCATTAGAGGCCATAACTATCCCACTCACAATTCAGCTTTGAGTATATCTAGTGCTTGTACTGTATTTTCCAAGTTTTTTGTATATTTTGACAGCTATTCTGGAAAACTGATTTCTGGACAAACAGCAACCATCCTGCTTAGACTCAACAATGACATTTCAAATGCTGTACAAAAGGTCGCCACAAATAAAGGTCGCAAGTATGAGTTGTACTGCAATTGCGTCATTGCGTAGGTAGTGTGCTTAAAGTTTGAAGTACAGCAAGCGATTCTCGTACAATATATCAGTATTAGTTCAATGTACACACGGCTACACATCAAGCTATACATTTCCAGTTTACAATGACCTATCATTGTATGGAAATTCTATACAATGCGAGATCAGCTTATACTGGTAATGAATAGCTAGATCTGTAGCCGTGCGTACATACGGAACCCAATTACCTGCCGGGTTAAGGCCGAGTTCGTTTATTAGGTGCTATATTGTTCTTAGTTGATAATTATTTGTTTTGTTACAATTGACTCGTAATGATGGATGTTACTTGTATGATTTATTGAGGAAAAATACTATTCTAATAATGAGTTTAGATGTTATGACTTTGGTATTATTTTGGGTCATGGGCTCGATATTGTAAACTAGGATTAAAGCCATTTGACATCTCTTTAATTATAATGGTCCTTCTATAAATGCAATACTTACCTAGAAAATCCGATAATATTTTTGTAAGAACGATTAAAAAGGCGACGAATTACCGGTCGAAGACGCCTTACAAAATAAACACCGGCCATATTGGTGAAGTCCTTCAAAAAGTCAGGTGCGTACACTATGAAGTACGTCCGGCACGCAAGTCTGTCATAATGAGTATAGTACAAAAGGCAGAGATCGTACACACGCCTACATGTCAAGCTAAACAGTTCCAGTATAAGCTGATCTTGCATTGTATAGGATTTCCGTACAATCAGAGGTCAGCTCATACTGGAAATGTATATCTTGACATGTAGCCGTGTGTACCACGTCGCATTCTACATTTTTATTCAAAAGACCCTTTCAGACACCAATCTACATGGTTTTCACATGATCTGACCAAGATTATGTCTGGACTTTAAAAGAGACTGACCTCTGAGTTTATTTCGACCTTTCTTCTCAGAGTAGTCAGTTAGAAAACGCCGACCTCATTTAGTTTTTAAAACTATGATTGACCTACTTACAGAAATAAAATCATTTATCATTCATGCTTTGGAATAATGGCACTACAATCCCTGTTCAGTAGATAAGTTAACTCACCTCTGACACTGTCACTGTCAGACTGACAGTAACATAGCAACGGGAAAAAAAATTATCAGTGATAATTATTTGCATCAAGAGTGATCATTGATCACTGTGATGTAAAATCATAGGTGAAGTGACTGTGATAGGACCTTGAGTGTGAATATTAACAGTTGATTACATCGTCATAAATTCAATCAGACAGACAGAACAATAATGTAAACAAAACCTTTACCACACAAGTTCAACACATTAACACTATCGTTAAAAGTAAACATTACTGTGTTTACAACCTTGAATTTAATTAAAATCAATTTTAATTAATATCGATAATAGCATATAGTAGTAATTTAAAGTAAATTTTACACACATTGTGTAATTGAAATGTGGAAGTTTGTAATTAGCAACTGTCAGTTGTTATTATTAGGTCTTTACCTATGAAATTGCCGTTCTGCAGTACTGGCCATTTCAAATCAAAATAATTTTTGTTTGGCTAAGAATTCTAATTTCAAATTAATTTAATTTTAAAAACATGGATTTTTTTTCCAAAAGTAGTCATTTGTTTATTGATTAGTGTTACATTTTCATCGCATTTCATTTATTTTGTTACCGTTTACGTGTATTAGTCTGTAAGCTTTCTTAAAATTGTAAAAGTAAAAAAAAATTGTTTAGTAGCTACACATTCTTATAATAGGTACAGATACAAAAACTCGTGCATTTATCCCATAGAGAAAGAATTTACAGAATGTCACGTGCTAAGTAGATGCTTATTTAACATAAGTAGGTACTCGTTTTTAATTCGCCCACGTTCATACATCTGAGAGGCTAGACAAAGTAACATTCGATTAGCTATGACGCTAGCCGAAAAGCCAAAAATGTATGGGGTTGACATAAGTTATCGAAATGTCACGTGATCATGTCAATGTCACTTTGAAGCTGTAGCGATTGTAGAAATAGAATCACTCCGAAGCGAATGCCATTTGTCTAGGCCCTCTGGTCATACAGGGGCCGTACTATGACGTGAAAAAACATCATGGATCCATTGAGAAAAAAGGATGATGCTATAGGTCTTATATAGCTCCGTCTCTCTCTCACACTGGAACCGTTCAACTTATGCCCTGCTGTAAGAGCTCGTAGTAAGTAAGTAAGTAAAGGTTCCAACGTTTATTTTCGAAAAAAAAAAAAAACGAACTTTACCGAATTAAATGTGTCTGGTCTGGTCCAATAAGGGAGTGACAGAATTAGAGTCAATCTATAATAATATAGGTGGGAATATTAAATCAATTTATATTGATCGATTCGATAGTCACATTTTTTATCCGCTATATTTCGGTTTTCCCGAAGATAAACGATAGAACCCTTGAACGTTGTCGGTACCTACGTATTCATGGTATATCTATTACGGTTTCCTCCTACAGTAGCCCGCAGGTCAATTGTAACAAAACCAGTATAAGCTGGCCTCTTGTTATATTGAAGCTCCGCACTACGTCAGGCCACCTCTCGTAGTCAAAGTATAACCAGCGTCAGTAGTGTGGTAGTGAGGTCGACTGTAGGTACTACATGTATGAACGTGATGAAGATCCTTTACACAGCTGTTTTCAAAGTCCCAAACACAGTTTACACACACACTATTTGTTATAATAAATGACGTCACAAGACTGGTCCTCTCTGCTCGCTACGTAATTAATTTCCGAGAGAGCAGTGAATCAGCTCCAATGAGTCACTCGGATTTGATCTCATGTATCAAGGATTACCTAATTGTGTATCATTTTAGTATCTTATTGCCTTATACGTTTAAAGACAATAAAGTACGAAGAGATACGTTTTAGACTTTCGCTCTGGCTACACGTGCCAAATTGGAATCAAAACGTGGATTTGGCTTAGGTTGGAGGAGAAAATTGTAGGTTAAAATGCCAGGTTGCGTTTGAATGTTACCTATGTTGCCAAAAAACTGTCTGAAAGGTATCTCATAAATTGTATGGAGACCTATACAGTGGTCAGAAGCTGCTGTGACGCTAATATTACAAGTACCTATGCGTACTCATGCCTGTAACTTGCATAAAAGTATGCAAGTAGCTGACATGCCGTGTGCCATAACAACTTCTGATTGGTGAATGTAACAATGGCATGCCAGCTACTTGCATAGTTTTGTACAAGCTACAGGTATGTGTAATATGTGTATACCCCCGCCCTTAGGAATTAATTAAACGTAGACATCCGATGTATGTCAACCTAAACTATTACAAGTGTACTTCTCGAGGATGATAAATTATTGTCTCTGAGGGCGTGTTTCACCACCTACGATAAAGTTCCTATTAACTTACTTGGCAGATAATTTCATACAAAATTCTGTTCCATTTTAGAATTACTTCGGTAAGTAGTGGTTATTCGGACATCGTGAAATAGGCTCTTAGACGTGTTGGCTATCTGAAAATGACAATACGACTATCCTCATATCAAGAGGACTATCCTTGCATTGTGGTACCTAAGTAATGAAGCAAAGGACCTCGTCTAGCCTGTCTACGTAAGGAAGACAAACGTGCAGATACCGGTATTTGATCAAGAGATTACTTGTGTACATTTAAAGTTAAACTACCCGGGGCTAGTCGGCGAGAAACTTAATTATTTTCTATCCCACGGGAATCCTCCGAGCATTCGTTGTAGGGAAAGAAAAAAAAACTATTCTAATTAGCTAAATGTGTTAAGCGTAAAATTGTATTTTAGGAGGTAAGAATTATGAGAATTATGTTAATAGAACTGGTGCTCTGAGGCAGTGAGGCGGGGTCGCAAGAGAGTAGGTGATGGCCGGATGAACTGGACAGATTCCGCCAAAACTGGAAGGAGGACGCGCGGGCTCGCGAACGATGGAAGGAGTGGATGAAAGGAGTTTGACAGGGCAGGCTAAAAAAATGTATATTTTTTTCTGCATGGAATACGATTAAGTAAAGAGAAATTAATGACATTACGGTTGGAGGAGGCGACAAAATATATCTGAATTAATACGCATCCGGTTTTGAAGCGGGTGGTTAGTATTAGGTAAAGCAATTATTTCGTTTCTCTCCGTTTGTTCGTGTCACAGGGTAGTAAGCATAATCAACCTATAATGTTCCTACTGCTGGGACACAGGCCTCTTCTCTGTGAGAGGTAGTGGCCTGTAATCCAGCATGCGAGCCCAGTGCAGGTTGGTAGATGTCACATGTCTTCGAATTTTTAGTTCTAGTTTTAGAACATGCCAGTTTCTTTACAATGTTTTCCTTCACCGTTTTGAGAGCAGCGGTAATGAAATAATTAAAATAATTTACACAAAGTAAAGTTAAATTTTACTAACATAGCTATAAGTATCTACCTACTAACATAATATGGACTTTGCATAAACTACTGTGTGCTTGGTCTGAATTAAATATTTTCAATTTCAATTCAAAAAGCGCGTGCCCTAGAATTCGAACTCTTAAGTCGCGGTCGTTACTACTGGGCCACCACGGCTCTCTACTGAGAGTAGAAGCTGTTTATATAGCTAACTTTTTATATTAAATTGATCATACTCAGCTATAGCTGTGAAGAACGTTTATGCTTAATTGCACGCTTAAAATCTTTGAGATAATTCCGATCGAATCGCAGATGACTAATTCTTTTCGTATAAGTATTTCAATATTCGATTTATGTTCATACGTCAGCTAAGTAGGCAGTCGCTCCGTAAAATATTGGTATTCAGCTGCATCCGGTTAAACTGGGAAAAGACAGATGGATGGACGTCGAAATGCAATATTTTCTTGTAAACTAACATCGTGTATAACTTTAATTCTATTCTAATCTTGCCGAATTTTATATTCAAGTTATTTGTCAACAACACACACAAAACAACAACAACACACAACAACAACTGTCCAACTGTATTTTATCGTATTTCGTTTTCAAAAGAGGTAGGCTCTAGTAATCTTCTTTTCATTTTTTATCTCCCTAGGCAGGTAAAGAATACTAATAGCCTTTTTGTCGGCAAAATATCCGAATCATGCCTGGGGATTCTAAAAACATTAATGTAGTACGATAGAATTGTGCCGAAGAAAATTGTGTGAAAGAAAATAATTCTGAAATATTTTAACAATGAAGATTGACTTGATAACTAAGTTAGACCCGTTTCTTCCGACAAGAACCGTTTTCCGATTTTCTCAATTTTTTAACACTTTTCTGTATTTTTATCGATGATGGAAATGGCTCTTCTATAGGAAATTTTAACCATACATTTATACTAATAATATTCGTCTTATATAGAGGTAAAATTTGTTTCTATGTCCCCCTTCATTGTCGGCTGGCACAGTAGCGTGGGGATTGGCACAAGAAAAGAGAGGCCTATGCCCAGCAGTGGGTGAAGTCGGGCTCAATCTCTGGAACTACCAGTTGGACTTGAAAAATTATTTTTGCATTTTTTGAGGAAGTATAGGCTATTTAACATCACGCTGGCTCTTAGGAGCCGAGCAAAAAGAAAAAAAAAAGCGGTAAACGAAGTAATACGGGTGGGCGATGTAACGCGATGCAGTGGGTCGGGGAACAAGAAATTTCACACGAACGAAGTCGCGGGCAGAAGCTAGTCTTATGATATGACTATGAGTAATCGTGCATCAGATGACGACACTTCGTTTGAAATAATTAATCATCAAGATGGACTTTTTTGTTACTTTCTGTCTAAAAAGTACCAGCTGAAAGAATTTAAGTGTTCAGCAGAAAGTTCCACTCATAATAATTATCTAGTGTAAATTATCACTCATTCATTACTCATAATTATACCGATGCAATTATATAGTTACAAGGTCGAAAAACATTCTAGGTAAATACATTATAGTTCCGTCATCCATTTTCAATAGCAAAGGAAGAATTTTGATCATTTTCCATTTGATTGCGTTTGATAAGGCAAGTGTAGGACTGGAACTTTCAGCCATACATGAACAAAATACCAGCGCCTCATCCGAACATACATCAATGGAAGGCGTGTCTATCCTATCTACAGGAAACGTAATTTATTTGGAGAATAGTGGCTAATGCCAATACCAGACGCTTCTCTCGAGTGGTGCTTCATTACAAGCTTCTATTTAGTTTCACCTGTCCCGGTGTTTGTCTGTCTGTAATCTAATCTTCCAAGTTAAATTTGACCCACTTCCCGGTTTCCGATTGAGTTGAAATTTTATTTATGTTAATCGGTTGACAATAGAATATTTTATCATAATCATTTTATTATTATTATTATTTTTTTTTGTCTTTGGTTTATCTCGGGACCCTGGGGTCCCGGACCTTTGGAAGGCGTACGAGGGGCCGAAGCCAACTCGCAGAGGCCCCTTAGACAATTTCAAATGACGAGGTGGCACCAGCCGACGATTATCCCTGTATGCACCAAAGTGCACCCAAGGACAACCCCCGGTTGGTGCAGGACTATTGCAGCACATGGAAACAAAACACATTGGGCCTATGGGTTTGGGTGGCTACATGGATTGGGTACCTTGAACTATGGAAGAACTATGTCCCCTGCCTGACCAATGTTATATAATATACACAGATAAATTGGCAGGGGATGACTTGCACACTCAATAATGGGCCCCCGGAAACGGTCGCTAGCACATAGTGACGTAGCGACAAGGAGCAACATGTCCTGAGGTGCTTGAGGAGTGGAGAGGTATTCCACGGCTCTCAGAACAATCCCAGAGCCCGGAAGATGGTCAAGATCCCTACAAGCACTTACTGGAATACTTCCTTCCTCCGAGCACGTTTGCTCTTGCGAATCTCCACTCAAGCCGGCCAATAAAGGCAAGAATGAGGTGGGAGCTCTGTTCCCGTCAGTGTTCACTCCAGCCGGCCAATAAAGGCAAGTCAGAGGTGAAGAACTAGACTTCTCCCGGGAAATAGGGTCCGTGGGGTCGCTACTGCCCAACAGCTCGCCACATGCTGCCCTGCGGGTTCACGTATCTCTCTTGGTCTGGCTCCTCACCCTAGACCTGTTTCGGCAAAGTAAACTCCACCGGCACAGACCCAGAGTTCGGAGCGCGCAAGCCCCACCACGACGTCAACGTAGAGATACGGCGGTGGGGTTATTATTATTATTATTTTATATTTTATTATTTTTATTTTATTACTGACCTCTCATTGTAAGGAAATCCTATACAATGAGAGATCAGCTTATACTGGAACTGTATAGCTTGATTTGTAGCCGTGCGTACAGAGATTTCATAGAAATACTTACGGAAATTCTTTGTTTGTTGTCAATGGCCGCCTTGATCGTTTCTTAGAAAATAATTATGGTGCTGGCTTTACAAATCTATCTATCTATAATCCTATATCTATAAAAATCAAGTGCCGTGCATTAATCTCGCAAAAACTCGAAAATGGCTCGACTGATTGATTTTTTTTTTTTTTGTTTTGCTCCCCTTATTACTGGGGTGGTTTAGGAAAAAAGAAAAGCAGCTAAAGGAACAGCCGAAAAATCGAAATTGAAATTTCGACACGACAACGTCTGACGTGTCAGCTAGTATAATTATAATAAATCAATCTGCCTAGCCTTTTCCCAACCATGTTGGGGTCGGTTTCCAGTCTAACCGGATGCAGCTGAATACCATTATTTTACATGGAGCGACTGCCTATCTGACCTCTACAACCCATTAATTGGGTAATACGATACCCCTTGGTAAGGCTGATTGTCAGACTTTCGGGCTTCTGACGACCCGTAACGACTGTCAAAGATCCACGAATGACAGCCGGGACCAACGACTTAACGTGCTTTCCGAGGCACGGAGGAGTCTCGGTATGTAAAGATGGTCACCCATCCACGGACCGATCCCGGCAAGCGTAGCTTAACCTGATGGATCGACCTGTGCGGCTGTTATTACTTAGCCACGAGCTCCTCTAGTATAATTATAATAGCTGTCCATTAATACTAGTAAACTCAATGGCTTTGGAGAAATACCAAGATATTTGTGGATGGATCAGACGGATGAGATGTTGTCCATCTAGTTAGTCCAACCGCCTTTTAAAGAGGAAATTGGTACAGTCCAGGAAAGAAAAGGTCCAAACGATTCGGAAGTGTCTGATCCCAAAGCAAGGAATATAAGGACTAAGAGCTCCCGCAGACAGGCGCGACGTGACTAGTATACCGGCCGGCACATAACTTGGCAAGAATTGTTAGATAAGAATTTGGTTTCATTAACTTTCTTCTTAACAGACATGTTTAAAAATAAATGATATCAATAACCATAGAATAATGGCAAGCAACAAAAGTAAAAAAAAAAACTTGAAGCACTAAGTGTACATCCGCAAACTTACTCCCACTATGCCAAAACCTTGCCAAGTTACGTGCCGGCGACTATCGCGTCGCGTCTGTCTGCGGGAGCCTTAAAGATGGACATCCTTCAACTAGCAGGGGAGTATTAATTAAAAACGATAATACAAACGTCGCATGTCGGTTTTGAGTATGAATGTGGGTGGGTGGCTATAAGAGTAGGGGAAGACCAAAGAAACTATGGATGGACTGTGTGAAAAATAATACAGCTAGAAAGGGGGTGACCACCAGATGGCGACTAATAGAGAAAAGTATGGAAGAAAAAGAAATGTTGCGCCGACCCCAAATGAATTGGGATGAGGACAATGAGAATGATGATAATGAATACAAACGTCGCATCTTCGGGCTCCATGAAATAATATAGGTACAGTTAGCAACAGAAGTCGGTTAACTCTGCTACTTTTTGACATCATCTAAATGAACACCAAATGATATGACAACCTGCTTTATAGGATCTGGTCCGATTTTAATGAAGTATTTTTCTCAATAATTAAGATTTAGAAAACTCAACTGTTAATCGACTTTTGTTGCTAACTGAGAAAACTTTTTATGGAGCTATAAACTCAGACTAAATAAAAATTAAGACATAGCGCTCGCTGTCAACAGCGACGTGAGGCCGCACGTTTCGGCTTTCGTAAATATGTGTGCATGTAATGAGATGTAGTTGGTTGGTGGAAATGTGTGGTGTGTGGTGTATGCACAGTGCAAGGTGTAGTTTTACGCATGCTTCACTGTATTGTTCGCAGCGCTATGTCTGGGTTTTTTATTTAGGCTGAGGACCTAAATCCTCAAGATACGGTTCCAATGGACCGTAAAACTGAAAGTATCGGCCTTCGAGCAATTTGTAAGTTATGTTTACCGGGGACATTCGACTGCAGGCTATATTTAAACTGAATTACCTACTAGGCAGGGCTATGATTAAACGTATTTTGTTTTTTACCATATCTGGTAACACTCGAAATTAAATACATCAATTTCCTGCGAAATTGTTTTGAAATACCCAAGGTAATTAGTCTGCTGGCAAATAAGATTTTAAGAGTAATTATGTGAGTATGCGTCAATAAGATTATACTTTACTTAACATATAATAAAATCGGCCTCGATCTGCCTAGTCTTTTCCCAACTATGTTGGGGTCGGCTTCCAGTCTAACCGGATGCAGCTGAATAACAATACTTTATATGGAGCGACTGCCTTTCTGACCTCCACAACCCAATTGCTGGGTAATACGATACCCCTTGGTAAGACTGGTTGTCAGACTTTCGGTCTTTTGATGACCCGTAACGACTGTCAAAGATCCACGAATGACATCCGGGACCCGAGGCACGCAGGAGTCTCGGTACGTAAAGATGTTCACCCATCCACGGACCAACCCCGGTAAGCGTAGCTTAACCTGATGGATCGACCCGTGCGGCTGTTATTACTTAGCCATGAGCTCCTCAATATACATTATAAAACAACATCGAGAACGGGTCTTCTCGTAACATTCCTTTTTACGAGGTAAACAGGTCCCTAGTTGTTTCCCGACGTTTCGACCGCCTTGCAGCGATCGTGGACGGGAGGACTGATGATAGCTCAGAAAAAAAAAACTCCTCAATACATACAATAATCAGATTATAATGTTCCCACTGCTGGGACGCAGGCCTCCTCTGTGGGAGAGGGAGTCGACTGTAATCCACCACGTGGGCCCAATGCAAGTTGGTAGATGTCACATGACTGTCTGATTATACCAACTTATAATTACTTACTATTTACTTTTCAAATGTCTCGCTGGTGGTGGCATGTGTGTTGGATCATTAAGTTCCCTTCAAAATGGTTGAGCTAATTGGTGCTGATCCATGCGTCATGTTCGTGAACGGGCGCCGTCAGTTGGGACTGGTCGTCTCTTAGCTGCCATGGCTTATTTTTTAATTTTAATATTTAATTTAGTTGTTTTAGTTTTTATCTTTTTATTAAGGACGCTTTTTAACGTGCACGTCTTTCTACATTGTTCTCACATGTATATTTTCAACATGAACGATGTAACCAATATTTTGTAAAAATATTATGATTTAAAAGAGTGTCCGTGGAGTTTCTTGCCCGTTCTTCTACATAGGGATCTACTACGCTTTGGAATGGGCAACTATTAGCTTCAATCTTTCTGACTGACCGACCCATTGACAATTCAAAAGTGCCTGTAATTGGTTTATTTGAAATAAATGCTTTGAGTTTGAGTTTGAGTTTGA
Source organism: Cosmia pyralina (assembly GCA_946251885.1). Classification (NCBI taxonomy): domain Eukaryota; kingdom Metazoa; phylum Arthropoda; class Insecta; order Lepidoptera; family Noctuidae; genus Cosmia; species Cosmia pyralina. Next base: position 25,993,307 of record OX276343.1, read on the forward strand.
CTTTACTTTTACTTTTGTGATTATCTTTGCGGGACGCTAATTTTAAAATCATGATTGTTTTTCGTCAAAAATATTTATTTAAAAGTATGTAATATGGTGAGTTAGATAACCTCTTGAATACAAGACCGTTTGTCCAAAAACCAACATATCATGGAAATCCAAACTCTTACAAGGAAAAGGAATATTTTCCCAAAAGATTACATAAGTATTGGAACTTTCACAGACTCATCTCTCTTTCATGAGAGCAACGAGCCCTAAAAAGATATTTGAATTTTATATGTATGCCTTCGAGGATTACCTCCACGTTTTTCACAGTATATAGAAATTATTATAGGTAGGTACTTACCTATAATAATTTTGTACAGTAGGTGTCTTAAATCTTGGGAATCTTTATCCAGTCAAGCGGATACCTAATTCTGGATTTCCGGATCAGTTATTCGAAATATCTGGTGAAATGTGGGTGTACCTACTACAGGGTCACCTCTGCCTAATCCTTCAAGGATTTCAGGCGTGGTGTTATGTTTATGTGTTATACAGAAACACAAGTAATATTCTGATATATTAATTAATACGTTTTTGCTGACAACGATGATGAATAAAATGTTAGAGCTCATGGCTAAGTTACGAGTATAACAGCCGCACGGGTCGATCCATCAGGTTAAGCTACGCTTGCCGGGATTGGTCCGTGCGTGGATATCTTTACATACCGAGACTCCTCCGTGCCTCGGAAAGCACGTTAAGCCATCAGGTCCCGGCTGTCATTCGTGGGGATCTTTGGCAGTCGTTACGGGTCGGCAGAAGCCCGAAAGTCTGACAACCAGTCTTATCAAGGGGTATTACCCTGTTACTGGGTTGTGAAGGTCAGATAGGCAGTGGCTCCATATAAAATACTGGTATTCAGCTGCATCCGGTTACACCGGAAGCCGCCCTCAACATAGTTGGGAAATTGTTAGGCAGATTGATTAATAGATCGTATAATACGCCTTCTGACAACGAAGCCACGTGAGAAGTTTTTAACAGTGAACCAGACCTTCCCCTTCCAGATCAGCCGACCTATTCTGTAACAATCTCATCGTGAAATGAAAGGTGAAGTGAGCTTGAAGTGAGCTGTCAATAGTATCAACCCCTAGCATCAGGTGGAATGATAGCTTAATTCACCTAAGTTTTCACGGTAAGACTTTTACAGAATAGACCGGCTGGATACGTCAAAGAAATAAGAATACTCGTTAAGTTTTCGCACGACCACGTGGTCTACTAACGTCATCATTACTCTCTCACGTTTTCTTATCTATCGGATATTGTTAGAGACTGAAAACGATATAATATATCGATATACTTAGCCGCTGGAAAAGGATTGCGTAAATCCGGCTTAGATACAGGTTTGAAAAAGATAGAATCTAGATAAGTCCGGGTTAGACAGCATACAGGAAACATGGCTTAAACAGGATGTTTGCCGTCATTCAGATCTGTATTGCGGAGGTTGAAAAACATAACTTATCTGCAACAGCTTAAGCTTTGGCAGGGCTAGAATATTTTAATATTGTTAGGCAATTTAGGTATACGCTATTATAATTTCGGTATGAGAGAAAATGAGGTTTCCGCGATCCAATTATCTCCTTCATAATAGTCTATTCAATTTTAATAACCAACGATATTAACCTACATCCAAAATTGGTACTTGAATCATACGAATCGTTAATACAGTTTGCTCGATATTTTCAAGTGAATGGCTTTACTCTATGGAGAATTCTTTTTTTGTCCACAAAGGGCCTCTCCTAACTGCGTAATGGTTTTCCGGCTTCTACAATAGAGGGATCTGACGTAATCGTATTTTCGATAAATGTTTCCGTTCCCTTGGTATTTTTTGTCTCAATAATTGCTATCTTTTTGGCATCATTGTCAAAGGGCACAATATTTTTTTCTACCTAAGTTTTATAGTACAGTAGTTTATAGTACAGTATAGCTCGAACATTTTGGAAACTTGTGTTTTTGAACCACCTGCCAGAGATTATTGCATATCATTATTATGAATTCATTTTTTACTTTCTCTCATTCTTTGGACTAATTCATACGAAGAAAGTGAAGTTATGCATTTAATTGCAGACCGCAATGTACTCCTCAATTCACTGGGCTACTTAAGCCCTTTCATCGTATGCCTTCGACACAGTGACCTTGATCTGAAACACAAGTATTTTATTTAAAATTATATTGCCACTGCATTGTTACCTACAGTTAGTTTTGACTCCACAATGTGTGGTCACGACTGCTCCTATTGCAACCAGCTATCGCATGACGGCACAACTACAATACTGACTTGACGAGAACAAACAACTTTTCAATCTGCCTCTCAAACAACTAGCCATAGAATTGTCGACTCTATTCTGTTACCAGCAAAGTTTGATAGGATTAATTCTGTGTGCAAACGTAAGTTGGCAAGGGAAGTTCCTCCGTAGCAGTTGAGGGAGCGGTGTCTATGACAGCTTCAAGAACATCCATTGTGTTAAACATAATAATGGTCAGTTAGTTTTGACATGATCGTTAATGTGTATAGGTTGACGCAAACAGTGTAATAGGCCATAACATATACCGCGTCTAGTATAATTTGGCATATAGCGAAACAAAGACTTTTGTTAGTAGAAGTGGCATTAGAATGTGCAAGCAGTGCTTCTATGGAATATCAAGATTATGTGGAACCGTTCTGGTCATGTTTGATTTCCGAAATGATTTTGTGAATTAAAAACGTTTTTTCTGGTACAATTATTACGGTTAGCACAAACTGATAAAACAATAGATCTATTGTCACAAAAGTACTGTTACTGGGCTTTTCAATTTTGTGAACTAGAATCAAAACCCTGTCTTTGTTTGATATACATTTAGCTGTCACAGAAAGGGGTTCTCATTTACTTTATTCAGTTAGTATGTCAAATAGAAAAGCATAAGTCAAGGTACAAATAATTTGCACGAGGATACATATACATATATTTTGCGTAAATTTACTTTTAAATCATTTCTAACAGTTTATATACTTGAATGATGAGCAGTATTTTCAATCACTCTATGTACCGTCATCTTCATTCACGGATTTAAATCAATGCCTTCGTTATTTGTATTGTTATTAGATACTGTTGCTACAATGGCTTCATTTTCAACTTTTCCATATTCAATTCTTTCTTCTACTCCTTTATCATATAAACAGCAAGATATATGCTAAAATAAACCTCAATTGTTGACACAAACGCCTACGGGTGTGTCTCGATGACACACAATGATGTAACTTGTCGGATTGTCGGTCACGTCACTAAGTTTACTGTTAGGACTAAATTACTTTTTACATCGGCGGAATTTTTGCGTAAAACTCTGCATTCAAGTCGTGTTTAAACGTGACTAGTGTTCGAATGTGCCGTGTTTTGCTCTTTTCTTGTTCTTGTGAGTCATTGTCAAGTAGCTAGATTTAGTTCTGCATGGGGTGAGCTAAGAATACGTGAAGCTGTGTCATCGTCTTTGCAGTGAGCACTTAAAAAAGCATTGGGTAAAGGATGTAACATTGGGAATTGTAGGATGTGTGTGAGTCAGAATAACCGATGTGGAGGAAAGTATTTTAGTAGATTGGATGCAAAATCAAAATATATTTATCATTATGACAAACCAGAGACAATGCACTGCGATTCGGTGAGCTGAATAGTTCATGGAGTTCTATACCAAACACATTAACATTGCCATTTAGATAGATCACTAAAATGTTGGCAAACTTTAATTACCTTTTCTCAATTGAAAGTAACACTTTACACCTTGCTTTCGGTACTTGGACACGAAACACATTACCCTCCTTTTACGTCAAAGTGGAGTAACAACAAACGATAGTAAGATAGTTTGCGTGTTCACTACCAATTCATACGAATCGCGTGCACAGAAATATAAAGTAGTATGAAGACAACCGTACGTGCTATCGACCCTGATCGTACGGGAACGGTGAGCGTAGTATGTGCGTCATTTAAACTACGACGACATCCAGTAACCCCTTTGGTTACGTTACACGAACAAATTAAGGTGCAATCTATGAAGCTATGATTTATATAGGGGACCAACATACACAAGCGGGTTGTACATAATAAGAATTATTGCTAAATTATATACTGCAGTTATGCTAATTGACATGATCAATTATCAGAAATTGTTGTTGATACTGCTTAGGCGTCGACTCATGTATTTCCGTTCCACGGAGATGCAGTTCCATTTATACACATCGTTGTATAAATGGAAAGTAGCGTGTATTTTACCCTCCACGGGAAGGTTGTATACTCTACAATGTGTACCTACAAAACACCAATTAGCATTACTATCGAAATCAGTAAATGCTACAAGGGAATATTGAATGACAAGACACACGCTCGCCAAGCACGTTTTGAAACCAGCATTTCTTATTTTTCTAATTACACGAGCCCATTTTAAAATAACATTATTAAGAAATATTATCTCAATAAACTCTCATTAAAATCTTTTAAAAGGTGGAACTTAATATTTCAGATCCATCATTTTCCGCCTCCTAATTTGGAAAGCGCGAAGTAATTAAGGCACCATTTTTTCAGGGCTCACATTCATTAATGCTGTGTCAACGAGCAAAGTTCTTTAAGCTGATGCAGAGTACTCAGCTTACCCTCTTATTAAATGTTTGACCTAGATTTGGCGATGGTTCCTCAAAGGCGTATATTTGAATTCAGGTAAGTGTGAATGAAGGTGCTCTTGAAGCAAAAGCAATTAAAATTGAAGTGAAGTAAACGAAGGTGGTTTTGTCCGGAGAACTTCCGCTCGAGTCCTTATACTTGGTTAGTGCAAATATTGAAGCAGCTTCTTTACTTTTATCAGCGTTTCCTTTAGGTGTTGCTTTTAAGGCTTCCATAATATTTATCACATGCTACTTCATGCAGTAGTTCAAAGATGTCGTCTAACAATAATGCACGTTTTCACTAACACTACGCGACACTAAAAGTAATGCTTAATAAAAGCGCGTTGTTGGTATTTCAACTGTCGGCGTTGACCCGAGCGTTGAAAATCTAACATTAGGCAATATGTACATTTAGGTGACCCGTTGTTATCGCTCACATTCTTGCGCAATCTCTGCGTTGGACTCATTGATTTTAGTAAATATATCAATGGTTGGACTGCTGAAACCGTTGCTTAGTAGTTAGACTATGGTTCTTTATGTAGTGGTTCAGGTCTACATACTTACCGTCCGTCCTTCAATCCTAGAGTATGCAAAGTAATTAAGGCGCTATTTTTTCAGGTCTGCCATTAATTAAACTCGGTATTCTTTGCCGAGCCTCGTGCAAATTGCCTTTTATATACCCTCACATGGTTGACCTACATACGTCAAATGCTTTCTATGGACGTTGGCTTAGTGTCAATGGTTTAATTTTGAAGTGTGCTTGACAGGAAGCCATATATGGGAGGATGAAGTTTGAGTAGCGGAAACATTTGATTATAGCTTTGTGTCAAACTGTTCATATTTGGGAACGGTTAACAAGCATAGGTATAGTTTTTCAAAGTTGGTGTGAATGTGTGCTTGTATTACGCAACAGACGCTTAACAACATACTACATATTAGATGGGACTGGTCTGCCTATAAATTGGTTTGCACAATAGTTCATCTACAATACAAAATATACATCACTGTTATTCCAGACCTCATCGCTCATAGATGTCAAAAGCCTTAGATGAATCCGAAACACATTTCCAAATAATAAATCACAAAAACTAATTAAGTCTAACATGAAAACAAATTACATAGAAAACTCACAGAAAAACTAACACAGGGTGTAATCTTTTGTAATTTAATTACAAGTTCTGCTAAACGCAATCTTAAATCAAAATTAATCGCCACGTTTTTTTACTAGTTCGACTTCAAATTTAATAGAAGTAATATTTCTGCTCTGCCAAACACCAATTTGATTGATGACTTGCTAACCTAACAGTGTGTTAATTAAGAAATAGAATCTCGTAAAGATTTTTCAGGTATTTGTAATACTGAACAGATCGCTGTGTGTGAATTTTATTTATGTTCTGGTAAACTGAGTGATTATGAGTTTTTATACCACTGTAATGTATCTATATCTGTAATGTATCTATTTCAGTCTTTGAAGGTTCTTGTAAAGTCGGCTTGCAAAGTAAAAAATACACTTTCAGCAGATTTTAGTTCAACGGATTAAACGTCGGTACCTAAAAATGCTGTTTATATCTTTACCGAAAAGAATAACCTCCTTTGTACCTCTTATCTATATCTATACAAGTATTATAAAGAGAGAGAGCGAATTTTCTGAGTTTGTGTATAATGTGGAGGGCAATCTTCGGAACCACAGCTCCTATTTGAAAATTTTTCCACCATTTGAAAGGTACTTTATTCCAGATGGAGGACATAGGCTGTATATTATGTAAATTTATAAATTTATACAAAAGTAAGGATCGTAGCAGGTGTCATTCTGTAGTTTTTGCCTACCCCCATGGGAAGGCCTGAGTACCTATATGTATGTAGATACTTATGTGTGTATACGAAAAGAAGTACGTAATAACACTAATCACAATCAGTAATCAGATTCTATCTTGCATTCATGCAAGCCTAGTACTTTTTGTTAGGTTACTTCTCAGAACTTGTGCACAACGTGTTGTGTACAGAATACCGTCTACACATTTTGCACCCGCGCAAAGCCAGGGCAAGTCACTAGTGTTGCAATACGTGCAATAAATAAAACCAACCAAGCCAACTCAGCATTTAACGTTTTCTTGTTTGCTGTTTCAGCTCATTCATTTCCGAAAACAGCTATTTGAACTAATAGCGCCTAAAATACAACTGATTTGCTATGTTGATAACGTTCAAGGCCAATGTATTCTCGTATCTAAAAATAAATCATTCATAGGGGATTAGTCCTGACCTTAGTCAAGGTTTCTACGCGCTGATACTTAAAACTCAACCTAGTTAAAGGTCGCCTTGTTTAGACAAAGGTGATCGTCGTCAGCCCAGACAATTTTTGATAATCTACCAATACGTGGCATGGCAGACTTTGATTCTAAGTATTTCGTAGTATTTTGGTTTCGTTAAAACTTTGTCAATTTTAAAGATAGGCAGGATTATATCTTTGCCCGCGTCGTGGTCACGTATTTCAACTTCAACTGTTTCAATATCAATATCATTATCGGCCGATTCTTAACCATCATCTCGACCAACTAGGTTCCTTTGTGACTGACTGATTTCTTAAAAATTAAAAAGTGACTGTAAATGGTTTAATTTAAATAAATGCTTTGATTTGAGTTTTATGTTAGTCGTATGTCTTTGTATCTTTAAGTTAATAGAAATAGCCGTTTTTGAAGTTGATAACTGTTCCAGAGTGAGCGACAGTAGGTAACATAACATCCAAATTATTTGCACGGGAATGAACACTGTCAAAATAACCAATCACGACGAGTGTATTAATATTTATAAGTAGCATAACATGTGATTCTTCAGTTTCCGTGTTATTGCTTGTTACCACAAACATGTAACAGGACTGGATGTATAAAATATTGTTGTATTTTATATGTTCAGAAGCAATGCTTGTTTCCTCTCGTAATAACCGATATCCCTAGGGTCTTCCGTGGTGTCTGCTCGGGATGATACACCGTCTTCTACGTCTATGGAATCTTTAGTATTTGCATGATCAGTAGTTTCGTGTGTTCGGTTTTTACCAAGAATATCTTGTTTCTATTTTGCTCTTATGTAAACACACAGAACTCAAAAGTGCCACTTTAATCTTTCTCGGCTCTCACTTGACTTGAAAGATGAAGTGACGTTTCTCTGAGAGAGCACACAGTTTTAGTGGAACAACCAGATTATCTGACTTATTATTTTGTGCCTTCTTACTTTAAGGTTGGGTCTATATTATTATTGTGAGGCTTTCCACAATGCAGTAAGTCTTGGTTACCCCTGGTACTCAAGAAACACTTAGACTAGGTAGAACCAATTTTGCAGTAACGACACCAGAGGCAATTCCCGGGTTTTTAAGAACGTTCGAATTCAAAATTAGGAAATTAGAGGTATTTTTGACAGGTTGAGACGCAAGAGTCTCAAACCTGTCAAAAATACCTATCTAATTTCCTTAAATTTTTGACATTGATTGTCGCTGAGATGAGATTGCGATTAGATTTTGAACGTCTTTAATTACGGGAATTGGCCTTCTGATTGGTATCGCTTAAAGATTTTGCTCATTGCCCTAAACCATTTCTCGCACGTTCTTATATTAGGGTCAGTTTCCACCAAACGGAAAAATCGTCACGGATGCTCGAGCACTTTTTAAACTGTACTGAATAAGTAACTGTATCAATATTGACTTTAAGTATAATATTCGACGTAGACATCAAGCGTTTATCAAGCGTAAGAATATTGTGTTGTGTGACACTGGCATACGTAACACAATATCGTTTTAAACGCGTTGCGAACACGCAACGTTTGTCAGTGTTGTCAATTACAAAACGCCCGAGTGAACACACCGTAGTTTTGACAGCAATATAAATACTGACGTTAGAACAAAACAATTAGAAATTGTTTACGTTGAATTTTGAAGCTTACTAATAATAATTACACCCGTAAAAAAAGAATTTCATTGTTAAGTTTATGTTATGCTTTCGTAGGCGCTATTATTTTGGCTGACTGTTTACTGGTTACGAAGTTTGCTGTTGCCTTAGAATTAGACAGTGAAACCTTCATATTTCTTCAATCATTTGTTTGAACATCGATCCTTACACAGAAGAAGTTTAAGACAAATATACATTCACAGTTGTCCCAACATAGCGAATGGAGGTGCTAAGTTAATATTTAACGTTCAATAAAAACTCGTGAACTAATTTAAAGTAATTTGCATTGAAAATCCTCAAGCAGAGTCGTTAAGACGACATAGTGTGGCGATAATAAGTGAATTGATGCATCGTCGGTTCGTTTTAATTAAGATCGTGATACTCGTGTGAAATTCCCTGAGACAGTGAGCCTTTTTTTTTTGATGAAATTAAAGAAAAACATTTATAAATAAAAGAAGACTATTCACTAGATATTTTCATTAAACAAGATGCAGGAAAAATGATAATGATCTTACCCATTTTAGAAATAGGCAGCCATGTTAAACAAAATTCAAGTATAATTTTACTAAAAATCAATGCTGCTCGTTTACCAAAAACAAGCAAAACAAGCCAGGGATCCTGTTTCTACCCATACCCAAGCCAGATTTCTACACCACACAATTTATTTGACCGCGGGATCAATGCTATTCAAAGGTCACACAGGGGACATGGCAACAAGAAGTTTTATAACCAAACCATTGGAAAACGAATCAAAAGGCAGACTCTTCGAACCAACTGTCTTGAATGTTACCCAGTAACAAGAGTCCCCAAGGACCGATTGAAGCGAAAATATTTTACACAAGCTCCTTGAAAACTTTCTTGGAGACAACTTTGGATAGCAAAGGAATAAAGCTCTATTGACATGCAAAGTTGTATATTGTGGAGGCTATTTTCATTTGAAAGCAGGCTTTGAAAATAGCACTCGAATTGAAAATTGTGTGCTTTAAATTTTAAAGAGCTAGTCCGTATAGGCTGGAAATATATAGACCTGATAGTAAATTCAACGCTGTAGCTGTAGCCGTAATAAAATAGTTAATAGATAATTTGAAAATAATAGGTTAATTAGTATCATAAGTAATCATAACTATTTATCTAACCTATGATTATGCTATCGCACCATGTAATTCGTTCTACTGAATTTTCAATATACCACTTGTACTTACCCAACACAATTAGAGGTATTAATATAATGGGTGGTAATTATGACAGTAACTAAGAACTTATGAATGATTGGTGTAGAGATTAGGCATTGCGTGGATTGTAAGGTTGTATGTAAAGACCAAGTTTCTTTATGATAAACCTAAGATTGAGTTCGTTGATTGTAGTGAAAGAATAGTAGTATCGAGTTTATATCAAACGGGACATATGAGGGGAAAGAAGGAGCAAGACTGGGGAAATGGCGACAGCTCGAGAAGGCACCAGTGGGGTCCCTTAGGATAACACAACCACATTGAAGGGAAATATCATAGTAAAGAAATAGAAGAAAGTCCTGAAACGGGACGAAGAATCCAAGAAGCATAAATTCAGCTAACAATTTAGTCATAATTGAAGATGTGCCTGGACTCTACCGCACAGATTATAACTTATGGGTACCTTTATTACTTAGCTAAGTTTAAGTGATAATACAACATGCTGCCAAGCACGGACTGCCATTTGAGCGAGGTCCTAAAATTCACGACGAGTTACGCAAAGCGTAGGCGCACTAATACGTAAACTTTAATCCATAAAATACTGTTTGACGGTGGAAACAGTCACAACTTTAGGGTTTGATATGCATTAATTAGAGCCAGGGACTGGTAGGCATTCGTATGTACCCTGAAGTAGGTACATATCGTTATTTTTAAAGGTCATGGCCGTTGTTTTAGCCCGGTAGCCAGCTATACATATTGTAAAGCGTTGAGAGCTAAAAGCCATTATCTGTGGTCAGGTGGCACGAAGAGCTTTAGTTTACTGCAAAGGTTTTTTTTATATGTATAGGTATGAACGGTATTACAAGTATCTGAACGCTTTGGTTAAGTAGCATGGAAGTTTTTTTTGGTATTGCAAAAATATTTTTATATAATAGGTATTGAATAACTGTGAACCTGAACAGTAAAGGGACAACTAGAAAACTTTGAATCATAATAGAGCCTGACACTGCGTCCGACCTTAATGACCGAGTGTTCCACTTTAAAATCTTTGTGATTTTTTTTATTAAGTTGCAGCACAAATGGCTCGAACCGGTGTCACAATTTCGTGTCACAGTCTCTAAATGAAAGTCATTAATGATTTATGATTAATCGTCCAGCGAAAATATAAACTTGTGAAACCTCAAGCGCCTACGTTCAAAACCAAATATATGGTAATTTAGCTTAGAGTAGGAACCAAACATTCGTATGGTGACTAATACATAATCAGCCACAGCCAAGGGACAGTCATAGTCAGTCGAACATCGCACAAAAATACAAACAAGAAGGTTTAACCAAAAACTGCTAACAAGTACAAGGTAACTAAACTTTTACCTGTCCAGATAACAATAGTTGACATTGAGTCACAACAGACGTTATCGAAGGAAATCGTTTGTCCCACCCTTGAATTTTAAGGTATTATTCGTGAAAACAATTGTGTAATATGTGTCGGAAGACAGGTGTTATTTAATTTGTGTGTCAGCTGGCCTTAGTTCTAAGAATTAGAAGTTGTGTGTGACTTAGTTAGAAAAGGATAATGTTATAACGTGGTAAGAGCGATGCATTCATTGGCACTGTGTTTAATGTGTCATGCTCACTGATCGTGATCTAGTTGCGAAGTGCGATGACTTTAGGCATTGCTCCCGATTTGGAGAAGGCTAAACACAGAAGTGGAGATACTATGATCAGAGAGGTAACACTAAGGAGTGTTTCAGTTTAACGCAGATGTAGTAACGACGGCAGAAAAAATGCCGCAAAACTGGATTACAAAAGAATTTTTAAATGATCCCAAAAGAATAAGACGGTAAACGCTCAACATTAACATAACAATTAAAGAACAGAAACCGTTTAAACTTAATGGAGCATCCAATTTAACATTCTTTTGTAATTTTTATTTTCAAAGGTTTCCAAATGAGAAGTTTTGTACGATATCATCGTTTTGGACGACTTATTCAATGAGCGCTATTAATGTCATTGACTCCGCGAAATGAATGAGCAGTGCGTTGAACCGGGTGCGTAGGAGTCGATACGAAATTATCGTGTGTTCGGATTTGTTAGGATAATTAGTTCCCTATTTAAATTGCTGCGGTTATGTCAATGCTTGTTTGTTCATAGTAGGAAATGTTGTCAATTTAGTAGTCGATGTGAGCAATGTTCCACTTTGAAGTACTTTGCACTATTTACACGATTAGCTTAGTTACCATACAAGCCACGTTGGAGAAACCTGTTTTGAGAAAGAATACAAATGTTAACGTGGTGCGTTGATACAGTGCCACTTTATTTTAGTATAATCGAATGCGTTACTTTCTGGTAAAGGTAAGGTCTCTTGGAGAGTGTCAAATTAAAATAAAAGAAAAATTGACAATGCAGTGAGTAAACAACTGGAGGTCATCAGCATCTCAGTAATTCTTTATTTTTATGATTAAGCAACTACAATTGCGTGGACTTCTTAGGTAGGCCATAGATATAGGTATATTGTATGGGGTTTGATAAGAAGAACGTGGTATTACATGATAATGTAACGGCACGGGGAGAGTGAAAAAAAGCAAATTGCGCCGATCAAAAAATATATAGATGTAAAATATGATACAAATAGTATACAAAGATCAAAGGAGTTATTGACTCAGTATGCAGTCACTTTTAATCAACCCAGACTTATTAACTTCACTAATACGCCTTCAGCTATAAACCTAACAAAAGCGAAGCGCTTTACAGCGATAAGCTTTACAAAATTATCTATAACGTAATCAGTATAATATACGAGTCATTGTTCCAAGCTGAAGCCAACGTATAATTAAGTTTAAACAGGCAGTTAATCAATTTAATCTTTGTATTGTTAGCAATGAAGTATATATATGTCGAAAATTGATAAGCTTGCCTAAAATTTAAAGGACATAATCATTTAGAAGAGCATAAAGTACCCGAAGGGGTTGTAGAGGTATATCAGCGCGTGTGTATGTATGTTTGCATATATTAGGATTGTTTACGGATCGTTTATTTGTAACTGCGTTAGTTAGATCTAAGATTTGTGATTGCTTTTCAATTTCTCCTCAAATGATTCTATAAGAAGAAGATTCTAAATTAGATTGGCAGTTATACCCGCCTCAATAGGTACACATGTTGACTAACAAACAATCAGCTCTATTGCATATAAGTTACGAAACATTTAATTAATTCATACATCTGGTAGCTACACACAGTGCTTACTAAAAATAATCTACATAGCAGAATGCATTTTAGTTTACAGTTTCACACTAGTTTGAATTTAAGTATAAATATATATATGCGCTGTTTTAACACTCAACACATAGGCACTAAAACCCCGCATTTTATTGCGCATTTTCTTAGCATTGAAAATGCGCAGTTACGAAGGTAAAAAAAAAAAACATAAATATAGATCTATAATCCATTCATAAAAAATAATGATATGAAACTATTGCTTTTGAAAAAAAACAAGTATTCAATAACAGTACTTTATACTACAATCATATACTGAATACAATGCGAGTTAAAAAAAAAAAACAATCAATTTGTTCCTAATTGTTTCAATAACAAACAGTTTGGAACGAAACCAAACAAAAAGCCGTATAAGTATAATCTTCTTTAGCCAAACCAATTTCAGAATCATCCAGTTCAAACATAACAATATTAAAAATGTATATGGGGCACTAACCAATAACTCAAACCACAAACAAACACATAAAGAAAATAAAAGCAAAATTAAAAGCCAATTAATCAATTCAGGCCATCTCATTGATCATAATACATTTATTTAATTATGAATCAATGGACGAGACAGTATTAGAAGTAGACGAAAGACTAACATTTATGGGAAATTGAAAGAAAACAACTAAAAGTAGAAGGGGAACTGATTGTATTTATAACGACTATCAAATCTAGTCCTAACGAGGAACACCTAATGAGTTTTTCCTTCACATTTTACTTTCAAAACTTCCCCAGAAAATATTTCAATAACCCATCTCCTTTGGACATGGAAGTTTACAGATAAGTAATTTTAAAACTCCCTTAAGTTCTTCAACTAAAGAACTTCATTAAACTACTTTTAAGTAGCAAGTTAAAGTGGTTAACAAACTTCTCTGGGATACTTTTAAAGTAGCATCAGTAAGTTGGTGGTTTAATAGTCGCATTTACATTGTAGAAGAAAAGATTGTGGATGATGAAGTTTTAGTAGACGACCCCATAGTGTTTGAGTGTTCTCTTAGAAGAAGTAGTTCACATATTTGTTTCCTAGATGCTTTGGAGTTGATATAACTAGAGGTTAGTTTTGTTAGAGATAAAATCTCTTTCAATGAAATAGTAAGAACAGAATAAGCAAACGACTTAAATTAAACTAGTGATGGAAACAGAATGATGGAAGCGAAAATTGAGTATAATGACTATCTAAGTTCCTGAATAAGGACAAAAACGGACGACAAACATTAGTCTAACTCCCATAGTTCACTTGTATGATCGTCTTTCGAACTATCACGTTCGTGAGTACTGTAAATAGCAACACTTACTACTGCAACAATAACTTCAAGCGCATCGTATACATCTGTATATTGTATGTCTGTATTGTTGGCAATGACACAGTCTGAATACTAGGCTAACACGACATGAACGATTGTCGCCGCTTTTTCTTTTACACTAGAAAGGTCGCGGGAGACGTGATGTGTTGCCGGGAATTTATTATCTCGCGAGGTCAATGCTTCAATACGGTTCTGTCTAAAATCCTGATTCATATAATTGCAAGGTTGAGTTTTACCTCAATAAATTCGTCATCATGTACGGGAAGAGAATGTTGCACTGCAGTGGCAATTACGGACCGGTTCAGTATAACTATACAACATTTTAAAATATCAGCTTCCTTTTGTCGCACGAGTTCCAATGGATAAACTTTATTTCTAGACTAGACTGGCTTTTGCCCGGTGGGAGTCAGAAATTATCGCACGGCAACGTACTACCGGGATACAAAGTATCCTATGTCCTAACCCAGGTCATGGTCTACCTGTGTGCCAAATTTCATCGAAATCTGTTCAGCCGCTAAGACGTGAAAGTGTAACAAACAAATAAACTCACTTTCGTATTTATAATATTAGTTAGGAGCACGTGGCTAAGTAATAATAGCCGCACGGGTCGATCCAATAGGTTAAGCTACGCTTGCCAGGTTGGTCCGTAGATGGTTGACCATTTTTATATAACGTGCTTTCCGGGAAAGCACATTAAGCCATTGGTCCCGGCCGTCATTTGTGGATCATTGACAGTCGTTACGGGTCGTCAGAAGCCCGAAAGTCGGACAACCAGTCTTACCAAAGGATATCGTATTACCCAGTTACTGGGTTGTGGAGGTCAGATAGGCAGTCACTCCATGTAAAATACGGGTATTCAGTTGCATCCGATTAGACTGGAAGCCGACCCCAACATAGTTGGGAAAAGGCTATGCAGATTGAGTTAGGATTCTGTCAAGCTTGGGTATACATAGAGGTATTTAATGGTGCAGACATAAGGAAAAGTAACGGAAGTATAACATACAGACGGACGGATGAAGCCATAATATACTGAGCTACTTACTGGGTTAATATTGCTTTAATGCATGGTTGCCAGGATGCTATAACTTCAAGTATCGATTCCATACCGATTTCTTATCTTTACACTCGATTTCCAATCATAATCGTTATGAGAAACCTGATTAATTTAGACGTCGACGAAAGAAATCGATTACACAGTAACAAAATCGAATGCTAATTAACAATAAAGACAGCAACGAACTTAATTCGATGGTCCATTTAATTCGATTCTGTTATCCTAGTTTACATCAAGATAATGTCGCCAATACGGACAAAAACGTGTATAAAATCGATAGACGAAAGCTGTTCTGCTATTTTAAACCAAATCGCTGTTTACCACCCACGTCTCGTCCTGTCGCCTACGATTCTGTACAAAGATTCTTTATTTGGGTAATTGGCAATTTCGCATCAAATAGTTTTAGATCTTACGTCCCCAAATTCTCATTTCCATGGGAATTTCAAGGAAACCTTTCAAGTAAGAACTGAGATGTTACGACATAGCTATCCTCTCGATCGAAGCAATTTTTCACCGCAGCATTACGGTCATCTTAAAAACCATTAGGACGCCATAATAAGCCAACAGATTAAATTGAGAAGTACCGTATATTTGGACAGGATCCTTGAATATACCGCTACATTTGGAGGTCCTATTAAAGATATAATTTAGGGTTTCAGGGCAACACCCACGTAATGTCACGCTCTGTGTCTCCGAATTTTGAATCGTATGTCTTGTATACAGAAGCGATTTTCTTTTGATATGGTTGTTCATTCATCTTGGAAACGGTATCACAGGCAAGCATAAAAAAATACTTTTCTCAAAAGTTGAGAAACCATCAAGTGCTTTCAGGATTTATTGGAATTCTGGCATACATTGCGGTTCCGTTTCTTATACATACAATATTTTTTGTATACCTTGAACAGTTAATGTACCTATCCATGAATTATGTAGTATAATTATGTCTATTATCCGTCTCTGTGAGGAAAACCGCATGTCACTAATTAATTCAAAACGTGTGTTATACCGTAACAACTATACGTGTCAACAATACTGTAACTACAATTACTAGAGTAGGAATAGACGAGGTATTAGCAGCCAGACTAGTAATATTTGTTGAACTAGATCAAATCATGCCTCAAGGTTGAACCAAACAGGTGTCCAGTAATACCTAGATCAGGTATTTGACGTCTACGAATGCTTATTGTCTACAACTTGAACACCTTTTTACTTTGATAATGAAATTAGGACTTGCGTGGATACAGTTTTGCTCGTTTGCTAAATTCTATGCTAAAGTTATAGTAATGGAGACATTTCGGAATTGGGAGTATTAAAAAAATCTTGTGAACCAGCTACAGGATAAAAAAAGGTTCTTTCAAAAAACCTTCGTTTTATAACTGCGGACTCTCGAAAAGGAAAATTACAAAGCAAACACGGATACATAAAACTAAAGTCTGTTTTTAAAGGTCTGAGACAAAATACATTAAAACAAAGAGCACAATAATTCTTTAAGTAATGTAGAAGTTAAAACAACATTAAAAGTTAATTTCTTTGAGATTTTCTTATTTACTTAGTGAAACGACCATGTTTAAGAAATCCGTATCGATTAGAATGTAAGTGAACGGAGGGAGGCTCTTGACATAAAAAAAAACAATTGTATGCTTTTGATGGCCAGGCATGAAGATTGGAATTGTTTTCTTTCATTCAAAACGGTGAAACTCTCATTCTGGTTCAACAATTTAGAGCAGTTATTTGTTGCACAAAATTTTTTCCTTAATAAAGAGGATTTCTGAATCAAAGAGCACGGTTGATTTCAGTGAAGTAAAGAACTTTGGAAAGAAACTACAGGTCATGACGCAGATAAAGATTAGCGCATACGTTAAGCAAACGCCCGAGAAAACAATGATTCATTCGGTGATACTCATGCAAAATCCCTTGAGGAACTCGAGATAGCAGAAGTTTAAAATTAAAGACATGCAAAAATAAACTGTTGCTATCGACTAATTAGATATAACTTACTACCACATAGTCATCGAAGTTACTGTACGTGATACTAATGACTTTAGCAAATTACGCCTCAAAATAATCTACGTGCTCAATGAATTACGTCCACGTTTCTTCTACAATATTAAAAAAAACCTGACCTATAACTTCCTATTAGAAAATCGTAAACACAGGTATCTTTAGGGACGTAAAGTTAGCTAGAGAAGGGTTTGACTTGAATGCGAAGAAGTTATTCAAATTTTTTTCTCTCCCTTCCAAAGAGCCCAAGTTTCTTTGAACATCCCTTTCGCTAAGGTCGACGAACGAATAGTCTCACGTTTTATTGTCCGTGTTTTAATATCTCCGGAGGCCGAAATAATATAATAAAACAGGAATTTAATATAAATAACATCTAGTTTAATATAAACAACATTTTGGATGTTGGCCTTCAATAGTTTTTATGTGGGTTTCGCGGATATGGCTTTCGGTATTTAGTCCTGTGTTTTTTTGGATACTGGCCATAGGCATTCGGGTTCTAAAATATGTGTGAAAAGTATCGATAATAGTTTCAAATTTAAAAAAAAAAACCGAAACCACAATTGTTTCTACTTAAAACACAGTCACTACAATAAAAAATACAGCAATAAAAATTACCTTTCAACTTTTACTTGAAAAGCCAATTATGTCGACACGCGATTCAGTCAAATCCAATTCACTAATATTGTAATCATTCACAAAACACAAAATTCAATCCATAATTTTTAATACCGCGTAGCGATATGAAATACAACGGCACTAATCATACGTCCGCTCGGTTTGCGCGCCAAACCGCGACTGGCAGGCCGGCTCAAAAGGCTGGCTGCCCCTGCCGGGCTGCGTGCCCAGCAGGTCCGCGCCGCGCGCCGGCGACAAGCCTTTACCAATGGACCGCGTATATTTACCATAGATTATGATAATCCACATGCATTGTTAATTTATTATACTCTCTCCTTGTCCGAGAGGATTTAAAAGAGTAGTCTACGACCATCATGCTCCCGGCGCTCCACAATATTCAAAGATCCCATCCAAAGCAAAAAACTCTCTGCATATTTCTGGACGAACCTGTTAACTTCATTACGGTTTTTGTGCTCGGCGCTGTCACTGCGCCTCCGCAAATAAAAATAGTTTTTTGTGTAATTAAGTAAGTTTTAGGATTAAAAAATGAATTTTACAGTGATTAAATTGGCTTATAAGACTTTACATCAGTGTAAAATAGTATTCCAACGACGAAAAAGTCGTAAAAAGTGTATTTGGTAAGTAAGGTGAACGTTCGTGAAAACAATGAATTTTTTCGACAATTCGGTAAGTTTTTTACGTAAAAATATATACAATTTGCGAAGGAAAATACTAGATAATTAAATCTAGTCTAGCACTAGCAGAAACATGTAAAAAACATACTTTCGAGGTTATGGTACATGTTTGTTGTGTTCCTTTTTACGTTAAAAAACGATTCGCAACTCGCATTGATCGATGATTTCTGAAACGGAACCGGATATTATGCTACCGCGTTTTATTTTTGTCTGTCAATCAAAGTGTCAAAGTGAAAACTTTTGCCTTCTTAAAAATTTTCAACTCAACGGTTACGACAAGATTCTTTTTTCCTTCGCTTCGATTCAAATTGCGTGTGAAAACTAATTTACAATGGGAAAACGGAAAAATAAAGAAGAAGAAGCTGAAAAAATCAGAAAAAAACTGAAGAAATGGCAGAAACGTTTAAAGAAGAACGAAGAAACGGAACAAGATGGATGTTTTACTCTTACACCAAAGAATTCCCCTCCTAAAGAGAGTGCTGTCTCCGTGGAACCCTCAACATCGAATGTGGACATGCCTTTGGCGATCTCAGGTACATAACATACCTAATATTCAAATAGGCATCTGGCTTCAAACGCATGGGTGTTTTGTATATATGGGTACCTATTTACTACACCAAATACTGGCCTAAGAGCTACCACTATAGCGGGTAGACATTAGGTACGAGAAAAAAAAAAAAAAAAAAAAAAAAAATAGTGAGCTATCACATACAGAGGATAGACATACTATTTTGCATTATTCACTATTACAATTCAGAGCTATCACTTAGAGGGTAGACCAACTAACATACTAAAATTGAGCGCTATCACTTAGAGGATAGATATAGTAGCATATGTTACTTTCTATTGAAATGTTATATTTTTTCACCAAAATACATATATATGACCGGAGTCTACTTTTTTTGGGTTTACAGTGCATATTAAACTTTCAGACGATGAAGAAGTGTCAGAAGAACTTCTCCTGGCCTTGGGTCCTGAAGGTGCGGATACCAACGAGATAAGTGAACCAATACATCCACAGTTAGCATCAAGATGGAAAAACATTATGACAGAAGGATTAAAAAAGGAAACCAGAGAAGAAATCACTAAAAAGTATCCTGACCCAGAAAATTTCAATACCACAGCACCTTCCTTAAATCCTGAAATCAAGGCAATCATGTCTGAAATCTCTTTAAAAAGAGACAATAGGCTTGTAATAAGGCAAAAGCTAACAGGAAAAGTTTTAACAGCTATGGGAAAAGCTATGACAAGTGTCATGAAGGGAAACTTTAACTCAAAGCAGTTAATCGAATACCTCAGTGATGCTGCAAAAATCACTACCGACATATACCATCAAGATATGATGTCAAGAAGGTACTTTGCACTCGCAGGCACCAGTTCATTGGTCAAAGACGCCATTAAGAACGAAAAGCCAGACGAGATGCTATTTGGAAGTGCTTGTTCAGAAAAAATAAAATTGGCTCAAACAATTCAGAGAACCGGAGTCCAGATTAAAGAAAAACAGAAAAACTTCAGAAGCCCGCTGCCATCTCAACAGAAACCTCGCAGCGGGCAGCACCAGTACCGTCAGCCAGCAAAGCCTTACCCGAGACCATACAAGAAGAGGCCGACTCAGCAGAGGAAGCGGTCTCCACCACGCAAACAGCGTCACAATTAGAGGTACATGCAGGAAAAACTAAATTTTTCTATTTGAACTGGACAAAAATAACAAATGATCCAATTGTCTTGCAGTGGATTAATGGCTATGAAATACCTTTCGCTTCTGTACCACCTCCAAATGAAGCCCACAAGCAAAATTGGTCAGCAAACGATAGACGCATTATTCAAGGAGAAATTAAAAAGCTTTTGGCATTAGGTGCAATTTCTGAATGTTCACATACAAATAATCAATATGTATCCCCAATTTTTGTTGTACCAAAACCAAATGGGACATACAGGTTTATACTTAATTTAAAAGGACTCAATAAGTACATAAACACCCAACATTTTAAATTAGAGGATTCTAGAACAGCTTGCAAGCTAATTTCAAGAAATAGCTACATGACAAAAATTGATTTAAAAGATGCTTATTTCTCTATCCCTATTTCTGACCATTCCAAAAAATATCTTAGATTTAACTTTGAAGGCAAATTATACCAATTCAATTGCTTACCTTTTGGATTATGCACTGCTCCATTAGTATTCACCAAAATTATGAAACCCATTGTCACATACCTTAGAGACAAAGATATAATAATGACATATTACTTAGATGACAGTTTGTACATTAATAATTGTAAAAATGCAGGTGTTCAAAATGTTTACTCAGCATGCAAATTATTCCAGGACTTAGGATTCGCTGTAAATTATGAAAAAAGTATTTTAAAACCTAGTCAAGTATGTGATTATTTAGGATTTACTCTAGATTCGAGGGATCTTACAATTTCAGTACCTAAAGAAAAACAAATTTCCATTCTTAAAAAGTTACACAGCTTCAAATTAAAAAATGTTTGTAAAATTAGAGAATTTTCCCAACTTTTAGGTTCCTTATCTTCAATATGTCCTGCTGTTCCTTACGGCTGGGTATACACAAAACTGGTAGAAAGAGAAAAGTACTTAGCATTGCAAGATTCCAATGAAAATTATGATGAAAAAATGTCTCTTAGAAAAAATATTTATCCTGAATTACAGTGGTGGATAGAAAACATAGACAGAAAGAACTCAATTAAACAGTACACATTCCAATTGGAAATTCATACTGATGCATCTCGTACAGGCTGGGGTGCTGTCTGTCAGGGAAAAAAGGCTTCTGGGTCTTGGTCTTCCAGAGAGTTAGAGTTCCATATAAACTATTTGGAATTAAAAGCTGCCTTTTTAGGGCTTCAGTGCTTTGCTAAGGATTTTCAAAATTCTGAAATATTACTCAGAGTGGATAATACAACAGCTGTAGCTTATATTAACAAGATGGGGGGTGTTCAGTTTAAACACCTTAATGATATTACAAGGGAGTTATGGCAATGGTGTGAGAAAAGAAACATTTGGATCTTCGCATCATATATTAATTCTAAAGACAATTTCGAAGCTGATGCAGAGTCTAGGAAATTAAATATTGAATGGGAGTTATCTCTGACATGTTATGATAAAATCAGAGAAACCTTAGGGGAGCCTGAAATTGATTTATTCGCGTCTAGAATTAATAGCAAATGTGATAGATTTGTTTCGTGGATGAGAGACCCAGAAGCTATAGCAGTTGATGCATTCACTTTGGACTGGAAACATTTTTTCTTTTATGCTTTCCCACCTTTTTCTCTAATGTTGAAATGTGTCAATAAAATAATAACAGATAGAGCTGCAGGCATTTTAGTCTTTCCCTATTGGCCTTCTCAGCCGTGGTTTCCGCTCATTGAACCACTTCTAGTCAAAGATTTACTTATTTTCCCACCTAACAAGTTTCTTTTGACTTCTCCTTACAGAGAACCCCATCCCCTGCATCAACATCTTACCCTGGCTGCAGGGCTGCTATCAGCGAAGCATTCGTAAGGCGTGGCACTCCGAACTCTGCTCTTGAGATAATGCTAAATTCTCTTTCAAACAACACAATCAAACAATACAACTGTTCTCTTAAGTCATGGTGGGAGTTTTGTAATACTCATAACATTCAACCTTATCAAGGATCCATACCTTTTGTATTAAAATTTCTTAGTGACTGCTTTCATAAGGGAATGGCTTATGGTTCATTAAACACCACTAGATCTGCTCTCTCTATACTAATGGGACCAAAAATTACTTCAGATGACAGATTAAAAAGATTTTTCAAAGGGGTATTCAGGCTGAAGCCTCCCAACCCAAAATATAGTGTTACTTGGGATCCGGGTAGGGTGTTGGATTATTTAGCATCCATGTACCCAAATGAGAGTCTATCATTGGAAATTTTAACAAGAAAACTAGTAACAATTTTGGCATTAACATCAGGGCATAGAGTCCAGACACTATCACTAATAAAAATTAAAAATATTACATTTACAGCCGATGGAGTACAAATAAAAGTACCTGAAAATATAAAGACTTCAAGCAAAAGATCACTTCAACCCTGTTTACATTTAAAATGCTATAATAGTAAATTAGAAATTTGCCCTGTACACACAATAAGGTCTTATTTAAATGTTACAAAAAATATTAGAAAAGAAATAGATAACTTAATAATTACATACAAAAAACCATACCATAGTGCCTCTTCTCAATCTCTAAGTAGATGGATAAAAATTACATTGAGCGAGGCGGGTATAGATACTTCTATATTTACTGCGCACAGCACTAGACATGCTTCTACTTCAGCGGCAAGTAGGGCTGGTCTCAGCATAGATCTAATTAGAAAGACGGCAGGATGGTCAGGGACATCCTCAACCTTCGCTAGGTTTTATAATCGACCAGTAACAGAAGACCCCCTAGCTTTTAGTAATGCTGTTTGCAGTACTGTAAATAGAATCTAGTACCAAAATATCATGTGTTCATTCCTTAAGATACTTATAATGGTTTTGTAATCCCAAATAATAATTTTTTTTTGATTACAACAGCCTTTCATTCACAACATAACTTTAAACATCTACTCTTTTAAATCCTCTCGGACAAGGAGAGAGTATAATTATGAGATTAAACGAACTTACCTATAAGTGAAGTTCTATCTCAATTATACGAAGCTCCTTGTCCGAGACGGGACTCCCTCCCAATGTTAAATTTTACCCCCCCTAACTAAGAAATCTTTGTTGTTCATGAAATGTACTTTAAACAAAATGAAGTTAACAGGTTCGTCCAGAAATATGCAGAGAGTTTTTTGCTTTGGATGGGATCTTTGAATATTGTGGAGCGCCGGGAGCATGATGGTCGTAGACTACTCTTTTAAATCCTCTCGGACAAGGAGCTTCGTATAATTGAGATAGAACTTCACTTACAGGTAAGTTCGTTTAATCTCATAATTATATGCAGAACTCCAATGCGCTTTACGGAAATGGTAATGATTATGTATTAAATTAGGTATATCGTAAATGTATTAATGCAGAGAACAAAAATTGAATGGGTCTGCTGATTGGTTACCACTTTAATGACAATGAGGAAGCACTAGTTCCACGGTGCCATTAAATTATCATTTTATCTAGATGACATAATAGACTCCATGGAACAATGGGGCAAGCGTGTTAATAACTTCTATCTTAGAAAATCTTTTAACAATAGCGTATTAAAGCTTAGATCTCGGCACGAATGAATAGTTAAGACAAAATAATTAGTAAGGATTTCCCATAACAAGAAATTCGGTGAATACGGAAACTGGGTACGCGTTCGACAATATTTTGCACAATGCCATTTCAACCAAAATGAAATTGTACGGTCATTAGAAACTTGAAACACTGCAATAGAAATAAAATATCACATTGCGTGGTTGTCTGTATTTCTGTAAGAACCGTATCGCGTTCGAACACTAGAGTAAAAGTGTTTTGGCGCTAACTCTATGCGGTGTCCCTGACCCGGTTGTAGCCTTCGTGTTTTATATGTGCGCCTAGTACTTCACTATGCGGACTGAACCTAAATATTATGAATAACGCATACCGCATGGGGAAAGTCATTATTATGAGAAATGGGTACAATATGTGAGAAGGCTATAATTTTCCTGGTCCATAAAAATAGACCCACAATGATTAAGTCGGTGATCAAAATAGTCTGCTACAGCTACAACCAATAATTTAGACAGAGAACAGTAATTTGATCACAGCCAGACCAGAAGGAAATCACAATCAATCTAATTTGAAAAAAAAAGTCTGGAAGTTGTCGTGGGACACCTGGCTGTATTTTGTATTAATACAGAGCCCTCTAGTATAAGGTTTTAGGAGCTAAAATCTTATTCTAGATGGATATGTAACAAAAAAAAACAAAAACTTTTTTTTTTTACTTTTGACACATGAAACTGACTTTTTCGGGTATAACGCTTTTTTATTACGTGACAATTTCTACCAGTTTACTCCTACCACAAGACGCGTTATAGAACTTCGTTCCAAAAATTGTAATTGCTTGATTTTAGCAGAAGTGATTCGTTCCCTGGGAGTTTTTCTCCTCAACGACAAACCACACAAATATTTGACATGATTCATGTACTCGTAATGAATGACCATGTAACCGACTATGTGACGTTACCTATAGATTTCGGGATGACGTCAAAGCCAACTAATCGTTGTAATCCGTTCTCCCACTATCAAATTCTAAAGCCGACGATATGTAGTCGCAAGAGAAGCGCTTACTGAATCTCTGATACTGAGAGACTGTGACTGTTTATTTTAACCTGATGACAATCTTTGTGGATTCGCTCGTAAATCTAGCTACGTCGTCTTCTGGTTACACACAATGCAACTTTGTAGGACTGTGAACTCGAAGTGTCCTCGGTGAGTTCACTCTTATGAGTGAACTCACCGAGGATGATGACTGGCAGTAAACCCATACCGCAACCGTGCTGGTAGGTTTGCCCTGCGGTTACTTACCCGCTCATCCAACGTTGTGGCTACGGGCATTGCCTATGCACTTTTATTTACGGAATGTCCCATATTGGTACTATGGGCAAAAGAAGGCAGGAAGGGTCCTGTGTTCTTCGTTGCTGAATTTATTTATTTACGGGTTATGTTAATTATTTGCCTGTTTGTGTTTATATTCAAAAGTTCTACCACATTGTAATTACTATTCTACAAATCTATTCTAAATATATGTTTGTCTTTGCGGTTTTCCTTGGACAGGACAGGACAACTTGAATTCT
The DNA here is from genome assembly GCA_946251885.1 of Cosmia pyralina. Classification (NCBI taxonomy): domain Eukaryota; kingdom Metazoa; phylum Arthropoda; class Insecta; order Lepidoptera; family Noctuidae; genus Cosmia; species Cosmia pyralina. The sequence continues at coordinate 26,018,776 of OX276343.1, forward strand.
GGTACGTGTGAAGGTTTTCATAGGAATTGCTTTCAACTATACACTAGTGGTATGTACTTTAGTAGATAATCCATTTCTCGCAACCGCATGGTAGGCTAAACACCTGATTCTCGGTAAGAGCTTTTATCAATTTGAGTACATAGTATATTAGGTACACAACTTTCAGGCGGTTTCGAGTTTGTAACTTCATTAGAGTACCTAATTGCGAACAGGGCAAAGTTTAGTTTAGTAGTCTCGTCAACTTCGTCTCCCGCATGACATAGCTCTAGTAATTTTACGAGAGCTTATTAATCAACTGTTTAGTAAGGAATATGTAATTTCTAAAATTTACTTCCCAGTTTTGTTATGAAACAGAATTTTCCCAGTATTTTTATATTGAAAACATGCTATATTAATCATCTATAATAGTATGTCGTCAATGAAATTTAAAAATGAAATTGTAAAGCAATTTCAATAAACAATTTACCTTTGCTCTAATTAGAACCTCAAATAAAAGTCAAAGCACAATCTATACAATGGAGTTACATTGTTTTTATCTTCGTTCCGCTCAAGTGATCCTCATAGATCGCTAGCTTCCAGTCTTCCACTACGATTAATTAAGCATTCGGCGACGCTCCAACGGATTCCTGAAACCGTTTGTTTATCGGAGCGGGCGAAAGTTATGTCTGTCTTGTTTTTATGCCTTCCTGGTACCAGCGGACGTGTGGTTGCTTGTGAGTTACCAGTACCTCGAGTTAGCATACTTCCGAAGACTTGGTATTTCTTATTCTTGTTACTTTGAACATTTTATACTTTAACAGCTATTCCAATAGATAAAAGGCATATTAAAACTACCGGTATTTCGGATATCCCGTAGTTGACTAGAATATGATTACATGATGCAGGAAATGTTTAGTTATAGTCAAACGTTTCGGTTTTCCTTGACAGGAAGGCAGTGCTTTGGTGTCGTTAACGCCCCATTCCCACGGAGTAAATTTCTGGATCGTCCAAGAGCAATAATCGCATGCCATAAAGCATGATTGCTCAATAATTGTCATTCAAGAATTGGATGCAAGTGTTTACACGCGTGCCATAAAATAGCATAATAATAATTGAACGTAAGTTTTGCCATCCAATAACTCCATGCGACTTCTATGTACACCAAGGGCAATTATTGCCAGGCGATTATTTCATGCAAGTTTTGCCTTGTCTAAACACAGAGTTGCACGTCCTTGTAAATTCCTTTTAGGATTTCTTGCCTCAAAAGAGCAGCAACGATTATATAGACGCTCACTCAACGCACTCATCCAAAATTAATGAATGATAGAAAATTTTCTTACCAGAATTGAATTCGATATTGTTGTTCGTGCAATTTTATTGTACGTGCGATTTTATTGTACGTGCTGTTAAATGGAGCTTAATGTTTCCTTTGAATCTTGATAGAAACTTGCACAATATTATTGATTTACCTATAAGATATATTTACCTTTAAGATTATAAGATAAAGCGGCAAGAGGGCAGCTGATATGCAACTCTCTGAGTACACAGGCCATAGGAGAGTGATAATGAAATGTCAACTTAACCACTGAAAAAATTGCAGACCTACACTTCTCATCAAAAAAATCTAAACACCTCTGAAGTTTGGTTTTGTATGAGTTTTATGTATTTTTTTTACATTAGACAAAAAAAAAATGCCAGTTAATTGCCGATATTATAAGCTCTCGTTTATCGAATATTAATGTTTCAAATTAAAATTAAATTTCTTTAGCTATCGTGTTTTGTTCGGAGGAGCTCGTGGCTAAGTAACAACAGCCGCACGGGTCGATCCAATAGGCTAAGCTGCGCTTGCCAGGTTGGTACCGTAGATGGTTGACCATTTTTATATAAAGTGCTTTCCGGGAAAGCACATTAAGCCATTGGTCCCGGCCGTCATTTGTGGATCATTGACAGTCGTTACGGGTCGTCGGAAGCTCAAAAGTCTGACAACCAGTCTTATCAAGGGGTATCGTATTACCCATTTACTGGGTTGTGGAGGTCAGAAAGGCAGTCGCTCCATGTAAAATAATGGTATTCAGCTGCATCCGGTTAGACTGGAAGCCGACCCCAACATAGTTGGGAAAAGGCTAGGCAGATTTTTATCGTGTTTTGTTCAACAGGTATGTTTTTACCCTATATGAAGAATTTTAAAATTTTAGAAACAAAGACGTAAAACAAAAAAATGTTTAAAAAAGTTTATTCAGTATTTCGTATTTTCTTTTTCTCGTATTTCATGGAACGGATGAGAGTTACAATCTTGTGTTGTGGGATGTTATCCCACTCTTCTTGTATAGCTGTTTTAAGCTGGCCAAGCGTCTCCGGAGCAGGATTTCTCGCTCTGACTCGTTTCTTCAACTCATCCCATAGGTGTTTCATGGGATTCATACCAGACTTCTTGCTGGCCAGCCCATAACCGTAATACAGACTTCGCTCCGGTATTCATTTACAATGCCTGCGGTATGAGCTGTTATGTGCTGCATAACAATGAACTCTTCGCCAGTAAAATGTGCGTAGGGTACTTCATGAAGCTCCAGACACTCTTTGATGTAAAGTGACCCATTTAATGACGGTAAGCGAGGTTCAGATGCAAAAGCAAGTTCGGTTTTTCCATCGGCGCTTATGCCTCCCCAAACAGTTCATGAACTTTTCTTCAATGCAGCAGTGTGCAAAACGCTCTCCCTCTCTTCGATACACCTTCTTTCTTCCGTTGTTACCATAAAGCATGATCTTACTCTCGTCAGAAAAGAGAACTTTTCTCCATTGAAGGTATGACCAATTTAAGTGTTCACGTGCAAAGTTAAGGCACGCTCTTCGGTGGTCTACCGTCAATTTTGGGTCATTAGCTGGTTTATTAGGTTTCAGACCACGCTGCGCCAATCTTCTTCTAATGGTAGAATCGCTCATAGTCAATCCTCGAACCTCACGGAGCCGCTGCTGCAGTTGAATAGAGTTAAAGTGACGATTTCTTAGAGAAACTGACGCAATATACCGGTCATCTTGCTCAGACGTGATACGATATCTACCAGATCCTGGACGGCGAGTAAAGATACCAGTCTCCCGGTAACGCTGATACACTCTATTGATAGCAGAGAGGCTGTCAATCTTGCAGCCACAACACGCTGACAATGCCCTGAATCCAGCAACGCCACGACTTGGGCGGCTTCCGTGGGCGAGGTACCCATATTTGTTAGGAAAAAATAACTAAATTTTTGGAAAAAAAAATTGATTAAAGGCAGAAATTCCAACGGAATGCACATTGAAATCTCTACATTCATTTATTGGATGAAAATTCGAAAATTTTAATTCAAATTTGGAATTGTGTTACACCATTGTGTAGAGTAAACCTGCCAGCTATTTATTGGCGTTTTTTTTTTAAATAATATCAGTCCTTTTTTTATTTAAATGCCGCATAATTAGTACTTGAAGTGATGTTTCGATTTTTTTGATGATAAGTGTATTACGAGTATTTCTCTTTGTCCTCCAACCAACCTGCACAAAATTGAAACAAGACCACTACCCGAGCATAAGACGACCTTGATGCTATTTCTAAGGTAAACAGATAAAATTTTAGTCTCCATCTAAAACCGGTATTATCTGCGATGCATAAAATCGACTGTGCGTGCAGGTCAAACGATTTGCATACATGAATATTTTGTCGGTCCAGTGAAAACTATCGTTACTTCTGCCTGCAATAAAAATGAAAAAGAATTTATTTTTGCGTTGAAAAATTCAGTAGAATTTTAATAGTAGGATGTTTATTTTGGAATTTGTTTTTGTTGCAGCATTTGCTTTTATATTCAAGCTAACATTGAAACGTTGTTTCATAAAGTAAATAATTTCTTTTTTATGTTATATTCGAATTTAACAGAAATATACTCTTCTTTTGCTGGTGCACGACAATATGATTGATCAAAGATCATGTTTGTTTACAAAAACAACCAGATTCTCGCGAAAGCATCGGATCGACTGTTCGGTTCCTAATTATCACTTGATCAAAAATATATAATGAAATTATTTATTCCGTAAATAGGATATCGGAATCATTTATACACGTCATATTTCAAAAAAAACTTTTTTACAAAAAAAAAAGACACCGACTAAGTACCAAAAAAATACTACAAAGTGAAAAATAACTTTAATTTCGGAAGTCTGTGTCTTTGGATCTGTATTTTAGGTTTTTGCCACCGACTTCCGAAATTAAAGTTATTTTTCACTTTGTAGGTAGTATTTTTTTGGAAGTCGGTTGTTTTTTTTTTTTTTGTAAAAAAGTTTTTTACTTTTCACTTTTTAGTGGGTCAGTCTGTTATTTATCTAAGTTACAATAGCCTAATGTCAACTGCTCAACATCTTTTACAAAATACTTATTGCCTTTCCCGATACAAGGACGTTAATTGTTGAGGAGTTCTCCCAGTAAGGAACCAGAAGAACTGGAACTGATGGTGAAGTCACCATCAGCTCCACTTCAATATACACTGGTCATCAAAAAAATCGACCCACCTGCGTTTTTACCGCACATCACGTTTTTCTTAGGCAAAACCAAACAAAATGTTCTAGTACTGAAATGTTTTATTTAACTTGTTTATTTACACCAATTTAATCACAATTTAAACTTCAAAATGTTTTTTTTTTAAAGAATTTTGATTTAAAAATCAAAATCCTTAATTTTACACCATTTTTTGATTAATTTTAAAAACGCTGTAGTTTTTTTGTCATAAGTGTTATGTACACAATTGTTTCAAATTAATATTGCGTATTCCCTCCTCTTGCTCGAATGACGGCCTGCATTCGCCGTTTTAACGACCTTATCAAGATTTTGATAGTCTCTTGAGGGATTCGGGCCCATTCTTCCGTAATGGCGGTTTCCAGGTCTCCTAATGTTGTCGGGGCTGGATTACGGGCTCTAACCTTTTGTTTTAGGGTGTCCCACATATGCTCTATCGGGTTAAGATCGGGGCTTCTTGCTGGCCAGGACATAACCCGAATGCTGACCTCTTCAAGGTAATCGGTGGTGATGTGCGCTACGTGTGGTCGTGCATTATCATGCATTAATTCAAAGTTCTCACCAATATAGCCGGCATATGGCACCACATGGTCTTCTAAAATCTTTGTGATGTAGCGTGCGGCAGTTAAAGCACCTCTTCGTATGAAAACCAGCTCCGTGCGTCCAGTCAAAGATATCCCAGCCCAAAACATTACAGAGCCCCCACCATAACTGACAGTTTCTCTTATGCAACATTGAGTATAACGTTCACCTGGCCTTCGCATCACATTACGGCGTCCATCAGAACCGTATAAAGTCATTCGACTCTCATCACTAAAAAGAACTGACTCCCATTGACCTATAGTCCAGTTGATGTGATTACGGGCAAATTGAAGTCTGGCTTGTTGATGAGCTGTGGTCAATTGTGGTCCTGTTGCAGGCTTGTGTGGTCTTAAATTTTGCTCACGAAGTCTTCTTCTTACAGTACTATCACTTATAGCCACACCCCGAACTTCACGTAAGCGTCGCTGGAGATCAACACCCGACTGATGTCGATTTCGTAGAGCTGATACCACTATAAAGCGATCATCCCTTTGAGATGTCACCCTATGCCTTCCAGATCCAGATCTTCTTCGATACTGGCCAGTTTCCAGGAACCTTTGGTAAACTCGCCGCACTGCAGAACGGCTCAGTTGTAACCTCCTGGCCACGACACGTTGACTTAAGCCTTGTTGGAGCAAAGCCACCACTTGGGCCGCCTCAGCCTCAGTAGTGTCCATTATTTTTAAGTAAAGTAATCAAATCTACAGCCTCGGTAAATAAACTTAACGTTATTAACAAGAAATCCCTACAAAAGTCTGTTTCGGACTGAAAGAACGGTTCGAATTTGTTTCGACGTAAAACCACCAAATCAGCACTCGACAGTATTTCTGTATAAAAAATTGTTAAGTACCTTCAAGTGCAATAAGATTTACGACAAACAAGATGTCAAACATCATATCCGACCCTCAAAATAAAAAACAAACGTGTGAAACAGCTTATCTGTGAAACAATCGATAAATATTAAACAAAAAGTGGGTGGGTCGATTTTTTTGATGACCAGTGTATTATGTATTGTGCCGAGCATAAATTGCTTAGCAATAATCGAATCGCAACCCGTGAAATACGTATTGTTGAGTAGTTCCGATGGCCATCTGTGGTCTTCCTTATCAGTTCCACTTCACCAAATAGTGCTTTCCGGGAGTAAATGCACGAATTACTATAAAAAATACCCAAATCGCTATAGGTGTGCCTATAAAATTTGAAGGTTCTCCTCGATTTCTCTGGGATGCCATCATCAGATCCTGGTTTCCTTATCATGGTACCACCCTTGGAATATCTCCTTTCCAATAAAAAAAAAGAATCATCAAAATCGGTTCATAAACGACGAAGATATCCGCGAACACACATAAATATATATATATATATATACGGTCGAATTGAGAAACCTCCATTTTTAAATCGGTTAAAAAATTAGCTAGATGGAGTCTACATTTCCTATCTGGCTACCCTGAGAAGAAATGGCGAAACAAACTCAAAGGTCAAAGTCTCTTTTAAACTTGGTCAGATCATGTGAGGACCATGTAGATCCATGTTTGAAATGGTCTTGAGGTAATAACCACACAAATTTGAGTGGACCTGTCCAGTCAATTAAAAAAAAAATTCTTTTCAACATGACATGTATAAGAAGCACTTCCTCCCCCATCTGATGGTAGACATGACAGTTGACATCAGTTAATGTCTATGAGTGACCTATTTAAAAATTATTCAGACCTCAGTCCCCCGCGTATGGAACCCTGACACAGTTGCTACTGCGACACGACCCAATTGTCACTAACATCCACGTGAAGTCAACTTTCTAGAATACTTTCCGAATGTGCTGTTTGAGGATATTTTTTAATTTAATTTATTTAACTCGGACAAAGTCCATTATTTGTTAGTCACAATTTTCTTAAAAACTATATTAGTACAGACATATTACAAAAAGGTTTACAAAAGATGTGTAGTCATGAAACCTGTCGCTCGAGTTCATGGATAGATTTCCATGTTATCCGACCAGAATCCGAACGAAAGCCTTCATGACTGTCGAGTCATACTTCTCAGAAATTACTTGAAGGATACTGTTAATGCTGCCCCGCACTCTGCTTAATAGGGAGGTGATTCGCTTACGACTTACAGCATGGAAGCCACCAACCCATGCCTCCACAAACATACCCGAAGCACTACAAAAGCGGGGCAGCCCCAGCAGCATCCTAAATCCATTATTATACTGGACACGCATGACATTGATCGACCTTTGAGTACAACTGACCCGCAGCTTTAAAAAGTGTAACCTTTACCTGTTTACTGCATCGAGGGAACCTGCGTGCCAGCATATTACTTTTAACCGCCAATGCCCTGCGTTCCCTTTCAATGTCAAATTGGTCATCAAGATCCTCAGTGACATAGTGCCCTAGTCACTGAGGATATAGTGACCCGTTTTAGCTCAACACCATTCAGTTTTAAGGCGGGCACACATGGCGGACACCGGCCAGAGGCCTTGAAGACCAAGAACTCACTTTATTTGCAGTTACACAAAAGACAATGATTAAGGGCATACTTCTCACAGAACAGTAAGAGCTGCCTTATTGCACTGACAGCTTACTTTATTACTAGATATACTTGATATTTTATTTTCATGTTGACTTTTCCAGCTTGCTGGATTCAAACTGCGCTAAGTTTGATCACCGGAGTCTCAGACTGAATAAAAAATCAAGACATACCGCTGTCAACAGTAACGTGAGGCCTCACGGGCCTCACGTTTCGGGTTTCGTAAACATGTGTGCACGTAATGAGGTGTAGTTAAATTGTAGTTTGTTGTAAATGTGAGCGTGTATATACAGAGCAAGGTGTAGTCTGGGTTTTTTATTTAGTCTGAGACCGGAGTATACATGACTAGATTTGCTACCGGCTTCTTTCGAGTCGTTTTATGGATGCGTAAGCATGTGACAATGTGTGGAGTGTAATGATTGGCAATGTGAAACAAAAAGTGGTGGCATGTTGACTTTGCCTGTCGATATCGTCCTTCAGAACAAGTTTATACAACCTCATCAGCCGTCTCTTAATAAAAATAGCTTATGCTAATATAAATTGTCCCACGGGAACGTAGGTGTACTACCGGGATAAAAAGTATCCTAAGTCCTAATCCAGGTCATGGTCTACCCATGGGCCAAATTTCATTCAAATCCGTTCAGCCGTTTTAGCGTGAAGGCGTAAAAAACAAACAAACATAAAATGTAGTTAGGATTAGTACACTCTGTCCGTACGTCTATAAAAACGGATTATAAAACTGACAGCTGAATTATTTTTTGTGCATAAGTACTTATATTCTATTAAGTGACTAAAAACTTTTTTACAAAAAAAAAACAACCGACTTCCAAAAACAACACTACAAAGTGAAAAATAACTTTAATTTCGAAAGTCGGTGTCTAGTTAAATGTATTTTCGTTTTTTGCCACCGACTTCCGAAATTAGAGTTATTTTTCACTTTGTAGTGTTGTTTTTGGAAGTCGGTTGTATTTTTTTGTAAAAAAGTTTTTATTTTTCACTTTTTAGTTGTGTACCTACCCCTCACAAATTCTAATACCACTACTTGCAAAACAAACTAGAACATCATCCATAAAAAAGTGAGGAAAAAATACGTATTATTGAAGCTAACTCAAAAACTACCAAAGCAAAGTTAATCAATTTTATATGGGACCAACTGTGATATATACCCTCTCGAATAAAACAAAAAAAATCCAAATCGGTCCAGCCATCTTCGAGTAATCGGGGAACATACATAAAAAAAAAATAAAAAAAAAGGTTCCGACGAATTGAGAACCTCCTCCTTTTTGAAGTCGGTTAAAAATATAAACTCTGATTTGTGTTCAAACTTGTCCATGCTATGGGAAAAAAATAAAAAATCTGCAAGAGAAAGATGCGCCCGTGTTCCGATTTTGTTTCACGCAAATGTAAAAGCATGAAATCGATTACATCGAGCATTTCACGTGGCTTGAACAGGAGTGAAGATATCGATCAGAGGAATCGAATACTGGCAGACTATACAATCACGTGTTGCACAGATCTAGTACAAGAACAGAACGAGCCTGCTCCCTTGCTAAAGAAGCTGGTTGCAAGTTTTATCGATGTTTAAAAACTAATCTATGCGTGTGTGTTATAGTATTTTTCCATCAGAAATTTGTCGGTAGCAGTCAATAATAATAAACCATTTACTTCAGGCGACACTGGCCCATAGATAAATACCTTAACCTAAACATACATATTTGAATATAAACAAAACTTGTGTTAATAAAATAGGCTTAAGACTACGAGTATGTTAGTAGCACTCCTCTTTGCACTAGCTTGACCTTAAGTGCTGCCCTGTGGAACTTGTCCGCGGAAGCGACGGAACACCACGTCCTGTGGGCAAAAGTCTTCCTCCATGACGAGGGGCAGGTAACAGTTCGGTACACGCACCACGAACGTCTTGAAGTTGACGTTGCGGCGCGACTCCAGTAACTGCACCCTCGGCGTGTACCTAGCCCGGTTGATGGCAATAGGTTCGGCCCTATTCCGTGCGACTTACCTGGCGGAATGTGGGTGTACTACAGGTACACCTCTGCCTAATCCTTAGGGGATTATATTCGTGATGTTATGTTACATTAAAAAAAAGGAGAAACATAATTAAAACTACTGTACAACGAGCGGTCTACACTTATATCGATTTTTAAAAATTAATGTTTGGGATGAAAAGTTTCTATAGTATTTTTTTCATTTAGAACGCGAATTCGGACAAAAACTTACAACTGATTCATTGGCAGTTTGCCTAGGTACGCAAAACACGCTCAAAAATCGGTTAGTATATCAAAATAGTTTAGTTAGTAAAATATCGATCACCTGGCTTTGTGCCAAAGACCGTAAGGCATAGCCCGCACTGCGATAAAAAATCGTGCGAAATTTTTATTGTCATTCTGTAACACAACATGGTAGGTATCATATGTAGTTAAACGCACTGGTGATTTAAAAATCGCGCTGAAAAAAAAACCTGTGGCTTGATGAAGACTTGACGCGAAGCGGTGCTAATTTAATTCGCGCGAAGAAATAAAAATCGCACGAATGAGCGTTCACCGCTGGTGTATTACCGTTCGTCCCCTCGACTTTGTCCCCCTAGATTATGGAAGGAAATTATGAAAGAAACATATTTTATTAGTTCTGTTGTCCATTGTAGACATGCGTCTCAGCTGAAATCTAGAACTGACAGAATTGTGATAAAAAATTGCGATATTTTTTATCGCAGTGCGGGCTAGTCCTATGTGAAGAATCTATATCATCGGAATCAATCCAGTATTGACAGCCGATTTTCAATCACAGTTGGCAACCGTAGATAATTTTAAATAGAACAGACTGATGTTTAACAAATAATCAAGTACTTGAATAATCTTTAAAGAAAGAAAGAAAGAAAGAAAGAAAGAAAAACGTTTATTTGGACACACTTCGTGAAACACAAAAACAAAAGAAAAAAAAATTAAAAAATGTTTTAAAACAATAGTGTGTGCCTCACGGCTGCGCCAAAAAGGTTCATTTCAGCATTAATGCCAGACAGATGCTGCCTGACGCTGGTTTTCTAATGAACCTGTAGGGACAAGTGACGGGGAGTACAAACAGTTTCAACATACCTAATTGATAATTTATATACTTATAAATAAATAAACTAGTAATCAAAATATAATTACAAATAAAAAATAAAAATAATAATTTTGTACTTCATCTAGATAGTTAGATGTTTTATATAAGCATTTTAATGGAGATGTAATTAAATAGGTTAAGACTACAAAAACAACAAGAACTGTCTCAGCAAACCCTGTTCTTAGCAATTGATCTAGATTGACCCGACCCGATGCATTCATAAATCGCTACAGACCTCGTAAGATCATTCCTATATCCCCAAAATAGTAGGTACAGTAATCGCCAGTAATGTTAGAATAAGTCCATAAAACAGGGCCCAGTCACGCACAATGGTCCACATGAAGGAAAACCATATCCTCAGTCCTCTAGCATAGGATAACATAGGGACCAGTCTTTTGCCATCTATCAATCTTTATAAATAAAAAGAGAAGTCCTGACTGACTGACTCATCAACGCCAGCCCAAACCCTTGAACCTAGAAAGCTGAAATTTTGCACAGAGGTTTCTGTGCAAAATTTCAGCTTTCCAGGTTCAAGGGTTTGGGCTTTGATAATGTAGACAAGGAATTAGGAAGAATTTCCCCGTAGTAAAGAAAGAAAGAAAGAAAGAAAATACCCCCCCGTCTCGTCCCGACCCGATGAATCCCCCGATGATGTCCCGTGGGATATTTAACGACATCCACGCAGGCGAAGCCGCTGGCCAAAGTTAGTACATCATAATCATAATAATCAGCCTATAATGTTCCCACTGCTGGGACACAGGCTTCTTCTCGGTGAGGGAGTAGGCCGTAATCCACCACGCGGGCCCAGTGCGGGTTGGTAGATTTCACATGTTTTTAGGACATGCCGGTTTCCTCACGATATTTTCCTTCACCGTTTTGAGAGCAGTGGTGATGAAATAATTTTCACAAAGTAAAGCGCCTGTCTGGGTTCGAACCTACGACCTACAACTCGTAAGTCGCGGCCGTTACCACTGGGCCATCACTGACCACATACACCATATTTTGCTATATTTTGGCAAACACCGGGATCAAATGTGGATATTATTGGCTCGGATGATGGCAATAGGCTGCTCTGACTCTGACAAACTCTGAGCCTAATGTAAAATCCAAATAATAGGTCTTTACCTATGAAATTGCCATTTTGTATGAAAAAATTTAAACGAATTTTTTTCATGCATTTTTTATTTGTATTAATCGAAGTAATCACCCATGCAATCAATGCATCTTTGCCAACGCAGTGGCAGTTTATTGATGCCCTTCTTAAAGAAATCAGCTGGACGGGAGGCAACAAATTGTTCAAAGGCATTTAGTACTGCCTCTCGGGTATTGAATTTTTTTCCCGCCAAGAAGTTATCCAAATTCTGGACAAAGTAGTAGTCTGTAGGCGCAAGGTCTGGTGAGTAGGGCGGATGGCGGAGAGCTTCCAACCCCAGTTCTTGCAACTTGGAGACCGTCTGCTGTGCAGTATGAGGTCGCGCGTTGTCGTGCAGGAGCAGCGGAGACGAGCGATTGACCAATGCTGGTTGAAGATGTGCCAGCTTCTCCATCATTGTGTTCAGTTCTTCACAGTACACATCTGAAGTAATGCTCACCCCGTTTGGTAAGAAGCTGTGATGAATCACACCGGCGCTAGACCACCAAACAGTGACCATCACTTTTCTAGGGGTAAGTTTTCGTTTAGGGCATTGTTTAGGTGCTGAACCAGGATCCAACCAACTTGCTGAGCGCTTGCGGTTATCAAACAGAATCCATTTTTCATCGCAGGTAACAATGCGGTTCAAAATTCCTTCATTTGTGTGTCTGTTGAACAGTGCAAGGCACGTCTCGACGCGTACTTCGCGCTGCAGATCATTGAGTTCGTGGGGCACCCATTTGTCAAGCTTTTTTACCTTGCCAATTTGACGCAAATGGACCAATATTGTTTTGACGCTAACGTCGAAAGCTGCTGTTAATTCAGCCGTAGATTGTGTATCATCAGCTTCCACAATCGCCTTTAATTCGTCATTGTCGACCAAAGTCTTCGGACGACCGCGAGGTTCATTTTTCAGGTCGAAATTTCCAGAACGGAAGCGAGCAAACCAATAACAAGTGGTGCGTTTGTTTGTAGTGTTAGCTCGGTAAACGTCGTTGATTTTGCGTGCCGCTTGTGCCGCGTTGCTGCCACGACGGTACTCATATTCCATAATTACTTGAATTTTTAACGTATCCATGATGACGAAAAAGATTGGAATGCGATGAAAATGTAACACTAATCAATAAACAAATGACTACTTTTGGAAAAAAAAATCCATGTTTTTAAAATAAAATTAATTTGAAATTAGAATTGTTAGCCAAACAAAAATTATTTTCATTTGAAATGGCTAGTACTGCAGAACGGCAACTTCATAGGTAAAGACCTAATATAAGCCAATAAAAGTCAGCCATCTTTAATTGCCTCGTTGGTCCAGTTTTCACAAGAGCTACTGCTGAGTATGAGATTCTGGGTTCAATTCCCAGGTCGGGCAAAGTGTTATTGGGTTTTTCTATCTGGAATTTCTCAGTAGCAGCCCGGAGTCTGGATTTGTGCCCGGTTGATGGCAATAGGCTCGCCCCCTATTACATGGGACTTAAACATTACTGGTGAAATGTGAGTGTACTATATAGGTAGAGATGAACCATTCTAAAAATCAACGCCCCTCCACAAAACGTGATTATTTCAATGTGTGTGAGGAAATACTTACTGCAACACTTTACTTGTGTGCGTGCGGCGCCTTTACTGTCAACATGGACTCGTGCCGCACTTAGAGGTCAACTAATCGTGCGATCAGTCCAGGTAACAACATTGTACGGCGGGGAGCATGCGCTTTGTATGGAACGACACGTTCGCTCTTTCGCGCGTTCGTGTCATTTATACACTAGTTGACCGACAAATTCGGCTGTTTGATGTTTAGGCAAGTCGGGTAGGTACCGTTTGCATAAAAAAAAAAAATTGTATGTTAGTCTGTAAGGTATTTATTTAGTTTAGTTGTTGACCGTACTCGCCGGTGACTGAGCAACCAGTAACAAAGACCAATTATGTGTATTGCGTCTATACACTTCTTTGCGTGTTAGCGCCGCTGTGGTAGAGGGGCGTTCAATTTTAGAATGGTTTATCTCTATTATAGGTACATCTCTGCCCAACCCTTCGGGGAAATAAGGCGTAATGTTTATGTTTATTAATAAAACTAAGCCAGTGTAAATTAATCAACAAAATAGTTCATAATAGTTTGTTTGCTCGGAAAGGCCACAGCTTCATACACCGTCGCGTCCACTATACGTAAGCAATAACTATCAATCGTAACTATTGTCTACTGACATCGATAATTACGTGTTTAGCTCTAATGCACAACTCGGTAATGTTAGCTCATTCGTTCGATCTTATGTGTGTTGCATTGTGTGCAATGCGAGTAAGAAATCGAGCAAAAAAAGAATCGATAAGCAATCGGTTAAGGCAGTAGGTTACTAAACATTCATTGTCTTGTTTGCAATTCAACTTTTTTATATGATTTAATTCTCATAGCTGTTCCCGTGTTACTAATGGGTCTTATTAAAGCAGTGTAAATTCCAAACAATTACAAAGAGATAAAAGTAAATAGTGGTTTGTTTTTCTGATTTAATTTCCGTTGAAATATTTACAGAGGAAATTATTCCGCTACATGCACAAACAAGCGTTCTGGAATTAATTCTGGAAATGTATCACGTTCATTACTTCTTTTTTATACACTAGTAATTCAGAATAATAGCCGTTTTATCTACTGTTAATGCCCATTGCGCCAATACCGGCCACTGTGTGCACGCTATTAGAATCTCCGTCAGTTTCCCTTTTCACCGTACTTTCAACAATAAATTCTGGCGTTTAGCGCATCAACGCCACTGTAGAAAATAAAACAGTAATAAAAGTGAAAGAGGCGTGTTATTTGTAGTACGAAACAATTAGAGCACAGTTTGTAAACATAATTAAATGTATGTGCTTTCCGTAAACTAACTAAATAAATTGATTGGATTTTTAAAGGGCTTGCTTTTGCTTCTGGCCGTTGAAAGATTCAAAAAAAGAACTATAAATAAATAATAAATAATAAATATGTTTGGACATATCACACAACGCCATCTAACCCCAAGCTAAGCAACCTAAGGCCCGGACTCCACCAAAGCGGAGAGGAGAGGAGATGTGTTTTAACAATCAATCAAATTTCGTTACTTGAGCTAAGTGGAGACGAGATGCGTGAATAATTAAATTCTATTGGTTTTTAAAACACATCTCCTCTCCTCTCCGCTTTGGTGGAGTTCGGGCCTAATGCTTGTGTTATGGTAACGAGATGGCTGATAAACTACTTATATACATTTTTTTTTTTTGTAAATACATACATATTATAGATAGAAAAACACCCAGACTCGGAACAAATACTTGTAGGTCGTACAAATATTTGTTCCGTGCGGGAATCGAACCCGCGACATGCTGCGCAGCAGTCAATCGCTCAACCACTGCGCCAACCGTGTCGTCAAAAAACTAATCACAAAGAAAATCTAGAAATATACCCGTAAGTCTGAAATTGTCAACCCGTCTTGAGTAAGCATAGTGATCAATGCTCGTGCCTTCTTGTATGAGATTTTAATTTACTGACGTGTTTTTTTTTTATAAATTTTATTTTCAATGTTTGCATGCCAATATGGTAGATTGTACAGGGATCACCACTCTGTAAACAGTTTTATTTTATGTACCTACTTTCGATGCAAATAAATTATTATGTTGTGATATGAGACGAGGCCTTCGCCCTGCATTGGTATATCGCCATGAAGTTATCTGACCCGCACCCTAATTACATAACACACTATCGATCGGAATCGGTTTCATTTTCACAGTTCAACAACATTCATTAGGTACGTTATTTACGTTTTTGAGCAGACAAATTTTTCGAACTTATGAAGCAATGGATTAGCAATTTGCTTCAAAATTATTCAAATTCCGGTTGATATTGCATTACGCAATTAGGGTGCAGAGGCCTTAGTGTGAGTTTTTATACTTACTCGATCGTGTTAACGTAAACTTCAATTTGTACTGAAACAAAATAAGCGCCGTCTGGTGACTATAATGGGAAACAAAATTATTCCATACAAATTGACGTAAGTTTACGTTAACGTAAACGTGATCGAGTAAGTATAAAAACTCGCACTAACGTCACAGGTGGCTTTAATTGGAACTAACGAAATCACTATGAAAAGTGACAAGGCTTGTCATATTTTGTTCACCGACAGCGACGCCGTTACCGGGCCACAAAGGCTTGTGGGACTGTCCAATAATAGGATGGTATTATTTTAGTAAGTTAGAAATCCTACTTTCACACATGAAATCCACGGTTCGTCAGTACCTATCGCAACGCCAAACTATCCTAAAATTCGATGCCAAATCTCTTCTATTTTTGAAGAATTGTATAAAGCTACATGAAATCCACGGTTCGTCAGTACCTATCGCAACGCCAAACTATCCTAAAATTCGATGCCAAATCTCTTCTATTTTTGAAGAATTGTATAAAGCTATGAACAAGAGTAAGTTAATTGGACAGTCTGCTTGATAAAATTCTAGCTAAATATGTCGCTCTCGAGGACGGTCAGTTTGGTTTTAGACCGAACTTGTCAACGGATAGTGCAATTTTATGCCTTAAGCAGACTATCCAATATTATACAGACAAAAAGACTCCTGTAATTGCATGTTTCTTGGATTTATCGAGGACTTTCGACCTGGTCAATTGTGACCTGCTCTGGCATAAGCTCTCTCACGATACTGCTGTCCCGGCTGATGTGATATCACTGTTTAGATATTGGTACAGTAGTCAAAAAAATACAGTCAAGTGGGCAGGCTCTTATTCTGATATGTACGGATTGGATTGTGGGGTGACGCATGGGGGTCTGAGCTCCCCACGTCTTTTTAACCTTTACATGAACAAACTGATAGGTAGGCTCAGTAGCACTAAAATCGGTTGTCACGTGGACGGTGTTTGTGTGAACAACATCAGCTACGCTGATGATATGGTGCTGCTGAGCCCATCTATCGGTGCAATGAGAAGGCTTCTTAAAATTTGTGAAAATTATGCAGTGGCTCACGTGCTCAAATACAATACAGAAGTGAATGGTTGGTTTTTAAATCGGGTACTATAACCTACAAATAGCTGCCTGAACTCTCACTCTTTGGGTCTCCTTTAGATGGGGTTTCAAAGTTTAAGTATTTGGGCCACTGGGTCACTGAGGACTTGAAAGACAATGGAGACATAGACAGGGAGCGCAGGTCGCTGGCTGTCCGTTGCAACATGCTGGCCCGCAGGTTCGCACGCTGTACAGATTCCGTTAAGATAACGCTTTTAAAGGCCTTCTGCCAGTCGTTTTACACGTGCAGCCTGTGAACCAAGTACACCCAGCGGGCATACAGCGACCTGCGCGTACAGTACAATAACGCATTTAGGGTGCTTTTGGGGTTGCCGTGGCGATGTAGCGCGGCAAGGATGTTCGCGGAAGCGTGCGTTGACGGGTTCGCCGCGATCATGCGGAAGCGATGCGCTTCCATGATGGCGCGCTTGCGCTCCTCCCCCAATGGCATCCTGACTGTGTTTTCAGACCGGTGGGACTCTGCCCTCTTACGAAGGTGGGTAAGAGTTCAGACACACTTGTCCGGGTAGGCTGGTGTACCATTGAACTATTCGTTCAATGGTACACTGGTTTATTTGGTCAGGTGTGGTTTACTTTTATTAATAATTTAATTTAATACTAACATTAGGCTAAGTTATACTACTACTAACATTATATGGATTTATCTGAAATAAAATATTTGAATTTGAATAAAAAGTCTCATCTCATTAAAAACTTTGTAAGTACTTCTTTCCCTGTACTGGAATATTACGCATGCGACCATAATTAGATGCATGTACGGTGTGTGTTCATATGTTTATAATATGTATCCGTATGCTACGTCGCGTACATCCGAGAACTGAATGTTTTGTTACGAGTTAATTTCAACTGTCTGCAGGGCTATTAACTGTTTCTTTTGTTGCAGTTTTAATTAGTATTGCGAGAAAACATTGGTTACTTTGTAATGTTGGTAAAAATGTTGTAGACTTTATTTTTCGGCTTGAGACTTTTTAGGGTATGAAGACAGTTTTTGGAGGTAACTGCAAACTACAATGCAATCTGCCTAGTCTTTTCCCAATTATGTTGGGGTCGACTTCCAATCTAACCCGATACAGCTGAATACCAGTATTTTACATGGAGCAACTGCCTTTCTGATCTCCATAACCCAGTAACTGGGTAAGACTGGTTGTCAGACTTTCGGGCTTCTGACGACCCGTAACGACTCTCAAAGATCCACGAATGACAGCCGGGACCAACGGCTTGACGTGCTTTCCGAGGTACGGAGGAGTCTCGGTATGTAAAGATGGTCACCCATCCACGGACCAAACCCGGCAAGCGTGACTTAACCTGATGGATCGACTCGTGCGGCTGTTATTACTTAGCCACGAGCTCCTCAACTGCAATCTATTATGATGGCTGGAAATGATCTAGAACCATTTTCAGATTATATTGTAGTAGATCTTAAATTATTTAGCAAAAGATAAAGAGAACACGGACCAAAAAGGTAACACTTCGGATTTGCGTGCTCAATACTGGCCACGTGCTAGATCAATTTTTTTTTAGAAGTCATCAGATAGAGCTGCCCATTTTTTTTCCTCTATAAATTCTGTCTTACAACGATAAAGGGCTAAGATAACACAACAAACACCTACTTACCACCTACGTATGTGCTACATACATAATCAAACATTGAACGTCAAATAAAGGTCTTCCATCATCACGTACTTAACACAATCATTCAAATTACCACAAATTAGTTGTTGAGTACTAATATAACCTCTAAACATGACATGTAATGTGCTACAGTCAGTCCCTTGAGAACCAGAGGTTGTAGTTGTATCTAGTAAAGTAGTTAGTCGCAAACCACAAAGGACCAATGGGACTTCCCAGATTTATAGTGCTGGCAATTTCTAGCAAGCATGCAGCTGAAATGAATGCAGTTGGATGCGGCCTTCATGCAATCCTCAGTTGTACAGCAAGTAGAAAGTGTAGTCGTAGACTAACAAAGCTTTAACCAGATTGTTTTTTTTTTTTCAAAACTTTCTTTCCTTTCCCAGCCCTATAAGAGACTGCAGGTCAGCAATTACAAAGAGATAACCTTCATTCTCGTCATGGTAAACTTTGCAATGCTTTTTGGAAATTCCTATTACAGTTAGCAAACTGTATAATACCCTGTGCTATTATATCCAACGCTGTCGTGGAACAGCGAGATTTTGAGCAGCTTGCACTTGGAACAATGAAAATTTTCCATATCCAGCCGTTGACATAACTGACTGAATGAAAAATTGTCCAATGGCCCACTATCCTCGTTCTGGTCGTGGCTAACTTTGCTTTTTCGGAAATACCTATTTACAGTTAGCAAACAGCAACACCCTATGTACATAAAGGCCCTATTACAGTCACCAATGAAGTCCATGCGATATTCCACCTTCAGCCTCACCCTTCGTGTGTAATTCAGGCGTGACGGCTATCTATGTCAAGTTACCGGTTTGACACTTGTCTTGACGTGTCAACTTCTGTGCGTAACAGTTACCAAGTGTGGTGTTACATTACTGAAACAATATGTGAAAATGTGTTGCAATATGTGTGAATACCGTGTTAAGCTTAGTCAATACGGTGATGTTGGGAATAACTGGTTATGGTTTGCGAATGGTAGTCAACTGATATGATTGATGTTACAGCAATCAGCCAGCGTCGTAGCTAGGAGCTGGCCAGGCGGGCGGCTGCCAGGGGCGCAACCTTCAGGGAGGCGCACTTTGCAGATCCACACCCACAGCCTGCGGGCCACAGACACTGCCGTCGGTAATGCGTGATATGGCCAGAATGGGAATGACAACTGAGTGACATACATAACGAAAACTGTAGATAAATACATTATATTATATAATCTTCTAGAAGCAGACTTCGTGAATGTAAGGTGCTTTTTTTATCAGAGAATCGATAGAGTACACAAGCCCCGAAATTAATCGTCCAGAATGATAAATGACAGTAATAGAAGAGGAGTCTAATGTGGAGTAAGCATTTCCCATTAAAAGCAGGAACTATTTTTTTCAGGACTGGCCTAATTCTATTGCAAACTGAAATAGCTGAAAGTTTGTCTATATAACACATCACTGACGCAACAGCGTATCAAATCGCGTATGTTTTTTTTTCTGTGTTAGTTGGCAAACTGTTTACATTTCCGTTTTGCATAATATTAGATACCTACATTCGATTGGTACTATTATTGACGTCTGGCAAAATTTGCTTTCGTCTGTCTGTTTGTTGCTACTCTTCTACAGATCGTATTTTACAACCGATTTGGACGAAAATTTGTATACAAGTTTTACGACTTTATAGAATTTTTTTGCCGTCGGGGATTTTTGTTTGGGGGGGCTACATCCTCCAAAAAGGGGAAAAAAGGGAGCTATTGGATATCTCCGGCTTATGAAACTTTAAATTTGTCTCATCAAAATTTGGTGAAGATCTGAAGAAAAAAAAACATGGTAAATATCAAGTTTTAAATAAATTTAGTGTTGCCAAAAATTTTTGTGCTAGCGATGTCTACTGTTCCGCAGAATTACTATTTTTACTCGACTGCGGCGAAGCCCAAAAGGAAGGTTATGTGTTTGACCTGTATGTATGTATGTGTGTACCTATGTCCGTTTCTTTGTTCCCTCGTAACTACTAAACGAATGAACGGATTTGGATAAATTATACCTACGTCTTTATATTTGTCTTGGTAGCGCGAGCGTCACTGGCTAGACTAATATCAAAAACAAAGTAAAATGGCGGATTTGGGGTGCCATATTGTGGAGTTCGAATTTTTTTTTTCTTCTAATACGAGTGGGATATCAAAATGAAGGGTTTTAAAAGGTGATTACAAAAATAAATATACAACTTATATGGTTAAAAGTAATTCGAAGTGACAAATCGTAAAAAAAACACGTAAAAAAAAATGCTTATCTATTTGTGCACTTAATCCAAAAAGCTTTTAAATAACCCTCACGACCAACACTCCTTGCAAGAACTAAATCGTCCGTGAAATCTTTCATATATGTAAACTAAAAAGCTGGAAATAAAAAAAAATAAATAATAAAAAAAACTAAAAAACCCAACTGCGGTAAAAAACTGAAAAGCTAAAAACAAGCCCACTTTTTTTATTATGTGATGTTAGTAACTATTATAGGTATTCTAGTTATTTCGGTATAAAGTCAAATAACAAAGTCGTTTCTATTAGTCAGATTTGGTAACTGTTATTATGAGGAAAGTGGTTTATGTTATGTTGATTGTGATCAAGGTTATTTAACGATAATAGAGCATATTATTGTTCCCGTCTGCATATTAATGGACTGTCCCGATAGTCGAGTGGTCGCAAGAGCTACTGCTGAGCATGAGGTCCTGGTTCGATACCCAGGTCGGGCAAAGTGTTATTGGGTTTTTCTATCTGGAATTTCTCAGTAACAGCTCGGAGGCAATAGGCTTTTTTTTTTTTTTTTTGTGGATGGGAAATCATCAAATGACTTCTCCCGCTCTGGGCAGAGCGGGAGGGCGTGTCAGACTTTTACTGACTAAAACCCACCCATGTTCCTTCAGCTGCCCGTGCCAGGGCCACGGTATCTCTTTCGAACTACCCGCGACCCCGGCGGCATCGGCCCAATTTGTCCCCGTCACTGCTGACATCTCTTTAAGGCGCGCGTGGAACACAATGCGCCGTCGACCCGGGCCTGGTCCTTACCGGACGGCGAGTTGCCCATTACTCGCCGTCCACAAGCCCGCGCCTACGGGGGCCGGGAATCAGCAATCGATTCCCGCCGCCCAGGGCGTCTCCTACGGCGGCTAGGGGCGCGAGGGCGCGGCTGTTGCCTCTCCCTCACGCGTTCCGCTTCCTCCTTCGCGAGCATTACTGCTTCGCAGAAGGAGGTGACGGCTTCCCATGCACTCTCGCTCCGCACCATGGCCTGTACCAGGTTTGGACGCGAGAGATCGCCGCCGCCGATCGCCTCCGTGAGAACACGGCGGTGCTCCGCCCAAGCCGGGCAGACCTCCACTGTATGCTCCGGAGGCAATAGGCTCGCCCCCTATTACATTGGACTTAAACATAACTGGCGAAATGAGGGTGTACTCCTCAGCATAACTCTTCGGGGGGAAAACCTAACAACGACTCCTAGCAACCATTTTCCTGAAGCCCTTTAACACCTCTTCCTACATCATAGGCTTACTTCCAGTCAGATCATTAAATTAATAAAACATCGTGTTTTAATAGCCTAGATACTTGAACATCGCTCTAATCCCGCTGAAGTTACACTTCAATAAATTATACTTCCACTTTCAGTAAAAGTTCCTGAGAGAAATTTATTCCAATAGGTACTAGCTTTTGCCCGCAGCTTCGCCCGCGTGGATGTCGGAATGTATCCCACGGGAATGGGGAACTACCGGGATTAAAAGTACATACCCGAACTATGAATACAATGACTATATTTTCAATCCCTTATATCTCTCTTCAAGTGCAGTTATATACTAATTTATAAACCCTAAACCCCCAGGGGGAGGGGGGAGGGGGTTTATAAATTAGTATATAACTGCACTGCACAATTTTAATATTTTTACGATTATTTTTGAGACAAAAAATAGCATAATGTTCTTCCACAGGATGCCATCTGTCGCCTTGCCAAATTTTATCGAAATCCGTTCAGTGGTTTAGCCGTGAAAAGGTAACAGACAGACAGAGTTACTTTCGAATTTATAATATTAGTATGGATGTACCAATTTCTGACGTTTAGCACGAAGCTTCAACATAACAGCTTTCTGAGCCAAATTAAATAGCCCGTGCCTTCAATTTGGGTTAATTACTACAACGAGCCGAGTAAAAGTAAATCACATGTAGATATACCTTATCACTTTCATCAAACACGCATGCGTACCATACATTTCTCCTTCTAATGCATTATTAATTGATGTCGCCTAAATAAACGATGAAATGGAAAGCGATGGTGTGAATTGGGTCGTCTTTGTAATATTGTGTCGTGTTTATTGCGAGGGTGACGTAATCCTATTGTGATTGTGAACGGGATGGGTGGAGATGCGGACAAAAGAGGTGAATGTCATGCATGTATTGGGTTGGACCGAAAATAGGAGCGGTTCTATAAAAATTCGTGGATCCGCGGCGTAAATATTTGGCTTGCTTTTATAGAGACACTAGCGACACGCTTCTGCTATCCACGGTTTTTACGACTTGACAAAAGATCGAGTTTTCTTTAATAAATGTTAGTTTAATATTAATACATTATATAAATATACCTTCCGGAATAAAGTTTCTAAATGATGGTGAAAACCGCATCTAAATCCGTTTCGTAGTTTAGAAGAACAACGAGGTTACACAGACAGACACGAAAAGCGGCTAAGTACTAGAGAGCCGGGCGGCCCTGCTTCGCACGGTTTTTACGACTTGACAAAACATGAAGGTTTCTATATTATAATCTAAGTTATACTTAGAAACCTTCCGGAATCAATTCTGTAAATGATAGTGAAAACCGCATCTAAATCCGTTGCGTAGTTTAGAAGAACAACGAGGTTACACAGACAGACATGAAAAGCGGCTAAGTACTAGAGAGCCGGCCGGCTTTGCTTCGCACGGTTTTTACGACTTGGCAAAACATTTATTTATTTATTTATTTATTTATTTATCACACACGTTTCCTTTGCCATTACAGATATCAATAAATCTATGAAGGTTTCTATATTATAATCTAAGTTCTACTTAGAAACCTTCCGGAATCAATTCTGTAAATGATAGTGAAAACCGCATCTAAATCCGTTTCGTAGTTTAGAAGAACAAGGAGGTTACACAGACAGACATGAAAAGCTGCTATGTACTAGAGAGCCGGGCGGCCCTGCTTCGCACGGTTTTTACGACTTGACAAAACATGAAGGTTTCTATATTATAATCTAAGTTATACTTAGAAACCTTCCGGAATCAATTCTGTAAATGATAGTGAAAACCGCATCTAAATCCGTTGCGTAGTTTAGAAGAACAACGAGGTTACACAGACAGACATGAAAAGCGGCTAAGTACTAGAGAGCCGGCCGGCCTTGCTTCGCACGGTTTTTACGACTTGGCAAAACATTTATTTATTTATTTATTTATTTATCACACACGTTTCCTTTGCCATTACAGATATCAATAAATCTATGAAGGTTTCTATATTATAATCTAAGTTATACTTAGAAACCTTCCGGAATCAATTCTGTAAATGATAGTGAAAACCGCATCCAAATCCGTTTCGTAGTTTAGAAGAACAAGGAGGTTACACAGACAGACATGAAAAGCTGCTATGTACTAGAGAGCCGGGCGGCCCTGCTTCGCACGGTTTTTACGACTTGACAAAACATGAAGGTTTCTATATTATAATCTAAGTTATACTTAGAAACCTTCCGGAATCAATTCTGTAAATGATAGTGAAAACCACATCAAAACCAGTTGCGCAGTTTAGAAAAACAACGAGGTTACACAGACAGACATGAAAAGCTGCTATGTACTAGAGAGCCGGGCGGCCCTGCTTCGCACGGTTTTTACGACTTGACAAAACATGAAGGTTTCTATATTATAATCTAAGTTATACCTACTTAGAAACCTTCCGGAATCAATTCTGTAAATGATAGTGAAAACCACATCAAAATCAGTTGCGCAGTTTAGAAAAACAACGCGGCCACACAGACAGACACGACAATCGGCTTTATTTTATAAGTATAGATATAGATATGTCAGTTACCGTATAATTATGAACTTCGTTAGTTTATTATCTATCGGTATTATTTTATTTCCGTTAGATTATAAACTGTCGAAAAATTGTGAACTGCAACAATCCATTTACAATTTAACGCATTATTTTTCGATAGTTTATAATCTATCCATGGGGAAACCGACAAATTATGATCTGAGGGCCAATTCTCGTAATTAAAAACGTTCAAATTCCAAGTCGCAATGTCAGCCAGCGACAATCAAATGTCAAAAATGTAGGCAAACTCTATACAATTTTGACAGATTGAGACTGAGATGAGATTGCGAACGTTGTTATAAAAATACGGGAATTGCCCCTCTGGTATCAAACAGTTCTAACCTAACCTAACCATTTAAACGATAGATTATAAACTAACGGTTCTCACAATGTTACGGTGAAATATTGATGGCATTTTGTTTGGTAACGTAACATGCCGTAACATTGCTCTTGTGTTCCCAGGTCGCGGGTAGTTCGAAAGAGATACCGTGGCCCCGGCACGGGCAGCTGAAGGAACATGGGTGGGTTTTAGTCAGTAAAAGTCTGACACGCCCTCCCGCCTCTGCCCAGAGCGGGAGAAGTCATTTGAGATTTCCCATCCACAAAAAAAAAAAAAAAAAAAAAAAAAAAGCCGTTGGTCCCGGTCCCGGCTGTCATTCGTGGATCTTTGACAGTCGTTACGGATCGTCAGAAGCCCGTAAGTCTGGCATCCAGTCTTACCAAGGGGTATCATATTACCCAGTTAATGGGTTGTGGAGGTCAGATAGGCAGTCGCTCCATGTAAAATACTGGTATTCAGCTGCATCCGGTTAGACTGGAAGCCGACCTCAACATAGTTGGGAAAAGGCTAGGCAGATTGATTGTCAAGTCCGTTGCTATTTTGCTTTTTTAGCTGGTCTATAACATATTCAACAGGGTTGTCTCGTCTGGCTTCACTATGTTTAATGAACGTAATAGTCTCATGTCATGACACATTGCTTGAACAATTTTATGACGAACTTGTGGTTCATGTTGAGGATTCATAATAATGGTCTTTCTACGTGATTATTATGGAAACCATGAAACAATATGTAGTTGCGGTAAGAAAAAGAGTTTTCATGACAAAGGCACTTTGACATTACTTCAGACGGACACGGGAAGATAAGGGGTGACCTTTTCTCATTGATGCTAAATAGTTCACAGACACCCATATCCCTTGTACCGGTTCGAACAAAAGGATCTTAGACCACTGAACTAGTTACTAAGACAATGGAACAAAAGCACTTACCCTCTATTATGCTAGGTGTTTGTTCCACCTGAAACAAAAAAAAACAAGTTTAGTGATACATATTGTGGTGTTGGTGCAATCATTATGAGTACAAGATAGATACCATGGTAGAAAAGTATTAATAATGTTTGTTGACAAAAGTGTCAGGATAGATTTTGGGGCAAAAAAATATGTGGACAGGTTCTAGCCGAATTGAACCTAATTAAGATTGTCGGATTGCTGGAGTAGCAATGGGTCGGCCATATTAGCCGTAGAACCGAAGCCCGTTGAGGTAGACGCATTCTTGAAGGTAAGACGCCCCCTCAGGGTAGGCTGAGCGACGATCTCCGAAGGGTGGCAGTAGTAGCTGAATGAGAGTTGCCGAGAATCGAGTTGAATGGCATGCAATTGGAGAGGTCATGTCCAGCACTGCTATAGGCTGATGATGATGATGAAGATTGTCGGCATCAACTTTGCCACAGCCTTGACATTTGCTTCCGGTGTCGCTTGGGCGACATCGCTACTGAGGCGGGCCGCGATGTCGTATGGGAAGCATCGCGGCTGAGGGTTGAAGGTCGCGGCGGGCGAGAAGTGCCGGTATTGCGGTGCCCCGATCTCCCTACTTTCCGCGGCCTTGATGGAGTCGCCACCATCTAATGGCGGACGCGGTGGGGCCGCAGGGAAGGAGTGTCGGTATGGCGTTGGCCGATCTCCCTATCCTCTGCGGCCGAAAAGTGGTAGGCGGCAGGGCCACTGACCTGACCCATCGCAGCGGGACCAAGGGTACCCAGAGACGGGGTCGTCTGGCACCCATGTGCTGGTTTGGTCCCTGGGGGTGGTCACGGCCTCCAATGTGTTCTGGTGCGCCAGTGATGGGGTTACTCCCCAGAGGGTCCGGTGACGGACAGCCGTGGCGGGTTCGCGGATGAGTGCTAAAACGCACGCGGGAACACGGGCACCCGTGTTCCCGCCATAAGCGGCAGAGGAGTACACCGTGGAGTTTTAGTGAGTTGGAGTCCCACAAAACTGCATCATCTCCCTGTGGCAGTGCAGTATGCATGAGCATTTCTCCACGCAAAAAAAAAGCCTTGACATTTGCAGTGCAGTGTATGCTTTGCTGCTCGATCCGGTGTAAGCATTTATTATTTCAGTAATATTGTTATCAGTAGGTCAAAGCACACATGTTTACAGCAATGCACTTCTTCTTCATTGATTATAATTGTATAACAATTGTCTGTAAACAATACTTCTCTTAGTAACTGCTAACCTACTTTTTAAAACGTGGGTTGATATTGATTACATTCACAATAGTTGTTTAACATCTTTGTTATATCCATTACATCATCTGTATAGGTCAAACTGACAAGAGTCACTAATTCTTCATTTGATACTAAACTTTGCCTAGCATTCTTTCGTGTACCGATATCAAAATACTGTTCAGTTACAGTGCAAATTAGCGTATCTATGTTAAATTAGATACATGGCCTATTATTATTATGTATTTTTTATGTAATATAGCTGTAATATTTGCGAACTTGAATAACTAGTTTCAAGATTTGGGTTCGAACATTCACCTAATCGCCTTCTATCAGTATTATTATAATACTGTAGAGATTTATAATGACTGCCTATTAATGAATGCCTCAGTTTGTATGAAGAAAAGTTACAATTGCATGTTGGACACTAATACTTAGGACAAAACAATAATTATGTATGTTGGATGCATCGAGACCGATGGCCAGAGTCGTCAAACAGTGTGTGCCAGAAGACAGGCGTAGTAGCCGAGGGAGGCCAAGGAAATGCTGGCGTGACGACCTTACGCCCGATAAGGGTTCAATAAATGTCATTATCCGACTAGCAAAAAAAAAGGTCTCGAAACTATAATGCAAACAAATAACATGCCACGTGCACGCGTCAAGGACGCCTCTTACCACGATGCGTTTTTTTGGTTGTTTGAGCGATTAGGCGTCGGTCGTCGACGCGCCGACTACCGTCCGCCATTTTGTCAGTGGACTGTAAAAATAGTTCAGGAGTGACAAAATAGCGGACGCGACACTCTACAACTGCAATCGTCGCTTTAGGTCGGCGGTCGGCGGCGCGTCGACGCGTGCAGTTACCTCTGCTGTTGACGCGTGTCGCTCGTGCAACACTTATCTGGCGAAAGAATAGATGCGTTTACGGGAGATTGGCCGAAGAAGGCGACGCACAAGGAACAGTGGAAAGTTATTGGGGAGACCTTTGCTCATCTGTGGGACAATACACGAAGATAAAAAAAGAGATGGTGACATGCACACATATTCCTATATTTGAAAACCATATTTGTGTAGAAAGTATGAAATATCTGAAGGTAAATAAATTGATAGAAAACCCAGATACAGTCAGTAAAGCAGTAATAAGTACCAAAAAATACTCAAAACCAACATATAATTAATTATTAGTTACAATAAGGCGTGGTTTGTTTGTTTATTACAATAAACATAAAAACATACTAACAGAAAGTTGTGAGATTAATATTATCAGTGGATCAGTTTATTATTGTACGGTCCCGTAGGTACGGTAATGACCGGAGATGTAGAAACTAGATCTACGTTACGAAGCGGAGCATCCTTTGTTGCGAAATTGTGCGGACAAAGCCAGGGGTGAAAACATAATAAAAATCAAGTCTGGTATTAGAACAAAACCATCAACCTGGATAAACGTAATGACTATCAACATGACAAAGTCAGTTGTAGATAGGATTCCCAACTATAGTAAAAACAGTACTATACTGTTTTTCACTACATTATACTTTTTATTGTCGGACAAAAACACAGTATAAAAAATACTGTTTTTATCATCACTGGTACATTTACCTATAGGCGTGCCATACCACACAGTCGCGCGATGCAGTGCATGTACCGCAGGTCTCCCTCGTTTCAGAACGAAAACGCAACTGTCAATGTCAATTTGACACTGACACATGCGAGTGCCCGCGCCTCGGCCTCCTCCTGAATGCAAAGTGGCGGGCCGACAGAAATAGATCTTCCATAAATTTAATAAAAAATGAGCTCCTCATTTATTTTAATTTTGATTTCTCTTGTAGTGAAGCTTAAGAAGCCTCCAAAAATTACACTAAATTGCTAAGTTGTGCGAGGAGCACCAGGAAATGTTTTAAAAAAAATAAAGTACTGTTCTTTCTCCAAACCTGAATATACTGTATTTCTTGCAAAAAAAAGTTGGCAACCCTAGTTGTAGATTCAATAATCTCCTTCTTAGGTATCGATGGCAATTATGGCACTATCCGCGCGGCTTCGTCCGAGTGGATGTCGGAAAATATCCCACGGGAACATACTAACGGAAATTTATTCCTTGTCTACATTATATAGGGAAACTCTTCTCAAAATTTCAGCTTTCTAGATTCAAGGGTTTGGACTGGGCATTGATGAGTCAGTCATCAGGACTTCTCTTTATAGTTACCTATACTTATAGATATTGTTAAAGAGGAACTCGTGGCTAAGTAATAACAGCCGCACGGGTCGATCCATCAGGTTAAGCTACGCTTGCCGGGGTTGTTCAGTGGATGGGTGACCATCTTTACATGCTGAGACACCTCCGTGCTTCGGAAAGCACGTCAAGCGTCCCGGCTGTCATTTGTGTATCTTTGACAATCGTTACGGGTCGTCAGAAGCACGAAAGTCTGACAACCAGTCTTACCAAGGGGTATCGTATTACCCAGTTACTGGGTTGTGGAGGTCAGATAGGCAGTCGCTCCATGTAAAATACTGGTATTCAACTGCATCCGGTTAGACTGGCAGCCGACCCCAACATAGTTGGGAAAAGGCTAGGCAGATTGATTGATTGACTTACAGATATTGTTTCAAAATAAGTTACTTATATTTTTTGTTTGACCCAGTACCTACTCAGCAATGCTAATACCATTCGCTGACGCTGACATTAGATCTTTACGTGTATAAATGACAAGATCAAATCTGCCTAAGAGCGATGGAACGCAGCATCCATAGGCGTGAAAAGCCAGGACAGAATTTGGAACACCACGCTGCATTCCAAAACGGGTATAATGGACGTAGGCAAGAAGGCTGCCAGGCTTAAATGGGATTGGGTGGGCCATGTCAGCCGCTTGAACGATGAAAGCTGGGCAAAAGTCTCCACACAATGGGTACCTAAAGATGGACGGCGCCGCCGAGGGCGGCCCAGAAAGAGATGGCGGGATGACCTGGACGCGTACCGTGAAGGCTGGTTCGAGGTGGCGTGGGAAAAGAGTTCCTGGAAGGACAGTATAGGCTAAGTAAAAAAAAAAGCAAATTGAGTCACTGACTCATTTATTAACACAATACCTACGAGAGGTTTTCTAATATTAGCATTTATGTATAATTTTTGGACATGTTGTGTCTGTGGACTGGGTATTAAACCTGCCCAGCCTTTTCCCAACTATGTTGGGGTCGGCTTCCAATCTAACCAGATGCAGCTGATTACAAGTATTTTATATGGAACGACTGCTTATCTGACCTCCACTACCCAATTACTGGGTAATGGTAATACGATACCCCTTGGTAAGACTGGGTTGTCAGACTTTCGGGCTTCTGACGACTGTAACGACTGTTAAAGTTCCACGAATGACAGCCGGGACCAACGGCTTAGCGTGCTTTCCGAGGCACGGAGGAGTCTCGGTATGTAAAGATGGTAACCCATCCACGGACTAACCTCGGCAAGCGCAGCTTAACTTGATGGATCGACCTGTACGGCTGTTATTATTTAGCCACGAGCTCCTCCCTACCTATTCCTAAGTATGCAGAATTAATTACTAAGCGTGTTACGTTAAGGGATTGAGTTAAGCTGGGATCCTTTTCAAATTCAATTTGCGGGCAGCGGGCAAAGCTAATCTCAAGAGGGACTTAGAAATTAATTTATGAACTAGAGTGCGGGGTTCGACCTTTCTTTAAAATGTCTTTATTAACTTACTCACTAGAGAATCATTAGGCAACATTTTAGCTAACAAGAAGCTCAGTTACAACGGTTGGTAGCCGAAGTCAAAATTGGATTACTGGCCTTCCTATCCAACGAAATTGGCATTTTTTCAGGAGTATACAATTTCGGGACATTATAGGACCAAAAAAAAAACCGGCCAAGTGCGTGTCGGACCACGCACATTGAAGGGTTTCGCAGTTGGTATGTATTTATCCCAAAAAGAAACTTAACGTTGTAATCCCAAAAAAATTTTTTGTATGTGATTAAATTACAAATTGACTATTTTCGGACTTTTTCTTTTACTTGTGCTGTGAGTACTTCACTTCTCGCCAAACTTCATGATACTAGGTCAACGGGAAGTACCCTATAGGTTTTGATTTACTTGCGAGTATCAAAATATGTCACATTAATGGCCGTATTTTTTTATTGCGTTAGAATTTAATGAATTAGAAATATGCGTTAATGCGTTAGAATTTAGTTATTTTTTTTATTGTGTTTGCGTTATGGTGGAAGCTTGATTTTTTTTAGAACTCCAAAGGACCACAGACCTACGTATTTGGTATTAATTTCAATATGAAAGGGTCTTGACAGACAGACAGACGGACAACGAAGTGATCCTATAAGGGTTCTGTTTTTCCTTTTGAGGTACGGAACCTTAAAAACATTGCACACAATAGTGAGTATTTTTTTTTGCATGTCTGCTGGGAATAGCGAGAAACGAACACAAAACAAATTCTAAAAAACCAATGCAGATTTAAAACCGTCAACAGATAATATTACGAAACGATTTTTATGAAATAAAGATGAATAACAAAGAGATTAATGTCAAAAGAGGATCATCACGCTTTCGCGCAACACGCCACTAAATCACGATTTCACGAGTTCGGATCACGCGCACGCCCAGCAATGTTGCAGCGTGGATCATGATCGAAAGATCGAGAATGCGAGACATGCTTTATAAAGTTCCCGTAACTTGGATTTCAGGTTCTATTGTGTCGAAGAATAGCTTCTTGACTGCCGCACAACTAGGCAGAGTTCTTGGTAGGGCGAGGATAGTCTGCTAGAAAGAATTAGGTAAAGAGATTGATCAAATTTGAAAGAAAGCGTCAATGAGGCGACACTGATGGCCATCTACGAAGATAAGTAGAATAGGTCCAGATAGCAATTTTGTTTATGAAATTCATGTAAGTTGAGCACTTAGGTTATCGTTTAGCAATTTGTTCGAGACTTAAATAAAAACTTTTACTGTAAGCAGCACAAGTATTTATTCCAAGCGATGTTAGATTGGAAAACTTGCCATAATGTTTGAAGTGTTTTGAATGGATTCGACTTCTCGGAATTAGTTCGAATTTTGTTGGATTTGGTTTTAGAAAATGAGGAGACTGAAATTACTATAGTAGGTACATAGAGCCTGCTAATGATGCAAAGTGTGTGCGTTTGTTTTTCCGTCTTGTTATTGGCAAAATAATAAAATTACGATTATTTTTGTTTCAGAGGGGCTGTTGTATTGACTCACAATTTGATATATGAATCTTTTTATAGCCCTAACAAAGATGCTGCAGTACCTACATCAAAACACTCCGCACGTGCGAACTCTAATAATACCAAATGAGCCAAGAGCTGAACCCTTTGTCGATACACGACACCACCATACACTACACAGATAAAGAGAAAATAACGAAGTAGAGGATCAAACGGATATTACACTTTTAGTCATTCAACACGACTTCGTCGCCAGTCCACAGGACCTCTGTAAACAACACGATGGAGTTAAAAGGGTGGCTCCAGCTATAATGGTGGCATAAGCCAATGTCAAGGCAACACACGCAAAGCTTCGAATATCGCATTTCAGCTTTAAGAGAGTGAGACGGGTAAACAGATTAACTTCAATTCAATTAAGGAGTATTTTTAAGACGATTTGTTTGATAAGCAAAATTAAAGAATAATCATAATGGATGCATGTGTTTTTGAATGAACTATAGATGAACTGCGTATGTTTCGATAAGTAATAATATAGGTGACTAGATAAAGACATTGTACGATTCAATTGTTTTGATTTCTCTAATTATAACACGGATGCAACAGTGACAGATCGATTTAAGAACATAACACATGTTGTATCTACTTAAGTGAAAATGTTTTCTAATGAAACAGTAAACAAGGCTTCGTTGAATCACATGTAATCGATCTAATAGTATTACAGCAGGGTCATTAAACTAACAAACCGAATTGACTTCACGATTAACGATGTGAAACTCGATTCTTCCGTAATCGGTCACGCGAGTATCAATCCGTAAATAGGACCTCGTGTGCGAAATTGTAATCATGGTATTCAGAAATGTTCTCATTGTGTATGTAATTCCGTACATTCTGTTATTTGCTGAGTACAATAATTACCAATTACGGTGTCGCTATTGGGGCTAGTTACTTCAAATGTGTCTGTGAAACCTTTTTTTATCTGTATTGTCCCACTGCTGGACAAAGGTGTCCGCCACAGCTTTCCACTCTTCCCTGTGTGTTGCCTTCTCCGGCCAATTCTGCATAAACGCCTGTAAGTCATCATCACACCAGCTTTTCCTCGGCGACTGTGAAATCTATTCTTTGTTTTTCTTTCTATACATTGTCATTGTCGTTAAATCTGTCTGCCATAGTCATAATTTGTACAAACTGACAATAAATTGCGTTAATTGTGTTGTCAGTCGAATTTAATTGCATTATCGAAAACGAATTTGCGCGCATTCGAGCGATGATAATTAACCAGAATAGGTACAGCACAGACGGAACTTCGGGTTTTTCTGTTTTGTTCTACTGCCATCTATGAACCAATTTGAGAATTAATTAAGCTAATAAATTAAAGTGTTTGGATAACGAACTTGGTAATAAATCAGTATTTCATATTGTACTTTTCCGGTTGAATAATTTCGAATTGCAAATGGTTTGCGAATTGTTGCAACGAAAATATTTTTGAGCTAATTTAATTGACACCAGTGGCTACGACTTTTTTAGGCACCAGTTGAAACGTAAAGCCTTTCTTCAGAAGAGTCACTAAAATGTGAAATTAATATGTACCGACTCCTCAAAATTTAAAATAAACTAAGACTGTTTTTTTATATTTTTATTTGTCATAATATGGCAAAGATATATTATAACCAACATTTAGGTATACACGGTACTACGGGCTAAACCAATGTAGCTGGGAGTTTCAAACAAACAGGAAACTACTTTGAAGAAGGGTAATATTAAAAAAACAAGACATTGATAATCAAAGCGTAAAAAAAGGTTGTATACTTGTTGAGGTAAAAACATTGAAAAACAATTTTATTTTTGGACCAAGTATAAAACCTTGCAGCATAATTAATTCGTCAGAGGTTTTCAACTAACTTGAATTTAGAAAATCGCATTTTTGGATGTTGTTGAACTTCTGTTAGAAATATAGTAACTTTGCCCCGAGCATAAGGTTCATAATGCCAATAACGCTTAAAATACAAAACTTACAGGACTTCAGTTTAGGATCCCCGAAACGATCAATTGCAATTGTCAATTTTTACGTGATTGACACACATTTATGCGCAAATTGATCGTCTACCAAGTGCAATTAACTCTTAAAATGTCGATTGCACACCATGTGTACAGATAACAATAGAATTTCAATTGTGTCTGCTAATTAGCGCGCGACGGGTTAAAGTGATTAACAATATTACTACTATAGAAATTGATGGCAATTATTGATCAATTGCGATTGATCATTTCGGGGACCCCTTTCGTCTTCCGATATTTATTTGACTGAATCTTTTAATTATGATTTAGTTCGCGATAAAAGCCAGAGGATCATTAAT
Source organism: Cosmia pyralina (assembly GCA_946251885.1). NCBI lineage: Eukaryota > Metazoa > Arthropoda > Insecta > Lepidoptera > Noctuidae > Cosmia > Cosmia pyralina. The sequence continues at coordinate 26,053,456 of OX276343.1, forward strand.
TTTGATCTTCCATTCTTCTGAGAAGACTGCTAAGTGAAATTTATTGGACCGTACCGTCTCTGTGGAACTAACCGATTCTTTTCATTAAAACCCGTTTGTTTTACGAAGGTTTTTATTTTGATTAGACGGAAGAATGCTTCCTTTCTATTTGTTAGTCTTTTAACCTTTTTGTAAGCAAACATTACTGAAGATCTTGAATTATGTTTAAACATGAATAATAAAATTCTCCCAACAACTAAGTATCTACTTACAAGGAACTTTATTGGATCTAAGTTCTTAAACTTAATTCTGAATCTGACTGAACGTTTCGGTAACAGAAAAGTTACAGGACAGGATTCATATCCAAAGTTCCCTAAATCATTTTCTCAGGGTGATATAGATAAAAAATAATATCGCCATTTTTTTAATGAAGGTGTGCAAAAAAACTTTCAAGATGTCCTACTCGAACAGAACTTATAGGTATTTTATAAGTTCTAAAATTCGCACTTAAGGCGAGTAGTGCTGCCAACTAGCACCACCATTGAGAAAAAATCATAAGTCTGGAGATATGGAACATTTTGAAATTTCCTATGCTCACATTTTTAGTCAGACTGATGAGGTAGGTCAGGTTAGGTCAGATCAAAAAAATCTACCTCATCTGACTAAAAATGTGAGCATAGAAAATTTCAAAATATTCCATATCTCCAGACTTACAAGTTTTTTTTCTCAATGGTGGCGCTATTTGGTAGCACTACTCGCCTTAAATCATACCACATCAATCATTTGGTAGAAAAAGCCTTAAAGCAAATGAAGCGTTTTTCCGATATCCTGTCTGGGTCACATTTTCATGTTGAATGACGCCATTACTCCGTCTGGTTATGACGTAATAAATGGATGAGCTGGAGGTTATTTACAAACCTATTGTAGCCGCTGGACAAGGACTACTTACTTTTTATCAGAGATATGATGGTATAAAAGATCCTACTTGGCAACATTATTGAGCGATTTATTTATACCTACACCAAAAGAAATGTAAGTAGTATGAACATGTCTTTAGAGAATGATAAAAATAACGGCATTATTTATTAATTATTTTATAAATTACAAGTTCCTTACATAGGTGTAACAAAGCACACAAGTAGACCTCTGGGGGCTGTCTTAGCATGCCATGGCCTGAGATTGATCAACGCGCTATTAACAGCTGTTTAACAGCACTACATAAACTCGACTGCAAATCAACTAGTTAAGTTATAATCGAGTCGATTCAATGTTGTGATGCATTAAACCTGTGAATCGCCTGAAAGTGTGCCTACACATAAAAGTAATTGTATTCCACCAAGCAATGATCAATCATCAGATGGACACTTCATTTTCTTAATTACATTATCATTCTTGGAGCATAAGCAGCATTCCCGGATGTCATTCGTAGATCTTTCTGTCATTCATAGCCTTACCAAAGGGTGTTACTCAGTAACAGGCTTGTGGAGGTCAGATAGTAGTCACTCCATGTAAAATACTGGTACTCAGCTGCATCCGGTTAGACTGAAAGCCGACCCCAAAACAATTGGGAAAAGGCTAGGCAGATTGTTAAAGTGGCATAAGAAGTTTACCTAGAAGATTTTTTGTTCACTTCCCATCGACGTTGTTTTAAGTTAAAACCTCTAAAATGTGATGAATCCATGACTAATGGTGATTAATTAGTAATCAAGAGGCGAGATTCTTCCGATCACGCCTCATCGATTAGCCATTCAAGGGCGTGCGTTGAAAGCTGTGGGTAACTTGGAATTGGTGTATAAATAAGCGTTTTTTATATATGTGGGGGGTTGTGTGTGTTTAGCAGGAGATACAGGCATCAACAGCAATCACATGTCTGCAAAAGGCTCCATAGAAAACATCACATAACAATTCTTAGGAAATTGAACAATTTTTGAACATAGCTAAAGTAAAAAAAAATAAAAGTATATTTACCTAAAAAAATTATTAAGTAACTTTGCCTAGACAAATGATGTAGCCGAAACACTTGACGACCAACTTTTACAATAAGACCTTATTCTTTGGTCGAGTTAGAAAAGGTTCATTTGGAGAACTTTTGGGTAAGTAAGCCAAAAATCTAGTTAAGGCTACCTTATACTTACTTGAGAAATCTTTTTGTTTCCAAAGAAGAAAGGGTACTTATATGTACCTATTTTATTTATTTAGGAGAGCTCTGTGTTACTGTTATCGATATAGAACTGTCATTATAACAGCTACCGATATAACGTATATAAATATCTCCCCATAGCCCAACTGATTCACTTCATGTAACAAAAAATTGTTTATCATCTCACGGTACCGATCTCCATTCACTGTAACAGCATCACCCATAGCATCTTCAAAGAAATAATGCCCTGCAATTACCCCTCCTGACTAAATTCCACACCAAACTATTACTCAACGTGGATTCAGTGGTTGTCCGTGGATCAATGAAGATTGGTATTCGGCCCAATAGCGATAAATTTGTTTATTAACAAATCCACTGAGGTCGAAATGAGCTTCGTCATTTATAATGATTTTTTGATGAGAATCTGGGTCTCTTTCCAGCTTGGTTAGCATAACACTACAGAAGTCATGACGCCGTCCATGGTCTCTCTCTCTCAGTTCTTGAGTTATCTAAATGGGAGGTATATCAGTGGAGTTACGGGCACTGAAGCCTAATTTAACCGGGCTTATTGATGTAACAAAGTTATTTACATTCGCTTAAGCTGAAAATATCTCCATTATTGTGTTAAAGCTATTTATATCGTCTAAACTCGAAAATAACTTAGCCGTTGCGGATTTGCGAAAGTTAACTGAGAATGGTATTTACGAAATTCTAAAATTAGGCTCATGAATCAAAGGAACCATGAACCAGTATCCTTTAAAGTTCAAAGAATATCATCAATATAACTTTATGTGTTCTGTGTAGATGGATGCCTCTGACGCAAGTCAAAGAGCAGATCCACTCAGGAATTCTTATGACAATACAATGAACTTTTTATTTAAATGAAAAACCTTTGAAAACCTTAAAAACAAAGTTACTATGTAAAGGTTTAAAAAGAATAGTAAATTTTAACTTCGCTCTTGTGCAACTCATTAAAGTAAACAATATTTATGATAGTTAATCTCGCGGGCTACCGTGAACGTCATGGCATTGTGTTGAAATCGCTGATTTAGCGTTCCACCAATCTCAGATTAGTTCCAGATTTAAAGCTTTGGTTAACTCATGTAAAAAAATATGACCGTTTCACTACCGACCGGATTTCGCTAGCACTCGTTTTTTCAGGGGATTAATATTTTCGTAAGTAGTTTATTCTTTATTTTAGGTGCTTGTCAGGCTTCCGAGGAGGAGGCTCCCACCCACGGACCGACCGCGGCAAGCTAGTAGCTTAACCTGATCTATCGACCAGTGTGGCTGTTATTCCTTAGCCACGAGCTCATTTTATGGGAAACCAATAGTCTTTAAATAATTTCAACTGTTTTCAATGGATGTTGCCAATAAAGTACATCCAGAAACACACAAAACAATGTATACTCCAACGGTTTAGGTAGTTAACTAAAGGTAAACAAAATAAACCACGTGACGTGGTTAGCCGAGTAAACGTAATACGACAGGTATTACGTTTACTCGGTTAACCACGTCACGCTACGTCACAATTGTACTCTTCAATTTAGCAATGTTATAATTCGTTGTACCTGTCTTCTTGGGCTCTTTACAATAGACGGATTACAAAATATTATATTATTATTCTAAATCTTAAAAAAAAAATGTGCTCAAGCAGCTACATATGCGAAGAGCAATAAAAATAAATGATAAATAAAATAATATATAAAATGATACATAAAATAATATATCATAAAAATCGTAAATAAATTTAATTTGGTTATAACGTATTTTTAAACAAGAAAGTGTCATCTATAAAAAGCCTTTTTACGATTTGTTTACCTTTAGTTAACTACCTAAACCAAAAAAGAATAGCTAGCATACAACAACGACCAACTAGCTGCAGATATATTTAATGCTTTATAATATGCCAGTTTATCTTTGGGTGTACATTTGCCTGTCCTTATTTGCCTGGCCACAGATAATATAATACTACGTACCTGTACTTATTTTTATACCAGAATTTTCACCAAATTCATTGAAATTTTTAGGGTTCGTAATAAAATTTTAGCTAGCATCATATTCATAATCCTTCCTACCGGGGCCATAACTCTGCTCACTTTTGATCCGGAAATATTTGATCTGAAGATTTATGATTCAAGTGCCTCTGGAATACGATATAAGGAAGCAATATCCATAGATAGTTGGAAAAGTTATCGCTAGGTAGGTAAGAGGCCAGCTAGTAGAGACTAGTTTATGAATTTGAAAGTACGAAAGTAAAGGGAACTACGATGTGAAACGGAGTTTTATGCCCAGGAGTGGACGGCTTTCGACTAAGAAAAAAATGGCATTAAAGAAACGACTGCTCTCTATCAAATTAAAATTGACAGTCTTACTAAGAATCATCATCAGCTACCTAGGCGTTTCCCAACTACGTTGGGGTCAGCGTGCAGTGTAACCGGTTGCAGCTGAATACATGGAGCGACTGCATATCCGACCTCCACAACCCAGTAACTGGGTAACACGATACCCCTTGCTAAGACTCGTTGTCAGACTTTAAGGTTTCTGACGACCCGTAACGACTGTCAAAGATCCACGAATGACGTGATTTCCGAGGCACGGAGGGGTCTTGATATGTAAAGATGGTCACCCACCACGGACCAACCGCGGCAAGCGTAGCTTAACCTGATCGATCAACCCGAGCGGCTGTTATTATTTAGCCAGAAGCCCCTCTCAGTTTAAGTAAAACTGATGAAAAATATTTCGCGAAATAAACAGAAGCCATAAAACATTGCCTACCAACAGTCAAAGCAATGGCATCGATTGCGTTGGCTGGTTCCACAACAGTTTTCAATAACATCAACAATGGTTAGTACCACAATAAATATATGGACAGTAAGGAAACTACGTACAAACGGTCGAAGCGACACACTCACACAGGCTCGCGCACCGATGAGGCCTCAAGCGATAGTCGCGGTGCTCTCAGTATATTTATGGTGGCTTAGGCCTCGTTTACGGTCACGCGGAGCGTCGCGCGGCGCATTGAGCGGCGCGGCCCGCACTAAATTCAAACATAGGGCGTTCTATGAAAGCGTTTACGGAGACGCGATTTTACACGCGTTTGTTTGAATCGTAGCGTCGCATGTGGCGGTTGAAGCGACGGGCGACGCCGCAGCGGACGCGGCGGGTGACGCAGCGGGAGACGCGGCGGGTTTCTTCGGTTTAACTTCTTTATAACATACTTAATGACACTGCGTGCGACACCGCGTGCGTACCATAAACGGAGAAAACGCTTGACACGCCGCCTGACGCCCCGCGTTCCGTAAACGAGGCCTTAGGGGTCTCGTCGATGCGCCCGTCTGCGTGTGTGCTTTTCGTACGTTTGTTCGTAGTTTCCCTACTGTCTATACCTATTTACATTGTGCTATTACTCTGTGAAACTAAGCAGTTACTACAGATTTATTGATAGTGACGCAACTAGTCGTTTATTGTTGGAAATAGGACAGAAAATAGAGCATGGAGTCGCTCGACCATATTAAAATGGGCTAGTCAATAAAAAGGAAAGATTTGTTACTGAAGATGACCATGAAACGAAATACGGAGCATAGACGGAATTCCGTGAAGACGAAAAGAGAGAGAGAGAGTCTTTTTCTAGCAGTAAATGATTTATCGATTGATGAGCATGTTTACAAAGATGTAACAATACTTATGTGCGTTGGATAACATTATTATTATTTAGTATCAATATAATGGAATTGTAAGGTTTTGGCTAACTTAAAATAAAGCGTATAATCCTAACTAATATTATAAATACGAAAGTGACTTTGTTTGTTTGTTTGTAACGATTTCACGCTAAAACAGCTGAACTGATATGGATAAAATTTGGCACACGGGTAGACCATGACCTAGAGAAGGCCATAGGCTACTTTTTATTGACATACCACGCGAGCGAAGCCGCAGACGGAAGCTAGTAACTTATAAAGTGGACAGAATCCGATCATTACAGACATTTAATTTTGCGATATTTTAAGATTCTCAGAACATAAAACATCTGTTAAATCATTGTTCTAATAGTTAGAAAAGAGAAAGAAAGTAATCCAATGCCTTTTATGAAACCTAGGTTTAGAAATGGTTACTCACATAGGTATTTCTTTAATTAGGAGAAAATAAAGTTTAACAACTTTACAGCTAGAAAATGGCACGTTTTATTAAAACTAATGATCATAAAGCAATCGTTGTAGCTCTTTATGCGCTAAGGAAATCCTGCCATAAGACACTTTCAAGTTATATTATAACCTTTAATGGCTCAGACAACGTTTGTTAGTGGGGTTACTAGCATAAACCTTTCCGGCCTTATTACAAAACAAGGTTTATCTTTGGAGCCAGGTTGAAAGCATCTAATCATTTTTGAATTTCGAACTTTAGTTCGACAATGACAAAGTTCTAATTACAATAACTGACGTTAGATACGAGTCGACGACGAGTTGTTAATTTTGTATTAAGAACTTTACGATTATCGGAATTAAGTTTAAAATACAATAACTGGCTCCAAGGTTTGGGCTTGGATAAATGTTAGAGCTTGTTTTGTAATGAGATGGTTAATGACTTAGGGTGGGTTGCACCAAGGGCTACAAAGTTTCAGTTAAAGATTATTTTAATAGTAACACCATCATGTTGTTGCACCGCCACGTCAAGTGAGTTATTAGCAGGGACATGACATTCGACGCGTCTGACAGAAGTGACAGATATTTAACAATAACATTAACCAGCGAAGCGTGGGCGGTTAAGGTTACAGTTAAAGTTATGACGTCAGCTATCAAATTATCAAATGGAACAACCCATTTTTGTCTAACAGGTACTTTAACAAGTGTGGGTTGCACCATCTTACTTTAACTAAACCCAATACCAAGGAAAGGGAGGGGGGGGGGGTAGTTGCGAACCCCATAGGTTCACAACTACTGATGATGATTTTTTTTCCATCGGATGATGTTTTTTTACGTTTATAATATACACACATCAAAAGTGTCTAGGGATCAACATATATTTTTGCAATAACTTTTCTCCTGATTGATATTAATTAAAATTTTCTTTAAGGATTCATCAAATAAAGTGTTTTCGTTTGTCACAGTAACGATAAACCAAGTCACCTTTGCATTAATAAAGAAATTTGCCATTTTCCTAATAAAGGGATTTTTGACATTTGAACCACTAACATTAAAGTTCGAAAAAAAGACTGAAATAACAGTTTTCTTTAAAATTTTATTGGGTAACTTAAACAATTAATAATCCGTGTTTCTACCGCGAACACTAACAGCACAAGAACATCGGTTTGGCATACTCAAAATGAGTTCATCCAAATCACGCTGTGGAATGGCCGCCCATGTTCGTTGCAACAACAAAAAAAGGTCTTCTTGCGACTGGATACCCTCCATATTCGGCAAAGCTCTTCTCTGTAGCATATCCCATGCATGCTCAATCGGGTTCAAGTCTGGCGACTGAGCAGGCCAGGGCAGGACATTGATGTTAGCTGCGGCGAGAGTCTGTCTTACAACTCTTGCGGTGTGCGGTCGTGCATTATCATGCATTAACTGAAATAAGGGACCGATTTGCACTTGTAGAGGAACGATGACGTCTGATACAATCGTCTCAGCATAAATTTGAGCGTTGAGGTTGCCTCTGATCCAAATCAACTCAGTTCTTCCGCCGATCCAAATACCCGCCCATACCATGATGGTTCCACCACTATAAGGATGGACTTCCTGGCAGGATTTTAATCGCTGTTGGCGTCCAGGGGTTCTCCAGTGTCGTATACGTCTTGTATCCGGTCTCATACCAAAACGAGACTCATCAGAAAAGCACACGAAACGCCATTGTTCTTCTGCCCAATTTCTGTGTTCAAGAGCCCATTGATATCGAATCCTACGATTGTGCATTGCTATAGGTGGTACCCGTAGCGGTCTTCGGGAATGAAGGTTCACTTCATGCAAGCGGTTTCTGACTGTTTGGTCGCTAATTAAGTTCCCTGAAGAGTGATGAAGCCTCACGGCTAACATCATGGCGGTTATAGTTGGAGCTCTTCGAGTTAAGATTTGAATGTATCGGTCTTGTCTCCGTGTGGTGCAGCGATACCGTCCTCCATGGCGCTCAGCCACGGTACCAGTGCTTCGGTAACGTGTCCAAAGTCGACTGATAACACTCTGACTTGTATTCAGAGCTAAAGCCACAGTACGTTGCCGGGAACCAGCTTCTATCATTCCCACGGCTCTGAGCATTTCTTCCCTGCTTAAATGACGTCGCCGCTCCATAATAACGTTGGTTTTAATCAGTAGTAGGGAAACAGTAGCACTAATAATGTCTTCAATGCGTTGTATGTTTTTATAGGGAAAATATTGACAGCTGATTTTCATCTTTTACTCGAATTTGATTCACAGTTCCTGATCCAAATTATGAAATGCACCAAAAAGGATCCATATAAATTTATAAAATCATAAATTTATTACAAAGCCACATCTCAATCTCAAGAAATCCGCATAAAAATGCTTGATCCCTAGACACTTTTGATGTGTGTATATTATAATATAATCTTATATACCTATTATGTAAAGGATTTTTCCTTATGCACACATGGGGTGCAGTTGGCCTATAAGAGGTATAATAACAAACAACGTGCTGAAGGTACGATCTTTGTTATTGTTATTGTAAGATAGTGCAACCCACCCTAAGTGACCATTCATAGAGAGCTTCAAAACACTTTGCCAGATTTTTTTGTTGATTTTCCTTCCAGAAAATTCCTTTCTTGCCGTCTAAATAGGCTATAGCATAAATTCAGCTCATCACTATCACCATCATTTCAGCCAAAAGACGTCCACTGCTGGATACAGGCGCCCCCCAAACACCGCCAATTCAACCGGTTCTGTGCTTCCCGCAGCCAGCGGATTCCTGCGGAAAATTCAGCTCACACAAAAATAATTAACGTAGGTACCGTAACTTAATTAAACCACAAGTCAAAACCGTACAAATGTGAAACGCATTGATTTTAAAACATTAATTTGATATTCGATTGGGATTAGAGCTGATTGAAGTCCCTCAAGCGAAGCGTAGTCAAGTTAATTAAAACTTATTGATGAAATAACAACAAGTTCAGAGTCGATATTGACGACATGTCCTTTTATACTCCCGGTGTTGGTTAATAAAATGAGGACCAGGGCCCGGGTCGACGGCGCGTTGTGTTCCACGCGCGCCTCAAAGAGATGTCAGCAGTGACGGGGTCAATTGGGCCTATGCCACCGGGGTCGCGGGTAGTTCGAAAGAGATACCGTGGCCCTGGCACGGGCAGCTGAAGGAACGTGGGTGGGTTTTAGTCAGTAAAAGTCTGACACGCCCTCCCGCCTCTGCCCAGAGCGGGAGAAGTCATTTGATGATTTCCCATCCACAAAAAAAAAAAAAAAAAAAAAAGGGGCACAGAACTCCAACTCCAAGGAGCAGGCTAGTCAAACAATCAGTGTTCACAGAGCTTTGTCAACGGCAATTGATTCTGGAGGGTTCTAGAATTGTAATCCCTTTGGGTTGTATTTAGACGGGTGTACTGAATTACAACGATGGTAGGCCTTGAATTACGGAAACGTACTAAAGAGTAAAATTATGCCTTAGGGAAATAACTGCTGTCCTAAAAAATCACGATTTATTGTCGACAAGGTTATTGGAATGTTATTGCATTATAAATTAAGTATTTTTGCCGTTAACATTATCGGAAAAAATATGGCAACAACAATACTTTTAGGGATCGCATGAGTGGCAGTTGTAATTCAACTTCGCCCTCCTGATGTATGAAAAGAAAAACAAGGTGGGAACTTCCGAGTAACTGACAACCAATAAGAATGTACACGTAAAACAATAATTTGCCAATAAGAGCAAAGAAGCTCGCTTACCTGGAATTCGACATATTTATTATTAAAACGGCGCTTTGCACTTGAAATCTTGTAACAGGATTCCTAAGCGGCTGGAATGAGTCTACGAGTCTACGAGTCTTATTAGCAGACATCAAATACTTTTAAGTAGAATTCTGTATAGATTTTCTCTCTCTGAACTTATTGTTATCTACAGCGTGACATTGACTTATAACCTTAAAAGTACAGTAAGAGCCAGCTATGGACGATGCTAAGCGGAAGCTTACATCCGGACCGGTGTGACCCGGCTTGCCCGGCCGGTAATAGGCCACTTCGTTTTCCGCCTCTTTCTATGGACCGTGTTCTCCTTCGATAAGTTTATCTACTTCATCTATTTTGCCAACATAATAAATATACCTACTCTTTTTTCATTATTCTACTCTGAAGAGGATTCTAGAGATTCAAGCCTGGCTTTGCACCTAACTTATTTTTCTGGAGTGTTTTTAAAAGGGCTTATTCATTGACTTATATATTACTGCGTAGTTTTTATATCAATGGGCTTATTACTTTTATAGTCTGATAAACCCCCGCAGGGAGGACTCCATTCGCTGTCTCGTTGTTTATTACGTCACAAGATGGCCGACTCCGATGGAAATGAAACGAATGCGTGTAATCGAAACTCTATGGGAAATGGGAATGCTACTGACATTTTGATAGCACTCGGAAGTCAATTATCCTGTGACATTTTTCAAGCTCAATGAAATGGAACAGAATGGGAATGTTTAAACAAATTAAACGGTTGTTACGTTTAATTGAGCGTGTTTCCGAAATATTTGCTATTTGTGTTTATTAAGTATTAAGTATGATCTACGTTTGATGATAAGACTTTGTCGAATTGCGGATCTCAGCAACACGTTATGGAAAGAAAGAAATAAGAGATTCCTTTCTCATAAAAATATTAACAAACACGCGTACACGCAAAGATTATTTGAAGTAGCATTGGCAACTCATAATTAAACTAGACATCTTATCGTTTTTAGAGTTCCGTACCTCAAAAGGAAAAGCGGTACGCTTATAGGATCTCTTCGTTGGTCGTCGTCTGTCAAGACCCTTTTTCTCAGGAACGCGTGGAGGTATCAAGTTGAAATCAATATCAAATACGTAGGTCTACGGTCACTTGGAGCTTTAACAAAATCAAGCTTTTAAGTCAACGTAATAAAACAATACGAACATTTTTGCGACATATTATAAAAAATTTGGCAAGAAGCAACGTCTCACAGCACAAGTACAGGCAAAAGTCCGAAAATCGTTAATTTGTAGTTTTATCACATTTTTTTAGCGGTTGGAGAATTGACCGTGACGTATATCGATGTATGGGAGAACATTTTTTCAACCACAAAGAAAAAGTTTGTTCTTGGGATAAATTCATTCCAACTACGGAACGTTCATTGCGCGTGGTACGACACGCACTTGGTCGATGTCCCTACCAACAGAACTAACCTCATCCAACAAAAAAGCGTTCCATTCAAATTAGGCAGCAGCCATCATAAAAGTTTGCAACAGTCGGCTTTAGTTAGTTATTACGCAGTTACAAGGTGGTTATGAATAAATTAACCATAATTGGCTTGTTAGCGGCACGAGAGGAAACCAAATATAGTACCAACCACCACAAACGGAATAAGTGAAGCAGTGTGCATGCGTAATTAAGAAAATTTGATTACGCACACTTTTGGAGATGAAATATTCATCAAGTAACGCAATGATAAAGGTATAAGGAATTTAGAATTCGGAAGACATCAGTCTTTCCTAAAGCGTAAACTTCACTAGAACACAGTGGACCGCTGACCAAATAATATATTGCTAAAGTTAGTCAGATCAATTTATCTGCTTAGCCTTTTTCCAACTATGTTGGGGCCGGCTTCCAGCCTAACTGGATGCTAAGTAATTCAGATATCCATCCAAAAGCTATTAGGAAAAGAAGTACCTAGAAAAAAGAAAATATGGATTAATTGTATCAAAGGTAATAATTATGGCTACTAGCCGTAGGCTAGGATAGGACGTGAACTCTGAGATGACTGCTGATGGAGATACACGTGGAAGGAAAGACGTACTGCGCCGACCGCAAATAAATTTCAATAGTTCAATAAAATTAAAAAAAATTCAATAGTTGATTTTAAAAAGCCTTCTTCCTATATTTACTTGTATAAGTCTCTAGTACGCTCTCAATTAGAGTATGCCGTGTCCGTCTGGAGTCCATATTACAAAAAGTACGTTGAAATGATTGAGCGTGTTCAGTACAAATTCCTGCGTACCATGCATTATAGATGCTATGGATATTATTTGTCTTATAAAGATTTACTTGCAAAGTATAAGCTCGCAACACTTGAAAATAGACGTAAGTATTTAGAAGCCATGAATTTATATAATATTGTTAAAAATAAATTTGACTGCATTGAACTGTCCAACATGTTGTGTTATGCGGTTCCTAGGACAGTCCATAAGCGAAAGGTGCGCGCTGGCAGATTATTTTCAGTGGGCACTTGCAAGTCCAACTCTGGTTTGCGTTCGCCTGTTCGCAGAATGGTCGATTCCTATAATAGGACTTTTGAACATATAGACATTTTTGCATGTCCTCCCTATAAGTTCAAAAGCCTTATACTCAAGGAGCTTTCTTGAATTGTTATTTTATAATTTTTTTTTTTTCGTGCCATTTTTTGAGTGTCATTACATGATTGTTACACACCCATTACACACACATAAACACACCCCCACACACACTACACATGTACACTTTATTATTATTATTTTAAACACAATACGCAATGTACTTTAAGAAAAAAAAAAAAAAAAAAAAAAAAACTTATTTGTAACCCTAGCGATTATTCTCATTGTTTGTATCCTGTAGTTAATCTGTGAACAGCGTTGTGGGCTGCAATATTGTCTATATGTTTTGTGTATTTCTTTTTATATGTTATATATTGTAGCTGTTAGTTGTTCCTTTTTTTTTTTTTTTTTTTTTTTAAATAAAATAAAATAAATTGGGATATCTATATAAATAAAAAGAAAAGTTCTGACTGACTGACTGACTGACTCATCAACGCCCAGTCCAAACCCTTGGACCTAGAAAGCTGAACCCTTTATAATGTAGACAAGGATTAAGGAAGGAATTCCCGGTAGTACGTTCCCGTGGGATATTTTCCGACATCCACGTGGACGAAGCCGCGCGGGAAGTGCTAGTGGATCACATATCACAAATATTCACTGTTTCAAATTTAGTAATAGAGCCAGACATAAAGACAAAATGTCACGTGAACCCCACAAAACTGCTCTTTTCCACAAAAGTGTTTTTTATCTAATACCTGACATATACACTTCTGGACACATCTATTGGCCCACCTTAGAGTTTAGGTTTCGATGGCCCCTACCGAAATATGATTGCTAGATTGAACAAAAACTGTTGATGCAGTTTTAAACCTGATACATTTTACCATCTTTTTCGATCGTATTGTTTTAAATTTGAATTCAGAATACCATACGACATGGAGCTACGCCTAACAAGTCGGATATGCGCCTTGTTAAAGGCAATTGATTTTTGAATAAAAAACATGTTTTATCAAATAAAGGTTTAATTTAATAACGCGTGTTGCCTCCATGGGCATCTACCACAGCTCTCATACGATTAGGCATAGAGTTTATCAACCGCTCTATGAAATTTTGAGGGATCATCTCCCATTCCTCTTCTATGGCAGTTTTCAACTCCTGCATCGTCTGGGCAACTGGCTGACGAGCCCTAACACGTCTTTTTAGCTCGTCCCACATGTGCTCAATGGGGTTCATGTCTGGGCTTCTGGCTGGCCAGTCCATAACTGTGATGTTCACATCCCGAAGATATTCCCTGACGATGCCGGCCGCATGGGCTCTTGCATTATCATGCATAAAAAGGAAATTTGGGCCCACATAGTCCGCGTATGGTATCACGTGAGGTTCTAAGCACTCACGAATGTACCTTTCAGCATTTAATGTTGGCAGCCGTGGTCCTGTAACAACCTCAAGTTGAGTTTTGCCGCTCGCGGATATACCGCCCCAGACAGTCCATGAGCCACCGCCATAAGCAACCCTCTCTTCAAAGCAGCATTGTGCGAAACGCTCTCCCTTACGTCGGTAGACCTTCTTCCTTCCATCATTGCCATGTAACACAATTTTAGACTCATCAGAAAAGAGTACACGGCTCCAATCTTGCTGTGTCCAATTTAAATGACTGCGTGCAAAATGAAGGCGCGCTGTTCGGTGGGCTCGCGTTAGTTTGGGGCCGTTAGCTGGCTTGTGTGGTACCATATCGCGTTCTTTTAACCTTCTCCGAACAGTTCGAGCGCTCACAGATACTCCGTGGAAGTCGCGCAGTTGGTTTTGTATCTCAATGGAGGTAAGGTGACGATTTCTCAAGCTGGTCGTCACGATGAATCGATCCTGCCTTTCAGTTGTGACCCAAGATCGTGGCCTTCCTTGGCGACGAACAAAGCCGCCAGTCTCTAGGTACCTCCGATAAACATTTCGGACCGCAGATTGACTTAAATTAAGTTGAGCACTCACGTTTCTTTGGCTGTGTCCGGCCTGAATAAGTGCCACAGCTTGGGCGGCGACTTCAGGTGAAGTATCCATAGATTATTGATAGAACCTCACCTTAATGTTAAGAATAAGTATTGTTTGTTGCAAAACCAAAGATATCAATCACTTTTTCAAGAATTAAATCCAAGTAAACCAATAAAACCAAGTTTTCTTAGTATTCGATTGTTTGATATCAACAAACAGGCTCCAAATTGTCTTTTGTTTCTTTAAATTCTGTGTTCGAAATTCAAAAAAAGACTATTGAATGAAATTGTGAATGTGCCAGGTTCAAAACTGCATAAAAACTTTTTGCTCGACCTAATATAAAATTTTAGCTAGGACCAAACGAAACTGAAAATACAAGGTGGGCCAAAAGATGTGTCCAGAAGTGTATAATAAATTGCCAAAGACTTAGAGATTTAGATTTGCATAATTATAAAAAGAAATTATTTCAGTTGCTGTTAGACAAATGTTACTATACTTTAAAAGATTATCTCGATGATGTTATTTAATTTTAATTGTTCCCCTGATAAGTAAAATGTATATATTTCTTAATTTGTATTATTTAATTCTAACTGAATTTATATTTTATGTCTCGTTATTTTAATTGTTGCCTTGACATGTAAAAATATTCGTTAATTCTAATGTGCTGCATATTTAAATTGTTATTATTTTAATTTTCTATTTGATTGTGCTGTTAAAATGTTACCTACTTTAAAATTATTGTATGCCATTATGGCGGGTCATAGCTGTGTACAATTTCGGAAACATGTTACAACTTATTGCTTACCTATGTACCACAATAAAGAATATTTGTATTTGTATCATGTAGCTGGATGAGATATCTCAAATAGATATCAGAGTCGCCAGATCGATGACGTGCAAGACTATTTTAGCCTGAAAAGTAATAATTTTGAATTAACCAACGGGCAAAATGGACATGGTTTTTGTCAATGACTGGACAACAATAAGACTGAACATACAAAATTAGATAAACGTTATCTGTGTCAAGAAATACCGAGTATTGGGCTTAGAATAAACACTCTGTTATAAGCGTGGACGGCTTAATGAGAAACTTATTACATCACATGAGTCGTCAGCATCAATTAGACGTTGTAATATCAACGCGAGAAGGGACTAATAAAATTATACCGTGAAAAACTCGTTATAAAAAGGATCTGGGGTTGCGTAGGTGGGAAAAAATACCAATTTAAAAGCCAACAGTGTCGGGAGGCCAGAAATAGAATTTCCTTTTTATAGAATTGTATAACAATGATATCATTATGTAAAAAGTTACCATAACCGTGGGTAGACGGCGCAGGTTTTCCAAGAAAGATCCTTTTAGGAAAAAAGTTTATATTAGAATATTTTGTATATAAATGAATTACGATATACTTATTTTTTAGAGGAACGTCCATTTATTTACACTGTAGTCAGGCGAGTTTGTTAATTATCCACGAAAACATTGGGGATTTCTTTTAATACGATTCTATGTTTATTTAATATTCTGGCTCGAGTCCTCTGAGATCTTTTTCTACCCTGGTAGGTATAGTACAACTGAGATGTAGCATAGATTTGAAAATTTGCATTCATTAATTTAAATTTTACGAATGTATTTGGATATATTACTTTACAAGTTATTGCGTATGCGTAAAGATCATTTTCGTCTAAAGTAGTAATGAAGATTGGTGATGTTGAAGGCGCGCTCAGTTCGGATCGTAATCGGTTTTACGAATTTTGCTGATGCTACATCTAAGTTATGTCGTACTGTAATTAGTTTCCTTCCAATGACGAAATCACCTGTAATGAGCTTCTTAAAAAAGAGGCATAATGACTACTTTATAATGATTTGCGAGTAAAATCTACTATACCTAATAACAATACGAGTCGTTTTTACAAAGCAATTGCTATCGTGTCTAAATAAAATAGCCGATAATGTTTCTTTGATTGGCAGGCTGTGTTTCTAATGTGCAGCTCATTCAAAACACAGCATAGACTAGTGTCCATCATTATTATCAGATTCATGCATTCTTCTTAGCGTGCATAACACAACACAAAACATAACACAAAATACATATTCTTTAAATTTGTTTGCCCCAAAATTTAGCAACGCTAACACCGTTTGCTGATGCAGCTATTAGATCCTCACATGTGCAGGTGACAGATTCATGCATTAAGAATTTGTTATGGTATTTACCCAGTGTTATCTGAGATCAAAAAGGCTTATGCAATATTTGTTTATACAACGTGTCGTTTTGTATTCTCGTCAAATTTCAGGGTGTGGTACAGAACATCAAATCGAATAACTTTCTCCATGGGACCAACATCGTATTCGCGAAAAAAAATTCAACTGTCGTATAGAAAACTTCAATACCTACTCGACGCAAATGTATGGGACGGCTAATTATTTTTGGTGCCATGGACAAATTGTTCGGTTTGATGGTCTATATGTGTATAGACCATCAAACCGAACAATTTCTTTATTTCTTTATTTTTTTTATTTTTTCCTCGTCAAATTTAAGGGTGTGTATCATAGAAATATTATCTATGGCACACCATAGATAATATTTCTATGATACACACCCTTAAATTTGACGAGGATGCAAAACGACACGTTGTATTTATTAATCACGTTGTCGAAAACAGCTCTAATGATTTCGATGAAAGTTGCAATATAGGGGTTAGCGGGGGCGAAAAATCGATCTAGCTAGGTCTCATATCTGAGAAAATTCGTTTTCTCTATTTTCACTCGAGCAGAACTTGGTCGCCCAGGTACTAAACATAACACCACAAAACTCAATCAATGATTCAGCCCAATTTCACCAGATGGAACAGCAAGACTGAAAAAAGGTTCAACTCTGACTTTTGGAATACCTATGCAGAACATGAGGGCATCAAGTGAAACGCTTCATATGCCACTTGTGGAATCAAAACAAAACAACACTGCCAATTTACTCGTATTAAAATCTGCAGAAAAGCGGCGAAAAACTTAACAAGCTCAAACAGCACAGTTCGATATTGAAGTACCTATCTACGTCACCAAAAAAGTCCCTTCCAAGAAAAACATTAAAATATCAACGTCTCGGCCGTGACTCGCATAATATGATGCATAGCAATGATCGTTATGTAGTGCGTGACGAGCCGACTTCCTTCCTCCCGTTGACATACCAATTTGTGTGGGACGTAGCTCCAAGGAACTAACAATCGCACTGTAGGTTATCAAACCAGAGTGAATGCTAGATCTATTGGATAGTACAGCTATTTCAGATTAAGGTGGATCTGCAGTGGTAGTCCGCAAAATTCAAAGGTTCTTGCGTTTTTTGCAAAGTTAGATTTGCTGTGGTGATCTGCTTTCAAAGATCGAAACAGAAACACAGCAAATTTAACTTAAGGGGGAAGCGCCAGGACAGCCCGCCAAATTCAAATTTTCTTACGTTTTTTGCAATTTGTAAGTCAGACTTAGGTTGTATGTTGATTAAAGTATGATTCGCTACCGTAACAAATATGTATTTACAGAATTATAATCATTAGAATCAGTAATACAACTCCTTAAGTTAGTACAATCCTCAAATGTCATGATTTCATGAAATAGTCATTCAACAGGATTACCTGGTCTTAAAGAGTTGTATTGACGACTTTAATGATTATAATTCTGTAAATACATACTTGTTACGGTCGCGAATCAAATTTTGATCAACATAAAACCTAATACTGACTTGCAAATTGCAAAAAACGTAAGAAATTTTGAATTTCGCGGGCTACCCTGGCGCTTTCGCCTTAAGAGATGTATTGATGATTCTTATTGTTATAATATGTAAATACATATTTGTTAATATCGCGAATCATATTTTGATCAAGACACAACCTGACACTGACCAGCAATATGCAAAAAACGCAAGAAAATTTGAATTTCGCGGGCTACCACTGTGGACCGTGAACATCCTAGAACTTGCGGTGGGAGGCTGAAAGTAACTACGTTGTGACATGAATGGAAACTGGGTACACGTGGAAGAGATTTGTATCTATGTGAGTTGTATCTAGCGGTGGCGATGAAATAACTGATGTGCCTTTGATACAAGATTTTCCAGATTGTACAACGTGTCGTTCTGCATCTTCGTCAAATTTAAGGGTATGGTATAGACCATAGACCATCAAACCGAACAACTAAATCCATGGCACCAACATCGTAATCGCGAAAAAATAATCAGCCGTCCCATACATTTGCGTCGAGTAGGTATTGAAGTTTTCTATGGGACAGTTGAAAATTTTTTCGCGATTACGATGTTGGTCCCATGGAGAAAGTTGTTCGGTTTGATGTTCTGTATCACACTCTGAAATTTGACGAGGATGCAAAACGACATTTTTTATATTCAAAAGGTGCGCTCAAACTACTTATGACGAAAAAGCACAAGCAATAATAGTTATTGCGCTACAATAGTTTCAACATAAGAAGCTGAAAGAAAATTTCAAAACCTAGGTAGATACATTTAGAAAGACTGACCTTTCAGGATGTACAAAAAAAAACTAGTTCCAGCCTGCTTACCCTACTCACTCCCTCGAAACCAACTCATTCCGCCTGCAATGCGTACAAGAAAATAAAAGTGACTGATACATGCATATTTAAAGCACCAATCTTAGGACGTCGAACCGCAAATGTAGGAGGAGAGAGAGAGCTAATCTAGAATTCTGAAGATTTGCGCAAACTGTTTCTTTTTGTGGCTTGTGTAAAAAGATATTGAAGCATGTAGGAATTTATTTATATATGCCATCTGCTTAGCCTTGAGAATGGGAAATTCATTCAAATGAAACGTAAGGTCTGGCTACCTTTGATTTTCATCGCCAACTAATTAATTTGATTTCAAAGCAATCCAATACTTTAATGTAAGATTTCTACTCAATCAATCAACAATCAATCAGCCTATCGCAGTCCACTGCTGGACATAGGCCTCTCCCAGGCTGAGTCACAACACCCTGTTCTCCGCCTTCCGCATCTAGTCTCTTCCAGCCACTTTCGTCCATCTAGCTGGGGGGCCTCCCACACTACGCGTGCCGATACGCGGTCTCCACTCCAGGTCTCGTCTGCTCCACCGGCCATCGGTCCTTCGACAAACATGGCCAGCCCACTCCACTCTATTCAATAATAATCTTAAATCCATGCACAGCCTACACCGCTGGATCTAGAAGCATGACATTTTGTACAAGACTTTCTTTTCTTTTTCCTTTATTTGTACTCTTCAATTTAGCAACTTTATAATTAGTTGTATAACGTTGCTAAATTGAAGAGTACAACTGTGTCGTAGCATGATGACTGAAGTGACAGGTATTACGTTTAGTCGGTTAATAAGACACGTGTTTTTTTTTTTATTTTAGTGCCTTTATTTAATTACCTAAACCGATGGTGTATAGGTATCTCTTAGTTACTCGTTCAAAGAAAGCAACAAAGTTCTAATAGATCACTACAGATAATAGGTACTTGTAAAGTACCTCGACCTTAACATCCGGACATCGGTACTGGACCAGTTTCTAATCCATAACACGTTACGGTAATTTTACGGTAGTTCGCTCCCAATAAATCAATGATGTTATCGTTACCGCATAGAACAAAGACTGCTTTTAAATAACTGTTTTACATGATCCCCAGAGGGATAAGACTGTAGCGGATTTATTATTCACCATCGAGCACCAAGCAATCCTATTGCTAATTAGGGGACATCCACAGTACACTTCTTTTCATTGGCATCTACACGAAAGGGTTGAAATACTTGTTGTCGAGAACGGAGTGGTTGACTGCAGCTGTCCGTCATACTATAAAATGACTATATATAATAATAACAGCAGCATACCCTACAGGGCAAAGGCCTCTTCGCAAAGGCACGAGCATTGATCACCACGCTTGCTCAAGACGGGTTGGCGATTTCAGGCTTGTATCACACTAAATTATAAAGGCGAAAGTTTGTGAGTGTGTGTGTGTGTATGTTTGTTACTTCTTCACGCTCAAACGGCTGGACCGATTTGGATGAAATTCGGTATGTAGACAGCTTATACCCTGGATTAACACATAGGCTACTTTTTATCCCGATAAAATGTAGTGGTCCCGTGGGATGAGCAAGAAATTCAAATTTATTTGCTACTCTTTCATACTCAAACGGCTCGACCGATTTTGATAAAATTTGGTGTGGAAGTAGCAGACATACTGTATACACACACACACACATAGGCTACTTTACATCCTGAAAAAATGTAATGTTCCCGTGGGATGAGAAATTTTTTTGTGAATACTTTTCTCACCGATTAAATAATACCTACACGTTTTAGTGTATCTCATAAACCGCGGGTAACACCGCGGGGCGCAGCTAGTTAACTATAAATAAGTCCACGTGTCCTCACGATGTTTTTCTTTCACCAATATCAGTGTTGTCCAAGATAAACTCAGAAAGTACATATGAATTGAAAAAATCACATTGCTGCTTGCCCGGAAGGTCCGAAGTTCTTCAAAGTAACGTTGACTATAGTTACAGTCTTTATGGTTTTGAGTATAAATTATTCGAGCTCGTGGCTAAGTAGTAACAGCCGCACGGGTTGATCCACCAGGTTAAGCTACGCTTGCCGGGGTTGGTCCGTGGATGGAAGACCCTGGCCATCGTGACATACCGAGACTCCTCCGTGCCTCGGAAAGCACGTTAAGCTGTTGGTCCCGGCTGTCATTCATGGATCTTTGACAGTCGTTACGGGTCGTCAGAAGCCCGAATCGTATTGAAACAACTTAAAGCATTTATTTCAAATAAACCAATTACAGGCACTTTTGAATTGTCAGTGGGTCGGTCAGTCAGAAAGATTGAAGCTAGTTGCCCATTCCAAAGCGTAGTAGATCCCAATGGAGAAGAACGGGCAAGAAACTCCACGGACACTCTTTTAAATCAAAATATTTTTACAAAATATTGGTTACATCGTTCATATTGAAAATATACATGTGAGAACAATGTATATTTTCAAAAATATACATGTGAGAACAATGTAGAAGTGTGGATCACCCGGAGGACACGGTGGAGCATACAGTGGAGGTCTGCCCGGCTTGGGCGGAGCACCGCCGTGTTCTCACGGAGGCGATCGGCGGCGGCGATCTCTCGCGTCCAAACCTGGTCCAGGCCATGGTGCGGAGCGAGAGTGTATGGGAAGCCGTCACCTCCTTCTGCGAAGCAGTAATGCTCGCGATGGAGGAAGCGGAACGCGTGAGGGAGAGGCAACAGCCGCGCCCTCGCGCCCCTAGCCGCCGTAGGAGACGCCCTGGGCGGCGGGAATCGATTGCTGATTCCCGGCCACCGTAGGCGCGGGCTTGCGGACGACGAGTAATGGGCAGCTCGCCGTCCGGTAAGGAACAGGCCCGGGTCGACGGCGCGTTGTGCTCCACGCGCGCCTCAAAGAGATGTCAGCAGTGACGGGGTCAATTGGGCCGATGCCGCCGGGGTCGCGGGTAGTTCGAAAGAGATACCGTGGCCCTGGCACGGACAGTTGAAGGAGCATGGGTGGGTTTTAGTCAGTAAAAGTCTGACACGCCCTCCCGCTCTGCCCAGAGCGGGAGAAGTCATTTGATGATTTCCCATCCACAAAAAAAAAAAAAAAAAAAAGAACAATGTAGAAAGACGTGCACTTTAAAAAGCGTCCGTAATAAAAAGATAAAAACTAAAAATACTTAATTAAAATTAAAAATAAGCCATGGCAGCTAAGAGACGACCAGTCCCAACTGATGTCGCCCGTTCACGAACATGACGCATGGATCAGCACCAATTAGCTCAACCATTTTGAAGGGAACTTAATGATCCAACACACACGCCACCACCAGCGAGACATTTGAGTGAGCATGACATACTCTCAACTCTATTACCCAGTAATTGGGTTGTGGAGGTCAGATAGGCAGTCGCTCCATGTAAAATACTGGTATTCAGCTGCATCCAGTTAAACTGGAAGCCGACCCCAACATAGTTGGGAAAAGGCTACGCAGATTGATTGAAGGTTAAATTATTCGTTGGGCTCATATCAGATTGTATGATCTACAGCTGCAACTATGTAACTAATTAGTCGTTACCCCTGGCTTCCTACTCAATATAACTTTTAATGCGCTTAGTAAATGATTTCGCATGAATATTGCCGTGGGAGTCATTATCTGTTCCTTTTGGATGCATCTGCTGATGACCTAAGATTACTTCAATGTATTCGCGATCATTGACTTCGTCTTGCCGAAAACTACTTACTGTTGCTTGAAAAGATAAATGCAGGTTAGATAATAGAAACTGCTTTTCGTTGTGAGAAGTATTGGTGACATGAATATTTTAGCGGGTTGTTCAACTTTTGATCTATTTGGCACATTGTAATTTTTTGTTACAGTGAATAGAATGTCTTTCATAGAGACCAACTTTTGTGCGAGCTTATAGTGTTCAGTCTGAAATAGTCGGGAAACGATTTGTTTTTAATGACAACCACGACACAAATCCTACAGAAATATTATCTCCTCAAAATGAAATGTGTCGACGCTGCGAAGCGGATTACCGACTCAATTACACAGTCTATTTCGATCCTCCTGTATTGGAATGATAATCCCTTTCATGCACACAAAAGAGAACGATTCAATACGATTTACAAAAGCTACATTCACTTCAGAAATCTGTTCCCTTCCAATTATGGCTTATACAAAAAATTCTGAAGAGTTTCCAAATACGTCATCTGTTAGTCAATGGCGATCATTATTATTCCGTTCTAAGACTTGTCCTTAATATGAGGAAACTCTTGAAGAGTGGAACTGAAGACAATTTTCGTGGCCATGAATATGTTATAGGACCATCCGGTGTGGACAGACGTTTACTTTCAATTGGACGCGGAAAAGATCGGAGATATTCCTTGAGCCTCGCTTCGAGAGATATTAGCGGAAAGGACGTTTTATTTTTGGATGAGGACGTCGGCTTTACCGGTCTGCAAGATTTAATTGAAGCAGGAACAGAGTGCATGGCGAGTGATATGGATGTAGACAGATAACGGAAGTTCCACGCTCAAAAATAAAATCGGAAAATAAGTCGGATGGTGTAGTTACATGCAAATAATGTTCCAAGTCAAAAAACCAGTAGGTTCAAAGGAACACCTACTCGAGCGTAGAGCCATACAAAATATTATTAGCAATAACGTATTCGGGTAATACCAGAAGCCTCAAACCATTAATATTCCTTGTATACAATATTACAAAACTACATAAACCTACAACTTAGGGTACGCACTGAGTGTGAGCCGGAGCGACAATACAAATTAAATGAGAAGTGAAAATCATAAGGACACTATTTCTGTGTTTAGAAGTGTGTGGAAGCCACGAATTTTCCGATTGGATATTACTATCAATGCACGCAAATACCTCAAAAAGAAGACTGCTTGTGGTCACTATGTTATGCAAATAGTTTGGTGACGCCACAGCAAGCCTGTTTACCCTAGTTTCCTATAATCAACCTATGGCTATTAAGGCCATAGGTACTTGAATGTTAATGTTAATAGTGCTGATGGTCAGAGCTTCAGGGAAGCACTTTGCAAGAAGGGTGAAGAAGAACACCAACGAGAGCAATAAGAAGCTCAAGACAATTGAAGTAGAAACTGTCAAGTCTCGGAGAAATGTGATGATTTTAAGAACGCATTGCTTGTCTAATTTTCTTCTTTTCGCTTCTGCTCCTACTCAGAGATCACCTTTACATGTTTCACAGAATGGTAGGCATATTCTGCCTGGCGACAATTTATTTACGCCTAGACTATAATACATTTATGTCAGATTCGGTGTCAAGTATCAGTATTTGCTCGGCTTTCAGACATAGTGAATGGCACCGAGGGAAAAAAGTACGCAAGTAGAAAATATTTCTGTATATTTTTTTAACCAAAAGCTATTCGTGAAATTGAAGAACGTTTTAAGTGCTCATGTCCTTGGGGATAAACAGTAGATCTCTGAATAAAAAATAAACACAATAGAAGTAATAAAAATAGCTCCTTTTTTTGAACCCCAGTTTGGGTATCTTCAAACTTAATTGAATTCGTTTTCGAGGAAAGACGTGATCAATTTTAGATGACTCCTGATGGCAGTCTACTAGGTTTTCGCTTTAAGTAATTCTATTCAGTAATACCTAAGTACTACAAAAGATTTCATTACTGCCTGGCATAAAATATTATAAGTAAGTAGCTTGCGATCGATTTTCCGAGATTTTGATGTTGACTATTTTAAAAGGATAAAAAAAGAGGAGCTCGTGGTTAAATAATAACAGCCGCATGGGTCGATCCATAAGGTTAAGCTACGCTTGCCGGGGTTGGTCCGTGGACGGGTGACCATCTTTACATACCGAAACTCCTCCGTGCTTCGGAAAGCACGTTAAGCCGTTGGTCCCGGCTGTCATTCGTGGATCTTTGACAGTCGTTACGGGTCATCAGAAGCCCGAAAGTCTGACTACCAGTCTTACCGAGGGGTATCGTATTACCCAGTAATTGGGTTGTGGAGGTCAGATAGGCAGTCGCTCCATATAAAATACTGGTATTCAGCTGCATCCGGTTAGACTGGAAGCCGACCCCAACATAGTTGGGAAAAGGCTAGGCATATTGATTTTATTTTAAAAGGATAAACCCGTATCATAATCCTTCCGCAAATTCGCTTACGCAGTACAAACCAAGAAAAAACCTCATGTAAGTTATTAAAAGAAAAACTAGGAAAGAGCGCGAACACGTTACTAATCAATTTGGTAACATCAATCATAATCGTGACACGCGATCCGCTTTCATGTAACCACCAACGTTGGACGGCCAACACCGAGAATTGCATCCGTTGCTGGTTTTGCAGCTAAGATAGGTTAGGTTTTTTAAAAAACTTTTTTACAAAACAATACAACCGACTTCCAAAAACAACACTACAAAGTGAAAAATAACTTTAATTTCGGAAGTCGGTGTCTAGTTAAATGTATTTTCGTTTTTTGCCACCGACTTCCGAAATTAAAGTTATTTTTCACTTTGTAGTGTTGTTTTTGGAAGTCGGTTGTATTTTTTTGTAAAAAAGTTTTTATTTTTCACTTTTTAGTTGTGTACCTACCCCAAACACAAATTCTAATACCACTACCTGCAAAACAAACTAGAACATCATCCATATAAAAGTGGGGAAAAATACCTATTATTGAAGCTAACTCAAAAACTACAAAAGCAAAGTTAATCAATTTTATATGGGACCAACTGTGATGTATACCCCTCTCGAATAAAACAAAAAAAAATCCAAATCGGTCCAGCCATCTTCGAGTAATCGGGGAACATACATAAAAAAAAAATAAAAAAAAAAGGTTCCGACGAATTGAGAACCTCCTCCTTTTTGAAGTCGGTTAAAAAGGCAAAAGTAGCAATGCATGTGGCTTTTATGTTGGTTTTACGGTTGGCTAGTGTTGGCGGGTTGGTATCAAGGATGCGTGTAACTGGTTTACCATAATATTTACTCGGTACTGTTTTAGACTAAGAGACGGATGTGGTTTGAATATTGGCGTGTAAGAGTCAGTTCAGACCAAGCGGAAAAATCCTCGTTGAATTAACTGGCTCCATTAAAAATAGGACCATATTACCATTGCCTAAAGTATAAAATTGTATGAATTTCGTCAATTTTATACTTTAGGCTACGCTAATACGGTCCTATTTTCAATGGAGGCAGTAAATTCCTGGAGAATTTTTCCGCTTAGTCTGATCTGACCCTTATGATTTGTTAATAAATATATAGAAGTATGTATTATCTGTATTTCCTTTAACATTAAATGGGCCGAAAATTGAGGTGGGCTTAGGTGCCATAAATTTTGAGCCCATTCATTTATGATTTTTGACAGTTATTGCATGTCAGTTAATTCAACGACTAACTAGAATCGGGAAGCTATTACCTTCTAATAATAAGCTAGCATTTTAGACTGTATGTCCACCGCACCGGGAACGGTACGTCAACGAGAAAACTAATGACGGCGCCGCAGTAGCGACAGTACATTTACTATGGACAAACAGTAAAACAGTGTATACCTACATGTAAAAAATCTTCCTCAAAATACTCTAATGCTTTGGAAATCTCAAAACTGTCGATGTTACCCCCGCTTTAGCGAAGTCAGAAACTTTTGTCGTAGTCGTAAGTAATATGGAGTGACAATGATTTATAGCAGACAAATCGACCCAACTTTTCTTGAACTTCACTAATGCCCCTATTTCAATCACAACCAGTCCAAAACACACCGATTTTCTACAAAATGTACCTCGGTTACGAAACTAAATTGCCGAGTAGTTTGTGTATCGTTCCTTTGAGATTTTAGAGATACGTGGATAGTCAAGAAACCTTTTCAATTGCGTTGTTTTCTATAAATATGACAGAAAATATTGAAAAAAAACCCGAGGTTTCACTAGAGATACGAGTTGGATGTGTGTTGTGTGCGTTACTGCGGTGATTCCGGTATGTTCGCAGAGGCGAAAATAGATGGCTTTCACGCCATCATGCGCAAAAATTGCGCAGGGTACGCGCCAGCCCCAACAGCATCCTTGAAAACTATAGCGAAATTCAAAATTTCTTACGTTTTTTGCAATTTGCAAGTCAGTATTAGGTTATATGTTGATCTAAATATGATTCGTGGCCGTATCAAATATTTATTTATAGAATTATAGTCATAAAAATCAGCAATACAACTCTCTAAGTTCATATTACCCTATTGAATGACTTTTTCATGAAATCATGAGATTTCAGATCAATTCTAACTTATGGAGTTGTATTGCTGATTCTAATGATTGTAATTCTGTAAAGCCTTAATAGTTACGGCCGCGAATCATATTTTAATCAACATACTACCTGACACTGACCTGCAAATTGCAAAATACGTAAGAAAATCGCAGAAGCACGGCAGAAGTTGAACGGTTCCAGTGTGAGAGAGAGAGACGGAGTTATATACGACCCACCACCACCACCACCCACCATCCTTTTTTCTCAACGGATCCATGATGTTTTTTCACGACAAGTAGGTACGGTCCCAGTATGTATAAGATTATTATTTGAATACTAACATTAATTTCAAGTTTTCTTTACTAACTCCACTGTACAGAATCGTTGTGGTCTGCTATATCAATAAAGCTTTTATTTTTAGAAACACAGAAAATATTTTTATTCCTGTCACTAAGAGAACCTTGTTTCCACGAGGAATTTCAACATTTTCAGCTTCTAATACAAGGTGTAATTTAAATAACTAACAACCTCTTAAGGGGTCATTGTAAAAGTTGCTCATAATGATGAGTATCATTATGAACAACTTTTACTAAGAGACCATTCCTGAAGTCGCGAAAAAAAATCGGCTGTTCCCTACATTTTAACGAGATGCGAACATAAATGTAGGGAACAGCAGATTTTTTTTTTCGTGGTTTCTGGTTTGGTCCCATAGTAAAAGTTGTTCATTCATAAGTACAATGACCCCTTAAGAGGTTGTCAGTTATTTATATTACACCTTTTGTATACATAAAACATTGGCGACAGCTACGGGCCCACCTACCTGGATCTTGGCTATTTTTTCATCAAATTACACCTTATTTTAGTAATGCCACAGAATAATGCCTCGTAATGACCCATTGTCTAGGGACCGCGGCCGTTACCTGCAATCTGGCGGCATCATGTTTTCTTGAGAACTTCTTTGTTTTACAAAAGATTTTTGCAAACAATTTGTTGTGAATCACGTTGGTTTATTGCAGTGGCAGATTTATGTGTGATTGATAAGATAGGGATCTTATTAATTTTGAAGATCTTATGGCCATTACGAAATATTGGCAATGGTTCGCTTGACCACGTGGGAATCGTGCCTTGAAAATATATACACACTATCATACACATTCTGTACCTACACAACGTTTTTCATCTCACTAGTACTTAACCTTATCTTTGTAAGTATTACACCCATTTTTGAAAAGTGTCTCAATTAGATTCAACAGTGCTAATAAGCCACTAAACAAAACACAAAATTTTTATTCAATCGATAAGTGCCATAAAAATGCATTCAAATTTTAATTTTTCAAACTTCGCGCGAAAACCCTGGACACAGTGGAAAGAAAGAAAGAAGAAAGAAAAATATTTTATTTGGGACACGCACAGGAAATACAGTTAAAAAGGAGCATATAAAAGTAACAAAATAAACATTAAAAAACAAAAAAAAAAGAAATCAGACTAAAAAAAAAGAGACCTGTGCGAGGCCAAAAAGGCTCCCATCTCAGCATCAAGCTGCGATATTTAAAAAAATAAATACCGCAACGCTGGTATTCTGATAGGGCCTGTGTGATGCCATGGACATACCCACGGATATCAATTAAAAATAGCAAGGGGAATAAAATAAAATAAAATACAAACACTAGAATACTTGAAAAGAAAAAACAAAAACCGTCAATAAGGTGTAAAGTTCGACTCACGCTTGACGCCCGACGGTCCAACCTCCCTTGTCTATGCTATAGACTATTGTCTATATTTCTATGACAAGCGATGAGACCATGCATGAGACGCGGGCGCAGGCGACTGGCTGTCAATGTAAAAAGGAAGTAAAGTCTTGACACAAATAAAACAATGAGTGAATAATAAATACGACAAGAAAATGGTGCAAATAAACGTGGACGCCATATTGCTCTGTGGTCATGACGTCAGTTGGCTGAGTGAACAAACACTATATATACGCTGATCAGTTGACAGTTCACATTGGCACATTTTAATTTATACAGCCGTATGACGTAATAACATGGCGGCTACTTTCATGGTGTTAGAAAACAGATAAAAAAAATATTTAAAACTTTGAATTAAATTTTAAAATTTATATTGTTATTTTATGAACTAAAACTAACATTTTCCGACTGCTTTTTGCTTAAGCTGTCTAAATAATATATTTTTAGATTTTATCTCATAAAGAGTAAAATACCGTATTCTCTATTCTAAATCAACTTGTATGCTCACAAAAATCGCTCGACCTATTGTAATGCGAAGACACTGCTTCGCAAAATACAGGATTTTCCTAGTTTGGGGGGCAGGGTACCTACTCTTATTGGAGTTTCGACCTCACTACCTACCTACCTATTGTACCCAATCTTTGTGTATATTTACTTATAAGTTTATATACCTTTCTGTATACCTACCTATATTGTCAAAGTCTATTATGATGTTTATATCTTCTGCAAATTGTGGACAAAACAGTAATAGTTTTGCATGTCTTTTCAGGAACAACGGCAATCTAGCTTCACCAAAAGGCCATCGATGATGCCAATAACTTTTACTATCCTACTCAGAGTTAAATTAAATACAAATAAGTCTGTATTGACCGCCGCAATAGGAATTCAGTCACGTTATTATTACCGTGTCTGGGAATTTGTTACGGTTTGATAAGAAAGAAAACTAGTTACATTTAGAATACCTAGGTGCAAGCTAGACTGCGACATAAAAAGTTTACACGAAAAATGAGATGAATGCGACAGATCTAATGGGGAAGGAAACTATCAAAATGGCGCTGTCATAGCTAGTTCCCAACACAAGCTTATCGAATACAAAATAAACTCGGGTTATTTATACCATTTATAACTCAAGAGCGGCTGGACCAATTTTTACGATGTTTGATTTGTTGGATTTGTCTCCGCCCCGAATAGCAGAATAAGTATTAAAACAGGAAAAATTAAAAAAAAAATATATTATGAAGAAAATTCATTTTCTCATACATGAAATTTGGACAGGGCAATGTCACACTGTCGGGTCAGCTAGTTTACAGGGTGTTAGGTTAAACGAGGGACATACTTTAACCCTTAACCTTTAACTTTTTTACTTTTTACCATGGAACTAACCCTAAAATATGAAAAAAAAATCAGCGGTCTCGTACATATTGATCGCGTAGGTTTTGCAATTTGTAGTGAACAGCAGATTTTTTTTTCATATTTCAGGGTTAGTTCCATGGTAAAAGTTGTTCATTTTCATGAGTACTCCAGAGTACCATACTCGGTTAAAGTATGTCCCTCGTTTAATCTAATACCCCTTATAATACAAGGCGTGAGGTGGTTTTATTTTATTTTTGCGAAAATTCCCGTATACCCCGAAATTGAAATTTCCCGAGAGACCCTAAAATTAGAAGAATATGGATTAAAGTATCGTAAAGATTAAAAAAAATAAATAAAAAGAGTTCGAAACATTTTGAAGAAAGTGATTACGGGGAAATGTTAAAAGATTTAAATTCCGACACTTTCCATGTCTAATACTTGATTAAAAATATTTAAATAGCCGAAAAAAACAAAATAGTGAAATAAAACCAAACTCATGATTACTCATGAATGAACGAAATGTCAAATTTATTAATGGTCTTATGGATAGCTATTGATCACGCCATCTAAATTAGCTTTGCCCGATCTTCCCCAAATGTGCAGCACAATAGAAGAAAACTTGACATTTATTTTGATAAAAAAATATAAGGCATTATTGGTTCAATTAGAACGAAATAATTTGACATTGCCACAATTTATAAAAAAAGTAATATTTTTACAGTTATCGGTTCGTAGGTAATTAAAGAGTGTTCAAATTTCTTATTTTTTTTTATTGCGAGTTAATAACAATTAAGTTGGTAAAATAATTACTTTAAATCAAGCGATTATGCAAAGAAATAAATGTGATTTGTACTATATTTTTTTATTTTTTTTGCTTACCCATATCGATACAAATAAACACACGTCAAACATGATGTGTGAAAGCTAATTGCTAAAATGAATTGAATTATGATTAAAGTAAGTCAGAAATGAAAAGGGGACAATAAGCGAAAGGGACATTTTGCGAAGTGGACATTCTGCGAAAGAGACATTTTGCGAAAGAGACATTCTGAGAAAAGGACATTTTGAGAAGTGGACATTCTGCGTCGGAGCCGTGAAAACTTCTGAGCGATTTTTGGTAGGGAAAAATCTTATGGGTTCGCGTCAGTTCAAAGACATGCAACATGTATAGGTACTGTGTGCAGCTAACGACGTGTTGCGCTTTGCCAGCAGTGAAAGCATTCTTTTTAAGTTTTCACTTCTGTCGGCAGTCTCCATGACTGCCTGTCCCGATATGGAGATTTTATGAGGAGTGAAATACAAGCGTTAACTCAAAAGCGTTGTTACATTTTTTCTGCGCAACGTAAAACAAAACGAACGCCTTACTTTACACCTAAAGCTGCTTTTTGTATAGCACTGATTCATTGAAGAAACCCAGCCTCTATGGTCCTTTGTGTTCGTCCAACAAAAGAAAGTCGGAACGGCACAAAAAACAGGAGTCCAGTTGTGCGTCGGAGCTGACACACACACTTTTTTTTTGTCTTTATCACAAGGGCAATCGGTTAAAAGCAAATTATCGCACCAAGAAAATTCTGCGTCATGGGATGAATAAAAACGTGCGGCGTAAACCTTTTACCTCGGGTTCAATGATTTGCTTGCTTCAGCACATGCGAGGAACGTGTAAGATTTTAAACATAAGTCATAAACACGAAAGATATTCGTTTTAAAAATAACCTTCTGACATAAAACAACTTAACTCTTCGCAATAAAAGATTTATACTCAACGCTATCTGAACGGAAGAGCTAATGCATTTAGCAGCTACCATTTTCTGATCCAACTTCCAGCCACCATCATGGAATGAAACAGAAATATACATTCAAAGAAGGTTAAAAAGAGACGGAACCCGCAAATTAGTCCCATAACACCGGACGTGATAATTGTAAGGCTTGTTTCTCGGAGGATACACATCGTGATTCCATCGAAATAAAGTTGACTGATGTCGTTCTGATTGCTCAGGATGAAGCAGATGGTAGATTAGTTTTTTAATCACTTCCTCTTGCTAACCATTCCGAAGCAAAAACTGAGCAGATCCTATAATCAACCTCAGGAAACGAGGAAGCTGAAGAGATAATTTGCCTTCAATTCCGAAGTTGGAACGAGAATATAAATGAAATTTTCCTTTTATAAGGAAAAGTTGGAGCAAGCTAACAGTCCTGAACTAATTGAATGATACAAGAAAAGTTTCTCTAGAAACGATCCTGCCTGTTGAGTAAACTAGGTGCGCATGACCTAAGTCAGCAGAATATAATCTTTACTATGCAAACTATTTTTAATAGCCATAACTTTCAGGGTTTTTGCAAAAATTTAACAAAGCAAAAATTTTAAAACACATAAGAATCTGCATTAGCAGGAATCCTTGACCGCCACAAAGCAGTGCAGGTTAGCAAATAAACAAAAAACTGGGTAAAACTCAGTTCGCTAATAAAAGTACGTAGTCGTACGTACTCGTATGTGAGAATTCGGAGCAGCCGAAACCCGACTGAACGAACGGGGTCTGAGCCAAACGCGTTTGTAATCAGCGAGACTAACAAAGTTAACTTCACTAACGAATTCGTTTTAAATTGAAGTCTGCAAATCATATTCTGTTTGTTTATTTAAGAGTTAGGTCCTACGAGTTCAGATGTTTAATATAAAACTGTACAAGTAAGTATGGCGGTTGGTATAATAATTTAGGTCCCTGTACAATGAAAGATTACTGCCTCAGGGGCCGTACTGTGAGGTGAAAAAAAATCATGGATCCATCATGAGAAAAAAGGATGGTGCTATAGGTCGCATCTCTCTCCTCTTTCCGTCTCTCTCTCACACTGGAACCGTCCAACTTCTGCCAGGGCAGAAAAGGCAGGGCAGGAAAGAAAGACCTGGAGGCTTACTTTGAGTTTCAAATTACCAAAGGGTAGCAAAATTTGTTAGATGCTTGAACATTCTGTACGGAGCTGGAGAAATTAACAAACAACAAACATAAAAGACAAAAGAGAAGGAATTTTTATGAGATCCCTTGTTAGTGCAAATACCTTGTTGTGCTGGCAATTGTTGATTGTTTCATAGCTCTACTCGCAATATCGCTTGTGGGTTTAGGTTCTGTATTTCATTTGTAGTTTCAGCAAAGTTTAATAGTTTATTTGGATGATTTGTTTAATAAAGGCTTGGGGTAGAATTGTGTCAACGACTGTGACTATCACGCCGTCATGTATCCTGAGATCTATACTCTATTAACAATAAGATTAGACAAACCTTTTTTACAGTCCGTTCAACCGATTTTGACTTCTATTCCATAGGCTTTAAGGATGGCATTAAAGGCAAAAAAGTGGTTATAATACCAACTGTTTACTGCAGCTGCCATTTGTCATGCCACCAACGCAATAGAAGTTAAAATCAGTTGAACGGACTGTAAAAAAGGTTTGTTTAAATGTCTAATCTTATTGTAAATGGAGCATAGTTATGTAAATGCAAAACTGTGACATATTTAATCTTTCCACAGATTAACTTCTGACAAATCTTCAATACTTCATGGGGAGCTTCACATAATGTTATAGATTTCAAGTTAGATACAGCTGAAATTACTCCAGCTGTCCTCAAGTATGGTAATTTAAAAACTATAGCGTTCTTAAGTCATTGGTATTGGTACGAATGGCAACCTAGCACAGTTAGCTCCAGATCCTGAGTTTATGACAGTTCATTCAAGTCCAGAATAATTTTACCGTGAAATATCTCAAAATAAGAAAAGGAAAAAAATATATAATCGAGACGTTTAAAATGTCACTGAAGTTAGCAAAAAATATATTTGGCACGAAACTACCATATCTTTGCCGCCAAGTAGACATTTTAATAAATTATTGCTAAAGCAATACCAAGAGTGTTGTATTTTAAACGTATCACGTTGCTCAAACCTTATAAAAGTCTGATGAGATTTTTTACTTAATGGTCCTTTGATACTTAAATTTTTTACGTTTATTTTTGTTAATTTTCATTTAGTTGTTTTCTAGCGAATAACTGAATTATGTTTTATTATAATTATAATCTATTAACTGACCCGCCAGACGTCGTCGTGTCCAAATTGAAATGTCTTTTTTTTCCTATATTTTTTTTCTTCTAAACCACCCCAGTAAAGAGAAAATAATAAAAAAATATTCGAATCAGTCAAGCCGTTCTTTGGGTTCCGTACCAGAAGGGTAGCAAACGGAACCCTATTACTGAGCCTTCGCTGTCCGTCCGTCTGTTTGTCACAGGGCTGTATCTCATGAACCGTAATAGGTAAACATTTAAAATTTTCACAGATTGTGTATTTCTATTACAGCTATAACAACAAATAATAAAAATAAAATAAAGTTAAAAATGAAAGGGGATCGGTCCCCATACAATAAACATTTCATTTTGAAAAAAAAAAATCTTACCCTAGTATGTGGGGTGCCATTGTCTAGAACTCATCGAGTAGAGTACAAATATATATTTTTCTTTTATCTTCAAAAATTAAGAAACACAGGGCCGTAAAAGTTGTCAATTTTAGACCATTTTTGTACGAGCTCTATCGCAACAATT
Organism: Cosmia pyralina; assembly: GCA_946251885.1. Classification (NCBI taxonomy): domain Eukaryota; kingdom Metazoa; phylum Arthropoda; class Insecta; order Lepidoptera; family Noctuidae; genus Cosmia; species Cosmia pyralina. Next base: position 26,088,452 of record OX276343.1, read on the forward strand.
AAACAAGGTAGAAATTTGAAACTTCTGTAACGTAACATGTACCATAAATACTGTATTTAATAAAAAAAATACTAAAAACGCCGATTCATAAGGTATTTTGTTCAAATATGGGCGATTTTTGCGACTGCAAAAATAACTTTGTAATTCACAGTATCTTTATGAAATACAAAACATTCTCCGTTTAGTATTGTTTTTAAATATTATGTAGTGTTAAATATTGTACGGTGGTACGGAATCCTTCGTGTGCGAGTCCGACTCGCCCTTGGCCGGTTTTTTTAGTTTTAGCGAGACTAACGGACAGCAATTGACTTTTATATAATAATAAAAAGAAGAAAAAGATAAGTAGATTGTATCTATTCTTTTATTCTTACCTCGTGATTTCTCCAAATTGGTATTGCCCTCAATATTTGAGCTTAGGCTAAATATTTATTTTATACAATTACAGGGTAGTCAATATCTCCCTAAGTAATTTGTCAGGTTCCCGGAACCCGAAATGGAACAGTATGTCCCTAAACATTCTAATACAGTTCATGAAACGAAGCACTTACTTTCAGAAATTAATTACGAGTATTTGCTTTGTTTCAACAAAGTTGAGAATCTACTTATTTAGTATTAGGACAAAATGGCCGAATCAATCAAAGCTTTACAAATTACGACATTGTAGATACCTAAATAAAACAATTTCCAATTACAGGAAACCGTTTGCGTGTATGTCAGGAGTCACGCAGAAATGTCAACTTCAACCGCTGTGACCACAGAATGCTGGGCGGAGTTTGGCATAGGGCACAAACTATGCACAAATTGTACATGGCGCTGTTATGGTGGATCGTTACGATGTCAAATGTCGGCTCATCAATCAAAAATCAATCTGCCTAGCCTTGTCCCAACTATTTTGGGGTCGGCTTCCATTCTAACCGGATGCAGCTGAATATCAGTATTTTACATGGAGCGACTGCCTATCTGAGCTCCACAACCTAGTAACTGGGTAATACGATACCCCCTGGTAAAGACTGGTTGTCAGACTTTCGGGCTTCTGACGACCCGTAACAACTGTCAAAGATCCACGAACGACAGCCGGGAGCAACGGCTTAACGTGCTTTCCGAGGCACGGAGTAGTCTCGGTATGTAAAGATGGTCACCCTTCCACGGACCAACCCCGGCAAGCGTAGCTTAACCTGATGGATCGACCCGCGCGGCTGTTATTACTTAGCCACGAGCTCGGCTCATAAATCAATCAATATTATGTCAATGTGTGGTCATTAAATCGAATGTAGTTCTTGTATACAAGATCAGAAACTTATACATAAGTTTCTGATTGCAAGGTGGGTTGAAGTTGGAATATATTGAAGTACTTAATATAAGTTTTTCTACGCAATGCTAATTTTGGACAATGCTATACTCTATTTCCAATAAGATTAGTCATTTAAACAAACCTTTTTTACAGTCCCTTCAACAGATTTTGCCTTCTATTGCGTTGGTGGCATGACAAATGGCTGATGCAATAAACAGTTGGTATTGTAACCACTTTTTTGCCTTTAATGCCATCCTTAAGCCTACGGAATAGAAGTCAAAATCGGTTGAATGGATTGTAAAAAAGGGTTGTTTAAATGTCTAATCTGGAGTATAGTTAAATTCTGAATATTCAAAAGTGGAACTTATCATTTATTTTGAGTTATAAATTGTGCTAACGTATTTCGAGTAACAGTTTCCTCGGTAATTTACTGTTAAAATTGTGACCTTTTGCCTCGAAGAAGTTTAATTACTGCAGTATTTTCTGTCGCACGAAGAAATTGGCAAGAAATATTATTTTCGCGTCTACCCGTTCCTGTTACAAAACCCCTATTACTTTAACATAATAATATGATATTCTAACACCCAAAACTTTCCCTAGTTATAACTTCGAACAGTTGCAAACGAAAACCTTCGAATTCTTCAAAGTTTGTGCTCAAACTAAGTCGATATTGCTCCGAACATTCTAGAACCTATTCCGGTAATAATTTGCCACAAGTACGGTGTTGTATGGAGGTTCAAGGACCGTTAGTGGCCCCATACCAGTTTATCCAGTGCAGCACTCAGGACAGACCAGTGTAGCCCAGCTGCCGGGTATCGGAAAGGATGGCCAGATGTTGAATAACTTTGAGGACTGTTCAACTATTTTTGGAGCTAGGAGACTTGTTATAAAAAAGACATGTCTTGGAGACAATTTACTGTTTAATTGCTGTGGTGACCTTCTTAAATGTCACAAACGGTTTTAAGTGTCTGTCTGCTCCTCAAAAGAATGACACTAAAAAATTGACGACCGAAATATAAACTGTTCATTAATATTCGATCAGCTGCGCCTTCAGTTTAGCATGACTTGAAGTGAGAACTGTCCAAAAAGTCCTGGATGCTATTAAAGCAGCCGTATGCCGTAGTTATATCTTTTTCTCATAACGGGAGTTCTACTAAAGAATCGTACTCAATACAATATGAAAGAAAATTCCTTGCCTTTGATTCGGAATATTGCTGAATTTCTATATATAAAGCTTTTCCAAAGGAGTCCTCCTTTGAAATAAATATTTTATGATTGGAAAGGGCCGAACCTTTACCGTTATTTTGTCATTACGACTTTGTATGCATACTGTACGGAAGGAAGTTACTCCTTTTATGTTCAATTGATCTTGACAAGTGAATAAATTGTGACATGCATCCAACTAATAATGTTACGATGACTTCTTACGGCAAGTTGATTGGCTAACAAAACATTCTATAGGCTATGTATTCCAAATATGCCATCACGCTCGGGTCAGTGGCGCTGAATCGGGTATACCCGGCTCCAGTCGGTCGGTGATGCTGAATCGCGTATACTCGGCTCCAGTCGTAAGTTTACACTTCTATCGTGTATTTTTTTTCACAAATAGCCACTTTTCACCGAATAAATTCAAAAATGGTACAGAATTTGTATGAAATTATCTGCCAAGATAAGTTAATAGGAACTTCCGCACGGGTCGATCCATCAGGTTAAGCTACGCTTGCCGGGGTTGGTCCGTGGATGGGTGACCATCTTTACATACCGAGACTCTCCGTGCCTCGGAAAGCACGTTAAGCTGTTGGTCCTGGCTGTCATTCGTGGATCTTTTACAGTCGTTACGGGTCGTCAGAAGCCCGAAAGTCTGACAACCAGTCTTACCATGGGGTATCGTATTACCCAGTTAATGAGTTGTGGAGGTCAGATAGGCAGTCGCTCCATGTAAAATACTGGTATTCAGCTGCATCCGGTTAGACTGGAAGCCGACCCCAATATAGTTGGGAAAAGGCTAAGCAGATGATGATGATGTATATAGAAGGAAGTAAATATTTACGAGCTGTGTCTGTTCTTGAATGAATGAAAATTTTAATATATTTAAGTTTATACAGTAGCCGAGGCAGCGCCATGGCAGATTCGTATTGTGTTCTTGTAACAATAATTGTGTACGGAACGAAATTGCGTCTTTCAAAGTTAAACAGAGAAATGGGAAAAGGAGTAAATAATACATGAGCTAGTTACGTTAACAAATACAGCAAACACTGACTGAACGAAATAGGTTAACCAATATATTGTTCATTGACCTATTTTCTGCTGCGGATCAGACACACAATGCTGTAACACGTTACACACAACAGCAGGTCAAGTTACTACAAACTGTCAAATTTTCTCATTCGATTTTCAACTTAACAGACAACATTTTAAGGTTTAAAATCATTTGGAGATATTTGACAGTTTGGTATAACCTGATATGCTGTTGTCTGTACATAATTCTTTCAGACATTTACGATTTTTTCGGTTATTTTGGGCGTAACAAAATAAATGGACGAAGCTCGACTCGAGATTGGGATCCTGGGTTTGATTCGCAAGTCTGGCAAAGTTGAGAAGACTTACATTAGTTTTTCCACCGATTGTCCAAATATTTCGATTGTACTATAAAAAAGGTAGGTGGGGAAACGGAAAGTATAATGGGAATTGAGTTTGTCGGTGATAAAGGATTATTCAAAATCAACTTTTTGTCCACAAATCCCCCTTATGACGCATAAGGGATTTGTGGACAAAAAGCTGTTTTTGGGATTTGTGGAATAACCCTTTATCACAGACCACAGAACAGACAAAACCTCTTCTAGCTGTTCTGTGTCATAGACAAACTCAATTTCCAGTAGGTACTTTCCGTTTTCTTACGTACCATTTTTCCCCATTGATGGGGATTGTCAATGGGGATTTGTGGAATAACCGGGATAAAACGGATTGGGAAATTATGCGGGTAAAAATTTATAGGTTTTTCCCTTTTCATTACCAACGTAAGTATACATAAGTACTATTATCGTGTAAAGAACTTAAGGGGAAAAATAAATTCTAACACAAAATGCATGGTCATCCTACCGTCTAATGACGTTTCGAGAAGGTAATAACTGAAAGCTAAGTAAACTGTGGTGTAATAAAGTCAATATCGAGCTCTTTAAGGCGAGTATGGCTGCTAACCGGCAGTGCCACCATTGAAAAATTAATAAGTCAGGAGGTATGGAACGTATTGAAATTTCTTACGCAGACATTTTTCGTCAAATGAGGTACTTAGAATGTTTTGTACCAAAAATATCAACACTAAACGAATGTTTTTGTCGTTAACTGCTAAGGCTTTGAACCTAGGAGGTTTAGTGTTGATTTTTTTGACCTCACCTGACCTACCTCATCTGACTAAAAATGTGAGCATAGTAAATTTCAAAATGTTCCATATCTCCAAACCTGATTTTTAATCAACACTAAACCTCCTAGAGTCGAAGTTATAGCAGTTAACGTCAAAAACGGCCGTTTTTGACGTTAACTCAATGGTGGCGCTGTTAGCAGCTATACTCGCCTTAAATTGCCTTTGAGTTTATCGTGAGCTAATGCTACTTATGTATTACATTAAGCAATTTACTTATGTCTAAACATTACTGTAAATTGCCACAGCATTCGTTCTAATCTATGCGAATGTACCTACTCAAAATCTAGTTAAGGAGGATGCGCTAAGGTAATTCATTCCAGGTCAGTGTCAGGTTGTATTTTGATAAAAATATAATTCGCGGCCGTAAATAATATGGCTTTACAGAATTATAATCATTAGAATCAGCAATACAACTCCATAAATTAGAATCAGCCTCAAATGTCATGATTTCATGAAATATAATTCTATAAATAAATATTTGATACGGCCGCGAATCATATTTAGATCAACATACAACCTAATACTGGCTTGCAAATTGCAAAGTTCGTCTTAGTAAATAACTTAGCTGTATTTATGGAATTTATCTTCCCTTTTTGTCCTGTGAATCACGTTCAGTTAAGTTTTCTGTTAACAAAAGGGTTGTCAAGCAAGGGATTCTTCGCCCAGCGATAATACCATGGTCTAGTAGTGTTTGAATGCTTCTAAAAATAGGATAAGTAATAAGTAAGAAACTACTTACCTACTTCAACTTATTCCCACGACATAACTGATAAGTTGTGATAACAGTGTACTATCGCCCGATGCATGCGTTCTTTATTTGATTTGTTGCTAATGTTTGTTGTTATTTTTTATGTGTAACATCTTTCCTCTCGCTTTCCTGCAATCTATGGGAGTGTTTTCGTGAAAAGGGACGGAAGTGTGTAACGGGAAGCCGGAGAAGCGCGCGCTATTTGATTTTACCAATGAGCGCTCGTTGCTAGAGTTGGACGTTGTTTTGCTTATTACTTATTACCAAGGTGAGATGTCAGATGTTACAAATCATATGCGACTACTGTAAAGCTCGCTCGTTTTTTTTTTTGTTACACGCCCTGTACTCTCACAAATGCATATTGTATCTAATTGGGCGAAAGCAGGAAGGGGTGTGGTCTGTCACTAGCTGTGCTTTCGCAGAAATATTTTCTAAACTGAGCATGCTAAGTTTTGCCGATAGTACCTTCGTGTTTTCTTTTGATTTCCATGCTACGATATCAGTTGCGACACGTGTAAAAGATGTGTCATACCGTATAATGTAGATAACAATATGGATTTTTAAGCTAGATAAATGCATGAATAACAACTAAACTATTTTGCGTTCTTTGCACCTTACATAGGTACTTGTAGTATGAATAATTTTATAATGTCAACAAGAGCTTACAATGGTTTGTTTATTTATCTTAAAGACAATAAATCAATAAAACTTTTAAGAATTTGTTTTAATAGTTCAAAATGTATGAATGGAAAATGAATTGCAATGGACAAAGGGAGCTATATATTGCAAAAGAATCTTAAAAGACAGCCAGATGGATAAAATTGTTCCTCTATGGCATTGACTTATATTTAGTTTTTATATCAATTCTCTATGGACACAATTATGTGTTTTAAACAACCAAATCCTGTATTGTATTACAATACAATATAGGATTCTTTCTTGTGCTATTTTAATTGTTGTTATTTTCTTTCCTGAGTTATAATATATCTTTTGAGTTCAGTGAGCCTCTTGGCAAAGGCCTCCTCAAACAATTTCCAAAGTAATGTTTGTTAAAAAATATTGAATATTTAATTGATCCTCTTATTACTTGTATACTTATTATATTTGATAAGAGAGAGTTCTATAATCACAAAGATAACACAACATAACATTACAAAACCATAAAGTTACACAACTTCAGTAGCAAAATAATTGAGCTAAACTATAACATCCTGCAATGAAAAAATTACATCAATCTAACGCTATAAAGTATAAATTGCCCGCATTACACACACAGCACATCAATCAATATTATTGATGTTTTGCTATCTGAATGTATTAAGTATTGATAACACCGGTAGTGCTGCAAATAATTTACATTAAGATAGTTTATATATCAGTTGGTCAATTACTCACGTTTCTTGGTGATAAGATTAAAATGAGATTAATAACATTAAATAGGATGTTGCATTTTAAGGGTTATTTTAAGACTTCCTAGTGTGTTCTGCATAAGTATTAAGTGGTTCGCAGTTTTCATGGTCAATTGGTTTTTAAAATAATGATAATAGGCGATTTCAGTTTTGTTCAACTTTGTCATCTCAGCTTATTTTATATGCGCGTTCCATGTAATGTACTTCACTGAGCATCAACAGCGTGTTTTCTGCCTTGAAGAAGCAGTGCAGGTAAAATATTTCGGCAGGTAGGTTATCCACTGACATACCTACTTCTGTTGTTTTAGAATTATTATGAAGTGGAATTGACATTCGATCAATTAATTAATAATATCAACAATATGAACTAATAACATTGCAATCCAATATTAGCAGTTTCTTCTGAGGTTGGGTGATTGATTGTGGTCTGCTGGTCAGTGGGTTGTCTTAGCTTACATCAAAATAACTACTTACTAATGCCTAAGCATTACTTGACTTTACTATTGATTGATACAGGTCATCATACAGGTAAATAATATTACCTTAGATGCAAAAAAAAATAAGATTCAAATAAGATTAAGAGCTAATGTAGTAATTAATATTAATTATTGACAGAGGTAGTTATCGAGTGGTTCATACATAGATAATTGTTCACTTTGAATATTGTTTGCGATGACATGCCGCGTTGGAATAAATTCAAATTTTAAACGTTTGGGTTCATCGAGGCGTGAAACTTTATTGATAACATGATAACACAGCGTTTTAACTACGTTTCATTCCTCGACCGTATGACTTCAATCACGTAATACATTACTTCCTAATTTAAGGACAAACAACACAAAAACAGTTACACCATGAATGCAATACACAAATAGAAAATAAAAACAAAAAAACACTTACCGATACACGTTGTCTTCTTTCTTACAAATATTCAACCCTGACCACCAGGAAACTTTACAAATACTCTCACAAAACACTCACAATGTATACTTGTCCAGTTTTGTTGTAGAGTTCATTCAAAAATTCAATTAAAATTATACACAACAAAGGAATTTATGAAATGATACACAGCTTTTCGTTTGTTGATTTGACATATTTTAGTAATTTGACAGCGGCAACGGCAAGTTGACAATAATAATGTTTACTGCTGGCTGACGTTTGTTTTGCTTGCTGCAACTTCACACAATTTGGTCGGTAAAATAGAGTTACAACGTTTTGTTTCAGCAATGCCTTGAAATAAACGTAAGGAACGTATCACAAGATCATTATTAATTTACTGCTAAATTGTAGTAGAAAATGAAATGCATTGCATTTGTAAAATAATTTTGTAGGAGACATTATGAAATCGAATGTTGCATGTTTTAAGAAACTTGTTGTATAATATTTCCATCCTTTACAACCATTTGTCCTTTACAACTAATGGGCTTAAATTATCGTATGCCGCTTTTAGCAGCGGATGTGTCCTGAACTTACCTTTACCTACCAACCTTGTAACGTATCCTTCGAATGTTTGTCTTTGTAACTTTTTTGTAACTATGCAGTTTGCTGAAAAAATGTTGGTAACTAAACGTAATGTGGTTGTAGCATGGTTGTAGCTTACTTCATGTTATGAACTTTCGAAATGCTTAATTTTGCTCCTAGATGGCGTTAAAAAACGTTAGAGGAATTTGTTTAGCAAGCAATGGATAGATGCAATGATATTATAATAATATCATTGGATAGATGCCACTTATCTATGAAATTATAAAACGATAAAAAAAAAATAATCTGCTGTGTCCAAAATAATAATGACTAGAATAGATGTAGGTCTGGGTAGGTACCTGCTTACCTTACTTATCTAACAATTTATTATATTCTAATATCTTATCTTTTCCTGTCTTTCAAAATGCAAGCAAAATTATTAGCCTGTTGCTAACATTTTAATTTAATTTGCCAAATCTTTCAAAATGCAAGCAAAATTATTAGCCTGTTGCTAACATTTTAATTTAATTTGCCAAACCAAATCACGAAATGGATGCTACAAACAAGAATGGAAAAGTATCAAATTGCCAGTTTGTTTAAATGAAATTACCGTAACTTATCCAGTAACTGGATTGTGGAGGTCAGCTAAGCAGTCGCTCCATGAAAAATACTGGTAGGTATTCAGCTGCATCCGGTTAGACTGGAAGCCGACTCCAACATAGTTGGGAAAAGGCTAGGCAGAATATGATGACCGTATCTAATGTGCTACTGCATAAAAAGAAAACACCTAAGTAGGTACCTAGATTGGTTGGTACCTATACATAACCCACTGAATATAGGTAATATGGATAGGTACCTAACAACTACCTCCCGAAGTCCTGACGACTGTTTAGGCAAACCTACCTAGACCCTATCTCTAAGGATGAACGATTGCTGTCCGTTTGAGTGTACCTACCTATCTAGACTGGTAGAGCTACAACCCTTTCACATCATAAATTATACCTAGGTAAGCTAAAAAAAACGGAAGAGAGCTGGTGTGTACCCAGGGTCTTTTAATGCAATTTTACTGAATATTAAAGTGGGAGATTGGCTAATAACAGGCCGCACGGGTTGATCGATCAGGTCAAGCTACGCTTGCCGCGGTTGGTCCTTGGATGGGTGACCATCTTTACATACCAAGATACCGTGAAGATACCATGCTTCGGAAAGCACGTCAAGCCGTTGGTTTCGATTGTCATTCATTGACAGTCGTTACGGGTCGTCAGAAGCCCGAAAGTCTGACAACCAGTCATACCAAGGTGTATCGTATTACCCAGTAACTGGGTTGTCCTGCTGTAGGTACTTGGAGATCAAATAGACAGTCGCTCCATGTAAAATACTGGTATTCAGCTGTATCCGGTTAGACTGGAAGCCGACCCCAACATAGTTAGGAAAAGGCAGGCAGATGGTAACTTTATTTGGGTGGGATAAGGGTACCTAGGGTAGATTGGTAGGTAGGGGAGTTGTGCTTAAGATGACATAGTCAGATAAGATGACACACTAAAAAATATTTGATCACCCTTTTGTATAATGGTGAAAATACACGTAAGGTAAGAATCTTTTAGTTTATCTAATTTAAATTATAAACTAGGATTATTTTATGGCTCAAATATTTATAAAGGCGTATTCTAACCTAAAAGATTTTTTGACGATAGTTAAATAAAACTTGCATTACCCATTTGTTAAGATGATATATGGCACGTGGGTGTAAGATGGCATACTATGTCATCTTACCCTTATAAAATAAATCTACAGATGATGATGATACTTAGTTTTTGTTTGCTTTCTATACAGGATGCCTGGCAATTACAAACGAAAATCGACGTGGAAGAGTTGGTCACAAGAAGACATGAATGAGGTCATTAAAGCTGTAAAGGAGGACCTCGAGGATCCTTACGCTAATGAGAACGAGGAAAACGATAATCCAGCTTGTATTTACTGCAATGAGCTATTTAGCCAATCTAGGCCAAAAGAACATTGGGTGAAGTGTCAACTTTGCTCTCAAAATTAATATTGTTAAAGATGACATACCATTCAAGTCTAAGATGATATATTATATCATTTTATACTATTGATATGTCATCTTACATGCATCGACCTAAGTGCGATTGTTTGTTTTATAATTTTATGTTACGTTGATTGTTCCAAAACTGTTTTAATTTCGTTGATTATGAAACATTTATTAATATTATATAAGCAAAATTCTGATCTCACATGACTTTATTTTATTTAAAATCTTTGTGTTGAATTAGAAGTATGTCATCTTAAGCACAACTCTAGGGGAGTTGTGCTTAAGATGAGCCAAACCATGAAGCTGATTGCTATACGGCTGATTCGATAACCTTCCATTTTCCAATACATTTATTTTACTTTTGATATAAGCACGCCTATGAAGTTCCTTATTTATTGACAGGCAACTATAGACGAAAAATACATACTTCATGGACGCTAAAGTTAAATAAATCGTTTCCAAATAACATGATCGTCATTGATTTTTGTCTATATTTCCTCCAATTTGAGAAGCTTGTAGCTATAAGTTCATCAATGTCAGAGTACAATATTATAAACCCTTCGGCCGCAACAAAAATCAATGACACGTCAAAGCCAAATTCAATACCCGAAAATGTTACCAAGCAACGTACAAACGACCCGCAGTCTATAGGTATACCTAAGCGTAACGCACTGTATCTAATATAAATCATATGTTTTGTATGTACGTGTGGTTGTTAGGGGAATATAGTCATAAATCACAGAAGGTCAGTACTGTATAGCTAGTTGCTGATGTAGTAAATTGCTTTGAATAGTGTACTATCTACGCTTTGGCGCTTGGTCGATTCTTGCAACGTATTCAGGGTCAGGGGAATGTGCTTTGTAATCTATGCGAATGAAAACGTGGTGATTGAAATGGGATTTTTAGGGTTAAAAGTAGAAATAGGATGTGTTTTGTTGCATATTAGAAAGAAGCTACGTATAGAGAATTCTTTTATAAATCGGTTTTGCAGAGCCGTGTCTATATAGGTACCTAAGAAACCTTTTTAGAGAAAGAGTTTGGTGAAATTATTGACCAATTAAAGGGTGTTTTTCTGTGGTCTTTTAAAATATGGTTTACTTATGTTCGACATGCTGCTTTCAGGTGCTTTTCAGATGGTTAATACTTAATGGTTTTAAAAAGAGTTTAAAGATAGATGAATGTGTGCTTATTTCACCTTAGTCTTTGGCCTGAGTCTGAGACCTCAAAAGTTCCTCGATCTGTTTCGTTTAAAGCTAGCTCTTTAGAGATCTTAGGTAATTTCTGCAGAATAAATTTACATACATACATAAACTCACGCCTTCTTCCCATGCGGGTAGGCAGTAACTGCAGAACGCCACCTGCTACGATCTGCACATACTCCTTTTGCCTCGTTTATGTTCATACATCTATCTGGTGATACACTCACGCCGGTTGCGGGTACTGCGCACCTGACCTTTCTGAAGAACATCACCATAAGGTCACTAAATTATGTCTTCCTAGGGCGACCCCTGCCGGCGTTTCTATGCACATATGTCTTGTTAGTCGCCTTTCATTCATCCTCTCAATCTCAACATGACCAAACCAAACCAGATTTGATTTTATTTTGAAATTAAATGCCTTCATTTTATGTCCTTCATAATTTATTATATTCATCATTCATTTTAGTCCTACTATACATAGGTACAGACAGCAACAAAAGTCGATTAACACTTTGCAGTTTTTTAATCTTAATTATTAAGCAAAATATGTGATTCAAATCGGAACAGAAGTACTTAAAATTTTAAGAACATTAACTCTTAATAGTCAAACGAAAAAAAAGCAGTTTATCGAATCATTTTGTGTTAATTTAGATGATGTCAAAAAGTAGCAGTGTTAACCGACTTCTGTTGCTGACCGTACTATTTGCCTTCAGATCTGCAAAATCAAAAACGGCTGACTTCTCAAATATTGTATGAACCCCACCGGTTCAGAACCAAGGCTTTTTAATTGTACGGCAAAATGTAATTAACCAATGTTTGATGGACTTCTTAGGCGTCGTCCTAATTATGGCGATGGTCGCGCGAATACGCGATCGCGATCACTTTTTGTTTAGTGACCGCGTGGTCGCGGCGACAGAGGGCGCCTTCCGGTTTTCCGAAGAAAAGTGATCGCGATCGCGTATTCGCGTGACCATCGCTTTATATCAGAACGACGCCTTATTGTTCTGAAATAACTAGTAACTACAAACGCCCTAGGCTGTTTGCCATTTTCTCTTTTGTATCTTCCTTGATTTACTCGTACAAGTAGGTAAGCACAGTATGACAATTAAAAACATTAGCAGAAGGAATGTCCCTTCTTGAGTCAAAAAACGGTCTGTGGAAAAATAGTAAGTCAAAATCAATGGTTGTAATAATAACTCTAAGCCGACGTTCGCACGGACGTAGAAATATCGCGGCGATTTTTTCTCGCGCACTGGAATTTCAACTGACTTGAGTGTGCCCTGGCGGTTGAGAGTATGTCATGCTCACTCAAATGTCTCGCTGATGGTGGCGTGTGTGTTGGATCATTAAGTTCCCTTCAAAATGGTTGAGCTAAATGGTGCTGATCCATGCGTCATGTTCGTGAACGGGCGCCGTCAGTTGGGACTGGTCGTCTCTTAGCTGCCATGGCTTATTTTTAATTTTAATATTTAATTTAGTTGTTTTAGTTATTATCTTTTTATTACGGACGCTTTTTAACGTGCACGTCTTTCTACATTGTTCTCACATGTATATTTTCAACTTGAACGATGTAACCAATATTTTGTAAAAATATTATGATTTAAAAGAGTGTCCGTGGAGTTTCTTGCCCGTTCTTCTCCATAGGGATCTACTACGCTTTGGAATGGGCAACTAGCTTCATCTTTCTGACTGACCGACCCATTGACAATTCAAAAGTGCCTGTAATTGGTTTATTTGAAATAAATGCTTTGAGTTTGAGTTTGAGTTTGAACACTCTGCTTAGCGCCGCCGCCGAGAGTTGAAAATCCAACAGTGTGTTTTTTCGCGCTGGGATGCGCTATGTTGTTATTAGGTTGGATTCTCAATCCTCGGCTCAACACAGAGAGTTGAAAATGCAGTGCGCGATAAAATCCCGCCGCGATATTTTTACGTCCGAGCGAACGTCGGCTTACTCTCTAACTAATTCAATTCCGTTTTCATTGCGCTATTGCCGCAGACTGCCTTCTCTCAGTCTACCAAGATTCAGTTATATACCCCATGCTTCATACCCCAGCCTATAAAACTATCATAGAGCCCCCCATAAAATACACAAAACATTTAAAAACTATACAAAAATGGATTTATTTGAAAAAGTATGGAGACATCGCGTGCCATATCCAGCCATACGGATTTCTATGCAAATGTGAACATGCATGGCCCATACGTGCATTGTTAGCATCTATAACGAAACTTATAAAACGGTTATTTAAATAAAATAACGGTTTTATCGTTATTTTACCTATTTGCATATCTATAGTTACGTAAAATATCGTTTTATTTGAACGTTAATAACCCTAGTCTATTTGATTTGGAAGAACCCTTTTCAAAATGTTGATAGTAAATCAGGAGTTCCGTGTTTTATGAAAATTAGGTAAGTCACGGTCGACTTGCCACGTGTATTGTGAACTGATCTACAACCACTGGCTTGTCAGACAGTTTAAGGGCAGCTAGGGTACAATTTATTGAATGTCCTTATAATACCATTTATCAATATATTTGTAAACCGTTGATATTTCAGCATTTTTATTCAAGCATGGTGTAATAAAAGCAAGTACCTAGGTACTTTTATCTATAAAAAAATATTCTTTGTCATTTTCCATAACTGTTTATAGATAACTAGCGTTTGCAAGCGGCTTCGCCCGCGTGGGTGTCGGAAATTATCCCAGGGGAACCGTAATTTTTTTCCGGGATAAAAAGTAGCTTAGTGCTATTCCAAACTATAATCTATCTATGTGATAAATTTCATCCAGATCCGTTTAACCGTTCTGGCGTGATTGATTAGCAAACATCCATCCAACCAAACTTTCATATTTGTAAGTAAGTAAGAAGTGGTAAGATAAGATGACAATGAGTAGGTACATATGTTTTTCAGCAATAGGTATAGCATGAATCGCACCCGTAACTAATATGGTAAGTAACTATATTAGTGATGATTTCATGAATACATGAGATTTGAGGTCAATTCTAACTTATGGAGCTGTATTGCTGATTCTAATGATTATAATTCTGTAAAGCCATATTAGCTACGGCCGCGAATCATATTTTAAACAATATACAACCTGACACTGACCTGCAAATTGCAAAAACCGTAAAAAAAATTGAATTTCGCGGGCTATCTTAGCGCATCCCCCTTAAGTAGTTTAATGTACAGAATGCGTAGGTTCGTGAAGATTATTTTGACATCCTGTATACATCTAAGGTGACTATAATTAGTGACCAACGAATAATCAATCTGCCTAGCCTTTTCCGGGTTGGCTTCCAGTGTAACCGGATGCAGCTGAATACCAGTATTTTACATGGAGCGACTGCCTATCTGACCTCCACAACCCAGTTATTGGATAATACGATACCCCTCGGTAAGACAGGTTGTGAGACTTTCGTTCTTTTGACGACCCGTAACGGCTGTCAAAGATCCACGAATAACAGCCGGGAGCAACGGCTTAACGTGCTTTCCGAGGCACGGCCGAGTCTCGGTATGTAAAGATGGTCACCCATCCACTGACCAACCCGGGCAAGCGTAGCTTAACCTGCTGAATTGACCCGTGCGGCTGTTATACTTAGCCACGAGCTCATTGATAATTAGTGACCAATTCAGATGATTTTACTCATGATAACAAACAACTTTTATTAAGGGATCAACCTGAAATCGCGAAAACAAGATCTGCTATTCCCTATAAGTATTTTGAAGAGTTATACAAACATAAATGTTGGGAACAGCTGATTTTTTTAAGCATGGCTATCAGTATTTTTAAGCTATATTCATGCAAACAAGTATTATTCAGTATCATCATCGACGAATCCGAAAGAAGTCCACTGCCACATCATTGCATGCTCAAAAGACCCCATTCTTTCATTTCCTTCGCTGAATATAAGTAGAAATAAAATCCGTAGAACAATCCGCCCTTCAGAGAGGCTCACGGCACACATAACATGCATATTTTATGTGCTATCTGTCGCCATTGCGTGATTTCTTACTCTTTGACTGACACGTCTCCAAAGCCGTATTTAAACGACATAAAGAAGTTAAAAATCTAAAGAAATAAAGCTTAAAAACACGTAAAATAAAAGCAAGTGCAATGTTTTTGACATAAATGGGTCCTTTATGGGAAAAATAATGAAATAGGGTGATTTATGGGGAAAAGAGTTTATAAATGGGATTTGGAGGTAAATTAGTTTGAGGGGTGCATAAAAATGTAATTTTGGTATCCATTGATGGATGAATAAAAGGGTTAAACCCTTTTGCACGCGGCTTCGCCCGCGTGGATGTCGGAAAATATCCCACGGGAACGTAGGTACTACCGGGATTAAAAGTAGGTACTCTATGTGTTAAACCAGGTTATAAACCATCTGTGTCCCAAATTTCATCCAAATCCATTCTGCCGTTTTTGTGCCAATTCGAAACATACTTATATCCAGACAAGCAGATAAACGGACAAAAATTCTAAAAAGTACGAGTCTATTTTTGGCATCAGACTCGTTTTTACACCTCGTAGCAATAACTTTTTTTTTTCAAAATGCTTACAGTTTTGACTTCATTCCTACTATTCTAGGATACCCATGAATAGGTCCCTCTCATAGAGAGCAGGCCTGTGTCCCAGCAATGGGAACATTATAGGCTAATTATGATGATGTACCTATATGTAGATGTAGATTAAGAAATGTTTCATTTCTGCAATAAATTCAATCCTTATTTCACAGATATTCCATGGACTATCTGTCCACAGTGTGAGGGAAAAGGTAAGAAGGGACTGGTACGTGGTACAGTCAGCAACAAAAGTCGATTAACACTTGCAGTTTTTTAATCTTAATTATTAAGCGAAATATTTAATTCAAATCGGAACAGAAGGTAGGTACTTAAAATTTTAAGAACATTAATTCTTAATAGTTAAACGAAAAAAAAGCAGTTTAACGAATTATTTTGTGTTAATTTAGATATATGATGTCAAAAAGTAGCAGTGTTAACCGTCTTCTGTTGCTGACCGTACACACTACTTTTCCCTCATCCTGTGGCATACCTGTGGTGACAGTTACTTTGTCATGCCATACATAAGTTATTGTTGGAACACATAAATCAGCAGTACCAAAAAACTGATGTTCCACGTGTGCTACGCATATGACAAAACTTTTCTAATATGAATCAAAACTTTTGATTTACCTCCCTGAACTTTCTGACATATTACTTACTAGTTTTAACAACGGCCTCGCCCACCAGGTAGAAGTCGGAAATTATTCCACGGGAATCATAATTCTCATCATTCTCCTGCCCTTCTTTTTGTGGATGGGAAATCATCAAATGACTTCTCCCACTCTGGGCGGAGCGGGAGGGCGTGTCAGACTTACTGACCAAAACCCACCCGTGTTCCTTCAGTTGCCTGTACCAGGGCCACGGTATCTCTTTCAAACAACCCGCGACCCCGGCGGCATCGGCCCTATCGGACCCCATCACTGCTGACATCTCTTTGAGGCGCGCGTGGCTCATAACACGCCGTCGATCCGGGCCTGGTCCTTACTGGGCGGCAGGCTACCCATTGCTCGCCGTCCGTAAGCCCGCGCCTACGGTGGCCGGGAATCGGCTACTGATTCCCGCCGCCCAGGGCAACTCCTGCGGCGATTAGGGGCGTGAGGGCGCGACAGTTGCCTCTTCCTCACGTGTTCCGCTTCCTCCTTCGCGAGCATTATTGCTTCACAGAAGGAGGTGACGGCCTCCCATGTACTCTCCTCCGTAACATGGCCTGGACCAGGTGCGGACGCGAGAGATCGCCGCCGCCGATCACCTCCGCGAGGACACGCGGCGGTGCCCTTTATACCAATTTATTTGGGGTCGGCGCAACTTGGCGTTTTCTTCCAGATGATGACTGAAGAAATGATGACTAATAAGTGATCATCTTGGTAGTCGCTGCCTTTTAGCCATATCATCTTTCAAACAGTCCATCCATCGTTTCTTTGGTCTACCCCTTCTCGAATTCATTCTCAAAACTTTCCTGACGCCATTTTTCACGTTTTTCTGCATCACATGCCCATATCATGTCGTATATACTACCGGGATGAAAAGTATCCTGTGTACTAACATTGTACCTATACATTGTGTATAGTCTACCTGTGTGCCTAATTTGATCGAAATCTCTTCAGCCGCTAAGACGTGAAAAGGTAACAAACATACAAACAGGAGGCAGGAGACAGACAGACAGTTAGTTCCACATGTATAATATTATTAAGGAAGTATGGACATGGATGTCATGCGTCGGAGCAGCCTGTTCTATTTTCAAAATGAAATCATAAGCGATGAATAGCGTGTCGCCAGACTACCGACATGGATAGAATTGATGTCGGAGTGACTTTAATGCTGTACGTATATTTTACTCCGCGCTATAATGAATCATTGGAGACATGATGGATGCCCCGTTTGCCTTTTGTTCTATTTTCCGCTTAATCGCATTTAAAAACTATGGGAATAAGTTGAGAGGACTTGTAGTAAGTCAAAAATAATGCGAAGGATTTTCGTTTCAGAATTCACAATCTGAACGACAGGATATCGTTTGATCTCGTGACGTGAGAATGCTTCGAACACCAAACAAAACTGCTTTCTGAAATTAGTGTCATGTAGGAGAACAATCTTGATTTTTAACCACCGTAATCTAGTGAAAAATGTTTACATAGAGTCGGAATCGGAAAAAACCGGCCAAGTGCATGTCGAACCACGCAAAATAGTTGAAAAGTAGTTCTTTGAAAAGAATTATCCCAAAAACAAACTTAACATTGTAATCCCAAATAAAAAATTTTATATGTTTTTATAAAATTACAAATTAACAATTTCCGGACTTTTTCCTTTACTTGTGCTTGTACCTCGCTTCTTGCCAAATTTCATTATTCAACGGGAAGTACCCTATAGGTATTGATTTATTTGCGAGTATCAAAAT
Organism: Cosmia pyralina; assembly: GCA_946251885.1. Classification (NCBI taxonomy): domain Eukaryota; kingdom Metazoa; phylum Arthropoda; class Insecta; order Lepidoptera; family Noctuidae; genus Cosmia; species Cosmia pyralina. The sequence continues at coordinate 26,106,987 of OX276343.1, forward strand.
ATGTCGCATAAATGGCCGTATTTTTCTATTGCCTTGACATAATAGGTCTTTACCTATGAAATTGCCGTTTTGTATGAAAAAATTTAAACGAATTTTTTTCATGCATTTTTTATTTGTATTAATCGAAGTAATCACCCATGCAATCAATGCATCTTTGCCGACGCAGTGGCAGTTTATTGATGCCCTTCTTAAAGAAATCAGCTGTACGGGGGGCAACAAATTCTTCAAAGGCATTTTGTACTGCCTCTCGGGTATTGAATTTTTTTCCCGCCAAGAAGTTATCCAAATTCTGGAAAAAGTAGTAGTCTGTAGGCGCAAGGTCTGGTGAGTAGGGCGGATGACGGAGAGCTTCCAACCCCAGTTCTTGCAACTTGGAGACCGTCTGCTGTGCAGTATGAGGTCGCGCGTTGTCGTGCAGGAGCAGCGGAGACGAGCGATTGACCAATGCTGGTTGGAGATGTGCCAGCTTCTCCATCATTGTGTTCAGTTCTTCACAATACACATCTGAAGTAATGCTCACCCCGTTTGGTAAGAAGCTGTGATGAATCACACCGGCGCTAGACCACCAAACAGTGACCATAACTTTTCTAGGGGTAAGTTTTCGTTTTGGGCATTGTTTAGGTGCTGAACCAGGATCCAACCAACTTGCTGAGCGCTTGCGGTTATCAAACAGAATCCATTTTTCATCGCAGGTAACAATGCGATTCAAAATTCCTTCATTTGTGTGTCTGTTGAGCAGTGCAAGGCACGTCTCGACGCGTACTTCGCGCTGGCGATCATTGAGTTCGTGGGGCACCCATTTGTCAAGCTTTTTTATCTTGCCAATTTGACGCAAATGGACCAATATTGTTTTGACGCTAACGTCGAAAGCTGCTGCTAATTCAAATAATAATAAAACGGCAATTTCAAAGGTAAAGACCTAATATTATAAGCTTCAATTTTTTAGAACTCAAAGGCCTCTGCCTCGAATTTCGCGGGCAGCGGGGTGGCGGCGGCGGCGGCGCGTCTCGCATTGTCCTGCCCCGCTTCCGCGCCGCTGTTTTCGAGGTCCGGTCCATTTGTTTTTACGCATAAAATCCTGCCGCTCCCGCGCCGCCGCCGCTGCCGCCCCGCTTCCCGCAAAATTCGAGGCAGAGGCCTAAGGGACCATAAACTTACGTATTTGATATTAATTTCAACTTGATGCCTCCACGCGTTCCTGACAAAAAGGATCTTGACAGACTGACAGACAGATAGACGGACAACGAAGTGATCCTATAAGGGTTCCGTTTTTTCCTTTTGCGGTATGGAACCATAAAAAGATGCACATAATTATGATCCAACTACCTACATCCGGATTTCCTATCAAAAGGTCCTTCCACGCAACACGTCCATCCAACTTTATCTACTGATGGTACGAGTAGCAGTAACAAACTTGGTAATTAAGCATTGTATCAGCTCGCTAATCGGCTTTCGACGGTGCCTCGTACCAACTACACTTCTGGACACATCTTTTGGCCCACCTTGTATTTTCAGTTTCGTTTGGTCCTAGCTAAAATTTTATATTAGGTCGAGCAAAAAGTTTTTATGCAGTTTTGAACCAGGCACATTCACAATTTCATTCAATAGTCTTTTTTTGAATTTCGAACACAGAATTTAAAGAAACAAAAGACAATTTGGAGCCTGTTTGTTGATATCAAACAATCGAATACTAAGAAAACTTGGTTTTATTGGTTTACTTGGATTTAATTCCTGAAAAAGTGATTGATATCTTTGGTTTTGCAACAAACATTACTTATTCTTAACATTAAGGTGAGGTTCTATCAATAATCTATGGATACTTCACCTGAAGTCGCCGCCCAAGCTGTGGCACTTATTCAGGCCGGACACAGCCAAAGAAACGTGAGTGCTCAACTTAATTTAAGTCGATCTGCGGTCCGAAATGTTTATCGGAGGTACCTAGAGACTGGCGGCTTTGTTCGTCGCCAAGGAAGGCCACGATCTCGGGTCACAACTGAAAGGCAGGATTGATTTATCGTGACGACCAGCTTGAGAAATCGTCACCTTACCTCCATTGAGATACAAAACCAACTTCGCGACTTCCACGGAGTATCTGTGAGCGCTCGAACTGTTCGGAGAAGGTTAAAAGAACGCGATATGGTACCACACAAGCCAGCTAATGGCCCCAAACTAACGCGAGCCCACCGAACAGCGCGCCTTCATTTCGCACGCAGTCATTTAAATTGGACACAGCAAGATTGGAGCCGTGTACTCTTTTCTGATGAGTCTAAAATTGTGTTACATGGCAATGATGGAAGGAAGAAGGTCTACCGACGTAAGGGAGAGCGTTTCGCACAATACTGCTTTGAAGAGAGGGTTGCTTATGGCGGTGGCTCATGGACTGTCTGGGGCGGTATATCCGCGAGCGGCAAAACTCAACTTGAGGTTGTTACAGGACCACGGCTGCCAACATTAAATGCTGAAAGGTACATTCGTGAGTGCTTAGAACCTCACGTGATACCATACGCGGACTATGTGGGCCCAAATTTCCTTTTTATGCATGATAATGCAAGAGCCCATGCGGCCGGCATCGTCAGGGAATATCTTCGGGATGTGAACATCACAGTTATGGACTGGCCAGCCAGAAGCCCAGACATGAACCCCATTGAGCACATGTGGGACGAGCTAAAAAGACGTGTTAGGGCTCGTCAGCCAGTTGCCCAGACGATGCAGGAGTTGAAAACTGCCACAGAAGAGGAATGGGAGATGATCCCTCAAAATTTCATAGAGCGGTTGATAAACTCTATGCCTAATCGTATGAGAGCTGTGGTAGATGCCCATGGAGGCAACACGCGTTATTAAATAAAACCTTTATTTGATAAAACATGTTTTTTATTCAAAAATCAATTGCCTTTATCAAGGCGCATATCCGACTTGTTAGGCGTAGCTCCATGTCGTATGGTATTCTGAATTCAAATTTAAAACAATACGATCGAAAAAGATGGTAAAATGTATCAGGTTTAAAACTGCATCAACAGTTTTTGTTCAATCTAGCAATCATATTTCGGTAGGGGCCATCGAAACCTAAACTCTAAGGTGGGCCAATAGATGTGTCCAGAAGTGTATTTGAACTGGGTTACCACATTACTGTACAGCTATGCAAGTATGCATATCTGACTTAATGGGGGACGAAGGAATCCGTGGTATGTTATATGGTATGCTTTTCATGTGTTGAAGAAATTTTTAACTGTGGAATTTATTAAAGTATTTAAACGCACATCAAACTAGGTCCATAGATAAAATACACAAAATTATCTTAAAAAACAATAATAAACTAATACATAATAATAAATCTTATTATAACTATAATTATACACGTAACGTCGGCGTCGTGTTTCACTGCGTGGTGTCGCGTAGCCGTCCTCGGAAACGTAGAAATATGACACCTTTCGGCCAAAAGTCCAGAAATAAATGAAACTTAGTCAGTTCAATGGAGCCCCGCTATGCGGGGATCCTATTTCTGTCTGCAGGTTTTAAAGGAACCTAACCAAACCGAACCTCGGGGTGCTTAATAATTATAATTTGTACAAGTTTTGATATTCAATTAGTTAATTAGTAGCAGTGGTGTAATAGCCCTAAAGCAAACTAGGCACGTGCCTAGGGGCGCGAGGTTACAAAGGGGCGCGCGTACGTAAATTTTTAGACCAAGAAAATAATTAACATAAAATAAAAATATAAAAGATCAGTTAATTCAATAGGAGATGTACTCTCTTAAAATAAATCAGTGGAACTTCACTGATTTTTCAGTGGATCTCACTGGTTGTCCAGTGACCTTCACTGAGTCAATCAGTGAAATTCAGTAAATATTCATGGTAGTCACAACTACTGTTTAAAGCAGTGAGCTTCAAGTTTTTCTTTCAAGTAGGCTGAAAATTTTCACCTCACTGCAAAGACTAAGCATTTTTTTAATTTTTTAGTCAACCGAAGAAAGTTACGAATTTTTCAAAAATAAGCTTTTTGTTTCAATAATCACAACTTTAAAAAAAAAAAAAACGGTCAAGAGCGAGTCGGATTCGCGCACCGAGGGTTCCGTACCATCATTTATATGTAATTTTTAGCTACATAAAGTAGGATGATTTATAATTTATCTTTATAGTTCATATTAATTTTTGCCCGGTTGATGGCTTTAGGCTCGCCCCCTATTACATGGGACTTAAACAAAACTGGTGAAATGTGGGTGTGGGAGTACACCCACCTAATTCCCTCCCCCTAATTCTCCCCCTAATTCCCCCCTAATCCCCCCCCCTCCCCTTCTCCCTCTCTTCCTCCTTCCCTAATTTCCTCTGCCTAATTCTGCGGGGATTACTGGCGTTATATTATGTATGATCTAAGTAATTTTTTTTTGTTAAAACAAATTATTTCATTTTTGTTTATAATAGGCAGGTTTCAAGACAATACACCTCCATTGATACATATCCTGAACAGCTAGACATGTGGACTGTAACAACTTTGTACCATGTTTAAGGCAAATAAAGACTTAAATATCTTATCTTATCCAAAATATTTAATTTCCCACAGACAATGACCTCAGAAGGGAAGCAGATCAGCATGGCGGCCAGCGCCATAGCGCTCCGCGGCGTCCGGATATTCCTGACAGCTGGTAGGCACGGGACGGAGCGCCCGCAGACCCAGGGCTCCGCTCCGGCCCCCAGACCGAAGCCCAAGGGGAAGAAGCCGGTGGTGGGGGGCAAACCGCCTCAGAAAGTCTTCGAAATGCTGATCAAGACCACCAGATTTACCAAGTAAGAAAGTCGTGATTTGATAGATGTTATAATGTCTTAGAATTTATGGCTCTAGGATATGCCGGTTTCCTTACCACGTTAACATCCTAAGTTTTTCTAAGACTCGCTGTCAAAAGTGCGTTTCTCTTTCTTAAATCTGTCTGACTGCAAATTGTTTAATTTCGCGGATAACCTGAACCCTCTGATGGGAACTTACATTTTATTCAGTGTAAAGGCAACGCTGTTTCCTTCTTGTCTTTGTCCTCCTTGTCATGTCAACAGATATCATCATTGCCTCATGCCCTTATACCAATTTATTTGTTGTCGTTTTCTTCCATAACAACAGAATATTAAGTTTAAGATATATCAGAGGATAGGTGATTATCTTGCTGGCTGGATTGCTATCCGGCAAGTAATGTTCGCAATCATATTAATTTGAATTTCTCAAACGCAAACACAGAAATCTAAATTGTAATAAACACTTGTTTACATACATCTGTCAATCAATCTGCCTAGCCTTTTCCCAACTATGTTGGGGTCGGCTTCCAGTCTAACCGGATGCAGCTGAATACTAGTATTTTACATGGAGCGACTGTCTATCTGACCTCCACAACCCATTAATTGGGTAATACGATACCCCTTGGTAAGACTGGTTGTCAGACTTTCGGGCTTCTGACGACCCGTAACGACTGTCAAAGATCCACGGATGACAGCCGGGACCAACGGCTTAACGTGCTTTCCGAGACACGGAGGAGTCTCGGTATGTAAAGATGGTCACCCATCCACGGACAACCCCGGCAAGCGTAGCTTAACCTGATGGATCGACCCGTGCGGCTGTTATTACTTAGCCACGAGATCCTTGTTTACATACATGTGTATCTAATGAAATGAGGTCGACAAGGTACTGACGAGTAGAGTGAGGTGTGCCGTGTGATTGACGGGCCAAAAGAAACAGCCGGTCTATTCTGTAAAAATCTCACCGTGAAAACTTAGGCGAAGTGATCTTAAAGTGAGCTGTCAATTGTGTCAACCCCTAGCATCAAGTGGAATGACGGCTCACTTCACGCTCACTTCACCTAAGTTATCACGGTGAGATGTTTACAGAATTGCACTACTGTTGATAGAGTGCTACGAGTATTATATCTAATGAACTATCACACTAATATTTTATAGGCGAAAGTTTGTGAGTGTATGTTTGTTACTTCTTCACGCTCAAACGGCTGCAACGATTTGGATGAAATTTCGTATGTAGATAGCCTATACCCTGGATTAACACATAGGCTACTTTTTATCCCTGTCTACGCGAGTGAAACGCGGGGCGCAGCTAGTTCTGAAATAAATTTCAGTTTTTGTGAGTTTTTCAAACCCTCAACTGTTAGCAACTTCATTTCCTTGTTAAATTATTCATATTCGAGTTTTTTCGGGGTAAAAGCATAAAAGGATTCCCATAACCCTCTTAATCAACCTTTTTATAAAAGCAATGAAAAAATTATAGCTCCATAAAAACGCAAAGGACTTCTGCATAACATAATCAAAAACCACGTATGTCTATCAACACGTATTTAACCCTAAATGAAACCATTGAATTGTTAAGCTATAAACGATCGAAGGTTACTATTCGCTTTCAACCCTCAGTCGCTTCGTGGTTAGTAGGACGGGTACAGGCGGCCCGGGCAGGTCGCTTCGGTCATAAAATATTACGGTCCTAGAAGTATGAAACACGTACAATGATGCCTAACAAGAAACTAAAGGAGAAACATCTTGATGCTTTGTATAGACTCACACATTTTAACAAGTGAGTCAGAAGTTTAGTGTTAAAACTTTAAAGTTCATTTTTCAGTGTTTGAAAATGTTGTAAAAAGTTTGGGATTTTTGTAATTGGTGTTCATTTGTTTTTATTATGTGTTTGAAAATATCTTAGTTGCTTGGTTTAGTTAGGAAAACTTAAGATTTAGGAAACAAGTTAACAAAGATTTTAAATTATGTAGGTAAATATTAACTTGCCTGTCTACTTAACTGTATCTAAATACAAGCTAACACTAAAATTATATATATTATGTACAAGAATATAGTAAAAAATAAAAAAGGGAAGACCTCATTGGGCATAAAAAAATTCGTCCGCATCGCTGTCAACGGGAAAAGTGCCCAAAGGGCTGGTAGCATTGCCACGTTGGATGGATTGCTGATTCTTTGGGATAAAAATAAGCCAGCCCTCTGGTGCCGTGAAGAGTCGACCAACCGCTTGGCGATGTCCTGAAATACTCGATGAGCACTCGGACCTCAAGGCCTAGTGTTTCAACCTCAAACGGCTCAAACTTATAGCTCCCAATAATGTTGTTAAATTGTATTAGATCCTTTAGCTACTCCATGCGTCAGTTATCGCGCGCTGTCAGTGGAGGCTGGTCATGCTACGGCTTATTTTAATTTAATTGAAAGTTTCAGTTGTTTTTTTTTTTCATATGTTTACTACGGACGCTTACGTTCTGCATCGTTCTCACTTGTGTAATTTCAACATGAATGATGTAACCAATATTTTGTTACCGTATTTTGAATAAGTGTCCGTGGAGTTTCTTGCCCGTTCTTCTCCATAGGTACCTACTACGCATTGGAATGGGTAAGTAGCTTCATCTTTCCGACTGAACGATATCTTTTTTTTTTTTTTTTTTTTTTGTGGATGGGAAATCATCAAATGACTTCTCCCGCTCTGGGCAGAGGCGGGAGGGCGTGTCAGACTTTTACTGACTAAAACCCACCCATGTTCCTTCAGCTGCCCGTGCCAGGGCCACGGTATCTCTTTCGAACTACCCGCGACCCCGGCGGCATCGGCCCAATTGACCCCGTCACTGCTGACATCTCTTTGAGGCGCGCGTGGAACACAACGCGCCGTCGACCCGGGCCTGGTCCTTACCGGACGGCGAGCTGCCCATTACTCGTCTTCCGCAAGCCCGCGCCTACGGTGGCCGGGAATCGGCAATCGATTCCCGCCGCCCAGGGCGTCTCCTACGGCGGCTAGGGGCGCGAGGGCGCGGCTGTTGCCTCTCCCTCACGCGTTCCGCTTCCTCCTTCGCGAGCATTACTGCTTCGCAGAAGGAGGTACTGAACGACATTTTGACAATTCAAAAGTGCCTGTAATTGGTTTATTTGAAATAAATGCTTTGAGTTTGAGTTTATCAATAAATATTGAGAAATATTGATAAACTAAATATATAACATTTAACAAATATTTTGATCGGCGTCTGAAATTATTGTTGGTATATTTATTTTTTATTTGGTATCAGCTATTTTAAATGTCTCGTAATGATGACTTGCTATTTCATTTTAGAACTAGCAACCCTTTTTCGAAGAACTTTTTTTATCACGTGTATTTTTCTGTTCCCTATAAAATATTTACTGTAGGTTCTAGTGGTGCCTAGGTTACACAATAAAGTGCGTGATAGCTATCTACTAGTTTACGAGGGAACTCATTTTGTTACTGTTAACCGTTAAATGGACAAATTATTGTGTCTCATTGTGAGATACGCAAAGACATGTTTTTTACGACTGTTTGTTCCTATATTGGGGCATTATTTTTCTTTGTAGCTACAGTAATAAGATAGGATATTAAACTGAAAATCAACATGATTGTATTATGAAAGATTGCCAAACCGAACGTTTCAATACCTTTGAAAAGTGTGATGCATTTTGTTGTCAAATTAAAGGCTCACGCAGACAGTCATCATTAATTTTCAGTTGTAAGATACATTATAATAAAATATAATTATATTATATTATAATTATAACATTAAACATACATACACATAAAAAAAAGATTGGTGTTTATAGCCTAATAAATGTACAAATCAAACTAGTCAGCCAAATATTATTTCTAGATACATTTGTCTGACTAGCTTGATTTGAACGTTTATTGGGCTATTAACACCAAACTTTCTTTTTTACTAGCCTTTATGTACCCGCTGCTGGACAAACTCTTCCCTACTCTCTTTCCATCTCTCTCTGTCCAGAGCTGACAAGAACCAACAAACAGTAACCCGACGTCCGCACGGACGTAAAAATATCGCAGCGATTTTTTTTCACGTACTGGATCTTCAACACTGCTTAGCGCCGAGGGTTGAAAATCCAATAGTGTTTTTTCGACGTGCTGGGATGCACTATGTTGTTGCAAGGTTGGATTCTCAAAGCTCGGCTCAACACCGGGAGTTGAAAATCCAGTGCGCGATAAAATCCCGCCGCGATATTTTTACGTCCGTGCGAACAAAGGCGAAGAAAAAAATGTAGAGTAATACTACATTAGGTATGATAAAATAAGTCTGTTTATGAAAGTTTTCCCCTTTTCCAGGGCTGAGATCGAAGCCTTGTACAATATGTACCGACGATTGGTGATCAGCGCGCAAGCTGCAGCACCGGCCACCGCTATTGGACATCCACCCAAAATCGATGTAAGTGTAGATTTGTACAATATGTAGGTACCATCGATTAATGAATATACCAAAACCTCGGAAAGCACGTTAAGCCGTTGGTCCCTGCTGTCATTCGTAAATCTTTGACAGTCGTTACGGGTATTCAGAAGCCCGAAAGTCTGACAACCAGTCTTACCAAGGGGTATCGTATTACCTGGTAACTGGGTTGTAGAGGTCAGATAGGCAGTCGCTCCATGTTAAATACTGGTATTCAGTTGCGTCCGGTTAGACTGGCAGCTGACTCCAACATAGTTCGGAAAGCTAGGCAGATGATGACTGGTGATCGTCGCGTCGGCCGCTGCTACCTATTGGACAACCACCCAAAATTGATGTAACTATTACATAATACTCGTAGCATAGCTACTCCTTATCGGCTCGAGCTACAGGGGAATAGCTCTTGTGGTGGCAAAATATGTAGGTAATCAGCACTGATGTATAAATTAGGAAGATATGGTTCCCGTTCCTGGACCGCATAAATTGTGCTAACGTATACAATTAACCTAAGTCACAATCGAACTGGTGTTTTTGTGGCACACGTGTAACACGTGCCAAGTAAAATTACCGTAATCATCTAAATACAACAATGCCTTCCTGTGTTTTCAAAGTGTGCACAAATAGTTCAAAAACCAAAAACAAGTTTCACGGGATTACTTTTCACTCGTAAGTACAGCCAAAAATGTTAATTTGTTGAAAATTATAATAATATTTAATGTTTGTTTCGCCATGTTTGTGAGAGCGAGATAGACATGCAATGTCATTCATAACCGTAAACATTCGGCGGCTAATGCGACTTCGCTTGCACGACAGCGCCGGCTCCTATCTCTGTCTTTGTCTTTCGGCAACAGTAGGTTTGCGACTGTGATCACAGATGTGCGAGTTTTGGTGCATGTATTAATTTGTGCGCCGAGTCCAGATTTAGTGTTAGCTATGTTAGCGCGTAACATATCTTCCTCTAATATATCAATGGTAATCAGTTAGAAATATATTAGAGGGGCTGAGTTCCCAGAGTGTTTGGGACTGAAGAGTTTATCTTAAACCTCTTTTACTAGTGCACTTCCTAGACCGCATCCAGCTAGGGAGTGTTCTGCAGCCTTTTTAAATTATCATTGGAAGGAACGGTGCGCCCGCTATTCTTGAAAATTCGTTCCATTAATTGAATGTTTTTAAACTCATAACCTGAGATGCTGGCTGCTGTGTGGTGATAGAACTCCTGCACTAAGAGTTCTAATCAGTTGGCTGAGTAATAAATATTAGGGGTTAAAGTATGAAATTGCCGATTTGTGCTGAAAAATTGATATGCGTTTTTTTTTAATTTAACATATTTATTTAATCAAAATAATTACCATTATTATCTACCTATATATTGCTGCCATCTAATAGGAAGGTCATATAAGCCTTTGCGATAGAACTCTCGTGATCTAGATTCGACAAACTGTGTGAAAGTATTTTGTACTGCCTCCTGAGAAGAAAACTTTTTATCACGTAGAAAATTGTCCAAATCACGATAAAAATGGTAGTCCGTTGGAGCAAGGTCTGGCGAATACGGAGGGTGACGAATGGTTTCTAATTGCAGTTCCTGTAGAGTTAATATGGTTTCTCGTGCTGTATGAGGTCTCGCGTTATCATGGAGCAATAATGGTGAAGATCGATTCATGAGTCGGGGCTGTTTCACTGCTAGTTTTGCTATCATTGTTCGGAGTTCGGCACAGTAGACATCTGCCGTTATTGCTTGACCAGATCGGAGAAAGCTATAGTGAATAACACCATGCTGAGACCACCAAACAGTTACCATTACCTTTTTATTGGTAATCTTTGCTATAAGACACTGTTGCGGCGTTTAACCTGGGGTCAGCCATTGCATTTTTCGCTTACGGTTATCGTAAAGAATCCACTTTTCATCACATGTCACAATTCGATCCAATATTCCTTCATTTCTGTATCGATTCAACAAGGCAACACAAGTTTCAACACGCGTTTCTTTCTGCAGATCAGTCAAATCACGAGGCACCCATTTCTCATATTTTTTTATTTTATTGATTTGACGCAAATGAGTCAATATTGTTGGTAAGGTAACGTTAAACCATGCCGCTAATTCCTGGGTTGTTTGGCTCGGATCGGCTTCCACCATCTCTTTCAATTCATTGTTATTCACCTGTGTGGGGCGGTCTTCCACGTGGTTCGTTCTTCAAATCAAAGTTTCCATCACGAAAGCGCTTAAACCAAAATCGCACGGTGCGTTCATTAGCAGGCCCCTCTCCAAACGCAACATTGATATTGCGAGCTGTTTCTGCTGCGTTAGTTCCGCGTCGGAACTCGTATTCAAAAATAACTCGAATTTTCGAAGCATCCATCTTTCTTGTCTAAGCTGAATAAAAAAACAACTGAAAGTCGATAATCGAATGTTGCACATTTTTTAAAAGAAGAATTTCATAGGTACCACGTGAAAAAAGTTTTACTCAAAAATCTCAAACCATGAAGGTTCTATGTCAATTCGAAGTTCCCAATACAATAAACGGCAATTTCATACTTTAACCCACAGAAATCTAAATAATAAGGCCTTATTATTATTTAGATTTCTGTGCTTTAACCCCTAATACTTTTCTAATGATAATTATCATAACTTTTCAAATCATTAAGCATCATAAGCGTCAAAACAAAGAAACAATCAAACAACTCAACTTGAACCAATATTCATAAAACTTCATAACCTCACTTTTCAAATACAACTATTTTTCAACATCAACTTATGCTCAATAACAATAAATATGTAGACATTTCTTTATAGTTTGGAATAAAAATTGAGGGGGTTGGTTCACGAGCGCCGTTATTCTTTATTGGCAATAACATCACGGTTTAAGCGTTGGGTACACGGCAGGGAGGTAATCTTTCTTTGGGCTATATCCTGCATTGCGTGCGTTCTATATGGCTAGGGGCAGGAATTAGGCCGCCAATTGTTGTTCTATTAAGAAGTTGTAATAGGGTTATCTATGTGAATAGTTTCTGTAGTAGGTATGTGATTTCCCTCATAACAAAATCGAATCTCGATTGACATTATACTTTAATATTTTATTATTGTACTGTAATAGGATATCGGAATCACTTTTACACCACATTTTTATAAAAAAAAGTTTTCGTTAAGTTTCAATGCCATAAGAATTCACAGCTAGTGTCATAATAATTAATAACCTAAAGTACACAGAGATTGCGTCTGAATAAGAACGTTAAAAACCAACCGAAGCTTTGCCCAATATTATACCTATTAACCTATACAGGGTGTAAGTGTAAACAGTGGCAACCTTTTAAGGGGTCATTGTACTCATCATTGGGAACAACTTTTACTATGGGACCAAACCTGAAATCGCGAAAAAAAATTATGCTGTTCAGTAATAAAATAATAATAATGAAATTCTTTATTGAACAAAAAACACAGTATGACAAAAACATTTAGTGCGATAATACCTACATTACTAAAATACTGTGTCGTAGGAATTAACGCCCACCTCAGGAAAAGGACGATAGCGTTCTAGAATTTACACTAAACACAGGAGATAGATTACAAACTAGAATAATAGGTTAAAAATGTGAATATGTGTAGGTACGAGCGAATGTAATCTATCGCCTGTGTTTAGTATAAATTCTAGAACGCTATCGTCCTTTTCCTGAGGTGGGCGTTAATTACCTACGACACAGTATTTTACTAATGTAGGTATTATCGCACTAAATGTTTTTGTCATACTGTGTTTTTTGTTCAATAAAGAATTTTATTATTATTATTTTATTACTGAATAGCAGATTTTTTTTTCGCGATATCAGGTTTGGTCCCATAGTAAAAGTTGTTCATAATGATGAGTACAATGATCTCTTAAAAGGTTGCCACTTTTTACACTTACACCCTGTATACCTCATTCAGAAAATTAGTCTTATCAGTTTGGTAGGAACATTTTCTGTTTTCATGACTAAACGGAATTAGTGCAGGGTAGCTGGTTCACCTACTTAACACAGAATAATAAAGCTACAGTAGTTTATCTGGGCAGGGACCCTGAATTAATTACCTACGGCCGCTCGGTAGATAAATACGTGTCAATCCGTGCGTAACTGCCGCGCTCTCAAATTGTTGCGTGCCTACTGGTACTGCCTGAGATTTCGAAGCTCGTCGCCGTCGTTTCGGCCGTTTACTATGAAGATAAACTACTGTATCACTATGATTCTGTGTAAAGTGATATTTCACGAAATATGTACCTACTATTAATTTAATTTACTCTGTAATATTCACGGAAATAAAACTGACATTTTAGACAAATTGGCTTTATATAACCTAACCTAATGAAAGTTCAATCTATTATGACATTGACGATTCTTCGCGCTGGCATGAAAACCGGAAAATGCGGAAGCCAAATTATGTTAGAGTTTTGGACGAAATGAGTTTTAAAATTTACGTAATTACAGACTAGGAAAATTGGTGACTAAATAAATGCACTTTTAAATGGGAAATAGTAAGAAAGGAAACTTAGTAAGAGGAGCTCGTGGCTATAATGGGTGAATCCATCAGGTTAAGCTACGCATGCCGGGATCGGTCCGTAGATGGGTGACCATCTTTACATACCGAGACTCCTCCGTGCCTCTTAAAGCACGTTAATCCGTTGGTCCCGGCTGTCATTTGTCGATCTTTGAGAGTCGTTACGGGTTGTCAGAAGCGCGAAAGTCAACAACCAGTCTTACCAGATTAGCCAATAACTGGGTTGTGGAGGTCAGATAGGCAGTCGCCCATCTAAAATACTAGTATTCAGCTTCATCCGGTTAGACTGCACTTGTTTTTAGGGCTCCGTACCTCAAAAGGAAAAAACGGAACCCTTATAGGATTACTTCGTTGTCCGTCTGTCTGTCTGTCAGTCTGTCAAGACCCTTTATCTCAGGAGCGCGTAGAGGTATCAAGTTGAAATTAATATCAAATACGTAGATCAGTTCCTTGAAGTTCTAAAAAAATAGAGCTTCTTAGTCAACGCAATAAAAAAAATACGGCCATTTAAATTCAAATTCATTTCATTCATTTTTTTTTTATGCGACATATTTTGATACTCGCAAGTAAATCAAAACCTATAGGGTACTTCCCGTTGACCTAGAATCATGAAAGATAAGAAGCAAGGTCTCACAGCATAAGTAAAGGAAAAAGTCCGAAAATGGTTAATTTGTAATTTTATCACTTAAAAATTTTTTTTTGGGATTGCAATGTTAAGTTTGGTTTTGGGATAAATTCTTTTCAACTACGGGACCCGTCATTGTGCACGCACTTGGACTGTTTTTTATATTTCTACTAGCTTTTGCCCGCGGCTTCGCTCGCGTGGATGTCGGAAAATATAGAAAGGGAACAAAAGACCTTCTTTATTCCTTGTTTAGATTACCTATAAACGGAACCTCCTGTACAAAAATTCAGCTTCATAGATCGAAGAGTTTGGGCTGATGAGAGTCAGTCAGTCAGTCAGGACTTTTCTTTTTAAATATTGAGATTCTGCCCGCGACTTCGTCCGCGTGAAATTTCTTGATCCCCCGACCCACCGTCGAATCGCATTGCCGCCGCGCTAATACTTCGTTTTCGCTTAGCGTTGTTTCTGACTTCTTTTCTTTTTGCTCAGCACCTAAGAGTCCTAGAGAGATGTTAAATACGCCTACAGCCTTCCTTAAGAATTGGGCTATCAAATGCATAAATAATTATTAAACCCCAGCCTGGCCTGGTAGTTCCAGAGATTAGCATGTTCAAACAAACAAAAAAAAGTGTGTGTGGCAGTTCCGACGTACGACTGGAGTTTACTCCTGTTTTTTGTGCCATCCCGAGTTCCCGACTTCCACCCCCTCCCCCTCTACCCTTCCCTCTGGGGGAAAAACTATTAATGACAAACTTTATTACTTGCTTAGGCAAGTATGTGTGCCAAGTTTCAAGTCTATTAACTCAAGGAATAAGATTTTTCATACAAACTTTGGACTCTCGTTTCACCCCCTTATAGGTTAAATTTTGAAAAATCCTTTCTGAGTGCACCCCTAGACCTCATAAGGAACCTACGTGCCAAATTTGGAATCTCTAGACCCAGCGGTTTGGGCTGTGCGTTGATAATTATGTCAGTCAGTCAGTTTCTTCTTTTATATATTTAGAAGATAGATGAGTGTTGGCTATTTTAGTAACTACTATTGCAACACCAACATTAAAATGTAAAATGTTATATTATCTGTGGCAACACGCCCCTTCCAACTGTGTCACTGGTCCAATACAGACGTGAAAAGTAATTCTCCGCTGGTTTTATTCTTCTATTCTTCCTGGGCTCCAACATTGCTACCTACCAGCACCTATCATCAGCACCCACCACCATTACACCGCTGCACAATGAGTGCACCGGTCCGGTCACACATAGCGTCTCAGCAATGTTTTAATGTGTTGTTTAGAGAAACCTACACGTATGTGTTGTTTATACACTTTTGTTGCAGTTTTTGTTGCACGAAATTTTATCACAGACAACATTTTATAGCCTTGTAGTCTAGCCACTGTTATTTATGGTGTCCATTGAGATATGGTGCCGTGAACATGTTTGAAATTATTCAACTTACGAATATTACATGCGTAAGCCAGTTGTTCTCAGTACAGTCAGCAACAAAAATCGATTATTAAGCGAAATATTTAATTCAAATCGGAACAGAAGTACTTAAAATTTTAAGAACATTTAACTCTTAACAGTTAAACGAAAAAAATGCAGTTTATCGAATCATTTTGTGTTAATTTAGATGATGTTAAAAAGTAGCAGTGCTAACCGACTTTTCTTGGTGACCGTACATATTTACAAAGTTTAGCTTGTTTTTCTCGGAAAGCCATTAGTTATTCCGAAACTTTTCCACCATGATATATTCGTACCTACCTAATCATACCGCATACAAGCGGTAGTAGTAGGCTTCGAGCAATTTTTCAAATTTCGTAATTTCGTAAAAAGATTCAGTTTAGTAATACTTCCAGCAAGCGTAACATGACCACTTCTACTTAACGAAGAATAGACATAAAATTATCTTTTTCCATACATAACCAACCTATAACGTTCCCACTGCTGGGACACAGGCCTCCTCTCGGTGAGAGGGAGTGGGTTGTTATCAACCACGCGGGCCCAGTGCTGGTTGGTAGATAACACATGTCTTTGAATTTTTGGTTCTAGGACATGCCGGTTTCCTCACGATGTTTTCCTTCACCGTTTTGAGAGCAGTGGTGATGAAATTATTTACGTAAAGCGCCTGTCAGGGTCCTAAGCTTCGACCTACAACTCGTAAGTCGCGGCCGTTACCACTGAACCACCAGTTCACCTCTGCTCTCAACTGGCCACCTCTGTTCTCACTGGGCCACCACTGCTCTCAATTTCTCTATTTTCATACTAGAGATTCTTTTGTTTTTGTTTAACGTCGCGGCGCCTCGACGATTTCTTTCAACAAGCTGTAATTTTGTGTTTCATTCCTATATCACTGGTATTGTTCGTCGAGTCGTTGAGCTCCTTAAGTTTTGAGTAGAGCAACACGATTACTGACAAATGCTTGCACTGTCTGGTTAGGTCCAAATTTGTGTGGTCCATTTCTCAAACGACCATTTCAAACACGGATCTAACTACATGATGATGGTCCTCATATGATCTGACCAAGATTATGTCTAAAAGATACATGGACCCCTTTTTTTTTTTGGATGGGAAATCATCAAATGACTTCTCCCTAAAAACTACTGACTAAAACCCACCCATGCTCCTTCAACTGCCCGTGCCAGGGCCACGGTATCTCTTTCAAACTACCCGCGACCCCGGCGGCATCGGCCCAATTGACCCCGTCACTGCTGACATCTCTTTGAGGCGCGCGTGGAATACAACGCGCCGTCGACCCGGACCTGTTCCTTACCGGACGGCGAGCTGCCCATTACTCGTCGTCCGTAAGCCCGCGCCTACGGTGGCCGGGAATCGGCAATCGATTCCTGCCGCCCAGGGCGTCTCCTACGGCAGCTAGGGGCGCGAGGGCGCAGCTGTTGCCTCTCCCTCACGCGTTCCGCTTCCTCCTTCGCGAGCATTACTGCTTCGCAGAAGGAGGTAACGGCTTCCCATATACTCCCGCTCCGCACCATGGCCTGGACCAGGTTTGGACGCGAGAGATCGCCACCGCCGATCGCCTCCGTGAGAACACGGCGGTGCTCCGCCCAAGCCGGGCAGACCTCCACTGTATGCTCCACCGTGTCCTCCGGGTGATCCACACAATGGTGACACCCGGGCGTTTCCTCCATACATGGACCCCTGAGTTCGTTTTGCAATTTCTTCTCACGGCTAGTCAGACAGGAAATGTTGACTCCATCTAACTTGTTTTAAATATATTTTTTAATAAGACGTGTACGAGTAGAAGTGACTCCGATATCCTATAAAATACAGAATAAACAATTTAATTTAATTCCTTTCATTTCTACGGTGGTCATGCTATGCGGACTGTTGGTACTGATCGCAAAAAAATAAGGTGCGAAACCAGTCCCAATTTCACGACTTCTTCCAAACTAAAATTCTTTACGTCTCTTCTGCATCCACAGGGCATAGACCAAAGCACGTTCCGAGACGTGATGCACAACACCTTCGACCTGGTAACAGAAGAAGCCATCCTCGAGCGAATGTGGATGACCTGGGAGCGCGGCGCCGCAGGGGGGGAGGGGTCCTTGAGGTTCGAGTCCTGGGTGAAAGGGCTCAGCGTGCTGCTCAGGGGGAACACGGAGGAACGGATAGGATACTGCTTCAAGGTGTATGATCTGAATAATGATGGGTTTATTACCAGGGAAGAGATGTTTTTGTTGCTAAGGTAAGTTAATTTCGTTACGTCTTCAGCTAGTCTATTCTGTAAAAATCTCACCGTGAAAACTAAGGTGAAGTGATCTTAAAGTGAGCTGTCAATAGTATCAACCCCTAGCATCAGGTGGAATGACGGTTCACTTCACGCTCACTTCATCTAAGTTATCACGGTGAGAAGTTTACAGAATAGCACTACAGCTGTCTTTTTCTCACAACCGTCTGCTGCTAAGGAGTATCTTGGGCTCTGTCATGAGCTCATTGGGTCTGTCGTGGGATTTTTGGGTACCATATTGGTTTTTAAAGAAGACTTGACAAAAGTTATCCGAGCATCCAGCCAAATCGCGGCAGATTTCTAAAAGTTTGATGTTTATTTTTGTGGGCTGTGGAGTGGGCGAACACTTTGGAATCATGACTCTTTTTAGATTATTGCTTTTTATAGGTTTTTGATCTAAAATCATAAATATTGTTGTAGAGCCTGTGGTTCAAATAGCCTTCTTTGAGAACCACGCCAGCCAAACCACACTTCACATTTTTAGGGTTCCGTACCTCAAAAAGAGAAAAACGGAACCCTTATAGTTTTATGATCACTTCGTTGTCCGTCTGTCTGTCAGTCTGTCAAGACCCTTTTTCTCAGGAACTCGTGGAGGTATCAAGTTGAAATTAATAACAAATACGTAGATCTATGGTCCCTTGAAGCTCTAAAAATATCAAGCTTCTAAGTCAACGCAATAAAAAAATATGGTCATAAAAGCGACATATTTTGATACTCGCAAGTAAATCAAAACCATGAGTTACTTACCGTTGACATAGAATCATGAAATTCGGCAAGAAGCAAGTTCTCATAGCACTAATAAAAAAAAAAGTCCGTAAATTGTTAATTTGTAATTTTATCACATAAAAAAATATTATTTTGGGATTACAAACTGTTTGCAGCTATACAATTGACAATGACTTATAGCAATTAATTTATTAGCAATGTATGAGAGAACATGTTTCTTGTTGGGGTAAATTCTTTACAACTAAGGATCCCTTCATTGTGCGTGGTCCGGCACGCACTTGGCCGGTTTAAAAAAAATATATTTTTCTGAATATTTTGTTGTGTATTGATGACTTTTGCCAAGGGTTCTTAGCAGGCAATGACTGTGGACGCTGACTGTCTGCGCATACGCCGTGATTTAGTTTGTAAGCCATAAAAAATATTCATTAACATGAGAAATAATTACCTCTTGGCATATTTCAAGGAACTCCTTACTAAAACAACCTGGTGACGAGGACCCTGATGAAGGAGTGCGTGAGCTGGTGGAACTGGTGCTGAAGAAGTTGGACGTCGACAAGGATGGAACTGTGTCGTTAGATGATTATAGGTAGGTAATGAAGTTTCTGTGGCGCTTCTTTTCATGGAACAAGTTTGCCATTGCCCGCGGCTTCGCCTGCGTGGATGTCGGAAATTATCCCACGGGAACCTACTACCGAGATAAAAAGTATCCTATGTGTTAATCCAGGTTATAAACTATCTGTGTGCCAAATTTCATCCTAATCCGTTTAGCCGTTTTTGCGTGATTGAGTAACAAACATCCAAACATCCTCAAAAACTTTCAGATTTATAATATTAGTAGGAAGTAGGATTCAACTCAACTAGAAACCTTTCTGAGAGTTGGATACTTAAATCAACATACACCCAAACGCTGAGCAGCAAATTGCAAAAACCGTAAGAAATTTTGAATTTCGCGGGCTACCTTAGCATATTTATTTCTTTCTTCTGAACTAAGATGAGCTGTTCACTTAAGGGGGATGCGCTAAGGTACCTCGCGAAATTCAAATTTTCTTACGGTTTTTGCATTTTCCAAGTCAGTGTCAGATTGTATGTTGATTAAATTATGATTCGCGGCCGTAACTAATATGGCTTTACAGAATTATAATCTTTAGAATCAGCAATACAACTCCATAAGTTAGAATTGACCTCAAACCTCATGATTTCGTGAAATAGTCATTCAATAGGGTAATATGAACTTAGAGAGTTGTATTGATGATTTTTATGATTAAAATTCTATAAATAAATATTTGATACGGTCGCGAATTATATTCAGATCAACATACAACCTAATACTGACTTGCAAATTGTAAAAAACGTAAGAAATTTTGAATTTCGCGGGCTACCCTGGCGCTTTCGCCTTACCTACTCATGGTAAACGTTGTCTTCTATAAGCCTTATGCTTATATTAATAAAAAAATATACTTTAAATGAAGCAGTAATGATCTAATTGTCATTTCAGAAATGCGGTAGAGCAAGAACCCCTTCTTTTGGAAGCATTTGGACAGTGTCTGCCCACGAAGAGACACACCACAACCTTTCTGAAGACTCTTACTAATAAGACATAGATACTAGTTATTATGCTTAAGGAAAACATTTATATCTATGTTATATGTACTCGTATAAGTTATTAGGAATCAGCTTAATTTTGTTGATCGTTTACCTCCAGTTTCTAGAATTTTAAATTAAGTATTATAAGTAGGTATCTACATATTTTTTATGGCAAAAATCTAATCGACTTTTCATAAGTCTTTAACAATATCAAAGCGAGTAGTGCCGCCAACTAGCGCCACCATTGAGAAATAAATCATAAGTCTGGCGATATGGAACATTTTGAAATTTCTATGCTCATATTGTTAATCAGATGAGGTAGGTCAAGTGAGGTCAAAAAAATCAACACTAAACCTCCTATGATCGAAGCCTTAGCAGTTAACGGCCGTTTTTTATTTCAAATTGTTCCATATCTCCAGACTTATGTTTTTTTTTTCTCCTAGGATCGAAGCCTTGGCAGTTATGGCCGTTTTTTATTTCAAAATGTTCCATATCTCCAGACTTATGTTTTTTTTCTCCTAGGATCGAAGCCTTGGCAGTTAACGGCCGTTTTTTATTTCAAAATGTTCCATATCCCCAGACTTATGTTTTTTTCTCCTATGATTGAAGCCTTGGCAGTTAACGGCCGTTTTTTTTTCAAAATGTTCCATATCTCCAGACTTACGTTTTTTTTCTCCTAGGATCGAAGCCTTGGCAGTTAACGGCCGTTTTTTATTTCAAAATGTTCCATATCTCCAGACTTATGTTTTTTTTCTCAATAGTGGCATTAGTTGGCGGCATTACTCGCCTTAAGCAAATCTCCTGTACGCAGCGGTGCATTAAATAATAATACCTCTGGTATACCAACAACTTCTTATTTATTTACAAATGCGTTTTGTCATGTTATGTTGTATTTATTTACAATAATTCCTTTATTCATATAATATTAGTTCAATCGTGGGGGTCCAGTCCAGTTCCGATGAAATCAGTCAATATCTTAGCAGCAGCTGGCGGGAACAGGTTGAATAGCTGAAATGGGAAACAGAATTAGTTAAAATAGAAACCGGTCAAGTGCGAGTCGGACTAGACACGGAGGGATCTGTACCACCCACCGGTAGAATATAAAATACTTTAGTTTAGAAAACGAGTTTGTTGATAGTGGCATTAGAAATACACAATCTATGAAAATTTAAACTGTCTACTTATGACGGTTCATGACATACAGCCCTCTGACAGACAGACGGTCAGCGAAGGTTTAGTAATAGCGTTCGGTTTGGCACCCTTTGGGTACGGAACCCTAGAAATGAAGAAGTAATAAAATTTATATCACTTGTGTAGACTTTTGACCTGGGTAACTTTGATCCGCGGGACGGGGCCCTTACGTCAAGAGGATATTATGCATCAAGATACTTTTCCAAAAAAATAATGGCAAAAAAATCATCGGTAATGTGTCTTGTATAGTATAGGTAATAGGGGACCCAAACAGTTGGTTTTTAGTTATCAGTTTATCACGCGGATTGCTTCGACAGGCGCCAAAAAATCACTTGACAAAATTCTCAATTCCATTTGTGACAAATTGAGATTTTGAATACAGAGATTTTTTTGCTTGTTATTCGTACTCGGTGCTAAAGACAGAGTCCACTGATACAGTTAGATCTATGCTCGGACTTTTAATTAGCTGCAGTAAAATGACACTTCTTAACTGTCATTTCGTTAAAAAAAATCCCATTTGATAGCGAAATGACAGTAGAAGTGACATTTTACTGCAGCTAATTAAAGTCCGACCATAGATGGAGTCGACATTTTCTATCTGACTCCCCTGAGAAGAAATGGCGAAATAAACAATGACGGGTTAAACAAAGTCTCTCTCCCGTCGCACGCCAATTAGCAGACCAATCAATCTGCCTAGCCTTTTCCCAACTATGTTGGGATCGGCTTCCAATCTAACCGGATGCAGCTGAATACCAATATTTTACATGGAGCGACTGCCTATCTGGCCTCCACAACCCAGTAACTGGGTAATACGATACCCCTTTTGTTAAGACTGGCTGTCAGACTTTCGGGCTTCTGACGACCCGTAACGACTGTCAAAGATCCACGAATGACAGCCGGGACCAACGGCTTAACGTGCTTTCCGAGGCACGGAGGAGTCTCGGCATGTAAAGATGGTCACCCATCCACGGACCAACTCCGGCAAGCGTAGCTTAACCTAATGGATCGACCCGTGTGGCTGTTATTACTTAGCCACGAGCTCCTCGAGCTTAGCCAAATAGCAGACCACAATAGATTTTTTATTGTTATCTGTACCTACACATGGTGTACAATCGACATTTAAAGCGTTAATTCCAGACTCACCTTGTTAGTATAATACATATCACTAGGAATAGTTATCTCGTGGTACTCTCTGCGGATAGCCTCCACGATCTGGTCGGCAGCATCACCAGGTTCTACGGTCTTCATGAGACCTTCGAACCGGATGCGAGGGTTGTGGCACAGACCGGTGTTCACGATGTATGGGCAGATTGTGGTTAGCTTGATCTGGAATGGATTGAACAATTGTCATAAAAAATGTTTTTTACAAAAAAAAAAAAAAACAAACGACTTCTAAAAAAAACACTACAAAGTGAAAAATAACTTTAATTTCGGAAGTCGGTGTCTTTGGTTTTGTATTTTCGATTTTTTGCCACCGACTTCCAAAATGAAACTTATTTTTCACTTTGTAGTGTTTTTTTTGGAAGTCGGTTGTTTTTATTTTTCACTCTGACAACTCTGTAAAAAAAAAAAAAACACTACGTGTTGACTTGAGAACCTTCTCCTTTTTTTATCGGTTAAAAACTGATGGTGTCAAAGGCTAATTAATCTATACCCAAATGGTAAAAAAAATTAACGAGATCATATAAAGCCCAGTTCTCATTGTGATGACGTCAGATAGCCATCTTGATGTGTCTGGGTGTATTGTCCATGCACAAATGCGTGTATTAGCACATCCTGGCCTAGTCGAAACAGGTAAAACCTACTGCAATCGTCCAATGATTAAAAATTGTCACTTCATGGTGGTTCGGTACCTTACTGATATCAGACCTCGAAGAACAGACTTTGACCTAGCTGACCTTTTAATGCACTAGAGTGCAAAGAACGAGATCTGGCGTAAAATGGCATTCAATAATTTCACTTTTTGTACAACTTTAGATACGGACATAAATCATATCATGGTAACACATACCCCATTAGTATCTCTGGGGTCTTCATGCAGCTCAACAGCGAGTGACTCCATGATACCTCTGACGGCATACTTAGAGCCGCAGTAAGGCACGAGGTTACGGAGACCCATTTTACCGGCCATGGACGACATGGCGACGATGTGGCCGGCATTACGCTCCAACATCGCAGGTAGGAAGGCTTGGATCATCTGGAAAAGATAGAAATATATCAATTAGCTGAATTAATGCACATTTTATATAGACCTGGGTCCGAGAATCGATTTCCAGGTAGGGCAAAGTGTTATAGGCTGTTTTTTATATTTCTATGGTTATAGGTTTTTCCAATAGTATTTTTTTTTAGTTGCAGCTCGGGCCCGCAGTTTGGATTCGTATTTCGTACCTATAATACTATAATAAAATGCTACAGAACAGTGGTGACCCAGTGGTAATGGATGGCCATGACTTACTACGGGTTGTAGGTCGTAGGTTCGAACCCTGACAGGCGCTTTTCTTTGTGTAAGTTATTTCATCACCACTGCTCTCAAAACGGTGAAGGAAAACGTCGTGACGTCCCTAGACCCAACAATTCGAAGACATGTGACATCTACCAACCCGCACTGGGCCTGCGTGATGGATTACAGCCCACTCCCTTTCAAAACGTAGTAGTGTTAACCGACTTCTGTTGCTGACCGTACCTACCCAGTGCCTCTCCGGCTCCGGAAATTGAGAAACAGTCTTTATCCATGACAGTGCTTGCCCCATGCACGCAGTTAAGTTAACAATATTAACATATGTAAGTATCGTCATTTACAATGCAATAAAGTAGGCATTAAGAATTATGTATTAAAGGTTGCTGTCAAAGTAGATTAAAGTTTTTACTGTCAAAAACCTTCACTGGTTAACATTTAAATGAATATTTAAATGCAGTACATTATACCTATTTAGGAAGTTCACTTATGGTTCACTCACACACGCGCGAACTTTGACAACTCAAGTGGCCATGGGGCTGAGAGTGATAATTTCATTGTTATTCCGATTTTGTGTCGTATATTTACATAAACGCTACGATAAATATGTCGAATGTTATTAAATAATGTTCACTATCTGAGGCCGAGACCTATAAGCGTTACTTAGCATGTACTTATGTACTCTTATTATGAACCACTGAAAGTTGTTCATTAGTAGACACCCTGTGATTTGCGCACTGCTTAAAAACTTTTCCTTTATAGACTCAGCACAGAATGTGGCTACGAGCTAGGTACCTTCACTAGCGTCCATCAGTTCCTGTAGCGTGCAGATAGCAGGACACGCTGGAATGGGACAGCACCACATTTACACACTGAGCTGGCTTTCTTTGCTTCGGCCTACCTGAGTCCGGAGTCTATTTAAGGACTTCCAAAGGAACTCATGTCCAGGTGGAAGATTTTCAGCAGGCAAGTACTTAAGCTAATCGCTATTCCCGTCACTGTCGCACAACTGTTGAACAAAGAGTGCAAGATAGAGACGGGAACATGACATATTTATCAAAACACGAGCTTAGTAATGTTTGTAGATTGCAGTTTATGACTACGTAAGGCCTTTTTCCAACTATGTTGGGGTCGGCCTCCAGTCTAGCCGGATGCAGCTGAATACCAGTATCTTACATGGAGCAAGTGCCTATCTGACATCTACAAACAAGTTACTGGGTGACACGATACCCCTTGGTAAGACTGGTTGTCAGACTTTCGGGCTTCTGACTACCAGTAACGACTGTCGAAGATCTACTAATGGCAGCCGAGAGTAACGGCTTAACGTGCTTTCCGAGGCATGGGGGGAGCTCGATATATAATGGATGGTCACCCATCTACGAAACGACCGCGGGAAGCGTAGCTTAACCTTCGATCGACCCGTGCGGCTGTTATAATTTAACCAAAAGCCCCTTAAGAGGACAAAATCTCTTCAAAAACTTCACTTTTGCGGTTAAGCAGGATAAAACTAATTTATAAGACTGTAATGATTAATTATTGCTGGGAAATCCTTGAACTTTTTAATTAATTTCAAGTTCACGTTTTTGCCTTTTAATCTTGATCTTTTTCCTCTTTAACTCGAATGGATGCCAAATTATAAAGGTTAGTTGTACGTGTAACAATATGAATTTATCGTGCGACGGTCACATGTCCATACGGCCATGTAATGTTGTTGTTTGGTATTGATATATTATTATGTTACTATCTGTTCCCCGTGACTTCGTCTGTGATCCAGGATTAAAAGTAGCCTAAGTCGTTCTCCAGGTCCCAGGTTACCTATCTGTCAAACTTCATAATGATCCGTTCAGACGTTTTTGCGTGTTTGAGTAACAAACATCTAAACATCAGATTATAGAATAAAGGAACCAAAAGTAATAAATATAGTATACGTGCCACTAAAGATGAGACTTGAAACACCACGTGTTTTGGCTTGCGCAGTTAAGACGGGTAAGGTAAGACGGGAAGGGACCGGGCGACGACATCGCGCAGCGCAGGAGAACGGTACGGCGATCGTCAAGTCTCATCTTTCGTGGCGCGTATTTATTTATTTTGTTTAAAATTAACGAATGTATTCGTTAATTCAGTTGAATGTCAATAAACAATTGACAATCACGATATTCGGCGATTCATTTCTTGAATGCTTGTTTGAAAATAATGGTCTTCGGAGCTTAAGTAATTATGGAAGAGTAGGTAGATATTGGTGCCGATTCTCTTGTCACAAATGCCCCTAAACTAGACTAAAAATCACCAAAATTTAGTTTATTCCTGTCAAACGACGATTTCCCATTCTGAAATTGACTAAAGTGACACAACTTAACTATATTTTAGTTTGACAGCACTAATATTGTACCGAGTTATTAATTTAGTGGAAATGGCAATTTTGCTATTCTAGATTTCACCGTTTTCATCTAAAATTTTAACTGTGAAACTAAATCAGACTATTTTTAATCACGATTAAAAAGGCGTAGAATAAAATCAGTTGTCGTGAACTAAAATTCACACCAAAATTTTTCTTTTGCTTATATCTCGAAAACGGTGTGTCCTATCGCAAAAATAATGAAAATTTGGCCCTCTTTATGAGACCCTTAAACCCCTAACCCTATACATGTAGGTACCAAAAAAAAATCCATAAAAAAACACGTTGAAGCAACCCCCTCCCTGCTCGGTGAACAAAATATGACAAGCCTTGTCACTTTTCATAGTGATTTCGTTAGTTCCAATTAAAGCCACCGGGTCATATTATACTACAGGCACTATACCACGCAGAGTCACGATTGTCAAACTCGATTTTAGTTGTGTCAAAATTGTTTTTAAATTTAGAGGTGTTTTTTTGCAGAATAGCTCTAAGATTATCATAGCAAAAAGTAAGGAATTTTAGTGATAGTTTAGTTAGTTTAGTTCGGTGTACAAGAAAATCGGCACCATTTGCTGATTTGAAAAACCAAACAAAAACAGAACCTTTTTATTATGAATGGTTTCAGTAGTAAAAGTAATTTAGATTGAGATTTGTACGACTTTCAAAATTCAATCTGCCTAGCCTTTTCCCAACTATGTTGGGGTCGGCTTCCAGTCTAAGATGCAGCTAAATACCAGTATTTTTTCAAAATTAAATAAGCTAAAAAATATATATTTTTAAACACCATTTTATTTAAACATAATAAAGAGTTTATAATAATTAAGTTATTAAGTATAAGTTGTTATTTATGCTCCACAATTAATTTTTATGCAGTTTTCACCATCATTTACACTGAGTTTAGAGCATTTATCTTGTAGATTCATTAATATTTAACTTAGATATAGCACAGAAATCTTGATTTTATTGCACCCGTGCGAAGCGGGTCGATAGTATAAAATAAGTCACAAGAGTATTTAAGTAATCACCAATCCGCTTTGAGCAAGCGGGATAATCAATGCTCCATGCTTTTTCTGTATGACAAGATAGAGCAAGATCCCAGGACCGCCACATGGCAGCCCTTCTTGCACTAAGAGGTCTTTGCTCTGCAGTGGGACAATATTAGATATATCTCACCCCCTTTGCTGCGTGTGTGCCGTAAACCTACTGCAGCTTTTATGGCACAGAGGGCGGCAAAAATGACCTCTGCGCTACCTTGCCGATGTCTTGGAAGTGGCGAAGCCAACGAGACATACTTTATGTTCTACAGCATTATCATAATATTAAGGAGACACTCACCCAAAGATTTCCGTTGACATTGATATCCATGAGAGTCTTGATCTCTTGCTCGTTATGCTTCAACACCGGCTTGCACGGCATGATACCAGCATTGTTGATGAGGATGGTCACCACCCCGACCTCTCTCTCTACCTTCTCCGCCAGTTGGAAGACTGCTGATCTGTCTGTGACGTCACACCTGAATGGTGGACAATGTACTTAGTTGTGTTACAGTTTTTTTGACATATGATGGATGGGCTGTGTGAAAGATGATATGGCTAGAAAGGGAGTGACTACCGAGATGACGACTAATAGAGAAGCATGGAAGAAACAGACATATTGCGCCGACCCCAAATAAATTGGGATAAGGGCAGGAGAATGATGATGATGAAATACAAAATCATCAGCGTAGCCTTTTCTTCCTATACCCCTTGGTGATGGTTGTCAGACTTTCACTAAATTAAATACTTACAAACTATTATTTGATTAGATTCCTACTTTACTGGTTAAGTACATAATTAATTCGCAGTTAATACCGCCTTACCGATTGTTGTCGAGAAAAAAAAAAATGTAAATATCCAGTTATTACAATAATATTGGGATATCTTATATGATCTATGGATATACCTAAGTATGTTTTATTGACTTGTAACTAAAAAAAAGAAACAACAAATTAGATAGGATTACTTTTTTTTAAATTCTTTAGAGGATCTTGACTCAGTTTCTTGTAAGATTAGCATTGTTGCTAATCCAACAATAAAATCACCAATTTATTAAAACAAATATCCATAAAGAGGGTCAAATTAAATTGACTAGCGAAACCCCGTAAACGTGATGGGTATTAATATTTAATTACGATAAAACGACAAAGAAATAAAATCTCTTAATTTCAAGTAAGGACTTTCAAGCTGACTACGGGGTCAACGGCGGCTGGTAGTGTAGTTACTTGAAGTTATGAGTTTAGAAAATCTTTTTTTGTTTTAATGTCATTATATATCAATACCATCACATCAACATAGTCTCGCTAAGCAAATTTTTTTTGTCCCTATACCTATATTATTCGAGTTAACTTATCTTTTTGCTACAGATTATTAAAATATAATCCTAACCTAACTGAAACTATAAACAAACTAAAATATGGCGTCGAAATTTTCTCCGCATCGCAATGTAATGTACCCAAGAGACTGGCGGCATTGCCACATTGCATGGCCAAGGTAAAAACCAACCCTTGGGTCACGAGAAGTGTAAACAATTTCTCCATACGGCTGTTTGGAGTTTATGTTGAATAATTACCTATATTGCACATAAATCTGAAGTTTCTGTACACTGTACCCACACGTGTCATACAAACATACTTACATAACTCTCTATAAACACAATACTCTTGGTTTCATCGAAGTCTCACAAAGAAGGTACTTACAGATAAGGGTACGCCTTTCCTTTCTCCTGCTTGATCAAGGTAACAGTTTCCTCATTGCCCTTGGGGTTGATGTCCACACACACCACCTTAGCACCTAGTCTGGCGAGTCTCGTCGCTACCTCTCGGCCCATGCCATGACCGGCACCTGTTATCTGGAGAAGGAAGATGATGTTAGTATCATCATGTCGAAGGAAAATGATATTAGTATCGTCATATTCGTCACACCATCAAAGAACCTTTCACTATTTTTTTTTTGGACGGGAAATCATCAATGACTTCTCCCGCTCTGGGTGGAGCGGAAGAGCGAGTCATGCGCACTTTTACTGACTAAAACCCACCCTTGTTCCTTCAGTTGCCTGTGCCAGGGTCACGGTATCTCTTTGGAAAGAAAGACTTACCTGACGTAATCCAACAGAAATTGAACGTGGTTCAACACAGTCCCAGATATCAGTCAGTGTTTCTATACAACAAGTTACCCGTAGAATATAAAATCTTAAATAGTGCAAACTTATTCGAAAACAAATTCAAGACATACTTATTGAGGAAGGACTATTACAGTGTTGATGAGTTTCTAGACGATAAACGACAATAATGTTCTTGGATTAGCTGGAATATTAAGGTGTATCTATTTATACACAAAATCTTTTAAAAATCTTTTAAGGGTCATTGTACTCATCATTATGAACAACTTTTACTATGGGACCAAACCAGCAGTGATATTCTGTACAAATCTCACCGTGAAAACTTGGGTGAAGTGAGCGTGGAATGAGCTCTAAATAGTGTCAATCCCTAGCATCAGGCATAATGACAACTCACTTCACCTAGGTTTTCACGGTGAGATTTGTACAGAATAGCACTGCAGCACCCTACTTGCGTAACACACTATCGATTGGAATCTGTTTCATTTTGACAGTTCAACAACATTCATTGCGTTATTTACGTTGTTGAGCAGACAAATTTTTCGAACATATGAAGCAATGGATTAGCAATTTGTTTCTAAATGATTCAAACTGATTGGTAGTACGTTACGCAATTAGGGTGCTGAAATCGCGAATAAAAAGTCAACTGCTCCCTAAATTTTGACGAGTTTGATAAAGATAAATATAGGTTTTAGTTTTAACAGCTGATTTTTTTTTCCCGATTTCAGGTTTGGTCCAATAGTAAAAGTTGTTCATAATGATGAGTACAAAGACCCGTTAAGAGATTTCGTGTATGAATAGATACACCTTATTTGGATATTTGGATTATTATCATTACTTTTTTTGTTGTATTTATAATTGGATTTTATTTTTGACTAGGAAAAGGTGGTAACGGAAATCAATAGAGCTCTTGAGAAGGATGAAAGAAAACTTATACCTAGAAGAAGATTTAGATTAATCCATTGAATCACACTTCCCAACGGAAAGCACTACCTACACGTATTGTTTTAATTACAACTTTTAATATGAGACAAAACCTAAATCGCGAAATAAAAATCTGCTGTTCCCTACATTTCGACGAGTTATGCGAACACATAAATGTAGAGAACAGCAGATTTTTTTTCGCGATGTGAGGTTTGGTCCCATAGTAGAAGTTGTTCATAATGATGAGTACATGACCCCTGAGAATGCCCATGAATTTAATTTTATGCGATAACAAGGTATTTACTTATATCTATCTAAAAATATATTAGTCTTATAACTTCCAGTCTCTAGTTTATAAAACTTCCCTGCTAATAATTATAATTGAGAGTACTTATAGAAACTATTTTATAATTGCAAAATTTTAACAAGGCGACATATCGAGAGTAGAGCAACCTCACACGCTGCAGACTTGTGAGGCGTGCAAAATATTATATTTGCGTCTAAATACGCCATTCTGACGCGTTTGGATCCTTTTCCTATTGAACCCTAACACATTTTACTACATATTTGGTACATTCCTCTCTTATCAATCTACTCCTTCATTTCATAATGACTAGGCTAGAAAAATCAATAAATCTTTGTACTTTATCTTCACGACATCATTAACGTAGTCGATACTAGAAATGAGCTCAAAGTCTGCGTGTCCTAATTAAGCTGGAGATAAGATATTGTTATAATAATCAATATCTGTTTACATAAAAACAAAATAATAATGTCTGACGCACTATTACAAATACAGGTTTGTGAATCTTTCAAACACTTTTGCTTAAACATCCCCCAGACACAGTTAATTGTGTCCGTCTCGATGTTTGAGCTCTACGATTGATCTGGCTGCTTAGAAATAGTGTTAAAATATTTCCCCAAGTATCACTATATAAAAATTAGGACTCAAAATGACGTAATTTTTTGCGAGCTTTAAATCGTCTGGCGGAAAAAACCGCCAACAACGTGTCTGACAGTATTGATTATTAATTATTAAGAATATTCTGTAAAGCATACATAAAAATCAGCAATCGGACTTTAAGATAAAAACTTTTTACAGAAAAAAAAACAACCGACTCCCAAATAAAACACTACAAAGTGAAAAATAACTTTAATTTCGGAAGTCGGTGTCTTTGGTTTTTTTTAGTTTCATTTTTTGCCACCGACTTCCGAAATTAATGTTATTTTTCACTTTGTAGTGTTTTTTTTGGGAGTCGGTTGTTTTTTTTTTTTTTTGTAAAAAGTTTTTATTTTTCACTTTTTAGTGGTGCCTACCCCACACAAATTCGAATACATCTCTGCAAAATAAATTAGAGCATCATTCACATAGACTATTGGGAAAAATACGTACTTATTAAATTATTTAAGCTAACTCAAAAGCCACTCATCAGAACTTGAAGATATTTATATGCGACCATCACAAATAAAAACTTTGCAAAAAGGTACTCGTAAATATACGTCACGCTAAGCCGAGTTTTCTGTTGACGGATGTAACGAGGCTGCGAAATCTGACTTCTGACAATCAAGGCCACACATAACATACAACTCAAGTAGCGCAATTTGAAGCGGCAGATAATTACCATTAAAATCATATAAAGCCAGAGTGCACCTCATGACAATTCCAATAAGCCCTAACACGGCTAGAATACATTGTTTAATTACTGAGTTCCGGTGCCTACCTTCTGGCTTCTTCATCAGATCAGTTCGATGGTACCATTTTCATCAGAACCATTTATTTATAGCTTCGTCATAATCGCTTAACTATCTTAATCGAGATATCTTATCGCCATCACCTGTGAAATACTTATTATCGTTGAAAGTTCCCGTGGCCATCTGTGGTCATCTTCATCAGTTCCACTTCACCAGATGCTACTTTCTGAATGCAAATGTTTGATTTGTTGATGAAAAAAACTTTTTACAAAAAAAAAATACAACCGACTCCCAAAAAAAAACACTACAAAGTGAAAAATAGCTTTAATTTCGGAAGTCGGTGTCTTTGGTTTCTTTTTAGTTTCATTTTTTGCCACCGACTTCCGAAATTAAAGTTATTTTTCACTTTGTAGGTTTATATTGGGAGTCGGTTGTATTTTTTTGTAAAAAGTTTTTATTTTTCACTTTTTAGTGGTGCCTACCCCACACATCGAATACCACTCTGCAATATAAATTAGAGCAGCATTCACATAGACTAAGTGGGAAAAATATGTATTAAATGATTAAAGGTATCTCAAAGCCACTCATCAGAACTTGAAGATGATATGCAACCATCTCAAATAAAAACTTTGCAAAAAGGCAAATATACGTCGCGCTAAGCCATGTCAGAAGTTTAGAAGGCGTAGTTTTATGTTGACGGAGATAACGAGGCTACGAAATCTGACTTCTGACAATCGAGGCCACACATAACATATAACTCAAGTAGCGCACTTTGAAGCGGCATATAATTATCATTAAAATCTTTCTTATTTCCTTTCTTTCTTTCTTTTTTTTTCTATCTAAAATCATATATAGCCAAAGTGCACCTCATGACAATTCCAATAAACACGGCTGGAATACATTGTTTTGTTACTGAGTTCCGGTGCCTACCTTCCGACTTCTTCATCAGATCGGTTCGATGGTACCATTTTCATCAGAACCATTTATTTAAAGCTTCGTCATAGTCGCTTGTCTTAATCGAGATATCTTATCGCCACCCGTGAAATACTTATTATCGTTGAGAAGTTCCCGTGGCCATCTGTGGTCATCTTCATCAGTTCCACTTCACCAGATGCTACTTTCTGAATGCAAATGCTTGATTTGTTGATGAAAATACCAAAATCGCTTTATGTATGCCTATAATTTTTGAGGAGTTCCCTCAATTCCTCATGGATCTCATCATGAGAACTGGATTTTGATAAAAATGGGACCAATCTGGAAGAATATCCTTTCAAATAAAAAAATAATTTTCCAAATCGGTTTATAAATGACGGAGTTCTGAGGTAAAAACATAAAAAAATAAAAACTTTTTTACAAAAAAATACAACCGACTTCCAAAAACAACACTACAAAGTGAAAAATAGCTTTGATTTCGGAAGTCGGTGTCTAGTTAAATGTATTTTCGTTTTTTGCCACCGACTTCCGAAATTAAAGCTATTTTTCACTTTGTAGTGTTGTTTTTGGAAGTCGGTTGTATTTTTTTGTAAAAAAGTTTTTATTTTTCACTTTTTA
The DNA here is from genome assembly GCA_946251885.1 of Cosmia pyralina. Lineage (NCBI taxonomy): Eukaryota > Metazoa > Arthropoda > Insecta > Lepidoptera > Noctuidae > Cosmia > Cosmia pyralina. The sequence continues at coordinate 26,140,758 of OX276343.1, forward strand.
GTTGTGTACCTACCCCACACAAATTGTAATACCACTTCCTGCAAAACAAACTAGAACATCATCCATATAAAAATGGGGAAAAAATACGTATTATTGAAGCTAACTCAAAAACTACCCCAGCAAAGTTAATAAATTTTATATGGGACCAACTGTGATGTATACCCTCTCGAACAAAACAAAAAAAATCCAAATCGGTCCAGCCATCTTCGAGTAATCGGGGAACATACATAAAAAAAAAATAAAAAAAAAAAAAGGTTCCGACGAATTGAGAACCTCCTCCTTTTTGAAGTCGGTTAAAAAAGAAATAAAAAAAATACAACCGAATTGAGAAACTCCTCCTTTTTTTGAAGTCGGTTAAAAAGTGAGTTATATTTTTACGCAACTTTGGTACCTGATACCTGAAAATTGGCCGTCGCGTCGGCCCAAGATAGCAGGTATGCGTACGTTCAATGTAAATACATACTAACACTACTCTATCCCATACATTGTGTTAGTCAGAAAATAAGTAATATCTGGTCTGGTCTTGTACTACAATGTACCAAATCAAGTTTAAATTGTCGCACGGGGAAATAACAAGGTTATGTCTTTGACATTGTCCTTCAAAGTTTAAGTCATAGAAAAACCTGTTTTAATGTTATTAAGTTTTTGTGTTCCGTAATAATGTCACTTATTTACTTCTTAATCGGTTGACGGACACACAAGATATTAGGTCTCACCATTATTTTATAAATTTTACCCCTAAGTTTAAAGGGGAATGCGGGAGTCGCAAATTGTCCCCATGATCTGCCGCCATTTATCCGACTCGCATCTACAATGTTAAGTTTGTTTTTAGGATAAATTCTTTTCAACGACGGAACCCTTCATTGTGCGTGGTCCGACACGCACTTGGGCGCTTTATTTTTCTGACTTGATTTGTGGTAATGTCGCTGTCATTTCCTTATTTACGTTTGTGTTATCAGCGTTTTTTCGGATGACCTGAGGCCTTTGTGCGAGTTTTTACACTTACTCGAAACTTAAATTTGTTCTTTGGAAATTTCTCGCCGACTGGTCGAGACTTCACGTGACCAGAGGGCTGGCTCGTTCTTTGGCCAAAGAATTAGCATTGCCATTCAACGTGGCAATGCTGCCAGTCTTCTGGGCACGTTTCCGGATGACATCGATGCGAATGAGTACTTCGACGCCTAAGTGTCCTTTTGTTTTGTATTTATTTGTATAGTTAGATAGTTAGTAATTTACTTTAGTACCTAGTGTATATAGTGTTAACTTGTATAATGTTTAATTAATTTGTTCTAACTCCGAACAAGGGCCAGCTGGTGACTACAATGGGAAACACAATTATTCCATACAGATTGACGTAAGGTAACGTTAACGTAAACGCGATCGAGTAAGTATAAAACCTCGCACTAAGGCGTCGTCCTGATTGGCTAACGATCGTACGAGCAAACGATGCGATTTCGTCGCACGATGATCATGAAAATGTGTTACTGTGCTCGCGATGACTTGCAAGCTTCAATTAGGACACTCCAAAGAAATGTGCTCATACGATGTTTGCTCGTACGATCGAATCGGGACGACGCGCGACGTCTCAGGCCTCAGGCCGAGAGATTTTACAATATGTAAGGGAATGCCAAAATGCGACAAAAAATGTATTTAATAAGTATTACGCAAATGAAACAGACTATCACAGATTACCTAGCCTATCAGCTGCTTATAAAACATATCAATTTTAATATCAAAATTAACGTTATTAAAATTTTAACAAAATTGTTTCACTTGTTAGCTTAGTTGTAATCTATTGTGCATGCTGTGGTCTCATATAAGTGAAGGAGTACACCTACTTAATACCTGAAGTTGCCCTTTATTTATGTGTCATGTATTGTGTATACAGGGTGAATTTTTCAAGCCAAATTCAGTGCATTTATTAAACGTGCTATTGGGGTCGGTGCAATTCATTTATTCATTCATTCATGGGCGTGGATGGCCAGATTCGAAACTATGAGGAACATTGTAATGCTGAATGCAGTACAATCCTTGAGACGTTGAATCCAGCTTTGTATTGCAAACAATGGTCATCATTTTGAACAATTAATCAGTTAAGGTTTAATAGGTAGGTAACAAGAAAATTAAAAAATATAATATTTTGTTAATAATGAGCTCTTTCGTTTAGTTTGCCGCATGTAATTACTTCCGAGAATACGATCCTTATTAGCCACACTATCAAATGGTGTAATAATACAGTGTGGTTTTTTTTTTTCAAAATCAACGGGTTCGATTCCTGGCTAGAAATATTGATTTTTCTAAAATACAATGATACAGTTTTAGTTTTCTTCAAAATTGAGCCCGGGACTCCTTTGAGTAGGTACTTTTCCCTATTCTTCATAGTTTCGAATTTGGCCATCCATGCCCACTTGAAAAATTCATTCTGTATATCTTTTGTTGGAGATCATAAATAAATAAAATAAATAATTCAATATTGACCATCATACTCCATGGCCACTGACATTAAGATGATACATAGAAGATCCCTTAATGATTTTACAACCAAATAAATCACATCACCAAAGAGAGAGATAGACATATGAGATGCCTTAACTTTCTTCTAGCAGAAATTAAAAAAGAAAACAAACTCACCAATACAATATCTTCTGTGACATCTTTAGCATCTTGTGGCAGTGCAAATCTGAACAGAGACTTGACTATCTCTAAGTTAAGACGAAGAATCATCCATATTACTTCGAAGAATATTCTCAGCGCGGAAATGATCTGTGGTTCCTCAGCCCTGGAAGTTTTCATGTTTCTTTTAGTACACTCAACTTCAAAAATATAAGATCAACCAATTTAGGTCACAAAAATTTTTTTCGTCGTAAATATGTAAACAATTGGCACACAGCCAGCGCTAACGAGACCTTAAAAAGAATACTGATTTTGTATAGTTCAGTTTTGGAATATGATTTAGGGTGCGTTTATACTTGTAGAGTTTGAGAGACACAGCTCTGAATTTATCATGCTATTAAAAAACTTTTTTACAAAAAAAATACAACCGACTTCCAAAAACAACTACAAAGTGAAAAATAACTTTAATTTTGGAAGTCGGTGTCTATTTAAATGTATTTTCGTTTTTTGCCACCGACTTCCGAAATTAAAGTTATTTTTCACTTTGTAGTTGTTTTTAATAATAATAATAATAATAATAATAAAGTTTTATTGACCATAAATTTAGGTTACAGTACACCGGTAATACATATTTACTTATTACTTACATAGTATAGGGCAAACTCACTTATGTTCAACTACACTAAGTTAGAACTTATATATAACAAGTAGCAAGGGGAGTAGAAGAACAGTTAAATTATAATAATGTAATGTATGTAATGTATGTGTTGTAATAATGTTATTTTTGGAAGTCGGTTGTATTTTTTTTGTAAAAAAGTTTTTATTTTTCACTTTTTAGTTGTGGAACCTACCCCACACAAATTCTAATACCACTACCTGCAAAACAAAGTACTCGTAGAACATCATCCATATAAAAGTGGGGAAAAAATACGTATTATTGAAGCTAACTCAAAAACTACCAAAGCAAAGTTAATAAATTTTATATGGGACCAACTGTGATGTATACTCTCTCGAATAAAACAAAAACAATCCAAATCGGTCCAGCCATCTTCGAGTAATCGGGGAACATACATAAAAAAAAAAAAAAAAAGGTTCCGACGAATTGATAACCTCCTCCTTTTTGAAGTCGGTTAAAAAATCCAGCTCACACTATTGTAGGAGATGTTAATGAATGATATTGTTTATTTTACTCTTCCTTTCTAGCTATGTATACAGAACAATGAAACATTAGCTCTCCTTGCTCCAGAAGTTTTTATAAATTCAACCAATTTGAACTACGCTTTGTGTGAGTCATATTGAACAGCATAATTTAAAAATGTATTTTGGATAATTGTAACGTGATTGTGCTGATAGTTATCAACCTGTACCAGACTGTGATTTCATAATTATTATTATGATAAATTAATAATGACCAGAAATCGCAGTCCAAAACAAAAAAATTAATTGAGGAATTTATGTTCGTACTTCAGACATAGAAACTGAAAAAAAGACTGTGATAAAACTACTGATTAAACTAATTAGTCATTGATTCGTTTTATTTTTTTATCTAACATGTAGGTAATTAGACAAAACGTTTTATAATATAGGTATTATAAAAGAATTTTAAACGATGCCTAGAAACTATTATCTCCAAGTATTAGACCCAAATTCATGCCTTCTAAAAATGATAGTTTATCTGCACTGCAGTCAAAATAAAACAAACAAGATACCTATCTAAAATCTGCCAAAAGTAAAAATATATTCCATTTTCACGCACTACTTTCGTATGAACAAGCCTTTATTCGAGTGCTTGTCTTTTTGACTGGTGACGTCACAGACACCTTGATACAAATGTTAAACAAAATCAGTTGTTCTTAACCAACGAGTTTAACTGGTTCTAGTTCCTAGAGTAAATTCATTACAGATTCCTAATAAAATTATATTTGTTATTTGTATTACATAGACGCAATGCGATAGTTTTGTATATTTAATTTTGAAAGAAAAGGAAATGGGCACAAAGGTACATTTTTTTTTTTTGTATCGTTATGTAGGTCATGAAATAACGCTGGAGTTTATTTAGGTAGGTATTGGAAAATAGTATCTACAAAAAGTCTGAGAACTTCCGAGATTCAAAAAGATTGAAGAGTCAAAAATATTTATGTAAGTAGGTAAGTACAGTAAACAGCACGATCTAAAAAACATACCAAAGCTTTCATGAAACATATTGCAAAAAATCTAATTATTATTCGTTGTTTAGACGAAGCTCGTGACCCTGATAGGAGTATTAATTTAATTAGGTACTTAGTATTTTTCATATTATTTTTCTTAGTACATCCTGATATTATTTTAATGATTGGTAATACAACCAGTTTTTAACGTAGGTATATATGTAAGTTAGACATACTTATTTGGCGAAATTAATGTGTGAGCCGGTTATAATTATAAGTCAAAGGCAGACAATGGACGTTTTGATTACCTAAACTAATTGACGAGGATGCAAAACGACAAATTGTGTAAAGATATATATTAGGTACCTATGAAATTGCCGTTCTGCAGTACTGGCCATTTCAAATCAAAATAATTTTTCTTTGGCTAAGAATTCTAATTTCAAATTAATTTTATTTTAAAAACATGGTTTTTTTTTCCAAAAGTAGTCATTTGTTTATTGATTAGTGTTACATTTTCATCGCATTTCAATCTTTTTGTTCATCATGGATACGTTAAAAATTCGAGTAATTATGGAATATGAGTACCGTCGTGGCAGCAACGCGGCACAAGCGGCACGCAACATCAACGACGTTTACGGAGCTAACACTACAAACCAACGCACCACTTGTTATTGGTTTGCTCGCTTCCGTTCTGGAAATTTCGACCTGAAAAATGAACCTCGCGGTCGTCCGAAGACTTTGGTCGACAATGACGAATTAAAGGCGATTGTGGAAGCTGATGATACACAATCTACGGCTGAATTAGCAGCAGCTTTCGGCGTTAGCGTCAAAACAATATTGGTCCATTTGCGTTAAATTGGCAAGGTAAAAAAGCTTGACAAATGGGTGCCCCACGAACTCAATGATCGCCAGCGCGAAGTACGCGTCGAGACGTGCCTTGCACTGCTCAACAGAAACACAAATGAAGGAATTTTGAACCGCATTGTTACCTGCGATGAAAAGCGGATTCTGTTTGATAACCGCAAGCGCTCAGCAAGTTGGTTAGATCCTGGTTCAGCACCTAAACAATGCCCTAAACGAAAACTTACCCCTAGAAAAGTGATGGTCACTGTTTGGTGGTCTAGCGCCGGTGTGATTAATCACAGCTTCTTACCAAACGGGGTGAGCATTACTTCAGATGTGTACTGTGAAGAACTGAACACAATGATGGAGAAGCTGGCACATCTCCAACCAGCATTGGTCAATCGCTCGTCTCCGCTGCTCCTGCACGACAACGCGCGACCTCATACTGCACAGCAGACGGTCTCCAAGTTGCAAGAACTGGGGTTGGAAGCTCTCCGTCATCCGCCCTACTCACCAGACCTTGCGCCTACAGACTACTACTTTTTCCAGAATTTGGATAACTTCTTGGCGGGAAAAAAATTCAATACCCGAGAGGCAGTACAAAATGCCTTTGAAGAATTTGTTGCCTCCCGTTCAGCTGCTTTCTTTAAGAAGGGCATCAATAAACTGCCACTGCGTTGGCAAAGATGCATTGATTGCATGGGTGATTACTTCGATTAATACAAATAAAAAATGCATGAAAAAAATTCGTTTAAATTTTTTCATACAAAACGGCAATTTCATAGGTAAAGACCTATTATATATTATTCATAAGATGTGTGCTAAAAATAAAAATTATAAGTTTCCTAGAGTTGTTAAGTAAACCTGTATATCAAAAAAATATACAGGTTTACTAAACAACCCTAGGAAACTGAAACACTTAATTTTAGCTGGTTTGGTATTGACTTATCATTTTTATTTTTAGCACATATCTTATGAATAATATATACACATATATCTTTTATACAACGTGTCTTTTTGCATCCTCGTCGTTCAGGGTGTGGTACAGAACATTAAACCGAACAAGTTTCTCCATGGGACCAACATCGTATTCGCGAAAAAATTTTTAACTGTCCCATAGAAAACTTCAAGACCTAATCGACGCAAATGTAGGTATGGGACGGCTGATTATTTTTTCGCGTTTACGATGTTGGTGCCATGGAAAAAGTTGTTCGGTTTGATGGTCTATACCACACCCTTAAATTTGACGAGGATGCAAAACGACACGTTGTATATTCGACGCATGTGTTGTTTTGTTTTTGTATTTATTTGCAAGTATAGTTAGTTAATCATTTACTTTAGTAAATAGTGTTAACTTGTATCAATCTGCCTAGCCTTTTCCCAACTATGTTGGGTCGGCTTCCAGTCTAACCGGATGCAGCTGAATACCAGTATTTTACATGGAGCGACTGCCTATCTGACCTCCACAACCCATTAACTGAGTAAGACTGATTGTCAGACTGTCGGGCTTCTAACGACCCGTAACGACTGTCAAAGATCCACGAATGACAGTCGGGACCAACGGCTTAACGTGCTTTCCGAGGCACGGAGGAGTCTCGGTATGTAAAGATGGTCACCCATCCACGGACCAACCCCGGCAAGCGTAGCTTAACCTGATAGATCGACCCGTGCGGCTGTTATTACTTAGCCACGAGCTCCTCTTAGCCACGAGCTCCACGAGTATATTGTATTTAATTTTAATTTTGAATAAATATATTTATCTTATGAAAATCCTTACTGCATTGACTAGATCTTTAATTTTAATCTTAATTACACCTATCATAAATGCAAGTAGTATTTAAAAATGTGGTGTTAAATATTGTACTGTGGTACGGAACCCTTCGTGTTCCTTTATGTAGCTTGCTGGTTTTGTTTTACAAGCTTTCTGACAATTATTTATTTATTTATTGTGTTTATTCAGAAGTAGGTACACTAACATTGTTATACAAAGTTAGTGCAAAAATAAACTCGTTATAATTTTACTGTGCGCCAAAAACATTGACCGCATAATTTAGGGAAACAAAACAAAAAGTTCTTAATTCAAATTAAACAACACCAAGAGGGTTTTTATGAGGACTTCAAAAACTGACCATAAGTAAAAAATTTGCTTAAATAGATTATTTTGTCGAATCAATAGAGTTTAAACTCCGTTAAAGAATTCTTCAGAAACGAGGCATCAAATATACTCTATAATTAACAAAATACAGAGTCTCAGCGATATCACCACAAGAGTACCTACATTGACTATAATGATACAAATAAGTAGTCTAAAAAATTCTTATCACAAAACGTTTAAGAATTTTAAAACTTACATGTTGTTGCTCCGTGGTCTCTGTTGCTACTAAATAAAATGTGATTAAACTCTTTTGTACACTGTTGTTGATAACGGCTGATAAGGTTAGGCGGTATGCGAGATTAGCTGGTCGACTTACTACACACGTGCGACTAAACGGACTGTCTTTGCGATTTGTCTGAAGATCTTTCTTTTAGACAGCGGAGTTACGCTTTTGTGCTATCAGGGGTGACGACTTTCAGAAATTTGATATGGTTTATCAGTCCAAAATAAAGTATGAGTATGTAAGCGAATTCGAGTAAAATGACTCTAGCAACTTAAGGCAACGATAAGAGACTTTTAATGATTTTAAACTGAAGATCACTTCTAAACGAGTAGTGTTGAAAGATTTGGATAAAATATGTTAAATTAGAGCATTTTCATAATGACTTGAATGTTTTAGATTATGTTTATAATACATAGGGTAAAAGTGGGATAGTTGCCCTAGGAGGACAGACGCCCCATAATTCAAACTGGGTCTTGTAAACGTACTATCATCGCAGTTAAGGGAGTACTAAGGGTTGGGCAAGTTCTTTGCTTATAATTATTAATACATATTATCTGCGATGATAGTACGTTTACAAGTCACAATTTGAATTATGAGGCGTCTATCTTCAATCAATCAATCAATCAATCAATAGTTTATTTGTGAAACATAGGTATTTTACATGCATAGGTGTTTACATAAATAGGAGGTGCGCTATGTTTTGTCATAATTAAGACATACAAATTTATAAGTGACACATTAGGTGTCATTAGAAACTGTATCTTAGAAAAAAATAATATTTTAAATTAATTAAATACATGAAAAGAAAATACAATAAAATCAATAAATAGTCATTAGTCATATTATCAAAATGCAAAAATAATTATTATAAGAATTGGTCATTAAAAAATTCGTCTACAGTATAATAACATTTGTCAATTAATAATTTAGTAAGAGCTTTTTTAAACTTATATAATGTCATGTTTTTTATGTCATCAGGAATTTTATTAAACACTTTAGGTGCCATACCAAAAAAACTTTTTCGCATCAATGCAGTCTTACATTTTTGATGACATAGTTTATTTACGTATTGGGCGCGCAATGTAGTTTTTCTAGTGGAAGATATCTTTTCAAATAAATGTGTGTTTATTTTCACAAACAACGCAGTTTCCAAAATGTATAATGCTGGAAGTGTCAGTATTTTTAAAGACTTAAAATAGGGTCTACAGCTATCCGTTGTTTTTACATTACACATCTTCCTAGGGTAACTAGGGGGTAGGGGGTAGGGGGTAGGGTAGGGGGCACTTTTACTCTAGTGTACTTAATTTTTAACGTTATGTTTAACGAGGGTAAAAAACTGAGAATCACGCAAAACTATCACGCGAATTTTTATGAAAACTGCACCATTTTAAAGATATTTTAATTGTTTATACGTGTTTTAAACTTTTTTTTTATGTGTAATAAATAATGCATCTAACTTGGGGCAGCGCTCCTTGATTAGCGAGTCCTAGTACTGGGTGGACGTACGACGCGTTGCGTGAGCTCAGCACAGAACGCGCAAGCTAACCACTCAAGGCCGCTGGCACTTATCTGCGTCTTAAGTAGGTAAGGTAACTTACATTTCTAAGCACAACATATTTCTTGGCAAAAAGCTTATTTATCGCATAGTACCTGGATATATTATAATAACTACTAAACCATTAATTATAAAATTTGACAGGTATGTAGTCTGTGCCTGGATATTTGTATGAATAAATACTGAAACACAAAATACACGCAGGTGAAGTCGCGGGCATCCATCAGCTAGTTTGCTATACAGGGTTATTGGTAAAACACCAGCAACCTTTTGGGGTCATTGTACTCGTCATTATGAATAACTTTTACTATGAGAACAAACCTGAAATCGTGAAAAAAAAATCAGCTGCTCCCTAAATTTTGACGAGTTAGATGTAGTGTATTGAACAGCAATTTTTTTTTGCGATTTCAGGTTTGTTCCCATGGTAAAAGTTGTTCATAATGATAAGTACAATGACCCCTTAAGAGGTTGCTGGTGTTATACCAATAACCCTGTATACATATACCTAAGTGTGTCAAGAGGATGGTCAGTAACTCAAGAGTGTGTTACTTTGGTTAGCCTTCTTATTACATAAATGTTCCTCTAGTGCGAGCCTCTTCACTATACTTCTCACTACCAGTTAGTCTTCTCATATTATTTCAACACTACATATTTCTTATGAAAGTTAAACATAAAATCGAAATAGTATGCTCATACCTAACTAGTTAGAATAACCGTGGTAAAATAAAATAAAGTCACCAGATTTGTTTTTAGGGTTCCGTAACTCATAAGGAAAAAACGGAACCCTTATAGGATCATTTCGTTAGCCATATAATGTCCATCAAGACCCTTTTTTTTTTAGAAACGCTTGGATGTATCAACTTGAAATGAATATCAAATATAGATTAGAACTATTCACAAACTAAAACAAGGCGTCGAAAAATTCATCCGTATCGCTGTCGACTGGTAAAGTACCCAAGAGACTGGCGGCATTACCACGTTGTATGGCAATGTTTAGCCTCTGGCCAAGGTAAAAGCCAGCCCTTGGGTCACGCGAAGTGTCAATATAAAAAATCAATCAGTCAATAAATAATCAATAATCAATCTGGCTTTAATACAGATTAAAGTTATTATGGGTCTACGGTCCCATGGAGCTCTAAAAAAATCAAGCTTCTAAGTCACCGCAATAAAAAAAATACGGCCATTTATGTGACATTTAAGCAAGGTCTCATAGCACGAGTATAGGAAAAAAATCGGAAAATTGTTATTTGAAGTTAGGCACATATTGTTTTTGTGATTACATACTTACATTTGCAGTTGGAAAATTTACAGTGACTTAGGTATATCCATGTGTAAATGTATGGGAGATAGATCATTTTATCAACTACAAAATTAAACACAATATACAAATTATCACTATTTACACTAGGTACTAAAGTAAATGACTAACTAACTAACTATACAAATAAATACAAAAACAACAGAGGGGCAATTCCCGTATTTTTATAACAACGTTCGCAATCTCATCTCAGTCTCAGTCTGTCAAAATTGTATAGAGTTTGCCTACATTTTTGACATTTTGATTGTCGCTGGCTGACATTGTGACTTGAATTTGAACGTTTTTAATTACGAGAATTGGCCCTCTGGACACTTAGGCGTCGAAGTACTCGTCCGCATTGATGTAATCCGGAAAGGTTTTGTTTTTGTATTTATTTGTATAATTAGTAATGTACTGTACTACAAAGTTAAGTTTGTTCTTTTTATTTTGCTTATCCCAAGTTAGTTCTTGGGATAAATTCATCCCACTTACGGAACCCTTCATCGTGCGTGGTCCGACACGCACTTAGGCGGATTTTTTAAAATTGGACTTTAACTTAAAGTTGACTTAAGACACCATACGCTTATTTAAAAGGACAGACAGGACAGATCAAAAGCTTCTTTAAGGTTAGGTACGGGAGTAAAGCTTTAATTTCCTAAGAAAGCAGTAAACGATCAACGGCTAGCGGCTGTCCAAATACAGAGCGTCTTTTACACCTTAATGTCAAATACTGGCCGCTTTCCTAGGAAGCTTTACCTTTAACAATCAGAGAACACTAGAGAATAAAGTTAACGCTTATGGTATAGAATACCATGATAAAATTGTGTAATTATGAGTAAAAAAAAAATAAAATATGATTATTTTTATTTATCCAAATCATTTATTTAGTGCACACAAAAGAAATAACACATTATACAAAATTACAATTAAAAGTAGTAAATGAAAACAAATGTTATAACAATGTGTAAGAATATGAAATTAAGAATCCACTATCCTCTTTTTTTTGTTATCACAATCTTTTGCGATTAATCGTCACTTACCGCCCTAAGGATACCAAACAGACTTCAAATGCGTCATTGTTAAGGTAATAAGTATGAATAAAGAAATGGTAAAAAGGCCAAAAAAAATAATTAAGTGTAAAGTCCATGTCTAATCAAAACTATTACTGTTTTAGATAAGGGAACACTCATTAGCAAATAATTATTACGAAACTGGACATTAGAGCATACAAATGAGGTTGTAATTTTTTGTTGGGTTCTCTTTACATAAATATATTATTCTTTATTTACTTTATACCTATGTCATGCACAAAACAGTATTTAAGGTGCAACTAGCCGCGGACACGAACTCACTGGTGGGCGTGGCCAAAACGCACGCTATCTCACTTGGCATCGTGTCCGACAGAGAAAGTATCAGTGATGAGTAGTTAGGCGCTACACGCACACAAACGCCGTTCCGAATAGTTCCGAACTGAAACGACGTTACACGATGCACACCCACACATACACTCTGTTGTGCCGCTGCCCGCTCGCCGAAATTCGAGAAGTCGGCAAGTACAAGCCGGCTACAGATCAAGCTATACTTATCCAGTATAAGCTGATATCGCATTTTATAGGATTTCCTTTTACAATGAGAGGTCAGTGTAAACTGGAGATGTATAGCTTGATGTGTAGCCGTGTGTACCTACTAGGCAGAATGCAGATAATATTCTATTGGGGAAAATATGAAATTTCCCACATAATATAATACAACGTGTCGTTTTGCATCCTCGTCAAATTTCAGTGCGATACAGAACATTTTCAACACAAACACAGGGACAGTTGAAAAGTTTGTCGCGATTACAATGTTGGTCTCATGGAGAAAGTTGTTCGGTTTGATGTTTTATATCACACTCTGAAATTTGACGAGGATGCAAAACGACACGTTGTACCTACTTTCTCCGCCGAAAAAGTCATTGACTCCGTAGGTACGTCATCTGTGTTGGTGTACCTACGCAAAATTAGGGTAAGTACTTACGAAAGAAATTATGTCGCAAGCAATTAGAATTGTGGAAATTTGGTCGGGTTGACCAAATTTCTAAACTGGTGACCCCGAGCATGAACGTCAGCGCAGCCTTCGTGCAACTCCTTCAGCGTGATGTCATCAGCATCACTTCCTCAAGCTTTCAAGCGGCGAGTCACACAGCCAGTCAGCATCCACGGCTTCAACGGGTATCCTGACCACCAGCATGCAGCGGATGCACATTCCTGTCATCACCCTCAGCCTCATCAGCAACCTTGGCACAGCACACTGCACTCTCGGCCGGTCCACAAGAAGAGCCCTACCTCTCCTGGTCGACACCAGCAGTTAGCCTCAACCCAGCGCTGTACACTCCGACTCACTGGAGCATAACGCAGCGCCATCACCCCGACTCACTGGGGAATCACCGCAGACAGTTCCGACTCACCGTGAACTATGCGGCATCTGGTTCCGACTCACTGGAACCACAACTGGCACTGGCAAGCATCTCAAGATACACGACTCAGCCCACTATCGACCTCCGGTCTCCAGAGGGGAGTGATGTGGCGGCATCTACATCGCCACATACGAACTACGCATCCAATGACATGACGTCACGCAATCCTGCATCGCGCAATTAGAGTTTACCGCGCGACTAGCATATATACAACGTCCCGACATTAACCGTCGGGTAGTTGCCCACCAGATACAATACCCGTCTGGTCGGAGGATCCTCCCTTTTCAGTAGAGGATGAGTGAACTTTACACCCTGTTTCTCATGCCTCTATAGAATAAACCAAGTAAGTAAGTAATACAGGATCAAATTAAATTAGCTAGCGAAACTCCGCAGACGTAATGGGTAGGTATACAACGTGTCGCTTTGCATCCTCGTCAAATTTCAGGGTGTAATACAGAACATCAAACCGAACAACTTCCTCCATGGGCCCAACATCGTAATCGCGAAAAAATTTTCAATTGTCCCATAGAAAATTTCAATACCTACTCGACGGAAATGTTTGGGACGGCTGATAATTTTTTCGCGATTGCGATATTGGTGCCGTGGAAAAAGTTGTTCGGGTTGATGGCCTTTACCACATCCTTAAATTTGACGAGGATGCAAAACGACAAGTTGTATATCTAAACAAGATAAAGCAAAAAAATAATTAATTTGATGATTGTTTTTGAGGTCATCAACCGCAGTGTAGTTGAAATATCAGTTTACAAAAATCTGTTTTTTTCTGTTAATAAACTTCGCAGATGTGATGTGTATCGAACACGATAAAACAAACTCAACTCCTACTTTATGTAGTAACAGGTAGTGCTGTCGTTGACCCTCAAAAAATCAAATATTTTTATTTAGCCGTGTTTTAATATCGTTACCCATTGTTCTAGCTTATTTAATTTGACCCTGTATACAGCATGATTTTTTAGTCATGTCATGTGTCATGGGACATACTTCACGTATAAAATACCCGCCGCCGCCGCCGCCGCTTACATACACACGGCTACACATCCAATACAATTCGAGATCAGCTTATACTGGAAATGTATAGCTTGATCTGTAGCCGTGCGTACGTAGCTACTTTGTGCTTTAAGTGATGAAAGTACCTACTCATCAATACGATCAACTTTTACTATGCAGCCAACCCTGAAAACGTGAAAAAAAAAAAATCTGCTGATCCCTAGTAAACTGCATCAAAATACGTGGGATCAGCTGACTTTATTTATCATATCAACATTTTTTTAATCAGATGTACCTATTTCTATAGCTCTTAGCGTTTTCATGTTATGATGAAATTAAAAAAAAAATTTTTTTTGGGTCTCCATTTTTTTTTTTATATAAAAATTGCCCCCCCCTCGATATTATTTAGGAACAGCCTAAAGAATAGTTATCAACAAACAGCCAAACTTTATCATGCCTTGCCAACTCACACTGAAGCATTCATACGTACTAGTACCATATTCACGTCCAGCAAACCATCACCACTCACCACACCACCCATCAAAAATGGCCCACCCATCAAGACGAATCAAACTCGACGCGGTTGTGTCGCTTAATTACTGAGTTACTATGGCCATCTTCCAGCTCCATCATCAGACCCTGGTTACCATCTAGCACCAAAGTTCTCGTCAAGACGAATCAAACGAGCCCAAACTCGATGGGGTTGTGTCGTTTAATTACTGAGTTCCTATGGCCATCTCCCAGCTCCATCATCAGACCCTGGTTACCATCTAGCACCAAAGCACTCGTCAAGACGAATCATACGAGCCCAAACTCGATGGGGTTATGTCGTTTAATTACTGAGTTCCTATGGCCATCTTCCAGCTCCATCATCAGACCCTGGTTACTATCTAGCAGCAAAGTACTCGTTAAGACGAATCATACGAGCCAAAACTAGATGGGGTTGTGTCGTTTGATTACTGAGTTGCTATGGCTATCTTCCAGGTCCATCATCAGACCCTGGTTACCATCTAGCACCAAAGTACTCGTCAAGACGAATCATATGAGCCCAAATTTGATGGGGTTGTCGCGTTGAATAACTGAGTTCCTATGGCCATCATCCAGCTCCATCATCAGACCCTGGTTACCATGTAGTACCAAAGTACTCGTCAAGACGAATCAAACGAGCCCAAACTCGATGGGGTTGTGTCGTTTAATTACTGAGTTTCTATGGCCATCTCCCAGCTCCATCATCAGACTCTGGTTACCATCTAGCACCAAAGTACTCGTCAAGACGAATCATATGAGCCCAAACTTGATGGGGTTGTGGCGTTTAATAACTGAGTTCCTATGGCCATCTTCCAGCTCCATCATCAGACCCTGGATACCATCTAGCACCAAATTACTCGTCAAGACGAATCATACGAGCCCAAACTCGATGGGGTTGTGTCGTTTAATTATTGAGTTCCTATGGCCATCTTCCAGCTCCATCATCAGACCCTGGTTACCATCTAGCACGCAAATGCAGCATTGCCACGTTGAATGGCAATGCTAATTCTTTGGCCAAAGAACGAGCCAGCCCTCTGGTCACGTGAAGTCTCGACCAGTCGGCGAGAAATTTCCTTGAAAAGTAAACGCGCACTCCGGCCCCATGATCCGAGCGTTTCGACCCCAAACGGCTCAAAACTGTAGTTACCTATAAGGTTATAGTATTTGCGTCGCTTGAGGGTCTCAGCAGCCGCAGCAGCGGCGCCAGCACAGCACGTCGTGATTGGAACATGAGATGGCGCAAGGGTGTCGACACAGGTTGCGTCCCACACCAGATGCCTACCCATCTTCCAAGGCAACAGCGTCATGCCATCTGGTCTCTTCCCATCGTCACGTACCAAGCCGTTTGGTTCTAATACCGCTGGTACGCCGGCGGTGACAAGAGCTCGACGAAAAATGTCGTTGATGCTGGCGTGCCGTGCTATGCGACCTGCGCTCCTGTAGCAGGACAGGCCATGATGCTTGAGACTGTCGATAGCTTCACCGCAGTGACACCGATGCAGAGCAACACAAGGTGCGCCCAAGCGGAGACACGTAGCGAGCCGAAACGATGAGTCATCCATCATAGCACCTATGGTGGATGATGGGAGCGCCTGAAGCCACAAGCCTGATTCCTATTCTCCCACAGCCAGCAGACGGGCACGCTCAACAGTATTAAATGACGTGTTTACTAGGGTATTCCGTATAATACTGCAGAGCGGCACGTCCCACAGTTTCTGGGAGGACGGGTTGTTGGGCAAATCCGTATTGGGACAAGCCATTTTCCAAGCGTTCAACGCATCGGTCAAAAACGGTACCTCAAAATCGACTAGTGAGGAAGATAAAATTTTCCTGGTTAATTTATCGGTACTGTGGACCGAGGTGAGGAAGGCCGGTAAACTTACGGTACTTTACTATATTATTAATTTATTTATTAATCAAATTTAATTACTGACTTCCTATGGCCATCTTCCAGCTCCATCATCTAGCACCAAAGTACTCGTCAAGACGGATCAAACGAGTCCAAACTCGTGGTTGTGTCGTTTAACTACCGAGTTCTTATGGCCACCTTCCGGTTGCATCATCAAATCAGCTCCATGTCATAATAATTTTGCGTTGTCATCCGATTTACATATGCGTGCAAAATTTCAGCTCAATCGGTAACCGGGAAGTGGATCAAATTTAACTTGCAAGACTACATTACAGACAAACATTGGGACAGGTGAAACTAAATAAAAGCTTGTAAATACGTAGCGCGAAGTCAAACAGATAAAGTAGGTAGTACTCGTCGTATCAAAATCCAAAGTCAAGCCGGGGTCAATGTAGTGTTTACGAACGTACGAATGATAATAACATAATAGCGCAGGGAGAAATAGTCTACTATACAAACATACGAACGATATAGGCCGCAAAGTGCATGTGTGTACGTGAGCGTCTTCCCTCCGCACCGCGCGGGGGGAACATTATTGAGTGAAATGCACGATATTCATAGGACAAACGAGCGCGTAAAAAATTACGAAAAGTCCTTTGGACAAAAGAGTTTTATGAAAAAACCACTGCATAAATCAATTACAAATAAAGTTTATTGAAATCTTTGATCATTGAGCTTTGTCGGTGCCGATTTTGTTTTGGAGATTTTACACTTCTTTTATTACTTATTTACGCCCAAAGTTAAAATTAGCGAGAAAAACGAATCTTTGTTGGCTCATAAGTTTTTAATGGCTTTTTATTTTACTATTCTGTTTCCGTATAGACAAAATTAATAATGAGACAAAGCGATATCATGTTTAACTTTGGATGCACAATGTCAAACAGTGGAGTAATACCCCCCTGAAATTCGTATGGATAAAATGTCGTAAAGTTCAACCTTAAGGGGACTACATGACCTAAAGTGCGGTCTCTGTCAGACTGCATAGAAAAGAGCGCGATGACACAAAGTTGGTAATTGATTGCAAAATATGAAACAATTATCTACATTTACAAAAAATCTATTGATTGGACTAAAAAAATAAAACACTGTTACGTTAATAACGTGCTTACGTACGTTATTACATGCTTATAGAATAATCTGCCAAAAAATCAGAATGATTGCATGTATTTTTGATTGATTGCAGGTTTTTAATCGGCATACATACCTTACAATACATACCTTTTTAGAGGTATCTTCGTGATTTTTTTCTATCGTAAGTATTAAATTTATCTACTCTCGGCGACAAGCAGAGCGTTGAAAATCCAGTGCGCGAAACAAAATCGCCGCGATATTTGAACGTCCGTGCGAACATCGAATGTCAAAATTACATTCTTAAAAATTACGTTTTTAAAATTAGGTAGGTACAGTCAAGAAAAGAGATATCTAGGCAGGGTATACTAACATATTTGTATGTGAATTGCTTCATGTTCAATTTCGTGACAATATACAATTTTGTGTTGGTGTGTTACAATGTAGGAGTACTGCAAAAACAAAGTAATATAATAGGTCTTTACCTATGAAATTGCCGTTTTGTATGAAAAAATTTAAACGAATTATTTTTTAATGCATTTTTTATTTGTATTAATCGAAGTAATCACCCATGCAATCAATGCATTTTTGCCAACGCAGTGGCAGTTTATTGATGCCCTTCTTAAAGAAATCAGCTGGATGGGAGGCAACAAATTCTTCAAAGGCATTTTGTACTGCCTCTCGGGTATTGAATTTTTTTCCCGCCAAGAAGTTATCCAAATTCTGGAAAAAGTAGTAGTCTGTAGGCGCAAGGTCTGGTGAGTAGGGCGGATGACGGAGAGCTTCCAACCCCAGTTCTTGCAACTTGGAGACCGTCTGCTGTGCAGTATGAGGTCGCGCGTTGTCGTGCAGGAGTAGCGGAGACGAGCGATTGACCAAATCTGGTTGGAGATGTGCCAGCTTCTCCATCATTGTGTTCAGTTCTTCACAATACACATCTGAAGTAATGCTCATCCCGTTTGGTAAGAAGCTGTGATGAATCACACCGGCGCTAGACCACCAAACAGTGACCATCACTTTTCTAGGGGTAAGTTTTCGTTTAGGGCATTGTTTAGGTGCTGAACCAGGATCCAACCAACTTGCTGAGCGCTTGCGGTTATCAAACAGAATCCATTTTTCATCGCAGGTAACAATGCGGTTCAAAATTCCTTCATTTGTGTGTCTGTTGAGCAGTGCAAGGCACGTCTCGACGCGTACTTCGCGCTGGCGATCATTGAGTTCGTGGGGCACCCATTTGTCAAGCTTTTTTACCTTGCCAATTTGACGTCGAAAGCTGCTGCTAATTCAGCCGTAGATTGTGTATCATCAGCTTCCACAATCGCCTTTAATTCGTCATTGTCGACCAAAGTCTTCGGACGACCGCGAGGTTCATTTTTCAGGTCGAAATTTCCAGAACGGAAGCGAGCAAACCAATAACAAGTGGTGCGTTGGTTTGTAGTGTTAGCTCCGTAAACGTCGTTGATGTTGCGTGCCGCTTGTGCCGCGTTGCTGCCACGACGGTACTCATATTCCATAATTACTCGAATTTTTAACGTATCCATGATGACGAAAAAGATTGAAATGCGATGAAAATGTAACACTAATCAATAAACAAATGACTACTTTTGGAAAAAAAAATCCATGTTTTTAAAATAAAATTAATTTGAAATTAGAATTCTTAACCAAACAAAAATTATTTTAATAATAATAATAGTAAATCTTTATTTATATATAAACTGATTTTAGTTCATGTAACATCTTTTACAAAGTGGTTAGTGTATCTCTAACAATCAAGTGGGTGACGTGCTGCTCTCCGTGCTAGGTCGCGGGTAGTTCGAAAGAGATACCGTGGCCCTGGCACGGGCAGTTGAAGGAGCATGAGTGGGTTTTAGTCAGTAAAAGTCTGACACGCCCTCCCGCTCTGCCCAGAGCGGGAGAAGTCATTTGATGATTTCCCATCCACAAAAAAAAAAAAAAAAAAGGCTATGAAATAGCCTGTATTAAGGAGTAACAGTGGCGATCCCCTCTAATTGTATTACTATAATTTTATTTTTACAAGTTACATCTAATAAAGGCAATTAGTGCGCGAGCGCATTTGCTTGAGTGTACTTGTGTGTATGGGGGTGCATGGGTGACTGTGCATGTGTGATGTGTGTACGTGTATGTGTATGAGTGTGTGGGGGTATGTGTATGTGTGGGGGTGTGTGTGTGTGTAGGTGCGTGAGCATGAGTGTGCGACTGTGTAAGCGTGCGTAAGTAAAGGGATTGGATTAGTGTGGGTCTATCTTTTGGGTGAGAGGTACAACATACAAACTTATAATGAATTAATTAAATTATATATTTTTCTGTTTCCTCGTAGGTGTTATCTTGAAGAAATGTGCGGACAGACTTCTTACAATTTTGATAAGACAATTTATATATTGGACATTTTTTGTTAATTGTATTGTATAGAGTCGGACCTAGATAATAAAAGAATCTTTTAGTAAACGGCAAGCGGGTTTTGGGAGGAGTACATATTATTTCTTTTCGGCGTTTGGTAATTTCAATATAGGGTGTTATGCGGTGTTGCAACAGAACTGATTGTAAAATAAAGTGTTGTCGCACGTTGAGGACGTTGCAGTTTTTGTATAACTGATTAGTTGGATATAGTAGTGGCCGGAAAGTAGCCACTTTCAGTATGGCGCGATGTGCAACTTCCAATGGTTTAAGGAAGGTTTTTGCAGCACCACCCCAACAGGGAAAACAATAGGTAATAATAGATAGGCATAAGGCAAAATAGACATTACGTATAATTATAGGGTTTGCAATATTTCTTAAAGTTTTAAATATATATATTAGTTTGCGAACTGTGCCAGTCAGGACATTAATGTGAGATTTAAATTTAAGATTCTTATCTATGACAATACCTAGGTATTTGATTTCATCCGTAGAGGATATAGGTGTACAGTGGCATGAAACCTGAGTTTGCAAATTGCATGTGTGAGCCTTAAGTGATATCGGTGGATTTGGTTGGGTAGCAGAACTGATTGAGTAGGTAATGAACTTGGTTTTGGAGGTATTAAGTGTAAGCGTATGGAAATAAAGCCAGTTTAGCGCTACATCAAAGCCATGCTGTGCTTTTCCCTCGAGTTCAGACCACGTGTTGGCGACGAAAGTTATAGCAGTGTCATCTGCATAAGATGTTATCTTGGCATTTGGGATATTTAAATTGCATAAGTCGTTTATAAAAATGAGAAATAAGGTGGGACCCAAAATGCTTCCTTGCGGAACGCCATAGTAGATGGGAAGCTCACTGCTGCTGTGACGATCAATCTTTACTACTTGGGAGTGATTTGTGAGGTAGCTTTGAAAGAGATCAAGTTGTAATCCCCTGACACCCATTCTTTCAAGTTTGAGTAAGAGAGAACGAACGGGGACGGTGTCGAACGCCTTCGCAAGGTCTAAAAATATTGTTAGGACCTTTTTATTACTGTTAAGGTTTTGTACGATATTATTAGTTAGCTCCTGAACTGCATCACAGGTCGACTTGTTTTTACGAAATCCAAATTGTTGTGGTGATATTAGTTTGTAATGTTCTAGGTAGTGAACAAGTCTTTTATTAATAAGACGTTCTAGTACCTTGGATAGGGCAGTCAGAACTGCAATGGGACGGTAATTACTCGGTAAGTTCCCGTCGCCTCCCTTGAAGATCGGGTGAATGATGGCCTTTTTAAGAGAAGAGGGAAAGACAGCAGTCTCGAAACAGAGATTAAAAATATGGCATACTATGGGTGCCAGGGAGGTTACATACCTCTTCAGGATGTAGGGTGATATGCCATCCCAGCCAGTTGCAGCATCAGAGCGCAATGAACGGATGACTGTTGTAATTTCGTCTAGGTCAATAGGGTCGAGGACGAAAGATGACATCAATGCGGTATCAGAAGTAGGTTGAGTGACTGTCAATGGCTGCGTAGTACTAGTGTGAATTATATCTTTCGCAAGCCTCTCGCCAATGTTAACGAAGAATGAGTTTACAGTGTTGCAGGACTCAATAGGTGAAGTTGATAAAGTTAGTAATTGAGTAGATGTATTCTTAGTTTTAGTAGTGTTAGTTACCTTTTTAATAGTGTTCCATAATGTTTTTGGGTTTTTACTACCTTTTTTAGTTCCTCTGTATCATAAATTCTCTTTGCTTTCTTCAAAATTCTAATACAAAAATTTCTGTATCGAAGGTAGGTAATGTTTAGAACTTCATTTCCTGGGAAATTTTTAACTTTCTTGTGTAGAGCATCCCTGTTCCTTATGCACCGTAATAAACCAGGTGTGATCCACGGTTTGAGGATTTTCTTTTTTGATGAAACTTTTTTGAATGTGGTATTTGCAGAAATGGACACAGTCTCTAAATTCAGTAATTTATCGGTAGCTATATTTGCATCTTTTATACTGAGAATAGGGGTGAAAGCGACATTGATTTGTCAAGCCCTTCATAGTCAATTTTTGTTATAAAGGAGTTTACGACCGTTCGTAAACAGTTGTCTTGTAAGCAAAGTTCTGATCACTCCTCCTCCTTGGAGGAGTGATCAGTTATTGTGGAGCTTAAGACAAATGTGTGGGTAGGGGAAATTGTTTTAAGGAACGTGTGGTCCAAACAATTTCCATCCCTGGTCGGTAGGGTGTGGGAAGGAAGATAGCCATGAAAGGCAAGGCAATTTAGGTATTCGTGGGAGCGCATGTCAGATGTGGTAGGTTTGATGTCCACATTCAGGTCACCTGTTATACCTACCGATTTAAATCTATGCAACGACGGAAGAATGTTGTTAAGAACTGTGAGAAAGTTGTTTATATTGTCTATTGACGGCGATCGATAAATACAGATTATCGCCAAATCAAAGTTAATTTTTATAATAAGTCCAGGTGCAGATCCGTGGAAATCTGGCTCTTCGCATGTAACAGACAGGTCCGATCTTGAATACACCACTACTCCATCACTTTGATTTATATGTTTGGTGGTCATGAACGCGGAGTAATTATTCAGAATCGGGATAGTGCTATTGCTAGAGCATGGCAACCAACATTCAGTTAAAACAACCAGATCGCAATCGAAGAAATTCGGAGCAGAAGTGTTTGCAACTTTAAAAAGTTACGGTTTATAGAGCGAATGTTTTGTGTCAGGATTTTAATAAAGTTATTAGGACACTTCACAATGGAGAGTGTTTCCTCAGGTGCGCATGTATAGATAGTTGATACAGCTAGTTCGTCAATGCAATCAATTAAATTGTTTATGTTAGTAGTCATTTTTCCGGTAAAGTAATGGTATTTTGAAGGTTACAAGAAAATAGGGTGGTACTTAATTTAGGAACGTGTGGGTAGTTTACGATTTGGGGTAGTAAATTTAGAAAGAAATATTTTATGATAATAAGTAAGGAATAATAGGGATGAACGCAAGCATATGTGGCAAGCATATTTTGATTTGAAATGGCCAGTACTGCAGAACGGCAATTTCATAGGTAAAGACCTAATATTATATTTAGTACCAGCGACGGGCCAAAAGTTGTAAGAATAGGAAATTAAGATGAAGCAATTAGTAGATATCATAATCTAGTTTTTAACCTACTTTCGTATACCTACTCGCATATTGTCTACGGTGTGGCACCAGTTATTTGAGGTTCGCATCCACTATTAACGATTATCATTGACAGATTAGTGTCATGTTATAAGACCAAAAGCCGTTTTCAGTTCTCACAATAGAGTATTGGACATCAATGTTATCATAGTGGATAGGAATTGAAACACCTTTCACCGAAAAGGCCTACACCTAAGTTATCATCTGCCTAGCCGGTCGGCTTCCAATCTAACCGGATGCAACTGAATACCAGTATTTTACATGGAGCGACTGCCTATCTGACCTCTACAACCCAGTTACTGGTCAATATGATACCCCTTGGTAAGACTGGTTGTTGGACTTTCGGGCTTCTGACGACCCGTAACGAAAGTCAAAGATCCATGAATGACAGCCGGGACCAACGGCTTGACGTGCTTTCCGGGGCACGGAGTGGTCTTGGTATGTAAAGATGGTCACACTTTCACAGACCAACCGCGGCAAGCGCAGCTTAACCTGATTGATCGACCCGTGCGGCTGTTATTACTTAGCTACAAGCCCCCACAACGCCTATACCTAAGTATTATGAATATTGATAAGGATTTTCATTACCTTTGCCAATAAACTGCCATTACATAAGGTGAATTCAAAAGTAATTGTAACACTCTTACCTAATTCGAAATCTACCGAGCAACATTGATGAAAATCCAATAAAACATTAATAAACATCACTTCACGAAACGTCCATGAATCTTAACATTTTGAAAACTAAATAAATAATTAAAAAAAAAAACTATTTTAAACCATAGTAAACTTTTTTATAAGCATTTTCGCGCGTTAATTTGAAAGTGGAACTCGCGACACGCACTGAGATTCTCGTCTCTTCGTCACACGCCGTTCTACTGACCATAAGAAGTTCAACCAGCCAGCATAATTTCGTGGCTTGGTACTGTTAGGCAATTTGATTAATAATTTGAATGTTACGTAAGTACTTTCATTTTAGTAGCGTAACTTGAGAAGTATTTTGGCCAATTATAAATCCAAATGTTTAACAGGCACGTTTAACTGTTACAAGCAATAGTAAACAGTGGCCTTAGTGCGAGTTTTTATACAAGATTAACTCGATCACATTTATGTTTACGTTAACTGCCGTCAATTTGTAGGGAATAATTGTGTCTCCCATTAGAGTCACTAGACTGCGCTTATTCAGTTTCAGTTCAATTTGGTTGCGTTATGGTAGCCCGCGAAATTAATTTTTTTTTTGGGTTTTTGCAATTTGCAGGTCCGGGTTTTTGTATCTTGAACAAAATATGATACGTGGCAATAAAACATATGTACCTACTTCCATAATTATAACCATAAAAATCATCAACACATCTCTCTAAGTTAGATTTCGCGCAGATTCGTCGAACGAACGAAATGTAACGATTGCACGAAATCTAACTTAACTACCATAGCGCATATAAAACTCGCACCAAGGCTTCTGATGGGTCTTCAAAACTACAAAACGTGCAGCTAGTAGTAGACTAATATGTACTGTTTATTTTCATAATGTGACTTATACATACACAGGGTGAAATTTTAATAGTTTTAATCCTCTTAAGGGGTCATTGTACTCATCATTATGAACAACTTTTACTATGGGACCAAACATGAAATCGCAAAAAAAAATCAGCTGTTCAGTACATTTATCTACATTTAACTCTTCAATATGTAGGGAGCAGCTGATTTTTTTTTTGCGATTTCAGGTTTGGTCCCATAGTAAAAGTTGTTCATAATGATGAGTACAATGACCCCTTAAGAGGATTAAAACGATTAAAATTTCACCCTGTATAAGTCGGAAACGTCAGGATTTACTCGGTTAGATTTAGACAGACATGTGGGCAGAAGATGGGTTTCGTGCAATGAAAACACATTGGGTGCGATACACGGTGTTTAAAATCACAATCTAACACAATCACTAAGCACAACGAATCGAATACAGTTCCGTGGCGTAGTAACCCCGATGTTGCCCCGATGCGATCCGACATTAGACTGTCTTCCTTGCCATGAGGTTAAAACATCACGACTCTGTAGAAGCGCGCTGTAGGTGTGGGTACCCCACGTGATGTCGCCTGTGGCGCGCTTGCGATTCGTTACGCGTCCGTACTATTGACCGGATCCGACATATATTTTTTTAATTTTCACGAATTTTCCCACAAATTTTCCTCTAGATATATCTAAGTGGTCGCAACTACCTACTTTATCTTCTCATAATCTGTCAATTATTATTTTTTATTTTTTGTAGGTTTATAACATCGATCACTAATAAAAACTTTTTTATTAGTGATCGATGGTTTATAATTTCACGACATTATTACAAAAAAAAAGAAAAAAACATGTCCAAAATGACTGACATGGAAAAAAAGACGCATCTCTGGTAACTAAGACCCCAAGGGTTTAGATATATAGGGACGAAACTTAGCGAAAACTTACACATCGATGTGTCCAAATCACTCCTAATGCATTGATTAGCCGAAAAGCGGCAGTCGCGTAACAAAAGAAGCAACTCTGTAACTAAGACCCCAAGGGTTAAGATGTATAGGGACGAAACTTAGCGAAAACTTACACTTCGATGTGTCCAAATCACGCCAAATGCAATGATTAGCCGAAAAGCGCCAGTCGCGTACCAAAGGAAGCATCTCTGCTAACCATAGTTATAACTGTTTTTTATATTTCTATGCTGCTAACTAAAACCCTTGTGATTTTAGTTAGCCAAATCACGCCAAATGCAATGATTAGTCGAAACGCGACAGATAATCCCCGATTGCGTATCAAAATTCAAAAGTAGCATGTCTGTTAATTAAGACCTTATGGGATAAGATTATGGACGAAACTTTGCGAAAACTTACACTTCGATGTGTCAAAATCACGCCAAATGTATTGATTAGCTTTAAATAAAGTAGTAAAGAAAGTAAACTTACCAATATTCCTATGTAGGTAAAATGTTACACAACAAACCGCCCAAAATAAATCACGGTGTTATTGTATGAATGTGTCTATTTATGTACGAGTATCCCAGACATTATCAGAGAGTGCGGGGTCACAGAGATAATAATATTTTTTGGAACGAAGTTCTTTAACGTGGCTTGCGGTGAGAGCAAACTGGTAGAAATCGTCACGTAACGAAAAAGCGTTACGTCCCTCTCCATGCGGCTGTCTCTGTGTGTGAGAGAAAATTTGAATTGGTCAAAATAAAATTCCAAGATGGCTGCTGCGAAAATTTTAAATTTTTTCGTTATGGGTGTCGTTTTCATTGATTTCGAGAGTAATAGAGCTAATAGTGACGTTAAAATGCAAATCCAAGACGGCGGCTGCGAAAATTAAATGTTTTTTCATAACGGGTACCTAAGTATCGTTTACATGGTTTTTGAGGGTGCTAAAGCCGATAGTGAAATCAAAATGAAAATAGAAGATGGCAGCTGCAA
Organism: Cosmia pyralina; assembly: GCA_946251885.1. Lineage (NCBI taxonomy): Eukaryota > Metazoa > Arthropoda > Insecta > Lepidoptera > Noctuidae > Cosmia > Cosmia pyralina. The sequence goes on from OX276343.1 coordinate 26,167,580, forward strand.
AAATTTTCAAAGTTTTCGTCATTGTCGTTTTCATAGTTTTCGTGGGTGCTAAAGTCGATAGTGAGGTAAAAATCCAAGAAAAATTAAAAAATCGTATTACATTTAGGTATCATCTAGAGTTCCCGAAAACGGACATTAGGTTGTACGACTTTAAATTATTTTTTTTTGAAAAGAAAACTCCATTAGGCGCGTTTAGTGATTTTTGGTAGGGGGAAATCTTACGGGTTCGCGTCACCGCGTCACCGCGACACCTCGACATCTGCGTTTGTTTTTATATTTATAGTAGGTACCTACCTACTTAGTTTGATTTTGAATTGCGCTAAAATAAGCCAGAAAAATACTAAAAAGCGCCTTTCACCGAGTTTATAGCACGACGTTGGTAGCTTGTAACATGCACTCGCCTTAAAAATAAACCATGTTTTAACAGTGTGAAACTAAGCTATTCAAAATTAACAGGCGTTTTGAAAATATTAGGTCTTTACATGAAGTTGCTGTTTTACATAGAAAAAAAAAGCGGCCAAGTGCGTGTCGGACCACGCGCAGTAATAGGGTTCCGTAGTTGCACAATAATGCGGACTAAGAAGAGGGCTTTTTGTTTTTCATGAATATTTGATTAATACTCGTAAATTTGAAAAGTCTACTTAGCTGTGATAGTTTTCCTTTTAACTTCGTTATATATACTACTACCGTGAATTTTTTCACCCATCCAACACTAACCGTTTAGCTGGCAGGGGGGGGGGGGGCACTTGATTTTAACAAAAATTAGCACTTATTTCAGAAACGGATCCCTAAATCGAAAAATTGTTTCATTTGTTGTTTTGTGTTTTGTTTGTGTTTGTTTTTTTTGTTTGTTTCTATGGGGTAGACGAGAAAAATAAAACATTCCCACTTTACGTGTCTTTACCTTCTCTACACTGCTGATCTCCCTGTGTCCAAAGGAATAGTGTTAGGCACATTTGCTGATGACACTGCTACATTAGCTGTGCATGAAGATACGGTCCAGGCGTCTAAGATACTACAAACGAGCTTAGATGAACTTTCAAACTAGCTGAAAGAATGGCGAATAAAGGCAAATGAAACTAAATCCATACACGTGACTTTCACGACCAGAAGAGATACATGCCCTCCAGTACGACTAAATGATGTTGAAATTCCACAAGCAGAAGAAGCTAAAAACCTCGGAATGTACCTATACCGTAGACTGACCTGGAGAAAACATTTAATCACGAAGCGTAAAGCACTAAGCCTGCAAATAAGGAAACACTACTGGCTACTGTCAAGAAAGTCCAGACTCTCACTGGACAATAAACTTCAGATTTACAAATGCATTAGAAAGCCTAGTAGGACATACGGTATACAGGTGTGGGGAACTGCAGCTGATTCAAACATAAACATACTAGAAAGGTTCCAAAAAATGCTAAGGATTATAACCAATGCACCATGGTATATGACTAACGATAGCTTACATCAGTGCCTATAAGAATAGGATTACAACCCATTCTAATAAACTAGCATCAAACCTAAAGAAAACGAAGACATTCAGGAGATTTAAAAGATTAGCCCCACAAGACTTGATATGAAGACTGACAAACTATACATATACAGATTGATGTGGATGAGCCAGTGGGCGCATACCAGGAATGCCTAATACTAACAATAACACAAAATGTTGCCGAATGTCAATAAATGGACAGATTGCATCAGAAAAAGGAAAAAAAAAAAGTGTACAGAAGGTACCCTAAAAGAAATTTTTTTTCATGATTTTATTTTACCACTTTGTCGGTGTGACGAATATGTATATCCATGCCAAATTATAGCTTTCTAGTACTAAGAGTCTCCAAGCTAAGGTGCGGTGGACAAACGGACAGACGGACGAACATAGCGAAACTTTAAGCGTTCCTTTTTGACTAAAGAACCCTAAAAATCAAACAATTTTTTTTTTTTTTTTTTTTTTTTAAACACACAATTCATAATCATAATCATAATCATAATCATAAATTTTATTTGTGGAACATAGGTATACAATAGGTGATACATAAAAAGAAAATAGTACGCTATGTTTTGTCTTAAGACATACAAATATGGTAACATGCAAAAATAAATACGGTAAACAGAATGTCAATAATAAGTCAGAATTATGCCAAATAGAATGTCAATATTAAAAACTAAACATTTATTATAAATCTTTATCGTTTAAAAACTCATCTATTGTATAGTAACATTTGTCAATAAGAAGTTTCTGAAGTACATTTCTAAATTTTGTCAATGGCATAATTCTTATAGAATTAGGAATGTTATTATATATTCTAGGCGCAATTCCGAAAAAGCTTTTGTACATCAAAGCAGTCTTACACCTTACGTTACATAATTTATTTTTGTACTGAGTACGTAATTCAGTTTTCTTCACTGCAGATAGTGTAATAAATAAATGAGGGTTTCTTTTTACAAAAAGTGCCGTTTCTAATATATATAGTGCCGGAAGTGTTAACAGATTTAAGGACTTGAAGTAAGGTCTACAACTGTCTGTGGTTTGCAGACCACACATAGACCTAATGCAACGCTTTTGTATTCTGAATACGGTCTCTCTATCAGTTGACTGTCCCCAAAAAATAACACCATACCGTAGAATAGAACCTACCAAACCGTGATATGCTGTCAATAATGTTTCAATATTAACTTTTTTTGATAATTGGAACAGGGCGTATGCGGATTTACTCATGCGCTTACATATATCCTCTACGTGGAGTTTCCATGTGAGTCTATTGTCGACAGTTATACCCAGAAACTTGCAACTAGTGATCTCTTCTATCAAACAGTCTTTATAAGTAACGGTGATCGTTGGGTTTGCGCGACGTTGATGGAAATGCATTATTTTAGTTTTACTTAGGTTTATTTTTAAGTTATTCTTATCCATCCACTTTATAATTTCACCTAAAGAGTCATTGATTTCATTTTGGTAGTCATTAGGATTAGTACACTCAATAATTGCTGTGCTATCATCAGCAAAGAGAACCATTTTGTGTTTTATCGCTTTTGTGAGGTCGTTAATGTATATTAAAAACAATAACGATCCCACTACACTGCCCTGAGGCACACCATATTTCACATGTCTAAATTCAGATGTGTATACAGATTCTGTCTTACTGATTGGGCATATTCTAGAGATTTCTGTACACTGCAATCTGTCACTCAGGTATGATTCTAAGAGTTTGAGTATATTTCCTCTTACACCATAGCTGTGCAGTTTTCGAAGTAGAATGTTATGATCTACAAAATCGAAAGCTCTTGTCATATCAGTGTAAATAGCACATATCGGATTTCTTTTATCTATGGAAGTCATAATATTAGATATTAAGTCAAAAAATGCCATGTTGACTGACGTGTTCTTTCGGAACCCTTTTTGTTCAGTGCAGAAAAGTTTATTTTTTTCAAAGTAATTATACAGAGTATTATATATTACTTTCTCTATTATTTTTGAAAATATCGGAATTTTGGCAATAGGTCTGTAATTATTTACATCTGTTTTCTCATTCCGCTTGAAAAGGGGTTTTATTACAGCTTTTTTTAGGTCATTCGGAAATGTTCCGTCGGTAATGCAGTTATTAATAATGTGCGCTAGTGGCGGTGCAATTATTTCCTTGACATATTTAATAACTTTTGTCGATACACCGTCGTAGCCAACAGTGTTAGTATTTTTTAAGTCATTAATTATTTTTACTATGTCAATGTATGTAACGGGTTGCATAAATAATGAATGGGATGTCAAATTTTCAAAATTATTATTATTGGTAGTATTCGAATGAATATTATTTTCAATTGAGTCAATAAAGTAATTATTAAATTCATTTGCTATGTCAATAGGATTCGTAAAAGTCAAATTATCTCTTTTTAATAATAATACTGATTCTTGGGGAAAGTTAAATTTTGTTTTGTTAATTATTTGCCACGCAGCTTTCGATTTGTTTTGGGAGGTCTTTACGAAATGATTATTTTGGGCTTTCTGCGTTAGCCTTATTATTTTTCTATATAGTGCAGAGTATTTTTTAAAAGCCAGTTTATTTTTTGCATTAGGATTATGCCTGTACTCCCAAAGTAGACATCTTTGTTTCCTACTGCACGTTTTTATTCCATTAGAGATCCATTTAGTCGATTTGCTAGTTTTAATAGTTATCATTTTTATTGGAAAGCATAATCTCTATAGTAATAAAAAATCATCCATAAATTTTCGAAAAGAGTCATTTGCATCCTTGGTTTCATAGACTTGCAAAAATGAAAAGTTTTTCAAGTGAGATTTAAATTTAATTAAGTTTTCTTCCGAGAGGTCTTGCTTTTTTACTTTCCAAAATTTAAGTTTACATGTTTTGTTAATGGGGACTTTTAATATTTGAGAAGTATGGTCAGAAAGAATTAAATCTATTATTTCAGCTCTGCAGCCTGCACGATAATTATGAGCAAAGTTATCGATGCACGTATTGCTACTCAATCTGGTAGGGGTATTCAAAGCTAATTTTAAATTATATTGTTGGAGAAAATATTTAAGATCTAATGTCATTTTATTACTTTTAAGGACGTCAATGTTAAAATCTCCACATATTACGATGTTTCTGTTTGATTGAGAGCTAATTATTTTTAATATATTCTCTAACCTCTCGTAGAATATTGCATATTTGTTTTTCGGTATTCTGTACAAGCAAACAATAATTATGCGGTGTGAAACGAGTTCTACGGCACAACATTCGAAAATGTTTGGCACAGATTGTTTTGCCACGTCTGGTATTTCCCTATACTGTAAGCTCTTTCTTACAAGAATGCATGTGCCTCCTCGTTTGGCATTTCTTGAGAAGCACGCTGCTAGACAGAAATTGGGTATTTGCAAGAAATCTTCATATCCCCTTTCCATAAAATGTTCTGATATACAGATTACATCTATAGGGTTTCCTGCATTATAAAGTTCTTCCAATTTAACCATAAAAATATCTAATTTGTTTAGTAGCCCCGCTATGTTTTGATGAAGAATATTTAAAAAGTTAAAGAAAAAACTGAGAATTATTCTGAACTGGTGCGTCTATCCAAGTTTGCTGTTTCTTTTGGAAACTGTCAACCTTTAATTGAACATCACTTAGTACACTTAAGCTCTGAATGAGGTCTTGTAAGTCAGATAAAATAATTTTTAGACCTTTGTTATTCAAAGTACCGAAACGTTCATTGTATGTATCGTAACTGTATGGCAAGTTGAGGTTCGAATCTAAGATAAGTGCATAGTTACAATTCTCGACATCCAAACATAATAAATTGTTAAATATTTCTATTCTGCTATTAAACATAATATTTGAGTTGTTCATGTATTTAAATGTTGGCAAACAGATTATAAAATTGGTATGACACAAAGGTAGTAATTTTTCACGGATAAATTGGATAAGATACCCATAGTTACGTGTCTTCCGGAAGTCTTCCTCTCCTACATAAAGTATACAGTAATCAGATTTAGTAAAATCACGTATTTTAGTATTAATATTGTTAAAAATATATTCTATTCCACATTTTGGGTAACGGTAATGACATATTTCAAAACTACTTATTAATGTCTCTTCCATTAAACTGTATAGCCTGTTGGAAGTTTCACTGCTGACGAGACATACTTTGTGCTTCTTGTTTGATGCTGCAACCGGTGATGAGGAGTCTGCAGTTATAGTGCGACCATGATTTTGAGAGACGCGTGATAAGTTTGCATTACTTCTGATTTCGCTTCCTTTTTGTATATTTCCATCGTTATGAATGATTTCGTTATTTGTAGTTTTTGCATTCTCAGTGTTCTTTCTCGTATTTCTCTTTGGTGTTAAGGTTTTGTGTTTGATTGGACTGCTTGTGATTGTTTTAAACATCATATTTTTCTTCATTAAATCCTCGTTATTTTTTTCAATTTATTATTTTCTAAAGACAATAGCTCGATTTCGTTATTAGCGCTATTAAGTTGCGATGTTAGTTGTTCAATTTTATCCTTCAATATCTTTATTTGTTGATCACTTTCGTCGCTTTCTGTCATCTCTGGCATACTGTTTGTCGTACAGTTTAATGTTTGTGAAGTTATATCAATATCGCTTGGTTCTGAATGCTCTGATCGTGTGTGTCTTCGACGAAAAGTAATGTTCTCTATGAAGTTCATAGTAATATGCTCTTAATAATCACTTAAAAAAACCCAAAAACAGTTTCCGTCGGTGAGGCTCGAACTCGGGTCACCGAAATGTGAATCTGTCACTTATACCACACGGCCAATTGAACAAGTGATTGCCTTATTGAAATTAACAGCGATATTGCGATTAGTTTGTTGCTAGTTAGTTATTTGCATAATAGATGTCAGTGAGTTTAATTGTTTATACAATATTTTAAATCTGTCACTACTCATTCAAGTGGCAACATTAGTAATGACTTAGTTCACATAGTTACATGTAGATGGTGTTATAATCGGTTCGTTGTTAGCACGACGTTCAAATAAAAAACGAATTCTTTCTTTGGGAATTCACTCTTTTCTTGTTTTATGATATTTTAACACAAAAAAAACTGAAGTTTATGTATACACTCGTTATATGGCGACACTCAGTTTACTTTATTACTGGCACTTGCACTTTGTTTTTATTGTTTAGTTCACTTTATGGTGGAGATTAACATTAAGTTTTTGTTTTGTTATTTGGTATCAGAAACTTATAATAACATTTTTACTGCTCCTTTATGTGTCCATGTTCACTCTTCTACACTATTCATAGTTCAGATGTTCATTATACTATTTTTTTATTAATTTTAAAACGTGAGCTTGTATTCTCGTGTCAACTGACAGCTGTCCTAGCAACTAGTCTTTTGCTGACTGTACATTGTACTTATGCATCAGACGAGTTGGGAATGACTCGAATAGAGCATGAAACGAGTTAAGAAAACTGACCAGATACACAAGGTGACGTATTAGTGAATGTGACCTAATAGGGATAGCGACGAAATAGCTAATGTGACGAATGGTCATCAGATGCCTTCACACAATATAAAACAATTAAAATATACATTAACAGGGCATGGGGTGGCCAATTTTTTTGCACTCAAGTGTAGTTTCAGACTTGCCTTATTTTGGTTGCTGGTCATACAGTGTGACTAGCAACCTATAGTAAGTAAGTATGGCATACTTCTAGCTGTATGTATGGTATCGGTTTAATAATTGCCTGAAATAAATTATATTTAATTTAATTTAATAGTAATCTTTGCATACATCATACTTTGCTTTTACTATAGGTAGTGAATGCCGTACTGTGTAGTGTAGAGGTTTGATGCTTTGATCGAGCCTCGACAATATTATACTGGCTGTCATTCAATCATTCAAATAGGGAATGTTTTCTATAAAGAAAATGATCCTCGTTTTCTTTATGGGATGACAGATAGATTCTGATAGGGCTCCACGTAGAACCATTTTTAGTTAAGGAGTATGAATTATAATTTATCTGAAGCTTAAAATACAGAGAGCATCAGCCCCGTTTAACTAGAGTCCCTCTCGTTTTATTATTAATTTAGTAAATCTCCTACTGTGAGGTTCGAACCCTCACAGTACCTAACTATATTTTTATAGGGTACATAAACATAACGCGTCAAAATCACAATAAAATACATTCACGGAACCTAGTAAGTAAAAACTATGGAGTGATTGTCAGTGATAGTTTGAAAGCACACAGATACACTGCGCTCCGATAGTTACGTAAACTAGTAGCGCATCGAAATTGATAGGGGCTCTTAAGTGTCACTTAGGGTTGGTGAAAACGGGCATGAGTCTAGGAATATGTTACCTAGATAGTTAGGTGGTACCATTAATTTGATGATATTGATATTGAGCGGGAACGTAGGGCGTTGGCAATGTGTTGTAACATGATTGCTCGTAGGTTTGCTAGGTGTACAAAGGAAGTTAAGGTTACTTTATTCAAATAGTAACGTACTGCCAGACTTTTTACACCTGCAGCCTGTGGGCGAAATTTACACGTAGATCGCTTGACGCCCTACATGTTCAATATAATAATGGTTTTAGGATGCTGCTGGGCTGCCTCGCTTCTGTAGCGCGTCAGGAATGTTTGCAGAGGCTAGAACTGATTGTTTTAAAACAATTGTACGCAAGCGTATAGCCTCCCTGATGCTGCGGGTGCGGGACAGTGCCAGCAGTATCTTAAACACCATTATAGATAGGGTTGATTGCCCTCTTGTGCGGTACTGGAACAGTGTGCACACGGGTTCCAGGCCAGCAGTTTATAATTTTAGATAAGTTTTACTAACATAGTTTTAAGTAATTACTAACAATTTATGGATTTGTAATATATCTGAAATAAATGCTTAATAATAATCATAATTAAAGAGGGGTTCGTGGCTAAGTAATCACAGCCGCACGGGTAGATCGAAGGTTAAGCTACGCTTGCTGCGGTTGGTTAGTGGATGGGTGACCATGCACTACATGTATATCAAGACCGAAGGTCTATGTCTAACCTACGTCTTCCGGTACGCGGTCGCCACTTCAGACCTTTCGGCCCCATCGGCCATCTGTTCTACTGCGTGCCATATACTGCCACTGCCAGTTAAGTTTGGCAATTCTTCGGGAAATGTCGGTTAGGTACCTTGGTTCTTCTACGGATCTCTTTATTTCTGATTCGATCACATAGGAAATCTCCAAGCATAGCCCTCTCATTGCCCTTTGTGTGACTTTAGCCTTCTAATGAGGCCTAATTGTGAGCGACCACGTTTCAGTGCCATAGGTCATCACAACACGCACTGGTCAAAGACTTTCGTCGTATCGTGTATCGGGTATCGTGTTACCCAGTAACATTGTGGAGGTCAGATACGCAGTAACTCCTTGTAAAATAGGTCCAGCTGCATTTGCTGCTACCGGTTAGACTGGAAGCTGGAAGCTGACCCTAACATAGTTGGCTTGGCAGATGAAGAAAAACAGCATGTTATATTATTTTCCAGAGTTATTATGGGCCTTATAAAGGCATGAGGAACAGGGTGTAAAGTTCACTCATCCTTCATAGAAAAAAGAGGATCCTCCAACCAGACGGGTGTTGTGTCTGGTGGGCAACTGCCCAACGATTGATGACGGGACGTTGTATATGCGCTAGTCGCGCGGTAAACTCTGATTGCGCGATGCAGAATTTTGCGTGACATCAGTGTGATGCGTAGCTCGTGTGTGGCGATGTAGATGCCGCCACAGCCTGTTAACACAGGCTGTCAAAAATACATATTATTAGGCTCATGCCGCTGATAGACTTGACTTGTAATAGGCATTCTAGCGAATGTTCAAATGGAGCGTTTTAGCGAGCATTCTAGCGAGCGTTCAAGCGAGCATTCTAGCGAAACGACAGTAAATTTGCTTCGAGCTTTTTGCCGAGCCGAGCAATTTTCAAGTCAAGTCTGACATTTTCGTGAAGCATACATTTTTAACGAGCATTTACTAAAGCGTTGGCTAGAATGATCGTGAAAATATTCGTAGCGATGTTTGGCTCTATACTTGGCTTTGTTCGTTGTTCAGTTCGACAAAATATAAACGGCGAATGCTTGACGTTCTGTTACAAGTGAATGCTCAAGTCTATCAGCGTCTTTAGGATTGAAACTAAAATACACGCTAAAAACTCCAAAAAATCGAAAAGGGCCTTGATATAGATTTAAATCGCAGTACTAAAAGTAGTCTGTGAACAAGATTCGTACCTGCTATGTAATATTACATGGTGTTCACTTACAGTGGTTCACCTTGCACTCGATAGGCTGGGCCGGGTCTAAATGCGCGTTATGTAAGCGAAGCTGATTATCTAATAGGTTGGGGAAAAAGTTTCTTCGCATTTTTTAAGAAAATTCAATAAAAATTTTAATATACATTATTTACATTTATCTAAAGTAGTAGGTACCATTTTGTTCGATAACTTTTTGCCATCTTGTAGGTAGGGACATGATCCCATTGCTATAGAAATTTTGGGACTTCTGATCAAAATACCGCGATAAGTGGTTTTGGCAGTCCTCTCGTGATGTTAACTTGACATTGCCTAAATAATTCTGAAGAGACCGAAACAGGTGGAAATCTGAAGGTGCAAGGTCAGGACTATACGGCGGATGCATTAACACCTCCCAGCCAAACTCTCTTAATTTTTGCTGAGTGGCTAAAGATGTGTGAGGTCTAGCATTATCATGATGAAAAACCACACCCCTTTTGTTGATTAAATCCGGCCGCTTTCTCTCAACTTCTTGCTTTAATCTCATCAGTTGTTCGCAGTAGAGTTCAGAATCGATGGTCCTGCCTGGTGGTAACAGCTCATAATGAATAATACCACCACACACACAGCACCACCTCACACTTTTTCAAAAATGGCATCCATTTTATCCGTAATAGGGCGACCAGAGCGACGTGCATCTATGACATCAAAATTTCCGGATTGAAAACGCTTAAACCAAATTTGTGCTACTCTCACAGACACTGCACTGGGTCCATAAATATCGCAAATTTTTTTCGCGGCTTGCGTTGCATTTTTACCTTTTTTGTAGTAAAATTCTAAAATGTATCGAATTTCTTCATTAGATTCATCTTGACAGTACGAAAAATAAATGAAAATCACACATTTTTCTAATTTGAATTTGGAATTATGTTCTTTAAAATTTAAACATTCAATGATACCAAAACCAGCCATCTGGCTGGTTTTGGTATCATTAATTGGCAAATAGTATAGCCAAAGAGATTTTATTTTAAGTTCATACATACTATAATGCGAAAAGACTTTTTCCCCAACCTAATATTACGTCGATGGAGACTTTGTAACTATATAGGTAAGTACATAATATGTAAAGAAATAAAGTGACTCATATTTTCTAATTTTCGGTTGATAAATATTATGATTGCCTTCTAATATTTTTAAGTGTAGCTGGACTTTTGTAAAGCCTAGAATGGGAAAGGTCGGGCAAAGTTAATTGTACCTAGATGGCGTGATCATAGCTAGGTCCGTATGGCCATTAATAAAGTTGACATTTCGTTCATTCATGAGTTTGGTTGTATTTCACTATTTCTTTATTTTCAGCTATTTCAAGATTTTTAATCAAGTATTTGACAGTCAGTTGATCAGTTTTATTTATAACATACTCTCCGTGTATAATATATAAAATGTAAAATATCACACTTGTTTTCGTAGACACATGCTTATTGTGTGCTAGTAGGTAGCATATGCTCGAAACTCGCATGCTTTTATCCTACTTCATAGCATGTGTATTCTAAGCTTTCAAGTTGCAGAGACAGTAAATTGAAAGCTTAGGGCCCTATCTTATCTTCCAGGGTCGCGGGCTGTTCGAAAGAGATATCGTGGTCCTGGCACAGACAACTGAAGGAACACGGGTGAGTTTTAGTCAGTAAAAGTCTGTCACGCCCTCGTGCTCCACCCAGAGCGGGAGAAGTCACTTGATGATTTCCCACAAAAAAAGGCCTTATCTCACCGGGATGCCATGCATGGCGTAGCCAGGACATGCTGCTACCAAAATAATAAGGATAGTTTGCTTCGCGACCAAGCGGACGACACATGAAGCATACTCAAACTCAAAGCATTTATTTCCAGTAAATCATTACAGGCACTTTTGATTGTCAAGGGGCCACTCAGTCAGAAAGATGAAGCCAGTTACCTATTCCAAAGCGTAGTAGGTTCCTATGGAGAAGAACGGGCAAGAAACTCCATGGACACACATTTAAATCAAAGTACTGTTACAAAACACACACACAACACACACACACACAGCGCACACACTCAGATACTCTCGCGCACAAACATACAAGTATACCCTCGCGCAAAATTAGAAATTAGAAATATATCATAAAACCTTGTGTGCTTTTTTATTACGGGAGGACACTGGCTCCTGCAACACAGTTTTAACTAGTGCAGGAGTCAGAGAATTCCATATCTAATGTAACATCTGTTTTATGACAATAAATAATTTTTAATTTTTTTTTTTTTTTTTTAAAACATTGGTTACATCATTCAAGTTGAAATTATACATGTGACAACGATGTAGAAAGACGTGCACGTTAAAATCGTCCAAAATAAACAAATTAAAATAAGCCGTGGCAGCTAAGAGATGACCAGTCCCTACTGACGACACCCGTTCACGAACATGACGTATGGATTAACGTATCCATCTTAGAGCTGAATATCTACATTTTGTTACCTATACGACCTGCCTTCCCTGCCATGGAGGGGTCTTACCAATCAATCTGCCTAGCCTTTTCCCAACTATGTTGGGGTCGGCTTCCAGTCTAACCGGATGCAGCTGAATACCAGTATTTTACATGGAGCGACTGCCTATCTGACCTCCACAACCCATTAACTGGGTAATACGATACCCCTTGGTAAGACTGATTGTCAGACTTTCGGGCTTCTGACGACCCGTACCGACTGTCAAAGATCCACGAATGATAGCCGGGACCAACGGCTTAACGTGCTTTCCGAGGCACGGAGGAGTCTCGGTATGTAAAGATGGTCACCCATCCACGGACCGACCCCGGCAAGCGTAGCTTAACCTGATGGATCGACCCGTGCGGCTGTTATTACTTAGCCACGAGCTCCTCCTCATGGAGCTCATGGAGGGGCCTTACCACAGAATAATAATGATGCAGTAGTTTATCTTCATAGAAAACGGCCAAAACGACGCGCTTCGCTCAGATACCAGACGCAACAGTTCGAGCGCGCGGCAGTTACGCATGGACGGACACGTATTTATCTACCGAGCCGCCGTAGGTAACTAATTCAAGGTCACTGCCCAGATAAACTACTGCAGCTTTATTATTCTGTGGTCTTAAGAACTTATTTACACATTTTTACATCTAAGTATCCATATCCTACCTTCTACCACAATATACCCCGGCCGGACTGTGCTTCTACAGCCGGCCTTCGAGAGAATACGTTCATGATTGCAAATATATGTTTTGCAAATTTGATCCTTATTACTACTAGAAATTGTCCAACTGACAGGTGTCTGGAACTCATTCTTTCGACGGTCGGACTGTTAGCCGACGTTCGCACGGACGTAAAAATATCGCGGCGATTTTTTTTCGCGCACTGGATTTTCAACACTCTGCTTAGCGCCGAGAGTTGAAAATCCAACAGTGTGTTTTTTCGACGCGCTGGGATGCACTCTGTTGTTGTTAGATTGGATACTCAATGCTCGGCTTAACACCGAGAGTTGAAAATCCAGTGCGCGATAAAATCCCGCTGCAATATTTTTACGTCCGTGCGAACGTCGGCTAACAAATTATTGAGCATGATATTTACAGAAATGATATGACATTCCTACATTCTTCATAAGGTCACACATGGTGTTACCAACACGTTACGCACACACTACGTTTGCAATAAACTATTGATCAAAACACTTCGAACGATGTTGATACTCGTGGCGCCACACGTGCTCACGCGCCTGCGCTTTCATAACAAACCGAAGAAATGGCTTCATAAAAAATGTTTACTAACCTTGTAATTTACCTTTGCTCTGTTTGTTTGGGTATGTTTTTACGGCATAATTAATGGACCGTTTTTGACTAAAGGCAGATAAGTGAGTTGGGTAATAAGGTGAACCGACGACCTGGTGAAGATTGCGGAAACCCGATACATGCAGGACCAATCGTTGTGAAAATCGTTAGGGGAAGGACACTTTTTCGCTTAAAATATGATGTACGTAAAGTGTCTTTGGCAAGGTCCTTCCTTTTCTTCCTTAAAATTGAAAACATTTCTCCCATAGCGCAAAAATCGGAGCCTACCTCATGATTTGTGAAGTAAGCTATTTAATGCCTTATGGCGCTAACTCGACTCGAAATGATGCAAACACATCTCACGTGTGAGTTTGGTAACGCAGATCACCATCTTTATCTCACGTCATGTGCTGGATAGTCAGCATCTCACCATCACGTGTCGGTGTGAGTTTGTTAAGGCAGGTCGTAGATCATCGCCTGCGCTTGCACTCACCAACTCGTGAAAGTATGTGGGTAGTTTGTCCATATTGTGCAACTGGAGAGTGTTGGCGTAAAATTTTATTTTATTAACTCGTTGCTTAAGACGCCATTTCAAAATGTGAAAATTGAATTGCTATCTAAATAAGTTTCCATCTATTCACTGTTTGTGAGCTAATCACGTGATTTTAAGTTAGGTTGTTTCTGGTTATTCATCCGTAGAAGAAATTAAAATTATCTAATAAGTCATCTTTCTTTTTGAAGTCGCTAACTTAGGATTTTTTTAACAACCTGCCTTCAATGCATGTACTCTAGCTTTGATCTTATTGTTCGCTACATTTCACGGAGGATGAATAACACTGATCGACGTGGGAGGCCTATAATTTAACACTACAATCTGTGACAAGCCATGTGTGTTAGCCAAAATTATATTAATTTGTATATTATGCTAAGCGCCACTTCACAGCAGCGCCACTATAGTTGTGTACAAATTAATACACTTCTGGACACATCTATTGGCCCACCTTAGAGTTTAGGTTTCGATGGCCCCTACCGAAATATGATTGCTAGATTGAACAAAAACTGTTGATGCAGTTTTAAACCTGATACATTTTACCATCTTTTTCGATCGTATTGTTTTAAATTTGAATTCAGAATACCATACGACATGGAGCTACGCCTAACAAGTCGGATATGCGCCTTGTTAAAGGCAATTGATTTTTGAATAAAAAACATGTTTTATCAAATAAAGGTTTAATTTAATAACGCGTGTTGCCTCCATGGGCATCTACCACAGCTCTCATACGATTAGGCATAGAGTTTATCAACCGCTCTATGAAATTTTGAGGGATCATCTCCCATTCCTCTTCTATGGCAGTTTTCAACTCCTGCATCGTCTGGGCAACTGGCTGACGAGCCCTAACACGTCTTTTTAGCTCGTCCCACATGTGCTCAATGGAGTTCATGTCTGGGCTTCTGGCTGGCCAGTCCATAACTGTGATGTTCACATCCCGAAGATATTCCCTGACGATGCCGGCCGCATGGGCTCTTGCATTATCATGCATAAAAAGGAAATTTGGGCCCACATAGTCCGCGTATGGTATCACGTGAGGTTCTAAGCACTCACGAATGTACCTTTCAGCATTTAATGTTGGCAGCCGTGGTCCTGTAACAACCTCAAGTTCAGTTTTGCCGCTCGCGGATATACCGCCCCAGACAGTCCATGAGCCACCGCCATAAGCAACCCTCTCTTCAAAGCAGCATTGTGCGAAACGCTCTCCCTTACGTCGGTAGACCTTCTTCCTTCCATCATTGCCATGTAACACAATTTTAGACTCATCAGAAAAGAGTACACGGCTCCAATCTTGCTGTGTCCAATTTAAATGACTGCGTGCGAAATGAAGGCGCGCTTTTCGGTGGGCTCGCGTTAGTTTGGGGCCATTTGCTGGCTTGTGTGGTACCATATCGCGTTCTTTTAACCTTCTCCGAACAGTTCGAGCGCTCACAGATACTCCGTGGAAGTCGCGAAGTTGGTTTTGTATCTCAATGGAGGTAAGGTGACGATTTATCAAGCTGGTCGTCACGATGAATCGATCCTGCCTTTCAGTTGTGACCCGAGATCGTGGCCTTCCTTGGCGACGAACAAAGCCGCCAGTCTCTAAGTACCTCCGATAAACATTTCGGACCGCAGATCGACTTAAATTAAGTTGAGTACTCACGTTTCTTTGGCTGTGTCCGGCCTGAATAAGTGTCACAGCTTGGGCGGCGACTTCAGGTGAAGTATCCATAGATTATTGATAGAACCTCACCTTAATGTTAAGAATAAGTAATGTTCGTTGCAAAACCAAAGATATCAATCACTTTTTCAAGAATTAAATCCAAGTAAACCAATAAAACCAAGTTTTCTTAGTATTCGATTGTTTGATATCAACAAACAGGCTCCAAATTGTCTTTTGTTTCTTTAAATTCTGTGTTCGAAATTCAAAAAAAGACTATTGAATGAAATTGTGAATGTGCCAGGTTCAAAACTGCATAAAAACTTTTTGCTCTACCTAATATAAAATTTTAGCTAGGACCAAACGAAACTGAAAATACAAGGTGGGCCAAAAGATGTGTCCAGAAGTGTATAAGTCGACCTTGGTCTAGAAAGTCGTGTGTTTCGCCGCTGAGTCTAAAGGTGAATGCTCACTGTATCACAGATAGGTACTAAAATTATGGAAATTTAAAATTGTGTGAGAAAAACATGCTACTTAGTAAGTTACAAGATACAAGCGACGCTTAGTTTGTGGCTCACCGAACATATCTCATTGAACTGTTACTTATTAACGAATAAACATTATTATTACTTAATATCATCACTACATTACGGTTCTAGCAAGACTGCATGCCTGACATACAATCATGACTTTTCATGTTTGCCTTTCATCATCTAGCTAGGTTAGCTGACAATTGGAATTGATCGGGGACCCCCCGGTACGCTAAATTGCATATGTCAGTTTTTACGTGATTGATCCACATTGATGCGCAAATTGATCATCTACCAAATGGAATTGAAGCGATTGACAATATCACAACATTAGAAATTGATCGTTTCGAGGTCCCCTTATCAGATGGCAAGCAAGCCAGCGTTATTACCGCTGCCTATGAACATCAGCAAAACCAGAGGCATCGCAAATGCGTTGCCAATTGCCATCCCAGAGTTAAAATAATACAAGTTCTATCCATTGTGAACAACCCTTAACTCCATACCTACAAGCTCTTAGGTAGTTTTGTGCACATTCTCTGCGAAGGTCGCTTAAGCGTCTCAATGACCCCTGCAAGTTGCTCTTGCAGCTGGATTTGAGCGAATTTGGCGCAATACTTGCACAAGCACTTTAGACCAAATGCTTGCAATGTTTACGTGTTTTATTATTTGTAATGTGAGAATGGCACGGGGTCATTTCTTTGAGAATTTTAACGTAGGTCTATCTGCACGCAGAAACGGAAGAAACGGAATACAAAATGACAGATTGCAGAAAGATTTCTACGACGCGATGTCAACAATGAAGAAAAGAAATCTCACGTTGTCTTCATTGAATATAGATAAGTAGGACTGGGTTGATGACTAGGTATCTTTCTATTTTAACAACAGTCCTGAGACTGAAAATTTTTTTTAGTCAATTTAAGTTTTATTAATATTTTATTTGTTGTTTATTTATGTTTTTTTTTTTAATTTTTCTAAATTTTTTCTAAATTTTTCTAGTTAAAGGTATTTTTTTTCTTCTCTATATATTTTGATTCTCTATTTGATTGTTTACACATTTAAAATTAAAACCTTTATTGAAAACGAAGCATTGTTTGGTCAAGTTGTGTACGGTTGTAATTGGACTTCAGGTTCACTCACTGTTTATTGTTAAGGCTCATTCTTTGTTTTTTATTAATCTGTTGTCTGTATCTGTACCTAATGAATAAAATAAAATAAAATAAAATAAATAAATAGATGTTTGGAAGATAATGGTTCAGGCGTAGAAGTTCACTAAAACCACAAAGTAGGTAGGTACCTATATTTACTTCGTGAATTAGGTCAATTTAGTCGATGAAGTATAGGTACTATTATATGTATATGAACAAAGTCGCAGGCGATAGCTGTAATCTACGAGATAATGAGGTCAATGAACTCGTCAAGCTGATAAATATTTATTGCCCACCACTAAATAAACTGTCCTTTACATGATAATACTGTTGCCTGCCAAATGTAGGCTTATTATGTTTGTTCAACACTCCTTTCTCACTTAATCGATGAAAAAAAAGGAGGACGTTCTCAAGTCGACACGAATACGAAACACATAACTTTTTACAGAGTAGTCCGATTTGAAAAAAAATTGTTTTATTCGAGAGGGTTTAAGTACCTCAAAGTTGGTCCCATAAGTAGTTTCTGAGTTAGCTCCAATAATACGTATTTTTTCCCCACTTTTTATGTGGATGATGTTCTAGTTTCTTTTGCAGGTAGTAAGTGGTATTAGAATTTGTGTGTACCACAACTAAAAGGTGAAAAATAAAAACTTTTTTACAAAAAAATACAATCGACTTCCAAAAACAACACACTACAAAGTGAAAAATAACTTTAATTTCGGAAGTCAGTGGCAAAAACGAAAATACCACCAACATAACCATAGACACTGACTTCCGAAATTAAAGTTATTTTTCTCTTTGTAGTGTGTTGTTTTTGGAAGTCGATTGTATTTTTTTGTTGAACTGTTTTTTTTCTCGTTCAAATTTATAATAGGGATATTATACATTTGAATGAGTTATGCGACCATAAATGTAGGGAAAAGCTGACTTTTTTTTTTTTTTTTTCGCGATTTTAGGTTTGATCCCGTAGTAAAAGGTGTTCATAATGATGAGTACAATCAATCAATCTGCCTAGCCTTTTCCCAACTATGTTGGGGTCGGCTTCCAGTCTAACCAGATGCAGCTGAATACCAGTATTTTACATAGAGCGACTGCTTATCTGACCTCCACAACCCATTAACAGGGTAATACGATACCCCTTGGTAAGACTGGTTGTCAGACTTTCTGGCTTCTGACGACTTTTAACAACTCTCAAAGATCCACGAATGACAGCCGGGACCAACGGCTTAACGTGCTTTCCGAGGGACGGAGGAGTCTCGGTATGTAGAGATGGTCATCCATCCACGGACCAACCCCGGCAAGCGTAGCTTAACCTGATAGATCGACCCGTGCGGCTGTTATTACTTAGCCACGAGCTCCTCATATGCTGGTATTATTATTGTATCATACTGTATTTTTTCTGTATTGTCATGTATAACCATTAGGTTATACATGACAATACAGAACACACACATACATACAACAACATACTAACAACATGAACAACTATGAACAACATACATGAACATACTATTATTTTGCTGCTTGTGTTCATTAGAACACAAGCAGCAAAATAATAGTGAATAAATAACGTCAATGTGGATGAGGCAACACTTGCAGCGACACATCTTATCAAAAAGCCGGTAGTTACTGCATAAAGCACGTGCGAGATCGTTGACATTTATGGTAGGGTTGGCAACACAGCCTTAGCTGCCACAGCTAATTTTAATTTAATTTTTCAATTGTTTTTATCCTTTTATTACTGACGCTTTTAACGTGCACGTCTTTCTACATTCTTCTCACATGTATACGTATATTTTCAACATGAATGATGTAACCAATATTTTGTAACAATATTTTGATTTAAAAGAGTGTCCGTGGAGTTTCTTTCCCATTCTTTTCCATAGGAACCTACCACGCTTTGGAATGAGCAACTAGCTTCATCTTTCTGACTGAGTGCTTTCTTATATCTATGGAGCGAACTCTTGACAATTCAAAAGTGTCTGTAATTGGTTTATTGGAAATAAATAAATAAATAAACATTTATTGCAGAATCACTTCCATATTTGTTAGTAACAATGTAAACTTATAAACTAGTGTTAGTAACATTTATTCTTAAGCTGGGTGAGGCACACCGATCCTGGGGAGTGTCTACTTCACTGCGTGGAGTTGTATCCACCGCCCCAAGATCGGAAAGTCCCACCTATCAGCCAACGTTCTAAGAATGGTGTAGGGGCTGCTGTGCACACGGCGTAGTAGAGAAGCTAAAGCTAGAGAAGAGAAATAAATGCTTTGAGTTTGAGTTTATGGAGTCGATGCATGGGATCAGCATCTCAACTCTTCACACATCTCTAAGGTATCAGCTTTCCTCTTAGTATTTCCCCTTTTTCTAGCAAAATCGTCTTTCATACAATTTGTCTGGTCTTCCCCGGCCATCCACGGTGTCATAACTAATACCTATTATAAATACGAAAGTGAGTTTGTTTGTTTGTTACGCTTTCATGCTAAAACGGTTGAAATTTGGCACGGTAGACCAAACCACCACACCACCACCACCATACCACCATACCATACCATACCACCATAGGATACTTTTTATCCCGGTAGTACGTTCCCGTGGGATAATTTACAACTTCCGCGCGGGCGAAGGCGCGGACAAAAGCTAGTAAAATACATTTTTATTTATGAGTCACAGATGACCAGTCCCTATACCTACTGACGGCGCCCGTTCACGAACATAACGCATGGATCAGCACCATTCAGCTCAACCATTTCAAAGGGAACTTAATGATCCAACACACACGCCACCACCAGCGAGACATTAGAGTGAGCATGACATACTCAGAACCGCCAGGGCACATTCAAGTCAGTGAAAGACGTACCCAGTAAACTGTAGCTTTATAGTGCATAGTGCTCACACATGTGTTATTCAATTGTTCAATACTAAGAGATTGAATGTACAATGCAAAAATAGTTTTTTACAATATTAATCTTAAGCTAATCAATTAGCTTAGGCGCCCTCGTGGAGCAGGACTAGCACCAAACATTTTTGTCAGTGATGTAATCCTAATCCCCCAACTTCTATTATGGCTGCCTTAACGAACGAAATTTAAATCTTGTATCAACGCACACAATGCGTTTTATACAAGATTTAAATTTCGTTTCGTTCAGTTGGATTATGTTGCGAGGTATTAAAGTGTATCATTTTGAACAGTAGGTGCCCCATGATGGATGAGTCTAGACACAGAACAGATAAAAGAGGTTTTATCCGTTTTGTGAGTTCTGCCAGTCTGAAACCTGGTTGAACAAATTGGTCCCTATTTCTAGCTCTACAAATTGTCTTTCACCACTTTTTCTGAAAAGTTTTTGATGTTTCCTTACGTACATAATGTTTTCATAGATATATTGACAAAGTACCGTCATGATGTTAATATCTTCGAGAATCGCGCCTGCGGAGGCCATAATTATATTGATATATTGGTTCTTTTCTGGAGAATAAAAATAGACATATCTGCAGCCCATCTCCATCCATAGTAATAAAAATACCGTAACACATGATAAGTACTATGAAAGTCAGTAAATTGACGGATTTTTCTCACAGCATATGCTGCTGAACTTAGCCGTCCTGCAAGAGATTTGCAGCCTTGATTCGAGCGTGATCCCCAGGAAAACAGATTTATCTTATCGACGAATTCTAGTTTCTCCATAGTTTCATCCTAGGACATAATTACTACGTTTATCAATCGTCAAGCAAATCTGATGCATTTAGTTTTTTCCCCATTTAATACTAAATTAGTAAATAGAAGTGAACTAATTTTGGATCAATGTAGTAGGGCGTTAATTACGTCATCAAGATTAGGTATAGGTATTTATCTCAAAAATGAAGGAAGTATCTTCACCAAATATCACCATTTGTGGTTGTTTTTTTTTAATAAATGAGGAGATCATTAATATAATTATACTAGGAAAGAAAAAAGAGGAAAGGACCTAATATAAGAAAATGAGGAGACTATAATTGAAATAACTCTAGTTCATGATGACGTATAATACGGAAATCATTTAAACAACGCTTTTTATGTGCATTTAACTGGTAAGACAGGAAACCAACCAAGAAAAGACGACCAATACATGAATATATTATAAAATGCACGATAAAGACTGAATGTGTAGTATTATTGAGCACTGCTGACGTATTTACAACGTCATGATTCAGTCTACAAGTCGAATTTCCGCTTCCCGTTTTTGGGAAAGTAAATATAAAAAATTGCCTACGGATCAAAGATCACTCACTCAAGGTCACTTTTTAATTGTGTTTCTCTTTGTTTTTTACTGTGTATTTATTTATTAGTCTGTACATAATATATAAACTAACAGATTTAATGTATGTATGTATGTGTGTTTTTTATATTTAATGTATGTATCCTATAACGTCACCAACACCCCAGAGGCAAATATGATAATTTATTTTACGTAGATGTAAGCACTTTGTACGAGTATCTCGTTCTAAGTGAACTGTTATTTAAGTTCTTATGAGAATAAAATTCTTTAAACCTAAATAATAATATGTACAAAAAGGAGGGGAAAGATCATAGGGCATCAAAAAGTTCGTCCACATCTGTCAACAGGAACAGTGCCAAAAAGGCTGGCAGCATTGCCACGTTGTATGGCAATGCTGATTCTTTGGCCAAAAAATAGGCCAGCCCTCTGGTCACGTGAGGAGTCGACCAACCCCAAACGGCTCGAAAACTATAATTCCCAAAAATATTTTAATATTTTCGCCGTTTGTAGGTGTTCCGCACCTGCAGCAGCCGCCCCAGCACAGCCCACTGTGCTAGGAAGGTGGGATGGCGCAAGGGTATCGACACATGTTGCATCCCACACCAAAGGTCGACCTAATTTCCAAGGAATTATGGTCATTCCGTTAAGTCTCTTTCCATGTCGCGGGCCAAGCCGTTGATGGGTTCTAAAACAGCTAGAACCGGTGACAACGCGACGGATGATGTCATTAATGCTAGCGTGCGTCAGCTATCCGGCCTGCGCTCTTACTGCAAGATAGGCCATGGTGTCCGAGGCAGTCGACAGCTTCACCATAGTGGCAGCGATACGGAGCCCTGCAAAGAGGTCATCATTCACGTGTCAGAATGTAATAATCGGACGTCAAGACTATAATACTGATGATCAAATCCTTTATGTCCCTGAAGTCTAGATAAATTAGGGTTTTGTCTCATTAATAATCACCCCTCTGACTGCCTCGATGGTGTAGTGGTCGCAAGAACTATTACTGAACATGAGGTCCTGGGTTCGATTCGGACAAAGTGTTACTGTGTTTTTCCATCTGGAATTTCTCAGTAGTAGCCCGGAGTCTGGATGTGTGCCCGGTTGATAGCAATAGGCTCGCCCCCTATTACATGGGACTACCATAACTGTCGAAATGTGAGAGCACTATAGTTACAATGTGTGCCACGAAAGCTGACACTTGACACACCACGTAGTTTGACTTGCGCAGTAGATTATTATATGGATGATGCCTGAGTAAAAAAAATAAATTCTATTTAGTCCGTCAGTCAGATAATAAAAAAATATCAGACACGTATTTTTTGATTTTAAAGTTGGGGGGTGGGGGCTCGTTACGTCACACAACGTACATATAAAATCTAGCTACAAGTGACATCACGCGATGTTTTAACACAATGTACGAGTATCGCCGTAATCTTTTGATTTTGTAAAAAAAGAAAAAATACGTGTCCAATATTTTCTAATCATCTACATAACGGACAAAAGAACAATTTTTAGTCATCATAAATCTATTTTCTGATTTTGATTATTCTGATTTATAGGTCTCTTTAGCGGCATGTCGTCTGAGTCGGGAAGGGATCGGGCGTCATCAGGGCGGGAAGCGTGATACTGCGCTCGTCAAGGCTCATCTTTCGTGGCACGAATTCAACGAACAAGCGTGATATTATGTTACGTGTGAACATGAATGCGCCAGCCCTAAGAGTAGAGCAGCGTTCTCAATTAGCGATAAGCCGGCGACCTAATTTAGAACGTATCACAAATTAACGAGTGGGTGCACATGTTGCTTATATAATGTTATATTTAGACTTCATGTGTCATCATTATTTAAAAATATTTAAAATTATGTGGTACGTATTTAACGTAATAAAAAATTCAAAACAAAAAATATATTTTTATTTAATTGCATTTGACTAAAAAACAATAATTACTCGTCTGCGATAAAGTTCGTTCACATAATAACCTTGAAACACAACATAACGAAAAACAGAAAGGGTGCAGGAAGTTCAGTCAAGGTTGTAAAGTTAAGAATAGAATAGATGCAGTAATACTTAAACATGTCCAACGAACTAAAAAAGATTTATTATCTATGTATCTTGATCAGAGCAGTGGTGGCCTTGTGATTATGGCCCCGACTTACGAGTTAATAGGTCGTGGGTTCGAACACAGGCAAGCCCTTTACTTTGTGTAAATAATTTCATCACCACTGCTCTCAAAACGGTAAAGGAAAACATTGTGAGGAAATCGGCATGTCCTAGAACCAAAAAATCGAAGACATGTGACATCTACCAACCCGCACTGGGCCAGCGTGGTGGATTACAGCCCACTCCGTCTCACTGAGAGGAGGCCTGTGTCCCAGCAGTGGGAACATTATAGCCTGATAATGTGTATACTGATTATAGGAAAGCATACGATTCAGTATCTCACTCGTAGTTACTTAAAGTTTTGAATATATACAGAATACATCCACAACTCATCAACTTTTTTGGAAATATACAAATGGCAGACGCGATTACACCTGAACACATCCTTATGAATATTTGAGACAGAACACAATTAAGATCCAGTGAGGGGTATTGCAGGGAGACTCACTCAGCCCACTGTGGTTTAATGATAAAAAACTTACCCCTTTAAACATGTTTGAGATGACAACCCAGAGTAATGAACAACAGACTGATCGACAGATTAAAATCGCAGAATGGACCCAAAATTGACTGCGTGGGCGAAATCGATACGATCTTAATCAAATCTAATCAACCTAATTCCAACAAGTTCGCGTCGAACGAATGGTTAAGGCGTGGAGAACTGTTCCCTGAGACAGAAGGGTTCATGATAACAGGACCAAGTACCTAATAGAAACTCGCAATTACCAAAAACACATAATGCGAGTTACTCAAACTAAGCGAAGCAATAAGTTCCTCCGAAACCATTCAACACATCACGGGTGCGTCTATAGCAATAGTCTAGAGACTGATTACAAACACAGACATGACCAGATCGACAATATTTCCACCAAAAATGATCAAATTAAAATTTTTCAAATTAAAATTTTTATTGCTCAACACAGTACATAATCATAAATTTCAAGATCAAAAGTGAATGCGCAGTCCACTGTGTTGCACCAATACGGGCATGAAAATTATCATTAAAATTATACACTGTCCTAAATTTCAATTAATACCAAAAATTCATAATCATTTATTTATTTATTTATGTTAATACGGTTTGTGGACCAATTACATTAACACATACAGTAAACATAACATAATCATAAAAAAGACAACAAAAAAAATAGAACAAAGATATTATAAACAAAACACAAGTTATAAATTTATGTGCTCTCACAAAAGTGAAGACAAGGGCACAAAACAGTTTTGAGATCATCAGCAAATAGGTCACAGTTCGGGTTGGCTTCCATGACGTTATTAAGCGCAGTCAGGGTGCGAGGAACAGGGGATGAGGCGCGGGCCACTGTTCGAGTTGTGGGCACGGCTAGTAGACGGTGTTTTCTACCACGGAGATAGTTGCTTGGAACGTAAAGGCGAATCAGCTCATTATGGAGATCAGGAGCATCTGTTATCCCACGACATATTTTAAGCATGATGTACAACTGATCATAGGCTCTCCTAGTTTGTTACATATGAAATCCTAGAGATCCTACGAGAAATTTTGTTGGATATAAAAATGGATAAAATCCGTAACGGAATTTATAGAGAAATCTCAGAAATGCTTTTTGAACCTTCTCTAATAAAAGTTCATAACTAGCCTCGTGCGGGTTCCAGACACAAGAGCTCGCCTCCAACTTGCTTCTGACAAGCGTACTGTATAACAGCTGTACAACATGCGCATTTTGAAATTCTCGTGCTTTTCTAAGAACCAACTCTAGTCGTTTGAATGACTCCTTAGCAACCGCTGAAATGTGGTCATGGAATGTCAACTTCTGGTCGAATACGACACCCAAGTCTTTTACAGTGTTCGATCTTGTAACAACAGTGCTATTTATTTTATATTCATAATGAATTTGATGCCGCACTCGGCCAAAAGTCATGACATAGCATTTAGAGGAATTGAATGCCATTTTACTGGCGACTCCCCACTCGTAAATGGCATCTATATCTTTCTGATTATCCTCACAGTCCAATACGGTACTGACACGAGCGTACAGTTTTATATCATCTGCATAAAGAAGACATTTTGAATATTTGAGAATAGAAGGCAGGTCATTTATCATCAACAGAAACAATAAAGGTCCAAGAATTGAGCCCTGACTTACGCCTGAGCGAGTGTGATAAGCACTCGATTCGTAAATACGGAGGTAATCAGCTAGAAGTCGTAGCAAGTCAGGACAAAAACCTATGGCGCTAAGTTTTGCAAGCAGAATGTCATTGTTGACCCGGTCGAAAGCCTTTTGGAAATCGAAATACATCACATCTATATCATCATTAATACTCTCTAATGTCATAAATTCAAATCAATAAGTTATGCAATGTCATAAATTCAAATTAATAAGTACATAATGTCAGAGTATAATAATGACATAATAAATAAAAAACAATAAAATACAGTCAACACTTAATTAACAATACAAACAAAATAATTTTAATAAAATAAATCAGATTCAAGTATTCACCATAATTTTCTGTATTATTATACACACAAATTTCTATCGGACAGGTATTCATTAATTGTGTAGTATGTCTTACTTATCAGTAGATTAGTTAGTTGCTTCTTATATACATCGATGTCTTTAATATTTAATAAAGAATTAGGTAATTTATTATAAATATGTGGTGCCATTCCCAGGATTTTTTTACGAAATACTGCTTTTCTGTATCAATAAAATCTAAATTAATTCCTACACCACCTGTAGCTTATTATAAATATCAACCTGAAACTGTTCTCGAAAACTCCACACACAAGCTGTACATTAACCGAGCTATCCTCACCGACAAAACAACACACTACAACAGACCGGACCTCACGTTAATAGATAAAATTAACAAAAGTACAAAAGATCGGACCTCACGTTATTAGATAAAATTAACAAAAGTACAACAGACCGGACCTCACGTTATTAAATAAAATTAACAAAACTACAACGGACCGGACCTCACGTTATTAGATAAAATTAACAAAAGTAGGTACAACGGACCGGACCTCACGTTATTAGATAAAATTAACAAAAGTACAACAGACCGGACCTCACGTTATTAGATAAAATTAACAAAACTGCACAAATCATAGGTAGACATATACACACAATATACAGAATACTACAGTAGAAAAACTCTCAAAATATACATCCCTGAAAATATACGTAGAAATCAGCCGAATGTGGCGGCTTAGCAATGTCACCATAGTTCCTATAGTATTGTTAACACCAGGTGTAATACCTAAACAGCTCCACCAGTTTTAAAAACACTCGATTTACCAAACTACACATATACCAGACTCTTCCAAAAAGCTGCAATCTTAAATACCAGCAGGATTGTCAGAAATTTTCTGCAAAACGACAACAAAACATCAATCGTCACCTCACACACGAGTGCAGCAACCACCGCACGAACACAGTCTCATAGACAGACACACTCACCATCACAAATTCCGAACACACCATCATCTCATCATAATCTAAACAATGTTCACGGGTAGCACTTGGATTCGGGCCGTGCTACGCCGTGATACGCCGTGATACGTTAAAGTTTGATAAAGAATAATAATCAGCCAGTATTGTCCCTTTGAGGGCAAAGACCTATTAAATACGAGTATATCGTTCACATAATTACTCGCTAATGATCATAATATCTGCCGCGTTAACTACCTACCAAAATGTTTTTCAAATCCTCTATGCCTTCTCCAAAACATTTTAAAAGGTGACTTTTTTTGTAAATAAAAAAAAAACGTTTTTAACTAACTGTTAGTAACTAAATGATAAACAAACAAATTATTAAGGCGAGTAGTAATGCCAACTAGAGCCACCACCGAGTAAAAATCATAAGTCTGGCGATATGGAACATCTTGAAATTCCATAAGCTCACATTTTTAGTCAGATGAGGTAGGTCAGGTGAGGTCAAAAAAACATTTTTAAAAAAAAAAACAACCGACTTCCAAAAAAAAACACTACAAAGCGAAAAATAACTTTAATTTCGAGTTGGTGTCTTTGGTTTTTTAGTTTCGTTTTTTGCCACCGACTTCCGAAATTAAAGTTATTTTTCGCTTTATAGTGTTTTTTTTGGGAGTCAGTTGTTTTTTTTTTTAATGTTTTTATTTTTCACTTTTTAGTGGTGCCTAATCCACACAAATACGAATACCACTCTGTAAAATAAATTAGAGCATCATTCACATAGACTATGTGGGAAAAATACATATTAAATTATTGAAGCTAACTCAAAAGCCACTCATCAGAACTTGAAGATATGCGACCATCGCAGGAGTATACCATTTCAAATAAAAACTATACAAAAAGGCAAATATACGTCGCGCTAAACCGTGTCAGAAGTTTGGAAGGCGTAGTTTTGTATTGACGGAGATAACGAGACTACGAAATCTGACTTCTAGCAATCAAGGCCACACATAACATACAACTCAAGCAGCGCAATTTGAAGTTGCATATAATTACCATTAAAATCATTTATAGCCAGAGTACACCTCATGACAATTCCAATAAGCCCAAACACGGCTAGAATACATTGTTTTATTACTGAGTTCCGGTGCCTACCTTCCGGCTTCTTCATCAGATCGGTTCGATGGTACCATTTTCATCAGAACCACTTATTTAAAGCTTCGTCATAGTCGCTTAACTATCTTAATCGAGATGTCTTATCGCCACCCGTGAAATACCTACTTATTATCGTTGAGAAGTTCCCGTGACCATCTGTGGTCTTCTTCATCAGTTCCACTTCATTAAATGCTACTTTCTGAATGCAAATGCTTGATTTGTTGATGAAAATACCAAAATCGCTATATGTATGCCTATAATATGAATGATTATGTATGAGTTCACAAAGATTACTTTACATTTGTGTTATGTTATACTTAACTTATTGTTACTTTAAGTACTTATTGTTGTTTTACTTATTGTTTGAGGCCACGCTACCGATTTGGGGCAACCTGTAATGTTAGTTGTGTTGGGAATAATAAATAAATAAATAAATAAATAAATAAATAATTTTTGAGGAGTTCCCTCAATTCCTCATGAATCCCATCATCACAACTGGATTTTGATAAAAATGGGACCAATCTGGAAGAATATCCTTTCAAATAAAAAAAGAATTTTCCAAATCGGTTTATAAATGAAGTCGGTTAAAAATCAACACAAACCTCTTAGGTTCGAAGCCTTAGCAGTTAACATTCTACCTTATCTGACTATAGATATGAATATAGGAAATGTCAAAATGTTCCATATCGCCAGACTTATGATTTTTTTCTCAATTACTACTCGCCTTAATTAATTATACATTATTGTGTCCTCGTCATTTATGAACTTGCCCGTTTGGCCCAGACACGCAGAACGTGAGTTACCTAGTCTAGTCTCTCGCGACATCCGATCGAGAGCGGACGCGGTCGCCATTGTGAATTATTTCCCGCCTAATTTTGACAGTTCTCTGTGATCGTACTTTTTTCTTTTTATTAGACAGTGTTTGAATGTAAGTAGTTTTGTTTTGATTATGTCTTTTTAAATGTTATTTAAGCTCGTTACGAAATACTAAGTTTTTATGAAATAACGGCATGACGGTGATTAGTAAAAGGGTATAAGGGGCCAAAGTTTGACCCTGATGCAGAATAATAAACCAATATGTAATGTATTTTTCTAACAATAATATTTAGTTTTAAATATAGTGTGAAAAATTGTCGCCTGTCATTACAATATTAAAATCAATCGATAAACACATAAGTACATACTTATTATATTAAATCAGCATATTTTATATTAAACTATAGAATTAAATCCGTGATAAGATTTATGTTAAATAGTGGAAATAGAAAGTAATTTAATACAATGTAACTACTATTTAAATTACAAGGATAATAAATAAAATAACTAAACAATAAAAAAATAGGTAGGTTACATAGTTGTGAACTGTACCTACCTATATATTTTATTACTTTTACAAAACATATCGATTTTGTAAACATTAATTACCTATAATAGTAGTAAATACATTACATTCATGAGTACGTTAGTGAGAGGAGCATTCTCTTGAGTTATAACAAAATGAGGTTATAGAAATGTCAATGTACCCTCTAGCTAAATATAGGTTGTTCTGTTTTTTTTTTTATCTCAAACATGCTGTGTGTGACAAATGACGCTCGAAACATTTGTTGATACTATCCCGATCCACATATGCATTCGTTCAGTTGTTAATAAAAGAGTGAAAAAAAACGCTATAAATAACAAGGAAACAAATCATTTCGCAAGAAGTGGTGCATAAAACACTGTTTTCGAAGTTGCAAATACTGAAAAGATTTTAATTTTTAGAAAGTGAAATTTAAAAGCGGATTTATTTACCGGTATGAAAATTTAAGAGTTTTACAGAAATAGTTTCTGTTTTTGCTAAGTATTTAGACTTCACTAGCCGATACCTATGGCACAGTATAATAATGACACAGTATTCATAGAAAACGGCCGAAACGATGCGCTTCGAAATCTCAGTCAGTCTCAGTTACGCAACAGTTCGAGCGCGCGGCAGTTACACATGGATGGACACGTATTTGTCTACCGAGCGGCCGCAGGTAATTAATTCAAGGTCACTGCCCAGATAAACTACTGTAGCTTTGTTATTCTGTGCCTATGGTTAAGTATTTCTGTAATAAGTAATGTAGGTAGCAGTAAACTGTTAAGACTTTCCCAAAAAACTTTTCTTAGTACACCCATACACCCTCTAATATTCAAAAACACATGCGTCTGTCAGTAACAAAATATGTATTTTACACTAACTTTTGCCTTTGGCTTCATCTGCGCTGAGGTCGGAAATTATCCCACGGGAACATAGGTACTCAATCTGCCTAGCCTTTTCCCAACTATGTTGGGGTCGGCTTCCAGTCTAACCGGTTGCAGCTGAATACCAGTATTTTACATGGAGCGACTGCCTATCTGACCTATACAACCCAAATACTGGGTAATACGATACCTCTTGGTAGGACTGGTTGTCAGACTTTCGGGCTTCTGACGACCCGTAACGACTGTCAAAGATCCACAAATGACAGCCGGGACCAACGGCTTAACGTGCTTTCCGAGGCACGGAGGAGTCTCGATATGTAAAGATGGTCACCCATCCACGGACAACACCGGCAAGCGTAGCTTAACCTGATGGATCGACCCGTGCGGCTGTTATTACTTAGCCACGAGCTCCACTATTAGGATTAAAGGTACTATTGGGATTAAAAGTATTTTAATTACCTATGTCCTAATTCAGGCCCTGGTCTATCCGTGTGTCAAATTTCGTAGACGAGAGTTTTGGCATTTATAATATTGTAGTACCTATACGTAGAGTATAGATTGTGCCATAAAACATCGGAATCTATTAGAAATAGTTTCTAGATTACACAGCAGTAGATGGTGTAAAGGCACCTATTAGTTGATGGCTCGGCCTTGACTCGTCAGAGCGCGGAGCGTTGGCTCATTAAAACTGCGATCTTTTGCCTCGGGCACCATCTTGAATTAATTTATATTGCAAACATACCCTGATATGGTAGCCTGCAAAATATTTTTTTTACGTTTTTGCAAATTGCGACGATGTTTTGTCTACAAATATGTATACTGTTGATCAAAATTCATTAGGTTTTAAAATAATTACTAAATTGTAGTCATGTCAAAACATCATTATAAATGTAGCTGGTCTCTAAATTATTTATTTTATTTTTTTTTTCATTTATTTATTTATTTCAATCAACTTTGGATGATAGGTACAATTAAACAGAATTAAAAAAATATAAAATCAACAACACAATTAAAATCAACATCACAATTAAAATTAAAATCATAACTAAAATTAAAATTATTAACAAAATTAATTCAAATTAAAATCAAATCAAATTAAATTATGTTTACTGCAAATCGTCATATTTTTACGAAATAATCTTATTTCAATTAAATATAATTATTCATTTCTCGAGCTACTTTGACCGTTTCAATTCGCAGCATAAGGGGGATCCCTTATGCTGCGAATTGAAACGAATTTGGAAGTAACGGTATTAGGTAATTGTTTATAAATCAATCAGCCTGTCGCAGTCCATTGCTGCACATAGGCCTCTCCCAGGCTGCGCCACAACACCCTGTCCTCAGCCTTCCACATCCAGTCTGTCAGAGCCACCTTTTTATGGTTTAGGCTTTTAAAGGCTTTTTTAGGTTTATTTAACTACAGGTACAGAATAATCATAACCTTAACTTCTTAGCTAATATTAAAAATGCGAAAGTGAGTTTGTTTGTTTGTTTGTAAGGCTTTCACGGCTTTGGATGAAATTTGGCACACGGGTAGACCATGATCTGGAAAAGAACATAGGCTACTATTTATCGACATACCACAAGAGCGATGTCGCGGGCAAAAGCTAATATTAGGTAAAAGCAATATAAATTATGCCATAATATTTGAGCGAGAACTATGAGGTAGGTATAGGTTTCTATAATATCTATAGGTAGGTAAGCCACATCTGGACTATTACACACTCATTAACATAATTATTATGGCATTCGGAATTACAAACATATTTACTATACAATAGGGCAGTATTCTAGAACGCTGTTTAGTCGTGATTCATGAATCTCGATTTGTAATTGGATTCAAGTCAAAATTAGTACGAAATCGGGCAGCTTTAATATACGCCATGACTAAAATGAAGAATCTAAGTACATTGGGTTGGAATATGGGCCTCGGATTTGATACCAAGATAAACTAGGAGCAAGTGTGTAGATATGTCGCAGTAAAATGGTTGAGCCGTGATATAGTAATATCCCTAGGGATACTATATCTACCGTAAATAGTTATATGAACACTGTCGGAGGCTCGGAGTGCCCTAATTTTGTTACTGCGACCAATTTCGACGTAGCGCTCGCCGAGTGCTGCTACGGCACCGCTCGCTCGGCTCGCGCGTAGTTGGTTACAGTTCTAACTTAACCTAACATATTTACTTTTATTACTAGATCATGCTTGTGTAGTAAGATATCAATATAACTATTTTACGGTACACGGCTACAATTATCTTACTGCGACATTTATATAATGCGTTGTAAGCAATGTTGAGGCTCTTAAACGTAACTTTTTGAGATTTTTCTATTTTTCCTATAATAATATAATATAATATTATCATTTATTTCGCGTAACAATGACTCATAACATAAATACCTTACAGACTATCATACATATTTATAAAAACCACAAAATATGATGAACCCATGTCGAATGACATCAAATCTAACTTCTGTCTGCCTGCAACTTCCATTGGGAAGTCGACTATTCCGACAACCAGACAAGTTACTGGGTTACACCCCTTGGTGAGACTGGCTTACCAAGGGGTGTAACCTAGTAACTTGGTTATGGAGGGCAGGTCGCTCCATGTTAATACTAGTATATTCAGCTGCGTCTGGTCAGACTAGAAGCCGACCATAGTTGGGAAAAGGCTAGGCTGATTGATTGAATTCTGTAGCTTTCTATCAGAAATCAGAAATATTTCATTATTCATTTTATTTAATTATTTATTTATTTTTTTTTTAATTTAAATTTATTTTTTATTATTATTATTTTTTTTTCAGTGCAAGAGTTTTTTTTAATCAGAGCCTGCTTCCAGAGTTTAGCTCTTAAGCGCTGAGTAGACGATGAACAATTTGACAGCGGACAAT
Organism: Cosmia pyralina; assembly: GCA_946251885.1. NCBI lineage: Eukaryota > Metazoa > Arthropoda > Insecta > Lepidoptera > Noctuidae > Cosmia > Cosmia pyralina. The sequence continues at coordinate 26,201,062 of OX276343.1, forward strand.
AAATTAATTAAATTTGGAATTCTATGAAAATCCTGGGAGTCTATTTTGTCCTACGTTTGCTAATTGCATAGATTACCAACACGTTCTATCGTCGCGGACAAATTGTCCATCATCTGCTCAGCGCCTTACAAAGAAACAACAATTTTACGGTTAAATTTGTTACTTATTGTTTTAGAACCAAACTTTTACACCGATTTTGTAAAGAGGTAAAATTTTGACCTCATTACTATATTAGTTTAGATTATAAAATTCTCATTTTATAATCTAAATCATCATCATCTAATCATTTTTTTTTTGGACAATCTAATTATTATTATAATTATTTATTATAATAAAGGTTCACTTAAAATAACAAACGATCGAGATGCGGTTAGATTATATGATGGATATACCTATTTAAATTAAACATTCTTCTTGTCTTTTGAAGTAATTTAAGTACCTACTAGGCTTTTGTCTTTCAGTAAGTACCTATAGCCTATCCTTACATTTTACTTAAATGATGTAACAAAATATCTGTTACCAAATTGTTTATTATGATTATTCCACATCATGTTAATATTAATTCAATCTGCCTAGCCTTTTCACAATTATGTTGGGGTCGGCTTCCAGTCTAACCGGATGCAGCTGAATACCAGTATTTTACATGAAGCGACTGCCTATCTGACCTCCACAACCCATTAACTGGGTAATACGATACCCCTTGATAAGACTGGTTGTCAGACTTTTGGGCTTCTGACGACCCGTAACGACTGTCAAAGATCCACGAATGACAGCCGGGACCAACAGCTTAAGTGCTTTCCGAGGCACGGAGGAGTCTCGGTATATAAAGATGGTCACCCATACACGGACCGACCCCGGCAAGCGTAGCTTAACCTGATGGATCGACCCGTGCGGCTGTTATTACTTAGCCACGAGCTCCTCCTATGATAATATTAATTAAGTAGTATAATTGTAAGACATTTAATAAGTATACTGTAACTGTTTGTTTATGTAAAAGTTTTGAGTATGAATACCGATGACTTTAAGAGTAGGGGAATACCAAAGAAACGATGGATGGACTGTGTGAAAGATGATATGGCAAGAAAGGGAGTGACTACCGAGATGACGACTAATAGAGAAGTATGGAAAAAAGGACATGATGCGCCGACCCCAAATATATTGGGATAAGGGCAGAAGAATGATCATGATGACTGTAATTGTTTGTTCTCCCTAATAAAATAAAATATTCAATAGCTAGAAAAACTGTAGTTAAATGGTAATAGAGTTATAGAGTAACCCCCGATCCATCCCTTCGGGAAATATAACCGTTATATTAAGCTTCATTTAATGAAGAACATCAATTCTCAATGCAGAGTTCCAATATCATATTTATGACCTATTTATTCATAAATATAAATTGTATAAAGTGTTCATTTCATGCCATCATACTCAGGTATTACTCGCGTCGTACCTAAACTGTTAAATAACACATCTTCTCATAAATTATACCTGAGTGCATAAATAAATGCTGCTACTAGTACCTACTTGTACCTAATCATACTTACCTACTTGTAATGTTAGATAAAAGGCAGAAATATTAAAGGCTCCTACAAAAAGGCGCGACACGCGACGCGAATCTAACGCGACACAAACGCACCGCGTGTCGCGTCTGTTTGAAGGAGTCTTAACTGGTTTGTTACTTATTGTTGATGCATTTACATTGTTTTATAGTATTTGCATATTTTGCGATATTCCTCGTAGTTCCTCTTTCAATGCAGGAGTGAGGTTCTTGGATAAACAAAAACCAAATTTCTATCCATCAGTCCATCTCTATTTTTAACCGACTTCAAAAAAATATCAGCAGATTTGTGAATGCAGCAGTATGTCTTCTTGATCTTACCACCAAGTGGCCACTTATAATATAAAGCAAACCGAGGATAAAAGGGGTTTCCTTTCTTGAGCAAACTGAAAGTGCAATAGAAATCTCGCCAAAAATGGCGGAAATCAAAGGGTTAAAATGGGTTCAATATAGGGTGTTAAGACGCAGATTTAGGTCAATGGCCTTGAGTGGTTAGCTTTTTTTATTGTTATAATAACAGTACGTTATTTTCGCCTCTAACTGACACTACAAAACTATCAACAGTAGGTACCAGGAGCTAGACCACCACCTCTTAAAGCAGTATTATTTTAATCTTACATGAGTGTGGGAAAGAGATGGAGCTAGACGTCCTGTATAGCTCCATCTCTTTCTCACACTGAAGTAACATTAAAATAATACTGCTTTAAGAGGTGGTGGTTGGCCCCCAGTTATGATACTCATAAATATTAAAATTTATTATTTCTTTGGCGGGGTCTCGCAAGTTCAGTGAATATTTAAGATAAATCTTGACGTTCAACATCGTCAAGTCTCAATTATATTCTCAATGCAGATTAATTAACAATTAACATATATTATTGAGTGCTCATCGAGTATTTCGGGACATCGCCAAGCGGTTGGTCGACTCCACACGGGACCAGAGGGCTAGCCTATTTTTAGCTCAAAGAATTAGCATTGCCATCCAACGTGGCAATGCTGCCAGCCTTTTGGGCACTGTTCCCACTGACAGCGATGCGGATGAATTTTTTGATGCCCTATGAGCTCTTCCCCTTTTTTTATTATTTTTACATATATTAATTTATTCATTAACTTAAATACTAACAGAACTAAAACTATTGAAAAACTAAAATATGGCGTCGAAAAATTCCTCCGCATCGCTGTCGACTGGTAAAGTACCCAAGAGACTGGCGGCATTGCCACGTTGTATGGCAATGCTAAGCCGCTGGCCAAGGTAAAAGCCAGCCCTTACCGATAAGGTTATTATACTTCCGCCGCTTGAGGTTTTCCGCAGCCGCAGCAGCAGTGCCAGCACAGCACGCAGAGCCAGGAAGATGGGATGGCGCAAGAGTATCGACACACGTTGCGTCCCACACTAAAGGCCTTCCCAACTTCCATGGAAATAAAGACATGCCGTCCGGTCTCTTGCCATCGTCGCGTGCCAAGCCATTGGGTTCTAATACAGCTGGAACGCCGACGGTGACAAGGGCTCGTCGGATGATGTCATTGATGTTCGCGTGCCGTGCTAAGCGACCCGCACTTCGGCTGCAAGACAGGCCGTGGTGTCCGAGGCTGTTGACAACTTCGCCACAGTGACAGCGAAATATAATTTTATAATTATATAATTTTGTTATTTTTAGGTTATGTTTACAGTTAAATTAACATATATTATTCTCAATTATATTCTCAATACAGATTAAATCTTTTAACCACAAGCGATAACTCTTGAAGAAGTTTTTAGAAAAACAATGAAATATTTAAGGTGTTTAAACAACTCTTAAAAATCCCTTTGGATCGGATTACAGATTGTTAGTTCCAATTGTCATCTTCTGATAGATAATTTAAAACAGTTTTACCTCTTTATGAGTGATTCTGCTCGTAAAGTATTTTCAGAATCGTTTCAGTAAGTTCCGAAAATTACCCCCTACATACAAACTCACATATTTTACCCTTTATAATATTAAGTACTAGCTGCTGCCCGCGGCATCGGCCGTGTGGACCCTAATTATGCTTTCATGCATGTAGTAAAAAGCTGTTATTTTGACATTAGAAACAGACACTTCAATTTAATTAAGGGCTGATTTTTCAACAGTCAGATAACTTTTATCTGAAGAATAAATGTGACAATTTGACATATTTTCTATACAATAGCTGTCAAACCATATTTATTCCATGAATAAAAATTATCTGGTCTATTGAAAAATTAGCCCTTATTTGTATAGACGTATAGATGGAAAAAAACTTGTTTGCAAGTTTGGAGTACGCCCGCCCTTCACCACTTAATTTCCTAGTGCTTTAGCTGGCACGAAGTGGCGCAACGAACTCTTCAGCAGCACGGCTGTCTGTTCTATACAATCCACTTGTGCCTAACCCTTTGGGGAAACAAGGCGTGATGTCACAGAATATACAACGAGTCGTTCTGCATCCTCGTCAAATTTAAGGCTGTGGTACCATCAAACCGAACAACTTTGTATTGAAGTTTTCTATGGGACAGTTGAAAATTTTTTCGCGATTATGATGTTGGTCCCTTGGAGAAAGTTGTTCGGTTTGATGTTCTATATCACACCCTGAAAGACGAGGATGCAAAACGACACGTTGTATTAGTACACGTACAGAAGACTCACTTCGCAAAATCATTTAAATAAATAGCTACTCTTGCTACAACACAATAAAGTGCAATTGAGGTCAAGTAATATTATTATAGTTATATTTACCTAGAAGTCGCCTCTCTTTCTATCGCGTACCTCTTATACCTTCTGACTCGTTAGGGTTGTATTCTTTTACGACGCGGCGCGTGAGTGAGTATTGAACTAACGTGCGAGCCGGCCGGTGCGCGGCAGCCCACACTGAATTAGCTCGACAAGTCGAGCCCGCTGCGTCCTTGTAGTTTCATACCTAAAATGTGGAGTGCGCCTGGCCTGGTGATGATATGTTATCGTAGGTACTCACTGCCGTCTTACGCACACGACCTGAGCAATCATAAACTTATAACAATGTGCTAAGTTATGCAGTAAATATTTGATTGAATTTTGATAGAGTGCAAATAGTAGATACGACTTACTGGACATTAGTAGGTAGATAATTATACGTTGGTGTTACTCGTATTATTCTTCGTCGTGACTGCCGTAAAGTGTGAAATAGTTAACGCCTTAAACAATATTTACTATCTATTTCTATGATCGGGTCTTGACTTTGGACTTTGATTGTTCATTTTTTAAGCCTCCGTTGTCCGTCCGTCTGTCAGTCAGCGGGCTGTATCTCATGAACCGTAATAGGTACACAGTTGAAATTTTCACAGAGTGTGTATTTCTATTACCAAATCAATCAATCTGCCTAGCCTTTTCCCAACTATGTTGGGGTCGGCTTTCAGTCTAACCGGATGCAGCTGAATACCAATATTTTACATGGAGCGACTGCCTATCTGACCTCCACAACCCATTAACTGGGTAATACGATACCCCTTGGTAAGACTGGTTGTCAGACTTTCGGGCTTCTGACGACCCGTAACGACTGTCAAAGATCCACGAATGACAGCCGGGGCCAACGGCTTAGCGTGCTTTCCGAGGCACGGAGGAGTCTCGATATGTAAAGATGGTCACCCATCCACGGACCGACCCCGGCAAGCGTAGCTTAACCTGATGGATCGACCCGTGCGGCTGTTAATACTTAGCCACGAGCTCCTCCTAGCCACGCCTCCTCCTAGCCTCCTAGCCACGAGCTGTATTTCTATTACCGCTATAACAAAAAAATCAAATAAAGTCAAAAATTAAAGCGGGATAATAAGGTAATAAGAAACGTGTTTTTTTAAACTGAAGTATTTTCTTAAAATATGTAATGTTCAATATTGTACGGTGGTACGGAACCCTTCGTGGTACGACTCGCACTTGGCCGATTTCAGGTATTACTGTTGGGACTGTTCTAGGTTACAGCAGTTAATTATACCAGCGCGCATCCTTCCATTATATAAAAAAAAAATGAATGTTGGTGAATATCAAACGCGTCCATAGCAACGTAGCATAGCACATCTCTGGAGGAAAAGCAGCATTACGATTTTGTGCAAAAAAAGCATTTCTATCTCGCCCACAGACTCCTTAAAATTGTAACATATTGTGTCTTGTAGCACACATACCGTGGTAATTAAGACAGCATGACATTCAACACTCACCGGTCCCAATTGATAAATTAAAAATATTACATAGCTGTCTGTGAATGAAGGAAATATATACCAATGGCTCCAGTTGTAATGTCACTTCACATTCCACACATCTAAAGCGCAGGCCACACTGGGAACGAAGCAAAATGAAGCGAAGTTCATTTAGATTTCCGTCGCGTTTTTTAGGGTTCCGTACCCAAAGACACCCTATTACTAAGACTCCGCTGTCCGTCCGTCTGTCACCAGGCTGTATCTCATGAACCGTGATAGTTAGATAGTTGAAATTTTCACAGATGATGTATTTCTGTTGCCGCTATAATAACAAATAGTAAAAGACGGAATAAAATAAATATTTAAGGGGGCTTCCATAAAACAAACGTGATTTTTTTGCTCGTTTTTGCTCGATATTGATAACGGCAACAGGTAGACGCTTTAAATATTCACAGAATATTTAGTAAGTAATATTTTCACTTTAAAAATAAATAATTAAATTAAAATAAAACAAATATTTAACGGGGCTCCCATACAGCAAACGTGTTTTCTTTGCCGTTTTTATAGATAATAGTACGGAACCCTTCGTGCGCGAGTTCGACTCGCACTTGGCCGGTTTTTATACTTCCGTTCATAGCACGCGGTGTGAGGGTGTGAACCAAAGTATGAAAAGACGCGGAAGAAAGTTAAACGAACTTAAAAGGATAAAAACGAACTTAATGGATAGAATAAGAAATGAGTATAAAATAAGAAGTCTGAAAGTGACACCGGTGACTGAAAAGTTGTGTGGAAATCGGTAGTCATAGATGTGATGCGGAGGAACGAGGAAAATATCGTCAGGAAAGTGTTGAGTATGAATTTGTTTGGCTATACGAGTAGGGTAAGACCAAAGAAACGATGAATGGACTGTGTGAAAGATGATATGGCTAGAAAGGAAGTGACTACCGAGATGACGACTAATATGGAATGGTATGGAAGAAAAAGCTAAGTTGCGCCAACCCCAAATAGATTGGGATAAGGACAGGAGAAGGATGATGATGAGATATGTCAATCCTACAATGGGCACAATGGACAGTCCTCTGCGCAGAGCGTGCATGGAGGCTGAGCAAACCGTTGCGCATGTTCTATTTGAATGCACACGCACAGGCGTCACCCAGATTAGAAAAGAAACCCTCGGGTCACCCAGATCTTTTGCAGATGTTCTCAACAGATCAGGAGATCTAATCAACTTCTGGAGGGAGGTGGGCTGGTTGGAATAACTCACTTACTGACACATGGGTCACGCACAATGGTCCACTTGAAGGACTATGGTGTGGAAACCAAACTCCCCATAACATAACATAACATGAAAAGTGAGTGCCCTTGTCTTGAAGGTGCGATACTTTCAAGACAAGGGCACTCACTTTTTGTGATTTTATAGGAGGGCTCTCCTATAAAATCACAAAAAGTGAGTGCCCATTTTAAGGTTTTTCACATTCAATACCGTATTATTCTGTTCATTTACTACTTTGAAGTGATTGATCTTTGCATGAAATAAGCCCTATACTTTTGTGATTCGGTGCATGAGTACTTTACAGGAGTTAAATATTTTTATTTATTACTTATGATTTTTTTGAGCAGAATAATACGGTATTGAATGTAAAAAAAAACTTAAAATTACTCTCCTGTAAAATCACAAAAATGCAGTGCAGATGTGCCCTTGTCTTACCGAAGGTGCGATATGTCAAACCTGTTGAAATTCGTTATAGAAATACGAAATGCTTTCAAAGCAATGATCACTTAATTGTGTCCCTCTGATAAAACATACTTATAAACTCTGAAAGAAAGAAAGAAAAAGTATTTATTCTGACTCGCACCGGAAGATAGATCATCAACTAAGCTAAAATCACAATGATAAAAGTTTAAGAACAAAAAAAAAAAAAAAAAATTATCTTTTTTACAAAAAAATACAACCGACTTCCAAAAACAACACTACAAAGTGAAAAACAACTTTAATTTCGGAAGTCGGTGTCTAGTTAAATGTATTTTCGTTTTTTGCCGCCGACTTCCGAAATTAAAGTTATTTTTCACTTTGTAGTGTTGTTTTTGGAAGTCGGTTGTATTTTTTTGTAAAAAAGTTTTTATTTTTCACTTTTTAGTTGTGTACCTACCCCACACAAATTCAAATACCACTACCTGCAAAACAAACTAGAACATCATCCATATAAAAGTGGGGAAAAAATACGTATTATTGAAGCTAACTCAAAAACTACCGAAGCAAAGTTAATTAATTTTATATGGGACCAACTGTGATGTATACACTATCGAACAAAACAAAAAAAAATCCAAATCGGTCCAGCCATCTTCGAGTAATCGGGGAACATATATAAAAAAAAAATTAAAAAAAATGGTTCCGACGAATTGAGAACCTCCTCCTTTTTGAAGTCGGTTAATAACTCGACAACTCAACAATAACTCAACTCGGCGTGATTCTCACGACTATACCCATCTTCTTATTTATTTATTTTTTTATTTATTAAAACTTTATGCACAAGTAAAAAAAATACCGTACAAAGGCGGACTTAATGCCTGAGGCATTTTCTACAAGTCAACCTTAGGGTCTTATCATGTCGATGGCAATAAAAGTTTTATTGTGCAATTATCTACCCACCAGACGTACAATAATTAGTAAGAGATGCACCACGCTGATTGGCTAATCCGTTTTCCAAGGTAACAATCCGAAGTCCACTTACGGTTAATAATTTCCTTAAACCAGCATTTAATAGCATAAATTAGGTACTAACAAATTACCTGTCAAAGGTCATCTTTTGTCTTTCCACAACACATATATCAAAAAAATCACACCTGTAATTCTCAAAGGGTTAAGCAGGTACCTATAGTAGACCCATATTTCGCTAGTTATGTTTAAGTCCCATGTAATCCCATGGGATTACATCCATCCCATGTCCATGTGGGGGCGAGTCTATTGCCATCAACCAAGCACAAATCCAAATTCCGGGCTGCTACTGAGAAATTTCTGAACCAGGGAATTGAATCGAAGACGTTATCTGGGCAGTAGCGCTTGCGAGTACTTGCGGCCAGAGTTCCACGTGGTTTCCATCCGCTACAATCCCGAAGTCATTGCTTTCTATGAAAGAAATAGAAATTATCAATCAACGTGCAATCTTTCTGCTAAATGATCTTTTTGTTTTTTTTTGTGGATGGGAAATCATCAAATGACTTCTCCCGCTCTGGGCGGACTAAAACCCACCAGTGATCCTTCAGTTGCCGGTGCCAGGGCCACGGTATCTCTTTCGAACAACCCGCGACGCCGGCGGCATCGGCCCTATCGGACCCCATCATTGCTGACATATCTTTGAGGCGCGCGTGGAACACGACGCGCCGTCGACCCGGGCCTGGTCCTTACAGGACGGCGAGCTACCCATTACTCGCCGTCCGCAAGCCCGCGCCTACGGTGGCCGGTATTCCGGGAATCGGCTATCGATTCCCGCCGTCCAGGGCGTCTCCTGCGGCGAATAAGGGCGTGAGGTTGCCTCTCCCTCACGCATTCCGCCTCCTCCTTCGCGAGCATTACTGCTTCGTAGAAGGAGGTGACGGCCTCCCATGCACTCACGCTCCGTACCATGGCCTGGACCAGGTTCGGTCGCGAGAGATCGCCGCCGCCGATCACCTCCGCGAGAACACGGCGGTGCTCCGCCCAAGCCGGGCAGACCTCCACTGTATCCGTGTCCTCCGGACGATCCACACAATGGTGACACCTGGGCGTTTCCTCCCGCCTTATCCGAAACAGGAACCTTCCGAAACAACCGTATCCGGTGAGGACCTGTGTCAGGCGGAAGGTGAGGACTGCTCAATGACCTACGTTCTGCAGTGAAGGAAACCAGAACTAATGCTGAATTTCAGAACAAAACTTTAGTTATTGTCTTTGTTTTATTTCAGAAGCTAAAATGGCAACAGCTGCGGCGGAAACAAGTAATAAGAATGGAGCTGCACAGAATTTGATGGAGAAAGCGCCGTGGTAAGTTATTATACTCTTTATAACAAGACATTACTTGTGTATGGTACAAATACACGCAGCGTGCTTACAACACTTTGCGTGTTCAATATAACAACGCAATCATTCAGATGCATACTGGGTCTGCCGTGGCGGTGCAGTGCGTTTGGCATGTTTGCCGAGAGCAAGGACTTTTACGCGGTAATGAGAAAGTCGCCAGGCCTCCTTTATGAACTGAATACAAAAAAAAAAAAAAAAAAAAAAATATCCCAAAAATTTAAATCATAAATCTGTCAATATAAACTATTTCTATGTCAAGTAAACTATTTCTTCGTATATGGCAATTATTAATCCAGCTAAAATAATTCTTAATACAACCTGACACTGACCTGCAAATTGCAAAAAATGCAAGAAAATTTGAATTTCGCGGGGTACCACAGCGGATATTTTACAATATTTTGTAATAATTTGTGTGTTGTGTATTAATTTTAAAATTTTAATACAACTGGGGTACCCAATTCATGCAGTCCACTGTACATTAATTACCTATATAATTAAGATGCCTTAAACCAACCTATTACGAAGCTGCGAAGGTTCAACAGTCTTGTCAATTTTATTATACCTAGTGTGAAGTGTTTATGATAAGATTCAAAGTTGCCTACATAATTATTAATAACTCCACATAACTATGCTAAAGTTCGCACAAATATGCGAAATATGCCTTTGCCGTAGGTATCTGCATACTTAATCTTGAAGTGATTGCGTGGGTAATAATAGAAATATAGAAACCTTTACCAAATGAGTTGACATGGAGATGATAAAATTACATATTATATTTAGCGCTAGTACAAGTAAAACTGATAATTTTGTGTCAGATAATGAAGATACTAGGAATCTTAATATCTCATTTTGAAACCTCATATACCTACCATTAATTATTTACATCATCTGTTTTTCTATAAAATCATTAAAAGTTATGTCCGTTATGTCACCATTTTTAGGGCTCCGTACCCGAAGGGTCTAAACGGAACCCTATTGTTACTCCGTGTGCGTCTGTCCGTCGTCTATCACCGAGGTTTTACTGCCAAACGGTTGGAACTACAGTCTTCAAATTTTCACAATCTTACTAACTCAAAGCCATTAAAAAAAAAAAAAAAAAATTAATGTTTTTAAGGGCTCCCCAGCCTTACCTACCCCATCGAATGTAGTATCGTTGTTTAGAGCTCGTTGAGTAAACAAATAGGTACAAAATTTTTTGTTTCAAAAAATATTGGAAAACAAAGGAATGAGAAGCCACAAAAGTCAGCTTTTCTTTTACAAAATTTTGTTCCGAAGAACTTTTTAACTTCCCATTGACCTATGAACTTGAAATTTGGTGATAAGTAATGTTTATTATTACTAACAAATACAAATTTATTGATAAATCAGATTTGGTACGGAACCCAAAATGTGCGAATTCCGACATGCACTTGGCCGATTTTTTTAGTCATGTTTGATTATGTCAGCATTACAAAGGTCATTACTGAGTTTAACAGAATCTGTCATGCATGATAGACGTCTTCAGCCTTGAGAAATGATTGCTGAAATTACTCAGCTTGACAATTTTAAGTAATCATTGACTATCCGTCGAGCACGATCTTTTCCAGTACCTCCTTATTTTTAGGAAGCTCAGCCTGCGCAAAAAAAAAAAACTGCGCATTGTTTGGTGACGGGGCCCGCTAGGCATTTCAGGCTGATAACAGTCGGGGGTGCGCCGAATGTACAAGAATCTCCCGGGCCCCGAACTCATGGTACTAGAAGGAACAGTGGGATTTTAGTCGACTGGAGTCCGTCATAACCCTCCGTTCTCCCCAGACGGAGGGTATCCATGCGGATTTTCCCCCGGAACAAAAAAGGTAATAGCGCAGTGCGTAATCAGCATAGTCTTTACCCAATTTTAGGCTTGGCTTTTAGTTTATTCATTAATTCATTCCATCCATCAACCCGTCCTATCCTCCAACCTGTACTGAGCCAGTGTAGTAAATTACGGCATTACGACCTGTATCCCAGCAGTGGGAACACTATAGGCTGGTTATAATACTTATCCTAATTAGGACCGGCAAACGCCGTCTGATCTTTGAAATTAAATTCCTTGGGAAGTGGAACGTAATCTTTTCCTGTATGTGTAATAGTTTCCTCGTCACGAATTCGCTATGGTAAACTATGCTTTTTGAAGTATTACTCACAAACTTGTAAAACTATTTTAAATTTCTAGATTTTTTCTAGAAACTTTTCTCTACTCAGTAAGTCACTTTACCAATTACACAACCACCACATCTATACCAAAGGAAGGAAACCTTCAAATCCTCGTCCAACCGGCTAGGTACCGACTAGTTAGGGCAATTTGTTTGACCGCGCATGCGCTGTTACACAAGCTGCGCGGGCGCATCTCGATCACGCGCCGACCATTGACCTTATACGTGCCGCTGTGCTGACATTGACTTTCGAGCTTATGGGGGATTTTCAAGGTCGAGCGGTCAACTTTGATGTTGGATAAGGGGTAATTTTGGCTCAGATTAGCTAGCTATTTTTACTATAATATAACAAAACACTGTAACTATTATTATCTGCATTGTTTTATTTTTAGGGCATAGATACTGGCTGGTTGTTGTCGGTACAGACCTGCTTATGTCCTACGTTATAATATTCATCGCAATGTAATGTGGTGCATCGATGTGGGGTGAATGCCTGTCTTGATCCACCCCTTAAAAAGGGTAGTAGGTCCATCAAATCTTTAGGTATAAAATGTAAATTTATGTCCTATAAAATTTTACTTAGAAGTACGGTAGGTATAGTTACCTTCTTCATTTAAAACGCTACCTAATCAGCTCTGTAGTCCCATTGTCTTTGTTGTAATACATAGGATGACGGCCTGCAGATGGTGTCACAATTTTATTGTTTGAATAGTTTTGGAAACTCATTTCCATATGGATTTGGATATCGAAGAATAATTAATACTAAAATTTTGTTAGTCATAAGCTGTTTTGTCCACAACAAGCAAATAGGAATTTTAAATAGGTATACACTACCCAGTAATTGAACAATATAAATGCGTAGTCTAGAAGCTGCTTTCAAATCCAGTTCTGCGTGATCCCGCGAGTTGTCTGTATGTGACTGTCTAAGTAGGTATAGCCTGTTCCAAAAGTATGTGATAAAAATGTAAACAAACCCTGCGTCCTAATTGCGTAACACATTATCAATCGGAGTTGGTTTAATTTTGACAGTTGAACAACATTCATTGCGTAATTAACTTTGTCGAGCAGACAAATTTTTCGAACATATGAAGCAATGGTTTAGCAATTTGATTCAAAACGAAACCAACTCCGATCGATAATGTGTTACGCAATTAGGGTGCTGTTCAGGTTAAATTCTTACACTGTCAATCACTAAAGGGAATTAGTAATATATTCATCTGGTTTTAGAACGTTTCAACTTTATATTTCAACACTTTTTCCAACAATTATTGTTTGAATAACATTATTAAATTGTAATTGCAAAATCACCGACGAAAATTGAGATTATGAAAAATGAACCTTAATTGTCAAATGATAAACGTCTTCATGTTTTTTTTTTTTTTTTTGTTTTTTTTTATCACCTATCGTTTATCATTTATCATGGTTTTTCACCTTAAGATGATTTGAAATTATAATTTTGGGCAATAAACAAATAAAAGCAATTTGTTTATTGATTACCCTTTGTAAGTGGCACAGCAAATTTGCATCCACAGGTAGGTATTCTGATCCATTTGTTTACATTTTCATCAGATACTTTTAGAAGAGACCATACCTATGTAAATGCTGTGGGTTTAGGACCCGTCGTCTTGTGTGAACCATGCATTAGAAATGACATAGATACAGATGTGTTCCATTGGATTGTTTGAATTGTTCTCCAATAATATTTGAAACATCCACTACTAGCACCCTAAGTCGAAGTTCGCACGGACGTAAAAATATCGCGCACATTTTATTTCGCGCACTGGCTTTTCAGTGCTCTGCTTAGCGCCGAGAGTTGAAAATACAACAGTGTTTTTTCGACACGCTAGAATGCACTCTGTTGTTGTTAAGTTGGATTCTCAACGCTCTGCTCAACTACGAGAGTTGAACATCCAGTGCGCGATAAAATCTCGCCGCGATATTTTTATGTCCGTGCGAACGTCGGCTAATTGCGTATAAAGGCTCCTTCAAACAGGCACGACACGCTATGCGAAACGCGTGCGACACAAAGGTACCGCTCGCGCTCGCGTGCGATTCGCGTCGCGTGTCGCGCCTGTGTAGCTATATCACACTATCAATCACAATCTGAATGATTTTGAAGGATATAGCTAATCCATTCCTTCACAATTATGTTTGAAAAATTTATCTGCTCAACAACGTAAAAACATTAATACATCCAAAGGTTGTCAGTAAAAGATCGCTTTTAACCTTAATACATCCATCATGTAAAAGATCGCTTTTAGCGATAAAACCGCCCATTGTGTCTCTATGTAAAATTGTAACATTTATTATATCTGTAATTTTCATGGTGTGCTGATTAATCTCTCTATATATAATATATTATATAACGCAATTAATGTTGTTGAACTGTCAAAATGAAACCGACTGTAAGTGAGTTAGGCTGCCCCCCCCCCCCCCCCCCCGTAGGAAGATTAGGAGTGAAAATCTCGAATAGTACCTGCTTTACATAGGTATTCAATCTGCCTAGCCTTTTCCCAACTATGTTGGGGTCGGCTTTCAGTCTAACCGGATACAGCTGAATACCAGTATTTTATATGGAGCGACTGCCTATCTGACCTCCACAACCCAATTAATGGGTAATACGATACCCCTTGGTAAGACTGGTTGTCAGAGATTCGGGCTTGTGACGACCCGTAACGACTGTCAAAGATCCACGAATGACAACCGGTACCAACGGCTTGACGTGCATTCCGAGGCACTTTGCTTTACATAGGTATTATGCATGGAAAATTAAGGTAGCTGCACATGTCAATGCGGAGGCCACGCAGCCACGAAAAGGATCGGATACTCGTCGTAATAATAATTATGGACGAAGGAACTCATTGAGTGGTTATTATCAAGCGCATTTCCTTGCTGACCGGGGTGGGAGACCGGCAGAATGATCACTATGAAGTAACTTAATCGATTACTGTGTCCTTGTGTGTTTGTTATGGAACAGTATCACACTTCACACTAATATTATAAAGGCGAAAGTTTGTGAGCGGGTGTGTGTGTTTGTTACTTCTTCACGCTCAAACGGCTGGGCCGATTTGGATGAAATTTGGTATGTAGATAGCTTATACCCTTGATTAACACATAGGTTACTTTTTATCCCGGTCGACGCGGGTGAAACCGCGGGGCGCAGCTAGTGATGCGAAAGTGAGTTTGTTTGTTTATTACTAAGGGTTCCAAGCTAAAACGAATGAACGGATTTCGATGAAATTTGACACATGGCTATACCATGACCTGGGTAAGGATATAGGATACTTTTTATCCCGATATTCTTACGGGATCAAGACTTATACGGGTGAAACATACAGCCTTCCTGTTCTTTTATTTTGAAAGTTTAAAAACTGCAATAGATCTTGTGATCTACTTGCGTAGTGTGTTTAGAGGACCATTTTATTTTATTTTATTTTATTACTTTTAGGAAAGCTTACAGCTAATACATTTCCATATTAAGTACAATGTGTAAAAGATGGCCAATTACAAGCTTCCACCAACGATTAAAGTGAGCAACATTAATAAATACGCGAAAACAGCGACGTAAGAAATAACTAAAATTTCACGCTCAAAAAATACAATAAAAAAGTTAAAAAGAAAAAATGGTTATACATAGAAAAAACAATTATTGAAAGTTTTCTTTACTTCCCTAATGCTACTAGTAAATAAATCTAACTCAACATCCTGACACACCATATTAAAACTACGGCAAGCTCTAATCACGTACGAGTTCTGTCTGTATACAGTTCTAACCTGAGGCACATGGAGAAGACGTGGTCTCCTAAGAAATGCACTCGGTACACGAAGTCCGATCTTGCCTATCAACTCAGGGACGTCATGGTAAAGACTGGCTCCAGTGCTGCAGCTGTCACTGGTGGGCTCATGAAGCTTGTGCTGATTTTCTAGAATGTTCGGATACCTATACTTCAATACATTTATTAATGTTGTCCGGCTTTAAGGGACTCGGGATTAGTTTGTCCGCTACGGTGCCACTTGACGAGATTCAAAAATTATATGCTAAAGATTGTTTGTTGGTTTATATAATAATTACTCAGAAGTTACCTTTTTTGTTGATTTATATAAATTTTAAATATTGTTAACATAATTAATTCATAAATTAAAGTAAGATATCTCGAGGTAATTTTTTATTAATCGCCAAAAAACCCACTAAGGCAACTACATAACGTTCACGCTCAATAAATTTTATTTTGCAACAATTAAATAACATATTATATTCTTTGTTACTTAATTTAGTTTTCAAACAACCTTAGGTTGTTACTATTATCTCTAAAAACATCCTACAAAATAACTCTTGGCCGTGATCGTAGGCAAATTAAAACGAATAAAAAACGAATCTTATAAACCTGCTAGTGCCAACTAGACACAAAAAAAACCGGCCATAGACTATGTAGACAATAATACACCCGAATTTGTCGATGTTACCAATGGAAACAACAATGCGTTCCTTGCGGTACCCGCATGCGGGACAATGGTCTCAGATAAAAACTTTTTTACAAAAAAAAAAACAACCGACTTCCAAAAAAATAGTACAAAGTGAAAAATAACTTTGATTTCGGAAGTCGGTGTCTTTGGATCTGTATTTTAGCTTTTTGCCACCGACTTCCGAAATTAAAGTTATTTTTCACTTTGTAGTATTTGTTTGGAAGTCGGTTGTTTTTTTTTTTGTAAAAAAGTTTTTTATTTTTCACTTTTTAGTGGGTCAGTCTGTTATTTATCTAAATTACAATAGCCTAATGTCAACTGCTCATCACCTTTTACAAAATATTGCTTTTCCGATACAAGGACGTTAATTGTTGAGGAGTTCTCCCAGTAAGCATCCCGGAGAACAGGAACTGATGGTGAAGTCACCATCAGCTCCATTTCAACATATGTATTGTGACGAGCATAAATTGCTTAGCAATAATCGAATCGCAACCCGTGAAATACGTATTATTGAGTAGTTCCGATGGTCATCTCTGGTCTTCCTCATCAGTTCCACATCACTAAATGATGCTTTCCGGAAGCACATGCACGAGTTACTATAAAAAATACCCACACATAAAAAATATATATATATATATATTTATGTGTGTTCGCGGATAACTTCGTCGTTTATGAACCGATTTTTAAGATTATTTTTTGTAGGACAGAAGATATCCCGAGCGTGGTACCATGACAAGGAAACCAGGATCTGATGATGGCATCCCAGAGAAATCGAGGGGAACCTTCAAATTTTATAGGCACACCTATAGCGATTTGCGGTCGAATTGAGTAACCTCCTTTTTTTGAAGTCGGTTAAAAATTGCGCAAAATATCAGGAAGTGTAAAGTTAACCTTGATTTACACGCAGCGAAGGTAATATTTTGAGTTACACGTGGACTTTTGAATTAGGTACTTACTTATTCTAGATAAAAAGAAAAACATTCAAAAAATTATGCAAAAAATAATTACCTACTCAAAAATTCAAACGGCAAAAACTAAATTAAGTTAGGTACCTATGTTACTTTATTTCGAAGTTTTTTTTTTGTGAGATACACATTACGCGTGTCTAATATATGAATTTAATAAAGTTAATTAATTTCTTCATGTTCACACAGAGCCGCAACTAAAACCAATGTTACGAATAATAATGTGACTACATCTGCGGCCGGCCGGCTAAAACCGGCAATCCACTCGATGCGGAAATCACAGACTTTTTCTACAAGAACTTTAAAATCCAAGAGAACCACTGCAATTACAACCATACCGACGACGTTAGCAAAAAAATAATATTTACGAATCAAGGTCGGACCAATCAAGAGAGTTTCTTTGATATTCTGGAACAACCTAATCACTCGGCCTCCAAGGATACACTGCACGCACGTATAGATACCTACCTACGCACCAGTACACTCTGCGTGAATAAACACAGGATACATCACAGGATGCACCTCATTGTGCATTATGCTGATTTTCGAAACGCTTCCTCTAATTATTATGCAATTGCACTTCACTGCAACTGCAGCTCGCATACTAGTGAAAGTCGTGTTGAGTGCACACCGTATTACAACTAACAGTAAAGTTTTATTCATTAAATTCAGTGTTCAATGGTACACGTCCCTCAATTTCACTTATGTACTAAGTGATTTTTATGATCGGACTGACCTGGTTTTATATTTTCTGTGTACTATGTGGTTCGACGTTTCGTTCGTTGGAAAGAACGGCGGCAAGCAGAACCTTCTTTCTTTCGAGTGAGTAGAGAATATCCTTGGACTTGTTTTATAGGTTGCTTGTTGAAATGATCCCAGACGGCAGTAAATAGTGGTTATAAATCCCATATTCAATGGAGGTCTGGCGGCTGATCATTACAATCATGACGATGAAGAACTGTAAATCAGTGATCTTGGAAATGACCCTGAATCTGATTACTTAGCCACGTTCATTACTTAATGCTAAACGCCAGACAAAGACAGACAGTGAGGTCGCGGCAGACCACGTATGAGATGGCGGGACGAGCTGGGGCTCGCGAAAGATGGAAGGAGTTGGGAGAGGCCTTTGCCCAGGAGTGGGACAGCGTAGGCTAATAAAAAATTAAAAAAAAAACCGACTTCCAAAATAATACTACAAAGTGAAAAATAACTTTAATTTCGGAAGTCGATGTCTTTGGTTTTGGATTTTCGTTTTATGCCACCGACTGCTGAAATTAAAGTTATTTCACTTTGTAGTGTTTTTTTTTGGAAGTCGGTTGTTTTTTTTTTGTAAAAAAGTTTTTTATTTTTCACTTTTTAGTGGGTCAGTCTGTAATTCATCTAAGTTACAATAGCCTAATGTCAACTGCTCATCACCTTTACAAAATATTGCTTTTCCCGATACAAGGACGTTAGAAATACGTATTATTGAGTAGTTCCGATGGCCACCTCTGGTCTTCCTCATCAGTTCCATTTCACTAAATGGTGCTTTCCGGGAGCAAATGCACGAGTTACTATAAAAAATACCCAAATCGCTATGGTGTGCCTATAAAATTTGAAGGTTCCTCTCGATTTCTCTGGGATGCCATCATCAGATCCTGGTTTCCTTATTATGGTACCACCCTTGAAATATCTCCTTTCCAACAAAAAAAAAAAAATCATAAAAATCGGTTCATAAACGACGAAGTTATCCGCGAAAACACATAAAAAATATATATAATAGGTTGGGGAAAAAGTTTCTTCGCATTTTTTAAGAAAATTCAAAACATTTTTTAATATACATTATTTACATTTATCTAAAGTATGTAGGTACCATTTTGTTCGATAACTTTTTGCCATCTTGTAGGTAGGGACATGATCCCATTGCTATATAAATTTTGGGACTTCTGATCAAAATACTGCGACAAGTGGTTTTGGCAGTCCTCTCGTGATGTTAACCTGACACTGCCTAAAGAATTCTGAAGAGACCGAAACAGGTGGAAATCTGAAGGTGCAAGGTCAGGACTATACAGCGGATGCACTAATACCTCCCAGCCAAATTCTCTTAATTTTTGCTGAGTGGCTAAATATGTGTGAGGTCCAGCGTTATCATGATGAAAAACCACACCCCTTCTGTTGATTAATTCTGGCCGCTTTCTCTCAACTTCTTGCTTTAATCTCATCAGTTGTTCGCAGTAGAGTTCAGAATCGATGGTCCCGCCTGGTGATAACAGCTCATAATGAATAATGCCCTTCCTATCCCACCACACACACAGCATCACCTTATTGCGAGTTAACCCGGGTTTCGCCACAGTCTGTGAAGTCTGACCGGCCTTTGACCACGACCTTTTTCGCACGTTCTTGTCGTACGTGATCCACTTTTCATCACCAGTGATCAGCTTCTTCAAAAATGGTTCGGTTTCATTACGTCGTAATAAAGAATCACAAATGAGTACACGGTTCATTAGGTTTCTTTCAGTGAGCTCGTGAGGTACCCAAATATCGAGCTTTTTGTGTACCCAGTTTTTTTCAAATGCGCCAAAACTGTTTTGTGGTTAATCCCCAGTTCTTCAGCTACGTCGTAACTACTGATATGCCGATCTAACTCCACTTTTTCAAAAATGGCATCCATTTTATCAGTAATAGGGCGACCAGAGCGACGTGCATCTTTGACATCAAAATTTCCGGATTGAAAACGCTTAAACCAAATGTGTGCTACTCTCACAGACACTGCACTGGGTCCATAAACATCGCAAATTTTTTTCGCGGCTTGCGTAGCATTTTTACCTTTTTTGTAGTAAAATTTTAAAATGTATCGAATATCTTCATTAGATTCACTCATCTTGACAGTACGAAAAACAAATGAAAATCACACAATTTTTTAATTTGAATTTGGAATTATATTCTTTAAAATTTAAACTTTCAATGATACCAAAACCAGCCAGATACAAATAGTATTGCCAAAGAGACTTTATTTTAAGTTCATACATACTATAATGCGAAAAGACTTTTTCCCCAACCTAATATATTGGTCTTTACCTATGAAATTGCCGTTCTGCAGTACTGGCCATTTCAAATCAAAATAATTTTTGTTTGGCTAATTCTAATTTCAAATTAATTTTATTTAAAAAACGGATTTTTTTTTCCAAAAGTAGTCATTTGTTTATTGATTAGTGTTACATTTTCATCGCATTTCAATCTTTTTCGTCATCATGGATACGTTAAAAATTCGAGTAATTAAGGAATATGAGTACCGTCGTGGCAGCAACGCGGCACAAGCGGCACGCAACATCAACGACGTTTACGGAGCTAACACTACAAACCAACGCACCACTTGTTATTGGTTTGCTCGCTTCCGTTCTGGAAATTTCGACCTGAAAAATGACCCTCGCGGTCGTTCGAAGACTTTGGTCGACAATGACGAATTAAAGGCGATTGTGGAAGCTGATGATACACAATCTACGGCTGAATTAGCAGCAGCTTTCGACGTTAGCGTCAAAACAATATTGGTCCATTTGCGTCAAATTGGCAAGGTAAAAAAGCTGACAAATGGGTGCCCCACGAACTCAATGATCGCCAGCGCGAAGTACGCGTCGAGACGTGCCTTGCACTGCTCAACAGACACACAAATGAAGGAATTTTGAACCGCATTGTTACCTGCGATGAAAAATGGATTCTGTTTGATAACCGCAAGCGCTCAGCAAGTTGGTTGGATCCTGGTTCAGCACCTAAACAATGCCCTAAACGAAAACTTTCCCCTAGAAAAGTGATGGTCACTGTTTGGTGGTCTAGCGCCGGTGTGATTCATCACAGCTTCTTACCAAACGGGGTGAGCATTACTTCAGATGTGTACTGTGAAGAACTGAACACAATGATGGAGAAGCTGGCACATCTCCAACCAGCATTGGTCAATCGCTCGTCTCCGCTGCTCCTGCATGACAACGCGCGACCTCATACTGCACAGCAGACGGTCTCCAAATTGCAAGAACTGGGGTTGGAAGCTCTCCGTCATCCGCCCTACTCACCAGACCTTGCGCCTACAGACTACTACTTTTTCCAGAATTTGGATAACTTCTTGGCGGGAAAAAAATTCAATACCCGAGAGGCAGTACAAAATGCCTTTGAAGAATTTGTTGCATCCCGTCCAGCTGATTTCTTTAAGAAGGGCATCAATAAACTGCCACTGCGTTGGCGAAGATGCATTGATTGCATGGATGATTACTTTGATTAATACAAATAAAAAATGCATGAAAAAAATTCGTTTCAATCTTTTCATACAAAATGGCAATTTCATAGGTAAAGACCTATTATATACGGTCGAATTGAGTAACCTCCTTTTTTTTAAGTCGGTTAAAAACTTTTTTACAAAAAAAAAATAACCGACTTCCAAAAAAATACTACAAAGTGAAAAATAACTTGGATTTTCGTTTTATGCCACCGACTGTCGAAATTAAAGTTATTTCACTTTGTAGTTTTTTTTTTTGAAGTCGGTTGTCATTTTGTAAAAAAAAAAAATGTTTTTCACTTTTTAGTTGTGGTACTACCGCCCACACATTCGAATACCACTTACCTGTACAAGAAAAAAAAAAGTAGGGAAAAACCGGCCAAGTGCGTGACGGAACACGCACAATGAAGGGTTCCGTAGTTGAAAAGAATTTATGCCAAAAGTAAACGTAACAATGGATCCCAAAAAAAATTTTTTTTGTGTCATACATAAAACAACAAATTAACAATGTTCGGACTTTTTCCTTTACTTGTGCTGCGAGACCTTGCTTCTTGCCAAATTTCATTATTCTAGGTCAACGGGAAGTAGGTACCCTATAGGTTTTGATTTACTTGCGACAGTTGCGTGTATGAAAATGTGTCGCAAAATGGCCGTATTTTTTATAGCGGTGACTTAGAAGCTTGATTTTTTTAGAACTAGGGACCATAGACCTACGTATTTGATATTAATTTCAACTTGATACCTCCACGCGTTCTTCAGAAAAAGGGTCTTGACAGACAGACAGATTGACAGTCAGACAGACGGAAAGCGAAGTGTTCCTATATGAGTTCCGTTTTTTCCTTTTGAGGTACGGCTCCGTAAAAAGCGTACATCATAATTAGAGGGTCAATTAGTTTTTAGAGACAATTAAATATTTCTCTTCTAAAACCAGCCAAAAGATCATCTTGTCCAACCGACGGATCAATAAACACCACAAGGGATATCAGTAATCGAGTTAATTGATATAAGAAACCTAACATGGCCTTCGGTTTGGGGCTAATTATCGCCTTCAATGATCATTCATTATGTAAGTGTTATTATAAAGAGGAAAGCTGTTTGTTTGTCAAGGTCTCTTGAAATATGTGGCGCAAATGCTAGCCGCAAAAGTTTGCTTCCCAAATCGGCTGTGAATATCGTCTATATCTGATAAAATTTTTTTTAGTGACAGCAATCAATCAATTTTCAATTTTCGGATCTGTTGATAAATTATATTTATTTCTGTAAATCTGTCTAAAAAACAGTATATACGTCAAAAAGAAACCTATACATCTATAGATACAAATAAATAAGATTGAAGTGTCTGTTCGTAACGTCAAAATAACAGCTTTTTATTAAATGCCTATGAAAATACAGTACAGTACCCACAAAAAAAAATATCTGTCTGTTTGTTTCGGCTAATCTCCGAAACGGCTGGATCGATTTTGACGAGACTTTCACAGACAGATGCCTGATGTTATAACGACTTAGGCTAATTTTATTTTAGAAAAAGAAACCCATGAAATCGTGAACAAAATCCACATCAAATAGGAAAGTATTGACATCCACGCGGGCGAAGCCACGGGCAACAGCTAGTTATGTTATAACAATAATCTTTTCAATACACTCCCTCGAAAACTGGTTCATATCGCACTACGATTAGGTTCACAATGCAATGTATTTCACACGCGTGCGAGTTTTCAACACGTGTGCGGGAATAAAAATTGCCACAGATAACTTATACCTATACTTAGTCCAAATTGGTTAAATGCCTCTATTCACACCGTCTCGCGCTAGTTTCATTTTGGTACTTGCCGGTGCCAAGGGCCAAAATGAAACTGGCGCGTGACGATCCTCTCTATTCGGAGGTGAATGTTTTTTTTTTAACCTCGGCAAAGAGACATGCGTCTTTACGGCGTTAATATTTTTTGAATATTTAAATAATGTTTATAAATAGTATATCATCAAAAACCATGATTATTACAATAATAAAACAGTTTATGAACAAATTAATTTATTAATTTGTGGTCTAAACTCAAAAATATTTGAATTTTCTATTTTTCATATGAGGCTGTTTATTGGCTTTATACCTTTGCTTCTCCTTCAACCTGGCGAAAGCAAAGCGCGGAAAAAAAAGAAAATATAAAAATAGTTTCCTAATAATTCATGACAAAAATATTTTTCGTTATTTTATTTTATTTCTTCAAAAGTGTAAAACGTCGTGTGATACACGTGGACATTTTTATTACAGTTCTCGGCTCAAAAAACAACCACGCCTACGGCTCGGATGTTAATTCCGCCTCGAATGCAATAACAAAAATTCTCCACTTGTATCAAAATGTACTATTGTCGTCTTTAATCCTTGGTAAAAGTTATCAAGCAAGGTTATCAAGTCTTGTACTAAAGACAACAGGTTCATAGGGGCCTCTTGTGTTCAAGGATAGCCTTGAAGCGACTCCACATTCACGTACCTATGTACAGAAATCAGGTTCTTGCAGTTATTTACCTACCCTGTAAGATACAGCCAACACACAAAAGTGAATGATGCATTCCTTTAGCTTTTAAAATATTATTTGACAAAGTGGACAACCACTGCCAAAATGTGTTGGGTGACGTTGTTATTATTGTAGTTAGGTTAGTTTGTAAAAGTTTAATGACTTATGGAACCTACTATACAACGTGTCGTTTTGCATCCTCGTCAAATTTCAGGGCGTGATACAGAACATCAAACCAAACAACTTTCTCCATGGGACCAACATCGTAATCGCGAAAAAATTTTCGACTGTCCCATAGAAAACTTCAAGACCTACTCGACGCAAAAGTATTGGAAGGCTGATTATTTTTTCGCGATTACGATGTTGGTGCCATGGAAAAGGTTGTTCGGTTTGATGGTCTTATACCACATCCTTAAATTTGACGAGGATGCAAAACGACACGTTGTTTATGTATATAGTCCTCCTTATCGATTTCGATAACGACCCTTTGAATTTTTATTTTCTAGCGTGTAATATGACTAATAAGTCTTGACATATGTAATTGCCGATTTTGATACCGGCTAGTGTGAAAATCAATATCCTTCATTCTATTTATAATTCCAAATTCAAATTAATTTTATAATATAGCATAACATTTAAAAAAAAATCTGTTGTTCATTTGTTTTCCCGCCGTACGATTTGCTTTGATATCGATGTTTCTGTAGTCATGAAAAAATCGAAATAGTGCGCTATTTGCGAATACGAGGTCCGTCATGGTACCAGCGCAGCACAGACAGCATGCAATATTAACGACGTGTACGGACAAGATACCCCAAGTGAACGCACGGTACGTTTTTGGTTTGATCGCTTCCATTCTGGAAATTATAAAAATCCAATGAGTCCCCAGGATTTCTATAGCAGAGGCATCAACGAACTTTCATTAGAATGGCAAAAGTGCATCAACAATGTTTTTTTTTTAATTTTTGATTTTTTCTGTGTAAAACGGCAATTTAATAGGTAAAGACTGACTCACCAGACCGGATTTCACAACTAATGCAATAGAGTCGGCCGGTAGAGTTAAAGGTATAGGAGGGCTTAGGTCTCTCTTTACGTATTTCGCGTTTTTCGGTTAGTGTTATAAAAATCTTCTAATTCAAATAGAACGTGCTCAAAGGGTGATTCTAAAAGTAATGCATTTTAAGCGTAGAGATTATCCAACCGCCCTGCTGTACTCTGAGTCCCAAGTCCTCTCTGTGCGACAACTCTTCATTTTACGTGTAGTCTTACGCCGTCACTCCGTCCTACCTCTAGACTCCAGCATCGTTCTAAGACGTCGAGGTCGTCCGGTCTGTGACTCCGTCCTATGTCGTTCCGCTTTTGCTAGCCGCCATTACTCAGTCCTAAGCGCTCGTCTTTATAATAGAGTACATAGGTTAATTGATATTTATTCTTTGACCAAGTTTGCGCTGAAAGCAAAGCTAACTACTTGGTTGCAGAGTTTGTCTTACGGCGATACCGAGGATATTCTAGCGGTCGCCTTATGATTACCTGAGAAAGGTATTCGTAGGGTGATCGTTGGAGTGTGTTTTGTGTCGTTGGGATATTTTTATAATACGTGTAGGCCGTGTATTCTTTCAATTTGTAATTTTTATTTCTATTTAATATTTGCATAAAATAATGTTAATGTTCACAAATTTAAATTCATAGTAATTACTGAGCCAGATTGCATTTAGTTGTAATTTTCAATGTTTAAGAGGAACTTTGACTCCTAAGATACAAGTATCTTTTTACTTAGTTCAGGAGCCAGCTGTTCAACCTGGTTTTTTTGATTACCACTTGTACTACCATGTTTAGTGTATCTGCTAATGTGTATCTCTTTGTACAATAAACTTATTATTTATTATTTTTATTTATTTAGTGTATCGAGTGGCTTTTTTTCGAAAGTTTGAATATTTTTCTAGATATTATAGCGCCAAGACGACTCATGTGAACCTACGCTTTGGAATAGGCTTCATCTTTCTGACTGACCGACCCCTTGACAATTCAAAAGTACCTGTAATTGGTTTATTTGAAATAAATGCTTTGAGATTTAGGTTGTTAAAGTTTTTCAGTAATTGTTTACTAATACTATATGTCCTAATTGCGAGAGGGACCACGACGGTCCGATATCAAAATCGTTCCTGTCTGTGATTCGAACCCCAGTGGTCCTATCGGCTCCCGACGTTATTTTGACTGTTTTTGTATTCATAAACTGTATCTTTACTACTCTCACTTGCACAAAGTGTAGGGAAAAAACAAGGATGGCATACCGTCACATGTCAAGTCTCTAAAACAAACCAACAACGATAACACCCAGAAATAAGCGAGCGAAAGCGAGACCACCCAGAAATACTCTCACACAAAAAGTCCTTTTACATGATGCAAATTGCTTACCTGTGGCATACAATAAAATTGAAGCAACTTAGGACTTGCACCTTCTAAACATTGTTGGTTCTACTTATGTATGCCACATCCAATTACGTGTGTAAGTGGTGGCTATAGCCGTGACTTCGCGACGAATTGATTAAACAGCATTGAATCATGTCGCATCAGCTTTATGGATTTTTTACTTCCATTTGGAATGACAATTCCAAAGTCAACATAACCTTTTCATAAAAGGACGCTAACCAAATCTGTCATAGCAAACATATCCAAATCACAGTTGCGCATCTCGCAACGCCACATGTCAAGAGGCGTAGGCGCAATCAGTGTGGCGCAAACATTGTCCAAACGTGTTGCAAACCACGGTTTATAGTATTACTCACTAACTAGGCGATTTATATCGGACTGTTTAACCGGTTGAATACCGTAAAATTACAGAAACAATTGAAAAGCCATTCGCGTAGATCCGCGTTTCCGGCAGTGGAGTTGTTGCTTAGAGTGTGGTTGAACTATTTAGTAGCAGATTGACGATCGTCTAGAATTTGAACCTCCCGCGGTGAAAGATCTTTTATTACCGGACAAGTGTCACGGGAGCAGTCACAAATGATGAAGATCCTCCATTTCAACGACCATTGAAAAGATTCTAATAGGTCGAGGCTTCGAGAACAATCAACCTGCCTAGCTTTTTCTCAACTATGTTGGTGTCGGTTTCTAGTCAAACTTGTTGCAGCTGAGTACCAGTATTTTACATGGAGCGACTGCCTATCTGACCTCCACAACCCAGTTACTGGGTAATACGATACCCCTTGGTAAGACTGATTGCCAGACTTTCAGGTTTCTGACGACCGACCCTACCGACCTGACAAAGGTCCGCGAATAACAGCCGGGAGCAACGGCTTAACATTCTTTCCGAGGCACGTTAAGTCGAGAGCATAGAGCAAGATATTTTAAGAAATCAGTCATACATAAATGTCTTATATGCGTCGCTGATCTAATCGTAAAGGGTTCTTGAAAGCGAATACGTGATTGTATTGTTTAAAAAATATATAATTAATAAAAAATATATATGTAAATAAATAGCTATATTTATAAAAAAAAATCGAAATAAATATATTTCATTTGATTTGATTATTTTATTTCAGTTAACTTGTAGGTCAAATTCTGAGAGTCGCCAATTTGACACCAGTAACTTCCAGTGTTGGAAACCATCGTAAGTGTACCTATTATTCAAGAAGAGTGGCTTGTGGCTAAGTAATAACAGCTGCACGGGCCGATCGATCAGGTTAAGCTACGCTTGCCGCGGTTGGTCCAGGGATGGGTGATTTAGAAATCGACCTCTCCGTACCTCGGAAAGCACGTCAAGCCGTTGGTCCCGGTTGTCGTTCGTGGATCTTTGACAGTCGTTACGGTTCGTCAGGAGCCCGAAAGTCTGACTGTGGAGGTCAGATAGGCAGTTGCTCCATGTAAAATACTGGATCCGGTTTAATTAGACTGGAAGCCGACCCCAACATAGTTGGGAAAAGGCTAGGCATGTCTCTGAACCTCTGAAGATATTATGTAATCTTTTCTAACATAGTTGTATCCATGACAAACGAGTAGGGAAACTAATCATTTACCTACAGACTC
The DNA here is from genome assembly GCA_946251885.1 of Cosmia pyralina. NCBI lineage: Eukaryota > Metazoa > Arthropoda > Insecta > Lepidoptera > Noctuidae > Cosmia > Cosmia pyralina. The sequence goes on from OX276343.1 coordinate 26,229,215, forward strand.
GAATGACCATTAAATTGTAGTGTGATATCGCTACCACACGTAAACTAGCGCGTGTCATGAGCACCTTGCGTCAGTTAACCTCGAACTTGAATACCCACTGTAGCGTGTAGCCGCTGCGGTTGCACAACTACTGCCGGTTGCAGCAAACTTGCTCACAAATATGTTGTGAAAAATATTTGGGAAATATTTCTTGATGAGAGACTTGTAACTTTACAAGTCTCTCATCAAGAAATATTTAATTTTTAATTTTTTTTTTTTATTTAATTTCGCCTTAAACATTTATTAATATTACATACTTATGTAATATTAATAAATGTTTAAGGCGAAATTTAAAAAATCGATACAGCCATTGCGTGATAATTATTATGTGTACATGAAAATAGTACAAAATCAGACACTGTTTTTTGTCATTTTGAAAAGGGCTCAAAAACTCAAAACAAGTCGTTCGATTGATCTTTTTTCCTCATTACAACTGGTTGAATTCTCACTATGGAAAAAGGTAGGTAATTTTAGGATTTGAATCGCGCCTCAAAGCATAAATAATGCTTCAGCTATTTCTTTCTTCGTCCGTTAGTTGCTGAAGGCCTTTCAACCCTTTCTCTGTTCATGCATTCCTAAATTAATGAATGAATGAATGAATTAATGATATTTATTTGCAAGAATATAGGTACATAGCTTCTTATCATCTGTCATGGGTTTCACTATACTCGGCATTTCAGCCATACAAATATTTAGATTAGAGCATGCAGTACACATTTAGTAATAACGTAAGACATCAACACAAAAATATTAATAATCATTTCTTAATTAAAATTAAAATTTAGATTTTAAGCAATTAATACATTAAAATTAAATTCAATTCTTATCATTTAAAATAATAATTTATCATGTCAATGTATTTAAGTGTGTAATGTGAGTAATGTTTTGTCAACAGCTGTAATAAAGTCACGTCCAATATGATTATTGTTAGTATGTATACACGGCTACACATCAAGCTATACATTTCCAGTTTACACTAACCTCTCATTTTAAGGAAATCCTATTCAATGCGAGATCAGCTTATATACTGCAAATGCATAGCTTGATCTGTAGCCGTGCGTACCACTAGTTGAGTAGGTACACTTAATCTTCCAGTATGTCGCTTGCTAGTACACTTGTTTCAAGAGTTTCCTCATTAAATATTTCCAAAGAGGTTGTTTGTATTTCCTTGTTTAGATTAATGTTTTAATCGTGACCTGACTATCTCGTTCTTTGGCCATTTAAGACAACGTGGCAATGCTGCCAGTCATCTAGGTAAGTTTCCGGATGACAGAGATGTGGACGAGTACTTTGATGCATAAGTGTTGCTTGTGTTTTTGTAATTATATGAACAGTTACTTAGTTAGTAGGTAATTCATATAATTATATGTCCAGTGTAAATAGTTAGTGGCGTAATATTTATAATCTAACTAGAATGGGCAAGATCATCAATCAATCGATCAAACAAACACCATGCTTGTTGGGTACTGTTCCTTCTGTCAATGAATGTGTAGTCAAGCGTCGCGTGTCGCGCCTCTTTGTAGGAACCCCTACAAGCAGGCGCGACACGCGACGCTTATCGCACGCGACACAAAGGCACCGCGTGCGATTCGCGTCGCATGTCGCATCTGTTTGAAGGAGCCATTATGCAGAATCGATATTAGTGTGTTGGCAATGAAATTGATTATCGGGTCTTATCGCCGGTCTGACCAATGAATGAATTGTAAACAGTGTTTATATATTAGGTCTTTACCTATGAAATTGCCGTTCTGCAGTACTGGCCATTTCAAATCAAAATAATTTTTGTTTGGCTAAGAATTCTAATTTCAAATTAATTTTATTTTATAAACATGGATTTTTTTTTCCAAAAGTTGTTTATAAATTTGTTTATTGATTAGTGTTACATTTTCATCGCATTTCAATCTTTTTCGTCATCATGGATACGTTAAAAATTCGAGTAATTATGGAATATGAGTACCGTCGTGGCAGCAACGCGGCACAAGCGGCACGCAACATCAACGACGTTTACGGAGCTAACACTACAAACCAACGCACCACTTGTTATTGGCTTGCTCGCTTCCGTTCTGGAAATTTCAACCTGAAAAATGAACCTCGCGGTCGTCCGAAGACTTTGGTCGACAATGACGAACTAAGGCGATTGTGGAAGCTGATGATACACAATCTACGGCTGAATTAGCAGCAGCTTTCGACGTTAGCGTCAAAACAATATTGGTCCATTTGCGTCAAATTGGCAAGGTAAAAAAGCTTGACAAATGGGTGCCCCACGAACTCAATGATCGCTAGCGCGAAGTACGCGTCGAGACGTGCCTTGCACTGCTCAACAGACACACAAATGAAGGAATTTTGAACCGCATTGTTACCTGCGATGAAAAATGGATTCTACTTGATAACCGCAAGCGCTCAGCAAGTTGGTTGGATCCTGGTTCAGCACCTAAACAATGCCCTAAACGAAAACTTACCCCTAGAAAAGTGATGGTCACGGGGTGAGTATTACTTCAGATGTGTACTGTGAAGAACTGAACACAATGATGGAGAAGCTGGCACATCTCCAACCAGCATTGGTCAATCGCTTGTCTCCGCTGCTCCTGCACGACAACGCGCGACCTCATACTGCACAGCAGACGGTCTCCAAGTTGCAAGAACTGGGGTTGGAAGCTCTCCATCATCCGCCCTACTCACCAAACCTTACGCCTACAGACTACTACTTTTTCCAGAATTTGGATAACTTCTTGACGGGAAAAAAATTCAATATCCGAGAGGCAGTACAAAATTCCTTTGAAGAATTTGTTGCCTCCCGTCCAGCTGATTTCTTTAAGAAGGGCATCAATAAACTGCCACTGCGTTGGCAAAGATGCATTGATTGCATGGGTGATTACTTCGATTAATACAAATAAAAAATGCATGAAAAAAATTCGTTTAAATTTCTTCATACAAAACGGCAATTTCATAGGTAAAGACCTATTATTCAGTTATTTATATCGTTAGTAGGTCAACCTGAGAATTTAGGAACATAATGGAGAATTGGGGTTTTTTAGTTTCAAATTAATATTGAGAAATTTACATGGCTGAAACTAGCTGATGGTATTCATACATTTTTGATACATTCCCAAAAACATTCAGTCCCTCCCTAGGTTAACTTTATACAGGCTACTGGTGTCGGCAATCCATGGATGAGTTATAGGAGAGGTCATTTGCAATCAAATGACGCTTAAGAATTTGACATTTTATATTTTTTTGAAAATATATGCGGTACAATTTTGAATATTTATAAAAGAAAAACAATGCATGAAATATTTTTTATTATTATTATCTGCTTGCTAACACTTCAATACATAATATTCAACCATAAAATGACAATTATCTTAAGGGGGATCTGCAGTAGTAGCCGCGAAATTCAAATTTTCTTACGATTTTTGCAATTTGCAGGTCAGTTGTATGTTGATAAAAATATGATACGCGGCTATAACAAATATGTATTTACATAATTTTAACCACTAAAATCATCAATACATCTTTCTATGTTAGATTTCCTGCGGATTGGTCTGATTTCGGAAATTTATGTTTAAAAGCAAAACCGGAATTCTTCTTAGTCATATCATAATCAAAGAGGCATGTTATGTGATCCAAGGGCTGGCTTTTACCTTGGCCAGAGGCTAAGTATTGCCATACAACGTGGCAATGCCAGTCTCTTGGGTACATTACCAGTCGACAGCGATGCGGATGAATTTTTCAACGCCATGTTTTAGTTTGTGAATAGTTTTAGTTATGTTAGGATATAATTTTGTTATTTTTAGGTTATGTGTAAATTACATTTAAATAAATTAATATTTTAATGTTATTTGCCTAATCAGCTAGTTGGGGCAATGATCCGAACTTACCCAACTGCGCTGCGAAATAGGTTGTATAATTGCTTCACTGCTAATCTCAATGCCATTTAGTTGCGTTTGTGTTGTTTTCGCGATTAATTATCCATATTTATTTTAAGACTAGCTGGTGCCCGCGACTTCGTTCGCGTTGAAATATGTGTAAGTAATTAATAAGTTTTTAAATCAAAGAATTTCTCTGTAAACTACATTATTAGTCTTTCCCGTTGGGGCTAAAACAAAAAATTGCTCAGCGCTACTTACTCGTGAACATGCAACATATAGCTGGCCGTGAGAAAAGCAGTTGGATCTTAGATCCACCCCAGCGGCCCTAAGAGTTTGACCTTGGGATTTGTTAATGGTCATTGCGAAGCACAGACTTATAGGGAACTGTGTGCGCTTGAATTCGAACGGGAAATTGTTGGGAATGAGTGGAATTCTTGGTATAAAAACAGTTTCGCCCGCGCCACATCCAGTGAGAATCTCAGCATGTATTAAATTTCTCTGCAAAGCACTTACTTTAAGTCGGGTGCCATTGCATAATTTGGGTGGAGTTAGATTTCTCAAAAGCATTATGGGCACTCCGACTTTCAGTGTGATTTTATGTGCAGGAAGACCACTTGCTGTTAGAGAGCTCAAAAACTCTACTGGATAGTTTGTAGCGTCGTCCTCGTTTACAACGCTGTTATAGGACGTGTAAACCACTTCATCTCCAACAATTCCTGCCAAAATGTTTTGATTTAATGCAGAAGCTTGTTCGTTTTTCGGTGTAAGTATGGCGCGTTCACATAACCAGAAATTATCATGATGCAGAATACTTGAAACGTCTCCAAACACTGAATTTATCAGCTCATCTTCGGACGACACAACTCTGCCTAAAACTTCAGGAATAGCAACTTGTCCTTCATCTTCTGGAAGAGTACCCTTTCCAATTTCCAAAAGAATATTTGAAAATGCTTGTGCCTAGGAATTTCCACCTAGTTGTGCTCGCATGTTTATTGTAAGACACAATTTTTTTATTTGAGGCCATAGATATGAACGCTTCAATGATGCATTGATTTCATCGGCTCTGGTTCCCCGAGTAATAACCGGAAGAGTTTGCCGGAAATCGCCAGAGAATAGTACCGTCACATTCCCCATTGGACTATCGTTTCGGCGAATGTCCCGCAGTGTTCTATCCACGGCTTCAACAGCTTTTTTATTTGCCATTGTGCATTCATCCCAAACGATAAGACAGCAATCCTGAAACACCTTTGCTTTGTCGCAGTTTCTTGTAACTGCACATGTTGGTGTTTCGGTGTTATCTAAATCGATTGGAATTTTGAACATTGTGTGGGCAGTTTTACCACCGGGAAGAAGTGTAGCTGCGATTCCGGAAGATGCTACAGCCAAAGCTATTTTACCTTGTCGCCTGAATTCAGCAAGAATCGCTTTTGTTAGGTAGTACTTAGATGCTCCAGTACCACCAAGAAATAAGAAAAATATCTTCCCATCATTATTAAGTACGCTTTGGACGACGATGTGAAATATTTCCCTTTGTTCTGATGTAAAATTTTGTAAATTGTCATTTACTACAGCGGCTAGGTCAGTGGAACTATAGTTTATCTCCGTAGCATACTCACGATTGATACGCGGTTGATCAGGTAGCATTTGGGGAGATGGAAGACTGAAGTCACTCAAAGATTTACCACTAATTGATAAGAGGATCTCCTGAATAGAAGAAAGGGAACTATTAATCACTCTTTCGTCATTTGGATCAATTTCTTGATTTAAATTGCGCCTTAAAGAACGATGGAAGTCTTCAGAAAGATACGTCTGATACTTTTCCCATAACATTAAAGGGTCTGAAATACCACAGAACACTAACATGACAGCAAATAGGTGACGTAAGCGTTTGGGACTGTCGCTGACACAGGCTTCTTCGAGAGTGGCATCCCAGTGTTGATCTCCTTCAAGCAGTTGAAGTGCTCTGCAAGCTGATTGAAATGTGGGATGCTCAACGTCATTAACTGTTTTTAAAAACTGGAATGAAGTTGGTCCTTGAACATTGTGCAATAGCAGCCGCAAGTAATAGCATTCCCCACTACTGGGGTGAACTGTATATACTCGACCTAAAGCAGAGTCCTTAAAAACACCAGGGAATCCTTCAACTGGTTGACCACGTCTACGTCTGTTAAAGACTCCTCTTTGCTTATCAAAAGTGTAATAAGAGGGTACCTCATCATAGGTTAACGTTTTAGCGAAATCGTCTTCTTGGCACAACCTGAAAAATGCTAAAAGAGTTGTCTGGCGTGGGTTTTCTACACGGTTTCGTGCGTTATCTGCGTCGAAGTATATTCTTTGCCCATTTTCTAAGTGGACATCCAGATGCATGACAGTAGGATGTCTTTCATGAATAACAAATCCCAAAATGCGCCATATAGCCTCAGAAGTACTAATGTATCGTCCGGTTTGGTACCTTGTAACTTCATCTCGATCGGTTCCTTGCAAAGCAAATGTTGCTTGGTCGTTGCCTTTATTGACATATTTGCAAATGTATTTTATTGCCTCCACACTATTGCACATCTCAACGTTAATGTGGGCGCCGAAAATTTTGGACAATAAAGGTGAGTATGGCACAATCCAACTATTATCTACTGTTAGCTGCTGTCCGCGTAGCCTAATTTCAGCTGTATATCCGCCCTGCTGTGGTGAACGACGTCGATATGAAGGGTATCCATTCTCACCTGTAACTGTCTGCTCTGTCAAAGCACGGGGATACCTTTTTGTACAGCGGCCATCCTTCATGCAGGGAGAGTTTCCATTCAGGATACCACAGGGACCATGTACCATATGTGTTTTTATAATTTCATACAGTGCAGGGTCCTCTTCGGGGTTCGGAAGTTCAGCGCTTATTAACGTGTCGACATCGTTAGGACGTATTTTATTCTGCAGCCACAGCAGGATATGTGCGTGAGGAAGGCCACGCTTTTGCCACTCAACGCTGTACATGAAACACAGAAAAGGACCAAAAACGCTTTCTTTCCTAAGGAGGTCGATCATAATTTTCAGTTTCAAGTGAAACACCCTTGCGATCACGTCATGTCGGTCATAAGATGCTTGACCCGCAAATAGCTCTTGGGTGATCTCGTTCCATTTTGGGTTAGTAGTAAACGTGATAAATAAATCCGGCCGTCCATATTTTCGGACGTAGCAGAAAGCATCCTGCGTGCGTTCGTGCATATAGCGCGGCCCGCCGGTGAAACTGGATGGAAGAATCACTAAGCGGCCTAAGTTTTCTGAGTCTGTATCTTGCTGCATAGCGTCACGTAAATGCACATATTCTTCAGCACGTAATCGCCTCTGGTTTGTGCGTATGTATACTAAGCGCTCGGTTTCAATTTTAGCGTACATATCAACAATAAATTGGCTAAATAATCCACGGAACCGTTGTAAGTATGCAAAACGATCACGTCTTATTTGTAGAATAGTAGCATAAAACTGCTGGGCTGATACTTTTTTATTTAAGTTAGGCTCTCTTGTGGTGGGGTTGACTTGACTGATCCCAAAGTTATACCCATCTTCCCCTCGGCTGTAAATTAGGGGGTACTGTAAGGCGTCATAAGAACGATGCGTTTCGTAGATACGCTGTAGCCGGTCATCTCGAGTGCGCAAGACTATGTCTCGACGCTCACATTCTTGGTCAACCAAAACAGCAGCCACTTCATTTGCAACAGGTGTATTGTGTCTACCACGATGCTCAGTTGCGGGTCGTTTTTCTGCGTTTATAACAAATTTATAGTTATTGTTTTGACCTTGTGGTAAAGATTCTAATGCGGCTTTGAAACTGTGCACATAAGGGTTTACCTGATGCAGCATATTTTGAAGTACCGTAATTAGATTGCCGTTCAGTTGTGGAAAAATTTGGTTTCTTATGTTTGCCTGCTCTTGATAATTGGATACAAAATAAATTTGAAGAAATTCAGGCTGATTCTCAGGCAACAGCGAACCAATTAGATGATAAACTTGACCTTGGATCTTAAATGTTGGCATGAATGGTCCTTCAGATATTTGTTTTGCACCAAATGACGTCATTTGAAAGGCGTTGTTATATGCTCGAATATTGTCTAAGAAATGCTTGGAATGAGGGTCGTCACCATTCAGCAATGATTTTAAAACTTCAGGTGGATTTTCAAAAAGATCAATACGCACTTTTCCACTGGAGCAACACATCCCATTTGCTTCTTTTTGCCATTTGAGAGCGTCACAAAATGGACAAATTATAATCATTCCTCCAATGGAACTAAATTCAGAATAATTTATCATGGGTGTATAATTAAACGCACTATTTTCTTTATTAATCCATGGGAGGGTGTCATGTCCTACTTGTTGGGGTTCTTCTGAGTCTTCGGATGAAATCGAAATTCTGTTAAGTGAGTGCCGTAGCCGATCAGCATTCAAGCGAGCCTGGAGTTGTTCTTCTGTCTCTTCACTACGCGTAGCACCCACCCTCAGCCGCTCATTTTCTAAGAAAATGTCATGATTTCTACGTAAACGTACATAATTTTCTCTTGCTTCTTCCAATCTCTGTTGATGCTGATCATCGCTTTCTAGAGATCTCGCACTGTTGTGCTGGTCTCGATCATTTCTTAAGCGTTCTTCATATTGTGAAAAGGTTTCAGACGCACGCGATGATGCATGGCGCTCACGATCAGTGGTCAATCTGTAATCCCTTTCTGAAGAAGTTTCGATTGCGCGAGACAATGTGTGTCGCTCACGATCAGCTGTCAATCTAGAGTCCCTTTCTGGAGAAGTTTCGGAGGCGCGAGATAATACATGGCGCTCACTGTCAGCTGTCAGCCTAGAGTTCCTCTCGGTAAAGGTTTCCGAGGCACGTGATAATGCATGGCGCTCACTGTCAGCCGTCAGCCTGGAGTTCCTTTCGGTAAAGGTTTCCGAGGCGCGTGATAACGCATGGCGCTCACTGTCAGCCGTCAGCCTAGAGTTCCTTTCAGTAAATGTTTCCGAGGCGTGTGATATTGCATGGCGCTCACTGTCAGCCGTCAGCCTAGAGTTCCTTTCAGTAAAGTTTTCCGAGGCACGTGATAATGCATGGCGCTCACTGTCAGCCGTCAGCCTAGAGTTCCTTTCAGTAAATGTTTCCGAGGCGTGTGATATTGCATGGCGCTCACTGTCAGCCGTCAGCCTAGAGTTCCTTTCGGTAAAGGTTTCCGAGGCACGTGATAATGCATGGCGCTCACTGTCAGCCGTCAGCCTAGAGTTCCTTTCAGTAAATGTTTCCGAGGCGTGTGATATTGCATGGCGCTCACTGTCAGCCGTCAGCCTAGAGTTCCTTTCGGTAAAGGTTTCCGAGGCACGTGATAATGCATGGCGCTCACTGTCAGCCGTCAGCCTAGAGTTCCTTTGAGTAAAGGTTTCCTAGGCGCGTGATATTGCATGGCGCTCACTGTCAGCCGTCAGCCTAGAGTTCCTTTCGGTAAAGGTTTCCGAGGCGCGTGATAATGCATGGCGCTCACTGTCAGCCGTCTGCCTCGAGGTCCTCTCGGTAAAGGTCTCGGAGGCGCGAGACAATGTATGGCGGTCATTATCAGCCGTCAATCGCAATTCCCTTTCCATAAAGTTTTCTGAAGCTCGAGATGACGATTGGCGTTCACGATCATAGCTAAGGCGTGCATCACGATCGGAAGGATTTTCCAGAGAGCGCGCCATAGCATGTCGTTCTCGATCAGCTTCAAGTCGGACCTGCCGTTCGTCATTTGATTCCTGTGTTCTAGCCAACCTCTTTCTCTTTGCTTCTCTATTAATTTTTGTGATATTTGTTCGTTTTCGAGGCATTGCTACAATATAGTAACTTACCTACTTAACAATAAAAATAACAAAGCAAGAAATAACCAAATCGCAAAGCAAAAACAAAAGTCCGTTTTACTAAGCAAGTCAAAAATATTTTTAATAACAAAGCAACAAATAACCAAATCGTAAAGCAATAACGAAAGTCCGTTTTAGTAACCAAGTCAAATAATTTGATAAGTAAGTATGAATTCCAGAAGCAATGAAAATCTGAAAGAAAGCGCTGTGGTTGCTCCTCTGCGTTACCGTCTGCACAACCACACAATGACCAAATACACTACAACAATAACATAAGCCCGAAGGCGTCTTTACATCACAATGAAATGGGAGTTTTAGCCAGTAATAATTTTACTGTTACCGCCTTCACCGCGTGGAGGTACTCCCAGCTTATGCTACTGTTTGGAGGTTAACTAACCCAAAATCAGGCCTACCTGCGAATCTAGGCAACACATAGTTGAATCAAAAAGTTTCACCTAAATTGGTTAAATAACAATTATAATTCAATTTCCTGCCTACCCCCTAAGTTAGGTAGCGTGATTATTTGTAACGTAACTTTGAGTCCAGGTAACACACAGTTGAATAAAAAAAGGTCCATCAAAATCGGTTAAAAACAATCCAAATTCAATATCCTGCCTACCCCCTAAGTCAGGTGGCGTGATTAGTAGTATCATAAGTTTAAGTCTAAACAACACTTAGTTGAACAAAAAAAAATCTATCAAAATTGGTTAATAAACAATCAAAATTCAATTTCCTGCCTACCCCCTAAGTCAATTGGCGTGATTATTTATATCCTATTTTACTCTCCAGGTAATACTGAGTCAAATAAAAAAAGTCCCATCTAAATCGGTCCAGTAGATTCTGAGATTAGCCCGGACAGACAGACAGAAAGACAGACAGACAGACAGACAGACAGACAAAAATTCTAAAAATGGTTGTTTTGGCTTCTATTGCTTTAATTAAGACCCCTGTAACAGTTTTTCATAAAAATCTTCAATGTACAGACATCGGCCTTTTACAGTTTTATTATATGTATAGATATTGGAAATATTTACCGAGTTGGGCCAAGGTTAACACGTGGGTATTAAATGATCCCAGAAAAACTGCTTACAAACAATACTGCAATTGCAAAAGTAATTATTTTATTTTTAAAACATTCAATCAATCAATCTGCCCAGCCTTTTCCCAACTAAGTTGGGGTCATCTTCCAGTCTAACTAAATTCAGCTGATTACTAATATTTCACATAGATCGTCTGCCTATCTGACCTCCACAACCCAGTTACTGGGTAACACGATACCCCTTGGTAAGCAAGACTGGTTTTCAGACTTTTGGGCTTCGGGTTACCCGCGTAACGACAGCTGGTATTTTAAATCTGATGGTATTTTGAGGAAGTTAGTATTTTAAAACATTCCACGGGATTTTTCTAGTTCAGTTACAGAGATATTTTACTGGAACTTATGATTTCTATACCCATTAAGTACTTACATACTTAATTGTTTATTTTAAAGCCCATTTCAGCGAGAGGTCTGTTCTAACAAAGGATATTTAATTGACCTAGTGTGTGATAGGAAAAGTCTGCACTTATAGGTATCTAGGTACCAAACGCTCGCCATTTTTAACCGACTTCAAAAAAGGAGGTTCAGTATTCGACCCGTATATGTATATGTATATGTATATGTATGTATGTATGTTGGTTTGTCCGCGATTTTCTCAAAAACTAATAAACTAATTTTGATGATTCTTTCACTACCGTAAACTGCATACTTTCAGGAAGGTTTTAGTATATAATACATTAGGTAATTATTCTTATGTACGAAGTTACATACATAAATGTACTGTATCTCCGACATTTCTAAACGGATTTTGAGATGATTCTTCTTTTCGTTCGTCTTGGGCTCATGTAATTGTCCTAATTGTGTATTCAATTAAAAATGGAAAAATAAATTTACTTTAAAAAAAGCACCTGCATTGAAGAATGGAAGACACGGACTTCAGAAGCTATTAAGTTTTTTATGAAAGTTATTTTGTTCGTTTTAGGTTTTGAAGTCGGTTTTTACTTTTTTTAAAGTATTTTTTTTATTCTCACTATATTTGATGCCTGATGCCTTGGAGCCTGCATACATAATATTTGTAAGTAGGTACTGATACATACATTACTTGTAACCTGCCTATGCCCGGTTTCTGAGTGAGTTTCTGTTTATTCATTCGATAGTGATTATTGTATCGATATCGTGTTTCTGAACACTTGGTTAAATTAAAGAAGAATTTAGCTTAAAAGTGAAGTGAAGTACTATCGAGGGTTTATCTGAAGATCTCTAAAACCGAGCATAAGGAAGGAATTGGCTTAAATAGATAATTTTGCGAATTAATAGATAATAACCCCCGTATTCATATAAAACAACGCTCCTTTAAACCTATTTTAGTTTTAGAAGTTTTGTCGATTTCTTTCGAATTATAAGTATGATAGTTTGAAAGAAGACAAAACACTTATGTACTTAACTAAAATAGGTTTATAGAGCGTTTTAGTTTTTTAACGCACCGGATCAACTCAGGATGGATGAAATGGCGACAGGTTACAGGAACAACTTGCGACCCACGGAGCCCCTCAAGTTGAAGGGGAAAATTTACAAGTCCGTGATAAGGCCTGTCGTACTATATGGATCGGAATGCTGGGCAGTGAAGAAGACGGATGAAAAAAACATTGCATGCAGCGGAGATGAGAATGTTGAGATGGATGTGTGGAGTGACGAGAATGGATAAAGTGAGAAATGAGTATATAAGAGGAAGTTTGAAAGTGGCGCCAGTGACAGAAAAGTTGAAAGGAAATCGTTTGTCATGGTATGGGCATGTTATAAGGAGACACGAAACGCATGTGACTAAAAGAGTGATGAATATACATGTTGATGGATGGAGAGGCAGAGGAAGGCCAAAGAAAACATGGATGGATTGTGTGAGGAATGATATGCAAGAGAAGGGAGTGAATGATAACGTGACGGTTGACAGGGGAGAATGGAAGAAGAAAACGTGTTGCGCCGACCCCAAGTAATATGGGATAAGGGCAGGAAGATGATGAGAGCGTTTTAGTTTTTTTATGAATAAGAGGTAAGAGTTAAAATTCCGTTTATGAATTCTTCAGAAAGCGGGCATTAGTGCTATATATTTTGTTGTAGCAAATAAATTGTTACAGGTCATAGTTTTACAAATTGTTATGTTAGTGTTTTTTTTCTAATTTCCTTATCATAATAAGCAGTAGGTAGACATTTTAAATCAGATAATAACAGACTTCCTCTAACCGTCAAACTACCATTCAAAAAGTACATCAGTGATATGCAATTATATATAATGCGTAGGTAGGCATAGGTATATCATCATACAATACAATCATTATTTCTTTGTTTCCCTCGAACAGTGTAGGTACTTATGTAATTTTCATAATAACTGAGGTGGAAAAATACTTAGGTACATAAAGTAGTCAGGAAAATTCAATTATGATACATAATCATTCAAAGTTTCAATTAAGCCTGCCAGTTTTGTTCAATTCAAGACTAAATTACCAATTTAATCTTTTGGTAACTTATAGAAATGTCAACTAATATGTATAACTGTTTGTATTTTGGAATACTTAGTGATTTTTTTTTTAAAGACATTTAATTTTATTTATTTTTTAGAAACTATATGCAAGTTAACACTATTTACACTAGGTACTAAATTAAATGACTAACTAGCTAACTATACAAATAAATATAAAAACAAAAGTACACTTAGGCGTCGAAGTACTCGTCCGCATCGATGCCATCCGGAAACGTGCCCAGAAGACTGGCAGCATTGCCACGTTGAATGGCAATGCTAATTCTTTGGCCAAAGAATGAGCCAGCCCTCTGGTCACGTGAAATCTCGGCCAGTCGGCGAGAAATTTCCTTAAAAAGTAGACGCGCACTCGGGCCCCATGACCCGAGCGTTTCGACCCCAAACGGCTCAAAACTGTAGTTACCTATAAGGTAGGTAGGTAGGTATTTGCGCCGCTTGAGGGTCTCAGCAGCCGCAGCAGCGGCGCTTAGTGATTTAAATACAACTGTGAACCAACAACATGCACTTTAAACACTAAATAATATAAAATATTTTGATAATTATAATTTCCTGGCACCAGGTACAGGTACTTACCTAGGTACTTAACAAAAAACAACTTACCAGTGAGGTCGAACCATTATAATAACAAAACTTTTAATTTAATTAAGTAGGTACTCATTTTTAGGGTTCCGTACCCAAAGGGTAAAACGACTACTGAGACTCCGCTGTCCGTCCGTCTGTCACCAGGCTGTATCTCATGAACCGTGATAGTTAGACAGTTGAAATTTTCACAAATGAATTCTGTTGCCGCTTTAACAACAAATACTAAAAAAATAGAATAAAATAAATATTTAAGGGGGCTACCATACAATAAACGTGACTTTTTGCTCGTTTTTGCTCGATATTGATAACGGCAACAAGTGATGCTTGAAATATTCACAGAATATTTAGTTCACTTTAAAAATAAATAATTAAATTAAAATAAAACAAGTATTTTAGGGGGGCTCCCATACATGATACATTACACAGACATGATTTTTTTGCCGTTTTTGTAGATAATAGTACGGAACCCTTCGTGCGCGAGTCCAACTCGCACTTGGCTGGTTTTTTTTTTGCAAAACTGTAACTGCCGTGACCTAAACATGTAATTCAGGTTTTTTAATACCTATCAAAATAAAAAAAAAGACACGGTGTCTTTGCAAACTTGTGTCTTTTTATTATTTTTATTATCATTATAAAGATCAATAACATCCCTTCACAATAATCATGAAAACAAAACAATTTCAAGTTAATTTAATTAGCAAGTTAATATTTAAAACCAGCAATTAACAACATCAGTATTTTCAATTTATTTTTTCAATATTCCCGGTTTCGCATGCAGTGTGCATTACTAAAGTTTTTAACGAGAAGCAGTCAGAAACATGATTTACCTCAGTATAAAAATCAGCAGTGGTGGCCCAGTTGTAACGGCCGCAACTTACAACCCGCACTGGACCCGGGTGGTTGATTACAGCCACTCCCTCTCACCGAGAGGACGAGGCCTGTGTCCCAGCTGTGGAAACATTATAGGCTGATTATGTTATGTTATCCTAGCTGTTATCTGCTTTTATAAATGCGAAAGTTAGTTTGTTTGCTTGTTACCAAAAACCACTAAACTGATCATCCTCAAATTTTGCATATATTTATTTATTTATTTATTGGATCGCCAACAGAGGCTACACAATTACATACTTAATTTATCGCAGATACGGACAATACAAGTGTGCGCTTCCAATTATAGGTGACCACATCATTCACTTAATAACTAGGTAGGTACAAGAAGTTTGATAAGAACAAGAATCATTAAAATTAATCAAAATACAATAAACGAAAGAAAGTCATTGAAAGCGAATCAAAATGAAAACCAAAACAATAAGGGTACAAAATAATACAAAATAATTTTAAACAAATTCAAATAAAAATAAATTAAATTCAAATACAATCAAACAATAATAATAATCAAAGAATAAAAATACAAATATACGTCGTCAGGTGTACAGAAACGGACATAGAGTAGGTACCTTTGGTCCCGAAAAATAGTACTGTTCCCGATGAAAACAACAATAACGTTCTTATGATAATAGATGGCGCCACGTGTCTTTCGAATCATGATTGTTTTATATTTTTACAAGCAGAGTACAACCCGAATTGATTGTCAAATTCTTAATTAACGCGAGCGAAACCGCGGGCAAAAGCTAGTGTTACATAAAATCAACCTAGCCTAGTCTTCAGGCAGATCCATCTAGCTAGTTGAATTTGAGAAAATTGTCAGTTCCAATGACCACTTGGCTATAACTATTTGTAAATGATTAGAGGGAGACTGAGATTTGTACCAAAGCCAAAGCCCCCATGTTTTTTCTAAATAATTTCGTCAACAAAACCTTCATTACTTATATGTCAGAAGTTAATCGGAAGTAGCAATTATTTATACACTTTCTTTGATTATTGTACCAATCCGAAGACTAACAAAAAGCTCTTCTCCCGCAGGACCGACGAGCAAGGCATAGCGATGAAGGTGTACAACGGCATCGCCATCGCGCTGGAGATCCTGGTGCTGTACGTGAAGATGACGGCCACCTTCTTGCACTGCATCTACCAGTTCTTCGTACCGCCGGAGCCTAAGAGCGTCAACGGGGAGATTGTACTGGTATGTATAAAAATGTTATTTGGTTTGGTTTGGTTTTGCAAGCAAATGTTATTTAAAAAGGTACTAAAAAGTACCTTTTTAAATAACATTTGCTTGGAGGATTGTGGAGTACCGCCAAGCTTAGATGAACTGAGGCATTCCCGTATTTTTAACAAAGTTCGCAATCTCGTCTCAGTTTCTGTCAAAAATTGAATAGCGTTTACCTACATTTTTGACATGTGATTGTCGCTGGCATGAGATTGCGACTTGAATTTGAACGTTTTTAGGTATGAGAATTGGCCTGCCGGTTGTGTTTGGATTAAAGGAATTGTTCACTTTTTATAAAGTACTTACTTTCACCCGTGGCGTCCGCGTCGCCCTTGTGGAGGTCGGAAATTATCCTACGGCGGGAACGTACAACACGAAATAAAAAGTATTATATGTTATAATCCAGGTCATGGTCTATCCATGTGCTAAATTTCATTCAAATCCGTTCTTTTTAGCGTGAAAGCGTTCAAATAAACAAAAAAAAAAACTAACAAACAAACTCGCTTACTTCGCTCGTGTTAATTTAGAATTTCACTTTCAATCAACTCGGGTTGTACTCTGGTTAAAATAATATAATTCAATCATGATTCGAAAGACACGTGGCGCCATCTATTATCGTAAGAACGTTATTATTGTTTTCCTCGGGAACAGTACTTTTTTTCGGGATGAAATGTATGTATAAATGTAAAATGTCCGTTTCTGTACACCTGACAACGTATATGCAAACTTTCAGGATGATCGGTTCAGTGGTTTAGGCGCGAAAAGGTAACAAACAAACTTACTTTCGCATCAATAATATTAGTTAGGATACATATATTAAGTAAAATTTTGAAAATTCGTACCTATTGACGTTAAAAAAACCACTCTTTTCATTTATTAGGAAATTCATTCAGAATACCATCATGCACTAATTCTATTGAAATAATCTCCAAATCCTTCAAAGAAAAAGTAATAGAGGACAGATCTGCCTAACTATTACCAACCATTGTCACTCCTTTTTTTTTTTGTGGATCGGAAATCATCAAATGAGTTCTCCCGCTCTGGGCGGAGCGTGAGGGCGTGTCAGGATTTTACTGACTAAAACCCAACCGTGTTCCTTCAGTTGCCCGTGCCAGGGCCACGGTATCTCTTTCGAACAACCCGCGACCCTAGCGGCAACCATTGTGATTCCTGAAAAGTGTAAAATGGGAAGAGTGTATCACAGCAGTAATTAGTGTTGAGAAACAAACTTACCCGTCAACGATTATCCTTTTGAGAAGCAATCAGTTCAATCACTTTGCAAATACATGCTGCTGACTATAACTGACTCTAAAATCACCAGAGTCATCATCTGCCTAGCCTTTTCCCAATATACGAATACTGAATACCAGTATTTTACATGGAGCGACTGCCTATCTGATCTCCACATCTCAGTACTGGATAATACGATACCCCTTGGTAAGACTGGTTGTCAGACTTTCGGGTTTCTGATGACCCGTAACGACTGTCAAAGATCCAGATCCAAGATGAATGACAGCCGGGACCAACGGCTTAACGTGCTTTCCGAGGCACGGAGGGGTCTTGGTACGTAAAGATGGTCACCCATCCACGGACCAACCACGGCAAGCGTAGCTTAACCTGATTGATCAACCCGTGCAGCTGTTATTACTTAGCCACGAGCCCCTCAGTCAAAGAGTACAGAGCTTTAAATTCTTTCTATAATCTCCTGTTCTCTTTCTAGATAACAGGTGCAGGTCACGGCATGGGTCGAGAGACGGCGCTCCGGTTTGGCAAGCTCGGCGGCGTCATAGTCTGCGTGGACATCAACCCCACCGGCAACCAGGAGACGGTAGACCTCATCAAGGAACAGAAGGGGAAGGCTCATCGATATGAGTAAGTTATACTTATCTATAACGTTCCGTTTCCACTGCTGGGACACAAGACTCCTCTCTGTGGGAGGGACTGTGCCATAATCCACCACAGGCACTGCGGATAGTTATAGCCATAACATTTATCATGGAGGTATAAAACCAACGATATTAATTAATGTCATACGATGTAAAAGCTGGAATGCTGGAAAGGATACTCATGTCGGACTCCTGCTCTAGTTTGGCGTTGTCATCTGACTGAGAAGGTTCATTCTTCTTTGTACTAGCGACTCGTCCATGCTTCGCACAGGTGCAGTTGACTGATGTGACGCCATTGTGAAAATGTCGAGATTTCTGTGCTATTCTTTAAAAAAAATAAACCTTCCGGAATAAATTCCCTAAATGATGGTGAACACCGCATCAAAATCGGTTGTGTTGTTTTAGAAGAACTATGTAGTCATACAGACAGACATGAAAAGCGACGTTTTAGGGTCCCGTACCTCAATAGGAAAAAACGAAACCGTTATAGTATCATTTCATTGTCTGTCTGTCAGTCTGTTAAGACCCTTTTTCTCGGGAACGCGTAAAGGTATATCGAATACGTAGGTCTATGGGCCCTTAGAGCTCTAAAAAATCAAGCTTCTAAGTCTACGCAATAAAAAAATACGGCCATTTATGCGACATATTTTGATACTCGCAAATAAATCAAAACCTTTATTGGTTACTTCCCGTTGACCTAGAATCATGGAATTTGGCAAGAAGCAAGGTACCTCACAGCAAAAAAAGTCCAAAAATCGTTACTTTGTAGTTTTATCGCATAGTTATTTATTTTTTTGTCATTACAAACTTACATTTGCAGTTGGAGAATTGACCGTGACGTATATATCAACAACGTGACGTTTAAGGGAGAACAAATTTTGTTTTTGGGATTAATTCATCATAACTACCCTTCATTGTGCGTGGGCCGACACGCATTTGGCGGGTTTTTTTTTTCATTTTAATTTATAATGGCCATAACAATTCTGAGTTTCGGGAACGATTCCCGTATGCGGCAAATAGCTGGGATAGAAAGATTTTTCTGTCCGTGTCTTGTGAATTGCATCGAAAATACAGGGAACATCGTAGTGATTGGCAATGATATTTTTAGTTTTTGAGTCATTGCTCACCAAACAAACAATGTATTTAGCAGGTCTGTTTTATTATCCGGCTGTCAAATGACTAAACAAATACCAAAACGAAAAATTGAATTATAATAGGCTGACTGTACCTCCATACATTACGCATTCCACATTTTTACATAACAATGGCTGGCACATGTACGGGGTTCATTGTCAAATTCAATTGTTTTTACACCTGTCCCACCCGCCAACGAGGAAGCGCCGAAGCGGCTTGCTATCAACGATTTTCTCGCGCAATAAACGTACAAATGATTGTAGGTACTGTGTAAGGTTATGATGAGATACAGAATGGCCTTCAAAACTTTGTATCACACTTTTAAAATTGGAACTTATAAAGTACACAACACGGACAAGAAAAATAGAAGGACTCCGCGCCACGCGTATCGAAAAAGAAGCACCGACCGTACCGATCTATGTGTGCGTGATATGATAAAGATGTCGCCGTCGTGTCACGTAATGACGGCCGGTCGGCATACTATGATGTAAATGTGAGCGTGAGGCGTGTTTCCCCAAACGAGGACAAACGGTCTCGGCATACTTACTGTGCTTCTCTTTCGATATGCGTGGCGCAGAGTCCTTCTTTTTTTTTCTAGTCCGTGGTACACAAGATATATTTTCGAAATAAAAAGGATTACAAAATGAATTTAATTTTTTACATAAAAACTTTATTAATCGATAACCTTCTTTTAAGGAATGGCTGAAAAATTCTTCATAAACAAAAGGTCAAAGTAAGACAGCAATTTGAAAAGGAGTTTCAAATTGCTGTCTTACTTTGACCTTTTGTTTTTGTTTTTGTTTTCACATTTATCTCTTGATCGATGAATTTTGATTCAAAAGCCAAGGTTAACACCACGTAAATTTTACATATCATGCCTCTTTCACCTGAAGAATGTGCAAGAATCAGGCTTTTTTTGAGATTATACCTAGTCGCATACCTACCTAGTCGTTCCCGACGTATTCGTGATACTTACACTCACAGTTACTCGCGCCGAAGCGGTGCAGAAGCAACGCAGGAGAACGAACTCCTTTACGTCGACTAATGAAAAGTTACAACAATAATTTTGCTGATATTGATATATTTGCATTGTCACTTGCACAGTTTAAAAATAGTATTTATAAAAAATCCTTTTAAATACCACATAGAAGAAGAAGAAAAAGAAGAAAGCAGATGAAGTTGAAGAAGAAAAAAAAGTAGTAGAAGTAGTAGTAGAAGTTATATTAACACAAATAATTTGTCACACGGTATTTCACAAGACACAATAGTTAATTCATGAACAATTGTTTGCTAAGTTTGCTTGGACCTTGCTCAAACTATTTTCACTGTTTGATTAATTTGTGGATAATGATGCTGGTTGCGTGATTACTAAAGTGTTCTTTAAAACAGGTACCTAAATATTAGCATTATTGCGCAATCGTTTGTTAAAAATAAAATAAAAATTATTATCTTCTTTGAATAAACCTTCTGCATCACGCCTGTGTAGTGTATAAATTTCTAATGAACACAAACAAATATATTATTCAAATTCAGAATCATTTTTTTGCAAATATGTGTAGGTAAACAATGTGCACATGTTTTACATTCCTGTAATATTGTATATCGCAGTCTTTGGTATCACAATATTTTACCTTTCGGCATGCAAAATAAATTAAAAAAACACAAGTAATTAAACTAAACAGAATAAAAGTACTTGCTAATAAAAATCCTATAGTTTATCCTGCAAATATTCAGATATACTGTAGTAGGCTTTATCTAACAAACACTTTTTAGTTTTTTTTTTTTCAACATAATTAAGTGATGATGTCTCCATTAAATGTTTAGGTAGGTGTTTGTACCTATACACGGGGAGCCAGCAAATATACAATTATTTAAAAGAGTTGTTTTATTATTTGGACAACTAATTTTATCAATGTGTCGTTTATGTGTTGTTATATTTTTTTAAAGAAAGTATCGCCCGTTGTGTCATTAAGGCGCGAGTCTATTGTCATGAATCGGGCACAGAAGTCGAATGGGTTTGGTTATCAGCGGTGTATTCCAGTTCGTCCCCTCAGAAAAAAAATAACGAATTCCCGTTCGTTCCCCTAGGTGGACGAAGTCAGAGGGACGAACGGGAATACACGAAAAAAATTAATAAATTATTCTAATGAATTTAAAGTCGAGAGGACGAACGGGAATACAGCGGTACATCATACAGTCGTCCGAGGAAAGCCCGAACTGCTTACGTAGTTCGCCGAACTTCGTAAGGAGTTCAAGCTTCGTCAGACGACTGTCGATGATGTGGCTGTAGTATTTATCCAATTATCATCATCATTTCAGTCAAGAATCACCCACTGCTGGGTATAGGCCACTCCTTCTTCTGCCATGCCTCCCGGTTCCGTGAGACTCTCATCTAGGCTTTTCCCGCGACTCTGACGATATTCCAACGTACTTTTGGACGGCCCTGGTTTCTTTTGCCTAACCTTGCCATAATTTTGAGTATGAATGTCGATGGCTATAAGGGTAGGGGAAGACCAAAGAAACGATTGTTGGATTGTGTGAAAGATAAAAAAAAAAAAAAAAAGTTTATTGCATATTAAAAAACGTACACGGAAATGAACTCTTGACTTCCAAACTAAGTAGGACTTGTATTATGGAAGTCAAGGCACTCTCTCATTATATATGCTTAATTAATACAATAAAAGTAAGGGATGCATGCAGCAAACAAAAAAAAAATTAAAATACCAACAGAAAAATAACCAAAAAAATAAAAAAGTAGGTAGGTATAACAAAATTAAGTTCTACAACTACCTGTGGAGTGTAGTATTGTCAAAATGTGAGTCAGTGTGATGAATGGTAAGTGAGATTAGTGTTATGTGGTGTTACGAGTGGTGTGTTCGTGTGCTGTGTGATATGTAGTTAATAAGTGTTAAGTATGTTCTGTACGCGGCGAGTTTCGTGGGGTATGTCATAATATGAGATGACATGGCTAGAAAGGGGGTGACTACCGAGATGACGAATAATAGAGAAGTATGGAAAAAAAGGACATGTTGCGCCGACCCCAAATAGATTGGGATAAGGGCAGGAGAATGATGATGAACCTTGCCATCATTCGCTATATCTTTACTTCATCGGCGGCTATCTACGCGTCTAGCCAGATGAGATGTCCTGATAAATTAATGAACCGGGGCATCAGACCGACACATCAGCAGTTGCGCTTGCGGCCACTTGACCAGCACCCATTGTGTAACACACTATCAATAACAATCTGAATCATTTTGAAGCATATTGCTAACCCATTGCTTTATATGTTCGAAAAATTAGTCTGCTCAACAACGTAAATAACGCAATGAATGTTGTTGAACTGTCAAAATGAAACCGATTCCTACTGTGCGTTACGCAAGTACCCCGCAGTTCACAAAAAAAAACAATTTTATTTTAAACGTCTTTATTCTAATTTCAAATTTAACTGCTCAGATGCGACGTCACAGACCGAGAAGCTATAAACGCTTTGGCAGAGAAGATTCGTCGGGAAGTGGGCGAGGTGACTATGCTAGTCAACAACGCAGGGATCATGCCGTGCAAGCCGCTGCTGCAGACCTCCGAGAAGGAGATCCGAGGCGCGTTCGAAATTAACATCATCGCTCACTTATGGGTAAGTATTAATTAGTCACTACTGGTTGCCGCAAAAATATGAGAAAGGCATATATATTATAATAGAGATATATTTAGATGTCTTTGGAGAGAGCACTTACCTTTCCACTTGTAAGATAGAGTAGGAGGCTTATCTGTATTGATTGGTACTCAGTTAAATAGTTCGCGTGCACATGACGTGTATAGACGTCATAACAATAATACTTCAATTTTGTCTCACCTGTTAAAAATCTATGGGTACCTCAGCATGTACCTACATAACCTTTGTCTTGGTGAGTACTAAAATCCTAGTAGCTATTTTACTGGTTCAAACGATCATTAATTTGAACACAAGGTTTTATTTTTTTTTCTTGACAAGTTACAAACAGGATTTTGTTGATAGTTCCGTGTAACCTTTGT
The DNA here is from genome assembly GCA_946251885.1 of Cosmia pyralina. Classification (NCBI taxonomy): domain Eukaryota; kingdom Metazoa; phylum Arthropoda; class Insecta; order Lepidoptera; family Noctuidae; genus Cosmia; species Cosmia pyralina. The sequence continues at coordinate 26,252,295 of OX276343.1, forward strand.
CATATGTATTGCAACTTGCAGTATACCTATTATGTAGTTACAAGTCTGATCTGAAGCACCACAGTATAATAAAGTAAGCAGTATTACATGTTCAAAACAACACGCTTCAAAATCTCAGTTTTATACCAGTAGTCAACAGTTTGAGCGCGCGGCAGTTACGCATTGACGGACGCGTATTGGTCTACCGAGCGGCCGCAGGTAATTAATTCAAAGTCACTGCCCAGATAAACTACTGTAGCTTTATTATTCTGTGGTACCTAGAGTCAACGCAGTAGGTAGTCACGAAACTTGCAGATTTTTTTCGTAAAAGACATAAACATTGCTGGGTAGACTGCATTGCGATAACCATCCAACGTTAGTTGCAGCTATAACAACATGACTCCCTTTTTCAGCTGCTCCAAGCCTTCCTACCCTCAATGATGGAACGCAACCACGGCCACATCGTCGCCATGTCCTCAATGGCAGGAGTGGTGGGTCTTCGTAACCTGGTGCCATACTGCGCCACAAAGTTTGCAGTCCGAGGACTGATGGAGGCCCTGCATGAAGAACTTAGAGAGGATAAGGCGAAGGACTACAGTGGTGTAAGTACTGACTGAAATAGCTTCATCTTTCTCACTGACTGACTGACTCCTTGACAATTCAAAAGTGCAGTAAATGGTTTAATTGACATAAATTGAGTTTAAAGTAGTGTTTGTGTAGATTTTGTAATAGGTACTCATTAGAGTTTATCGTTGTTCTAGATTTTAAAGTGCGCTGATAAGAAAGCGGTACACAGGTAGCAAATAGTGTTGTGCTCCTGGACTAATTCACCATCATCTTTTAAGTTTGAGTTTACTTATCCGGCAGATAATTACTGCGCAAAGGTAGCCCAGAAAATTCAAATTGCCTTGTGTTTTTTGCAATTTGCAGGTCAGTGTCAGGTTGTATCTTGATCAAAATATGATTCGCGACTCTAACATAATATTTGTATTTACGTAATTATAAGTATTATAACCATCAAAATCATCGATACTTCTCTCTAAGTTAGATTTGTGCCAAACTGTCATGATTTCCGAAATCATCACCTTTGTGCATTCACCTTAAGGCGAGTAGCTACTAGCGCAATTCAGAAAAAAATCATAAGCCTGGAACTTTAGAAGTTAACGTCAAAAACGGAAGTTTTTGGCGTTAACTGCTAAGGCTCCAGGCTTCGAACCTAGGAGGTTTAGTGTTCATTTTTTTTTATCCAAAAAATTGTACAACATCTAACTAAAAATGTAAGCATAGGAAATTTCAAAATGTTCCATACCCCCAGACTTATGATTTTTGTCTCAATGGTGGCGCTAGTGGGCAGCACCACTCGCCTTAAGATGAATGTGCAAAGGTGATGATTTCGGAAATCATGACATTTTGGAACAAATCTAACTTAGAGAGACGTATTGGCGCCTTCGCCAAGTGGTATCAATTAAGAGAAAACTCAAATCAATGCGTATGAGTCAAGCGAGCCGTTCGATTCTTTAAATTCTTTATTCATTATGATAATTAGGAAGTTCTTACTTCTGAAAAAAATATTAGGTATTATGTACCTACTTTGTTCAATCGTCATCCAATTTAAAGAATGTATTTGGTCACGATTGTTATCTTTGATCCTGCATAATGCAAAGGTCAAAATTCAAAGCACAATAGGTACAAATGGCTATTGTTCGTTTAGCTACAGTAGTTTATCTGGGCAGTGACCTTAAATTAATTACCTACAGCTGTTCGGTAGATAAATAGTTAAATACGCGTCCATCCGAGCGTAACTGCTGCGCAGTCGAACTGTTGCCTACTGGTATACAGTATACACTGAGATTTCGAAGCTCGTTGTTTTGGCCGTTTTCTATGAAGATGTAATACTGCTTATTTTATTATACTGTGGTATTGGGAACACCGGTGTTTGAAAAATATGTCCGCTTGTTACTATTAAGATTACATAGTTTGGTAAAAAATCAAGTGGTATAATTATATCACCTTACACGAGTGCGGTGTGAATCGGGTCCGTGAGTCATTTTACCTAATATTGTACGTGGTATGAGTTCTATACCAAGAAAATATTTTTTTATTATTAACGTTGTTCCATCACTATTAAGTAATAATAAAAAAATATTTTCTTGGTATAGAACTCATACCCCGTACAATTTTAGGTAAAATGAGATTCACACCGCGCTCGTGTGAGGGGATAAGATTTAAGACATAGGTACCTAATATTAATTTTATTTATAGCACACAAATATACTGAGGGTCCGAGCGGACTTGGATTATGTACTTACCTATTATCAATAACAAATTATAATAGGTATTTTATACAACGTTATTTAATAGATTACTTACCTATCATTAGACATGACGAAATTTGAATTAGATTTTTATATTTTTGACACCAAATTTTAATTTACTAGTACATCTGTAAAATAAATAATATTAAAAATTTTATGTAACCCGCCCCGAAAAAAAAACTATTGAAAAATTACTTAGTGCGTCAACGCACATTTTGAGTTTCAATCTGAATTAATTTATTATTCGGATTTCTTTTCTTTTCTTTAACATTTTGTTTGTCACGTGATTTATTATTCATGTAGACATAATTTGTATCAATATTAATATTATATTATTATTAATAAAACAATATATATATGCATCAAAATCGGCCCATTAGTTTCGGGCCTACGATGCCACAGACGTCAAACTTATAACATATTTATGTGTCCCTATTTTTGTATCGGGGGTTAAAAAAGAGAAGACAGAAGTGTATTTTTTTTTTCCAAAACTAATCAGACCTTGACAATAAGTAAATAAAAATACTTACCACCATCTTCCTCTTCCAGATTAAATTCACAGTAATCTGCCCGTACATCGTGGACACGGGTCTGTGCAAGAACCCCAAGATCAAGTTCCCCTCGCTGATGAAGATCCTCACGCCGCAGGAGGCGGCCGACAGCATCGTCGACGCCGTGAGGAGGAACTATCAGGAGATCACCATCCCTAGCTCGCTCTACTATATCAACATGGTGAGTTATGTAACCCCGTGGCCAGTACTGCTGATTTACGAAATAAAATAATTAAACTTATAACTTTGACTAGGGTTAAGTCAAGGACCTCGGAGGATGCGCCAACATCTATAAACTCTACATAAAACAACTGGTTGCATCAAAACTTGTTTTATATATAAAACCAGCTTGTTACAGTCCCGGTATGTAGGCAATGTTGTCTACTTGAACTAAGCTCCGGGCAATGCTGCACTTAGAAGCCTGATGTGTCTAAAACCTGAATCGCGTTGACTTTACAATCAGTTTACAATTGTTAACATAACTACTTAGTTTTATAATTTTCGAAGTACATTTCTTAATTATAAAAAAACTGCTTTTAATGGTATTAATTTACTAATGATCTTTAAAAACATTGGACACGAGATTGTTTTCTTTTGCATGGTCGTTAAAAAATTTAATTAAATAAATAATTAAATTAATTAAATTAATAATAATAATAATTAAAAATAAAATAATAATTATAAAAAAAAAATATTATTAAGTATTATTTATTTTTTTATTAAATAATATTTTTTTAATTTAATTTAATTTTTTTTTTTTTAAGTTTTTTTTTCTCAGTCACAAAGTAAACATAAATTATTTAATTTATAAAACATAATATATTTATGTTGTTTATATCATCTTTTTAAATAACTTGTGCATAATAATAAAAATATAACATTACTGGTTTTTTTTTACATAAAAAAAATTGTAACCTGCCTAGATTTTAAGTGAATTAATACCTTTCAAAAAATTAATACAATGTTTTTAAATTTCAGATCTGCAGAACTTTTCCGAGGGCGGTGCCCTTATATCTAAAGGACTTCTTAGATTCAGGATTAGAAGCCCATACCTAAATTATAAAACAATGTTTTTCTAATGTCTGGTCCATAGGAACATAATTATCGCCCTGACAAACTTAGGCAAAGATTAGGCTCAAGTCGAAAGGACCAAAAATTATTTTAGGCAATATTTAAGCAAATAATTGCTAAAAGCATTTCTAAAAACTTGAGTCATTTAAAAAAAAATATATATTTTGATACTGATTTATTTATAAAATAAATAAGTGTTATGAAAGGGTCCAGTAAATAATGAAAAAAAAAATAGACTGAAAAATTTTTTTTATTTAGTTTTCATTTTTTGGAAATGATGTACCTATTCACTTTTGATTTTAAGCATATCTTTGAGACAGGAAAATACCAACTGTCCCCGATATCAATGCCCCATAATCAAGGCTATACTTTTTATATATAAAAACTGGAGACATTTTTTTCTTGGTTATATATAACCAAGAAAAAATGTCTACATGTCTAAATGTAATAAATGTGTAATGTCTAAATGTCTAGTGTCATTTTTTTCTTGGTTATATATAACCAAGAAAAAATGTCTACATTTTTTGTCATAATTGTAAGGGTTTGTAATGATACACACAATGTGTGTTTGCCGATTGTAATGTAATTAAATATTATAAGATTCAATCAGGAAAACAATTTTATAACAATAATTTTATTATGTTCTTGACGACTCTTATCAAAATACCTACCTTTTCATTTGCTTCGTAACACTTTCAGGCACAGTATGCCCATAGACGATAAATCAATAAAACTTATATTGTGTCTCGTTCAGTGACTTTGTGTGCATTGGTCTAAAATTATCCACAGGTTTCTGGCTAAACCTGCTAGCCTGTTTTTGTGTATTACATGATTCATTGCATGATTTTTTTACTTTGTTTGGTTTACTGGGCAATTTTAATAGTGTAATATCATAGATAATTAGTAGGAGTAAAAAAGTGTAAAATAATTTTCCCAGGAAGTTTATACTTACAATATCATTGCTTGATTTTTATACTCTTTTTGGTTTACTGGGCAATTTTCATAGTTCATAAATCATAAATAATTGTTAGGAGTAAAAAGTATAAAATAATTTTGCCAGGAAGTTTACAATTTAAAACTGAGTAGGTAATTCCCCTTTTTACTTTTATTCATGTTGTCATCATCATAACCTGGAATTGCCCATTAGACCTTTTGAACTGAAATTATATTACTTATGCTTAATGTTACAATAAATACCTACCTAGCTTACATTAATTTTTGTTTAGATTAGGATATTATTTAAGTGTAAAAGTCAGACAATATGAAAATAAGTGATATGCAGTGCCTTTTTGCTGTATTTTTTTACAAGTATGAGTGAATTTATTATTTTAGAAATCTTGCCTTTTAAAAAATATATTCATGTACTTACAATATTTTATACTACATATACTATTCTATGAATTAGTATATATGTAATATATAATATTATTTTATAGTATATATAAATGGATAGTGTTATACATTTTTACGTATAATAACTAATATCGTGTTATTAAATGTTTCTCATTATTATAGTTAACAGTAATTTTGTGAAAGTATAATTTATTAATAACAAACTATATAATTTTACTTAAATATTGTAAAAACTGTTTTTTTCAGGTTTTAATGGTAAATAATGTTTAGTACCTACCTGTTTCAATAGTTTCAAGTGGTTAACATTAATATTATTGCATATGTTACTGAAGTTTTAAGTGCCATCATAAGTAAACTACAGTGAATTTAAAACATGATATTATGTATTTTTTCGTAGGTATATTCGAGGACATGGTTTGCCAACTTTGTATAATAATACATTATACAATGACTTGCTTAGGGCTGACAAAATATTTTGACAGTTTTCTATGCAAAATCTGTCATATGTCAATTTTTTTCTTTGCTTAAAATATCTGAAAAAATAATCCCTCAAAATAATCTGTAGGTATAGTAGGTATGTAGGTACCTGTAACATACTATACCTACAGATTATTTTAAAGAAATAGTAAAAAAAAAATCTTCCAATTTGCAAAAAAATATGCGAAAAAGAACTTGGATGTTTCACTTTGACCTTTTAATATCCATTTTATTTCCTTTTATGTCACGTTTAGATTATTTCTTGCAAGAAACCGATAATTAGCTACTGATTATTTTATATATTTTTTATTTAAGTTGGCAACCATAACCGACTATTAACTTTTTATTCGCTTTTGAAGTGTTTACTGTGTTTTGTCTATGTTTGTCAACTAATTAGTTTGTAATGCCAATTGTTTGTGATGTTAATGAATATGCTGCTGAATACATAGAAAGTAATTATAATTCACGTAAGTAGTTTTTTTTCACCCATAATATAGAAACTCCTCCTTTTTTGAAGTCGGTTAAAAAAAATGGAAACGCCAAATAAATTCTCAATCTATTTATTTCAAGTTTACATTTTGATTATTCACAACAATTAAAATGTACAGTTTCTGCTACTAAATACACATAATTACTACCGACACTTTGGCGTATTTAATCACCTTATTTGAAACGATGCTAACTTTACCTTACCTATACGATATTAATGCAAAATACAATATCTTTAAAGAAATAAATAATAAGAATTATAAAAAAGTTTATTAATTTATTTAAATTCGGAAACCAGTGCTCTGTAGGAATTAATTTTAAAAGCTGCTGCTGTAATAAATCTTAATTCTCTATTTGATCAAATGGAAGGTCAATTTTATTATGAATAACATAATCAAAGAAAGAAATTATACAAAATGAAATAATTTAACTTGGTAAAATATTAAAAGTGAGATACTTAGTTGAATAAAATTAAGTAAGTAAGTATCTAAATTATATTTTTATATAATAATCTATATAATATTATAGACACACATTTAAGTTTATTGCTTAATATTCCTTAGTCTTGCAAAGCAAAATATATGAATGTGCGCATTTACTATTAGATACTTTTTATGTAATTTTAATTTTTAGTGCGACTTATTTTCAGGGCGGTAATATAACTCCTTTTTTTATGCAGCATTGAAGACAGAATTTTATTCGAATATAATTTAGCTGTTTACCTATTAGCACAGTAACCTTAGTAAAATATATAACCATTTTTTAAATTAGGTTGGTAAGTACCTATTTATTTAAACATTAAAAAACTCGCACTTTTTTTTACATCTCACTTCGTCACAAAACCATCTTTTATATTTTTTTTATAAATTATGCTTATGTAGGTACATACATTATGAAACAAGAACTTACTAAATTATCCGACTTATCTAATTCAAAACCTACTCATTCAAATTACAATGCATTACAGATACCTAAAACATAAGTACTAGCAAATAAATTATTCAAACATATTTATACAGGTAATATCAACGTATTTTACAGCATTAAATGCTCAATTTAGCGATAACAATTATTTTTTTAATTACACTTCTTACATTAATATTTATTAAATATATTTTTTATTCATGATACAAGTTACCTCTAACACAGACCTAATAATGATCCTCATCCTATACCTACTGACGTCAGGTGTACGTAGGCCCTGCCAGGGTCGCGCGTTGCTCGAAAGAGATACCGTGGCCCTGGCACAGGCAACTGAAGGAACACGGATGGATTTTAGTCAGTAAAAGTCTTACACGTCCTCCCGCTCCACCCAGAGCGGGAGAAGTCATTTGATGATTTCCCATCCAAAAAAAAGGTACGGTAATTTTTAAAACGGCTTATGTCAATTTAATTTTCTAAGCTTCATTAAATTTTAAACTTAATTCTAATTTAAAAAGGTAGGTAGTTTAAAATAATGTAGGTTAAGATTTAAAAAAAAAAATAGTTTTAAAGTACCTAAATTACATTTAGTAAAATTATACTCGGTAATGGTTAAATAAAAATTTAGAATACTCAGATTACTCAGTATTTATTAAAAAAACTTTTTTACAAAAAAATACAACCGACTTCCAAAAACAACACTACAAAGTGAAAAATAACTTTAATTTCGGAAGTCGGTGTCTAGTTAAATGTATTTTCGTTTTTTGCCACCGACTTCCGAAATTAAAGTTATTTTTCACTTTGTAGTGTTGTTTTTGGAAGTCGGTTGTATTTTTTTGTAAAAAAGTTTTATTTTTCACTTTTTAGTTGTGGTACCTACCCCACACAAATTCTAATACCACTACCAGCAAAACAAACTAGAACATCATCCATATAAAAGTGGGAAAAAATAACTATTATTGAAGTTAACTCAAAAACTACCAAAGTAAAGTTAATCAATTTTATATGGGACCAACTGTGATGTAGACCCTCTCGAATAAAACAAAAAAAAAACCAAATCGGTCTAGCCATCTTCGAGTAATCGGGGAACATACATAAAAAAAAAAAAAAAAAAGGTTCCGACGAATTGAGAACCTCCTCCTTTTTGAAGTCGGTTAATTAATTACCCGTTTAAAGTTTTTCATGTCGAAATAGTTGTCAAGCTATGTTGCAAGTCGTCAGGTGCAATTGTGTTCACAATTGCAACATATTGTTACGCATACATACTTGCAAGCTTTAACGTCTATAGTAATTTACAAGGTCTACCACTAAACGCGAATGTTGTGCCAGAAAGGAAAATAAATCATGACCTTTTTTATTTTAAACTAGCGATCCGCCTCTGCTTGCTTGCCCCCGAGTCGTAAGACGTCACAAAATATCGAGATTTATTTATTAGAATGTTATGCAAGTTTAATATTTTGTACCTGTACGTTTCGAAATACATTCCCTAAATGATGGTGGAAACCGCATCAAAATCCGTTGCATAATTTAGAAGAATCAGAATGTTGGGCCACAAAAGGGATGAATGAAAAGCAGTTGCATGCAGCTGAGATGAGAATGCTAAGAGGGATGTGTGGTGTTACACGAATGGATAGAATAAGAAATGAGTACATAAGAGGAAGTCTAAAAGTGGCACCGGTGACTGAAAAGTTGTGCGGGAATCGGCTGTCATGGTATGGGCATGTGATGCGGAGGAGTGAGGAAAATGTCGTGAGGAAAGTTTTAAGTATGAATGTCGATGGCTATAAGAGCAGGGGAAGACCAAAGAAACGATGGATGGATTGTGTGAAAGATGACATGGCTAGAAAGGGGGTGACTACCGAGATGACGAATAATAGAGAAGTATGGAAAAAAAGGACATATTGCGCCGACCCCAAATAGATTGGAATAAGGGCAGGAGAATGATGAGTTTAGAAGAACAACACGGTCACACAGACTGACACAAAAAGCGAATTTAATTTATAATATGTTTATAGAATCATAATTAATGTACCTACCTAGCATGCCATGTCTACATTGACATCAACTATACTAAAAAATCGATTCGATTATGTACACGAGATTTTCAATGATTTACGTCACCCAGACCCAGGACCCAGGCGTAAATGGCGGGACGAACTTGACGCTTTTAGGAGGGATTGATCCTTATAATATTCAGGGTGTAAGTGTAAACAGTGGCAATCTTTTAAAATAAAACTACTGACACACCATTACTCACCATTACATTATTACTCTCTTGTACTGTACTCATCATTATGAACAACTTTTACTATGGGACCAAACATGAAATCGTGAAAAAAAATCAGCTGTTCCCTATATTTTGATGAATTATGCGAACATAAATGTACTGAACAGCTGATTTTTATATCGCGATTTTAGGTTTCGTCCCATAGTAAAAGTTGTTCATAATGACGAGTAGGTAAATGACCCATCCTGTATATGTCGCAGCCAACTGGTTTAATTAGCCGTTTGGTTAACCGCCTAGCCTTTTAACTAAACGGCGCCGTTCAACTAGCGGCCTGAATTATATTAAAGTATAGGTTAGGTTGGAACTGTGACCAATCATGCGCGAGTCGAATATTGGTCGCAGTAACTAAGCCAGGGCACCCCGACCAAATGGGTTAGGGCTGCGACATAATAATATTGGCTCAGGATCGACTTGAGTGGAAAAAGGAAAGGGAGGCCTTTGCCCTGGAGTGAGACAATACAGGCTGATTATTTCCTTTATTTCATTTACAAGATAAAAAAACATTTAAAAATATAAAAAATAGTAGCCCACCAATATCGGGAACAGGGTCCAAGCTACCGGTGGTCAGGGCTCTAGAGAGAGGAACCTCCTCACTATGCGTGCCGTGTCCAGGAGTACTGCTTTCTGAATCAAGCCCTTGACCCAGGCTGATTATTATTATTATTAGGTACGTCAGCTGTTTTTTTCTTTGTTAAAATAGTATGTGGTGACCCCTTTCCCAACTGTTTTTATATAATTCTTACCAATCCTACAGCGGTTTCATTCACTGCTCGCGCTTGCAAATAACTGCAATCAAATTCACTTTGATCTTTTCAAAAGATCCCTTATGGCACAACATGATAAGTACTATCGGAGAAACGAACATCTGTACACCGTAAGTGTGAAGCCAGACGAGCGTAATTTTTTGAGTTGTCAGTCGCGTAATTTCGGTCGTGTGCGGCGCGTGTGTGGGGCGCGTGAGTCGGCAGACAACTCATTTTGCGTCGCCGTGTGAACGAAACAGGATTTTTGTATGAAACCGAATGTAGCAGAAATTACGCAACTGAAATAACGCGACTCACTTCTTAAAAAAATACGCTCGTCTGGCTTCACCCTTAGGACTATTCTTGCTTGCAGCGCTCGGCCGCTGTAGTAACGCTTGCTAACAGATGATTTTTTTTCATGGTGTAAGATGTTCGTTTCTCCCATGTAAATCGATACAATTATCTACACAGCAATTTTAACTAATAATTGACTTCACTCTCTTAATACATCGGAAGCAAAGTTATAATAAAGAACCTCACAAAGATCACACTCGTGGTCATACAAATAATGTTTTTGTATAGGTAATGCAATTCAATCAATACTATTTTCCTCACTTATTTTTTGTATTGTAGAGTTTTGCTAAGCTTACCTAAAATAACTTAGATTATCATAATAAAAGCCATTTTCTTAATCTTTGCTAAATATATATACTAAACATACAGTTTAATTTGATTTACCTGTACTACAACGTGTCGTTTTGTATCGACAATCAAACCGAACAACTTTTTCCATGGCACCGACATCGTAATCGCGAAAAAATAATCAGTCGTCCCATACTTGCGTCGAGTACGTATTGAAGTTTTCTATGGGACAGTTGAAATTTTTTACGCGATTACTTACGATGTTGGTCCCATGGAGAAAGTTGTTCGGTTTGATGTTCTGTATCACACCCTGAAATTTGACGAGGATGCAAAACGACACGTTGTATTATAAGTAATAATGAATATATTTCCAATTGAAGATATATCGAGGCAAAGACAGACATTTTTAACATTCAGACCTAAGAATCATCATATCATTTCAGCCGAAGGATTTCCACTGCTGCACATAGGCCTCCCCAAGCACCGGCACTTCGACCGGTTCTGTGCTTTTCTCATCCAGCGGATTCCTGCGGTCTTCACAAGGTCATCGGTCCACGTTGTGGGAGGCCTTCCGGTACGCGGCCGCCACTCCAGAACCTTTCGGCCCCATCGGCCATCTGTTCTACGAGCAATGTGTTCTGCCCACTGCTACTAATAGGACACCTATAAGATGCAAGATCCAATTTATCCAGCAACTGCTCTTTCTTCAAAAGGCCCTTCCCGACATGGACCTGCGTTGTTAGACTCACATAAAATTCTAATAATATATAATATAGTGTTTGGGCTCTAAGTTTCTTTCGGCATTTCTTTTCAGGGATAATTCAGCTATGAAATGCCGGCGTCATCTAGTTTTAAAATATTGAAGTGTAAAAGTGTCATAAAAGATTTAAGTACTTACAGAAATAAACTTTTCATTTCATATGCTGTGACTTGTTATAATGATAACGAGGTCTTTTCGTCCGCAATTTAGTTCATTGCAGTGGTTTAGTGATTTTGCAGTTTTGATCATTTCTTTTATTATTTCCGAGTGGTATTTACGTGTGTATTTAAGTTAGTAACCTTTCCAACGATTAATCTTTTAGATCAAAAGACCAAAAAAATTAATACAATATAATTGTCTAGCCCCGATTATCTTTTTTCTACCTTAGCTAATATTCCTTACATGTATAACTCACGATGAAAATATTAATCTTTCTTATACTCCTTTCGTTCTGGTCCACTACTTTATATTCTTATTTTAAACTTCATTTCTTTAACTCATTTACTTTTAAATCCAAATCCATTGTATGCTTTGATATCATTCTTATTTACAATTTTTCTTGAGGCCAACAACGCCTAAGTTATATAATAAATTAAACAAAACTTTTGAAACAATTAGAAATACATACACAAAATGTAACACAAGAAGCCTTTGTTTCCCCGAAGGTGTGGGCAGGAGGTGTACTTGTAGTACACCCACAATTCTGCCAGTTATATGTAACAGGGCGCGTGCACAATTCCAGACTACATCATACCTTAAACAATAAGATGAGATCCATGGGTTCAGTATTTATATAGTATTTTGTAGTATGTGTATTTTTATTATAGTATTTTTCTATTCCTTCCAGTCATCAAGTTTGTACGTATAGAGTATGGGTAGAGTTAGAGGTAGGTAGATTAAAATATGTCAACGTCTTTCAAGTGTTGGTAGTTGCGGTCCCAGTAGCCGCCGTTGTACAGCCAGTCTTCCTGCTTGGTGTAGGGATTTGTGCCTTGACTGAACCACCTGGAATAAATGTAGCCATGGTTAGAATTATCTAGTTTTCATTTTCGAGTAATTTTGTAGTGTTGAAAACACTGCAAAATTACTCGAAAATAAACACACTTTACACACAACTTATCATTACGCCTGCAATCCCCGAGGTTTACCTGTAGTACACCTACATTTCACCAGTTAATATATAATGTTAATAAATTCACCAGTTAAATAGTAATAAGGAGCGAGCCTATTGCCACAAACCGAGCACAAATCCAGACTCCGGGCAGCTACAGATAATGACCTGAAGGAAAAACCCAATCACATTTTACGCGACCAGAGAATCGAGCCCATACGTTAAGCGGTAGCCCTCGCGACCACTAGACAATAATAATATTTCCTAAGAAACAGCAGAGAATATGTATTTTTTTTTTCGTCACGGAAGCAAATCTAGTAATGTACTCCTGCGGCAAACTGGGGCTAATTTCTATAACCCTAAGTTATAACATAACACTCATGATCCGAGGCGTCAGTTGACAGTGTAAGTGTTGTTCACAGTGAAAGTGAAAAAAAGATACTGAGAATGGATGTTGATTCCTACAAAACCTCTCGTGGATGCGCAAAAATAAAGATTTGTCCAGAAAGCAAAAGATCACCAATAATCAAGACAAAAACTCAACAATACCGCGACGTCAAAAAAACATCAATCATAGTCAAAGTCTTACCTCGGCTGCCATGCCTCAGGCGACTTCTTCAGCAGCTTCCTAGCAGTTCTCTGCTTCTCCTCAAGCCTGGTCTTCTCAGTGGCTGCAGCATCGATGTCTCCTTGCTCCAGTAGCCTGACGTCAGGCCTCAGCCGGCTGTCCGTGGGGCAAAGCTGGCCTTTCATGTCCCTTTCCAACTCGTTGAGGGACATCGCGAATTCGGTGAATTGGTAGTACTGGAAATAGAAGAAAGGTAGCTATTGTAAAAGACTAAAACTAATAAAAAACCGACACAAAGACTCTTCATGTATGAAAGACCAGGGTTTATAAATAACATGATACCTACAAAAATTAAGCATCCTACTTCCTACTATCCTACTTATATAATATTCATCATCTGCCTAGCCTTTTCCCAACTATGTTGGGGTCGGTTTCCAGTCTAACCGAATGCAGCTGAATACCAGTATTTTACATGGAGCGACTGCCTATCTGACCTCCACAACCCATTAACTGGGTAATACGATACCCCTTGGTAAGACTGGTTGTCAGACTTACGGGCTTCTGACGACCCGTAACGACTGTCAAAGATTCACAAATGACAGCCGGAACCAACGGCTTAACGTGCTTTCCGAGGCACGGCGGAGTCTTGGTATGTAAAGATACCATCTTTACATACCAAGACGTCACCGTTCCTCGTGCACCCATCCACGGACCGACCCCGGCAAGCGTAGCTTAACCTGATGGATCGACGTGTGACTGTTATTATAAACGCGAAAGTTGGGATGTGTGTTACTCAATCACGCGAGAACGGCTGAACGGATGTGGATGGAGATAGATTATATTCTGGAATAGAATACTTATAATAATATCAGCTGCTTACAAAGATCCTTATTAAGTGGTGTCGCGCAACATTGCCGTTCCTGATATATTTTTTTTACCTTAACTCGAAATACGGAAGGCAACTGAACCTGCAAACTAGGGTTGCTATATGAGCTATTTGGGTATAAGTTTACTCGCGTTTGTCTTAATTGCGGGAATTACTTCCCATGTCCAAAGATCCATCCAGCAATGAACAAGAAAATGGCCTGCTAAGTGTTGTTTACCTGTGCGCTAGTAGTTGGTCGCGGCCTCGCCTCCCACAACGTGACGGAGCCAGCGATCTCAATGTTATTAGTGTCATCCGACTTAGGAACGTCTTCGGAGTTCTCCGCATCGTCTGACTGGAAAAGACAAACATAGTTTTATGAATTTGCGACGATAATGTCTCTTTCTGGCAACATTCATTCATTGGTCACCACTCATATCAGGAGCCACTTATATCTGAGGGTTTTTAGGGCTGTACTGTGATCTAACCTCGGTGATGGAGTCTTCAGGTGTAGCCAAAATGTGTAAAAATAATAACTACAAACGAACGACATTAAACGGTCAGTATCTAGGATAAGCTGTACCTACAGCTCCGTTGTCATGAGGACATTAGGTTAGGTTAATCTAACTAGGAACTATTTATTAATACATATAATAGGCCTGAGATAGTTACGTGATTCTTATTTTATATAATTGATGACCAAATGAAACAAAAAAATAGCGTGTGCGGTCGGGGATCCCCGTCAAGAACGAAGCTTCTTCTCACGTATGAATTAAAATGAAAACAAAATTTTCACAGCCGCCATCATGGATTTACATTATGGCCTCTCTATCGGTTATTGGATTAGCACCCTCGAAAACCATGAAAACGATACCCAAGATGAAAAAAATTAAAATTTTCACAGCCACCATCTTGGATTTTCATTTTGACCAAATTCACACTTTCTCAGAGAAAAAGTCGCATGGAGGGCATAACGCTTTTTTTGTTACGTGACGATTTCTACCAGTTTACTCCTACCACAATCCGCGTTAAAGAAATTCGTTCCAACGAAACACGTATGTCAGCTCAATGGTTCTCAAGGCGCACTAAAGAAAGACATAGAGAGTTGCGTTTTGTTAAATTTTAATGTTAGGATAAAGGGGTAAACTTACGTCCTGTATAGACATGGACCGCAGCGCGCCAACCTTGAAGCTGTTCAACTTAGCCAACATCTTCTTGGGCGTGTGCGACGGGGTCTGCGCGGACGCCTCCTCGCCGCGCTCCCGCGCCCACTGCTCGTGCGCCGCTGCGCTACAGCACTTGATGTACTCCGTCCACTTGCCGTACAGGAACTTAATGCGTTTCTTGCTGGAATGTAAGAAGGAATACGTGTGGATTATTTAGTAGTATTTTCTTCAAGGGTGCAAGTGTTACAAAAAATGCACAAATAAGGGGAGGAGTCCCGAAACCCGAAAAGTTTGTCGAATCATGAGTTTCTTTAAAAAGTAAAGTGAATAATATCTTAAAGAAATAACTTGAAATTCACCTTTAATTTAAACCACCCAATCTAGTCTGCAAACCGGCAGATGCCTTCAGGGTATTTGCTGTGGCACAGAGAACTTTTCCATGTCAAATTATGAGTGAATGACGTTGACACGGGAATCCATCCGCTTAGAAAAATATGTACTTTGTGGACACAAAATATCACAATCGCCAAAAACAATAGGTCTTACTTAGCATCAACAATGAACCCGTCCACTCGATGCAGGTCCCTGTTATTGAACCCAGCCGGCTTGAACACCAGGTTAGCCTTCAACCCTGCCCCGCCGTGGCAGGTCACTTCCATGGCTCCGAACTGCTCGATCCACAACTTGCCCACAATCACGTTGTGGACGCAGCAGTTCACGTTGCTCCAGGTGTAGGCTTCACCCCACCTAGGGAGAGAAAGAGGACGCTAAGATTCAAAATTGTTCTAATAGCAAAATTTATTTAGGATTATAAAATACTAGCTTTCACCTGCGGCATCGACCACGTGGAGGTTAGATATTATCCCAAGTAAAAAGTATCCTATGTTAGGACACCTTTTCACTCCTTAATGGCTGAACGTGGGTTAGGACCCACGTTCAGCCATTAAGGAGTGAAAAGGTAACAGATAGACTTTCTTTCTCATTTATGTATAGTAAGATATTGAAGATACGATGACATAAGGTTTGTAATCTAAAGTACCCTCCTAAATCATGAACTACATGATGAACAAATAACATTAGACAAGTATTTAAGTTGTTATCCATCTTGGATTTTTTTATGAATATGTAAGTAGGTATGTAGTCACAGGATAATTGACGACCATGAACAAGGGATCAAAAGGAAGCAAATTAAAAAAATGGGATCTACTTTCATTTTGTTGAAGGACCAAATTGCTGCAATACAAGACAGTCCTTCTTTCCTTACGCAAAAATAAAGTCCACATTGGTGTTGGCAAAAAGATTCTAAAAAGGTAAACAGAAATTCGGATAGTCCCCAAGTATAGACGCTGATGTTGGCTAAAAGCTTTTAAAAGGATTGCCAAACACCCGGTTCCGGGCAGATGTATATTCTGTTCAGCTGTCTCGAACAAAACAGATATCCGGTCAAACTAGATCTACTTGAAACCTTCTTCCGCTAACATTCTATTGTTACCTTGTAAGTTAAGCTTACTGTTTAAGTACCTATCTAAAAAAATGGATGGTTTTAAATTGTTTTTATTGAACCCTAAATTATTCACAATATCGATGAGTAAGTACTCCTCTTTGTAAACTTTAAAGTTAAGACAACATCTGTGACGTAAAAAGAAAACCAAGGAAAAATATTAAACGTATCAAAAATAATTGTATTGTTTTGTATTTGTAATAAAACAATTAATATTTAATCTATTATTATAATATTGTTCTTTTACGTTTTTGGTTAGGTTACCAGCTAATCGTATCATAAAGCCATTCTTATCTGACGTGTATCAATGACAGATGTCAAGACTGTCACAATGACAGCTGTAAAACGTCTGGTAACGTATTTACTCATGGGATATTATCAATCCTTGGCAGTTATTAATGGTTCAGGATCCGAGGGTTCAGGGTTAATTCTTCCAGTCATTTCCAGTGAGAGTAAATTAAATTGGAGCCCAAATATTCCTATGAATTTTGGTCCTTTAGGTTCAATGGTGATCAATCTTGATTAATGTAACGAAATGTAGGCACTACGTTATGGTAATCTACATATTTAAATAAAGAAAACACATGAGAAGTTCGATTTTTTTCGTTCATCCATATACTTAGGTTTACCTGCTTCGGAATTTAACCAGTAAATACCTATTTTAAATCACCTTGAATTTAAAAAGCTCTGTTATAATTTATATTGAAATATATTTATGAAATGAACTTGTTATAAAGCTTGCACTACACTACTCGCGCAGTTGCTTCGACGAAGTACTGGTTGAAGTTGAAAGCGGTTAAAACGGTTGCACGAAGCGAACCGAAGTGCCCTTCTATACTCTCGTCAACTTCGCGAGAAGTGTGATATCTAGTTTATTATTTAAAAACAAAAGTAAAGCGCAATTCCAAACTCAAATAATGGTCCAATCATATAAAAACGACTGTCGTTTGTTATCCGGCCGAGTGGCAATTTATTCTGCAAATATTTGCGTAATTGGATTTATGTATTATATTAGGAGAACAACGGATTTGATTGTGGATTAGAAAAAAAGCCGACAGCTTTATTCGCAGAGATCTGAAAAACCTTGCAGCTCGTATTACAAAAAAAAAGGCTTTCTCAGAGTATACTCAACGCGACACAGCATTCCTACATTAGGAACCCGTCCAGTATGTACACTTACCTTGGCAACTCGACGGTGACATGTCCTTTAGGCTGTATCTCGACGCTTTTGCCGCAGAACTTCAGCTTGGGGTGCACCGAGCCGTGGAACACGAAGTGCGGGCTGTCCGCGTGGAATGCAGACACTGGGGGATGGTGAGACACCTAGAAATAGGAGATTATTTATTAGTTTGTTATAGGAAGATTTACACAGGGTGTAGCAGAAAGGTGTAGTCAAATTTAAGGGTGTGGTAAATACCATCAAACTGTACAACTTTCTCCATGGGACCAACATCGTTATCGAGGAAAACTTATCAGCTGTCCCGTACAAAACTTCAATTACCTAGGTACTTGACCAATTTATGGACAACTGATATTTTTTTCTCGATTACAATGTTGGTCCCATGGAGAAAGTTGTTCAGTTTGATGGTTTGTACCATACCCTTAAATTTGACCACACGCTGTAGAACTGCATGGTGTGAATTGCCAATGTGTCTGGTAGATTTAGATCGTAAATTCATACGACAATAACTATAGTGGTGATAATTTCATAAGAAATGAGAAACCGTGATGATAAAGTATAAGTACACTTCCCACCTTAGAGTTTAGGTTTCGATGGCCCCTACCGAAATATGATTGCTAGATTGAACAAAAACTGTTGATGCAGTTTTAAACCTGATACATTTTACCATCTTTTTCGATCGTATTGTTTTAAATTTGAATTCAGAATACCATACGACATGGAGCTACGCCTAACAAGTCGGATATGCGCCTTGTTAAAGGCAATTGATTTTTGAATAAAAAACATGTTTTATCAAATAAAGGTTTAATTTAATAACGCGTGTTGCCTCCATGGGCATCTACCACAGCTCTCATACGATTAGGCATAGAGTTTATCAACCGCTCTATGAAATTTTGAGGGATCATCTCCCATTCCTCTTCTATGGCAGTTTTCAACTCCTGCATCGTCTGGGCAACTGGCTGACGAGCCCTAACACGTCTTTTTAGCTCGTCCCACATGTGCTCAATGGGGTTCATGTCTGGGCTTCTGGCTGGCCAGTCCATAACTGTGATGTTCACATCCCGAAGATATTCCCTGACGATGCCGGCCGCATGGGCTCTTGCATTATCATGCATAAAAAGGAAATTTGGGCCCACATAGTCCGCGTATGGTATCACGTGAGGTTCTAAGCACTCACGAATGTACCTTTCACCATTTAATGTTGGCAGCCGTGGTCCTGTAACAACCTCAAGTTGAGTTTTGCCGCCCCAGACAGTCCATGAGCCACCGCCATAAGCAACCCTCTCTTCAAAGCAGCATTGTGCGAAACGCTCTCCCTTACGTCGGTAGACCTTCTTCCTTCCATCATTGCCATGTAACACAATTTTAGACTCATCAGAAAAGAGTACACGGCTCCAATCTTGCTGTGTCCAATTTAAATGACTGCGTGCGAAATGAAGGCGCGCTGTTCGGTGGGCTCGCGTTAGTTTGGGGCCATTAGCTGGCTTGTGTGGTACCATATCGCGTTCTTTTAACCTTCTCCGAACAGTTCGAGCGCTCACAGATACTCCGTGGAAGTCGCGAAGTTGGTTTTGTATCTCAATGGAGGTAAGGTGACGATTTCTCAAGCTGGTCGTCACGATGAATCGATCCTGCCTTTCAGTTGTGACCCGAGATCGTGGCCTTCCTTGGCGACGAACAAAGCCGCCAGTCTCTAGGTACCTCCGATAAACATTTCGGACCGCAGATCGACTTAAATTAAGTTGAGCACTCACGTTTCTTTGGCTGTGTCCGGCCTGAATAAGTGCCACAGCTTGGGCGGCGACTTCAGGTGAAGTATCCATAAATTATTGATAGAACCTCACCTTAATGTTAAGAATAAGTAATGTTTGTTGCAAAACCAAAGATATCAATCACTTTTTCATGAATTAAATCCAAGTAAACCAATAAAACCAAGTTTTCTTAGTATTCGATTGTTTGTTATCAACAAACAGGCTCCAAATTGTCTTTTGTTTCTTTAAATTCTGTGTTCGAAATTCAAAAAAAGACTATTGAATGAAATTGTGAATGTGCAAGGTTCAAAACTGCATAAAAACTTTTTGCTCGACCTAATATAAAATTTTAGCTAGGACCAAACGAAACTGAAAATACAAGGTGGGCCAAAAGATGTGTCCAGATGTGTATAAGTATAAAAGTATTTATTTCTCAGTATATGGTACATTTAGATCTTAAATTATACATTGTTTCACATATACTACCATTACTGGTGTAGAAATGTTAAATAATAAGGTAGGCATGCAAATCTGAATAAATCAAAATATTAATAGTTAAATCTAAAATATAAATCATAATGTCGAAAATATTAATAATAATGTCAAAGAATAAATCATAATGTCAAAATACAAAGTCAAAGTACAAATTACAATGTCCAAGAATTATTATTATTTATTATAATTATTAATATTTGAGAATTATTGTCATTATTACCATCTTAATTACAATATCAAAAAGTATGATTTAAAAATTCATTGACGGAATAAAAGCACATGTCTAAGAGCCAAGCAAACATTTTGATACAAGTTAACTTTGACATTTAAAAAACCCCGACACAAATTTACCCTCATTTCTTTTTGTTCCTCCATCATCAGAACCTGATTGTCATCTATCTATAACCTATTCATTGAGACCATTCCAATGAGCCCAAACAATCGTGTTTGCTGTGCCATATTTTCTGCGTAACTTTAACACTTTGAACTAGTGAAAGGTTTTGGGGCTGTCTTTTGTAACTCTTGACCATAAAAAGTGTTGATTCTCCGCCTGATTTAAATAATTCGAGTGTAATTTGACAAGTTAGCAATTAATTAGGTGTAAGTGTATGATTTTTGAACTCTAAAATACCCGAATTAACTGTAGCTGCTCGATCTCACTCTAAAGCCGACTAGCACTAGAAGTTTAGTGAGATATTACTAGCCCTTTAGTAACTATCTTACCTGTTCGCAAACGGCCCTGAACTCGGGTCGCTCAAGTTCGTACGTCTCTCCAAGCAGAGGGTTGAACGGCTTGCCCAGACGTTCCCAGTTTGATGCCAACGCACTCACAGCGAACGCTAGGACATAAATACAACGAGATTAGTTTGTAGGTATCTATAGATATTGCAGAATAATTTAGAACTGTTTAGATTTGAGATAGAGTCTTCCATGTCATAATATGGTTTGTTTGTTTAGTTCTACATGGTGAAATTGAATTCATAGGCATCCTCTTCAGAGGTGCACTCATAATTATGAACAACTTTTACTATGGGATCAAACCTGAAATCGCGAAAATAAATATGCTTTCCGTATATTTTGACGAGTTATGCGAACGTAAATGTAGGGAACAGCTGATTTTTTTTCGCGATTTTAGGTTTGGTCCCATAACTTAAAAGTTAAGCTTATTTTAACAAAATATTGTCACAAACGAAAATTGTTCTTAACGAAGGCGTTCTGTGGTATTTCCCTATATGCTGTCGGCTCTTAAACGCCCGTGCCCTCTCACTACCGCCGCTCACAGCTGACTGACATAAACTAAAGTGTGCGCTAGAGCTAACATAATGCTTCCTTCTCTTTCACTCACAGACACTACACGTTCGAAATTATATTCATTAGGTTTATGGAGGCGGAAGAAATTGATAGAAATACTAAATAAGAAAAGGCAGGTTTTGAATTTAAGTAAAGATGATGATAGAGCCATTAGGCATTTGCACACTGACTTAACTAAATATCGAAAGGCCTTTCCAGCACGCGTATAGCTTGTCCACTATGAAACGCGCCCCACTACTTAAAGTATACGTACACTACGGTAAATAGTACTTAGTAGAGAGAGAGAGAGAGAGTAGCGGTAATTAGGCGTTTAATTTCAGAATGGACAAGTTATTTAACATGACCATCGTAAGAATAGAAGAACCGAAAGGCAAATTACAGCACCCTAATTGGGTAACAGACTAAATAAATAAAATTATTTTGAAGCATATTGCTAATCCATTGCTTCATAATATATTCGAAAAGATTGTCTGTTCAACAACGTAAATAACGCAATGAATGTTGTTGAACTGCCAAAACGAAACCGACTCCGATTGGTAGTTTGACGTTACGCAATTGCCCCGCAGATTTCAGAAACACTTCTGTCGTGTAATGTCAAAAATTAATAAAAGTACTTTATCTTATAATAGAATAGAATAGAATATATTTATTGTAGATCTTCGAAGAGTAGAGATAAGAGTGGTAATGCTACAATTGCTGTATGTCACAGTCTGTCAGTTTCTGCGATATAAACCCTGAGCTTAGTGTAGAAACCACAAAAAAATCTAATATGATGCAGATAAATCAATGAAAACTTTTTCACAAATAAAAAAAAAACAACCGACTTCCAAATAAAAACACTTTAATTTCGGAAGTCGGTCTCTTTGGTTTTGTATTTTTGTTTTCGCCACCGACTTCCGACATTAAAGTTATTTTTCACTTTGTAGTGTCTTTTTGTGAGTCTGTTTTTTTTTTTTTTGTAAAAATGTTTTTATTTTTCACTTTCCCCACATAAATGCGAATACACATGCAAAAGAAATTAGAACATCATCCCTACTAAGTAGAAAAAATACGTATTGTTGAAGCTACCTCAAAAACTACCCAAGCAAAATTAATAAATTTTACATGGAACCAACTTTGAGGTATAGGGTACCCTCCCGAATAAAACAAGAATCTTTCAAATCTGACTACTCTGTAAAAGTTATGCGTGGCCATAAATAAAAATTAAAAAATGCGTTTCGACTTGAGAATCTTCTCCTTTTTTGTTCGTCGCTTAAAAATCCCGTCTTCGTAAGATAGCGTTAAATTCTAACCTCAGAGGTCAAACAAAAGTTCAACATTAAATCCCCCGGCACCAAGCAACTTAATCAACAAAAGAAAACAACTCTGTTATTTAAACATGCTTTATTAATTAAGAAATAAAAATTCAGAGCAAAAATTCTCACAACTTTTTGAAATAAAAGCCTTGTATTTTCTTTCAGAAGCAGTTTAACACTTCGAACATTTTATTTCCACTCGCATATGGCAAAGATTTTTTTATTCGTGATTGCATTCAAGCGCACTCCTTAATCCAGCGATGTAGAGGAACATAAGTGGCCACTTGTTGACTTGAATTAATTTCAATATGCTGGGAAACGGAGAGGGAAGATGAAACTATGTATCTTGTGATTAGTTTTGCTGTGCTGGTATGTAGGATGTACTTGAGTAAGTTATTGAAATAACTTGAGTTTTAATAGAAAAAAAGGGGGGCTTGTGGATAAGTAATAAAAGCCACAAGGATCGATAGTTCAGGTTAAGCTACGGTTGCCGCGGTTGGTTCGTAGATGGGTGACCCTCTTTCCATGACCCCTCCGTGCCTCGGAAAGCATGTTAAGCCGTCGGTCCCGGCTATCATTCGTGGATCTTTGACAGTCGTTACGGGTCGTTAGAAACCCGAAAGTCTGACACCCAGTCTTACCAAGGGGTATCGTATTACCCAGTAACTGGGTTGTGGAGGTCAGATAGGTAGTCGCTCCATATAAAATAAAGATATTCAGCTGTATCCGGTCAGACTAGAAGCCAACCCCAACATAGTTGGGAAAAGGCTAAGCAGATGATGATGATGAGTTTTAATAGAAACACTACAGAATTACAGCACAAAACACTTTAGTTATTGCTGTTGTCCATTTTGATCAAAGAAGTAGGTTTTTTTTTTTTTTAAGTTTAAATCCAAAATAATCAGAAATAGGTATGGCGAAACCTATCTCGGCCACTACTTTGTCATATTTATTTTTTAGATGAGTACGCACAGACCAGGGGCCGTTCTATGACGTGAAAAAAGATTATGGATCCGTCATGATTCCATTGAGAAAAAAGGATGGTGCTATAGGTCGTATATGGCTCCGTCTCTCTCTCAGGGGCCGCCTCCACGAGCGAGAGAGTCGCGACGAGTCCGCGCTTCTATCGTCGGATAGTCTCCACGTACGAGCGATTATTCCGCCAGCGTACCGTCGCGACTTGTAACGGAATCGCCGCGTGTCCGCGACGACTCGTCGCCACGTTCCGCGACGAGGCGTTGTGCAAAGAATAAACTTTTCAATGTCAAACATTGTTTATTGTTTAACAAAAACTTGTCAATACGTCCTTGCTTGGCAGACAGACAACGCAGAAATGACGCGGGCGGAACGCCTACGTTCGACAGCGCGCTCACCGCGCTCTCTCTGCGTTTCATGGCGAGCGCGCGGCGATACGATGACGTTTCGCTCGCACTCAGCCACTCGTCGCATCGCCGCGATAATATCGCCGTGTGTAGACACGTTCTAAGTGAGTGTATAGAAATACGTGGCACGACGATAATATCGCCGCGATTCTCGCGCTCGTGGAGGCGGCCGGGCGGCCCCTCACTAGAATCATGATGGATCCATGAACCCAGGGAAACATGGCACAAAAGGGACGACACCTACACCACAGATTAATACAGATGACACACTCCGCAAAATCATTTAAATAAAAAGCAACTCTTGCTACGACACATTAAAGTGCAATTCAGGTCGCACAACGCTTCATTACCTACAGTTATATTCACATATAAGTTGCCTCTCTTTCAATCGCGTAACTCATAGACCTTCTGACTGTCTTCTTTTACGACGCGGCGTGTGAGTGAGTATCGAACTAACATGCGAGCCGGCCGGTGCGCGGCAGCCCACATTGAATTGACCCAGTGAGATGAGCCCGCCGCGTACTTGTAGCTTCATGCCTAAACTTCGGAGTGTCCCATCTGTATTAATCTGTGCCTATACTCAATAGTGGGTAGAACAAGGCTGACAACGATGATGACGGAACCACTTAATCTAAATACATAAGTCATTCTTCTGTTTCTGGATTCTGTTAAATAAGATCTAGTAGACTGTCACGATATTATAGACAGCCAATGACTGTCCTCTATTAAACTTTTTTATCATTTTACGGCACCACTCGATACGCAGTCGTTTCTGAACTTCCGTTAAATCATGCGGGATCCATCGAGTACAAAGCTTCCCAACCTTCAGATGCATATGCAAAATGTTTTTAGCACTTGGCTCATTCCAATGCCTAGTACAGTACGAATTTGCTGACAACAAATTTTTTTCAGTTTCCTTCAGTTGTCGTGCGTTGTCACCGGCCGACCTTCACGTAAGACGTCATGGAGATGATCACGTCCACGTCTAAATTCTCCGAACCACGAATACACAGAGTTGCGACATGGGGCTTCATCACAAAATGCCAATTAAAGTCTCTGGGAACCCTCTTGTTCACCGAAGCCACAGCGAAAATCGTAAAAAAATCATTGAGCGGAAATTTTCCCAAGTTAAATTCATTGTAATAGAGACACACAATTTTTAAAGGACGCCACAATGAAAAAAACAAATGACAGTCTCGCAAATTAAAAAATAACACGATCCCTGAGAATTCCATTTTCAAAATCCGTAATTGCTTTTTTGTTGTAAGTGGCCAGTTCCAGAAACATCTACAATCATGCGAATCAAAGATGCACAACAACTGGATGATATCTATTTCTAATCCTGCTAATAAAATCTTCCAAATGCTTCTGCGTGACTTTTCAAAGATGTGAAAAATGCTAAATCCCAAATAAATTCCCAAAAGTATTGACACCTATCCTAAAACAAAAATTAAGAACTGTATAGGTATAATAGTAGGTAAACTTTCTTACCAGCAATATATTCCATCCTTGCCACAGGATCGGTCTGCTCCGAGGCCATCCGCAGCAGATGCGCGTACTCCAGGTACTCCAGCATCCTCTGGAGGAAGGACAGCGGCTCGTTGAACACCACCGGCATGGTGATCTTCGACAGCTCCTTGCCAACGCAGTTCTTTAGCACAGACCACAGGGAGAAGTCGCCGCGGCTGAATTGAGCCACTGGGAGGGAGGTTCTGGGGACAAAAAGACTTTTGTAAATTAAAAATTCACCATTATTGTATGTTTATCTAGCTTTTTCCCGCGGCTTCGCCCGCATGGAAATTATCCGGGGTCGGGAGCGGGAAAAGTATCATAATATGTCCTTTTGTTGTTGTTTTCATATAACTCTGTTGGTTAACGCAGCGCACGCCAGTAAAGCTCCCAATCGGAATGATTTTTTCTGACATATTTAACAACTAGCGACCGCCCCTTCGCACGGTTTTTACGACTTGACGAAACATGAAGGTTTCTATATTATATATATAAGTTGAATATTAATGTATTATACATGTAAACCTTTCGGATTAAATTCTCTAAATGATTGTGAAAACTGCATCAAAATCCGTTGCGTAGTTTAGAAGAAAATATAGATGTAGATGATCGTCATATTTCAGCCAATTTACACAAAACATTAATGAATTATACACTTAAACTTACCTCATGAATCACTCCGTCCTTTGGTGTAAACAGTATGAAAATCTACATTCATTCATTTTTGAGTTTATCGCGTACAGACAGACGGACGCGGCGGGCGGGGGGGGGGGACTTTGTTTTATGTAATACTTACTAGCGACCCGGCCCTGCTTCGCACGTTTTTTATGACTCTAAGTTAAATATTAATGTATTATACATAAAAACCTTCCGGAATAAATTCTCTAAATGATAGTGAAAACCGCATCAAAATCCGTTGCGTAGTTTAGAAGAACAACGCGGCCACACAGACAGACACGAAAAGCGACTTTATATTATAATAATTAGAGATACTCGTATAGATGTAGTGATAATAGGTAGGTCATAGGAGATATAATATTGTGTTATTGGGATTTTCTCCAAGGAATTAGGAAATTAGGATATTCAATTTCTCAGTAGCAGCCCGGAGTCTACGTGCCCGTTTGGATGGCAAAGGCTCGCCTCCTATTATGCCCCGACTAATGATGATGCCTGAAAAATTACATTAAGGTTGCCAACCGTACGAGGTTCCTCATGAAATATGAGAATTAAAGTACTTGTTAGGTGAAGTACCGGTACCCGTCTGGACTGCCCCGTTGGCCTTGTGGTCGCAAGCGCGACTGCTGCCGTGGGGTCCTGGGTCCGATTCGCGGATAGGCCAAAAGTGTTATTGGGTTTTTCTGTTAAGAATTTCTTTCCCGGCTCACCCCCTATTACATGGGACAAAAACATATCTGACAAAATGTGGGGTACTACTAGTAACAGCCGGAGTTTGGAAGTTGGCGGTGTGATACCCCCGTGCCTCGGAGAGCACGCTAAACTGTTGGTCCTGCGCCTAATCTCTCTCCAGTCGTGTCGGATTGCCGTCCCATCGGACTATGAGAGTGAGGGAAGAGAGAGTGCACCTGTGTCTGCGCACACACTTGTGCACTATAATATCTCGTGCGCCGAAGGCTGATCTCCATTAAATTTGGTCGCTATGCCCGAAATTCGGTCTGGAGGACTATTATTACCGGTACCCGTTTGAAACCGGTACACAGGTACCGAAATGGCATGAACCGCTTACATAACCTGTACTTTTGGTACCGGTGCCAAGCCCTGGCCACAGCGCTGCAAAATATTACTCCCATTACTATTCTTATCTCGTCTGTAACTAACGCAATAATTACGCTTCTTGTAAAAAATAGCTTTGTTTGAACCGTATTATATCTTCTTAATGCGTTCTTGCTCATAAAACTTTGTAGGATGAAAGTTGTTGGGAAGAAGCGTCCGTAGCTTTCTGTACATAATGGGCATTTTATAGGTCAGATGGCGTACTAAAGAAGAGGAGCTCGTGGCTAAGTAATAACAGCCGCACGGGTCGATCCATCAGGTTAAGCTACGCTTGCCGGGGTTGTCCGTGGATGGGTGACCATCTATACATATCGAGACTCCTCCGTGCCTCGGAAAGCACGTTAAGCCGTTGGTCCCGGCTGTCATTCGTGGATCTTTGACAGTCGTTACCGGGTCGTCAGAAGCCCGAAAGTTTGACAACCAGTCTTACCAAGGGGTATCGTATTACCCAGTTAATGGGTTGTGGAGGTCAGATAGGCAGTCGCTCCATGTAAAATATTGGTATTCAGCTGCATCCGGTTAGACTGGAAGCCGACCCCAACATAGTTGGGAAAAGGCTAGGCAGAGGCAGAGTGATGGCGTACTAAAGAAGGAACAATGGTGATCTGTTCCAGTATTGTTAATATGCAGGCATATTAAAATTTTGCTTATTTGATGTTAGAGAACTGAAATGAAATGAAATGTTTATTTCTTTAAGACACTTTTACATGCCATTGTTTTAGTCAATATTTTAAAACTAGATGGCGCCGGCATTGAGAAGAAATGCCTAAACAAACTCAGAGGTCAAGGCCTCTTTTAAAGTCCAAACATTATATTATTATTAGGATTTTATATGAGTCTAACAATGCAGGTGCCAGGTGCAATTCCATGTCTGGAAGAGCCTTTTGAAGAAAGAGCCATTGCAGCTTTGAGTTGACCTGTCCCAACAGTCGGCATGCATGCATCAGTCATCGTGTAGCTCAACCTATTTTAGGAAGCTCAACGATCTGTCACAAGACGCTACCAGATCTGCATGACATTTGTGTAGGTCATATAAGTATAAAAATTCACAAAACTGCCAGACAGTTATAAAGTCATGTATTAAATCCAGCCTACATGGTACTCACATTCACAGTCAGTTTTCCCCTTATCCATCAAAAATATCATGAGATCACACACAAAAAAAAAAAAACAAATAAAAATCAAATATCAATAAAAAATTTTAAAAAAAAAACATGAATATCATGATATCACGTACATCAATAAATATACAACACCCAAAAGGAAAAATATTTGAGCGTAGAGAAAAGTTACAAATTGCAATCGCATTGTTATTGAGTTACATATTGTAAATTATGTTCTGTTTTCTAAGAGTAATACCAAAACAACTGTTAAAAAATAGAATACATACTTATAAATCCACCAACGATCTAAGAATTTGTCAGAGGAAATTGTCCTTTGATTTAATGAAATAATTATGAAAATTTTCTAGGAATGCGACGTTGCCAGTCAGCGCGCGATTAATGCTCTTAGACAGAAATGGCGAAATGTGGACGTACTAAGTCTTAATACACCTCTGCCCAACCCTTCGGGGATCACAGGGGTGATACTCGTACCTCCTACACAATGTCTCAAATGTTGTGTTGAAATTGGGATAACATGCCAGCCAAAGGCTACATAAATATAAGTTTTAATTAGTCGCTTCATAAATTAGGTTACATTACTTTTGAAAAGAACGAAGTTTTGTCTTAACAAAAGTACCTCGGCCAAAAACTCTGGTCGTCAAAAAACATTACAATGACGTGACCAAAGTTCCAAAGCGCTTTCCATAATGTTTTTTTTTTTTATTACAATATACTTCGCGTTTCAGAAACAAAGTTGGCTTTGAATACCAAATGTACTCGGGTGAACTCATTAGTGAGAGGAAGACCGACGAATTAGGTTAGTTTTAATGAGGACTCTGTTGGAATAATAGCGAACTGAAGTTTATTGAGGGTTTTAGGGCCTCACCACACCTCCGCCGCAAAGCCATAGTAGCGACATCGCAATAGCTCGCTCTCTTGCTGCGAAGCTTCCGGGAAAACCCATTGAGTAGGTATAGAAACAAAAGTAACCGTACAGCCTAAGAACATAAATCATGATGAAAATCCCCTAGTCAGGTTTAATAACGCCCACGGGGATAATCTAAACGCTATAAATTAACACAATATACGACCGCCTAATTAAGCGAAGTCATTCATAAAGCGTGCGTGTGAGGTTTGTTTCCCATTTTAACACACAGAGGACATATAGCTCTATCTCACTCTTTTTCAAAATTAACCTAAATCAACATTTAAACGTTTAGATAATAAATCTACATCAAAGAATAACCTTACCCTCACGACTGCCCAAACAAAATAACCCCAAACCGTCGAACGATAAATTGGTGGGTACTATCGACCCATGGAACTGGGTCAAGGGCAGCTCAGCTCGAAGTCGCTAAACCCCCCATTTGTTGCGTGCGTCTCTTAAGAGTCGGTGTGAAGCGAAAAGTCGGAGAAAATTAGAACTAAGTGTCCGCTCGTGACACGCAGAGGGTTACTCTGAAGCTAAACTTTTTCCGGAAAACGCTGTTAATACGTAATGGTGGAAATTATCAGTAAATCTTGATTAAAATACTTGAGTTTATTCTTTTATAACTTGAACTAGGCGTTGGAATGATTTTTATATAAAAAAAAAATTGAATAAAGTATAACCTCATTTAAAAAAAAATCTATTGTTTTTATTTGAGATAAGCTACATCCCGAATGGGCTTTACCATCTGCGAAAATGACGAACTTCCACCACACAAAATTAACCCTTTTTACCTAATTCCTATAAAAGGTGAATTTTCGAAAATCCTTCCCAGTTAGTGCTCATCTTCGGAATAAGAAACTCTTGTGCAAAATTTCATGTTTCTAGGCTGTACATTGTCTGTTGGTGAATTTTTACCCAATCCCTATAAAACAATACAAAAAGACGAACAATGGCTTTGTTTTAACAAAAGATAGAACTTGAAGAAGACATCGAAGTCAATAACCGCCAGACAAGTAACAGGGAATAATAAATTAAATATAAAGCAATTAAAACTTCGATGAAACTTAAGCGGTGTACCAAAAATTAAATTTAGTCACATTAAATAAAGCTGTTTCATATTTTATCTTGCCCTCTAGGCAGTATTGAAGTTTTGATCCCGACGTATTTCGGCACCCCTCAACGAAGAACGCAGAGTATAAAACAGGGTGTCCCCGCTTCCCAAGGTCGTTGGGACTCGATCAATATGGCGGGCCCCGAGCCCCAGCTGTTTGCATTCAATAAAAACGGTTTGAAATATATAAATTTTAAATCTCTTGATTGCTATTTGGTTGTTATACTGTTCTCATTAGTGTAGGAGTGAGGGGTTTTTGGGAATACTTGAGCTAAGTGCCAAGTTTTAAACTTTCAACGATAAAGGCTCGTGCAAACAGGCGCGACGGAACTCCGGTAAAACAATCTTAATGAAGTTTTCATAGAAATTGTTCCAACCTAGTCGAGTCGCGCCGTGTCGTGTCGCACCTGTCTGCACGAGCCGTTAAAGATAATTGACTTATTTATGTAAATAAAAATACTTTTACACGACATCATCTGCCTTGCCTTTTCCCAACTATGTTGGAGTCGGCTTCCAGTCTAACCGGGTGCAGCTGAATACCAGTACTTTACATGGTGGGACTGCCTATTTGACTTCCACAACCCAGTTACTGGGTAATACGATACCCCTTGGTAAGACTGGTTGTCAGACTTTCGGGCTTCTGACGACCCGTAAAGACTGTCAAAGATCCACGAATGACAGCCGCGACCAACGGCTTAACGTGCTTTCCGAGACACGAAGGGGTCTTGTCTTGGCATGTAAGATGGTCGCCCATCCACGACCCACCCCGAATTGAGCGTAGCTTAATCTGATCGATTGACCCGTGCGGCTGTTATTGCTAAGCCACAAGCCTCTTCAAAAGCACTTTACACCTCAAATGTTATAAAACTAGATGAATTCGGTGTTTCCTATTTTATTTTAATTTTATTTTCCTAAACCAATTTCCGACTACCTTCTGTGAGAAGAAACACCAAAACCAACTCAGAGGTCACAGTATCTTTTAAAGTCCAGACATAATCTTGGTCAGCTCATGTGAGGATCCTGTAGATTAATAAATGACATGATCTTTTGAGAAAAGAACCACACAGGATTGAGCGGACTTAGCGAACAGATTACGCTTGAACGGTGTTTGAAAAACGGTTACTTATCATAATTACCGATAAAATTTTAGGATTTTAACGAAAAAACTTGCTATCTTGACATCTTTTTGCATGTATTTTGTTTTTTTGCGAACTTTTTATAAAGTATGTGCGACTCAGCAGTCACAAATACTTCAGGATAGGTAGGTCCCTTGTCAAGGCAACAGTGGCTTTTCCAGGTGTTAAATTTAGACAGATGTAGAGAAACAATCCCAAAGGGTTTCAAGGAAAGAAACTCTCCTTTTCTCGCATAAAATTCTGTCGTAACTCATGAGTAAGCTGGCTTATTAAAGCGAGTAGTGCTGCCAACTAGCGCCGCCATTGAGAAAAAAATAATAAGACTAGAGATGGAACATTTTCAAATTTCCTATGCTCACATTTTAAGTCAGATGATTTAGGTCAGGTGAGGTCAAAAAAATCAAAACTAAACCTCCTACGTTCGAAGCCTTAGCAGTTAACGCCAAAAACGACAGTTTCTTATTTCAAAATATATTATTCCATATCTTCAGACCTATGTTTTTTTTTCTCAAAGATGGCGCTAGTTGACGTTACTACTCGCCTTAAACATGACGAACGTTTTCATTAACAATTCAAGTATATCGTTTTAGTGCTACTAACGCTCCATTTAGATCAAGGCTATTGTTAAATCCATGTTGGTAATTAGCGGAGTTCAGTCATAAAGCTTCAGCAAAATGTGCCGTTGTAATTTTCAAAGCCTCTTCACTGAAGAAGATAATTAATATCAAACAAAACGATAGAACAAGGAAACTGAATACCTTGATTGGTTGTTAGAAGTGAAGAATCAAAGGAAACCGATTGCAATATCATGTTTATTTATTTAATTAAATTCAATGAGAAGACTCTGCAGACAGGTGCCGCTGCTAAGTGCTCTGTTTTTAATTAAATAAAAATGCAATCTAGTTTCTATAACAGATGCTAGAGAGTTCAACTTGCTTGCTATAAATCTAGAAAGAGCTATAAAAAATAATAAATAGTTTGGTGTAGCCCGCGAAATTCAAATTTTCTTGCGTTTTTTGCAATTTGCAGGTCCGTGTCAGGTTGTATCTTGATCAAAATATTATAAGCGACAAGAAAAAATAAAGTATATTATGCAAATCATTTTCCGAAATCCGATCAATCCGCACGAAATCTAACTTAGAAAGATGATTTGATGATTTTTAAGGTTAAAATTATGTAAATACATATTTTTTACTGTCGCTTATGATATTTTGATCAAGATACAACCTGACACGGTACTACAAATTGCAAAAAAACGCAAGAAAATCTGAATTTCGCATGCTACCACAGCGCATCCCTTAAAGCAATATTAAATGAGGTAGATACCTAATTCATTTGGGGCTGATTTTTCAATAGTCAGATAGTTAGTATCTGAATTTAAACTAATATTGTAAAGAACAAGGGACACCCGGATGGAACGAAGTTCCTTTCGATTAATTAGTGAAGGAATTTTTATTATTAACAAATATAATGTAATATAAACTTAATCTTTCTATAAGAGAGAAAGAGAGACAGACAGAGAAACATGCGCACGTCGCACAGCTTACAATAGCTTACTATAGCAAAAAGTGTCGTTACAACTTTTCGTGAGAATTTTTTCCGTCTAGCCCCCTTTCACAACGCGCGATAAGGAACTTCGTTCCAAAAAAGATTTGATTTTTTAACGTTTGTATGTTTGTTTGTAATGGATAAACTCAAAAAGACTATTTGCATGGATATAATAACTGAATGAAGAAAGTCAAAGTATGGACAACAGTTATATTAGTAGAGTCACACTCATTAATCACTTAATTTGTACATAACTATACATTTTTTTAGAACTAAGTATCCATAGACTAGAATGGAAGCCTTAGTGTGTTACATTCATCTTCTTCTCTAGTAAATAATACGATAAATTGTGTTCTTTTAGCCTACGACTCAGTCTATTACGGTAGGTAGGTAAAAATCCTGAACAACAAAATAACGTATTTGAGCCTACCTTTTTTGCCATGGAAGTCTTTTTCCATTTACAGATAAAGTATTTAAAGCCATTTGAATTTGATATTTGAAAAGTCATTTGAAGGGAGAAATGACTTAAAAACAAACTCGACAATTCCTTAGACTACGCAATTCTAAGGAAACTTCTACTTGGAAACAAGGAAGGAAAACGCTGTAAACAATAGAGAACTTCCTCCGCAATTCAATTTCAAATGCTTTAGAATATAATATGAAACGTCAACACAGGCACAGTTGGTGTGAGGTACCTTCTATTAAGTACCAAACAGCTGGCACAATTATTGTTGATGACTCTCGCACAGTTTCTAAGTAATTTACTCAAACAAAAGGTACAATTATATACATAATAGTAAGTACAGTTAAACACACGTACATTCACGAGCCTAAATATATATTTAGGCTCGTGAAAGTACTATGGGCCAAAGTTCCGCATGATCACCTCAAAGGCGATAATCGGCACGGCTCACGACTCGATCGCAAAATGTTCGTTTATCACTAGCTGCGCTCTCACAGGAATATTTTCTTAAGTGAGCATGCATGAGTTTTGTCCATAGTACGTGTTCGACTATGGCCAGCTCAGCAGTAATATCTAATTTCATGATTCATCATAAGAGGTGACACATCTTTTTGAAGCTGATGCAGCATTCTATATTCTAGCGTCACTTGTCTTGTCAGCGTTTTTGTGTTCATTCGATGTCATATATTTGTGCTGCTACTTGTTTATGCCTTCTACCAAAGACATTAAATATTACTTAACAATAGACGGGACATAGCGAACAAAATCGTAATCTGATACTTATGTCCTAGGTGGTAAAAAGTCGTTCAGTCACGTGTGTGTTCAGTGACGTGTGTCGCCTGCATGTCAGGTCACATTCGTGTCCACCAAAAGAAAATTATTTTCGAAGAAAATATGCCAAATTGTACATTATGGTATTGCAAACCTCGTGGTGATAAAATGACTCGAATCAACTAAGGTTTATTTTCGCTACTATTTTATAATTTATCGAGTATTGAGATAATTTAAATAATTTTCTGAGATATGTCAAACTATCTGACGGTTGATAAATCAAAGGTAAAAGTGTACCGCGTCAACTTGTATGTGATTTTGCTATATTATGCTAGATGGCGTCTGAGACACATAACAGTTTTTGTATGACATATCTTCTGATAGCGTATAACTTAAAATCTCTTTGCTTTCTACAATTGATCACACATATTTGCCGCCATCTTGAAGACTGGATGAATCATGAAATCAGATATTATTGCCGAGCTGTTCATAATAATACCTATATTTGTGGTCATGACTGTACATGTCAACTGGTTGGTCAGTGGATGGGTGACCATCTTTACATACCGAGACTCCTCCGTGCCTCGGAAAGCACGTTAAGCCGTTGGTCCCGGCTGTCATTCGTGGATCTTTGACAGTCGTTACGGGTCGTCAGAAGCCCGAAAGTCTGACAACCAGTCTTACCAAGGGGTATCGTATTACCCAGCTACTGGGTTGTGGAGGTCAGATAGGCAGTCGCTCCATGTAAAATAATGGTATTCAGCTGCATCCGGTTAGACTGGAAGCCGACCCCAACATAGTTGGGAAAAGGCTAGGCGGATTGATTGACTGTACATGTCAACAATCTGACATTGACAGCGGTTAGGTGGTTTTCGGAGTTTGTATGTTACCACTGGCGTGCGGTTGACCGTACCTACGAACTATGTAATACATAGGCGTTAATTCGACACCTACTGTGTAGAATATAATGTACAACATAGTATATCCATAAATTAGACTTGACGGGCACTGACGAGGGTTTATCCAGATAAAACGGACTGGATCCCGCTCGGAAAGGAACTGTCCGGACTTATCGGATGAAATCATGGAGTTCTTACAGAGAGATTTTTATTTTGTCCAAGTTACGGATTAAAGTAACTGTTTAGTGTCTAAGTCTCAGAAAAGATAATGGTCGTAGTGGAAAAAAAGCGGAAGATTTTTCAAAGTTTGATGTTTATTTTTGTGGGCTGTGGAGGGGTCGAACACTTTGGAATCATGACTCTTTTTGGGTGATTGCTTTTTAAATGTTTTTGATCTAAAATCATAAATATTGTTGTAGAGCCTGTGGTTCAAATAGCTTTCTTTGAGAACCACGCCAGCCAAACCACACTTCACATTTTTAAGGTTCCGTATCTCAAAAAGACAAAAAACGGAACCCTTATAGGATCATTTTCGTTGTCCGTCTGCCTGTTAATATGTATGTCTGTATGTCAGACTACCTGTCTGTCAAAACCCTTTTTCTCAGAAACGCGTGGAGTTAAGTTGAAATTAATATTAAATACCCTAGTTCTATGGTCCCTTGGAGCTCTAAAAAAAAATCAAGCTTCTAAGTCAACGTAATAAAAAATACGTCCTTTTATGCGACATATTTTGATACTCGCAAGTAAATCAAAACCTATACTTTCCGTTGACCTAGAATCATGGAATTAGGCAAGAAGCAAGGTCTCAGCACAAGTAAAGGCAAAAGTCTGAAAATCGTAACTTTGTAGTTTTATCACATAGAGATTTTTTTTTGTTCGATTACAAAATTATTTTGCAGTTGGAGAATTGACCGTGAGACCGTGACGTATATCGATGTATGGGAGAACATATTTTTCAACTAATAAGTTAAGTTTATTTTTGGGATAAATTCATCCAAACTACGGAACTCTTCATTGTGCGTGGTCCGACACGCACTTGGCTGGTTTTTTTTTTTTAAGAAATCTTTCAAAGAGTATTCTCTCAGCCTTGCGTTATGTTAACCGTTAGACTATTTCCATTCTGTAACTTACTTATTAATATAGAGCCATAAATTCCGCTCAAAATATAACACTGAAAACACAAGGTAATCCGGAAAACCCCGCCAGTGATACGTAAACACCGTTCAAATGATTCATAGCCACGACCTCGAGCCGCGGGCTCGAAAGGCTCGATTACTCGATGGCTCGATAGCTCGATTGCTCGAACGCTCAACTGCTCGAAGGCTCGACGGCGGCCGTGGCGAGAAAATTAAATTCCCAAGCTCGCTGAGCCAATCTGAACGTTTATAATTGATTTACATCAGGGTGTCGGAAATTAATATTAATATTGACGTTCAGTGGCGAAGCGAAGGTTATTGCAATTTAATCAAGTTCTGTCGTTTAAACAACTCTTATAATTGTGAGTGACTGATAAAGGTCCCTCAGAAAGGTGTGATGAAAATGAAGGGTGTGGTACAGACCATCAAACTGAACAACTTTCTCCATGGGACTAGCGTTGCAAAACTTCGGAAGTATTCGCAATTATTCGCAAATATTCAAAAGAATACTTCGATTTGAAGGAATACTACTAGTAAAATCTTATTACGTAAGTACTTATCTAAGTAGATGAAAAGAAATATTCGGAAGTTTTCAAATCGAATAATACTCAGATTAATGAATGAACGCGTAGTGCGTTCATTCATAAATCTTGTTTTTTTTTTGGTACCTACATGTTGAGGTTTAGGGGTTTATGTGTTTTACAAAGGGGGGCCAAATTTTCATTATTTTTGCGATAGGACACAACGTTTTTGACATAAAAGCAAAAGAAAAAAAAAACTATTTTATAAACTCAGTAATCTACCTATGTATCACTTTCACACCTAAACCACATACAAAAACTTATTACGTAAGTAATGGTCTAAGTAGATGAAAAGAAATATTCGAAAGTATTCAGAAGTTTTCAAATCGAATAGTACTCAGATTTATGAATGAACGCGTAGTAACATAGTCTCTGGCATTGACGCCATCTAGCGGTGAATATCAAACTTTAATAGATAAGTACTCTATGCGTGACCGAACATGTACTTAGCTCGGCGAATAATTGCGAATACTACTCAAAACTTCCGAATGCTTCCGCGAATAATACGACGGGAATACTTCGGAATCCGCAACGCAACGCTACATGGGACCAACTTAATAATCTTGAAGAAAAAAATCAATTGATTTTTTTTCACGATTACGATGTTGGTCCCATGTTTGATAGTCTGTTGGTTCTGGTGTCCACACCCTTAATTTTTGCCACACCTTTCTAAGACAGCCTGTATTTCTTTTCTAAAAGGCAAATCTCTCGCTGTCAAGGCCGTGAAGGCCGTTCTATAAACGTTACTTTGCACGTAGGTACTTTGGCTAAACATTATTCCTGTCACTGTCAAACAACTGTCAAACTACAAGTGCAAGATGGGAGCACGTCTGGTCTAACCATGAGTTAAGTAACGTTTACAGAATAACGCCTTACCTACTGTCAGTAAAAGACAGATCGCTACTGATGATAGACAATATAATTCTATCTTTCCTTACCTCGTTCCTTTCGTTCGTTCGTGTTCTTTTGTTTTATCTGTCTTAGATTATTGGGACGTTAAAACCATAGATAGATAGGTTTTTCTATGGAGGAGGAGCTCGTGGCTAAGTAATAACAGCCGTACGGGTCGATCCATCAGGTTAAGCTACGCTTGCCGGGGTCGGTCTGTGGATGGGTGACCATCTTTGCATACCGAGATTCCTCCGTGCCTTGGAAAACACGAAAAGCCGTTGGTCCCAGCTGTCATTCGTGGATCTTTGAAAGTCGTTACGGGTCGTCAGAAGCCCGAAAGTCTGACAACCAGTCTTACCAAGGGGTATCGTATTACCCAGTTAATGGGTTGTGGAGGTCAGATAGGCAGTCGCTCCATGTAAAATACTAGTATTCAGCTGCATCCGGTTAGACTGGAAGCCGACCCCAACATAGTTGGGAAAAGCTAGGTAGATTGAGATAGGTTTTTCTATCTCCAGTATGCCAAAACTGGTGACAGATAGGTTATTGGGTTCGGCCGTTAGTGTGCTTATAACTGGAGAACCACTTATTTGTAATTCACAGAAATTGTTAGATTTTGCCAAACTTACATTATGGTTAACAGGCCACTCGACCGAATCCGTGGGCATAATTAGTAGCCTCATATTTGTTTAGGGCAATTAACTGGCACCGTCTAAACAACACGTACAATTAAGTCGCATGCAATCGCATTCAATAATTTTGTATGCCATTTTATGGAATCGCACGCGTGTACACTTTCATGCAATTCTTGAATGGCAATAAAATTGAAAGTGCTTTATGGCATACGATTATTGCTCTTGAATGTTCCAGAAACTTGCACCGTGTAAACGGAGCTCAAGTTTAGTGTGTTCGCGGATGTCAACTGGCCAATTATAAACTATCAACTAAAATTAATTAGCTAGATAAATCAAAGTCCAAATTATGTCAGAACACAACTCACTTTGGCCAGACGGAGATGAATGTTTAATTCAAACCAGTGCAATGTGGCGAGTATGAATAATACATTATTTTACTTTATTATGCATGCTGGCAATATCCGTGCAGCATGTACTATTCTGCATTCAGAACTTAGCACATGGTAATTAGAGGTTTATTACATTGTTATCGCATCCTCAAACTTAATAAAAATACCTAGACATAGCGCTGCGAACAACACAGTGAAGCATGCGCAAAACTACACCTAGCTCTGTACATACACGCTCACACGCACACATTTACATCAAACTACATATACCTAAACTACACCTCATTACGTGCACATCTGTTTACGAAACCCGAAACGTGAGGCCCGTGAGGCCTCACGTTACTGTTGACAGTCTTTGTTTTTTATTTAGTCTGAGGCCGCATCCTAGAATTTTCCTTGTTACCCCACCCCACTGCGCGGAGGGTTATGTGTTTGACCTGTAGTATGTATGTCCGTTCCTATTCCCCTCGTAACTACTCAACGGCTCAACCGATTTTGATTAATGCCATCCACACAGCCCCATTTCATATCCAGGCAAATCACTGTCCATTCTATGGTTGCCTGGAAGAGATTGCAGAAAGCGATAAGGCCGCCCATTGTATATTTTGTAGTTTGTGTCTTTTTTTTTGTTATGTATTTTTGTGGTGTACAATAAAGTATATATAAATAAATAAAATAAATAAATAATGATATGTATGATTCGCCTTTATTGCAAGAGTGTCACTGGATATATTAAAATAATAAAAAATCAAAATAATTAATTGAACTTGTTTTGCATCCTACAACTTATTTCTTCTATATTTGCATACTAATATTATAACTGCGAGACTAACTTTGTCTGTTTGGTACCTTTTCACGCTTTACCTGCTGAACAGATTTCAATGAAATCGGCACACAGGTAGACCATGCCCTAGACATAAGATACCTACTTTTTGGCAGATGATGAGTACGGTCCCGATCTCAACGCGGGCGAAGTCTCGGGCAAAAGCTAGTCTATCATAGTATACGTAATTCAAAATCTAGTGTTAGGTCGGATACTCTAAGGGTGAGTTGCACCAAGGGCTACGTTTTACTTTCGATCAAATTTAATTTTAACAGTAAGACTATCATGTCAAATGAGTTCGGAGCAGGGACATGATAATCGACGCGTCTGACAGAAGTGACAGATATATAACAATAACATTAACCAGCGAAGCTTGGGCGATTAAGGTTACAGTTAAAGTTATGACGTCAGCTAAAAAATTGTCAAATGGAACGACCCATTTTTGGTCTAACAGGAACTTTAACAAGCAACGCTCTGAAGGTGCGATGTTTGTTATTGTTAAAGTAAGATGGTGTAACCCACCCTAAGTATCGTATTAGAATACAGGCCTTTGAGGAAATTTGTAATTCAAAGAAAAGGAAAGGTAATGAATAATGTATGAAGAACAATGGTTCTATTGGAAACTCATTAATATTAAATTGAATGATAATACGGTATGGTTGGTTTTTTGTTAAATTCTTCGATTTGTTTTGGCTCAGAGCTGTTATTGCCAATCGTAAGTGTCATTAAATGGAAAACTTACTTTATCAGTGAACATTATTTATTTTAAAAACCTTTTACAAAAAAAACCTCGTACACTATGCCGTGTGAGACCTTTGTGAGACAGTACATGACCCCTATAACCTTTGTCATAACTGTCATTGTCATGCGACAATAGGTACAGGCTAATTTTTACAATATTTGATTTATAATTTTGAGGAGCTCGTGGCTAAGTAATAACAGCCGCACGGTTCGATCCATCAGGTTCAGCTACGCTTGCCGGGGTTGGTAAGTGCCGTTGGTCCCGGCAGTCATTCGTGGATCTTTGACAGTCGTTACGGGTGGTCAGAAGCCCGGAAGATTGACAACCAGTCTTACCAAGGGGTATCGTATTACCCAGCACCTAATAGTAACTGGGTTGTAGAGGTCAAATAGGCAGTCGCTCCATGTAAAATACTGGTATTCAGCTGCATAGACTGGAAGCCGACCCCAACATAGTTGGGAAAAGGCTAGGCAGACTGATTTGATTTATAATTTTCTGCACCATCACTGCCTAGCCTTTTCCCAACTATATTGGGGTCGGCTATCCGGATGCAGCTGAATACCAATATTTTACATGGAGCGCCTGCCTATCTGACCTCTACAAACCAGTAACTGGGTAATACGATACCCCTTGCTAAGACTGGTTGTCAGAATTTCGAGCTTCTGACGATCAGTAACGACTGCAGATTGACAGCCGGGACCAACGGCTTAACGTGCTTTCCGAGGCACGGAGGAGTCTTGATATGTAAAGATGGTCACCCATCCACGGAACAACCCCGGCAAGCGTAGCTCAACCTGATGGATCGACCCGTGCGACTGTTATTACTTAGACACGAGCTCCTCTACATCATTTTACAAACAATTTTCTTAATAAAAATACCTACAAACGTGACTGTCTCCAACTCCTCATTACGTGCTTAATTTCAAGGTGGTTAAGATGTAGACAAGTTGGTAAGACGAGAGAGACGGCGGGTCTAATTTGCGAACTAATCCAATTCCCTGGAGGCTGGAGGTAAAGACGTAGACGACAAAATGCAATATGAGAGTCGAAATTACCACTTTTCAGTCAAAAGATTAAAGTCTTGTGCAAACCGTGTTACCTACAACAACTGCATACTTTACTAAAGGTATTTGGAACGAAGTTCTTTAACGCAGCTTGCGGTAATTTACTGGTAGAAATCGTCTCGTAACGAAAAATCGTTATGCCGTCAGTTTCAAGTGCCAAAAGTTTTTGTTTTTGGAACGAATTTCTTTCCTGACGGGGGTCCCCCGACCGCACAATTTTTTTTTTAATGCAAAATAGGAATGAGCGATTCTCGATCTTACCTGATGGAAAGGAATAGATGAGGTCTACGATGGAACGGGCACGCCTGTTCACTCTTGCTTTATGGTGCTCTGCTTGTATTAAATTTATTGTTCTTTGGTTTAAAACTGACCAATTAAGACTAAGGAATCCAATAACAATTTTGTAAAATGAGATTCACGCTTGAATATCTTTCTAATCTAATCATTATTTGAACAAACATTATGTTCAACCAAATTAACATTGCTTGGAGTTTATATTGACTAACAGCACAAAATACCCAAAAACTCAATTCATTCCCTCTAACTTCGTAATCCGTTAAAAACCCTCTGCCCGAACGCCTCTGAATAATGTAACATGTTCTAATTATTATTAACTCAGCAGACCGTCTCTTTCAAGGGTACGAAATATCGGGATCAATACGGTTGGACCGACCTTGAAACGGGACCTTTTGCTCCGAAAAATAAGCTACTAACCTACTTTTTAGGGTTCCGTACCCAAAGGTTTCCAACCTTACTAAGGCTCCGCTGTTCGTCCGTCCTTCTGTCTGTCACAGGATTGTATCTTTTGAACCGTAATAGGTAGACACTTGAAATTTTCACAGAGTCTGTACTCTATAGCCGCTATAACAACTTATAATAAAATAAGTTATAAAAACTTTTTTACAAAAAAATACAACCGACTTCCAAAAACAACACTACAAAGTGAAAAATAACTTTAATTTCGGAAGTCGGTGTCTAGTTAAATGTATTTTCGTTTTTTGCCACCGACTTTCGAAATTAAAGTTATTTTTCACTTTGTAGTGTTGTTTTTGGAAGTCGGTTGTATTTTTTTGTAAAAAAAGTTTTTATTTTTCACTTTTTAGTTGTGTACCTACCCCACACAAATTCTAATACCACTACCTGCAAAACAAACTAGAACATCATCCATATAAAAGTGTGGAAAAAATACGTATTATTGAAGTTAACTCAAAAAGTACCGAAGCAAAGTTAATTAATTTTATATGGGACCAACTGTGATGTATACCCTCTCGAATAAAACAAAAAAAAATCCAAATCGGTCCAG
Organism: Cosmia pyralina; assembly: GCA_946251885.1. Classification (NCBI taxonomy): domain Eukaryota; kingdom Metazoa; phylum Arthropoda; class Insecta; order Lepidoptera; family Noctuidae; genus Cosmia; species Cosmia pyralina. The sequence goes on from OX276343.1 coordinate 26,295,334, forward strand.
CCATCTTCGTGTAATCGGGGAACATACATAAAAAAAAAGGTTCCGACGAATTGAGAACCTCCTCCTTTTTGAAGTCGGTTAAAAATCAAAGACATACCATACAAGGAAATGTGTTTTTTGGAGTTTTTTTTCTTATAAAATGATTAAATCTTTATATATAAAAATTAATCTCTATTTCCCTTGGTCATCGCATCACGCGTGAACGGATGGAACAATTTCGAGATTTTTTTTTTTTTGTTGTGTTTATGATTGTCAGGAAAAGGTATTTATGAAAGAAAAAATTAAGAAAATTTTGCCGAAAATTGGAAAATTTCAGAAAAAAAACATTTTAACTTCACGCGTTTACATTACAATATTCATAGCCAAGATAGGACAACGTCTGTCGGGTCAGCTATTAATATAAAATTATGTAGTGTTCAATAGGGTACGGTGATACGGAACCCTTCGTGTGCGAGTCCGACTCACACTTAGCCGCTTTCTTGTATTGAAAAGGAAAAGGAGTTTTTAGTTCAACAAAAGATTGTATGGATGATAGATCGAGGAGCGTTGAGACAGGAATTTAAGCAGGAATCTTTGCGAATATTTGACTGTGCGTGGGTGCTGAAAGCAACCCTGTTTTTCGGGGACGACAAAATATCGCCTCAATTTTTTTTATACTTGACACGAGAAAAATGGGTAGGATGTTTAAAAAAATGTTGCAATATGAAACTTTCGTGATTCGAATTTTATACCAAACTATAGGCAAGCGGTATAGGTAAGCTTCGGTAAGCGTAGTGTGGGACGCCCCCCAGCTAGATGGACCGATGACCTGAAGAAAGTGGCTGGGGCAGATTGGATGCGGAAGGCGGAGGACAGGGAGTTGTGGCGCAACCTTGGAGAGGCCTATGTCCAGCAGTGGACTACGATTGGCTGAGTTGATGGTAAAATACTTCAGCGCTATCGAAAAACTGGTCTTTATTGCTATCCCGCTCTAGATTGTTTGGCGGTGATCTAACGTGGAGAAGAAACACAAAGTTAGAGCGAGACAATACTCCAGATGAGACAACTAGCCCATTTTCCAGTCTTCATTGTCCCTTACAAAATTATTTTTCTAGAGAAAGTCGTCATCTGCCTAGCCTTTTCCGTACATGTTGGGATCGGCTTCCAGTCTAAACAGATGCAGTTGAATATCAATATTTAACATGGAGCGACTGCCTATCTGACCTCCACAACCCAGTAACTGGGTAATACGATACCCCTTGGTAAGACTGTTTGTCAGACTTTCGGGCTTCTGATGACCCGTAACGACTGTCACCCATCCACGGAACAACTGCGGCAAGCATAACTTAACCTAATCGATTGACCCGTGCGGCTGTTATTACTTAGCCACGAGCCCCGCCTCCTTTTTCTAGAGAAAGTGAACCAATGGCGCCGATTCTGTTGTGCACAAACTAAACTTAATTTAGGCTATTGCTAACTTTTTCTCTCTATTATGACAAGAAAGGGACGGAAGTAAATTAGAGCTGTCAAATTAGTTAGAACTAATTTTTCCATAGACATTTAGACGACACGTAAAAACATGTCGACTAAAAACCACGGTGAAGCGCAAGGCGTGAACTAGTTTGACATCTCCAACTTAGTTCATAGCTATAGCCGTCCTTTTCTCGCGCTGCCTGTTAGTAAAAGATAGCGATACTCTAATTTCAGTTTAGTGCGTTCACAAGAGAATCGGCACCAATAAATACTTTTTATTCCGCACTATATCGCAGTCAAGCCACAGGTTGATAGGTTTATAGGTAATTAAGGCAATATCCTGAAGATGGCGCGTTGAATGTAATGGTCTATCATTAAATATAACGGGCAATGGAAAGTTACGCGCTGCCAGGATAAGCCAACAGGTAGGTAGGTATAATATAATACTGAAACCAATCATTGTTAATTCATAGATAAGGCCTGAATAATATTTGGCATATATGTATGAATCAAACCTCTATTAATTGCCATTTTGCGCTCCTAAAAAGAACGAGCAGTAAGATAAGATAAGATTTTATTTCTTACCACAATATTATAGAATAAACACGTACACAATACACCATGAATATAACATTTCAATATTGTCGGAGACTGGTGTCTAAACCAGGCTCTAAGCCTGTATTTCAGGACACCAGGTCTCCGCCCTTTTACAAAATGATACCTTTAATTTTTGACCGACTTCAAAAAGGAGGAGGTTCTCAATTCGTCGGAACCTTTTTTTTTTCTTTTTTTTATGTATGTTCCCCGATTACTCGAAGGTGGCTAGACCGATTTGGATTTTTTTTTGTTTTATTCGAGATCACAGTTGGTCCCATATAAAATTGATTAACTTTGCTTGGGTAGTTTTTGAGTTAGCTTCAATAATAGGTATTTTTTTTAGTAGTAGCTAGAGCAGTGGTGGCCCAGTGGTAACGGCAGTGACTTACCCAGTTGTAAGTCGTAGGTCCGAACCCTGACAGGCGCTTTACTTTGTGTAAATTATACCATCAGCACTGCTTTCAAAACGCTGAAGGAAAACATAGTGAGGAAATCAGCATGTCCTACCACCAAAAATTCGAAGACATGTGACATGGGACACCAACCCGCACTGGGCCCGCGCGGTGGATACAGCTCGCTCCCTCTTACCGAGAGGAGGCCTGTGTGTGTAATGTTTCCAGCAGTGGGGACATTATAGGCTGATTTTGTTCTTAAAAATATTTTTGATTGCGCCTCTTTTTGTGGATCTCAAATAATTCCTATTTTGGGCTCCTAAAAATACTAAATAGCCAAGTTACTGCACCAACTTGGATGTAGCGTTCACCGGCCGCTACCGCGGCACCGCCAACTTCGCTCGCTCGGCTGACACGCGGTTTGTCACAGTTCTAACCTAACCCGTTTGGTCGGGGTACATTAGCCTAGTCACTGCAACCAACTGTGAAAAAAGGCCAGAAAGATAAAAAGAGGCTCTATTATTTACAAAAGTGTGCATAATTTAGAAGGTCATTATGTTTTTAGGGGACCAGTTAAATATTTTCCGTTAATATTTGCATCAAGTAACGTTAACGCTGCCGCTGTGACTAAATATTAATTATAGTAATGAGGACGTTGTCACGTGGGTAAAGCCGCAGGTGCGGGTGGGTGCGGGTCGCGGGGCGGGGTGTACATAAATAATATTGGAATAAAATTGGAGGAAAGTCTCTTTTATCTCATGATTGATGGTTTTGAATTTATGACACACAGAAAACATATTTTCGTCGTGTTACGAAAATGTTTTGATGGCGTATGGACAAAACGATCGTAGTACTTAAAGATTACAAAAAGATAGAAAACTGTGCTACGCGTCAAGCTACGCCGTAGCTAGCGGCAATGCTACGGCGTAGCACTGTTTTCTACTTTTTGTAACCTTTGCGAGTATGTGTTTGCATTATTAAATAATTAATTAAGAAAAAAATGTGAAAAAGTTATTGAGTTTTTCTATTTTCAGGAATTTCTCAGTAGCAGCCCGGAGTCTAGATTTGTGCCCGTTTGATGACAATAAGCTCGCCCCTATTACAACCAATCTGCCTAGCCTTTTCCCAAATATATTGGGGTTGACTTCCAGTCTAACCGGATGCAGCTGAATACCAGTATTTTACATGGAGCGACTGCCTATCTGACCTCCACAACCCAGTAACTGGGTAATACGATACCCCTTGGTAAGACTGGTTGTCAGACTTTCGGGCTTCTGACGACCCGTAACGACTGTCAAAGATCCACGAATGACTGCCGGGACCAACGGCTTAACATGCATTCCGAGGCACGGAGGAGTCTCGATATGTAAAGATGGTCACCCATCCACGGACCAACCCCGGCAAGCGTAGCTTAACCTGATGGATCGTCCCGTGCGGCTGTTATTACTTAGCCACGAGCTCCTCTAATACGATAAAAAAATAATCAAAAAAAAAATAATAAATAATCAAATATATATACCTACCTAAAATATATATTCCCATACATATTTTTTTCCTATATATTTTTTATTAATTATATTTTTTTTAAACAATACAATCACGCATTCGCTTTCAAGAACCCTTTACGATTAGATCAGCGACGCATATAAGACATTTATGTATGACTGATTTCTTAAAATATCTTATGCTCTCGACTTAACGTACCTCGGAAAGCATGTTAAGCCGTTGCTCCCGGCTGTCATTCGTGGACCTTTATCAGGTCGGTTTTCCGAGGCACGGAGGAGTCTCGATATGTAAAGATGGTCACCCATCGACGGACCAACCCCGGCAAGCGTAGCTTAACCTGATGGATCGACCCGTGCGGCTGTTATTACTTAGCCACGAGCTCCTCCCCACGAGCTACGAGCTCGCCCCCTATTACATCGGACTTAAACATAACTGGCAAAATGTGAGTGTACTCTATGTAGGTACACAATGTTAATTAAATAAAAATAAATAAACCTATGTATAAAGCAATTCAAAAGTTGCCGTAAGAAATGCTTGATTTTATACAAACAGTTATTCACCAAATCATTCAGTAGTTACGGCCACGGGTCGTCAGAAGCCTGAAAGTCTGACAACCAGTCTTACCAAGGGGTATCGTATTACCCAGTAACTGAGTTGTGGAGGTCAGATAGGCAGTCGCTCCATGTAAAATACTGGTATTCAGCTGCATCTGGTTAGACTGGAAGCTGAGCCCAACATAGTTGGGAAAAGGCTAGGCAGATGCAGCTGTAGTTATTCGTCAAGAGCATGATTATAATACTATCAAACGATATTTTGTTGCTAACAAATGGCGAGTTTTATACCGCCAGACGCCGTAAAAGTACGATAACAAGACGTCCTACGTACTCATTAATATCTGAGATCTTCTTACATATTTATAACATCATTTCGTTCATCTTTGTTGGTAAATTAAAGGAAAACACTCTTAGGGTGTCTGCCCACACAAATTGTGTACTTAATTGAAACAGTATCTTATTTCGTGTAGGCGTTATTTGGTATTCTTTCGATATGTTACCTACTTATGTTTTCGGTTACAAGAAGGGTAGAAGGGTACATCTTTAGGATCATGTTGAAATTATTTGCAACTTTTATTAAACATATTTTTTCTATTTATAGAATTAAACAGTTTTCTTCCTCCTCCCTCCTACATTGATCTATGCTGTGCCCGACAGGGTCCATAATTGTTACTATAATATAATAATTACATACATTATGGTACGCAATAAAGAATTTAGAAAAAAAGAGGAGATATTTACTGTCGTGACCTCGTAACATTCTATTACAAATCCAATTTTTTTTTTACCTTTTTTAATTCGATCCGTCTGCCCAGACACAGTCCACATCGATCATGGATTTAAATATAGAATTAAACAAAGTAAACATTAAACCCGTCTTTTGTTTCTGTTCTGTAGCAAAAGCCAATTGTTCTCTAAAACAGAGAGTTAATTAACCAAAACTGGATTAGACGGTCAAAATGAAGCCACCTAGCCAGCCTGTGTGCCTATTAGAACTTCAGGTCGGTGCTTATTTACTTCAGGTCGAATCATAAACATCTGCCTAGCCTTATTTCATTTTGTATGGACAAGAAAAATATTATTTTTTAATGATTTTTAAAAGATTTATTTATTTATTTATTATTCCCAACACAACTAACATTACAGGGTGCCCCAAATCGGTAGCGTGGCCTCAAACAATAAGTAAAGTAACAATAAGTAAAGTATAGCATAACACATGTAAAGTAATCTTTGTGAACTCATTCAGAGAACAGTAAAATAAATAAATAAATAATAATAAATCTACCCTTTCCGCGATTTCATAAAGATACACTTAACGAAATCGCGGAAAGGGTAGATTTATGTATGTATTTAGGCAAGACGCGCGTCAAAGCTGCTTTACCCAGCAGGTTGGTCCGGCCGCGACGCACCGCCAGTAACCGCGGTCTCCGACGACGCCGCGTCACGTAGTTATCAGGCACGTTCAGACACACATCCTTTAGCACACCCGGGTTAGAGATCTTACCACGCACTAACTTAAAAATATACGTAACAAGTGCCAAATCCCTTCTTGTTTCCAGCTTGTTGTACCCAACCATACCTAACACAAATAGGGTTGGGTACATCAATGGATAGAAAGGATAGACTCCGTATAGTTTCATATACAGGTACCGTGTGAATTTATTCTGTATGCGCTCCAGCATTAGGACATATTTGGTTTCATGTGGAGCCCATACAGCCGCATTGAACTCTAATTGTGTTCTTACGAGTGCGTTATACAGAGCAGCTATAGCTTTTATATTCCTAAAGCCTACTGCCCTACGAAGTATAAAACCCAAGCTTCTATAAGATTTCTTGCAAACCGATGTAATGTGTTCACGAAATGTCAGCTCAGCATCAAGATGCACCCCCAAGTCACGGACATCATCCTTACGATCCATTACCGAGTCATTTAGTTCATATCCATGACGTATCGGATCTCTCATCCTACCATAAGTTATGACTGAACATTTTTGTACATTGAACAATAGTTTATTTTCCCTACTCCATTCTACCACTCTGTCTATGTCTCTTTGTAATCTGAGACAGTCCGCCTCTGTTTGAACAGCCATTAGTAATTTCAGATCGTCTGCGAATAATAAACAGGTGGCATCCCTGACAACATCAGGCAGGTCATTTACCATAATAATAAATTGTAATGGACCTAAATTAGTTCCCTGACTGACTCCCGATCTAGTAAAATAAGGCTCAGATTTAAATCCAGATATTTGGTTTTAGTACTCTATAGTGTCATTCTTGTCATTATGCAAACATTGTGCCCTTTTCTGGTCACCGTTGGTTGACCTTATTCTGAAACTTCACTGATTACATATCGTGACTAGATTTCCTGTATTCATATTGAAATTTTGACAGGACAACGTCTGTCGGGTCCGGTAGTTGAAAATATTATTCAGGTACAGTCAGCAACAAAAGTCGATTAACACTTCAGTTTTTTAAATGTTATTATTGAGCAAGATATTTAATTAATTCATAATAAATAGCGGTGAAAGTTAATAATTTAGTGTTTTTAACCGACTTCAAAAAGGAGGAGGTTCTCAATTCGTCGGAACCTTTTTTCCCCGATTACTCGAAGATGGCTAGACCGATTTGGTTTTTTTTTTGTTTTATTCGAGAGGGTATACATCACAGTTGGTCCCATATAAAATTGATTAACTTTGCTTCGGTAGTTAATGAGTTAGCTTCAATAATACGTATTTTTTCCCCACTTTTATATGGATGATCTTCTAGTTTGTTTTGCAGGTAGTGGTATTAGAATTTGTGTGGGGTAGGTACCACAACAAAAAAGTGAAAAATAAAAACTTTTTTACAAAAAAATACAACCGACTTCCAAAAACAACACTATAAAGTGAAAAATAACTTTAATTTCGGATGTCGGTGGCAAAAAACGAAAATACATTTAACTAGACACTGGCTTCCGAAATTAAAGTTATTTTTCACTTTGTAGTGTTGTTTTTGGAAGTCGGTTGTATTTTTTTGTAAAAAAGTTTTTAATTTTCACTTTTTAGTTGTGGTACCTACCCCACACAAATTCTAATATCATATCATATCAATACCTGCAAAACAAACTAGAAGATCATCCAACTTTTTTACAAAAAAATACAACCGACTTCCAAAAACAAAACACTACAAAGTGAAAAATAACTTTAATTTCGGATGTCGGTGACAAAAAACGAAAATACATTTAACTAGACACCGGCTTCCGAAATTAAAGTTATTTTTCACTTTGTAGTGTTGTTTTTGGAAGTCGGTTGTATTTTTTTGTAAAAAAGTTTTATTTGAGAATTAGTATTGCGAGCAAAATTCGGGTTTCATGTAGGGTTGAAATTAAATGTTAGTTTCAAATGTGACTGTTCATTATACCGTTGATAATTTTACGTCCAAAATTTAGCTTATTTCAACACAATTAGGCAATTTAGGTAACTGTGTTAGGTCAGGCTTAACAAGAGATATTGTATTCAGGAGGTCAAATAGGCAGTCGCTTCATGTAAAATATTGGTATTCAGCTGCATCCGGATAGACTGGAAGGCACTTGGTTACTGCCTAAACAATTGAATGCGGCTATGGATACCAACGATTCTTTCGGGAAAGCTTCCCTGAGCATATAGGCAAAGTGAATTGAGCGAAAAACACGCTCAACAAACACAAATAAGTAGCAAAGAAACTATTGTCATAACATTACGTGTTGCCATCATCTGCCTAGCCTTTTCCCAACTTTGTTGGGGTCGGGTTCCAGTCTAACCGGATGCAGCTGAATTCCAATATTTTACATGGAGCGACTGCCTATCTGACCTCCACAACCCAGTTACTGGGTAACACATATCGTGTTACCCTTGGTAAGACTGGTTGTCAGACTTTCGGGCTCCTGGCGAGCCGGAACGACTTACAAAGATCCACGAATGACAGCGGGGACCAACGGCTTAACGTGCTTTCCGAGGTACAGAGGTGTCTTGGTATGTAAAGATGGTCACCAATCCACGGACCAACCATGGCAAGCGCAGCTTAACCTGATCGATTGATCCGAGCGGCTGTTACTACATAGCAACAAGCTCCTGCGACATTACGTGTTGCCACTATCCAAATATCGAGGGAATGGAGCCTTTCTCGAATGTTCCTAAGCCTACAAACAAATACATTCTTTGTTTACCTATGAAATTCGGTGTATTTTCGTTTGTAACACACCAAGTGAGCGCTCTGGATAAATATTGAATTTGATTACTTAATTATATGTACAGAATATATTAATAAATTATATTATCTAGTTGATGTCCCTGTAATAATATTTGTATTATTACCCGACTTAATTTGTCTAGCAAGGTTTGTGTTAGTGATTTATTTATTTATTTTGTTAGGGAAAACAAACAATTGTACATTATACAAAGTGTCGTTCTGCATCCTCGTCAAATTTAAGGATGTGGTATAGACAATCAAACCGAACAACTTTTTCCATGGCACCAACATCGTAATCGCGAAAAAATAATCAGCCGTCCCATACATTTGCGTCGAGTAGGTATTGAAGTTTTGTATGAGACAGTTGAACATTTTTTGGCGATTACGATGTTGGTCCCATGGAGAAAGTTGTTCGGTTTGATGTTCTGTATCACACCCTGAAATTTGACGAGGATGCAAAACGACATATTGTATATTACATCTAAGATTACCAAATAATTTGAAGTCGGTATACAATCCACGATGTTTCCACAGAACCTAGGTTAAAGATACAGTGAAGACAACATTCAAGTTACGAAAACACAAAGAAGAAGACAGGAAGAGAAAAAAGAGGATGTACAGACATCAGATTATACTAAACTGTCAAATTTATCCAAATGGTTTTAAACCTTAAAATGTCGATAGTTAAGTTCAAAATCGAATGAGAAAATTTGACAGTTTGTAGTAACTTGACCTGCTGCTGTGTGTACTTCTCTTAAACTAAAACAAATAGTACTTGATATACTTATTACTAAAACAAACAAAAAGCAACACTACACGTGTATCACGTAAATTTATTTATTTATTTAAGGACAACCAACAAAGCATACACCACAAATACATGTTAAAATATCCATGTTATTTTTACATGAATAACATGAGTTGGTTGAGTTGTGTGTATGGGTTTTATATGTTATTTTTAAATGTAGACTATTCACTAAATATTTCCTAACCTACAGTTAAGAAGCTACTTCTCACACGAAGAAGGTAGCATTCAGTTCCCATCAGTTTTCTTCTCAGAGTAGGATAAGAAACACTGAACTCACAGTTTCAAAACATAATTTATTTTTAAAAAGTGAGTTTGTTTGCTACGCTTTCACGCTAAAACGGCTGAACGGATTTGGATGAAATTTGGCACATAAGTAGACCATGACCTGGATTAGGACACATAATACTTTTTATCCTGGTAGTATGTTTTCGTGGGATAATTTCCGACCTCGACGCGTTTTATTTTAGTTGGTCTTTTAAGGAACCGTACTTTTCTATGCTTTCCCCAGAAACCACACTTTCTGTTACGTGAATGAAAGGTTTGTTAATTATTACTACAATGTTATCACCAAAGCACTCATTGAACTGTTAATAACCACAAGATATAGAAGGCCAATTTAAACTTCGAAGCTCGGTCTATGATCGTTATTACTAGACTGCAATGCGGGTAATACACCTACTAAATAAAGTTATCAACTTGAATGGCTACTACCAAATTTCATTCTTGCTAAAATATCTGAACAAGTTCATCCAAACATCCCATAAAAGAGCACTTTCTTTTGTTCCAGAATTTTCCAAATTTCCTGGCAATTTTTAAAATTGTTCTTTCCATAAAAGCGTAATTCGGACTATTACGAATATTTCAAAACAAATAATATCCAATGGGAGACCTCGTTTGGGTATTATTTAATTAATTTTTAATATTTAATATTATTTTATTTTTATTATATTTTGTAGTTATAGCGGCAATAGAAATACACAATCTGTGAAAATTTCAACTGTCTACTTATTAGGTACAGTTCATGAGATACAGCCCACTGACAGACAGACGGCCGGATAGCGGAGGCTTAGTAATAGGTTTCCGTTTAGCACATTTTGGGTACGGAACCCTAAAAAATGTTCCTGTCCATACAAAATTCAATAAGACAATAATTCTAGCTGCATCTTTACACATGTGCAAGTTAAACTCCATTTCTTATCGTAATCCTCATTGATACTCTCCATCTGGGAAGGCGCAGTGGCACGGCTCCACTTTGTACAGACGCCAGCACATCAAGCCCCCCGAAACTGTAAAATTTTCCCAATCAATCTTGAACCTAATGCTTTAGCAATAAAGATGAAAATCTATTAAAGAAATTTGACAGATTGTAGTAGCTTGATGTGCTGGCGCCTGTACATCCACTCCCAGATTTCAGAAGGTACAATAATTCACTGGGTTATTAGATGACAACTTTCCTAGTACATAAGTCGCCTCTACGTACAATATTCTAGAATCCAGATGTAATCACACCACATCTGAACTACATGATTGTGGCGATGTACGTGGCCGATAAATAAAATATAAAACGTGCCAACAACCACACGATACAAGAATGCACTTAATGCACATTTCTGATAGAAAAAGAACCCACTTACCTATATTTACACTGCCTGTCAGCATTATCTTCCATCTTACACCTCCACTCCACTCGGCTGGCTTCGGCTTTGTCCGAACAGACCCGAAGTTACACGAGGGCTTCCGAAGAGTCGAAGGACGGTTGGAATTTTAACACTGGGCACTATTACTTATTATTATTGTTCTATATTCAACACTATTTGATTTCCATTATTGTTTAGGGTTCAGTCACTGATTGCTATTGTTTCTGTGGTGGTGTCTTGGGTAATTACTAGGAGTAACAAAGTAATCTTAATTACACAGTATAGGATTTTTATTAGAGATGTACTGGCGACTATTCTTCTGAAACGAGTGTTAATTTGGCCCACGCATCTAAATCAAACTAAAAATTCAACGGTTCTACCGAGCTTCCCGAATTACTGAACAAAATCGGACTGCGGGTTCCGTCTGCTTTTCTGCGCAATCCTTATCTATTACATACTTCTGTGGTAAGAACGAATTACAGACGAAATTCATACTTAATCAGAGCGAGTCATGTATAATGCGGTCTGTTTGGGCGTTGACATCGATATTTTCAATACAAGCATCTCAAAATTAAAAAGGACTCTTTGTGGTTTCTTTTTTGATCACGTAAACTAATTGATTATAATTTATGCTGTTTGAAACTCATTTTACTTGATATTGTTTTTGCTTAAACACTCGTCTACCTTCTCAAGTATTTTTTTCTGTTTATATGCTTATATATATAATTGCCAAAGACAATTAGAGATTTAGATTTGCATAATTATAAAAAGAAATTATTTCAATTGCTGTTAGACAAATGTTACTACACTTTAAAAGATTATCTCGATGATGTTAGTTAATTTAATTGTTCCCCCGATAAGTAAAATGTATATTTTTCTTAATTTGTATTATTTAATTCTAACTGAATTTATAATTTATGTCTTGTTATTTTAATTGTTGCCTTGACATGTAAAAATATTCGTTAATTCTAAAGTGATGCATATTTAAATTGTTATTATTTTAATTTTCTATTTGATTGTGCTGTCATAATGTTACCTACTTTAAAATTGTTGTATGCCATGATGGCGGGTCATAGCTGTGTACAATTTCGGAAACATGTAACAACTTATTGCTTACCTATGTACCACAATAAAGAATATTTGTATTTGTATGCTCTCATCTATCTGTGAAAACTTTTAATTGGCCTTATTTTTATTATTCTCAATCATACAAAATACTTAGCTGTAAGTTTTCCAAAAACTGTAAAATAAAATAAAATAAACTACAGAACGCCACCTGCTACGATCATTTCATACTTAGATCCGTTATATCATACATTAAACTGCCTAACAGAGTCAGAAGTAACTCAGTAAGTTTTTTACATACGAGTTGACTTACATTCATACTCTAACTAATATTTGACCAACAAACAATATTTTGGTTGTTTGCAGCCCTAATGACTACACAGGTACAAACATAATTATAGCCCCACACTACTCCTTAGAAACACAATGATGAATTAGTAATTATATTAATGGACTTCTCCTTGTACGAACTTAAGGAGGCTATAGTAATTAGTAAATTACTTATTCATTAAGATGGAAAATATTACAGAAAAACGGAGGAAGTATCGGACTGTTTTAAGTTAATATTTTGTTTTTATTTTGAAGAGGAGTTTCGGTTACCTACTTGAAAACTCATTTCGTCTGGTATCAAGGAAAATATTAAGTGTTAAAATAAAATTCAAACTCAAACGGTCTTATTACAAAACGAGGTTTTTCTTCGTCATGGTTTAAACCATCGAGCCAGTTTTTGTAATATGAACCTAGCTGTGATAGAAATATAGTTCTTTATACAAAACTGACAACTTAGTCCGGTACTAAGTTGTCAGTTTTGTAAAACTGACATCTTATGGTGTCAGAATAAAGTTCGAAATTCAAAAAAGGGTCCATGGTTTAAACCTGGGTTTGAAGATGAACCTTGTTTTGTAATTAGACGGCATGCATTTATTTCAAATAAACCAATTACAGGCACTTTTGAATTGTCAAGGTGTCGATCAGTCAGAAAGATGAAGCTAGTCGTCCATTCCAAAGAGTCGTAGGTACCTACCGTAGGTAGTTATATTCAAGGAAATAGGCTGAAAAATAATATAACTATAAACAATGAAGGTTATACATATAGAAAGAAAGAATAACGTTTACTCGGACACAGTCCGTGAAACACAAAATACAAATAACAAAATAAAAAAAATAAAAAACATGTTTTAACAACCTACTCACGGCTGCGCCAAAAAGTTAATTCCAGCATTAATGCCAGACAGTAGCTGTCTGACGCTGGTTTTCTACTGGACCGAAGTACAAACAGTAGACCGAAGTACATACCTAATAGATATTTATTAGAATTAAAACCAAAAAAAAAAACTGAACTGTCTCAGCAAAACCTGTTCTTAACGATTAGCTAGTACTCAATTTCGTGCACTCAACAGGCCACTAAGTGCGACGGACAAGAACACACCGACAGTCGTAGTCGTAAAACAAGTAGGTACCAAAACACTATTTGACTGCTGACATTAATGTCGTTTTCTTATGGTTACCATCCAATATTGCCATGGGAAAATATATATTCCCAATATATCTACGTTAACCTAACCATGTTATTATAATAAGAAGTAACTTTCCCAACTGCTACGAAACGCTACGCACGTAGCAACGGTATTTTCACAGCTACGACATCGCTACGGCGTAGTGGCTGGGGAAATGAAGTTCCTCAATGTCAATCTCAATGTGAACAATATTGTCCGCGACATTGAATGACACTTTGTCGTCGATGATAAAAGTGTTTTATATCCCCATGGTAGCGTAGTAGGTAGTGGGTTATTTTTCTGGAGACAAAATAATGAAGATTGATTTGTAACAACTTTGGAAAGTGTGGATTACACGGTTAACTCCAGCCTTCTTTTAGATGATGCAACTACAATCATGTTAAGAGGATTATGAAATAGCCATTCCCGTCCTTATTGCGTTTTTAAATCAAAGTAATTCAATAAAGTCGTACCATGAATAAATGACTTAAAAATAAATTACCAACAAACTGTATTTTTAAAAGAAAAACTTAAATTAAAATTAAAAAATAAGCTAGAGCAAGGCCAATGTGCGCTTTTATAATTTCTAACGTAACAATATTATCGTTGACGTCCACGTCCTGTATTTGAATGTGGAAAATATAAAAGGAGGCAAAAAATGCTAATTTTTTCAATAAAACTTAATTTAAATAATCATTGTGTACAAAATTTAACAGCATCCAGCAAAAATCAATAAACAAAACACAATATCTAAAGAACACAACGTCAAACAAAACCTAACACACGCATTTTTACCTAAAAAAACTCTTACTAGTCAATATCCCAATTACCCTTTAATTTTTTTATTTTTTTTTTATTTTCAACGAACAGAGAGGAAATTTTTCACTCAAACGGGTTGAAACTTAAATGGGCTCATAATTACCTCCGCGCTCTTTGATGTTGGAGTATGAAAAGGTGTGAACAATTACGTCGACCCCAGGCAAAAGTCTGTGACACAATATTTCATATTTGCGGCCGTGCTTCTGTTAAAGGCCGCCTTTTTGAACCAGTTTTGTTATAAGTTGAAAATGGAACTGTGTGAAAATGAGGAATCAGTGAAAGGTTTTATTTATTGCTACAATTTCAATCAAGTGCACTGATGGTACTGGTAATTACTTTTAAACTTATTATAAAATAAAATCGCTTTTCGTGTCTGTCTGTGTAACCTCGTTGTTCTTATAAACTACGCAACGGATTTTGATGCGGTTTTCACTATTATTTACAGAATTGATTCCGAAATTTGTTTTTATGTATAATACATTAATATTTAACTTAGATATATTAAAGAAACCTTCATGTTTTGTCAAAACCGTGCGAAGCAGGGCCGGGCTAGTATCTATATAAATAAAAAAGTCGGGAGGTGTCGTGGAACACCCAGTTGGAACGACCGGACGAACTCGCTGTATATTATGTATGTATTAATACAGAGCCATCTAGTATTTATAAACTAGCCCCCGTCATGATCCAGCCTGCCCCGTCTGGCTGTCATATTATTATTAGCGACGCTCAGTCGACTAATAATTTACCTTAGTTTTAGGCCTGGCCGGGGGCTTTAAGTTCGCTTAAAGAACCCACAGGAAACGCCCGGTTGAGCAGTCTCGACCCTTAGTGGTCAACTGCGAGATGCCATATATAAATAACTAATAACTAACTATTTATAAACTAACGACAGAAAAACATTTTTTATCTGGTAACTTTACTCCCTTCGCTCGTTTTGCGATTTACTGTACTGGTGCAATTCGTCCGTTTGGCGCGTCAGTGGTTTTAGAAATTCGTTCCAAAAATGAAATGCTGTTCGTTGGTAAGCGCATCATAGACTAATACCTAATGTGAAATGGACCAATTTGGCTATTTTATATTATTGCAATATTCGTAATAGTCTGAGTTATGTTTTTATGGGAAGAAAACTTAGAAAAGTTACCCAGAATGATGAAAAATTCGGGAAAAACTAACCATCCTTTGTTCTATGAGATTTTTGTATGAACTCTACTCAATAATTTGTGAGTTCTGAGCCAGCCATTTGCAAAACCAGTGTGAACCAGTGTGTGTGTGGGGGTGTGTATGTGAAAGTAAAAAATAAGATAGAAAACAGGTGTTTTGTTAGTTTAACCTTTACAAGTTATTTATAATATTATACTCTGGTAGGTAAATTAATCATCATGACATTAGGCTTACTCCATATTTATCTTGCTCGTGATAATCTTAAGGGCTTTGTAATTATAGGCTTAGTAATAAGACCTCGTCGGTACCCACCAACTGCGCCTTTTTATAAAGGCTACATTTTGTAACTATCAGTTTGAAACGTCTAATAAAATATACGAAGGCTAAAGCCTTCGTATATTTTATTTTAATAATGGTTTAATTACATTATATTTTCGCATAGTTTCTAAAGCAAATAAAAAAGTTAAACTCCTTGAATGCTCTAAAAATGGGCACAGTATTTTTTTATTAGTTTTTAGGGTTCCGTATCTCAAAAGGAAAAAACGGAACCTTATAGGATCACTTCGTTGTCCGTCTGTCTGTCTGTCTTTCAAGACCCACACGTGGAGGTATCAAGTTGAAATTAGTATCAAAGTCTATGTAAGTCTCCCTTGGAGCTCTAAAAAATTCAAGCTCCTTAGCACTAGGTACTAGGTAATCAAAAAATGATATTTTGATATTCGCAAGTAAATCAATAGGGTACTTCCCGTTGACCTTGGCAAGAAGCAAGTTCTCAGAGCACAAGTAAAGGAAGAAGTCCGAAAATCGTTAATTTGTCATTTTATCACGTATTTTTTTTTAATAAATTCTTTTCATCTATTGAGCCCTTGATTGTGCGTGATCCGACACGCACTTGGCTAGTTTTTTTAATTGATGAATTGGGTATAGGTAAAACCTTTCATAGTCGCACCTATGCGCAGTGTGTATGCCATAGAGTCTAGTCTGTCTAGCCAAAAACAATCACCACTGTAACCATTTCTATTATAAAACTCAAAAAGATAGATCTCAAAAAAAGCAGAGCAAAAGTTTATACCTATACTAAGCAATCCTAGCATTCATATGGCCGTATCTCGCAAACAAACTGGTTCGCATCGATGCACAAACCATCCCACCGTCCGTATATCAAACTCGGGCAACAAAAATATCAATTTTTATAACTCAATTTTTACATCGTGTGTTTTAATATTTTTCGAGGTGTTATTAATCTTGTAACAATAACAGTAACAATCTTGCCTTTATATTTTAGGAAAATATTGTGTTAATAAATTGGTTTAAGTTAAGTTAGGCTCTGTTCACACACGCATCGTTTCGTGTAAATGCTGATGTGACGGTTTAGTAATTTCGACATTAATATACAAGCTTTCTCGCGTGATACTGCGATCGTACCGTAAGCGTGACTGTCAAGTAGCCGTGCAGTCAGGTTCCACGATTTTTCCTCAGAACTTTTAATATAATAATAATAATTTTATTTCAGAAAAAACACATTTACGGTTCACAAAAACAATTTTCCAAGTAAAAATAGAATATTCCAGAAAGAAGTGTATCGTTGGTTGTTGGTTGTACTAATGAAAAAAATCATTGTATCGCAAACACCAGAAACAACTGCCTAGTTAGTAGTACGAAACCGCCTTCACGTACCAGAGACGTAACACTACTACACTACTCTAAACTAGAGTACTATAAAGAGTGTATCAGAAAGGTGTGGCCAAATTTAAGGGTGTGGTACAGACCATCAAACTGAGCAACTGTCTCCATGGGACCAACATCGTAATCGAGAAAAAATTATCAGCTGTCCCGTTCAAAGCTTCAATACCTACTCGACCCAAATGTAAGGGACGGCTGATTATTTTTTCTCTTTTACGATGTTGGTCCCATGGAAAAACTTGTTCAATTTGATTGTTTGTACCACATCCTTGACCACACCTTTCTGATACACTCTGTATACTTCTTTGACTCTCGAATGACGTTGACACGGAGGTGCTGTTGGAAAACAGTTATGAAATTTGTATGTGAAATGGATTGAAAAACAAGATGTGGCATTAGTTCCGATTTGAACACAGTTCAAAAGAACCATTGAAGCGCTATACAGTGCTTTAAATGGTCATCGCATAAACAGAAACCGTGCAAGTATGAAAAGGGCCGTACACTGTTTGTCCAGCGCCCAAAAAAAGATTTTTCTCGGTTGTGGTGTGCGGTGGATTCGCGGCCATAGTAAATGTACCTATGTATTGCTATTTCGGCGGCATTATCTCTTTCTCTTTGACGTCCCGTTTACGTGGGAGTGGACAAACGGCCTTAGGCTAGTGTTGGGCTACCCTTTTTTACAAATTTGCTGCAATTGGAAGTTCGAATGCGCGCCTTTTGTTTTAAATTGTATTAGTTATTATAAATTACTGTTGTTTGTTTCAAATTAATTATAATAGGCTAGGATTTCAAGATTTTCATTGGTAAGAATAATTGGTTATTGAAAACCGAGTTAAGCAAAGTAATTAAATAAATAGTATTACTAAATGGAATTTTGTAGAAACAATGGCTACTTAGTTTAATTTGAGATTTAGATGAAAAACGATGTAATAATCAAGGCAATAAATCAGAATCATAGACATTTACCAAATATCAAAACTTCAGCACTTTAAAAACATTTCTCAACGTTAAAACGGTGCGCAGAAATTGAGTAATGAGAATAAATTGAAATCAGTACTATATCGCGATCTATTGAACGGTGTACGTGCAAGGAATATCTATGTATCGTTAGCGATACGTCTGGCATATACCTACAGTGTCGTGCACATATATTTGAAACAATTATTAGAGTGTATCAGAAAGGTGTGGTCAAATTTAAGGGTGTGATACAGACCATCAAACTGAACAAATTTAACTTTCGCCATGGGTCCAACATCGTAAACAAAGTAAAAAAAAAATCTGCCGTCCCATTTTCTTTGGGTCGAGTAGGTATTGAAGTTTTTTACAGGACAGCAGATATTTTATTCTCGATTACGATGTTGGTCCCATGGAGAAAGTTGTTCAGTTTCATGTTTTGTACCACGCCCTTAAATTTGACCACACCTTTCTGATATAAAGAACTCTTGTGTAATCTTGTGTAAGGGAATTAAAGATCAAAAAATGCATGAAAATCGGATTATTATGTTTAGTTCAATGGTTATAATTACAGCAACTGATCTCGTGTGCTACGTATACAAGAACAGTAGTGCTATTCTGTAAATATCTAACCGTGAAAACATGAGTGAAGTGATCTTAAAGTGAGCTGTCAATAGTGTCAATCTCTAGCATCAGGTGGCATGACGGCTCAGTTCACGCTCACTTCACGCTCACTTCACCTGAGTTATCACGGTGAGATGTTTACAGAATAGCACTACAGCATCTGCAGCAGCAGCTTCACAATATTTTGATTAGGAATGATAATGGGGCTTAGGTACTGCTAATTTTATGCCAAATATATCTTATTAATACTCATTATTTAGTTGTTATACAAAAGAAAATAACCTAATTATCTTATCTAAGCCATCGAACATAACATAACATACCGAAAAATGACGAGCAGACTCTCTTCAAGGAAATGTAAAATTTTGAATATATTTTTTTTTGCTTGATTTCTAAAAAAATTCCAACTGACTCAAAGAAAATATAATTCAGTTGCTTTTCCATTCTGAAACAACAATTTTACATATTCAACAATGTCTTAAAACAAAAAGCCAAGACTTCACTGAAAATTTTCTCGAATATTATATTCTGCTACCAGGGGAACATGAATAAGAGAGATGTATACGTAGCGGTGGACTCGTAAAATTTCTACAAATTACATCGCAAAACAAACGTACCTCTGCTCTGTAATGAATTTGAGGAACTATAAGTAGGAAAATTTATTGTTCCTTCATTTTGTTTTGTATAGTACTCTATCTTGTTTCCTGAATAAATTGTTGTTATATATTATATCTGAAAGAATGTTTCTTTGCACGATTGGACACAAATACTTTTGTTAATAAAAAACAATTTTTTTTCAAATCGGACGACTCTGTAAAAAGTTATGCATAGTCATACATAAAAAAAACAAAAGAATTCAGGTTAATATTTAGCAGTGCACGGAGTGTAGCTAAACTAACAAAACAAGGACATTTTCTTTTATTAAAGCACCTTAACACACTTACATTTAGGTACAGTCCTTATACAGTTATTTTGCATCACTGTCAAAATCACAGTGATCTTTATCGTCATTGCAATAAGGTTGCTATTGGGTTGAAACTGTCAGGGGTCAAATAACTATGAAAGGATTTTAGCTGTAGCTGTATAAGTACCTAATACATAAATATCAGTCTAGACGTTGTTCAAATCAATTGGTATTGGTTTCCAGAGATGCGGCTGAGTCTCGATATCCGATACCACGGACCAATTAACATAGAAGCCCCTCAATATTCCTATTAAATAACTGGGAAATACCGATATTTTAGTGTTAGTCTGATATTTATAATTGAAAGTTATTACTTACATATTAGGACTGAACATGATTGAGACAGACGGTTTAACATTCCGGTGCACGAATCAGTCTTAATGCGGAAAGAACCCATCCAAAAAATATGTAGGTATATCAACTATTTTAGACACTACACATCGTTACCACGAGATCCGCCTTGCAGTTTCTGGTAAGTAGATAAGCATTTAGCCTATATTTCTGTGCCTTCAACTGCCTTTTTCTGAAACTAATTTCCTCACAACACGAACCACTGCATACAAACATATGGCGCCATTCGTGTCGTAGTCAGTGCAGCCTAATTGCCCTACTTTGAATCACCCATTTCTTGTTTCAATTTTGGCAAAGCAAGAATTATTTAAGAAATAAATACCTAAAACTTGGAACCTGTTCTCGCCGCAAGTCTTTATTTATCGAAATATTTAAAGTCTAAATAATGAACATAAGTAAAAAATTATTAAACAGTACTGATAGTATTACAATCAGTCTGCCTAGCCTTTTCTCCCATGTTGGGGTTAGCTTCCAGTCTAACCGGATGCAGCTGAATACCAGTAATACGAACATACAATATAAGTGTAATTATATTATGATTAAATCGTATTTAGCCTAAGCCTTCTCATACTGATCTACACTTCTGGACACATCTATTGGCCCACCTTAGAATTTAGGTTTCGATGGCCCCTACCGAAATATGATTGCTAGATTGAACAAAAACTGTTGATGCAGTTTTAAACCTGATACATTTTACCATCTTTTTCGATCGTATTGTTTTAAATTTGAATTCAGAATACCATACGACATGGAGCTACGCCTAACAAGTCGGATATGCGCCTTGTTCAAGGCAATTGATTTTTGAATAAAAAACATGTTTTATCAAATAAAGGTTTAATTTAATAACGCGTGTTGCCTCCATGGGCATCTACCACAGCTCTCATACGATTAGGCATAGAGTTTATCAACCGCTCTATGAAATTTTGAGGGATCATCTCCCATTCCTCTTCTATGGCAGTTTTCAACTCCTGCATCGTCTGGGCAACTGGCTGACGAGCCCTAACACGTCTTTTTAGCTCGTCCCACATGTGCTCAATGGGGTTCATGTCTGGGCTTCTGGCTGGCCAGTCCATAACTGTGATGTTCACATCCCGAAGATATTCCCTGACGATGCCGGCCGCATGGGCTCTTGCATTATCATGCATAAAAAGGAAATTTGGGCCCACATAGTCCGCGTATGGTATCACGTGAGGTTCTAAGCACTCACGAATGTACCTTTCAGCATTTAATGTTGGCAGCCGTGGTCCTGTAACAACCTCAAGTTGAGTTTTGCCGCTCGCGGATATACCGCCCCAGACAGTCCATGAGCCACCGCCATAAGCAACCCTCTCTTCAAAGCAGCATTGTGCGAAACGCTCTCCCTTACGTCGGTAGACCTTCTTCCTTCCATCATTGCCATGTAACACAATTTTAGACTCATCAGAAAAGAGTACACGGCTCCAATCTTGCTGTGTCCAATTTAAATGACTGCGTCCGAAATGAAGGCGCGCTGTTCGGTGGGCTCGCGTTAGTTTGGGGCCATTAGCTGGCTTGTGTGGTACCATATCGCGTTCTTTTAACCTTCTCCGAACAGTTCGAGCGCTCACAGATACTCCGTGGAAGTCGCGAAGTTGGTTTTGTATCTCAATGGAGGTAAGGTGACGATTTCGCAAGCTGGTCGTCACGATGAATCGATCCTGCCTTCCAGTTGTGTGTGACCCGAGATCGTGGCCTTCCTTGGCGACGAACAAAGCCGCCAGTCTCTAGGTACCTCCGATAAACATTTCGGACCGCAGATCGACTTAAATTAAGTTGAGCAGTCACGTTTCTTTGGCTGTGTCCGGCCTGAATAAGTGCCACAGCTTGGGCGGCGACTTCAGGTGAAGTATCCATAGATTATTGATAGAACCTCACCTCAATGTTAAGAATAAGTAATGTTTGTTGTAAAACCAAAGATATCAATCACTTTTTCAAGAATTAAATCCAAGTAAACCAATAAAACCAAGTTTTCTTAGTATTCGATTGTTTGATATTAACAAACAGGCTCCAAATTGTCTTTTGTTTCTTTAAATTCTGTGTTCGAAATTCAAAAAAAGACTATCGAATGAAATTGTGAATGTGCCAGGTTCAAAACTGCATAAAAACTTTTTGCTCGACCTAATATAAAATTTTAGCTAGGACCAAACGAAACTGAAAATACAAGGTGGGCCAAAAGATGTGTCCAGAAGTGTATGTAGAGATGAACCATTCTAAAAATGAACGCCCCTCCAGAAAAAGTGATTATTTTAATGTGTGATAGGAAATACTTATTGCAACACTTGTGTGACAAATCCGACTGCTTGACGTTTGGGCAAGTCGGGTAGGTGCCGTTTGCATAAAAAAAATTGTGTATATTTTTATGTAAGATTTAGTCTGTAAGGTATCTATTTAGTTTAGTGTTGACCGTACTCGCCGGTGACTGAGCAACCAATGAAAAAGACCGATTATGTGTATTGCGTCTATACACTTCTTTGCATGTGAGCGTAACCACTGTGGAAGGGCGCAGAATGGTTTATCTAACTGGTGAAACCTCGACCCCTGTCATGCAGGATGTCCTAGTTTAGGGGTCAAGATCTCATTGATATAACGTGTACTGAAGAACTATTTCTTTTATCGGTACGAGAATAAGGTATTCTGGGGTTAAAATTATTAGCCCGTTAAGAAAGTGGAAGCAGGGGTTATCACCTACTGGACGTACCGCGAAATCTTAGTACCTATTGCTACTCTTGGAGGCTAAATGCATCCTACATAACAGTGGGTATGTTAAATCTAGACAAAATCCATATTTAATAGACAACATCAAGTCCCATGAGAACCACCTAGTAACATCGTTCTATTCTTATATGAATCTGTCGCCTTAAGCCCTTCATGGCAAGAACAAACTATTATGACATAAGAGGCACTCCCAAATATAGAATAAGCAAACTCCACGGCTTCTTTAGTGCAAACGCGTTATAAGTTCATGGTCGTTTTTGTTTCTGTTGTAAGCTGAAGTGCTGAACTTCAGGAGGCCACAGAGTGCATCAATATCAATAAAGGAAGGAACGTCATAAGGAACTTGAAGTAAAGCCAACTTCGAGTAAGTTCTCGTCAATCATGACAGCGAAGTCGTTAAGGTTCCTGCAGAAAGGAATAGAGTAAAACCTACAACCTACTATAAGTAGGATAAGTTAGAAGAGTAGTGATTGATGATCAATTCCCATTTGTTTGTGTTAGGTAAGTTCGCGTTATACCAGGCCAGGCGCACTTCGTATTTTAGGTATGAAGCTACAAGTACGTGGCGGGCTCGACTTGTCGACACAATTCAGTGTGTGCTGCCACGCTCCGGCCGGCTCGCATGTTAGTTCGATACTCACTCAAGCGCCGCGTCGTAAAAGAAGACAAACCTAATGACCCTAATGAACCTAGTGACCTAACCTAACCTAACCTAAAACTGGTGATCTATCTGATAAAACTAACTACAGGCCTATTTCTCTTGCGACTGTTATAGCAAAGGTGTTTGACGGTTTGCTTGATACACTGTTAAATAAACACGTGTCACTGATAATCAGTTTGGGTTTAGATCCAAATTATCTACAGATAGTGCAATACTGTGTCTCAAGCATACTGTCAGATACTACACGGATCGTAAAACACCTGTGTATGCGTGTTTCCTCGACCTGTCCTAGGCCTTTGACCTGGTATCGTAAGATGTGTTGTGGCAAAAACTTGAGGGCCGCATGAACTTGTTAACATCTTCAGGTATTGGTACGAACATCAGGTTAACAATGTCAGATGGGCGGGTACATTATCGGAGTCATACAGGCTTGAATGTGGAGTGAGACAAGGTGGGTTAACTTCACCCACACTTTTTAATCTCTACATTGATGCACTCATCGTCGCGCTCAGTAGTCGCCATGTTGGATGCCATGTTGATGATGTGTGTGTAAACAATCTGAGTTATGCTGATGACATGGTGGTGCTGAGCGCGTCGGTTTGTGGACTACGCGAGCTATTGAAAATTTGTGAGGAGTACGCTAGCAGCCATGGCCTTGTGTATAATGTCGTGAAAAGCCAATACATGGTAATTCGGGGAGGCGCCAAATCCCAGAACAAGTACCCCCTATTCGCTTGAATGGTATACCGTTAGAACGGGTGAAACAATTTAAATACTTGGGGCACTGGGTAACAGCTGATCTGAAAGACCATGTCGACATTGAGCGGGATCGGAGGGCACTGTTTAAGAGAGCAAATATGATAGCCCGTAGGTTTGCGCGTTGTTCAAATCAGGTTAAAATCTCACTTTTTAAAGCTTTCTGCACCTCCCTTTACACGTGCAGCCTATTGGGCATCTTACTCACAAGCTGCTTACAGTGCCCTTCGTTTCCAATTCAACAACGCGCTCAGGGCGGTGTTGGGGCTGCCCCGTTTCTGCAGCGCCTCGGGCATGTTTGCGGAAGCGCGCACCGACTGTTTCCACGCCACCATGCGCAAGCGGTGCGCGTCCTTGGTGCGCAGGGTGCGGGCCAGCTCCAACACTGTCCTGGCGATGATTGCTCAGCGACTGGATTGTCCCTACGTTGGGCATTGTTCTGGCAGGCATATTGCTGGTGCTTGAATGTAAAATATCTAATAATGTATAATGATTTGCTTAGTATTTGCTTTTGACATAACTTAATTTAATTATTTAATCCATTGTAATATTTAATATATTATTATTAACTTTGACATTATTTATTAGACATTAATTATTACATATTTAATCAGTTTTTATTTTGAATTGTGTTTTTGTGTTTAATATGGGTCAATGACCTGAAATAAATTATTTTTTTTAATGAGTTAGAAGGTATAAGAGCTACGCGATAGAAAGAGGTGCAACTTCTAGGTGAATATAACTGTAGATAAATAACGCTGTGCGAGCTGAATTGCACTTTATTGTGTCGTAGCAGGAGTCGCTATTTATTTAAATGATTTTGCGGAGAGAATCTTCTGTACTTGTACTGTTATGTTGTAGGTATAAGTAAATTACTATGAATTATTGTTCGATATTATAATAATCGGAGGTCGGAATAAGTAGAGCATAAATACCTAACCTTCGAGGAAAGAAGTAACAAGAGTGGATAATACCTACCTCCTATAAAATCCCGGAATCATAAATATGACGAATACATCTGGGGATTTAAGAAATTGCGAATTATTTATTGCACTTTGAATACATTCGTACAATTAAATATTTATAGTAAATAATTCGCAGTTTCTTAAATCCCGAGATATAATCATCATCATTTTTGCATTGATTGATGAATGTGAACGTAGGTAGGAAAAATAGATGTGAACGAAGTACAATAAACTAGTCTGCTCGACCACCGAGTTAAGCTGTGTCAATGGCTTATTTTACCCGACTACGGCAAAGCCAAAAGGAAGGGTTATTAGTTGTTTCTGTAATTAGGAAAGGTTAATTGATTTTCCCATTTTGCAACTCTCGTGTGAATTAAGTGGAGGCGGGGTACACTTTGCCAATCAAAGCCCTTAGAAATAACAATTCGTTTCTGATCCATAAAGAAACCGGACACTTTAACCAACCTAATCTAATCAGCCTTTATTTAACCCGTTACCTATCCCTAGTTAATTTACAAAATGGGCAACTTTAATTAATCGGCATATTCTTGAAACCCTAGCAACCAAATAGTACCTTCTATAAAATAACTACTACCTACAACCTTATTATAATTCAATTTAAGGCCCCGATCAAACGTACCACTATATCACCACGTGGACGGACGCATATGTATGAAAATAAATAATCTATTCACACGAACCACATTTGACCGTCAAAATCAACCGTGTGGGCGATACCGACCACATCACGGCGACGTTCCAGCCACAACGCAACCACAACGTTGCATCGACGGGACGACACTGTCACAGTCGGAGTCGAAATATCTGCAAACACTAGCCACAACGTAACCATATCGCAACTACTAGCGACAACGCAACCACAAAGCAACTGCAAGAAGTTGCAGTGACATTATTCACACGTAAGACGCAAACACTCCTAGCCCACATTTTGTCGCTGCGATGTGGTATGGTTGTGGTAAGTGTGTAGGGGCCCTAAGTCACAAAGAAGGTTTTATTTTTAGATAAAAAGCAAGTCAATGTGTAGACTGCAAAAGGTTCATAGATGGTCTATTCTTCAGTAAAAAAAGAAACAACATGCTATTCCTGTCATACCTCTTCGAGCGATATAAGCCGACCCGTTAAGGTGGGAGGAACAAACATCGTCCAAGGCAAACGTTATATTTGTATGTAAACAAAGTGAAGTTCTTGACGGTGTGTGTGATAGCTCCATGGAATTGCCTTATTTTTTTATTTGTGCCATTTACTCGTACGTGGTTTTATTTTCTAAGAACTCTCGCTTCATCGCAAACATTCTTTGAGGTTTTAAAAAGGTTTCTGCGAATTTCAGAACAGAAAAAAAAAGGAAGACTTTTTTATGATGTTAATGTTGGTGAAACCGTATACATATTCAATTTAAAACCAGACTCGGTAATATTGACAGGTTTCATAATATTAATGTTTAATTATTTTTCCCCGAAATTCAGTGGATCGACGTCAAGAGGGTCTGATGTAATTATGTTCAGCCTTTCACTGGCACTTCGATCGGGAACACAATTTTGGGAAATGCTCGATCTTCTTTAAGTTAATTATGGAGAGCGACAGGCGGAATTATGATCCGTAACATGTGCCTAACATAAATTACGTTGCTGCCAAATTCAGTAACAAAATTGAGATAATCTCACTACACGTTTCACTTAATAATAATTAATCAGCATTACATTAAGTTTGTCTAATGTACCATATTATAATAATTATGTGCATTAACTAGGCAGGCTCAAAGGCAGAAAAGGCTAGGCAGGCAGTGACGTTTAACGTTGAAATAAATAATTAATAAGGCCTTCGACCTGAGTAACCTATTGCCACCAATCAATCTGCCTAGCCTTTTCCCAACTATGTTGGGGTCGGCTTCCAGTCTAACTGGTTGCAGCTGAATACCAGTATTTTACATGGAGCGACTACCTATCTGACCTCCACAACCCAGTAACTGTGTAATTCGATACCCCTTGGTAAGGACTGGTTGTCAGAGTTTCGGGCTTCTGACGACCCGTAACGACTATCAAAGATCCACGAAAGACAGCCGGGACCAACGGCTTAGCGTGCTTTCCGAGGCACGGAGGAGTCTCAGTATGTAAAGATGGTCACCCATCCACTGACCAACCCGGCAAGTGTAGCTTAACCTGGCAGATCGACCCGTGCGGCTGTAATTACTTAGCCACGAGCTCCTCTATTGCCACCACGGCAGCTTATTGCCAAAACCCATAAGCGGAAGCGATATAACTTACGCTGTTAGTAAATAACTGATGATAATAATCAAGCATAGATAACCATTTTAATAACAATACAGGCAGTATCATAAAGGTGCGCTAAAAATTTAAGGGTGTGATACAGACCAACAAACCGAACAACTTTCTCCATGGGACCAACATCGTAATCGAGAAAAAATTATCAGCTGTCCTATACATTTTGGTCAAGTAGGTATTGAAGCTTTGTACGGGACAGCTGATAGTTTTTTCACGATTACGATGTTGGTCCCATGGAGAAAGTTGTTCAGTTTGATGGTCTGTACCACATCTTTAGGATACACCCAGATGAACATCAATACTCAGAAACTAAGTATAGACAGGTACTTAGTTTTGTTTCGTGGTAATTAGGATTATCAACAAAATATAAAGCAGTAAAAAATTCTCGCGCAGTCAGTCGATCAGCTGACCGTTTGGCAGGTCGCCAGCGCCGCCGGTCGATACAGCCGCGACGACCCGTCTAGTCTAGGTACCGACAACTGGTGTTTCCACCCTACTTGCGACCTCATTCGCTGTTTGTACCCCAGTTGGAGTTTATTGGTAGTTAAATATTTTATTGCTTAGGTGGTAGGTGTTATCTATATGTATAAGATACTTTGTTCGTTAATAGTAAAGAATGAAAAGTGGACCATTTGACCAACTTACACGTTACATTACGGTCTAATATTTAGCTCGTGGCTAAGTAATAACAGCCGCACGGGTCGACCCATCAGGTTAAGCTACGCTTGCCGAGATTGGTCCGTGGATGGATGACCATCTTTACATACTAACACTCCTCGTGCCTCGGAAAGCACGTTAAGTCGTTGGTCCCGGCTGTCATTCGTGGATCTTTGACAGTCGTTACGGGTCGTCAGAAGCCCGAAAGTCTGACAACCAGTCTTACCAAGGGGTATCGTACTACCCAGTAACTGGTTTGTGGAGGTCAGATAGGTAGTCGATCCATGTAAAATACTGGTATTCAGCTGTATCCAGTTAGACTGGAAGCCGACCCACCCAAACATAGTTGGGAAACGGCTAGGCAGATTTAATCTTTTCATGAACTAATTCTTTGACAATCTTATTAGCGTGGGGTTACGTGTTTGGGTGTCTGGGGATGATGGATTAAATTGTTAAGCGTAACAAAATATTTATTATGACGTAACATCACAATCACATATACAACGTGTCGTTTTGCACCCTCGTCAAATTTCAGAGTGTGATACAGAACATCAAACCGAACAACTTTCTCCATGGGAACAACATCGTAATC
Source organism: Cosmia pyralina (assembly GCA_946251885.1). Classification (NCBI taxonomy): domain Eukaryota; kingdom Metazoa; phylum Arthropoda; class Insecta; order Lepidoptera; family Noctuidae; genus Cosmia; species Cosmia pyralina. The sequence continues at coordinate 26,324,267 of OX276343.1, forward strand.
GCGAAAAAATTTTCAACTGTCCCATAGAGAACTTCAATACCAACTCGACGCAAATGTATGGGATGGCTGATTATTGTTTCGCGATTATGATGTTGGTGCCATGGAAAAAGTTGTTCGGTTTGATGGTATATACTACACCCTTAAATTCGACGAGGATGCTAAACGACACGTTGTAGACACCGAAGGGTTAGACAATGTTAAAGTGTAACTGAGTAGTAGCCGTAACCAGTAAATATATTATTACTTTTTGTTAACCGACTTCAAAAAGAGGAGGTTCTCAATTCGTCGGAACCTTTTTTTTTTTTTTTTTTTATTTTTTTTTTTATGTATGTTCCCCGATTACTCGAAGATGGCTGGACCGATTTGGATTTTTTTTGTATTATTCGAGAGGATATACATCACAGTTGGTCCCATATAAAATTAATTAACTTTGCTTTGGTAATTTTTGAGTTAGCTTCAATAATACGTATTTTTTCCTCACTTTTATATGGATGATGTTCTAGTTTGTTTTGCAGGTAGTGGTATTACAATTTGTGTGGGGTAGGTACACAACTAAAAAGTGAAAAATAACTTTAATTTCGGAAGTCGGTGGCAAAAAACGAAAATACATTTAACTAGACACCGACTATCGAAATTAAAGTTATTTTTCACTTTGTAGTGTTGTTTTTGGAAGTCGGTTGTATTTTTTTGTAAAAAAGTTTTTTTTATTTAAAACTTTATCCACAAGCAGGCCAGGCGCATTCTGCATTTTAGGTATGAAGCTACAAGTACGCGGCGGGCTCGACTTGTCGGGCCAACTCAGTCTGCGCTGCCGCGCGCTGGCCGGGGCGCACGATAGTTCGATACTCACTCACGCGTCGTGTCATAAAAGAAGACAACCATTACAAGTCAGAAAGTATAAGAGTTACGCGATAGAAAGAGAGGCAACTTCTAAGTGAATATAAATATAGGTAATTAACGCTGTGCGGCCTGAATTGCACTTTATTGTGTCGTAGCAAGAGTCGCTATTTATTAAAATGATTTTGTGGAGTGAATCTTCTGTATTTGTACTATTATGTATTCTGTGGCACAAGTAAAAATAACAGTACAAAGACGGACTTGATGCATCAGGCATTTTCTTCTTATTTTTTTCTATTCAAATAATTATATCTTCGTCACAACGAGAAAAAACTTGTGTCTGATACTAAAATATTATATAGGGTGTCTGGTAATTAGTGACCGATACTTAAACACATAATTGTACTCATGATAGCAAACAACTTTTACTATGGGACCAAACTTGAAATCGCGAAAAAAAATTGACGAGTTATGCGAACATAAATGCAGGGAACATCTGATTTAGTTTTGAGTGATTTGAGTCCAATCATGTGTTTAAGTATCGGTCACTCTATAAGTACTACGAACTTGACGCAAAGTACTTAGAATCATAAAATCGATTTCTAGTTTGCGAGCATCGGCAATAATTCTGCACTGGTTTTCCAGGAATACGTTACCATTTCACAACGCGGCATAAATTGGATAGTTGATCGAGACATTAGTCACCTGCAGTGAGGCATGAATATTGGCATTCAGTCAACATTTTGGCACAGCTGCAAAACTAAACTAAACTTTTAAAAATTGATAACGTACTATACGTAACTAACAGCGCTACCAGCGCTGGGGCTCTGTGTCGCATAGGGTCGCAGCATTATGCTGAGCGATGGCCGTTTTGCGTGGATATGACGCATATTTCCCCCCAACTTGTTCTTTTCGTGTTTGTGTTGTTTCTTTGCGTCATTTTTACCGCAAATAAACGCATTTGTCTTTCTTTTTTAACCGACGAAATAAAAGGAAGAGGTTCTCAATTCAACACGTATGTTTTTTTTTTTTATTTATGTATGACCACTTTTTACAGAGTGGTCAAATTTGAAAAAAAAAATGTTTTATTCGAAACCTCAAAGTTGGTCCCATATAAAATTGATTAACTTTGCTTGGGTAGTTTTTGACTTAGCTTCAATAATACGTACTTTTTCCCCACTTTTGTATGGATGATGTTCTTTCTAGTTTCTTTTGCAGGTTGTGGTATTAGAATTTGCGTGGGGTAGGTCTAAAAAGTGAAAAATAAAACTTTTTTTACAAAAAAATACAAATGACTTCCAAAAACAACACTATAAAGTGAAAAATAACTTTAATTTCGGAAGTCGATGGCAAAAAACGAAAATACACTTAACCAGACACCGACTTCCGAAATTAAAGTTATTTTTCACTTTATAGTGTTGTTTTTGGAACTCGGTTGTATTTTTTTGTAAAAAAGGTTTTATTATTTTAACTAAATTGATATATTCCACCTTTGATGAATTCAGTGTGTCGCGCAAATTATGTGCTTATGTGTTTTCGAAGTATAACCACACTTTTCGTATAACACGAGCACTGACCATAATAATTGCTTCGTGTATTTTTGCGAGTTCATATCTACCTACTTAGAAGGTACATTCTACTTTTCTGAATATCAGTAGGTATGTAAAAAAGGTTGTTGCAAATTTTTATCAATGTACACACGGCTACACATCAAGCATTTCCAGTTTACACTGACCTCTCATTGTAAGGAAATCCTATACAATGCGAGATCAGCTTACATGGAAATATATAGTTTGGTCTGTGGCCATGTGTACAGAACCCTAATTGCGTAACACACTATCAATCACACAAAGCCAATTGCAAATCCATTGCTTTATATGTTCGAAAAATTGATCTGCTCAACAACGTAAATAACGCAATGAATGTTATTGAACTGTCAAAGTGAAACCCATTCCTACTGTGTGTTACGCAATTAGCAACCCCGCTGATGCAGGCAGCAGCTATTTTCCTAACCCTCTTATAACAACGACATGAAATGGCCAGCTTTCCCCAACTAAGACTCCTCTATGTAAGGCTCTTATGGTTATTAGAAACACAATACTTATACCCTCACCATACTAAAACTTTACGACCATTTGCTATTACCATTACCAATCCAATCCCCCAAGTTATTTAGAACGTTTACTTCAGAAACTAATTTCTCCAGAAACCTAAGAAATAAGCACTTAAACACAAAAGTGCCGAGTATACGCGATTTAGCGTCACCGACCGACTGGAGCCGAATATATACGATTCAGCGTCATCCACCGACTGGAGCCGAGTATACCCGATTCAGCGTCACCGACCGACTGGAACCGAGTATGCACGATTCAGCAACATCCACCGACTGGGACCCGAGTATACACGATTCCTGCGTCACCGATCAACTGCTGCCGAGTATACCCGATTCAGCGTCACCGACCGACTGGAGCCGAGTATACCCGATTCAGCGCACATTCAGCGTCATCGACCGATTGGAGCCGAGTGTACCCGATTCAGCGTCACCGAGCGACTGGAGCCGAGTATACCCGATTCAACGTCACCGACTCGAGCAAGAAGGTACAGTTTCATTCGCTGTTCAGAATGAGCGTGTAAATGTTTTCACTTCAAAAATAAACCTTAGAACATCGCAAGGAGGTCTTCTGTTAAAATGAGAAAAAACATACAGTTTATTTGCCTCAAGTTAATTTGTCTCGGCAGCCGGCTAATTTGTTTCGTGCGCCGTATTTTCAATTATGAAAATAAATAAGATATTCAGGCATCTTACGACGTAAGTAGTAGGTTATGTAATTTTTTCAGCAAAGTATTTAATAAAGATTTACCTATTTAATAAAGTGATATTACTTAAACTGAATCTTATTTATATACACCAACGTTTTGTTATGGATAAAGGTGCCTACATAATATGTATTATACAGTAAAATTGATTTGCTTTTCTATTTAAGCTACATATTCTGGCCAAATCATTAAAATGAGAAAAAAAATACGTCAAACGACACAGTTGGCCTGTCCTTTCAAAAATTGAACCACATTGTAAAGACAAATGAACACTAATCGATACTAATAGTACATTTTGATACAAGTGGAGAATTTTTGTTATTACATTCGAGGCGGAATTAACACCCAAGCCGTAGGCGAGGTTGTTTTTGAGCCGAGAACTGCAATAACAAATGTCCACGTGTATCAAACGACGTTTTTCAATACACTTTTGAAGAAATAAAAAACAACGAAAAATATTTTTGTCATGAATTATTAGGAAACTATGATTTAAATTTTCTTTTTTTTTCCGCGCTTTGCTTTCACCGGGTTGAAGGAGAAGCAAAGGTATAAGCCGATAAACAGCCTAATATGAAAAATAGAAAACTCAAATATTTTTGAGTTTAGAACACAAATAAATGTTAATTTGTTTATAAACGTTTTTTTTTTTTGTAATAATCATGGTTTTTGATGATATTCTATTTATAAACATTATTTAAATATTCAAAAAACATGAACGCCGTATAGACGTATATCTCTTTGCCGAGATTTAAAAAAAACATTCACCTCCGAATAGAGACGGTGTGAATAGAGGCATTGAACCAATTTGGACTAAGTATAGGTATAAGTTATCTGTGACAATTTTGTTCCCGCACACGTGTTGGAAAATGAAAAATCGCACGCGCGTGAAATATATTGCATTGTGAACCTAATCGTAGTGCGATATGAACCAGTTTTCGAGGAAGTGTATTGAAAAATTCATTATTAAATCTATTTCGAAACTAATTCTACAAATATTACCTACAGTAAGAGCCTGTTTCACCACCTAGGATTAAGTTCCTATTAACTTACTCGACAGATAATTCCATACAAATTCTGTTCCATTTTTTAATTTATTAGGTAAGTAGTGGCTATCCGGACATCGTGAAATAGGCCCTGAAACGTTTTCAAATAATTACCCAACGATTTGTATCGCACTCAAATCTTAAGCAAATTATTGCAACTAACTTTAAGCCATTAACGACATCACAGCGTATTTAAGTGAATATCGTTCACCATTTTGGCTTGAACGCGGCTCGTTTATGGTCGAGAATTACCTCTTAAACTTGCTCGAGAGCCCAAACATACTGTGAACATAGTTAAGAGAACTAACTTGAGTTATGGTGAAGTTATTAATTAGTTTCAAGTAAGTCCTTCATAATTTTATCCTTTTGGTAGGAATTTAACTTGCGTAGTTGGTGCTTTAAGGGTTAAAAAGGGTCTTTGCGATGTTTTTCAGAAAGATTCCAGATAGAAAAGTAAGCAGGATGGAACGACCCTTACTTACTACACAAATATAACGATTTTTGACTACATAATACAAATAATTATCTCTTTTGCTAAGGTTTCTTTCTTTTTTTCTATACTTTTTTCTTTGCTCACTGTACGGTCAGCAACAGAAGTCGGTTAACACTGCTACTTTTTGACATCATCTAAATTAATACAAAATGATTCGATAAACTGCTGTTTTTTCGTTTAACTGTTAAGAGTTAATATTCTTAAAATTTTAAGTACTTCTGTTTCGATTTGAATTAAATATTTATCGCTTAATAATTATTAAGCGCAACGTTATTAACACTTGCAGTTTTTTAATCTTAAAAAACCAGAATATACATCTTACTTTTTATTGCACGCGCACGTTAGCACGGATAAATATTCTTTTCCCTTATCTGAACAGCAATATTATAAAGAGGTAAAATGGAAGTCCTGAATCGATTACAAAAAAAATCATTCACTGATGGAACGCTACACTATGGCAGCGCCATACGATATATTTTATGGTAGGTACAGATAATCTATACCATAAAATATATCCACATGTCAATCAGGTAAAAATTCTATACTATAGAACTTTACCTGCATGACATAACGCGCATACAATACGATAAACACTCTGAAAAAAAATGGAAAGGGCCATTATAATCACGGTAACCTTCATTTTTAACCGACTTCAAAAAGTAGGAGGTTATCAATTCGTCGGAACCTTTATGTATGTTCCCCGATTACTCGAAGATGGCTGAACCGATTTGGATTGTTTTTGTTTTATTCGAGAGGGTATACATCACAGTTGGTCCCATATAAAATTGATTAACTTTGCTTTGGTAGTTTTTGAGTTAGCTTCAATAATACGTATTTTTTCCCCACTTTTATATGGATGATGTTCTAGTTTGTTTTGCAGGTAGTGGTATTAGAATTTGTGTGGGGTAGGTTCCACAACTAAAAAGTGAAAAATAAAAACTTTTTTACAAAAAAATACAACCGACTTCCAAAAACAACTACAAAGTGAAAAATAACTTTAATTTCGGAAGTCGGTGGCAAAAAACGAAAATACATTTAACTAGACACCGACTTCCGAAATTAAAGTTATTTTTCACTTTGTAGTTGTTTTTGGAAGTCGGTTGTATTTTTTTGTAAAAAAGTTTTTTACTTACCCATTTCGCACACCTGACACTGTCATGGCGGCCGATCTTACGGTCGATGCATAAGGGACAAGCGACACGTGTGCCAGTGAAGACATAAAACTACGCATCCCTTAGCAGTGAGGGCTGACGCGTAATGATGCGTGGCAGTGTGGATCGTCTTTTATAACTAAAGATTATTTCATTGGAAATTGCTGTTAGACATAGCAGTTTTAGGCATAATTAACTAAGTCAATGAATTACCTACAAGTAGTTCATACATAACATAACATCATGCCTTGTTTCCCCGAAGTATTGGGCAGAGGTGTAGGTACCTACAGTATACGCACATTTCGCCAGTTATGTTTTAAGTCCCATGTAATATGGGGCGAGCCTATTGCCATTAACCGGCACAAATCCAGTCTCCGGGCTGCTACGGAGAAATTCATGATATATAAACCCAATAACACATGTAAGTACTTCAATTACATGTAATTTCAATTACATTAATAATTTGTAAAGTGTAATTGATTACTTTTAAATTACTTTGAAGTAATTTGTAATTGAAATTGTGTAATTGTAATTCAATTACATGGCTCAATTACCACTTAGACGGAAATATTCGCTACCGAACAAAAATATTTGTTAGTCCGCCAGATAATGTGACAAATCTGGGTATAAAAAATCATTTTTAAAAGATCTTAAAAATACGTACGGTTCTCAAATAGTTTACATAAGTATGTATTTCGCAGGGAACGAAAACGAACTCGTCTGTATCACTCTCTCGTTATTAAATAACATCAGTCATTCTCAAACCGTTACCAAGAATCTCCAACGAGTTTCACAAGAATAAAATAATTCTCAAGAATTACTTACATCTCTGTATATTTCAAAGTAATTCAAGTGAAAGGGTTTTCACTCATCATCCCAGTTTCACACTTGAACGATTATGGAAGGTAAAATAGTCGTTTTCAAGTACCGTTCAAAACATTGATTGACAGTGTTTTGTTCGCAAAGAGACAGTATTTTCAGTTCGAAAGACAGCGTTGAACCACTTTGAACTTTCTCTTTTCAAAGTAAAAGATAGTCTTTTGAAAAGATGTCAAACGTTCTCGATTTTCTCAAATTGTGTTCACAATTAGCTTATGTTCCATGACTTGAGTCCGTCTTTTATAAGTTTCTCTGTAAAAAGTTGTAACTTGAATTTATCGCCTAATTGGTAATTGCCTTCAGGAGAAGGGTGTGCCTAATTTGTTTGACCCCATGTCAAAAGTCCTGATCAATAAATTAGATGTCGTACTTATGTGAAGCAGCAGATTGTGAGGTTCTTAATTTGAACACCTTAAGAACGTGTTTATTTCAAGGTTTAAGTCACTTGGTTTTTTATTTCGCACAAAAAAATACACACGTTCAGTTCTGACAGATGTGAGGGAACGCCCTAGGAAGACATATAGTGACCTTATTATTATTCTAATGTGTTTTTATGTGATTTTAACTTTTATGTTTATTCCTAATGTGTGGAACTATGGACTTGGTCTGAAATAAATGAATTAATTTAATTTATTGGTGATGTTATCTTCAGAAAGGTCAGGTCAGGCCAAAAGGAGTATGTAAGGATCGTAGCAGGTGGTGTTCTGTAGTTTCTGCCATGGGAAGGGCGTGAGTTTGTGTATGTATGTATGTATGTATGTATATTCACTTCTATGTGTTAAATATAACAATTATAAGTGAAGCGACGGTTTCGCCGGAAGATAAAATTAAAATTAAAAGTTACGAAAACTATTAGTTAAAACTTAAGATTTAAACAACAAAGATTTTGTAATATCTTGATTTATAAGGCCTCTGCCTCGAATTTCGCGGGCAGCAAGGCGGCAGCGGCGGCGGCGCGGGAGCGGCAGGATTTTATGCATAAAATCAAATGGACCGGACCTCGAAAACAGCGGCGCGGAAGCGGGGCGGGACAATGCGAGACGCGCCGCCGCCGCCGCCCCGCTGCCCGCGAAATTAGAGGCAGAGGCCTAAGCATGTCCTTGGAGTTTCTTGCCCGTTCTTCTCCATAGAGATCCTACGCTTTGGAATGTGCAACTAGCTTCAACTTTATAACCGACTGACTTCTTGACAATTCAAAAGTGTCTGTAATTTAAAAGTTTTAATTGAAATAAATGCTTTGAGTTTGAGTTGAAACATTTTCAAGACATGGTGCTTTAAATAGCCTTTAAAAAGTTGGAAGAGATTTTGTTTCCTTAATCTCTTTAGGTATTAAATTATAGAGTTGTGGTTCATTCATAATAGGTCTTTACCTATGAAATTGCCGTTTTGTATGAAAAAATTTAAACGAATTTTTTTCATGCATTTTTTATTTGTATTAATCGAAGTAATCAAAAAATCAGTGCATCTTTGCCAACGCAGTGGCAGTTTATTGATGTCCTTCTTAAAGAAATCAGCTGGACGGGAGGCAACAAATTCTTCAAAGGCATTTTGTACTGCCTCTCGGGTATTGAATTTTTTTCCCGCCAAGAAGTTATCCAAATTCTGGAAAAGTAGTAGTCTGTAGGCGCAAGGTCTAGTGAGTAGGGCGGATGACGGAGAGCTTCCAACCCCAGTTCTTGCAACTTGGAAACCGTCTGCTGTGCAGTATGAGGTCGCGCGTTGTCGTGCAGGAGCAGCGGAGACGAGCGATTGACCAATGCTGGTTGGAGATGTGCCAGCTTCTCCATCATTGTGTTCAGTTCTTCACAGTACACATCTGAGGTAATGCTCACCCCGTTTGGTAAGAAGCTGTGATGAATCACACCGGCGCTAGACCACCAAACAGTGACCATCACTTTTCTAGGGGTAAGTTTTCGTTTAGGGCATTGTTTAGGTGCTGAACCAGGATCCAACCAACTTGCTGAGCGCTTGCGGTTATCAAACAGAATCCATTTTTCATCGCAGGTAACAATGCGGTTCAAAATTCCTTCATTTGTGTGTCTGTTGAGCAGTGCAAGGCACGTCTCGACGCGTACTTCGCGCTGGCGATCATTGAGTTCGTGGGGCACCCATTTGTCAAGCTTTTTTACCTTGCCAATTTGACGCAAATGGACCAATATTGTTTTGACGCTAACGTCGAAAGCTGCTGCTAATTCAGCCGTAGATTGTGTATCATCAGCTTCCACAATCGCCTTTAATTCGTCATTCTCGACCAAAGTCTTCGGACGACCGCGAGGTTCATTTTTCAGATCGAAATTTCCAGAACGAAAGCGAGCAAACCAATAACAAGTGGTGCGTTGGTTTGTAGTGTTAGCTCCGTAAACGTCGTTGATGTTGCGTGCCGCTTGTGCCGTGTTGCTGCCACGACGGTACTCATATTCCATAATTACTCGAATTTTTAACGTATCCATGATGACGAAAAAGATTGAAATGCGATGAAAATTCAATAAACAAATGACTACTTTTGGAAAAAAAAATCCATGTTTTTAAAATAAAATTAATTTGAAATTAGAATTCTTAGCCAAACAAAAAATATTTTGATTTGAAATGACCAGTACTGCAGAACGGCAATTTCATAGGTAAAGACCTAATATTAGTATGACGATTCATGAATCATGATTTCATTGTCATTCCCTCTACCGTAGTTTGGTAGAAATTTAGTATTTGATTCTATGTCAGCATGAGTTTCACTAACGAAACTTATTATGCGATTAACCTTTTAAAGAGCCATGAAATACAGCACAAAATATAAACTAAATGTTTTGGTATCGCGATCTTAATGCAGTGAGTATTTAACTAAAAGGTTTTATATTGCCACCTGTGTTTTAAATTAGCAAAGTGCTTTCCTACGCTAGAAAATAACAGATCGTAGTGCACGCTTTTAAAACTAAAAGGAAATATAATTTCAGCACAAAAATTCAGTATCATGACCAAAATAACAAAAATATGTTTCCATTAAATTATGAAAATATTTTTTTTTCAATTCCATTACCATTTTACGAACAAAAAATTTGTTGGTTTGGCAAAAAAAAAGACAGAAAAAACCCCAATTACTCAATAGTAATAAAAATTCGTTCAACTTTCGGCAAAATTAGACTCCACATTGTGCGTAACTATGTGGAAAGCATTCACGTTCAGTCGTAGGCGATAGAAATTCATGCTACGTACTACAAAGTGCTACGACGCTACGCCGTAGCAGCTACGAGCTACGCCATTTACTAGTACAGAATATAGGTCAAGGGTAACTGGTGAATAGAATATGGGGACTTGTTGTCAGGAAATTAAATTAAACTTGTTTGTTAGATTAGATTGTTTTCTGCGATTGTTGGAAAACAGGTTAGATATGATGTGAAAATGGCAGATATGACAACCTAAGTCAATTGCCATTTAATTAAAAGAGAGAAATAAAATTTTGCTTATCATTATGAGGATAATAAGTTAGTTATTTATACATCATTCAGCTGTGGAGCATTATCTTATTTTATACGGAATTCTAAGCATTTTTAACCGACGAAAAAAGGAGGAGGTTCTCAATTCGACACGTATATGTATTTATTTATTTTATTTTTTTATGTATGACTTCGCATAACTTTTTACAGAGTCGTCCGATTTGAAAAATTTTTTCGTTTTATTCGAGAGGGTATACATCACAGTTGGTCCCATATAAAATTGATTAACTTTGCTTTGGTAGTTTTTGAGTTAGCTTCAGTAATACGTATTTTTTCCCCACTTTTATATGGATGATGTTCTAGTTTGTTTTGCAGGTAGTGGTATTAGAATTTGTGTGGGGTAGGTTTCACAACTAAAAAGTGAAAAATAAAAACTTTTTTACAAAAAAATACAACCGACTTCCAAAAACAACACTATAAAGTGGAAAATAACTTTAATTTCGGAAGTCGGTGGCAAAAAACGGAAATAAATTTAACCAGACACCGACTTCCGAAATTAAAGTTATTTTTAACTTTATAGTGTTGTTTTTGGAAGTCGGTTGAATTTTTTTGTAAAAAAGTTTTTTGTAAAATAATTTCTTCACAAAATCTAACAAAAAAAAATGTTTATAACAAATTATTTCAAGCATCAAAAGTAGTCAATAATTAAATTTTAAAATACTATGTTATAATAATAATACAACATTATTTTTACTATATGCGAAACCTGAATATACTTTGTTCAGAATAAGTAACTGAATCGATTCCAATAATTTTTACACCGTGTTATATTTTGCCCCAAAAATCTTTAAAAAAGGATACAATATGAAAACGAACACAAGTCACGGCACAAGCTTATAACTTTGTGATTTTTCGTGATACAGTTTTGAAATTTTGTACATAAATGCTTTATATAAAAATACTAGACACGTGCTTCGGGTTTCGCATAAACTAAAACTAATATTGTATAAAGCATAAAAATGCAAATGTACCGCTCTTTGAGATATAATTCTGAATAGCAATTTTATGGTGAAGTCGTTTCAGTTATTGCTCAAAGCTATATTGCTCAGGGCGTAGACATGTTTTAATAAAAACTTGTGGAATATTTAATACGTCAGCACATGAAGCTACTACAATCTGTCAAATTTCTTTAATCCATTTTCATTTTATCGCTAAATCATAAGGTTCAAGGTTTTTTTTTTTTATAAAAAATGTTTCAAGGTTGATTGGGAAATTTTGACAGTTTCGGGTGGCTTGACCTGCTGGCGTTTGAAAAGAAACAGTCAGTTACCACAAGTGTGTGCATAAATAATAAGTCTGTAATTAACTTCTGGTAATGTAACTTTTTAACAGAAAAAATCCAGTCTAGGGTTTTTCCTTTTTTTTAGTAAAAGCGCTTAGTTGTTAAGACAGCTAAGCTAAGGGGCTCGTGGCTAAGTAATAACAGCCGCACGGGTCAATCAATCAGGTTAAGCTACGCTTGACGCGGTTGGTCAGTGGTTGGGTGACCATCTTTAAATACCAAGAACCCTCCGTACCTCGGAAAACACGTTAAACAGTTGGTCCCGGCTGTCATTCGTGGATCTTTGACAGTTGTTAGGGGTCGTCAAAAGCCCGAAAGTCTGATCACCAGTCTTAGCAAGGGGTATCCTAGTACCCAGTAACTGGGTTGTGGAGGTCAGATATGCAGTCGCTTTATGTAAAATACTGGTATTCAGCTGCATATGGTTAGACTGGAAGCCGACCCCAACATAGTTGGGAAAAGGCTAGGCAGATGCGTAGCAGGTTTCTATGGAAATGAGTTTCTGAGGGAAACGTGTGTACTTACTTAATAAATTAGGAGAAATTAATTAGCAACGATATTAGAAATATAGTCGTAACCTTTTACTATGACTCTAGGCACTCTAACCAATATCATTACCATTTTAAGAAAGAAAGAAAAAGTATTTATTATGACTTGCACAGGAAGATCACCAACTAAACAAAAACACCATAACAAAAGTTTAAAAACCAAAATAAATAAAAAAATAAAAATTAAATAAAAAACAGAATAGTATATTTCATTACAAGTTCGGAAAGGCTGTCATTGCAAAGAGTTCCGACAAATGTCGACCCGAGCCGAGGCGCAGCCGAAGGCGAGGGTTGACAGTCGGAACAAGTTGCAATGACGGTTCCGTACGTGTACTGAACGACTATTTTTAATACAGTTGCGAAAAAATTAAGCAATTTAATAAAATAATAAAAACACAATAAACTCAACTAACTAATCATTTAATTCTTATAAAAGTTATAATTCACATATACATTGACATTGGTACAGTTTTTTATACTAACTGGGGAAATTTTAGGTTGCATATTTACTGTTTGAGACAAACTATTATTAATTTCGTATGATTGTTCATGTATATTTGTCATACAATGGTGTTTGCTAGTTGATGGAATTGGATCTGATGAATTATCATTGTCAACGAAGGTAGATGGACGAACGTTCTCTTCAACATGTGAGAAAGACGGACTGGACCTTAAATTAATGGATTGCGTGATTTTTTTCCCAGTTTCTAGTTTGTTGTTTAATGAATCACCAATATAGCTTTCTGCAACTTTGTCTGATTTCCAACCTCCTAGTCGCTTTAAGGACGTCAAATTGGCTCCTGAATCTGCCAATAATGTAGCAGAGGTCCTCCTGAACCTGTGCCCAGTATAATACTCAGCATCCGGCAGACCGAGAAACGTAGCTATTTCTTTTGGCATATTACCAAATTTGTTTATCCCGATTGTTTGAGCTGTACACTTCCCTTTTTGGTAATTTTGAAAAAAAAGGTCGGTTTTTCCTTTTTGGGACTATTATATTCATATATTTTTGCACTATTCTAAGAAAATCTCCATCAACAACAAAGCTTCTCGGTATCTTATTTTTTCTGTTCGGAATCTTGATTAGTAGCATTTTTCCATGGGCTGTAATATCTTTTAAAGTAATATTGGCTAACTCCTCTCTGCGGCAAGCTCCAACAACGCCAAAAATCACAGCAACCTACAAAAAAGGGATTTGATTAATATTTGTTTTAAATAATGTATTGACTGTATTTTGCGATTTCGTAAACTGAATACTAAAGAAAAATATAAGTTTTTATTAATAAATTACCTTTGTGGCTAAATAACGATCATCGGGAGCTTCGTTCAAAAACCTTTCCACTTCATTCGATGTTAATATTTTTGACTTTTTACTTGTAAAACCGTCTGATTGTCGTTTTAAGAAAGCATTTAATTTTGGGTATTCACTTATATCCACGTTGTACCTTATTTTCAGCATACTTTTTATCATCGAAAACCTCGACCATAATGTAGAAGGTTTTAATTTTTCTGAGAGTTCGGAGAAGTATGCCAACATAACATTTTCTGAAAAACTATTTGCTTTTTTCTTTTCTCTCCATGCAATGAATTCATCATATGTAGATATGTAGCGACTTTTTGACTTTTCCGGTAAAATGTTCTCCGAAGCATTTTGTGCAATTATACTGTTTTCCGGTGGTGTTAATTCAAAAAAATTAAGGTCGAAATTACTCATTTTGTGCAACAAACAGATAAACTCGAAAAGAAAATTTCTAGAAAATGGCGCCAACCGTAGAATATAAGAAGAGATTTTTTTTTTCTTCACCTATTCTGGTAGGCAAAGGGAACTATGCCCATACAGCCAAGTCTTCAGTAGAATTTTTTTATTGATATGAAATTAAAATGAAATTTAATGAGATGAAATGAAATGAAACCTAACCTAACTCATTCAATCAAATAATTAAATCTGATATAGAAACAAATTAGTAGCTTCTTTTTAGAAATATACGTATTTGCATGAATCATAAAAACTTCTATAAATTTTTTTTAGTAAAAACTTCATGGTTGGTTTTTCTTTTTAATAGACTTTATTTTGACAGTTGGGAAAGAGAACGCACGAGTTCGGGAAAGGTAAAAAAAAGCACGAGTATGTAATAGCCCACATCCCGAACGCTATACGTCCCTGCAATACGCCACTTTTTGAGCAACTGTATTAAAAAGTCCTTTACGAGGCCAAAAGGCCCCTATCTCAGCATGATACCGCGACATTTAAAAGAAGTGTCACAGCGCTGGTATTCTGATAGGACCCGCTGTAAAACAGCTATTTGCAATATATCAATGAGACAGCCATACAATGGTCGTAACCTTTTACTATGACTCTAGGCACTCTAACCAATCTCATTCACATACACGCAAAATACTCATTCTAATGACAGTTTTAAAACAGCTATTTGTAGCATATTTTCTCCCAGTATATCAATGAGACAGCCATACAAACGACTACATTCAAAATAATGACAATACTTCACAGCTAAATTAAATTCCTTCCCTCACCCTTTAGCATAATCAAGTAAAAAGGAAGGGTGTACTATACAGGTGATTTTTAAAGCCTGTATCTGTAAGTTTTGAAGTATACCTTAAAATTGAGCTCATCCTTCCAGCGGTTTTCGCCATGATCTGTCATTTTAGAAGTTACCCATACTGACTAGAAAATAAATTATAAGAATAAATCTTTTTTAAAACAAGCTTATAATGAACTAAAAAAACTTACGTAAACATAGAACTTTAATATTTTTTTAAAAGCTTGAGGGCTTACCTTTAAGTGCAAGAAGAACGTTCGCAAGTTTCTATGACTACCTTCCAGCTCCATCATAGACCCTGGGCACCATTTTGCGCTATAGTACTTGTCAAGACAAAATCAACGAGTGCAAACATAACGACGCTATTTTTAACCGACTTCAAAAAGGAGGAGGTTCTCAATTCGTCGGAACCTTTTTTTTTTATTCTTTTTTTTTATGTATGTTCCCCGATTACTCGAAGATGGCTGGACCGATTTGGTTTTTTTTTTGTTTTGTTCGAGAGGGTATACCTACATCACAGTTGGTCCCATATAAAATTGATTACCTTTGCTTCTGTAGTTTTTGAGTAAGCTTCAATAATACGTATTTTTTCCCCACTTTATATGGATGATGTTCTAATTTGTTTTGCTGGTAGTGGTATTTGAATTTGTGTGGGGTAGGTACACAACTAAAAAGTGAAAAATAAATTTTTTTTTACAAAAAAATACAACCGACTTCCAAAAACAACACTACAAAGTGAAAAATAAAACTAGACACCGACTTTCGAAATTAAAGTTATTTTTCACTTTGTAGTGTTGTTTTTGGAAGTCGGTTGTATTTTTTTGTAAAAAAAAAATTATTAATTTAAGAGTTCCTATGGCCACCTTCTAGCTCCATCATCAAACCACGTTTTTGCGTTGTCACCGAAGTAATATAAGTAAGCCAAGTTTCAGCTCAATCGGATGCCAGGAAGTGCTTGAAAAATGGATGACAAGGCGAGTAACCGAGTAACACTTATGAACGCAAGTAAAAAAATCATCCCATATAAGTAATACTTATGCCAAGTCAAGAGATTGAACAAACAAAATAATAAAAAGTTTTCTTCAATAGCACCGACGATGAATCAGTGGATGAAAACTACCTTCAATAATATTACTTTTGGTAGGTAAAGTTTCGGGAAATTCTACAGAGGAAATAAAGGATTTGTGAAAGTAACTGATTTATAGATGTTTTCCAACTTTTATGTTACCTTGAATGGATTATAGAAGGTAAGCATTTAGATAATGGTCGATTTCTACAAAATGTTTTACCGAAATGCGACGGTCTGAGCGTTTGCTCGGCTGATGTGTGTATCTATTTATTTACACAAAAAAAGCATCAATTACATCTTAACCTTCCTGGTGGATCAATCTAACTTATAGTAGAAACCGAAACAAAATCCAGAAATTTGTTTTGGAGAAAAACGCGTACAGACTATAGACCGAAGCCTAGCCTAGCCTTTTCCCAACTATGCTGGGGTCGGCTTAGTCAAACCGGATGTAGCTGAATACCAGTATTTTACATGGAGCGACAGCCTTTTTTTTTTTTTTTGACGCTGAGAAATGCTTTATGCATCCCCGCTCGTGGGGGACGAGACAGGGTATGTGGGACTCCTGTCGGAATGACAGTATACCCACTAAAACTCAGCAGTGTTCCCACATCGCCGTGATGGGAGGGCCATGGGAAACCGGCTCAGCCTTTACGTCCACAACCCTCCCGGCGCATGCCCGCCTAGCTGGCGGGCCCCGCATGCCCCCCGGGATGGGGGGCTACGGGAATGACCGGGAACACCTGGCCATTCCCGTCCGACACTGGTGGGGGCCTGTGCAATACAGGCAAGGATGCCCCCACACCCGTTGCCTGCTGGCCCCCACCTGGGAGGAGTCGTCTGCTCCGACCCCTCCTCCGCCTTCGGAGCGGCGCCGCGTGAGGGTCGTCCTCCCGCGCGCGCTCCGCCGCCATTTCGGCCGCAGAGGATAGGGAGAGCGGCCGACGTCATACCGACACTCCTCTTCCCCTGCGGCCCCACCGCGTCCGCCATGAAACGGTGGCGGCCCCGTCAAGGCCGCGGAAGGTAGGGAGAGCGGCGCACCGCAATACCGGCACTCCTCTCCCGCCGCGGCCTCCAATCCTCAGCCGCGATGCCTCCCATAAGACACCGCGGCCCGCCTCAGTTGCGGTGTCGCCCATACAGCCACCGCAACCTACCCGCTGGCCGCTACGTCGTCGGCTTATCGGCAAAAGCCCTGACGAGCGGCCCCCGCATGGGTTCCTCTTCGCTTCACCGTGGGTGACCAAGCCACGGCTACTGAGCCCCCCCGCCTCGACAATGCGGGAACCCTCCGGGGGGGATGGAGCGACAGCCTATCTAACCTCCACAGCCCAGTTACTGAGTAATACGATACCCATGGGTAAGATAGGTCGTTAGACTTTCGGGCCTCTGACGACCCGTAACGACTGTCAAAGATCCACGAATGACAGCCGGGACCAACGGCTTAACGTGCTTTCCGAGACACGGACGGGCCTTGGTATGTAAAGATGGTCACCCATCCACGGCAAGCGTAGCTTAACTACTGTTATTACTTAGCCACAGACTGAAGCGAGTATTGTGTTTCAAATTGACTAGTAATTTTCATATCAACTGTCATTCTTTGACAGTTGTATGAATTGACTATAACACGGAAAATTTAAGTAGCTTCGCAATTTGATAAACATTCAATATCACTGACTGTACAATTTGAAGCTGGCTCTATCACAAACTAGAGTGTATATAAAAATTGCAATTTTACAACTAAGAAACTTACACGTGGACGAAGTTTCTAAACTATAATCCATCACGATTTCAACAACTAATCCAACTCTATCCAATAAAAACTATACTTACTATCATGAACACCTATGCGAGTATTCTCACTCACTCCAGCGGATTAAAATTGTCGAGAAACAGAGGTAAAAGAGATTCACGGTGAAGAATGGAGAAGTGCAAATAACTAGAAAGTTTGAAGATGATTCTATTTGTCAGTCTGTGTTCATTGCAATTTTTTTTTTTATAAACTCAATACGGCTTTGTGTGACTTCGTGAAATACGATAGAAGGCTTCCCAGACAGGCGTGTCGCGACGGTGCAACGCCATTCTGGTAGCACAATTTCCATGAAGTTTTCATAGAAATTGTTCAACTAGGAGTCGCGCCGCGCCTGTCTGTGGGAGCCTGGAATCTTGAGATTGTTTGAACTATGGTACTATTACCAGTATTTTATAATACTTTTATGAATATGAAAGTCAGGCAAGGTTTTACTCGGGGAGGCGTAAATTCAGCAATGGACGTCTTTCGGCTGAAATGCTGGAATAACAAAGGAATGCGTGTAACGGAAACGACTCAAAATTGTCACAATAGGTTCATTTATTGTTACAGTCCTTTCACAAACCTTACACAGTTATTTTCCAAAGTTATTTGTCAAAATCACAGTGACAATAATGACTTATTGTCCTTACAATAAGGTTTCTGTTGGGTTGCTGCTGCCAGAGGTAAAATTACTGAATCAACTGTAGGTATAAACGCCAACCTAACCCGACAACTCGCCTTGAGCAAGCGTGGTGATCAATGCTCATGCCTTCTTTGTGTGTTATGTGTGTTCTTGTGTGTGTGTGTGTGTGTGTGTGTGTGTGTGTGTGTGTGTGTTTGTGTGTGTGTGTGTGTGTGTGTGCTCATGCCTTTGTCCTGCAGTGAGACAATAGTAGACTGGTATTTTTATTATTTGTGTTAGGTATAAATGGTACTTCAGCTCACTACACTTAAATCTACCCAAGATATCCCAATAGAACCCAAGATATCCCAATAGCTATGAACATTTTCGTGATATTCAAATCCTTAGTCTAAATTATTCACAACTCAGGCACTTCTAAAGAAGTGACACTACGCTTACTTAAACGGGCCTTAAATATTGAACAAGTTTAAAAGTCCGATAAAAATCCGTCTCGAAGGCAAAAATGTTGCCAAAAGTTTGCTAAATTAAATACTTACCTGACATTTTTCATCAAAATGGTAAAAAATGCGCATATTATATTGATAAATCTTTCTGGTAGTCTACACATTTTTTCCAAAATAAGCAACATACTCTCCATAATAACTTGAGGTTTTGGCCGGTTTCCAGACGCGGACCGAAACGCAAAAATAATGTAGGTACTTATAAAACATAACTTGGGGCATAAAGTCAGTACATTAAGGGGATACAACGATATATACAGGGTGTTTGGTGCATCGTTTGCCAAATTGAATTGGCCGAAAGAAGAGGTCATTTGCTATCGCTTCAGGCTCAAGTACTCATTTTTGGCCACACCGGTTTTTTTATTACAACTTTCTAATTTTTATTTTGAAAAAATCCAAAACTCAGCATTAAAGCTTAAATTAAAAAAAAGTTTTAAGTGTAGTCTTCAAATTTCATTTTTATTTACATATGTACTGTTGTATGGCTCTATCAAATTTAAAATTACTTGCAAGTAACATCTAGTTTTTTTTTAATAAATCACAAAGTTTTTGGAAAAATAAAAAATGAACTTAAAACTCAACTTTAAATAGCTATAAAAAAAAAAAAAAAAAAGCGATCAGGATCTTCGAATTATTTTAAAAAGTTCTCTAGTCTGTCCCCTTTCCAACGGTATGTAATGTGTTAAAAAACTCTTTTAATATCTTTAATAATTAGCTAAATGTGTAGTCGAGACACATCAGGCTGATATTGGATATTACGTTTAAAACACTAGTTTTCGCATAAATTACATGCTATTAGTAGATAGATACTGTTATCTCACGTCTTACGTAGTCTCTTATCTCGTTCAAAATAATCATTTATTAATAAGTAATTTAATTACATACTAATCTTACAAGTCTTGTTCAAACTGTCTACCACTATTGCGTATGCACGCGCGACATCTTCGTCTTATCTCAACTGTAGTGGTGCGTAAACGCATTTCTGCTTTGATCGTCATGAAAGCCGCCTCAATGCGTTGGACTAAATCATCTCTTGTCTCAACTTCCGTGGCGTAGACGAGTTCTTTGGCCCGTCCCCAGACGTAAAAATCCAACGGAGTTAAGTCTGGAGAACGTGGAGGCCAAGGAATAGGGCCATCCCTCCCAATCCATGAGTCCGGGAATGCATCATTCAAGTACTCCCTGACGGTTATTCTCCAATGAGCGGGACAACCGTCATGTTGGAAAACAAAAGACCTGTCTTCACTGAAAATTGGCAAATCAGCTAATAATAAGGGCAACTCTGTTTGCAGAAATTCTAAGTAATTATCCCCGTTCAGGTTGTCAGGTAAGTAGTGTGGTCCAATTACATGATTTGCAATGACTCCTGCCCAAACGTTCACACTAAATCGTCTCTGGAATGACCTTTGTCGTTTTACGCGTGGGATTTGATCTTTTGCTGTCCAGTGGTGTAAGTTATGTAAATTGAGGATTCCCTCTTTAGTAAATTTGGACTCATCCGTCCACAGAATTCTTTTTAAAAAGACCGGATTATCCACGTCTGAATGCAGTAAAAAACGACAAAACTGGACACGGTTATCAAAGTCTTGATTCTCGAGACCAATATCAGCCTGATGTGTCTCGACTACACATTTAGCTAATTATTAAAGATATTAAAAGAGTTTTTTAACACATTACATACCGTTGGAAAGGGGACAGACTAGAGAACTTTTTAAAATAATTCGAAGATCCTGATCGCTTTTATTTTTTTTTTTATAGCTATTTAAAGTTGAGTTTTAAGTTCATTTTTTATTTTTCCAAAAACTTTGTGATTTATTAAAAAAAAACTAGATGTTACTTGCAAGTAATTTTAAATTTGATAGAGCCATACAACAGTACATATGTAAATAAAAATGAAATTTGAAGACTACACTTAAAACTTTTTTTTAATTTAAGCTTTAATGCTGAGTTTTGGATTTTTTCAAAATAAAAATTAGAAAGTTGTAATAAAAAAACCGGTGTGGCCAAAAATGAGTACTTGAGCCTGAAGCGATAGCAAATGACCTCTTCTTTCGGCCAATTCAATTTGGCAAACGATGCACCAAACACCCTGTATTTTTTTAATTTCTTTATAACTCAATGTTTAAGGTTAAATCATTTGGATTTTTTCTCTATGTGTTATTTGACTAAGGGCCAATTTTTCAGTCGACAAATAACTTTTATCTGGGGAATATGTTTGACGTTTTGACAGCTTTTGTATAGAAAATATGTCAAACCGCCATATTTATTCCACAGATGAAAGTTATCCGACGATCGAAAAATCGGCCCTATCTATATTCTCTATTGTTGTACTAAAACCGAAACATGATTACTTGAATTTTTTTCAATGGAAAAAAAATTTAAAGTAACATCGTCTATTTTCTGTTTTATATGATTATACGTAACAGTTCCATATAGTGCAGTAAAATTTTCTTTAAATCGAAGGTATCTAAATATGTTAAGAACTTACTAAGCTAAAAATTGATTTAGGTATAGCATTTTGTCGTAAATATACCTACACTTAAACAAAGCGCGTTTAGTTCCGGTGCCAGTGAGTCTTCTATCTCTCTCGCTTGAAATGGTAATGCCTGTTTATTAGCACGAAGCCCCCGGATTTTCCACGGAATATTTTCGGAAGTGATTCATGCAAGCCAAGTTTATGACTAATATAAGCAGACTTATGGCATACGGTTTAAGTGGACATTAAATAGGGAAATAGAGGAGATTTACCTAGCTGTAAATTTTCCAGTTCGTTTCGCTTGTTTTGCTTCGAACAAGGAGCTCGTAGTCTTATTAGGCATTGTACTCATATTTGAGCAGCGAACCATTTGCTGCATAGGTGATAGTCGGAAAGTTATACAATGCTTGAAATATTTTGGCACTATTCGAAAGACCTAGGAGATAGAAGAGGATTCGGAGGATTCTACACAAAATTACTGTGTTTTGATGGTGGACAAATGTAATGTCACTATAGCAATCTAGATTAAAACCCCGACCAAATGCGTGTCGAACCACGCACAATGAAAGGTTCCGTAATTCCGTAGTTGAAAAGAATTTATCCCAAAAACAATCTTAACATTGTAGTTGAAAAACATGTTCTCCCATACACTGACATATGTCACGGATAATTCTCCAACTGCAAATTTAAGTTTGTAATCCGAAAAAAAGAATTTTTATGTGATAAAATTCCAAATTAACAATTTTCGGACTTTTTCCTTTACTTGTGCTGTGACACCTTGCTTTTAACCAATTTTCATGATTTTAGGTCAACGGTAAGGACCTACCTACCCTATAGGTTTTGATTTTTTTGCGAGTATCAAAATATGTCGCTTAAATGGCCGTATTTTTTTATTGCGTTGACTTAGAAGCTTGATTTTTTTAGAGCTCCAAGGGACCATATACCTACGTATTTCATATTAATTTCAGCTTGATAACTCTACGCGTTCCTGAGAAAAATGGTCTTGACAGATAGATCGATAGACAGACTGACGTACAACGAAATGATCCTATAATGGTTCTGTTTTTTCCTTTTGAGGTACGGAACCCTAAAAACAAGAAACTATAAAATCATCAAACAAAGTACATATAAGCATAGGGGGCAACTTGGGTTTTATTTCAGAAAAAAATGTACAAATATGAAACGTTAGTAAAGTAAAACGCACATAAAAATAATCCCTTTACATAACGTTACGCAATGACAAAAGAGTTTAACAAAAAAAAAAAAAATACCAAACCGAATGTTTCGCCTCCAGCCACGAACAGAATTCAGGGTAAAAAATGCCAGCTTACATCACAATTGCAATGGGAGGCTTCCATTGTCTCACTCAGGATGATATTTGTCACTGGAGGCTGGAGATAAATGCAGCGGGACGGAATAAATGATGCTGTTTCCTTTTGCCATCATTATTGTAGGGTTATGCGGTTGTCTGTATTTGTTACAGAAAAAAGCTTTTTCACAAGAAAAACAACCGACTTCCAAGAAAACACTGCAAAGTGAAAAATAACTTTAATTTCGGAAGTCGGTGTCTTTGGGTCTGTATTTTAGTTTTTTGCCACCGTCTTACGAAATTATAGTTATTTTTCACTTTGCAGTGTTTTTTTGGAAGTCGGTTGTTTTTCTTGTGAAAAAGCTTTTTATTTTGCACTTTTTTGTTATGGTACCTACCCCACACCAATTCGTGATCTACTTGCTATGTAAACAACAGTGACAGGAACTATTAGAACATCATCAAGATACACAAAGTGGATTAAGTACGTATTATCGAAGCTAACTGAAAAACTACCCCAGCGAAGTTAATACAATTTCTGTGGGACCACCTCTGAACCATGACCTACCAAACAAAAAAAGAATCATCAAAATCAATTCTTAATAGGCGGAGTAATCGCGTAAAAAAACATACAAAAAAAACATGCAGTCGCATTGAGAACCTCCTCCATTTTGGAAGTCGGTTAAAGCAAACGGGTAATGAACGGTGGGAGACGTAGCTGGAAAAGCTAACTTCAATTACTCGTAACAGAAGTATGATAGACTATGCTGTGTCTGTGTACCGATTACCTCGCATAAAGGTCGATTCACACATATCAGTGAAGCCACAGTTCCGACACAGTACCGGCACAGTGCGAAATATCCTTTCATACAATCCCCACTTGTCAGTGTCGACAGAGTGCTCTGTGTCAGTGCCGACACTGGCAATCACGGACGTATTCGTTGACAACGATATTTTGTGTCGGATCACGGACGCCGTGGCATCAAAAACAAAATGAAGGACGAGCGATTGATAGAATTGGTTCGTGAAAATACGGTTTTGTATGATTTGTCTCATGAAATAAAAAACCAATATGTGGAAAAAAATAGGTGCACAAATAAAGTTGATGGTAATAAGTACCTTCACATAGATTTAACACTCTATGCGAAGGTACTTACCATCTAACTTTCTTCGTTGTCTAAAGCAATAGCTATCATTGCTAGCTCCGTAGTATTGAACAGAACCATAGCGACTATCACGATACCTGACGACGGACACGGAGCTCACTGAAGCTCCGTGAACGGAGTACTGCCATGTGTGAATTGAATCACTGACGCAACACTGTAGCACTGATACTGAACTGAGCGAACACGTTGACGGAACTGTGGCTTCACTCGATCTTAATAGAGTGATAAAATAGTCACAAGTGACTAGTAGGTTCTCGTATTTGCTTTCTACACCGGCTTATACAATACGGCTGAATCTACCTCTAGCCTTTTTCCCAACTAAGTTGGGGTCGGCTTCCAGTCTAACGGGATGCAGCTGAATACCAGTATTTTACATGGAGCGATTGCCCAGTTGCTGGTTTAGGGAGCTTACATCTAGAAGCAGGTTTCCGGTACAGACAAACCTGTGCGGGTCGGTAACGATCGGTGCAAGGTTAACTTGCATATAGAAACCGGCTAAACCTCTTTCTTTATACTTAAGTGAGCGCATATCTGCACCGATCGGTACCGACATGCACAGGTTTGTCTGTACTGGAAACCTGATTGTTTATGTAAGCACCCTTTTTTTGTGGATGGGAAATCATCAAATGACTTCTCCCGCTCTGGGCAGAGCGGGAGGGCGTGTCAGACTTTTACTGACTAAAACCCACCCATGTTCCTTCAGTTGCCCGTGCCAGGGCCACGGTATCTCTTTCGAACTACCCGCGACCCCGGCGGTATCGGCCCAATTGACCCCGTCACTGCTGACATCTCTTTGAGGCGCTCGTGGAACACAACGCGCCGTCGACCCGGGCCTGGTCCTTACCGAACGGCGAGC
This sequence comes from Cosmia pyralina, assembly GCA_946251885.1. NCBI lineage: Eukaryota > Metazoa > Arthropoda > Insecta > Lepidoptera > Noctuidae > Cosmia > Cosmia pyralina. The sequence continues at coordinate 26,349,174 of OX276343.1, forward strand.
TGCCCATTACTCGTCGTCTGCAAGCCCGCGCCTACGGTGGCCGGGAATCGGTGATCGATTCCCGCCGCCCAGGGCGTCTCCTACGGCGGCTAGGGGCGCGAGGGCGCGGCTGTTACCTCTCCCTCACGCGTTCCGCTTCCTCCTTCGCGAGCATTACTGCTTCGCAGAAGGAGGTGACGGCCTCCCATGCACTCTCGCTCCGCACCATGGCCTGGACCAGGTTTGGACGCGAGAGATCGCCGCCGCCGATCGCCTCCGTGAGAACACGGCGGTGCTCCGCCCAAGCCGGGCAGACCTCCACTGTATGCTCCACCGTGTCCTCCGGGCGATCCACACAATGGTGACACCCGGGCGTTTCCTCCCGCCTTATCCGAAACAGGAACCTCCCGAAACAACCGTGTCCGGTGAGGACCTGCGTCAGGCGGAAGGTGAGGACGCCGTGGCGCCTCTCCAACCACTCCTCAAAGAGGGGACTTATCGCCGCAATTGTGGCGTGCCCACCGCTGGGTTGCGACAATTGCACTCTCTATGCCGCCATGAGATCCCGCCGGAGCTCTGTCCGCTGTACCGTGATTTTTCGCGGCAGCGGAGTTACGCCCCGGCGTTTCGTCTCCTCGCGCCACTCCCACACGTGCGCGAGGACTTTTGCCTCCAGATCCCATGGCGGTAATCCGGCAAGGAGGCTCGCCGCCTCACAGGAGACAGTGCGGTATCCCCGGACTAGCTGGATGGCCATGACCCTCTGGGACGCGTTCAACCGGCGGGCAGGTCGCAGCCTCAGGGAACGCGCCCACACTGGCGCTCCGTAAAGGGCCATGGACCGCACGACCCCCGTGTAAAGCCTCCGGCAGGAGGCGTTTGGACCCCCCAGATTGGGCAGGAGCCGCTTCAAGGCAGCCCCAGCCCGCTCCAGTCTGGGAGCCAAACGTCGGAAGTGCTCCACGAAGTTCCACCGGCTGTCGAGGACGAGTCCCAGGTACTTCATCGTCGACTCGACCCCGATGTGAACCCCTCCTACCGTTATTTGGGAACCCGACGGTGGCACGTTCCGAGGACCATGAAAACACATGACCTCGGACTTGTGCAGGGCCACCTCGAGTCCCAACTGCCGGATCCTCTCTACTATTGTCGCAACCCCGCGTGTCGCTAGTTCGGCCGCTGCCTGGTGCGACCTCCCTTGCGCCAGGACCAGCGTGTCGTCAGCGTAACATACAACGCTGACGCCGCTAGGGAGGTCGGCGCGCAGCACCCAGTCGTACCCGATGTCCCACAGATGTGGCCCCAGGACAGATCCCTGTGGGACACCGCACGATATCTCTCGCCGGTTCCACTCTCCTTGATGACCGGGGTAGATGACGGCCCTGTCCGTCAAATAGGCCTCTATGTAAGCACCCTAACACTATACTCCTTGGTAAGACTGGTTGTCAGACTTTTGGGCTTCTGACTACCTGTAACGACTGTCAAATATCTACGAATGACACCCGGGACCAACGGCTCAACGTGCTTTTCGAGGCGCGGGGTCTCGATATGTAACGGATGGTCATCCATCCACGAACCGACCGCGGCAAGCGTTGGTCAACCTTCGATAGACACGTGCGACTGTTATAATTTAGACACGAGCCTGTCGGCTATCCTAATTAAATCTCTGATAAATCTGCTGCCGAATACCAACTAATAATAATCAGCCTATAATGTTCCCACTGCTGGGACACAGCCCTCTTTCGGTGAGAGGGAGCGGGCCGTAATCTACCACGCGGGCCCAGTGCGGGTTGGTATATTATGTCACATGCCTTCGAATGTTTGGTTCTATGTAGGACATGCCAGTTTCCTCGCGATGTTTTCCTTCACCGTTTTGAGACATTGACTATGATGTAAGGAAAATATAGTGGGGAAGGGACATACCATACATACAATAGCATGGGAAAATGTATCACCTCATATTCTTTTTCATTGTAGGAATGATGTAACAGAAGCACTATACAACTCGTCAAATTTCAGGCTATGATACAGAACATCAAACTGAACAACTTTCTCCATTCAACATCCTAATCGCGAAAAAAATTTCAACTGTCCCATAGAAAACTTCAATACCTACTCGACGCAAATGTATGGGACGGCTGATTATTTTTTCACGATTACGATGTTGGTGTCATGGAAAAAGTTGTTCGGTTTGATGGTCTATACCACACCCTTAAAGACGAGGATGCAAAACGACACGTTGTATGAAACTCTAACCTTTTGGGGCTAATCCAACACTTGGAATTAACTAATGCAAAAGAACAATAAAAGAGATTAGTGTATTAACCTACTTAGCTGCAGATGGTGACGTAATGACGCACTCAATATAAATGGCGAAAGACGATTTTATTTTATAGACACGATTACGATTGAGGCCCTTAGCACATTACCGGCGCGAAACCATGCAGTGAAACCGCAGTAGTTTATTTCAAACTAGTTTTTGCCAGCGACTTCGCCCACGTGGATGTCGGAAAATATCCCACAGGAATATGCTACTGGGAATTGCTTCCTTATTCCTTGTCTACATTATAAAGGGAACTTCTGTGCAAACTTTCAGTTTTCTAGGCCCAAGGGTTTGGGCTGGGCGTTGATGAGTCAGTCAATCAGTCAGTCAGAACTTTTATTTTTATTTATATGTATAGATAACGCATGTTGTTCTATATGTACTACCTACTCGAGTAACATCAGCGGAACGTCAGCGAAACATCACGCAGTTTCGCGGCGGAGATGTGCTAGGCCCTTATACTTCTTGTTGCGATAGGTTTGAGACTATTAATTTTATTAATGCTTATTAATATATTAAACACTTTATTGAACATCACATAAAACTAAAAGGACAAACATATTTACCATTTATAACGTTCCTAAGCCCCACTTAGGTAGGTACTCGATACTAAAAAGTATCAAGAAAAACCGAAACACCCCAAAAATATTTTATTTATTTATTTATTTTACTACATTGGGACACAAAACAATTACATGTTATAATATTACTATAAAAGTTATGAGGTGAAGTGGGCTAGGGTAAACATGACAACATACATAACATGTAATCAAAAGAATCCAATTAAAAACATTGATGAAGAAATTATGAGATCTGACAAAGTCGTACCTACTACAGTTTTGTAGTGTCCTGTTTACTCATTTGACAAAAAATATCATGGTTAAAAACTAATTGCTCATCTTGAAAATCTTCTGAAAAGCCTAAACCAACCTAACCTAACTGGCTTTGTTGAAAATGCAGACATTTTATTAAAAGTCTAGAACAAATAAACATATCCCGTGAATATTTACTTCGCTACTGAAAATATTTTCATGAAAATATACGACGAAATTTGTCATCCCCAGTGGCTAATATTGCAGCGCAGTCGCCCGAGACTGTGTTTTCTTTGCACTCCAAATGAAACGAACTATCAAAGAGGAGTTTATCCCAATATTGCGTCAGTATCGCCTGCACGAGAAACAATATTTGTTTAAAGAGGTTTACTAAATATACGTAGTAGAAACTCCAGAAAAAATTCCGGAAGCATATATCGTAAAAAATATAATAATTAGATTCTCATCAATCAATCTGCCTAGCCTTTTCCCAACTAAGTTGGGGTCGGCTTCCAGTCTAACCGGATGCAGCTGAATACCATTATTTTTAGTTATAATTATAATAATAGATAATCAATAATCATAATTAGATCCTCATATTATGCACAAAGATTTGTATAGTTCAACTATTGGTTGACCTGGTAATTGATTTACTGCCTTAAGGTTCTTTAAGGTAGACTTGCAACGCTTACATGTCCTCATAAAACGACAAGATCTATTGGTCTATGTGACAGATAAACATTTAAAATTTGTCATTTAGATATTCATTGATATTATAACAGCATTTAGATAAAATCACTTGTTTAATTTTATATTAGAATGTTTAAAATTTTCCTCACACCGAACTTAGTCATTTCCAAATGGACTCTTCTGCACTTGAGATTTGTGAATTTGCGCATAGTAATCGGGTTTTGCTAAGTATACGCCGGATACAGGCTAACCCACAGAAATAGAAGCACTTACCTTCAGGTAGTCGTTGGTAGATAGCTGAACTTGCACCAATTACTCACATTCTCCATACTCTGCATACTACACTACAAAAGCTTTTAACTGCAATGTTGATGCCGCATAATCTAATCTATTCCTCATCTATCTATCGCTATCAGAAAATGGATGACATTATTCAGGAAACATGAAGTGTTAAGGTATACTAATATAAAAAAAAACTTTTGGGGTTTACTCCTTAAGACACCATGTTATAAGCAAATAAAAAATTTGAATTTAAGAATCGATTTTCATAAAGGCGGTATGGTATACTAGGAGTGAAATTAATACAAGCGTTAACTCAAAAGCGTTGTTTTTCTGTGCAACGTACCTTGCGCACAGGAGTGAAATAAATACAAGCGTTAACTCAAAAGCGTTACGTTTTTCTGTGCAACGTACCTTGCGCACCTTTCATTTTAAAATCATGTATGTGTATACTTATTTTGTTTATTTCCGGACACTTCATTGCAGCGCTCAATCTATCCATTATATTCAAAGACAAGGAAGATGTAATGTATACGTACTTAAGAAGTAAACTCCCGTCGTTTTTTTATTTAAATAGGTAGTACCTGCTGATGTATTTCTTTTTTTCATTCAATGGGTACAGTCAAGTCTTTTAAGTATATCTTCGTCAGTTTTCAAAATCTTTCCATTATCAAGTCAGAAAACCGTAGCAGAAAACATACGTTGTTTGTGTTCCCTCCTCCTTTTAAAGCTATGGCACTGAGCAGACAAATAACAAAGATCAAAATAGGACAATTTACACGTTCGACCAATGTTGAGTTGAGATAAACCTTTATGGCCTGGCCATTTTATGAAATATAAATATTTATTTTTTATTTTTTACTTATTTGTCAGAGTTTGTCAGTGTTAAAATACATTTTAATTCGTTCGGACATGTAAAGAAGTTGGCTGGATGTCACTCTGCGGTATTGCATTCTATCGAGCCATGAGCAAACAAAAATAGCCCTTATGGTGACGAACATAATAATATTTTAGCTGTGACTGTACAAAAAAAGCTATAAACTGATAACAAGTAAAGACATCAGCTAATCTATTCTCTAAAAATCTCACCGTGAAAACTTAGGTGAAGTAAGCTTGAGGTGAGCTGTCAAATGTCAATAGTACCTATCAATCCCCATCAGGTAGAATTATAGACATATAAATATATGGACTGGAAATATCTACAAAAAAAAGGTGCATACCTACACCCTACGATTAATTCATAATGTCTCAAAAAATGGCTGACATTGCAAGGGTTGTATCAATCAAGGAACATAGTTGTTACTATAAATACAGTTAACTCTTAAAATGTCGATTGTACACCATGTGTACAGATAACAATAGAATTTCAATTGTGTCTGCTAATTAGCGCGCGACGGGTTAAATTGCTGTTTTCTAACATGCAGTTTTAAAGGTAAGCTCCTAGTAATTTTCTAGCAAATCTCAATAACACAAAAAGTAAACAACCGTTTGACAGCAAAACTCGTCGCATAAGATGGCCGATATTGGCACTTACCTACAACTATCACTACATCACGAAAAAATGTTGCCATAATAAGCAACAACTTAATTATTGTTGTCTCTTTTATCAAATACGATTATTTTATTAGAAAGAACGAGACAAAACGATATTTCACAATCTGTATCGTATTTCACTCATATTTGTATAAGCAAATATAAATAAAGAATAACGCGGCGTCTCCCTGTTTTTCCTATCTCAATGGGTGGAATGACAGCTCACTTCGAGCTCACTCCACCTACGTTATCCCGGGCCATTTTTTTTACAGAATACTCCGGCAGCTTTTATACTTCCATAGTTCTGTACAAAGATATATAATCAAAGGCTCAGTATAACAATTTCACGATACGGGTAAGATATTAGCCTCCTAGCAGCGTACAATCCGACAGTGGCCCAGTGAGCCAAGCTAAGCCGCCTGCACAAAGCCGAGCTAGCCGTAAAGCCTTCAGCGAAAGGCTCCAAGATTCACGTCAGTGAAGAAATATAACAAGGAGGTATAATTGCAATTTACTGAACATAGAAACTTGACTATGGGATATTGTAGGCTATCCCGCACCCTAATTGCGCAACACACTATCAATCGCAATCTGAATCATTTTGAAGCAAGTTGCTAATCCATTGCTTCATAAAATGTGTCTGCTCAACAAAGTGAATAACGCAATGCATGTTGTTGAACTAATAAATTTACTTTAAAAAAAGAAAAAAACCAACTTCAAAACTAAAAACGATTAAAATAACTTTCATAAAACACTTAACAGCTACTGAAGTCGGTATCAAGCTAAAGTGCATTGAAGAATTGAAGACACCGACTTCAGAAGCTGTTAAGTGTTTTATGAAAGTTATTTTATTCGCTTTTTGTTTTGAAGTCGGTTTTTACTTTTTTTAATGTAAATTTATTTTCCCATTATTAGTTGAATATACAATTACAAGACGCACGAAAACAAGAATCATTAAAATCGGCTTAGAAATGCCGGAGATACAGTACATTGATGCATATAACTTCGTACATAAGAATTATATAGTATTATATACTAAACCTTACTGAAAGTATGTAGATTACGATATAGTGAAAGAATCATCAAAATTGGTTCATTAGTTTTTGAGAAAATCGCGGACAAGCAAATATACCTACATACATACGGATCGAATACAGAACCTCCTTTTTTGAAGTCGGTTAATAAAAATGAAACCGATTCCGATTGATAGTGTGTTACGCAATTAGAGTGCTGGTTATTGTTTTCAATATTAATAATGCAGTAAAGCGTGTAAAAAGGATATTTTGCTTTAGTAAATCTCCTTTTTAAGCAGTTTCACCGGGGAATAACAAACTATTTTCATTTCACTTCTCATTCGAGCAGCAATGCTATGTCCCGGTTTGAAGCGTACCTATACGAAGCTAGTCGACTGGCACCGGTGACAAAAACTTTTTTACAAAACAATACAACCGACTTCCAAAAACAATAATACAAAGTGAAAAAAACTTTTCATTTCAGAACTCGGTGTCTGGTTAAAAGAATTTTAATTTTTTGGCACCGACTCCCGAAATTAAAATTATTTTTCACTTTTTAGTGTTGTTTTGGAAGTCGGTTGAATTGTTTTGTAAAAGTTTTTATTTTTCACTTTTTAGTTGTGGTACCTACCCCACACAAATTCTAATACCACTACCTGCCAAAGAAATTAGAACATAATCCACATAATAAGTAGGGTAAAAATACGTATTATTGGAGCTAACTCAAAAACCACCTAAGAAAAGTTAATAAATTTTATATGGGACCACCTTTTATACCCTCTCGAATAAATCAAATTTTTTTTTTTGTCAAATCGAACTACTCTGTAAAAAGCTATGCGTGGTCATATATATAAAAAAAACTAATACGACTTGAGAACCTCCTCCTTTTTTTTCGTCGGTTAAAAATACAGGCACATTATTAAATTACGTTAGCGACCTCATCCGTTGCATTGCACAGAACGCAACGAAGTCCAAAGAAAATATTCGACAGGTAGAGGTCACGCCCCTTTAGATTAAAGAGAATGAAAGAAAGAGGAGGCATAAATCTTTGTCTCCAGTTGACACTAATTACAATTTATTTCACAAAGAAAGTGTGCCTATTATTTCAGGTGTTATCAAAGCTGCTGACATCTCTTTGGAAGGTTGGACCTTAAAACAGTGTAATATTTCGAATACCTTCTATTTCTCCTGATTAATTTGGTCCCGCCCTCGAGTTTCAAAGGTCTAATGCCTCCCAAAGGACATCCGAGCTTTGATTTATTAACACCGAAGTCGTTATAGATCGGGGCTACTTCGTTTGGTATCTATCTGCTATTATTTTTACAGATTTTTAGGAGAGTTTATTTTAGACGGACTAATTAATAAATTGGCACTAGCAAAGAGAGGCTGATGCCCTGCAGTGGGTGAAGGCGGGCTATTGATATTGATAAAAGCGTATCTAGTGTCTTAATCCACGATCAACCACAATAAAATTCCTTTCTGGAAAGGCCCCAAAATTTTATATCACGAAGTTGCCTCTCCAGTGCTGCAAGCAAGTATACTCCTTACGATGTATAGATGTAAGTTTCCATGATCTAAAGCAGGGGTCTCCAAACTTTGAAGCCTTAAGGCCGTAATGATTTTTTCAGTATGTTCCGAGGGCCAAAGCAGTTTTAATTTTGCTGCTCTTAACTATATTTCTAGACTAGTCGCAAAGTGCGCGACCTAAGCAAACATACGCTTTTTTTGCATTGCAATTACTATTGTGCATTGTGACATTTAACGACATTCAACAACTCAATTATTTGTTAGTTATTAATATGCTTCAGCTGATAAGTTAGATTAGTTGAGTTTTCTGCGTCATTAATTCTGTCGTTATGTTTTACCTTGCAAGTAAATAAAACCGAGTAATTATCATTCTGTGTTTTCTTCTTCAACTTATCACAACAATACGAGTAACAACAATAAAAGATTGGCTGTCGCGGGCCGGATTGATGGAACTGGCGCGCTGGCCGGATTTGGCCCGTGGGCCGTAGTTTGGAGACTCCTGATCTAAAGGGCAACAATCCCGCAGTATGATTACGTAAATAGAAGATCAATTCTCTTAAACCAGATAAGTGTCCCACAAATAATTCATTGAAAACGGCATTACCTACACTAGGTACTAATAAACGAGCACGATTCCAATTACTTAGTATCTAAGTAAGTACTAAGAATTTTAAAAGAACAACAACGTAATCAACCAATCACAACAACAGTTGAATAGGTACCGGAAACATTATTTCAACTTTACCTACCCGAAGTCCATGTTCTGCTTTTTTTCTTTCTTTATTTGCTTTTTATCATGTTGTCAGTACCAAAAGGTCCAGACGCCAGCAGGTCAAGCCACCCGAAACTGTCAAATTTTCCCAATTAACCTTGAACCTAATGCTTAAGCGATAAAGATGAAAATCTATTAAAGAAATTTGAAAGATTGTAGTAGCTTGATGTGCTGGCGTCTGTACATTGAACTCCCATCTTTATAACTCTTTAGGGAAACCACGTCAAACGTAAAACGTAAACTATAAAATTCACACAGCTCCTAAGTACCTACGGCCCTCATCGAGTCCTAGGAATCGTTATAAGCAGCTCATAAAACGACAATTTAATCTCGGCAAGTCATCCCTTTTACGATCAAAATCTGTAATCGAATCGGTTGGGGGAAATCGATTTTGTTCCGAATAATATCGAATCGAATATGATTTTGGTGTTAAACCCATTTGATGTATCGATGAATATCGATACATCAAATGGGTTTAATGCGTTTTTTTTACGAGAATTCGTAGGTAAGGCGTGTGAGATAATAAATGAGAATGAAGTGGGGGGGAAGGAATTTTAAAATGAAACGTTTTTAGTGCTATTGGCTTGGATGTTAGGAAAAGTGTAATAGATCTGTCATGTCCAGTCTATTTAGAATGAGTACTGAGATAGTATTTTTACCCTCGCCCCTTTGTAACATATTTGCATGCTCGTAATTACAGGCTTCCTAAAATTGCGAAAATGGCTAAATGATTGCTTTGAGGACTATCACGAGTAGGTATAACCCCGTAACGATCGGTATGTAGCAAGGGGTCCCCGAAACGATCAACTGCAGCAGTAATATTGTCAATCGCTTCAATTGCATTTAGCAGATGACCAATTTACGCATCAGTGTGTATCAATCACGTGAAAATTGTGCAATTGATCGTTTCGGGGACCCTTAAATAAGTGATAAGGTATGTGGGCAGGGCATCTAAATCAGTCAATCAATTAATGACGTATCGACCTATGTACTATGGGCCAAAGTTCCGCATGATCACCTCAAAGGCGATAATCGCATGCACGGCTCACGACTCGATCTCACAATGTTCGTTTGTCACTAGCTGCGCTCTCACAGGAATATTTTCTTAAGTGAGCATGCTTAAGTTTTGTCCATAGTACCTAAACCCATTATCTACTTAGAGATTTTTTTTAAAGGGATTCTGTTCTACATCCGTGGGGCTTGTAGATAAGTAGTAATAGCCGAACGGTTCGATCGACAAGGTTAAGTTGCGCTTTCCGCGGTTTGTCAGTGGATGGGTGACCACCCGTACCTCGGAAAACACGTTAAGCCGTTGGTCCCGGCTGACATTCGTGGATCTTTGATAACCGTTATGGCTCATCAGAAGCCCGAAAGTCTGACAACCAGTCTTACCAAGGTGTATCGTATTACCCAGTATCTGGGTTGTGGAGTTCGTTATAGGCAGTCGATCCATGTAAAATGCTAATATTCAGCTGCATCCGATAAGACTGGAAGCCGACCACAAAATAGTTGGGAAAAGGCTAGGCAGATTAGTCTGTTCTACATCCAGTGCTTGTTCTACTGATATCAAACTACTAAAGGTGCCTTTTTATGCATCAGACTAAACGAAATAAGAAATACCGATCTCCAAAAATCGAATCTAGAGTTTCAATGCGACCCACAAATCAACTAAACTGTAGATTTGTACAATTTTTAAAGGGCTATGGATTAGAACGTCTGCAGTGATTTTGTAAAAAGGTAAGCTAACCTGCCAGACTAAAAGTGGCTGTATCCGAAAACTAGTTGAAGGTACATATCCGAAAATACTAAAAACTTAAATGTAAGTAATACTTTTGGTGCAGACTCCGTAATAGTAAATCCGAACAAATAACTAGAAACTAAATAAACTTTACATTTAAATTATTGAGATAGGTCTACAGATTTACGATCTGACATTGAATGCAATCCGGTGTGACAGCCAATCGATGCAGGTTAGCGCGCAGTACATCTCAATAGCTAATATCATAGCAAAACATCTGCTAGACATAATGTAAGTAGGCATAACATCAATAAATAGGTAACAATTATATAACCGCAGACCACTCACGATCAAACCGGTGTCTAGGTCATGTGTGGGCGAAGTGTGCACGAATCGCGGGCGCTATGCAGACATGTGCGCGCGGCAAACGCTGCGGCGCAACTGGCAATCGAGAGCCGGGCGAGACTGGGTGGCGCCCCCTCCCGTCGTCCCTCGCACCCCGCGCCGCCGCAAAGGTATGTTGGCGCTTGGCGCACAACTGGGACCTCGGACAGTGTTGCGGCTACCCAAATGTTTGCATGTTTCCTTTGCGACTTTATTATGAAAACTTCGCAATAGAGACGAGAATTGATGTTTAAAATAGAGTCCGACCGAAACCCGGATTTTTATTATGGCCGAAAACAAAATCGAAATTCCGCCTGATTTGTATTTTCGGCGAAAACAGAAAACGAAAATATATTTTTTTTGTTATTTCGTAAATTTTTTCTTCGGTAAACGTAAAATTCCATCTTTTGATCATTATACGTTTAACCGTTTAAACTTAAATCAAACGAAACTATACTTTTCTTCACATTATTTATAAATATTAGGTCTTTACCTATGAAATTGCCGTTCTGCAGTACTGGCCATTTCAAATCAAAATAATTTTTGTTTGGCTAAGAATTCTAATTTCAAATTAATTTTATATTAAACACTTGACCGTTATTCGAAGCATAATTAAACTATTGAGATAGGCTGAACCATGTTTCCTGTGCCTTTTTTTCCTTACGTTTCTAGCGATATAGCTCTGTCTCGCTCTCATGACGTCACCAGGTCAGAGAGGGGAGCGCATTTTTGAGCTCGCGCGCTCGGTCTTGTTCATTGGCGTTCTTTTCCTTGCCGGAGACGGTTGCTGCTTAGCAGGTGAGTTATCTATATTTCTTTTTCACAACCGTCTATATTTTTCCTTTCGACGAAAGTTGGCATACTTACCAATTTACAATTTTTATTAAAACTGTTTCTAGTGAATGATTTGATAATACAGTGAATCAACGTTGATATTTTCAGAATTTAACGGTTTTCCGTTCGCGTGTTGTTTATTCTTTTTCTTTTCCAGTGTGTGTAATTCAATTGTTTTCAGTATAATACCGAATATGTAATGGATAAAGAAATAACGTTGATTTCGCAAGATAAACCGGTCGCAGGTCCTTCGAATACCGCTAATAATAGAGAATCTAGTGCCAAACGGATGCGTTCACATCCGAACAGCAGCAGTAGTAGTAGCTCTGATAGTAGCGATTCTAGTTCCAGTTCATCTAGTTCTTCTGACCATAAGTCTAAACATGCGCGTCGCCGTCACCGTAAGGAGGGGCAAGCACAAGCATCGCCGCTCGGAGCGTAAAGTGAAACATAATATAAATAACAGTATACCGCTGCCCGACGACGCCCTTTCCCTTTTCACGGAGGATGATTTAGAACTGGAGGGTAGTAGTCTTATAAATAATTTAGATGTTGAAACTAAGCTTAAGGAACCGGCTGTTCCAAAGACAGACGAGCGTTACTTGAACATTTTCAGAGAAATTCAGTTTTAAATCGTATAACCATAGCCCGGGTTTCGTCGAACTCGAGGCAAACGAGATCAGACCACGGTATTTTAAAACAAAAGGAGAAGGAACTTTGTGCATTTTTGACATGGATCCGAGACCAGAGAGAATTAACTTCGAGGCTATAAAAAAGTTGAATGACATTTTCACTTCTGGTGAGTTCAGAAGGTTTCGGCAGACCTATTGCAAATGATTTGCGGCCATAGTGCTGAATCTATACAGATGCGCAGAGACAGCATAACTAATGCAGTTCGCGATCCCTTAATAAAAGCGGCAATAAAGAAAATACCTCCATCTGAGGTTAGCTTATTCAAGTCTTAGCAGTTAGTTGTTGCATTAGAAAAAGCTGGCGGTATCAAAAAAGCCTTCTGGCCTGCTTCTAGATCGGCTGGTACATCTACAAAATCGGCTTATGGTAATACCTCAACTTCGCAAGTTGGAAAATGGCTCAAACGTCCCTCGCATGGGCAATATTCAGTTCCACCCTCACAGGGTAAGAACTATAACTCAAGCATGCCTTCACAAGGCTGTAAGAACTGTAACGTCCCCTCGCAGGGTGGCTTTTTGCAGCATAATATACAGTGTCCTTCGCAAGGACCAGCACATGCGTATATACGTCCCTCGCAGGGGCAATATTCAGTTCCACCCTCGCAGGGTATAGAACTATAACTCAAGCATGCCTTCACAAGGCTGTCAGAACTGTAACGTCCCCTCGCAGGGTGGCTTTTTGCAGCATAATATACGGTGTCCTTCGCAAGGACCAGCACATGCATATACGTCCCTCGCAGGGGCAATATTCAGTTCCACCCTCGCAGGGTATAGAAATATAACTCAAGCATGCCTTCACAAGGCTGTCAGAACTGTAACGTCCCCTCGCAGGGTGGCTTTTTGCAGCATAATATACAGTGTCCTTCGCAAGGACCAGCACATGCGTATATACGTCCCTTGCAGGGGCAATATTCAGTTCCACCCACGCAGGGTAAGAACTATATAACTCAAGCATGACTTCACAAGGCTGTCAGAACTGTAACATCCCCTCGCAGGGTGGCTTTTTGCAGAATAATATACAGTGTCCTTCGCAAGGACCAGCACATGCGTATTGCAACTATCCTCAACAGGGTAGTGGCGTAATGGATAGAGGTTCCTTTCGCTCCCGCGGGGCAAAACAAACCCAAAGATACGACGCTCATAAACGTGGCGGAAATAAGCGAAGGTCATCACCTTCAGGCTTAAATGCCAAGAGAAGTAAATATTGACATGAAAATATTTCAAGCCGGTCAGTTATCGAATTTCGTCGATCATTGGAAGGAAATGCAAGCACCAGATTTTCACCAAAAACTTTTGCCAGTTTGACAAATTGGATTGCCCAAATTATGAGAAGCCAAGGTGTGAGAATATTAGTATTTCTCGACGATTTTCTTTTGGCTCACCAAGACCCAGCAGTTCTCGCAGGCCATGTAAGTCTTCTCGTAAAAACATTAAAATATCTGGGTTGGCAAATAAATTTCGAAAAATCTATCCTAACACCAAAGAAATCCCTGGTTTACCTAGGAGTACTGTGGGATCCTTGGCTAATCCTCGAACGTCTGCCAAGGGAAAAAGTAACCTCATTACTAGCGAAGATTCGCGAAATCGTAGATTTGCGGAAGACAAACCTAAAGAAGTTGCAAAGAGTAATAGGAGCACTAAACTTTGCGAGTTTTGTTGTCCAAAGAGGGAGATTGCACTATCGAGCTCTATTGAAATTCCTAAACACACTACAATTGGACAATTCTGTCAAGGTATACACTGTACCTGCAGATGCAATAGGCGACCTACAATGGTGGAGCCACAATTTGCAACATCCGTCAATTCTACACCACGCACCAGCGACTAAAACGGACGCCTCCGACTTAGGCTGGGGGGCCCAGATGGACAACCAGTCTCTATGGGGAACGTGGTCCCAGAACGAGAAGAATTGTCACTGCAACGTAAAAGAAATGTTGGCAATATTGAAGGTTTTTCAAAGTCATGCAGTGTATCTGAGTTGATCTACGGTCACCATACAATGCGACAATCGCACGGTAGTAGCGTATCTCCGTCACGCAGGGGTAACCAAATCCTCGCGATTGATGGACATAACATACGACCTGTTTTGTTTGATAGATCAGTACCAAATTCATATCAATGTGTACTACATTCCGGGGAGGTACAACAACCATGCCGATAACCTATCGCGGTTTCGCCAGGTCCCCGAATGGCACCTGATACCCGAGATTACCAAGATAATATTTTTAAAATGGGGAATTCCCCAAGTGGACCTGTTTGCTTCCAGCAACGGTCACGTAGTCCCTCATTACGTGTCGAAAGATCAGAACGACAAACAAGCTGTAGCCCACGATGCATTCTCGATTGCTTGGAAATTCGATCTGGCATGGGTGTTCGCACCCCCGTTCCTGATTCCCAGGGTTTTTGAGCTACCTCAATCGGGCATCAGGAATTTACTTGATAGTAGCACCGCGATGGGAGAAAGTCTTTTGGCGCGGAGGTCTCAAAGCCTGGGCTCTGGCCCCACCGTTCACAATACAGAACCTGAACAAAGTATTGATCGATGTGACAACGGGACTGCCACCTCCTCGCGTCCAGGATCTAGTGTTGGAAGTTTGGAAATGTGGGGGTGGACACATCATTTAGGTAAGTGGAATAATTCTCAGATAGATCTTTTGAAAAGTTCTTGGCGCGATTCTACCCTAAGAACTTGCAAACCTGCATGGAACCGCTGGGCTTCGTGGTGTAGAGTCATATTAGCCCTAAGAATCCCTCAGGATCTGACCTAGCTCGTTTTCTGGCTGATCTGCATATAAAACATAAACTGTCTTATTATACAATATTGTTACACAAGTCTATGGTCTCCACCCTTTGTAATAATGTAAATGATTCAGGTGTTCTAAGTAATCATGCTTTGGTGTAACATATTTTGAAATCGATTTCAATGAAAAACCAATTGTTTCTAAGTTACCCGTGTGGAATATTGATGATTTTGTATGTTTTCCTGGCGTTAGAACAATAAATCATGACTACATTTTTGATGTTTCGAGTCAAGCCGCTGCCCTCTTAGTACTCTGTTCTGGTAGGCGTATTCATGACTTGACACTCCTAATGACCGATAACGATAATTTGGACCCCGTATACTGGGTTGAACAAACTGTATCACTGCTTTCCACTAGACGTCGGGAAGCTAAATGTCCTAACTTGTTTGTCACCACGGCTCGTGCGGCCTCACGAACTATTATTGCAGGCTGGATTAAAGCTCTGATGCGTCAGGCAGGTATTGTTGCTAGTCCTGAGTGTCCCTTCCGCTGTTGCTTCCAAGAATTGGTTGGACAACTTCCCCATGGAAGATATTATGGCTCGGGGAAATTGGAGGTCCTCAAACACTTTTAATCGATTTTATAAACGACAGGTTTCGGGCTCTTCTAGGAGTGACAGCATTACTGCTCTATTTAAACCTGTCTCATAGTGAATTATGTTGATTTATTGATATTTTGTTGAAATTTTCAAACACATCTTTTTCTTTTTTCTTGATCTTTCCCTACACATTGGCGTTCGTCATGAGCGTCACCAGGCGATAACAGACAATATCTCAATAGTTTAATTATGCTTCGAATAACGGTCAAGTGTTTAATATCGGCGTTTTACCTGAAATAAAACGCTTATTAAACTACTTACCTTATTCGAAGCATAATATTAATTTCTGCCAGGTGACATAGTCAATCATCCAATGAACAAGACCGAGCGCGCGAGCTCAAAAATGCGCTCCCCTCTCTGACCTGGTGACGTCATGAGAGCGAGACAGAGCTATATCGCTAGAAACGTAAGGAAAAAAAGGCACAGGAAACATGGTTCAGCCTATCTCAATAGTTTAATTATGCTTCGAATAAGGTAAGTAGTTTAATAAGCGTTTTATTTCAGGTAAAACGCCGATATTAAAAACATGGATTTTTTTTTTCCAAAAGTAGTCATTTGTTTATTGATTAGTGTTACATTTTCATCGCATTTCAATCTTTTTCGTTATCATGGATACGTTAAAAATTCGAGTAATTATGGAATATGAGTACCGTCGTGGCAGCAACGCGGCACAAGCGGCACGCAACATCAACGACGTTTACGGAGCTAACACTACAAACCAACGCACCACTTGTTATTGGTTTGCTCGCTTCCGTTCTGGAAATTTCGACCTGAAAAATGAACCTCGCGGTCGTCCGAAGACTTTGGTCGACAATGACGAATTAAAGGCGATTGTGTATTGTCAAAACAATATTGGTCCATTTGCGTCAAATTGGCAAGGTAAAAAAAGCTTGACAAATGGGAGCCCCACGAACTCAATGATCGCCAGCGCGAAGTACGCGTCGAGACGTGCCTTGCACTGCTCAACAGACACACAAATGAAGGAATTTTGAACCGCATTGTTACCTACGATGAAAAATGGATTCTGTTTGATAACCGCAAGCGCTCAGCAAGTTGGTTGGATCCTGGTTCAGCACCTAAACAATGCCCTAAACGAAAACATACCCCTAGAAAAGTGATGGTCACTGTTTGGTGGTCTAGCGCCGGTGTGATTCATCACAGCTTCTTACCAAACGGGGTGAGCATTACTTCAGATGTGTACTGTGAAGAACTGAACACAATGATGGAGAAGCTGGCACATCTCCAACCAGCATTGGTCAATCGCTCGTCTCCGCTGCTCCAGCACGACAACGCGCGACCTCATACTGCACAGCAGACGGTCTCCAAGTTGCAAGAACTGGGGTTGGAAGCTCTCCATCATCCGCCCTACTCACCAGACCTTGCGCCTACAGACTACTCCTTTTTCCAGAATTTGAATAACTTCTTGGCAGGAAAAAAATTCAATACCCGAGAGGCAGTACAAATTGCCTTTGAAGAATTTGTTGCCTCCCGTCCAGCTGATTTCTTTAAGAAGGGCATCAATAAACTGCCACTGCGTTGGCAAAGATGCATTGATTGCATGGGTGATTACTTCGATTAATACAAATAAAAAATGCATGAAAAAAATTCGTTTAAATTTTTTCATACAAACCGGCAATTTCATAGGTAAAGACCTATTATTCAAACCAAAAAATCTGAAGTTATACAGGGTGTTAGGTTAAACAAGGGACATACTTTAACGGAGTGTAGTACTCATGAAAGTGAACAACTTTTAACATGGAACTGGCCCTGAAATATGAAAAAGAAAATCAGCTGTTCTCTACAAAGAGCAAAACCTAAACGATCAAAATGTACGAGACAGTTGATTTTTTTTTTATATTTCAGGGAGTTCCATGGTAAAAGTTGTTTATTTTCATGAGTACTACACTCCGTTAAAGTATGTCCCTCGTTTAACCTAACATTCTGTACCTATATATGCGATAAAAACATTTTTGTCTGCATTATGCAATTTGTGAGAAGACTATTTATAATTATCCTAGTTTTTTTCTTGTTGTGTCTAGTTGATGTGTGGTCTTCTCATTAATTCGTTTTTAATTTAAGTTACCTAGTAACAATATTGTATTATGTCAAACCTGTTATCTACTAACAATTTATGGACCTTTTTAGTTGTCCGAAATAATATGATTTTATTTTATTTATTACTTAAGACATTTGTTATGCATAAAGTTGTTGTAACTAAAGATTTTCTCTGAATAAATTAATTGCAAGTATTGATTTGACGGCACTTTTTTTTCGTCCTTGGCCGAAAATGAAAATTGCCGAAGGTGGTTGTTCGGCCGAAAATTGGCGAAAACCGAAAACGCAATTCGATCAGACTCTAGTAAGCGACATAATAGGAGTTTTTTTTTTAATTTGCTTTTTGTGGTTAGAAAACCTACCTATGTTGACAAAGAATTCGTGTGGGAACTGTTTTTAATTTCGCTTGAAACCTAAAGGGTTGAAGTGTTCCTGTCGAAAAGTTTATAAAAATATGTCTGGGAAGTAGTAGTGGTAGTAGGTAGGTACCATCGCGGACATTTGCGGTGAACCACTTTTCGACCACAGAATTATTTTCGACCTTATTGCTACCATTGTAAGGAAATTAAAAACAGTTCATGTCACATAAACAAAAGAACGGTAATTTTATAGCTACTGTAAAGAAAAAAACATGTCTGTTCGGGTAGAGGGAATATGCATGTAATTCAACTCTTTCATTGCCTAGGTACCTACCTATATAAAGATAAATAAGACATTGTATAAGAGAAAATATTACCTACATGCATATTTCCCTATTCTTCGTTCCGTTCGGAAGATATTGAATATCAATCGGGAATGTTCAGCAAAAATGTTCTATTTTCTGAATACAAGTAGGTAAGTAGATTCAAAAGAAAAAACGGAGCGCAAAATGATAAATTACCCTTATTTTTTCATCCCAGGTTATGTAAGCAGAAATACAAATAACATAGGTACCTACAATCTCGTCTCGTAAATAATGCTTGGTTCGTAAGTATTATGACGTTTATTTGAGGAGTAACATACGGGCAAATAAGCCGCGGCTGGGAAATAAGATTACCTCATCTTCTACGAAATTCACGAATGAATGTCGCACGAAACGGCTAAAACATTGTATCGATTCGATAAGAAGCAGCATTCATCACAGAAGTACTCGTATACCTATAGTACCTAGATACTTATGCTGTAAGCCCTGTAAACATCTAGCTATCACACCCTCACATGCATCCACACACACCCTCTCTCACACACACACACACCCCCACACCAATACACCCTGCTAATGCTGTTTAATTAATTATTTGTTATTCCTTGTGTTAAATTGTGTTTATCTCAACATTTTCATGAACTGTAACTTGTCTGTGTAGTTTGGAGGCCTGGAGACCTGTAACACAGGTATTCCTAGTACAGGCTCCAGTCTCCACAACATCAATGTATTTTTGTATACACAAATTATGTATTTTGTAGTAAGTTTTCATTATGTGGTGGAGAAAATAAACGTTTTTATTATTATTATTTAAATTGTCTTTGACATATCTCAGGACCCTGGGGTCCCGGACTTTTGGAAGGCGTACGAGGAGCCGAAGCCAACTCGCAGAGGCCCCTTAGACAATTTTAAGTGAAAAGTATTATTATTATTAGCTATACCTACTTATAAATAAAAAGAGAAGACCTGATTGACTGACTCATCAACGCCCAGCCCAAACCCTTGAAACTAGAAAGCTGCACAGAGGTTCCCTTTAATACTTACTACAACTACTAACTACTACATTAGGTACTAATTGTAATGTAGAGTTCAATTTTTTAAGTATAGTCCAAGAGCTAGATCAATGAGTTTACGATAAAATCTTTGATCTAGCTCTTGGACTATATTTAAAAATTGAACTCATTATATCTTCTAAACTAAGACCCGATTAAATCTGTGACTTGGCGAAAACTTGCGACTAATTAGCGACTAAATCTGTGACTTGGCGAAAACTTGCGACTAATTAGCGACTAAATCTGTGACTTGGCGAAAACTTGCGACTAATTAGCGACTAAATCTGTGACTTGGCGAAAACTTGCAACTAATTAGCGACTAAATCTGTGACTTGGCGAAAACTTGCGACTAATTAGCGACTAAATCTGTGACTTGGCGAAAACTTGCGACTAATTAGCGACTAAATCTGGGAGAAAACAGATCTTCGCTAGGTGGCCTAGTTTGTGGGATATAAATGTGGCCAAGCTGGGGAGACGTTCTCCAGATCGGCCACCAATGAACCCTTGTAACTTTTAAACCAGTGACCGACAAATTCTGATATTTGGCGGCAAATTTCGACTAATTAGCGACTAATTTTTTGTGTTATCAATATCAAAATCCCTGACGGTGGCCATGCCAGTGTCAGCCACACAAATGTTTACTACCTACGATAATGAAACTCGTCCGTGTAGATAGCCTATACCCTATATCAATACATTCCCCGTTGCCAGGGATGGGCAGTAGGTAGATTTGATAAACCTGGTCCAGGCCATGGTGCGGAGCGAGAGTGCATGGGAAGCCGTCACCTCCTTCTGCGAAGCAGTAATGCTCGCGAAGGAGGAAGCGGAACGCGTGAGGGAGAGGCAACAGCCGCGCCCTCGCGCCCCTAGCCGCCGTAGGAGACGCCCTGGGCGGAGGGAATCGATTGCCGATTCCCGGCCACCGTAGGCGCGGGCTTGCGGACGACGAGTAATGGGCAGCTCGCCGTCCGGTAAGGACCAGGCCCGGGTCAACGGCGCGTTGTGTTCCACGCGCGCCTCAAAGAGATGTCAGCAGTGACGGGGTCAATTGGGCCGATGCCGCCGGGGTCGCGGGTAGTTCGAAAGAGATACCGTGGCCCTGGCACGGGCAGCTGAAGGAGCATGGGTGGGTTTTAGTCAGTAAAAGTCTGACACGCCCTCCCGCTCTGCCTAGAGCGGGAGAAGTCATTTGATGATTTCCCATCCGCAAAAAAAAAAAAAAAAAAAAAAGGTAGGTATTTGATTTACTTGTAATTGAAGTACCTACGTATTTGGTATTTGTATTTCAATTACTTCCTAAAAATGTAATTAGTAGATAATTAGCATTTCAAATACCTGACGCTGATATATTTTGTAATTAGTATTTCAAATAGTATGCCTTCAAAATACATTTTAACATAAATAAATTTAGCGATCATATTAATGAAAATGGTAAATAAGCTGACTTATACATAAACTAAAAACCGGCCAAGTGCGTGTCGAACCACGCACAATGAAGGGTTCCGTAGTTGGGATGAATAATAATTTATCCCAAGAACAAACTTAACATTGTAGTTGAAAAATATGTTGTCTCATAGATTCCAACTGCAAATGTAAATTGGTTGAGTTTTACTCGTTAACTAGTAAAGCCTACTTAGCTGTGATAGTTTTCCTTTTATGTTATACCTACTACTGCCATGATTTTTTTCACATATCCAAAAACAATCATTTAGCTGGCAGGGGAGCACTTGACTCTAGCTAAGAAAAATTTTCACTATAAAGCTTAATATTACGCAAACGGATTCCTGAATCGCAAAATGGTTTTCACAAACCCGCAATACTTTTGAACGGCCTATCCAACGATACCTCACACCATGGGATAGACGAGAAAAAATATCTTCCCCACTTTACGTGCAAGGTCTCGACCTACCCTAAAAATTTTTATTTCAAGATTTTATTTTACCACTTTGTCGGCGTGATAAAGATTAAAATACACATGCCAAATTACAGCTTTCTAGTACTAAGAATCTCTGAGCTAAGCCGCGTACAGACAGACAGACGGACATGGCGAAACAATAAGGGTTCCTTGTTGACTACGGAACCCTAAAAGAGACTGGTTAATAGGCTGAGCTGGATTCGTTCTGTTGACATACCACCTGGGTCTTATACCACAAAACTTTACAAGTATACAATTTGACAAAATTGTGCAATTTTCCATACAAAAAGCTATCAATTTTGTCAAATTGTACCTACGGTTGTAAAGTTTTTTGATACAGGGCTTATAGTATCTACGTACTACAGACATTTTACATCATATACTTACATTCATTAATACATGTATATATCAAACTTCTATGATTTTGCGTTAATATATTGCGAATCGGTCTAAAACGATTTGTTTTCTTTAATTTTCATTGTTATGACACTTATGTCAGGCTGTCAAGCTATCATTACTTTTTCTTCCAAATTTTCTGTCATAGTTTTTTACTAGTTTAGGCTACGAAGGTTACTTTTGATTTATATAATTTGAATTATTTTTCTCAATATGTTAGTCCAAATATTGTATTTTATAGATAATTATGATTGTTTACTGAATAACTGTATCCTAAATTAGATTTATAAAAATAATTGACACGCTCTCAGAATTCAGCGAAGAAGTTCTTGAATGAATACTGATATTTATGGCCGATTCGATTACTGACAAGTGGCATTTTTTTGAAAGAAAGACTTCAAAACTGGAAAAACTCTAAAAAAGAACGTGGTGAAAAACTTTGTTATGAGACGAGATTCCGTGAGGGAAACATCTCCGTGACAAGAAGTCGAAACTATTATACCCTACTGCTTGACTCGGGGTCTCCGTACTAAGGATACCGACCCGTGCGTGCTACTTTGGATTTATCAGGCCTGCCCTGTCGTACTTCACCTTTCCAACCGACTGCAGCGAAGCCCAAAAGGAGGGTTTACTATTATAAAAATCTGAGAGCGAGCGTGTGTTAGGTAGGGAAGTGTTTTTTACTATTTGTATTTTTTATCTTTCTTTAAATTATATTTTATTTACGTGTCTATTCCCCTTTTATTTCAATAGATTCGTTACAGGCTCTGCATCTCTGTAGTGTTTGTACCATATTCCAAAATTAATGCAAAATATGATACTTTCAAGTGTGCAAGTTAAAGTCGTTCTTGCATTACACTTACGACAATTTATTATATTACAAGGCTCGGAATCTATTTTGTAATTTGAATATTAAACGACTTAAAAATATTTTGTACTAGATGCGCCCCGCGGTTTCTCCCGCGTAGACCGGGATAAAAAGTAGCCTGTGTTAATTCAGGGTATAAGCTATCTACATACCAAAAATTTCACCCAAATCGATCCAGCCGTTTGAGCGTGAAGAAGTAATAACCATACAAACCCACACACACTCACAAACTTATTAGGGTGATTTCGTATTTTGAATACATGCGAGAAAGTATTTTGTAATTTGTATTTCAATTAAAAGCAAAGCATGTATTTTTCCAGCCCTGCCCGTTGCCATATGTCATGGCAACGGGGCGTGAATGACCTCGGCCTTTGACACAACCCTCTACCTATCCACAAGGCGGTGTAATCCACTCTCAGTAGGTGTAACATCCCGAGAGACGATGTAATTACTCAGTCGTCTTTGAGAGCACTTTTTGATGCAAGATGTGAAACTACGTGATTACAGGATGATCCTGTATGTGGAGGCGTAGAGCGCACTGATCGCTTCTCTACGTTATGAACATGTCACATCACCACACAATACACCGCGCACAATAAAGCGCGCGCGTTTCAAAAGCACTCCAATAAAACAAATGAGAATCAGTACAATGCGTGCCATGAAAGATGAGACTTGACGAGCGCAGTATCGCGCCCCGCGCTTATTCCGCCGTCCCGATGACGGCTGGTCCCTTCCCGTCTCAGACCTCATAAATACCTAACGTCACCATACGTCCCGCTTTGGGCGGGGCAGTCCCGCTTTCAGACTATCTGTACCGCTGTCCCAGTAAGAGCAAGAATGTCCCGCTTTAGCTTAAGGCAGCATGAATGCATGCTACTATCGAGCAAGACCGTTCGGTGGAGTTGTTCACTCACATCTTTGCTAACAATCTCAAATCTCTCTCTTTCGTATAATTATAGAGTTTTATGTCTTAAATGTTTAAAATATGGACTAATGAAAAAACACAGTTGAGTGTTGTAGTTTTGAAAGCCATATTGATCACCAAGATAAACATCAACAAATCATGTACTTAATCAGTTTCATTCTTACTTGAAAACGAGATCCGATATTTTGAAACAGATTTGCTCCGCCGATAAATATGAAACAAGTGCCTAGAGACGTTACATTAATTAAATTCATTCACCTCCTTATTATTAATAAACTAGTTGTTGCCCGCGGCTTCGCTCGCGTGAATGTCGGAAATTATCCCACGGGAACCTTCTACCGGGATGAAAAAGTATCCTATGCCTTAATCCAGGTTATAAACTATCTGTATAGCATATTTCATCCAAATCCGTTCAGACGTTTTTGCGTGATTGAGTAACAAACATCCAAACATACAAACTTTCACATTTATAATATTAGTAAGATAAATATCAGTTAAAACAGCAATAGATCTTGTTTTGTTCAAAATTCCGCAGGAGTCCCGCTCTGACGAAAAATATAAAAATGGTCACGTTACTCATACCGCTAAAGATACCTATAAATCAGAATCAAAGAACCAAAAGGATCTACTGCGCAAGTCAGTGGTTTCAAGTCTCATCTTTCGTGGCACGCATTGTACATTTTGTTCGCACAACGGTACAGTGCGAAACAGTTCTCACCTTTCGCGTTGTTGTTTGTTGCTCAATAAAGCTTTTCTATCTATATAGGTCTACTTACATCTTCTTCTTCGTATACAGTAATATCAGAGCGGACGTGGTCTCCTTGTAGTTTCTTGTCTAGGGGCTGATGTAATTCACCTTACGATTTCTCGCCAGCTACTCCGATTTTTGGTACCTATAATCTAGGTACTAGATACTTATTCAAAGTCAACAGTTTTTTAAATAACCATATCCACACACATAATCCTACACAAGGCGTACCTACGCGACACGCTTGCGTCCTTTCTAGGTCATGTTAAGCTAAGACGAGCATCCCGGAAATCAGTCAGGTCAAGATGTACTATGGGCCAAAGTTCCGCATGATCAACTCAAAGGCGATAATCGCATAGCACGGCTCACGACACGATCGCACAATGTTCGTATGTCACTAGCTCCGCTCTCACAGGAATATTTTCTTAAGTGAGCATGCTTAAGTTTTGTCCATAGTACCAAGCCTGGATAAACTGGACTTACAGTGTGACTAATTCACGATAAATCTTCTGGGAGGCAAAGCAGTCGACGTGTAAAAAGAAAATTAAAAGATTGACGGATAAAATGGAAAGTCGTGAGTTGGGTATGCAGCAGTGAAAGTTAAAGTTCTACGTATCAATCTGCCTAGCCTTTTCCCAACATGTTGGGGTCGGCTTCCAGTCTAACCGGATGCAGCTGAATACCAGTATTTTACATGGAGCGACTGCCTATCTGACCTCCACAACCCAGTAACTGGGTAATATGATACCCCTTGGTAAGACTGGTTGACAGACTTTCGGGCTTCTGACGACCCGTAACGACTGTCACAGATCCGCGAATGACAGTCGGGACCAACGGCTTAACGTGCTTTCCGAGGCACGGAGGAGTCTCGGTATGTAAATATGGTCACCCATCCACGGACCGACCCCGGCAAGCGTAGCTTAACCTGATGGATCGACCCGTGCGGCTGTTATTACTTAGCCACGAGCTCCTCTAAAGTTCTACGTATGACCTCTAAAAATACATACATAAACTCAGGCCTTCTTCCCATAGCGGTAAGCAGAAACTACAGAACGCCACCTGCTATGATCCTTACATACTCCTTTTGCCTCGTTTACGTTCATACATCTGGTCATACACGCACGCCGGTTGTGAGTACTACGCATCTGACCTTTTTCTGAAGAACATCACCAATAATGTCACTCTATGTCCTCCCAAGGCGTCCCCTCTCGGCGTTTCCACTCACATCTGCCTTATAATCTACCTCTAAAATATCAACAATAACTTCAGTAACATTAGAGTCAATATTCAATTCCTTAATTCATTTCTCAATACGAAACCTCATTATCTCATTTATTAATAAACGCAGAGTACCTACATGTGACAACCAGTAATAACTACATATTAGGTTGGGGAAAAAGTCTTTTCGCATTATAGTATGTATGAACTTAAAATAAAATCTCTTTGGCTGTACTGTTTGTATCTGGCTGGTTTCGGTATCATTGAAAGTTTAAATTTTAAAGAACATAATTCCAAATTCAAATTAGGAAAATGTGTGATTTTCATTTGTTTTTCGTACTGTCAAGATGAGTGAATCTAATGATGAAATTCGATACATTTTAAAATTTTACTACAAAAAAGGTAAAAATGCAACGCAAGCCGCGAAAAAAATTTGCGATGTTTATGGACCCAGTGCAGTGTCTGTGAGAGTAGCACAAATTAGGTTTAAGCGTTTTCGATCCGGAGTTTTTGATGTCAAAGATGCACGTCGCTCTGGTCGCCTTATTACGGATAAAATGGATGCCATTTTTGAAAAAGTGGAGCAAGATCGGCATATCAGTAGTTACGACGTAGCTGAAGAACTGGCAATTGACCGCAAAACAGTTTTGGCGCATTTGAAAAAAACTGGGTACACAAAAAAGCTCGATATTTGGGTACCTCACGAGCTCACTGAAAGAAACCTAATGAACCGTGTACTCATTTGTGATTCTTTATTACGACGTAATGAAACCGAACCATTTTTGAAGAAGCTGATAACTGGTGATGAAAAGTGGATCACGTACGACAAGAACGTGCGAAAAAGGTCGTGGTCAACGGCCGATCAGGCTTCACAGACTGTGGCGAAACCCGGGTTAACTAGCAACAAGGTGATGCTGTGTGTGTGGCGGGACTGGAAGGGCATTATTCATTATGAGCTGTTACCACCAGGCAGGACCATCGATTCTGAACTCTACTGCGAACAACTGATGAGATTAAAGCAAGAAGTTGAGAGAAAGCGGACAGAATTAATCAACAGAAGGGGTGTCTCTTCAGAATTCTTTAGGCAGTGTCAGGTTAACATCACGAGAGGACTGCCAAAACCACTTGTCGCGGTATTTTGATCAAAAGTCCCAAAATTTCTATAGCAATGGGATCATGTCCCTACCTACAAGAAGGCAAAAAGTTATCGAACAAAATGGTACCTACATACTTTAGATAAATGTAAATAATGTATATTTAAAAATGTTTTGAATTTTCTTAAAAAATGCGAAGAAACTTTTTCCCCAACCTATTACATTTTATCGAGGTTTAAATTTGACTTAATGTGACTCGGCATTTATTAATAAGGGAGTGTGTAATTTTAAGCCCAAGTAAAGTGGAACCAGGGAATGCAGAAGAAGGCTCGCGTTTCCGTAAAAATATATCCCAAAGAAAGACCTTGTATCTTTTCTCTCAGTAAAATTTTGTAGCTTAGCTACGAGTACTTCCATGGAATGAAAAAGCTCTCGTTCATTTTGTTTTTTACCAATCTACAAAATAAAACTGACGAAAAGAATAATTAAAAAAGAAAAAAAAAACTAACAAATATTATAAAATAGTACATTTATTACTAAAAAATTAAATACAGGTCAAATATTGAGCTTAAAATAATATAAACTAAAATATTCTATCACAATTTATTTGCACTTTACACCAATAGTGTCAGGTACCATTTAAAAAAAAACAAAATATAAAATTTGTAACTATAATGATATAATTATATATTAAAATTAGATAATTAAAATATGGCTTGATTTTTGGTTAAAGGATTTGTGTGTTTTGGTAGTTTTTAAGAAGCGATTTCTTTCAGCGCCGTACTCTACCTGCACGCTTAGCATGACCGCCATAGAAACGGGTTTTGTCGACGGAAGAATAGACAAAATGGCAGGTAGTAGAAATATTTTTACGAATTCTACGTGTCTAAGCATGGCAATGTGTCATTTTGTCTATTCTTCCGTCGACAAAACGTCGTCATGCTACGCGTACAGGACACTGATCGGAGAAAGACCGTTGACAATTTGAAGCGGAGTGACGATTCTCAGCAGTGAGAAAATGATTGCGAAGAAGCGACTATATAAGCTGATCATTTATTTAAGGATAGGCAGAAACACTCTGTTATCTGCTCATAACACATAAAGCGTTCACTGATCTGTTTGTAGTGTGATTAGGTTCGCCCGCAAACGTACGCTAAGATTGTTGGTGACCTATTTTTATTACCCGACTGACCCAGAAGGGTAATGTTTTTCGCGCTCATGTATGTACCTATGTCCGTTCCATTGTAGATTTAGTAGATTTTAAAGAGTGATATTTCGTTAGATTTGGACGAATCTAATATCAACACAGATATCACTCTTCAAAATCGGAAACTACATTAAAATTATGACGACACGGTTGGCGCAGTGGTTGAGCGATTGACTGCTGCGCAGCATGTCGCGGGTTCGATTCCCGCACGGAACAAATATTTGTACGACCTACAAGTATTTGTTCCGAGTCTGGGTGTTTTTCTATCTATAAGTATGTATTTACAAAAAAAAAAATGTATATAAGTAGTTTATCAGCCATCTCGTTACCATAACACAAGCATTAGGTTGCTTAGCTTGGGGCTAGATGGCGTTGTGTGATATGTCCAAAACATATTTATTTATTTATTTAATTATAAAAAATCTATTTGGCTGATTTTTGGCCTCAAAAAGTTTGTTTAAAAAAAAATCTCCCAAACCTATCGAGTCTCCAAACAATCTCAAGCAGTCGGAGGCATCTTCTTAAATTTAACAATAAAGACTTATTGCCTCCGACTGCATGATATTCTTTGGAGAAGAAATAGGTCATCTTGTTTCCATCTTTTTTAAAGTTTTTACGCAGCCCGACTGCGTAAAAACTTTTTGATTTATTAAATTTTTTTTATGTTTTTTTGTTTGAACGCACTAATCTCTGGACCTGCCACCTACCAGTCGGATTTGAAAAATATTTTTACGTTTGATAGCTCATTTCTTAAGGAAGGTTATCTAGGCTATTTAACACCACGCTAGGACCCTTAGGGGCCGAGCAAAAAGAAAAAGTCAGAACGAACGCTAAGCGACAACGAAGTAATAGCGCGGGCAGGCGATGCGTTGAAATATATAAGGTGCTTTGAAAATATCTGCCATGGCTTCAACGGCAAATAGTATTGTGTATATAGATTACAATAGTGAAGAAATTTCATACCCCGGAATAGTTAAATCAATTTGAGAAAATAAAGTAGTTAAATAAACATTTACTTTATTCTGCATAGCGTGGTTCACAAACTACGCGCGATGTGTCGCTTCGTCAATGAAAACAATTGTTACCTCTTTCTAACTGTTCTGTGATAAACAATTACTACGGGACGGTTTCATACAAATAAATCAATTCAAAATACGCACATTTTAATGTATGTAAAAAATTATGACATAAGATCAATCATTTATCTTCACTAATGTAATCTATTTAGACAATACTGCCTCTCATTGCAGCCGTGGGAGATATTTTTATAGCACCTTGTATAAGTTGTATCTATTCATACACGAAATCTCTTAAGGGGTCATTGTACGCATCGTTATGAACAACTTTTACTATGGGACCAAACCTGAAATCGAGAAAAAAAAATCAACTGCTCCCTACATTTTGACGAGTTTGATAGGTAGATAAATGTACTGAAAGGCTGATTTTTTTCGCGATTTCAGGTTTAGTCCCATATTAAAAACTGTTCATAATGATGAGCACAATGACCCCTTAAGAGATTTCGTGTATGAATAGATACACCTTATATAAATAAGACTTTAATTTTATAGTGGTGGAAAGGGGTTTAGGATTTATAGGAGAAAATACGAAAGTCACGCGAACGAAGTCGCGGGGGAAGTGCTAGTTTAAAATAAATCAATCACAAAATAAAAGTAATAAGTAGATAGGTATACTTATTGTTTGTATGGAATTGATACATTATACAAAATTTAACACAAAACTATTGTTTATTTTCAAATACTTACTTATAATGTTCTGCACATGAATGTGCATCATTTAAATCTATTATTAAGTGCGCTATTTGCATTGCATTTTGTGCAATTTTTCCACTTTGTGCTAATTTATGTGGTTAAAAAGTTTACTCTTTAGGTATGGCTAAGTATACTGTGGTAATACCTGAGATTCCATGCTGACTAGTAATAAAACTCTAAAGGGACCACTGAGAACTGAAACAAAAAAAAAAACAAATAAAATAAAAATAAGGAAAAAAATGTTTTTCTACTAAAGGGTTATACAGTATGAAATTTAAAACATGCACCAAATCGAAATGGGAGATTGTACCCATCATTATGAACTACTTTTACTATGGGATCAAACCTGAAATAGCGCAAAAAAAAATCAGGTGTTCAGTACATTTATTTACATAAAACTCGTCAAAATGTAGGGAGCAGTTGTTTTTATTTTCGCGATTTTAGTTTTGATTCCATAGTAAAAGTTGTTCATAATGATGAGTGCAATCTCCCATTTCGATTTGGTGCATGTTTTAAATTTCATCCTGTAGAATGAGTAAGAACATAATCTTTAATCGATTAAATTTTTCAGCAAAATGTGTCGATAAATCCCTTAGGGCTGTCGCGCTTTGTCACCTCTCTTGCTCACACGGGACCAATTTAAAAAAAAAATGTTAAATGAAAAGATGCTTTTTTGAAAAATGTAATCTATTAAAGGACTAGTAAATAATGTTAATTTAATAGGCAACTATTAAAAACACATTTTTATTGTGGCATTTATTCAACTATCTCAAAAACAGAGAATACTTTTTGAACTGAGTTTATTAGATAACACAATATGAATGTGTTTTAATAATTAGGTACCTATTAAATTAACATTATTTACTAGTCCTCTAATCAATTACATTTTTCAAAAAAGCATCTTTTCATTTAACATTCTCATTCTAAAATTTAGCTCCGTGAGAGCGAGAGAGAAGACAAAACGCGCCAGGCAAAGGCAAAGATTGATTATGGCATTCCATCAAGGAGGGGTTAAAGAAGCCTCCATCCAGAACCACCATTTATATTTCCCTAAAATAAAACAAAAAAATAATAAATTTTAATAAGATTGACTCGACAGACCCAATCCAATCCCAAAGAGAGAAAAAATCAATCCTAGATTCAAAACAATTATTTAAATCGTTTAAATCATGACAAATTAAAATTACGTGTGTTGGGCAAAAAATCCCCCGATCATGCGCAAGATGAGTTTTTGGAACCTCGTTTAATATCAACTATTGGGATCAGCGCCCAATCGTCCGCGCAGATATAGCAACATAATGCCCGAGCATGCTCGAACACACAGGTCTTTTGCACGCTATTCAATTGTGAACTCTATTTTAGTTAGTTGTGATTACACTATCAATCTATCTATCTATAATAATAGCTCTTTACCTATGAAATTGCCGTTTTGTATGAAAAAATTTAAACGAATTTTTTTCTTGCATTTTTTATTTGTATTAATCGAAGTAATCACCCATGCAATCAATGCATCTTTGCCAACGCAGTGGCAGTTTATTGATGCCCTTCTTAAAGAAATCAGCTGGACGGGAGGCAACAAATTCTTCAAAGGCATTTTGTACTGCCTCTCGGGTATTGAATTTTTTTCCCGCCAAGAAGTTATCCAAATTCTGGAAAAAGTAGTAGTCTGTAGGCGCAAGGTCTGGTGAGTAGGGCGGATGACGGAGAGCTTCCAACCCCAGTTCTTGCAACTTGGAGACCGTCTGCTGTGCAGTATGAGGTCGCGCGTTGTCGTGCAGGAGCAGCGGAGACGAGCGATTGACCAATGCTGGTTGGAGATGTGCCAGCTTCTCCATCATTGTGTTCAGTTCTTCACAGTACACATCTGAAGTAATGCTCACCCCGTTTGGTAAGAAGCTGTGATGAATCACACCGGCGCTAGACCACCAAACAGTGAC
This sequence comes from Cosmia pyralina, assembly GCA_946251885.1. NCBI lineage: Eukaryota > Metazoa > Arthropoda > Insecta > Lepidoptera > Noctuidae > Cosmia > Cosmia pyralina. The sequence goes on from OX276343.1 coordinate 26,381,015, forward strand.
CATCACTTTTCTAGGGGTAAGTTTTCGTTTAGGGCATTGTTTAGGAGCTGAACCAGGATCCAACCAACTTGCTGAGCGCTTGCGGTTATCAAACAGAATCCATTTTTCATCGCAGGTAACAATGCGGTTCAAAATTCCTTCATTTGTGTGTCTGCTGAGCAGTGCAAGGCACGTCTCGACGCGTACTTCGCGCTGGCGATCATTGAGTTCGTGGGGCACCCATTTGTCAAGCTTTTTTACCTTGCCAATTTGACGCAAATGGACCAATATTGTTTTGACGCTAACGTCGAAAGCTGCTGTTAATTCAGCCGTAGATTGTGTATAGTCATCAGCTTCCACAATCGCCTTTAATTCGTCATTGTCGACCAGTCTTCGGACGACCGCGAGGTTCATTTTTCAGGTCGAAATTTCCAGAACGGAAGCGAGCAAACCAATAACAAGTGGTGCGTTGGTTTGTAGTGTTAGCTCCGTAAACGTCGTTGATGTTGCGTGCCGCTTGTGCCGCGTTGCTGCCACGACGGTACTCATATTCCATAATTACTCGAATTTTTAACGTATCCATGATGACGAAAAAGATTGAAATGCGATGAAAATGTAACACTAATCAATAAACAAATGACTACTTTTGGAAAAAAAAAATCCATGTTTTTAAAATAAAATAAATTTGAAATTAGAATTCTTAGCCAAACAAAAATTATTTTGATTTGAAATGGCCAGTACTGCAGAACGGCAATTTCATAGGTAAAGACCATATAAAAATCAGTCTCGCAAAAACTCGAAAATGGCTCGACCGATTGTGGTAAAACTTTGTTAAGTCATTGTGTGCCGGAGAAGTTTCCTAACATAAAAAAGGCATTGCAAAGCATGGCAGTAGCTACCTTGTTTTTCTATAAAACTGAGCATTTCGCTATTTTGTCTACGCTGACCCATAAGCATTGCATGGACACCTAACGCTATTTCAGACTTCAAATAAACCGCGCAGTCAAAACGAAATCAAGGTCGCCTGGGCCTGTTTGCATGCGCTCCGCAATGTCAATACTTCACTTCGAACGTCCGATGTCGGACGCCTTTTTCCGGCATTCGGAATGAAACCCGTGCTATAATTTAAATTGACTGCCACGACCATTTCCTGCCGTTTTAAAGGGATAGTAAATCAAATGGTGTAATGGAAACGGCAAATTATTTTATTTTTCCTTTTTGGAATTAGTAGGTAGTTAAGAATAAATAAGAATAAGAATAATATTTATTACACACACAAGATTCATGATAGGTACACAAGAGCAGATGTATAAAACAACAAAACACGGATATCTACATAAATCTACACAGATCATGTAACCCTGTCTCCTAAACTAGGTAGTCCTGTATCTTAGGAGACAGTGTTAGGCCATACAGGGCAGTTTATCATGTAGGTATAGCTGCAGCCAGAGTGTTTAGCGCGAGGGAGGTTAAGTCATACTTTTAATGTAATGTGTGTGTGTGAGAGAACAAGTATGTGTAAGTGTATGATTGGTGAGTATGGGAGTATGTACCTTTAGAGGTACACACATACTCCCATACTCACCAATGCGAGTGAGAGTGAATGTGTATGCAGGGATAAGGTTTGGTATATGAATGAGTGATCGATTATTGAGTGTGAGTCGGGTAGTGTAATGACAATTGGGGTTATTCTATGAATGTAAGTAAAGACTCCGTAAATGTGTAGTTTTTTTGTTGTAGCCATTCATGCATGCATTGTAAGCAATTAGTGCATGAAAAAGGAATACAAACATCATGTTTTATTTTAACTCTTAAAATGTCGATTGCACACCATGTGTACAGATAACAATAGAATTTCAATTGTGTCTGCTAATTAGCGCGCGACGGGTTAATAGAATTTGTTTGGAGTTGAAACTGATCCCATATTTTGGTTTCGATAGGTAAAAGCCAAAAAATTTATATACAAGATTTAATTTAAATAACGCACGACCTCTTAGAGGTCACTGTATGTTCATATAACTCGTCAAAATGTAGGGAACAGCTGATTTTCTTTCGCGTTTTCAGGTTTGGTCCCATAGTAAAAGTTGTTCATAATAATGAGTACAATCACACCCTAAGGCCGCAAATTCGGAACAGCGTTTCGTGTAGCGTGCAGTGGAGCGTTTAAGGGTATACATCGATTAATTTTGTGTTTTTAAAATTCCTATAAAACCAAATAATTAGGGAAATAAATTGGTATTATAGGAATTTTAAAAACTCAAAAATTATCCATGTAGGTATACCCTTAAACGCTAAAAAAAACAAAATTCCTATAAAATCAACTGATTAGGGAAATCAATTTGGTTTAATAATAGGAATTTTAAAAACTGAAAAATGATCGATAAACCACACCATCCATCTTAAACGCTCCACTGCACGTTACAAGAAACGCTGCTCCGAATTTTGCGGCATAAGAGGTTGCGCGTTATTTAAGTTACAGCTTATAGCCTAGAGCCTAGGCTATAAGGTGTAACTTAATACCATTTGTCTAGGCCCTAGACAAATGATATTCGCTTCGGAGCGATTCTATTTCTACAATCGGTACTTGTTCAAAGTGACATTGACATGATCACGTGACATTCCGATAGCTTATGTCAACCCCATACATTTTTTGGCTTCTTTGGTTTTTCTACTAGCGTCATCGCTAATCGAATGTTACTTTGTCTATGCCCTCTTGTATATTAAAAATCGTTCAAATTCAAGTTGCAATTTCATCTCAGCGACAATCAATGTCAAAAACTTGTCAAAAATGTATCTAAGTAAATTATAGGTTTTTGCAGTGAATACTTTTTAGGCGCGTTGAGCGATTCTCAGTAGGGGGAAATTTACGAGTTCGCGTCCCGCGTCGACACCTCGGCACCGCGACATGCTATGCATAGTTTTACGTTTAAGTTTTCACTTCTGCCGGCAGTGCCCATGACAGCCAAATTTTTTTTGACAGATAGGGACTGAGGTTAGAGTGCGAACGTTCTTATAAAGACGGGATTGGGGAAGAAAACTGTCAAATTAGTTCCGCGTAGATGGCGCTAAGTGTATGTTACTTTCATTCAACTGTCAATGGAGTTTCTTACTGAAAACTTTTCCGCGAGATGGTGCTAAGTATTTTTTCTTGTCGCCGATTGGTCGCTTTGTCTTCAAGATGACTTTGACAAGTGACGAACACACAGCGCTCTCTTGCTTGAAGCTTCCGGGAAACAACCCCATTGCCCCTCAGATCAAGTCTCTGGTAAAAAAATCTGATGTCAAAACCTTGACAGCTGTCAAAAACAACCAATCATATAAAAAGTTAAAAGATTAAATTGAATTACCTTTGAAAAACTGGAGGATAATCCGGTTTCACCTAACGACATTTTAACATTGCCTAAGGGAGTACTCCAAATAAATTGGGTTAGGCAAACTTGAACTTACCTACTTATTTCTTGTTAAGACTTTAGTCAAACACGCTAAAACTCTTGGGACGCGCCAGAAAACCCTTAATATAAAATATTTGTCGAACTAAAATATTTAACTTATTTTTGTAATCGCCTTTGGTCTTTTTAATATTAAAGAAAACAGTTAATAAAACCTTTAACGGTGTGTATACTCCATTTACAATAAGATTAGACATTTAAACAAACCTGTTTTATAGTCCGTTCAACCGGTTTTGACTTCTATTGCGTTGGTGACATGACAAATTGCAGCTGCAGTAAACAGTTGGTATTGTAACAACATTTTTGCCTTTAACGCCATCCTTAAGCCTACGGAATAGAAGTCAAAATCGGTTGAACGGACTGTAAAAAAGGTTTGTTTAAATGTCTAATCTTATTGTAAATGGAATATAGACGATCCTAAAGTAATAGAATCTATACAGAATGTCCGGTAATTAATGGATAACCTTGAAATAGCATATAATAGACCTTATGGCCGTTCTAAAAACAATATATCTCAAGTAGCACCAAGTTTATACTTAGTTATCTAAGTATATACCTAAATTTAGCATGTCACATTAGTATAACTAAGTGATATGGATCTGTATAATTTTATTAATATTTTATAATTATTTATGTTAAGACCGATATTTTACCAACATGTATGGCAAACTAGCTGACCCGGCGAACTTCGTATCGCCTAACAGTCAATGAATGTCTTGTTATAGGTTACAGATTAGCTAAACTTAAGATTTTGTGAAAGTAATACAATGAATACAAAATAAATATTAAGTTCACTACTTTATTAAGATAATAACACAAAAAAAAAATAAAAAAGTACAAAAATTAAGGATATCAATCGCGTGTCGGCAAGACATGATTGAATTAAACTATGTAGGTACATATTGTGCAGCATGGTATGCACTCGGTTTAATTCTCTTCATTGAAGCACCTTGTGATATATGACATTTTTTGTTTATTTATCAGGTGCAAGAACAAATAATGCGGATAAATTGATTTGATTTCATGGCCGCGACCGTTTGTAGCGAAGAGCTAAACAACTGCTGGACGGTCCACCAAGAAACAAGACCTATAGTATAGTTAAAATCTCGCTGCAGACTTGGTCATAAATCATAATTGAATCAATAAAAATGTGTGGAACGTGCAGAATTGCTGCAAGATAAAGACTTAAGAAAAGCACATTTATGCGAAGAGTTCATCATTCATGTGGATGATGATGACGATGACTCAGACGAAGAATTTTAATTTTCTATTTTTAGTTTTATATATACGTTCTTTTGTTTATATATTTAACATGCTTTGTAGTAAATTTGGTTATAAAATAAAAAAAAATGTGTATTTATTTCTATCACCCATTTATAAATATATAAAACTATCGATTTCACTCATTGACTGCAGTAATGCACAGGACTACGTGTGGGCGTGGCCTGCCCATAAGGCCCGTGAGTGGGAAAGAGAGCGAAACACTCGAATGATTTATGACCTAGTCTGCAGCGAGATTTTAACTATACTATAGATATCTTCTCTGAAGAAACTAAAGCCCGTGAAATATACAAAAGGATACCAAAAACTTTAATAACTTACTGTGTAGCCATGGTCTTATTACTACATACCTTGGACAAACGACTAGTTTCTCGGGCGACTTATAATAAATTGTGTGGATGTGTGCCTTTTTTTTATTAACTTTTTTTTAATTCCTTTTTTTACGAATCATGTCAAATCGTGTGGTCTGCAATGAAGATTTTTATGTATTTATTTTTACATCGATGGATTTATAGGATCCTAAAATTCAGCGATGTTTTCCCGAAAATTGGCGATTGGTGATCCCAATTTTTCGATGTAGGTAATATACAGGTGGATCCAAACATTCAGATCACTTACCTTCAATCATCTTAATATTATGACTTACATACCTTGGATGTGCAGACTTTCGATAAGGCCTGGCGTTCCGATACACATGTCCTCCTTGAGAGACGAGCGTGCCTCGCGAGCTCGCCATGCTGACGGCCGTGTGTAGTGACGTCGGGGAGCCGGACGAACCGGATAAACGCCGGATGTAACGCTCTTCTTGTTCCTCGTTTGTAGGGGTTTTGTCACCTAATGTGAAAACATGGGATGATTTTTTTTTACGAAAAAACAAAAACGAACTGAAAAAATGATTTTATTTTACTAGAAATCCGGTGACTATCAGTTTGTTTTGGTTTTCTGTCGTTTATTTATTTTGCCACCGAGTGATTTTATTTTTCTCATTGCTTTTTGAGAATTTAATCACTTACTAATACTTATACTTGTCCAAAACAAGAAACGAAAAAGAAAAAAAACCGGCCAAGTACGAGTCGGACTCGCGCACGAAGGGTTCCGTACCATTATCTATAAAAACGGCAAAAAAATCACATTTGTTGTATGGGAGCCCCCCTTAAATATTTGTTTTATTTTAATTTAATTATTTATTTTTAAAGTGAATATACTACATTATTTTTAGTATATGCGAAACCTGAATATAGTTTGTTCAGAATGAGTAACTAAATCGATTCCAATAAATTTTATACCGTGATAACACGGTATAAAATTTATTGGAATCCTAACCTAACCTTTTTTAAAGATTTTCTGGGCAAACTATAAAGTTTGCCGAGAAAATCTTTAAAAGGTTACAATATGGACACCGAGCGACGAACACAGGTGACGGTAGGTCATAGCGGCACTAGGCACGGGCGCACAGTGGCGCCGCGTGGTGATCATGTTTTGTACGGACAACCAGGTAACATAACAAGCTTATAACTTTGTGATTTTTCATGATACAGTTTTGAAAGTTTGTTACATAAAAACTTTTTTACAAAAAAATACAACCGACTTCCAAAAACAACACTACAAAGTGAAAAATAACTTTAATTTGGGAAGTCGGTGGCAAAAAACGAAAATACATTTAACTAGACACCGACTTCCGAAATTAAAGTTATTTTTCACTTTGTAGTGTTGTTTTTGGAAGTCGGTTGTATTTTTTTGTAAAAAAGTTTTTATTTTTCACTTTTTAGTTGTGTACCTACCCCACACAAATTCTAATACCACTACCTGCAAAACAAACTAGAACATCATCCATATAAAAGTGTGGAAAAAATACGTATTATTGAAGCTAACTCAAAAACTACCAAAGCAAAGTTAATCAATTTTATATGGGATCAACTGTGATGTATACCCTCTCGAATAAAACAAAAAAAAATCAAATCGGTCCAGCCATCTTCGAGTAATCGGGGAACATACATAAAAAAAAATAAAAAAAAAGGTTCCGACGAATTGAGAACCTCCTCCTTTTTGAAGTCGGTTAAAAATACTAGACACGTGCTTCGGGTTTCGCTTATACTAAAACTAATGTTGTATAACTAAATATTCCGTCAATATTTCAAGCGTCTATCTGGTGCCGTTATCAATATCGAGCAAAAACGAGCATAACAAAATCACGTTTGTTGTATTCCCCTAAATATTGATTTTATTCTGTTTTTTAGTATTTGTGGTTATAGCGGCAACAGAAATACATCACCTGTAAAAATTTCAACTGTCTAACTGTCACGGTTCATGAGATACAGCCTGGTGACAGACGGACAGACAGACGGACGGACAGCGGAGTCTTAGTAATAGGGGATCCTATTACTAAGACTCCGCTATCCGTCCGTGTTACCCTTTGGGTACGGAACCCTAATGAATGCACTAAAGACGCAATAAAAATAACATTTACAATTTCTTTTTTAAATATTTTAGTTATTCTAAAGAAATTGTACATAAGCCTGATGCATAATAGGACTTGCGATACTGTCGACCTATTTACGGGAAATGGTAAATGATTAATGACTTTTCTATCTGACTACTCTGAGAAGAAAGGCCGAAACAAACTCAAAGGTCACAGTCTCTTTTAAGTCCAGACGAATGTAGAATGGTCTTTTAAGAATGGATAAGCTGGATAAGCATTCAGAGACTTACCATCTAGACTGCCAATAGGAGTTCGCCTAGTGAGGTCAGGACTGCTACCCCAAGGACTTAAAGCGCCCAGTGGACTCGACAGACCAGCCGTCACTAATGTGTCATCCTCATCTTCAGACTCTGTTTCAAACAACATAATTCATTTGAAATAACTCGAGCCTATAATGTTCCCACTGCTGGAACACAGGCCTCCTCTTGGTGAGAGGGAGTGGGCCGTAATCTACCTCGGCGGCCCAGTGCGGGTTTGTAGATGTCTCATGTCTTTGTAATCTTTCCAACTTTTATTTTTGACAGCTTGAGTACTAATCAATTAGTGATGTCCTAATGCATTCAATCAACAATCGACTTTACTTATCAACAAGTTTTAATCGATTTAACACATTAATATTTTACATACATACATAAACTCGCGCCTTTTTCCCATGGGGGTAGGCAGAAACTACAGAACACCACCTGCTACGATCCTTACATACTTCTTTTTCCTCGTTTACATTAATTTACATCTGGCCATACACGCACGCCGTTTGCGAGTACTACGCACCTGACTTTTATTTTATTTATTTTATTTTATTATTTTTGGAAAACTTACAGCTAATCAGACACAATGGTTACAAAGTTAGTAACATAATAATGGCCAATTACAAGTTTTCACACGTAGATTTCTGAAGAACATCACCAATAAGGTACTATATTCCATTCCATTTAACTCACACATACATAACACACATCATACATACATAACATAACACACATCATACATACATAACATAACACACATCATACATACATAACATAACACACACCATACATACATAACTTTTCTTTCACTACACATAACAAAATTACAGAAGCTTATTAGCATCAACACCGTTCATTTCTTGTATTAATTATTTAAAAACAATTATTTGGCCGAACATTGTCTTTTAGAATACAGGCTATCCTAGTCTATGAGACAGGGTTTATATGCTTTTATACAGATTTTGCATTATATGAACTGTAATGTAATGTACATTTTAAGTGTGTTTCTGTATCTTTATTGTGAATAAACCTTTTATTTATTTATATGTCTTCCAAGGGCGTCCCCTACCGGCGATATTTTATTTTGAAGAAAAAACCATGAACAGTCATACGTCCATAAAGTATTGCATTTTGTCGTCTATGTTTGCCTGTCAATAAATAAGGAACTTCATAGGCGTGCTTATATCATATGTAAAATAAATGGTTAGAAAGGCATTATAAGGTAAAGTTTCTCGAAACTTACCGTCAAAAACGTCGAAGAAGTTTTCTTTGGAGTCGTTTAGTGTTGACGAGGACTTTGACTTTTTCTTTCTTTTGCTCTGAAACAAAAAATAATGTCATACCTTTGATACCTACTTGTATTATCAACTTTAAAAAAATCAATATTTTTTATCATTGTGATATTGACTTAATAAACATGTACCCAAGACTCAAAATCCATACCTTAGTAAGTTCTTCTGCGACTGACATTTCTAACGCATGATGTGTCCTCGCCAACGCAGCCAAAGCTTCTTCCAACACACGGTTACGTTCTATCTGTTGAATACAATGGCATTACTTACTAAGTTCAAGATTATTAAACAATCAACCGATATTCTAGCACAGATAAATACAGATGGGACACTCCGCAAAATCATTTAAATAAAAAGCGACTCTTGCTACGACACAATAAGTGCAATTCAGGTCGCACAACGCTTCATTACCTACAGTTATATTCACCTATAAGTTGCCTCTCTTTCTATCGCGTAACTCTTATACCTTCTGACTCGTTAGGGTTGTCTTCTTTTACGCGTGAGTGAGTATCGAACAAACGTGCGAGCCGGCCGGTGCGCGGCAGCCCACACTGAATTGACCCAGTGCGATGAGCCCGCCGCGTACTTGTAGCTTCATACCTAAACTGCGGAGTGTCCCATCTGTATTAATCTGTGATTCCAGTCAAGGTGTGATTTTTTTGTACAGATTGTGTATGTATTTCTATTGCCCGCTATAAAAGCAAATAATAAAAATATAATAAAGTTAAAATTAAAGGAAAGTTAAAAAGTTAATTACGTAGTTTTGAATATTGTTCGGTGGTTCGGAACCCTTCGTGTCTTTTTATAGTAGGACCTTTCCTACTATAAAAAGAGACGAAGGGCCCTTGCTTAGAAAATTCTTACCTCTCTATTGAGCTTGGCAGTATCAGAATCCCTAGCTTGCGCGACCAAGGCGGCGCAATGTCGCAGTGCTGATAACGCTTCGGAGCCCGTGCCGCATGCGTGTTGGAATCGCTAAACAATACATAAGAATTTGTACTACTTACTATATTATACATTATTACTGCTAAGAGATGATTTTTCAATAGTCAGATAACTGTTATCTGAAGAATAAATATGACAGTTTGACATATTTTCTATACAAAAGCTGTCAAATTTAAATATTTATTCTTGATATAAGAGTTAAGTATCTGACTATTGATAAATTAGCCGTAAGTCGACGTCCGCACGGACGTAACAATATCTCGGCAATTTTATTTCGCGCACTGGATTTTCAACGCTCTGCTCAGCGCCGAGAGTTGCAAATCCAACAGTATGTTTTTTCGACGCGCTAGAATGCACTCTGCTGTTGTTAGGTTGGATTCTCAACGCTCGGCTCAACAACGAGAGTTGAAAATCCAGTGCGCGATAAAATCCCGCCGCGATATTTTTACGTCCGTGCGAACGTCGGCTAAAAGTTTAGACAAATTATACTAAGTGGTTTCCAGTATGTCTATAAAAAAAATAACATAACATCACACCTGTAATCCCCGAAGGGTTGGGCAGAGGTGTACCTATAATACACTCTCATTTCGCCAGCTAAGTTTAAGTCCCATGTAATAGAGAGCGAGTCTACCGCCATCACCCGGGCACAAATCCAGACTCCGGGCTGATTCAAGATAGAAAAACCTAATAACACTGCGCGACCCGGGAATCGAACCCAGGACCTCATGCTCAGCAGTAGCGTTTGCGACCACTAGACCAACGAGGCAATCACGAGGCAGTCTATGAAAAAAGTATTGCAATTAATGGGGGACTAGCTTTTGCCCGCGCCTTGACCCGCGTGAATGTCAATAAATATCCCACGGAAACGTGCTACCGGGAAATCCTTCCTTATTCCTTGTGTACATTATAAAGGGAACCTCTGTGCAAAATTTCATCTTTCTAGGTTCAAGGGTTTGGGCTGGACGTTGATGAGTCAGTCAGTCAGGACTTCTCTTTTTATTTATATAGATCATCAATATGTATAGAAGCGATTAATTCGATACCGTCACAGTCAGTCAGTCAAATGGAGCGCCCAGTGTGGTTTACTTTGTCATTCCAACTTTAATCGTATGCAAAAGAAACTATACCTTCCGCCAGATATAGTTCGATTCAAACTTATTGGAGCTAAATCTTAAATAAAAAAAAAAAACTTAATTGAGCTTAACTAAATGGATCCTAAATTACTGTCGACTTGTCTGTACCTGCAAGTTCTGCACTCGCAGCTAACTTGCGAGCCGCCATTAAGTTTGAATCGAACTATAACCGTGCAATAAAAGTCATTAAGCCCACTTGTAAAAAAAAGGTGTCGAAACTTAAATACAAACAAAAAAAACTTTTTTCGTATCGTTTTGAAATATTGGATATACCGGATGACTTTTTTTACCGTCTTGAAAAAAATAGGGTATATTATGTGAACGGGGTAGAAGCGTATGGCATACCTAGTTTTTTTTTTTTTTTAATAGCTTAGTCAGAAAAAAATATGTATCAATAAATACTACAAATTCGATGTAAACTTTTCATTTTAGAACAATAAAAACATACATTTTGAAAAAAAAAAAATCCTTTAAAAATATCGAAATTCAAATCATATGCAACCTACATTAAGATTTGAATTTTGATTTTTATAAATAAAAAATTAGATATGCTTATAACTTCTACTCCGTTCACCGAATATACCCTTTTTTTTCAAGACGGTAAAAAAAGTCATCCAGTATAAATGGATATATAGATATACATTGGTAGAAAGCATCAACGACTTTTATTGCTCGGTTATCTGGCGGAAGGCTTTTATTTTCATGAGTTGACTTCAATTTTTCGTTGTGGGATAATATGAAGAGATTGATCAAGTTTATTTAAATACCATATATGCAGAATGATGCAGCGAGTTGCCAACATTAACGCTTTTGTCCAGAGCTGCAACAATGGCGGCACACTCACGTAACTGTGTGTCTAGCAGAGCAAGGCTGTTCGTCGCCGCTGTTAGTGCGTCTTGCATTGATCCTAGAATAATAATAGAACATTGTAACAGCAGCGATAGCCTAGTGGTGTGACCGTCGGACTGCCAAATTATAGGTCTCGAGCTCGAACCCAACGCACGCACCTCTGACTTTTCGGATTCTTGTGCGTATTGTTATTATCACTTGCTTGAAAAACGGTGAACGAAAAACATCGTGAGAAAACCCGGCCATGCCTGAGAGATACAACGTGTCGTTTTGCATCCTCGTCTTTAAGGATGTGGTATAGACAATCAAAGGGAAAAAATAATCAGTCTTCCCATTTATTTGAGCCGAGTAAGTATTGAAGTTTTCTATGGGACAGTTGAAAATTTATTCGCGATTACGTTGTTGGTCCCATGGAGAAAGTTGTTCGGTTTGATGTTCTGTATCACACCCTGAAATTTGACGAAATTTGCAAAACGACACGTTGTATTTGTCGACGGCATGTGAAGCCAAGTCAGAGGCGCATGGGCGGCATAAAAACTCGGACTCCAGGTTAGTCACTAACCACACGAAAAAGAAGGGCAGAATAGCATATTGTTTTGGATGCGCAGTGGCAGCCCGCGAAATTTAAATTTTCTTACGTTTTTTTGCAATTTGCAGGTCAGTGTCAGGTGGTATGTTGATCAAAATATGATTCGCGACCATAACAAATATGCATTTACATATTTAACTAAGTTAGATTTGATCCAAAATGACATGATTTCCGAAATCAAACTTAGAGAGAACTATGAGAGCAGTGGTGGTCCAGTGGTAACAGCCGCAACTTACGAGTTGTAGGTCGTTGCTTCGAACCCAGACAGGCGCATTACTTTGTGTAAATTATTTCATCACCACTGCTCTCAAAACAGTGAAGGAAAACATGTGAGGAAACCGGCATGTCCTAGAACCAAAAATTCGAAGACGTGTGACATCTAGCAACCCGCACTGGGACAGCGTGGTCACCGAGAGGCCTATGTCCCAACAGTGGGAACATTATAGGCTAATTATGCAACTAATATGGTCTCAAGTTTCAAGTGTCAAAAGATTTTGTTTGATTTATAATACAGAACCATCTGTATAGCATTTTTTCGGGCATAACACTGCACACGCCCCCACCTCCCACATATCCTCCCCATACACACACAAAACACTGTGCGAATTCCTTTTTTTAATATTTTCTCTTTTGTTTTTCTTTATTGTTTTTGTTTTGTTGAAACCTTTGGCATGTTTTTTTGAAACATGCAAAAGGTTTCAAAGAAAAAAAAAAATATTGTCTCAACTATGCATAGTTTGTGTAAACTGGAAGAGCTGGACCACCTAATACAAGCAAATCTTTGCTTAAAAGGTGCCTCTAAGCTTAATCATGTAATTTACATAAGTTGATGAAATAAACTTTATTTTTTATTTTTTTTATAACGCTTTTTCGTCACGTGACGATTTCTACCAGTTTACCAACATCAAGCCAAGCCGCGTTAAAGAACTTCTTTTCAACTAGTTCTCACCTAAAGGTTTACATTCGTCTTCCAAATCCTCGGTGGCCTCGCGCGCCGAGTCAGGAGACGCGCCCGCCCACAGGTAGTGTCCTGAATACGCAATGTGCTCATTCATCGCGGTTACCCATTGCTGCAACAATATTGAACATATAGAATAGTTGAGATTTAAGAAAGAACCGCAATTTTGTTGCCACTAGAAACTATTGATACTTTACCATGGCAATAAATTTAATAAAAAAAAAAAATAAAAAAAAATTAAATAATAAATAATTTAATTTTTTTTTCATTATTTTCAGCTTTCTGTGTATTTAAGTACCTTGATAACTCTTAAAATAATGAAGGAAAACATTTTGAGGAAACCGGCATGTCCTAAAACCAAAAATTTGAAGACATGTGACATATACCAACCCGCACTGGGCCCGCGTGGTAGATCACATCCCACTCTCTCTCACCTAGAGGAGGCCTGTGTCCCAGCAGTGAGAATATTATGCGCTACGAAAACCGCCCTTAACAGCTACGACATAAAGACGCAGTCAGTTTCAAATTTTTACCATAGACATGCAGTTAACTGTTCAGTGACTTTAAGCCGCTTTTATGCCCTGGCTACACACTCCATCTTATCTACGTAAAAAATTTGCACGAATGGAACAACGGAAAAAGGTATACCGTGTAAACTTATTCAATGATGTTGACGCCATAATGTTGTTTGCCGAAACCGTTTTCACAGGCAAGTCGCTGTGTGTAGCCAGGCCTTTACGCAAGAAGTTTCTCGACCGTTGAGTGGCAAGAATGCGAAGAGTTTGCCAGGCGATTTATTGTACTTATGTTGTTAAGCATCGTATACGCTGTTGTCGGGGAGGCAAACGACAAAAGATTGCAAGCACTTTCTAAAAGCTAATTTTTAATATCACGTCACATTGGTGTATTAAAGAAATAGCTTGCCGTCAGTCACCCCGTTTCGTTAGCGTTTGGTGCGAGAGCGGCATTAATTTTATAAAAATAAATATATACAATGCGTGCCACGAAAGATGAGACTTGACACACCACGTAGTTTGACTTGCGCAGTAGATTATAATTCTCTGATTCTGATTATTCTGATTTATTTAGCGGTATAAGGTCTGAGACGGGAAGGGACCGGGCGTCATCGGGGCGGTGGAAAGAGCGCGGGAGGCGTGATATTGCGCTCGTCAAGTCTCATCTTTCGTGGCACGCATTGTACCTTGCAACCAATTACTTTGTAAAACCTGAAAATTGATTTCAGAGCAGTATATTAATCACACTTCACACTAATTTATAAAGGCGAAAGTTTGTGAGTATGTTTGTTACTTCTTCACGCTCAAACGGCTGAACCGATTTGGATAAAATTTAGTATGTACTATGGGCCAAAGTTCCGCATGATCACCTCAAAGGCGATAATCGCATAGCACGGCTCACGACTAGAGCGCACAATGTTCGTTTGTCACTAGCTGCGCTCTCACAGGAATATTTTCTTAAGTGAGCATGCTTAAGTTTTGTCCATAGTACAAAGCTTATACCCTGTATTAACACATGGCTACTTTTTATCCCGGTCTAAGCGAGTAAAACCGCGGGACGCAGCTAGTTATAAATACATTTTACGATCACCAGTCATGGACATCTTGTAACCGGGCGCATCAATCACGCGTTAAAGTTGTAAAAAATCGGTACCTCGTGGAAGCTGTACTTTTTAAAACCTGAAATTTAGTATGCAGGTGCAGAATATCATTATAATCACAAAAAAATATAGTCAGTCAGTATATTTCTGTAACAGATGTCGTCAGTCGCCAATAAAAGGTTGCGCCTGATTACAAGATTTACTGCTGCTATGTTCTTACCTGTCTACAAGCAGCTACGTCCGTCTCCCCCTGCACAGCCAGTCTGTGCTTGTCTCCGTCACTAAAGTGCAGCACTATAACGGCGGGCTCAGTGTCGGCGGCAGTTAAAGTGGCGGCGTCGAGGTACTTGCGGCCACGCCAGTGTGTGCCGCCCCTTGCGGCCTCGGCGCGCGAGCCGTAGTATAGCAGGACTCCACGTTGGAGGACGGCCTGGGGAGTCAATTAGGGAATAAGTAATTGTATACAACCTTACGTTTTGACCCGGAAAGACAAAGATTGTGGAAAACACGTTCACCGGATAAGTTTTCGAGTAAGGCTACTGACAGAGAAATAGACATTCGGAGAGAATTGTTAATTGGATCTTTTATTAGTTAATCGTAAGTCGTCAATTTTAGCAATATAAGAACAAATACAGGGAAAGCCTGTTCTGCAGGCGCCATCAGGTTTTAAAATATTAACAAAAAAAAATTACGTGTAAAAGTGTCAAATTACAGAAATAAACGTTATTTAATTTCTATCAATCAGCACAGACTTCTGACTGAAAGCGAATCTTCTTTATATCAATTGAAATTCAACTTTAGTTACTTTAAATAAGACTGTAATTATTTTAAAATTTCTCTTATGATTTTTAGCAATAGCACTGGATAGTACAAACAAAAGAATAATAATAATGACTGCTTACCCAAACTGGTCTCCAGCCCAAGAACCGAGACCTCTTCAGCAGTGGACCTTCAAACCTGGCAGCTGTTCTCTGTAACCGCTGCACCGGCCTAACACTCAATACCTCGCGCATATCTGTGTCTTTAGCCATGTCGATTGCTAACTGACCTGCGGGATGAGAAACACGTTTAAACATCGAAATAATACAGGGTGTAAGTGTAAACAGTGGCAACCTTTTAAGGGGTCATTGTACTCATCGTTATGAACAACTTTTACTATGGGATCAAACCTGAAATCGCGAAAAAAAATCAGCTGTTCAGTACATTTATGTTCGTATAATTCGTCAAAGTGTAGGGAACAGCTGAACTTTTTTTCGCGATTTCAGATTTGGTCCCATTGTAAAAGTTGACCATAATGATGAGTACAATGACCCCTTAAAAAGTTGCCACTGTTTATACTTACACCCTGTATTGTTGATGGCAATAGGCTCACCCTCTATTACATGGGACTTATAACATAACTGGCGGAATGTGGGTGTGGGTGCCCTTCGGGGAAACAAGGCCTGTAATGCTATTCTGTATATATCTCACCGTGAAAACATGAGTGAAGTGATCTTAAAAAGTGAGCTGTCAATAGTGTCAACCCCTAGCCCTCTAGGTGGAATGACGGCTCACTTCACGCTCACTTCACCTGAGTTATCACGGTGAGATGTTTACAGAATAGCACTACTGATGTTATTTTTATGTTAAACATAAAAAATATATCGCCAATTTCCACTTTGATACTCTCGCGCTCTACTGCACTTTGCCAGATGAGAGCACCCAAAATGTATTTGCATACGTCCGGCTACTTGCTACTTTGCTGATTGGTGAATATTTTTACCACTTGATACCAATCGAAGGGCTTGCGGACGACGAACAATGGGTAGCTCGCCGTCCGGTAAGGACCAGGCCCGGGTCGACGGCGCGTTGTGTTCCACGCGCGCATCAATGAGATGTCAGCAGTGCTGGGGTCCACTAGGGCCGATGCCGCCAGGGTCGCGGGTTGTTCGAAACAGATACCGTGGCCCTGGCACAGGCAACTGAAGGAACACGGGTGGGTTTTAGTCAGTAAAAGTCTGACACGCCCTCCCGCTCTGCCTAGAGCGGGAGAAGTCATTTGATGATTTCCCATCCACAAAAAAAAAAAAATACCAATCGAAATCTATGTAATGCCAGGCCAGGCATACTCCGCATTTTAGATAAAAAGCTACAAGTATACGCGGCGTGCTCGAATTGTCGGGCTAATTCAGTGTGGGCTGCCGCGCGCTAGCCGGCTCGCACATTAGGTCGATACTCACTCACGCGCCGCGTCGTACAAGAAGACAACCCTAACGAGTGAGACGGTATAAGAGTTACGCGATAGAAAGAGAGGCAACTTCTAGGTGAATATAACTGTCACAATTAACGTTGTGCGACCTGAATTGCACTTTATTGTGTTGTAGCAAGAGTCGCTATTTATTTAAATGATTTTGCGGAGCGAATCTTCTGTACTTGTACTATATATGTATTCTGTGGTAATACGTAGTATAATCGACCTCATAATGAGAGTTTTCATGACAATTCACGCCACCAGTTGGCGTCACTTTGACAAGAGGTCTTCCATTTCGACAATGAATATGAAATATATGATGACGTTCATCATTCGTTTCATTTATTCGTTCATCATTTAGTCACGACAAAAGTAAATATAAGCGCTTTCCCACTTTAGACAGGTGCCCGGCCCTGTAGTGCTATTCTGTAAACATCTCACCGTGATAACTCAGGTGAAGTGAGCGTGAAGTGAGCCGTCATCGTCATTGCACCTGATGCTAGGGGTTGACACTATTGACAGCTCACTTTAAGATCACTTCACTCATGTTTTCACGGTGAGATATTTACAGAATAGCACTACTGACGTCTCAGTGCTGCCACCTAGTGAACTCCATTTCAGAAAACCCTCACTAAACAGAAACTTCATCAGGGTTGCAACAATCTGTTACAATTGGCTTAAAGCAAAAATAGACCTTGACGTTTTATGCCATGCAAGTATAACCTTATGCTTGGTGAAACATAATACAAGTTATAATATTTATGTCATAATTAATTAAATGTATCACAACAATAATTAGGCATTCATTTATTTCAACGTGTGTTACATTTCACATAACATTTAACCAATCTTTAGATCTACTCTCAATATAAAGGCTCATTTACATTGGTCAATAGGGCTCATATGCGTGGTGCGGGAGATTTCTGACACGAAGAACCTGCACCGCACGTTTGGCAGTTGCTTTGAAGGCTCATTTTCATTGAATGTGAGGCTCCGCACGCTTTTTATCGACCGATGAATTTCATTGGTCGCTACGCCTGTTACGGGTATTCCCCGCATGCTGTATATCGACCGATTTGTCGACTTATGACTTTCATTAGTCATTAGCCCGCATGCGGGGAGTCCCCGCATACTGGACATCGACCGAATTATCGACGTTACTGTATATACACATCTGCCTAGCCTTTTCCCAACCATGTTGGGGTCGGCTTTCAGTCTAACCGGATGCAGCTGAATACCAGTATTTTTTTTTTTTTTTTTTACATGAAGCGACTGCCTATCTGACCTCTACAATACTCCTTGGTAAGACTGGTTGTTAGATTTTCGGCCTTCTGACGACCCGTAACGACTGTCAAAGATCCACGAATGACAGCCGGGACCAACGGCTCAACGTGCTTTCCGAGGCACGGAGGAGTCTCGTTATGTAAAGATGGTCACCCATCCACGACCAATCCCGGCAAGCTTAGCTTGATCTGATGGATCGACCTGTGCGGCTGTTATTACCTAGCCACGAGCTTACTGTATGTACGAGCTCGAAAATAAGACCCCCTATTTGAGAACAGCTCGCTGACTGGAGAAAAATGATATGTTTACATACCGCTGTTATTCCTGAGTGTTGTGTCAACTCCATTTTGTAACAGTAACACTGCAAGTCTAGTATGTCCTCTGTATGCAGCGCAGTGTAAGCACGTGTTGCCTTGCGCGTCCACACAGTTTATGTTCGGAGAGTTTGGACTGCTTAGCTGAAAGAGGACAGGGAGTATTTAAGTAAGCCAGCCGGCATTTCGAGAAACTGTCTTTTTTCTGGCATAAACCAGTAAACATGCTATGAACATGATGCCCCTTTCACAAAACGTATTTTATCCAGTCTTGGTATACGTTTGAGAACTTTGAGATAAAAATGAAGTAAAGAATTGTGACAGTCTGTTTATTTCCGTTATATCATTTGCCTAGCCGTTTCCCAACTATTTTGTGGTCGGCTTCTAGTCTTACCGGATGCAGCTGAATACTATAGTATAGTTAAAATCTCGCTGCAGACTTGGTCATAAATCATAATCGGAGTAGGGATGTGCGCTAGTTGCGCGCGCTCAAGGCCATTATCGATAACAGAATCATTAAGGTTATGATGACGATGACTCAGACGAAGAATTTTAATTTTCTATTTTTAGTTTTATATATACGTTCTTTTTTTATATATTAGGTTGGGGAAAAAGTCTTTTCGCATTATAGTATGTATGAACATAAAATAAAATCTCTTTGGCTAAACTATTTGTATCTGGCTGGTTTTGGTATCATTGAAAGTTTAAATTTTAAAGAACATAATTCCAAATTCAAATTTGGAAAATGTGTGATTTTCATTTGTTTTTCGTACAGTCAAGATGAGTGTATCTATTGAAGAAATTCGATACATTTTAAAATTTTACTACAAAAATGGTAAAAATGCAACGCAAGCCCCGAAAAAAATTTGCGATGTTTATGGACCCAGTGCAGTGTCTGTGAGAGTAGTACAAATTTGGTTTAAGTGTTTTCAATCCGGAAATTTTGATGTCAAATATGCACGTCGCTCTGGTCGCCCTATTACGGATAAAATGGATGCCATTTTTGAAAAAGTGGAGCAAGATCGGCATATCAGTAGTTACGACGTAGCTGAAGAACTGTAAATTGACCACAAAACAGTTTTGGCGCATTTGAAAAAAACTGGGTACACAAAAAAGCTCGATACTTGGGTACCTCACGAGCTCACTGAAAGAAACCTAGTGAACGGTGTACTCATTTGTGATTCTTTATGACGACGTAATGAAACCGAACCATTTTTGAATAAGCTGATAACTGGTGATGAAAAGTGGATCACGTACGACAAGAACGTGCGAAAAAGGTCGTGGTCAAAGGCCGGTCAGGCTTCACAGACTGTGGTGAAACCCGGGTTAACTCGCAACAAGGTGATGCTGTGTGTGTGGTGGTATTGGAAGGGCATTATTCATTATGAGCTGTTACCACCAGGCAGGACCATCAATTCTGAACTCTACTGCGAACAACTGATGAGATTAAAGCAAGAAGTTGAGAGAAAGCGGCCGGGATTAATCAACAGAAGGGGTGTGGTTTTTCATAATGATAACGCTAGACCTCACACGTCTTTAGCCACTCAGCAAAAATTAAGAGAGTTTGGCTGGGAGGTGTTAATGCATCCGCCGTATAGTCCTAACCTTGCACCTTCAGATTTCCACCTGTTTTGGTCTCTTCAGAATTCTTTAGGCAGTGTCAGGTTAACATCACGAGAGGACTGCCAAAACCCTTGTCGCGGTATTTTCATCAGAAGTCCCAAAATTTCTATAGCAATGGGATCATGTCCCTACCTACAAGATGGCAAAAAGTTATCGAACAAAATGGTACCTACATACTTTAGATAAATTTAAATAATGTATATTAAAAAATGTTTTGAATTTTCTTAAAAAATGCGAAGAAACTTTTTCCCCAACCTATTATTTAATATGCTTTGTAGTAAATTTGGTAATAAAATAAAAAAAAATGTGTATTTATTTCTATCACCCATTTATAAATATATAAAACTATCGATATCACTCATCGACTGCAGTAATGCACAGGACTACGTGTGGGCGTGGCCTGCCCATAAGGCCCGTGAGTGGGAAAGAGAGCGAAACACTCGAATGATTTATGACCGAGTCTGCAGCAAGATTTAACTATACTATAGTATTTTACATGGAGCGACTGCCTATCTAACCTCCACAACCCAGTTACTGGGTAATACGATACCCTTTGGTAACGACTGTCAAAGATCCACGAATGACAGCCGGGACCAACGGCTTAACGTGCTCTCCGAGACACGATATTTCATTTTGATTGCTTTCATTTTGTCAATACAACTAAATCCTTTAATAGAATAGTATAGAATAGAATAAAATCCTTTTCTTGATATGTTTGCATATTGGTATGTTAATCAGCGGGATAATTGCGTAATACATATAAAATGACAACTGATCGCAATGGGTTTAATTTTGACAGTTCACCTACGTTCATTGTGTTATTTGTGTTGTTGAGCAGATGTATTTTTCAATCCTATGAAGCAAGATCTGTGATTGAAAGTGTGTTACGCAATTAGGGTGCTGTTCAACAAATAGATCGATCACAAATCGGTTACACAATTCGGCTGCCGACTGTACCATAAAATTGTAACTTATTCCGATTAGACCATAATTATCATCGATAGTCTCGCGTCATGGCGTTGCATAACAAAACGTCACACAGATAACAAAACGAACTTAAAACATCGTTCTATTTCTGTCAATCGTTTGAACATGACAGAGACGGAATGATCTTTTAAATACGTTTCACTCTAAATGCATTTAATGATTTGTAGTGCAAGTGGGCCTAAAAGTATAACAATGACTCACCAACTCCTGTATATCATCAATCCTGCCATCCTTAGCGGCGGTAAGCAATCTAAGCTCTCGTTCATGTCTCTCTGCTCTCCCAGCCGCCTCTAGTAGTCTTTGAACGTCTCTTGTCTTTGACATGTCACATGGTGTACGACCTTCGCCGTTCATTATGTTGACGTCGGCTTTGTGTTTGAGTAAGAGGATTACCAGTTCCTGTGGGAGAGAAAGGGATGGATAGTTTTGAACGTTTTTGTCCCGCAGTGGAATGCAAAATAAATGAGCACCTGTGTGAGTAAAAAATAAAAGTTATGCCTAAACATTGGGTTACAGCACTTAACGATCCTACAGGTCGGCCTTGGAGCGAAAATGCTTTCCTGACACCTGTCAATTGGACCATTTCTAGTTGTAATAAGCATCAAATTCGCAAAACACTATTCGTTCGTTAGTACTAAATTGACAGGTATCATGAACGCATTCTCTCAACGGCCGGACTGTAATACGCTAGCGGTTACAAACGCGAAAGCTAAGCGTGAGGCCTTGGTGTGTTCGATTCCAGGTTGTAGGCGGAATGCTTAATGAGTTGAACAAGGCAAGGCTTGAAATCTTCGAATGAACATGCCAAAAGACCAAACTCATGACCAATAGCGTCAAACAAAAACAGTACCTATGTGGAGGGTGTGGAGATTGCATATACCCCAGAATACATTTACCTCCAGGCGAGACAAAACAAAGAAGTTGCTCGCCGCACTGAAAACGCCTGGAATAGCTATTGGTCGATGAAAACCCTTATAAAAGGAGATCTTCCAATTTGCCATAAAAGCAAATTAATGGATATGTGCATTTTTGCCAGCGAACGATGGAGCGCAGTATCCTCGGAGTTCGACTAACCGACCGGATATGGAACACGATATTGCGCTCTAAGACACAAATGACAGACGTCACCCAAAAAGCAGCCAAGCTCAAATGAGACTGGGCCGGACCAGTTTGCCACATGTCGGATGCTTTGTGGGCTAATAGCACCACAACATGGGTTCCTGAAAACATCCAACGGCATCGCGGAAAACACAGGCGTAGATGGCGGGCCGAACTTGGCGCTTATAGGAGGGATTGGTCTATATTGGCTCAGGACCCAATTAAGTGGAAAAAGGAAAGGGAGGCCTTTGTCCTGCAGTGGAAAAATACAGGGATTATTATTATTTTTATGTCTCTTAATGACAATACTCGAGACCCTAGTGCCCCGGATCTTTGAGAGGTGTACGAGGGGCCGAAGCCAACTCGCAGAGGCCCGATAAACGATTTCATGAAAGGCGGCAGCAACCGACGATTATCCCTATACCGCACTATGCAAGTGCACCCAAGGACAACCCCCAGTTGGTGTAGGACTATTGCAAGATATGGAAACAAAGATATTGGAATATGTGTTTGGATGGCTAAAGTGGACTGGTTACCTAGAACTATGAAAGAACTATGACCCCTGCCTGATAAATGTTTTATTATACACGGAAAAAATGGCAGGCGGTGACTTGCACACTCAATAATGAGCCCCCGGAAACTGTCGCTAGCACTTAGTGACGTATCGAAAAGGGGGGGGCAACACTTCCTGAGGTGGTTGAGGAGTGGAAAGGTATTCCACTGCATCAGAACAATCCTAGAGCGGTAGATATGTATTAATAGCAGTGTTCTTGAGTTTTTGTAATTTCTTAGTTGCTTCTGCCATTAATAGGGCACAAATCTAAACTACAACTTTTTAACGTTTTGAATACGAGGCTTTTGGCTACCATTAGTGTGTGTATTTTGTCAATTACACACATCAAAAGTGTCTAGGGATCAAGCATTTTTATGCGGATTTCTTGAGATTGAGATGTGGCTTTGTAATAAATTTATGATTTTATAAATTTATATGGATCCTTTTTGGTGCATTTCATAATTTGAATCAGGAACTGTGAATCAAATTCGAGTAAAAGATGAAAATCAGCTGTCAATATTTTCCCTATAAAAACATACAACGCATTGAAGACATTATTAGTGCTACTGTTTCCCTACTACTGATTAAAACCAACGTTATTATGGAGCGGCGACGTCATTTAAGCAGGGAAGAAATGCTCAGAGCCGTGGGAATGATAGAAGCTGGTTCCCGGCAACGTACTGTGGCTTTAGCTCTGAATACAAGTCAGAGTGTTATCAGTCGACTTTGGACACGTTACCGAAGCACTGGTACCGTGGCTGAGCGCCATGGAGGACGGTATCGCTGCACCACACGGAGACAAGACCGATACATTCAAATCTTAACTCGAAGAGCTCCAACTATAACCGCCATGATGTTAGCCGTGAGGCTTCATCACTCTTCAGGGAACTTAATTAGCGACCAAACAGTCAGAAACCGCTTGCATGAAGTGAACCTTCATTCCCGAAGACCGCTACGGGTACCACCTATAGCAATGCACAATCGTAGGATTCGATATCAATGGGCTCTTGAACACAGAAATTGGGCAGAAGAACAATGGCGTTTCGTGTGCTTTTCTGATGAGTCTCGTTTTGGTATGAGACCGGATACAAGACGTATACGACACTGGAGAACCCCTGGACGCCAACAGCGATTAAAATCCTGCCAGGAAGTCCATCCTTATAGTGGTGGAACCATCATGGTATGGGCGGGTATTTGGATCGGCGGAAGAACTGAGTTGATTTGGATCAGAGGCAACCTCAACGCTCAAATTTATGCTGAGACGATTGTATCAGACGTCATCGTTCCTCTACAAGTGCAAATCGGTCCCTTATTTCAGTT
The DNA here is from genome assembly GCA_946251885.1 of Cosmia pyralina. Lineage (NCBI taxonomy): Eukaryota > Metazoa > Arthropoda > Insecta > Lepidoptera > Noctuidae > Cosmia > Cosmia pyralina. The sequence goes on from OX276343.1 coordinate 26,405,241, forward strand.
AATGCATGATAATGCACGACCGCACACCGCAAGAGTTGTAAGACAGACTCTCGCCGCAGCTAACATCAATGTCCTGCCCTGGCCTGCTCAGTCGCCAGACTTGAACCCGATTGAGCATGCATGGGATATGCTACAGAGAAGAGCTCTGCCGAATATGGAGGGTATCCAGTCGCAAGAAGACCTTTTTTTGTTGTTGCAACGAACATGGGCGGCCATTCCACAGCGTGATTTGGATGAACTCATTTTGAGTATGCCAAACCGATGTTCTTGTGTTGTTAGTGTTCGCGGTAGAAACACGGATTATTAATTGTTTAAGTTACCCAATAAAATTTTAAAGAAAACTGTTATTTCAGTCTTTTTTTCGAACTTTAATGTTAGTGGTTCAAATGTCAAAAATCCCTTTATTAGGAAAATGGCAAATTTCTTTATTAATGCAAAGGTGACTTGGTTTATCGTTACTGTGACAAACGAAAACACTTTATTTGATGAATCCTTAAAGAAAATTTTAATTAATATCAATCAGGAGAAAAGTTATTGCAAAAATATATGTTGATCCCTAGACACTTTTGATGTGTGTATTTTTTTATGTGCGTCTTGTTTGTGCAGAATAAACGATTTTTCTTTCTCGTCTTCTTTTCTTTTCAGGCTTCCACTAAGAATTTCGTGATGGAAACTCAGGACGCCACGCTTAGCAGTTGCCCTAGCAACCACTAAATTACTAGACCAATGAGGTAGATATATAAACTTTTTAATATTTTTTTCTTACCTCATTCCCAATAAAAGAGGCCTTATGCAGTGCAGAGTCACCAGTGTCATTAACCTCATCAACACTAGCCCCTGCTTCTAGTAGAGCCTCCACCACATCTGTGTGACCAAAGTATGTAGCCAGGTGGAGCGGAGTCCAGCCTAGATTGGTTTTACTTTTTCCTGAAAAGTCAGAATTCAAATTTATTATTAAAATTGGAAAATTTTATTGTTATGCTTATATGCCAATCACTACATGTTATAGAACAAAGTCTCCGCCGCGTCTCTCTGTCTGTCTGAACTCAAAACTACCAAAAGGATTTTCATACGGTTTTCACCAATGGGTTGAGTGATTCATGAGGAAGGTTTAGGTGTATCCTTACGATCAAATTGATCGAAGGTAGTATCTGTATTTTAGGTGTATAATATGACGATGATTGTCGGAAAAAATCATGCCGATTGAGAGTTTTACTGGCGTGAAACTAATAGTTTTTTGAACATGAAAACCCCGGTAAAAATCTCGGTAGACCCGGCAGAACGTTCCCGTAGGATATTTTGCGACATCCACGCGGGCGAAGTCGCGGGCAAACGTTAGTTTAATATAATATTTTTGATAATTTAGCTTAGCTACTGTTTTATTGCCTATGCCTAATTATTGGAGAAGAGTTAAATTTTCAATTCTATTATTTAAAAATGCTGCATATTGTAAGGTAAAATTTATTGGGACACGATTGCGACTATCTATAATAATTCCATCTTATATCTTTAAAAAGTACCTTGTACCTACATTTTTAGCAAATAAATTATATCTATATCTGTAGGAGAAATACAAACATACATAAACTCACGCCTTCTTCCCATGGAAGTAGGCAGAAACTACAGAAAGCCACCTGCTACGATCCTTAAATACTCCTCTAGCCTCGTTTACGTTCATACATCGTCATACACGCACGCCAGTAGCGAGTACTACGCAGAAATACTATTACCTACTAGGTACGAGAAATGTTACAAAACAATAAAGTGCTTACCTATGTCATTATTTAAAAATAGTAGTATTAGCAAAACGTTCGCAGATACCTAACATTGGATACAAACCAAAAAAAATAAAGGACATAATCAGGCAGAGTGCAGACATACTTAATATGACTACTAAACTAACAGGAAAAACGACATATATTTATGCAATGCTTGTGTACAGTCAACAAAAGAGATATCTAGGCAGGGTATACTGACGTATTTGTATGTGAATTGCTTCATGTTCAATTTTATATTTATACTAGCTTTTGCCCGCGGCTTCGCCCGCGTGGATGTCGGAAAATATCCCACGGGAAAAAAATCCTTCCTTCTACCTTGTCTACATTCTAAAAAGGGAACCTCTGTGCAAAATTTCAGCTTTATATGTCGAAGGGTTTGGGCTGGGCGTTGATGAGTCAGTCAGTCAGTCAGGACTTTTCTTTTTATATATTGAGATAGCTTCTGCCCGCGACTTCGTCCGCGTGAAATTTCTTGATTTTTTTGTTCCCCCGACCCACTCTGTCACATTGCATTGCTTGCCCGCGCTATTGCGTCGTTTTCGCTTAGCGATCTTTCTGATTTTTTTCTTTTTGCTCGGCACCTAAGAGTCTTAGAGTGATGGTAATCATAGCCTTCCTTAAGAATTGTGCTATCAAATGCAAAAATAATTATTAAAGTCCGACTGGTAGTTCCAGAGATTAGCGCGTTCAAACAAACAATGTGCCGTTCCGAGTTTCCGACTTTCTATTTTTCGGTCATTTCTGTCGGGCTGGGTTTCTTCAATGAATCAGTGCTATACAAAAGGCAGCTTACAGGCACACGTCCCCCTCCTCTCATCCCACCTCTCACCACCTCCCTTTAACCCCCCTCTCACCCATCCTCCTCTGCTTCTAACCCAGCTCCCTCCCCTCTCACCTTCTCCTATCATCCCCTCTCACCCTCCCCATTCTCCCTCTCACCACATCCCTTTTCCGCTAGCTTCCCCCTCTCACACCCCCTTTACCGCTTTCCCCTCCCCTCTAACCTCACCAACTCCTCCGCTCCCCCTGTCACCCCTCCACACCCTCTCCCCACCCTCCACTTACCCCTTTCCGTCCTCACCATCTCTTCCCCTTCCCTATTTCCCTTCTCACCACCCCCTCCCTTCCCCCATCCCCTTTTACCCTTCCCTCTGGGGGAAAAACTATTAATGTCAAACTTTATTACTTGCTTAGGCAAGTATTTGTGCACAGTATTTGTGCCAAGTTTCAAGTTAATTAACCAAATGAATAAGATTTTTCATGTAAACTATACTCCCTGTTTTCACCCCCACAGAGGTGGAATTTTACAAAATCGTTTGGGTATATTTCCGTAACTTGACCGAAAGATTATTTACACCAATTTTCGAGTTAATCAAGCCCCGCATTAAAAACCTGCCCGGTAAAATTGACTACCTACCCCTTTTCACCCCCTTAGGGATAGATTTTCGAAAAACCCTGATACACATCCTTCATTTTGGTCTCAAGTATACATACTGAGTTTCGAATTAATCGGACCGCGCGTAAAAAAATCCTCCATACAAACTTTAACACCCCCTAATTCCCCTTTAGGGGGTAGTTTAGAAAAACAAAATATGTCAAAAATCATAATTTACTTAGATAAATATACACTGAATAAGATTTTTCATACAAACTTCCACCCCCTATTTCTCCACTTTACGGAGTGAGCTTCCTAAAATCCTTTCTTAGCTGACGTCTCCTACTCATAATCTAAGTCTGTGTTAAATTTCATCTTCGTAGGTCCAGTAGTTTTTGAGATTTCGTGTTTAATCAGTGAGTGAATGAATGAGTGACCTTTCGCTTTTATATATATAGATTACTTTGTTTTTGGTACTCCTACATTCCAACACAAAATTGTATATTTTCACGAAATTGAACATGACGCAATTCACATACAAAATGTTAGTATACCCTGCCTAGATATCTGTTTTGTTGACTGTACCTAAATGTTGTGCCATGATTGCATAACAATGGCTTTTCATTTTAGTTTTAAGTAAGATAGGTACTTAATTAAAAAATCTTTAAATTACGAAATCTGTGACCTATCTAGAATTAGTTACGGAGCAGCAGTATCAAACTTAGAAGAAAATCTATTATTATCAATAATTACTCTCACAGTCCAATAGTTCACCTGACTTTTCCAATAATCTGCTAAAATAACAATAGACGAATAATAATACAATGACTCAGGTGATGACTAAAGCAATTAAAAACCTATGATAATAAAACTTAACAACTGTTTAAAGTTTACATGACCTTATTACAGACTATAACATTACCAATGAGATGTATAGTTGACTTCATAATTGCTTAAGCACTTTTGACAATTCCCAGTAAATTGAAGCTGTGTACTTATTTATTTATTTAATACTTCAAGCACACAAATGTACAGAGGCGGACTTAATGCCATAGGCATTTTCTACCAGTCAACCTTTGGGTGATGCAGAGACAAACAGTGTACCTAAGTACAATAAGGCTGATAAATCATGACCGATCTGAACATGGGCTCTCCTAACTTTTAAGCTGCTGATAGACTTGAGCATTCACTTGTAATAAGCATTCTAGCGATGGAGCGTTTTAGCTAGCGTTTTAGCGAGCTTTCTAGCGAGCAAAACAATACTGCTTCGAGCTTTTTGCCAAGCCAAGCAATTTTGTCATTGTTCCGCCGCCGTCCACCCACACCTCCACTTCCATTTCTACAACGCAACAGATTAGTTTGCCACGATCTTCTATCTTTCTTTTTATTTTTTTTAATATAATTTTGCATATGATGCAGCACACGCGACCGTCAAGTCTGACATCTTCGTGAAGAATACAGTTTTAACGAGCATTTACTAGAGCATTCGCTAGAATGATCGTGAAAATATTCGTTGCGATATTTGGCTCCATACATGGCTCTGTGCGTTGTTCAGTTCGACAAATTTAAAAACGGCAAATGCTGGATGTTCTATTACAAGTGAATGCTCAAGTCTATCAGCACTTTTATGCATGTTCTCTCACACTTGCCTCATGACACCATTTGATTCCTAAAAAATGTTATTGCGCAGCCTTCTGTGCAAAGTTCAGACTGGCCATGTTGTACCTACACTAAGGTTGAAATTATCAAATAAAATGTTGTTTTATGATATGAAAGTGACATTCAACCTTACGATGGTAAACCAATTATGAGGTTGACTATACCAAGAAGACATTTTACTTTCAAAGTACAAGTGTTTCAATTTTCAACTCCATTAATGCTGTTCCAATATTTTCCTGGCCGCTAAGGTCTTGAAAGGTTTAAATGGATGTGAAGATTGTCCATTTGAATCTCGATTATCTTAAATTGTGTTTACTGGAATAACCATGTGGTTTGCCAAATTACAAGAGAAACCATCTTTTAAAGGACTGTTTAATGCATGGGTAAAGGCACTCCCTCAATCCGGCCTATAATGTAACAATCCAAGATTCCATTGTAATGGCAAGGGCGTTGTAAGTAGACTGCACAGGCCGTCAACTGCTAGATAGTGTAGAGATAATTGAAACCAGCAGGATAGGTAATTACATATAATTAAATAGGTAAAAGTAACATGGTTAGGTCGCAGGTTGCAGGTAAAGGTTACATTACAGGTGAATGCTCCCGGTGAGGCAGTGCCTTAAAAGATTGAATTTACATCTTAGTGGCATATTTCTTCCTATGTTAGACTGAATTCTATGACTATTACAAGAGCAAAGACATATTAAATATTTACATAGCTTCTTACACTAATCAGAAACATAGCTAAGCACTTTAAAGGGATAGTTACAACTCAAGTATTTTTTGAAATTCCGCTAGCCTTTGGATAGATTACTAGTTGTAAGATACTGGCTATTCAAGACCATCCTACCTTTGCAATTGATATCCAAAGTAAGTTTCCCTTCATTCTTCGCTTCCAACATTGCCTTGACCACCAACAGTTCTCCATGTCTGGCAGAATACAACAGGGACTCCTGAGCCTCAGTCCCAAAATTATTGTCCTTAGACATTCTGGTTTCTGGTACCTACCGTAAAGTATACAATGCAGTATTATGAAGTAAAACAAGGTTTTATCACCAATTCACGGTATAGGCAGCGTCAATTGTCGCATTTAATTACGTCAAAACACATCATAACGTGATTTTATTTTATAAAATACGCACACTTTAAAGTCCGGTTTAGATCATTTGAATTTCGTCGCGTTTAACGCCTGCGACTATGCACACGATAAAAATACACATAGATTACGACCGCGAGTAAGTAATTAATTCGCAAATCTCGTTTCGAGTGGAGGTCGTACCCACCTCAAACCTTCTCCAACGTCAAAACAAGAGTGACAAAATGTCACTGTCAAGTGTCAAACCGTCAATCGAGTACTATGGTTCCGTCCATACAATTATAGATGGCCATTATTGTGATGAATGTGAGGTGTGTCAGGCGCTGTCCCAGTATCCCCTCCCCCCGGGATAGGGACTGATACACCTCACATTCATCACCCCTCACACATTCTCACATGACCCCACGGGTGCCTTGGATTATAAAATATGGTAGTATTTAGAGGAAAAAGCCTGCGCAAAACCTCATAAAAATTTGAAGTCGCTGAAGCTATCCCTTATCAAAGCAGTGGCCGAAATGGACCTCAATGTCGTCCTTGATTCTATCGATGACTGGCCTCGCAGATTACGGGATTGAATCGAAAATCAAGGAGGTCATTTATCTGTCTTTCTTTTTGTCTAAATGTAAAACTGTGTATTTTATCTATCTTCCCATGAATATCTATTTAAATAAAAAGAGAAGTCCTGACTGACTTACTGACGACTGACTCATCAACACCCAGCCCAAACCCTTGAACCTAGAAAGCTGAAATTTTGCAAAGAGGTTCCCTTTGTCATTTAGACAAGGAATAAGGAAGGATTTCCCGGTAAGATGTTCCCGTGGGATATTTTCCGACATCCACGCGGGCGAAGCTGCGCGGGAAGTGCTAGCTATTATAATAAAAAACTTTTTTACAAAAAAATACAACCGACTTCCAAAAACAACTACAAAGTGAAAAATAACTTTAATTTCGGAAGTCGAGTCGGTGTCGGTATCGGTGTTAAATGTATTTTCGTGTTTTGCCACCGACTTCCGAAATTAAAGTTATTTTTCACTTTGTAGTTGTTTTTGGAAGTCGGTTGTATTTTTTTGTAAAAAAGTTTTTATTTTTCTTTTTTTAGTTGTGTACCTACCCCACACAAATTCGAAGCTAACTCAAAAACTACCGAAGCAAAGTTAATCAAATGTATCTGGGACCAATTACTGTGATGTATACCCTCACGAATAAAACAAAAAAAAAACCAAATCGGTCCAGCCATCTTCGACTAATCGGGGAACATACATAAAAAAAAACGGTTCCGACGAATTGAGAACCTCCTCCTTTTTGAAGTCGGTTAAAAATTGAAAATGTGACATCTAAATCACATTTGTTAGGTGACAGTAATATGACCCGACTACTTATATGGATTTACAATGTTATCGAACACTCAGGCTTATAGTTATTAGCAGGTACTTAAAAGTATTTAATGAAAAAAGTTAGGTAATGATAAAAATAATTCTCGCCTTCTTCCCATGAGGTTATGCAGAAACTACGGAACGGCACTCGTGCTACGATCTTTACATAGCTACTACTTTTGCTACTAAAAACGTAAGACGTCTTGTCGTTCTACTGTATATAAAAAGCCCTCATATACCCATACTCTTAACCCTGCAGTCCAACTGTTTTGCTGTGTTTGTGACCGTAAACAGAACTCGGTAATGTGAGTCATATTCTCAGACATCATCTTCCTGCCCTTATCCCATATTACTTGGGGTCGGCGCAACACGTTTTCTTCTTCCATTCTCCCCTGTCAACCGTCACGCTATCATTCACTCCCTTCTCTTTCATATCATTCCTCACACAATCCATCCATCTTTTCTTTGGCCTTCCTCTGCCTCTCCATCCATCAACATCTATATTCATCACTCTTTTAGTCACATGCGTTTTGTCTCTCCTCATTACATGCCCATACCAAGACAAACGATTTCCTTTCAACTTTTCTGTCACTGGCGCCACTTTCAAACTTCCTCTTATATACTCATTTCTCACTTTATCCATTCTTGTCACTCCACACATCCATCTCAACATTCTCATCTCCGCTGCATGCAATTTTTTTTCATCCGTCTTCTTCACTGTCCAGCATTCCGATCCATAAAGTACGACAGGCCTTATCACGGACTTGTAAATTTTCCCCTTCAACTTGAGGGGCATCCGTGGGTCGCAAGTTGTTCCTGTAACCTGTCGCCATTTCATCCATCCTGCGTTGATCCGGTGCGTTATGTCTCGGTCTACTTCGCCATCCCCTTGGACAAGCGACCCGAGGTACCGAAAGTCGGAGCAGATCGGTAAGGGCGTTCCGGCAAGAGATATGGGCACAGGACCGGAGAGTCCGCCAAAATCACAAAACAAATACTCTGTTTTGGTCCGACTTACTCTCAGGCCAACGGTCTCCAGTCTTTTCCACCACACCTCCAATACATATTCTCAGACGTTAGGAAATAATTTCAAATGGTCGTCGTCTACAAAATCGATATGGAGGACAATATAATTAGGTATATACTTAGTTAATTCTGTATTCAAAACGGCGTAGCAGGCAACCGCTCGTGCTACTGAACCATTTTTAACTTGTTCACCCCTTGGGTAATAGTACGTTTATATACGGAATCCTAATTTCAATGACCGTGAACTCGTAGCCTGATAGTCTAATCTTCGTCCATAAATAATAATAATAAACAATGAAAACGTTTTTCTCAATATTATTAAAGAAGTTACAAATCTTCATTTAATAAAAAAGATGACTAATAAAATAATAATTATTATTGTGTACTAGACTGGGAATCACTTTTAAAGACAATGAACGACTAGTTGAGAGCAGAAAACCACTTTGAAAAAATCTTTTTGAACGAAATGCTAAAAATCAACTTTCAGTGTCACATACCTCAACCTGTCAATCTGTCAGTCTCTGTGCTGTCTGTCAGATGTCAGTGTCAATAACAATAAAAAAAGAGCCGCCGGTGTTGTACTTGCTGTGTATATATAATTAAATACCGATAATATTTGAAGAAATATGTGTGATGATGTCCAAAGCTGTTGCCGCATATGTTTGGACGTGGAGTCCGACCATGTCTCCATACTCGGCGACCCTACCATCAGCTTACACATGAAAGCCTGCCTCGCAGTGACTATATCCTCAGTTGATCATCTTCCAAAGACTGTTTGCTTGTCCTGTGTGTCATTATTGAACCAATTTTATAATTTCCAACTCAACGCTCGTTGTTCACAAGACTGGCTTGAATCTTCCGTCCAGGAAAAGACGAAGAAATCAACTGAAAATAAAATGGTGATACAACCATTACCAGACTCCGAATACAACTCGGATTCGCTCCTAGAGTTTCTAAATAACACTGCGAACATCGAAGAGTATCTAAACAACCTTGGTAAGGAAGATATACCTTGTATTGTCAACATGTTGGACAAAAATGAACATTCTTTTGAAATAAGTAAGATGAACAATAAAACTGTTAAAGTTCCAAGTCCTAATAAGAAAGACATAGCAAAGAAATTTAAAACAGAGAAAGATGTGATGGACACAGACTTTCCAATCGTCAAAGGACTTTTAATGAAGGAAGCAGATCAAAAAATCAAAGCAAACCAAGCAAAGATAGAAAAAAATGCCTTCATATGTTTTGGCTGTAAAATTAAATACGACACTGTACAAAAATTGTTGCAACACTTAAGTGTTTGCGACTTAGCACTCCGAACTTGCGTACACTGTGACATGCTGTTCAATTCTAAGCAACAAATGCAACAGCATTCAATGTCACACAATACACCGGGTCTCTTCACTTGCAACTGTGGCAAAGAATTCCCATCAAAGGAGAGACTGACACAGCACCATAAAACTTGCCACACCGACTATGCAGCAACCGTAGGGTGTGTATACCGATGTAAAGAATGCGGGGATACATTTAAAGAAAGGTTTCAGTTATACAAGCATGCCAAAGAACATATTTTGAAGGCTGAGGAGAGAGTGTGTGATATTTGCGGTCACACTTTTCATGGCAGTGATGCATTAAATAAACATAGGAAGGAGGAACATGAAAAACCTGAAAATGTTATGTACAGGTAATAATTTTAATTGAGTGACTATTATTTCAGGAAATAAAGCTTATAACTTTGCATTTTATTTCCTACACTTTTATATGAGTAGGTGAAACTAGTTTAAATGAGTATGTCTAGCTAGTTTAAATGAGTAGGTCTAGCTAGTTTAAATGAGTAGGTCTATCTATTTGAAATGAGTAGGTCTAGCTGGTTTAAATGAGTACAGCTACCTAGTTTATATGAGTAGGTGTAGCTAGTTTATATGAGTAGGTGTAGCTAGTTTATATGAGTAGATCTAGCTAGTTTATATGAGTAGGTCAAGCTAGTTTATATGAGTAGATCTAGCTAGTTCACATGAGTAGGTGTAGCTAGTTTATATGAGTAGATCTAGCTAGTTCACATGAGTAGGTGTAGCTAGTTTATATGAGTAGATCTAGCTAGTTTATATGAGTAAGTCCAGCTAGTTTATATGAGTAGGTCTAGCTAGTTTATATGAGTAGGTCTAGCTAGTTTATATGAGTAGGTCAACCTAGTTTATATGAGTAGGTCAACCTAGTTTATATGAGTAGGTCTACCTAGTTTAAATGAGTAGGTCAACCTAGTTTATATGAGTAGGTCTATCTATTTGAAATGAGTAGGTCTAGCTGGTTTAAATGAGTACAGCTACCTAGTTTATATGAGTAGGTGTAGCTAGTTTATATGAGTAGGTGTAGCTAGTTTATATGAGTAGATCTAGCTAGTTTATATGAGTAGGTCAAGCTAGTTTATATGAGTAGATCTAGCTAGTTCACATGAGTAGGTGTAGCTAGTTTATATGAGTAGATCTAGCTAGTTTATATGAGTAAGTCCAGCTAGTTTATATGAGTAGGTCTAGCTAGTTTATATGAGTAGGTCTAGCTAGTTTATATGAGTAGGTCAACCTAGTTTATATGAGTAGGTCAACCTAGTTTATATGAGTAGGTCTACCTAGTTTAAATGAGTAGGTCAACCTAGTTTATATGAGTAGGTCTACCTAGTTTAAATGAGTAGGTCTAGCTAGTTTATATGAGTAGGTCAAGCTAACTAAAAGAATTAAAATTATTTTATTATTATTTTAAATTAAAATAATTAATTAAAGTACCTATTTATTATCTATTGTTACAGATGCAAAATATGCAACACAACATTGCAACAACATGCATTTTATTTCCTACACTTTTATATGAGTAGGTGTAGCTAGTTTAAATGAGTAGGTCTATCTAGTTGAAATGAGTAGGTCTAGCTGGTTTAAATGAGTAGAGCTACCTAGTTTATATGAGTAGGTGTAGCTAGTTTAAATGAGTAGATCTAGTTAGTTTAAATGAGTAGGTCTATCTAGTTGAAATGAGTTGGTCTAGCTGGTTTAAATGAATAGAGCTACCTAGTTTATATGAGTAGGTGTAGCTAGTTTAAATGAGTAGGTCTAGCTAGTTTAAATGAGTAGGTCTAGCTAGTTGAAATGAGTAGGTCTAGCTGGTTTAAATGAGTAGGTCTATCTAGTTGAAATGAGTTGGTCTAGCTGCTTTAAATGAGTAGAGCTACCTAGTTTATATGAGTAGGTGTAGCTAGTTTAAATGAGTAGGTCTAGCTAGTTTAAATGAGTAGGTCTATCTATTTGAAATGAGTAGGTCTAGCTGGTTTAAATGAGTACAGCTACCTAGTTTATATGAGTAGGTGTAGCTAGTTTATATGAGTAGGTGTAGCTAGTTTATATGAGTAGATCTAGCTAGTTTATATGAGTAGGTCAAGCTAGTTTATATGAGTAGATCTAGCTAGTTCACATGAGTAGGTGTAGCTAGTTTATATGAGTAGATCTAGCTAGTTCACATGAGTAGGTGTAGCTAGTTTATATGAGTAGATCTAGCTAGTTTATATGAGTAAGTCCAGCTAGTTTATATGAGTAGGTCTAGCTAGTTTATATGAGTAGGTCTAGCTAGTTTATATGAGTAGGTCAACCTAGTTTATATGAGTAGGTCAACCTAGTTTATATGAGTAGGTCTACCTAGTTTAAATGAGTAGGTCAACCTAGTTTATATGAGTAGGTCTATCTATTTGAAATGAGTAGGTCTAGCTGGTTTAAATGAGTACAGCTACCTAGTTTATATGAGTAGGTGTAGCTAGTTTATATGAGTAGGTGTAGCTAGTTTATATGAGTAGATCTAGCTAGTTTATATGAGTAGGTCAAGCTAGTTTATATGAGTAGATCTAGCTAGTTCACATGAGTAGGTGTAGCTAGTTTATATGAGTAGATCTAGCTAGTTTATATGAGTAAGTCCAGCTAGTTTATATGAGTAGGTCTAGCTAGTTTATATGAGTAGGTCTAGCTAGTTTATATGAGTAGGTCAACCTAGTTTATATGAGTAGGTCAACCTAGTTTATATGAGTAGGTCTACCTAGTTTAAATGAGTAGGTCAACCTAGTTTATATGAGTAGGTCTACCTAGTTTAAATGAGTAGGTCTAGCTAGTTTATATGAGTAGGTCAAGCTAACTAAAAGAATTAAAATTATTTTATTATTATTTTAAATTAAAATAATTAATTAAAGTACCTATTTATTATCTATTGTTACAGATGCAAAATATGCAACACAACATTGCAACAACATGCATTTTATTTCCTACACTTTTATATGAGTAGGTGTAGCTAGTTTAAATGAGTAGGTCTATCTAGTTGAAATGAGTAGGTCTAGCTGGTTTAAATGAGTAGAGCTACCTAGTTTATATGAGTAGGTGTAGCTAGTTTAAATGAGTAGATCTAGTTAGTTTAAATGAGTAGGTCTATCTAGTTGAAATGAGTTGGTCTAGCTGGTTTAAATGAATAGAGCTACCTAGTTTATATGAGTAGGTGTAGCTAGTTTAAATGAGTAGGTCTAGCTAGTTTAAATGAGTAGGTCTAGCTAGTTGAAATGAGTAGGTCTAGCTGGTTTAAATGAGTAGGTCTATCTAGTTGAAATGAGTTGGTCTAGCTGCTTTAAATGAGTAGAGCTACCTAGTTTATATGAGTAGGTGTAGCTAGTTTAAATGAGTAGGTCTAGCTAGTTTAAATGAGTAGGTCTAGCTAGTTTAAATGAGTAGGTCTAGCTAGTTTAAATGGGTAGGTCTATCTAGTTGAAATGAGTAGGTCTAGCTGGTTTAAATGAGTAGAGCTACCTAGTTTATATGAGTAGGTGTAGCTAGTTTATATGAGTAGGTGTAGCTAGTTTATATGAGTAGATCTAGCTAGTTTATATGAGTAGGTCAAGCTAGTTTATATGAGTAGATCTAGCTAGTTCACATGAGTAGGTGTAGCTAGTTTATATGAGTAGATCTAGCTAGTTTATATGAGTAAGTCCAGCTAGTTTATATGAGTAGGTCTAGCTAGTTTATATGAGTAGGTCTAGCTAGTTTATATGAGTAGGTCAACCTAGTTTATATGAGTAGGTCAACCTAGTTTATATGAGTAGGTCTACCTAGTTTAAATGAGTAGGTCAACCTAGTTTATATGAGTAGGTCTACCTAGTTTAAATGAGTAGGTCTAGCTAGTTTATATGAGTAGGTCAAGCTAACTAAAAGAATTAAAATTATTTTATTATTATTTTAAATTAAAATAATTAATTAAAGTACCTATTTATTATCTATTGTTACAGATGCAAAATATGCAACACAACATTGCAACAACATGCATTTTATTTCCTACACTTTTATATGAGTAGGAGTAGCTAGTTTAAATGAGTAGGTCTATCTAGTTGAAATGAGTAGGTCTAGCTGGTTTAAATGAGTAGAGCTACCTAGTTTATATGAGTAGGTGTAGCTAGTTTAAATGAGTAGATCTAGTTAGTTTAAATGAGTAGGTCTATCTAGTTGAAATGAGTTGGTCTAGCTGGTTTAAATGAATAGAGCTACCTAGTTTATATGAGTAGGTGTAGCTAGTTTAAATGAGTAGGTCTAGCTAGTTTAAATGAGTAGGTCTAGCTAGTTGAAATGAGTAGGTCTAGCTGGTTTAAATGAGTAGGTCTATCTAGTTGAAATGAGTTGGTCTAGCTGCTTTAAATGAGTAGAGCTACCTAGTTTATATGAGTAGGTGTAGCTAGTTTAAATGAGTAGGTCTAGCTAGTTTAAATGAGTAGGTCTAGCTAGTTTAAATGAGTAGGTCTAGCTAGTTTAAATGGGTAGGTCTATCTAGTTGAAATGAGTAGGTCTAGCTGGTTTAAATGAGTAGAGCTACCTAGTTTATATGAGTAGGTGTAGCTAGTTTAAATGAGTAGATCTAGTTAGTTTAAATGAGTAGGTCTAGCTAGTTGAAATGAGTAGGTCTAGCTGGTTTAAATGAGTAGGTCTATCTAGTTGAAATGGGTTGGTCTAGCTGCTTTAAATGAGTAGAGCTACCTAGTTTATATGAGTAGGTGTAGCTAGTTTAAATGAGTAGGTCTAGCTAGTTTAAATGAGTAGGTCTAGCTAGTTTAAATGAGTAGGTCTAGCTAGTTTAAATGGGTAGGTCTATCTAGTTGAAATGAGTAGGTCTAGCTGGTTTAAATGAGTAGAGCTACCTAGTTTATATGAGTAGGTGTAGCTAGTTTAAATGAGTAGGTCTAGCTAGTTTAAATGAGTAGGTCTAGCTAGTTTAAATGAGTAGGTCTAGCTAGTTTAAATGAGTAGGTCTAGCTAGTTTAAATGAGTAGGTCTATCTAGTTGAAATGAGTAGGTCTAGCTAGTTTAAATGGGTAGGTCTATCTAGTTGAAATGAGTAGGTCTAGCTGGTTTAAATGAGTAGAGCTACCTAGTTTATATGAGTAGGTGTAGCTAGTTTAAATGAGTAGATCTAGTTAGTTTAAATGAGTAGGTCTATCTAGTTGAAATGAGTAGGTCTAGCTGCTTTAAATGAGTAGAGCTACCTAGTTTATATGAGTAGGTCTAGCTGCTTTAAATGAGTAGGTCTAGCTAGTTTATATGAGTAGGTCTAGCTAACTAAAAAAAATAAAATTATTTTATTATTATTTTAAATTAAAATAATTAACTAAAGTAACTGACCTATTTGTTATCTATTGTTACAGATGCAAAATATGCAACACAACATTAGCAGATCGCAATGAAATGTACATCCATGTAAAAAAGCATACCGCAAGACCAGAACCCACTCGTCACTTATGTGAGTCCTGTGGCCGTAGCTTTGCAACGAGAACATCATTATTACGTCACTCGTTGCTACATGGAAGTAATAGGACTGTTTGTCATATTTGTAACAAACAGGTCACGGATTCAAAGTTACTAGAGCAGCATATAAGGGAGCATATTGAGAAGGCGATTTGTGAAAAGTGTGGACAAAGCGTGAACAGATATAAGCTGGGTATGCACAGTTGTGTGTAGGATGTTATGTAAGAACTCTTTTTTTTTATAATATGTTCTCTTATATTTTATGTTGATTTAGTGTAATGTGATTCAGACATGTAATGTGAATAGCTGTGTCCAGACCGATCTAGCACGGCTCGCGAGGCTTTCTCGTGAGCCAATGCCTCGGCCAGTGTGGGCGTGGCTTGGGTTGCCTCGGGCGCACGTTGCCTCGGCCGAGCGCCACTCGACCGCGAGCCATACGCCTGAAGCAGACCGAGCCACGTCCACACCGGCCCACATTATTGTTTTTGCCTCGAAAAACGGATATCCCTTTTTATTAGCTTATCCGAAAGAACAGGTTATTTTAAAAGTAAGAGTAAAATACCCGTGTGATAATTTTGTCCCAATCTGGAGATATATTTTTTTTTCTATGGTGTCCATAAAAACCATAGAAATCGCAATAACTTTAGATCCAATCCGTTTTTATTATTTCTTTGATTGCAATTACTTGACGCTTTATATTAAGTAAATTATCAAGCAAACGCTCAATTTTTATCGTTAACCGATAGTGAGTAACATCGAATTTTACATATTTTCGATTTTATTTTTTTATGGGCTTATTTCATGGCATTTGGATTCAATATCGAGACAAGCTGTTGCTTTGGCACTAAGAAGTACCGATTTAAAATATCATATCCAAATCTTATGTTATCTAGAATTTACAGGATTCTGAAATTTAGGCACTAGGTTTGGTACATGTCGTATTTTTTAAAAATGTTTTTTTATTGAAAAAAGTGATTGACAATAGTACTGATTTTTTACCTACGGAAAATGATAATTAAAGTAAGTAAGTAAGCAAGTGAAGTCTTTAAATATTTAATGTTTTATTTTTAAAATTTCAAGTTTCCAAGTGGTTCAGGCTGTGTGCATAAGTGCAAAATGAACTCTTAGGTCCCACCAAAAACATAAATGTAAAATAGGGGCCAAATTCTATGGAGGTAAAAGATAGTTTATTAGGTTCCTTGCTAGATTATGCAACTTGGCAATTTTTTAAAGTAAATTATTTGTTTGCAACTGTCGAGAGTTTTGCTTTAACGAACTTCGTAAGTCTAATAGATTTAGGTGGTCGAAAGTAGCTCGAAATGGTTCGTGTAAGTAAGGTGTGCTTCACCCTACTTCATCTCCGAAATTGGCTTGACATGACATGAAAAAATATTAGTATAAATAATTAACTTTAGCTCGTATGTTCGATGTTTACATCGAACATACAACTAAAGTTAGATAGTAAAAAGATATAAAAATATTATTTGTAAAATATATGAGAGTGGGTGTAAATGTATACGTAGATAAGAAAGTATTATTCTATGATAAGTTAAAATCCAACATAAAATTTAAACCTACAAACAAAAAATATTATTTTTTGTGAAGTGATGACCCTAAAATTAAAACTATCAGAAAAAACTTTAGAAGTGAAAAACTCCCAGATACCGCGAAAATAGGATGTGTTTTTTTATAGTGATTGGTTGGGGTCTAAATATGATTTACAATCAATATTGAATCCAACTAAGCAAATAAACAACAATGAAAAATCAAAATCTAAAAACACAAAAAAAGCATATTTCTTTACATCTGTACTAGTTAAAAAAAATTAAAAAAAAAAAATTAAATTATTTATTTCGTAACCATAATAAATAAAAAACACAATTAGTGATTGGAGCCTCCTTGTAAGCAAACAATGCCTGTATTAGGAGACTCCGCTCTTTCACAACAAGGTACAAAATAAAATACAAAATAAAATAAAAGACTAACTAATTAAATGTGTGTGTGTGTGTGTGTGTGTGTGTGTGTGTGTGTGTGTGTGTGTGTGTGTGCGTATGTATGTATGTAAATGTTTAAGTGGAAATTCAATAAAAGTAATCATATGTAAATGGGGATGAGGGTGACTAGTTAGTACTATTTTGTATTTTTTTTCCAAAAATCTTTAATATAGTTTTATTACACTTAATAAAGAAAAAGGTAAAATGATACGTATTTTTTTTTTTAAATTAATTAATTTAGAAAAGTAGGAAAAACAATTAATTTTTTTTTTATTCGTGTTTGGTGTACAATTGGCACACGGGTATTTTACTCTTACTTTTAAAACAACTTGTTTTATCGGATAAGTTAATAAAAAGAGGATGTCCGTTTTTCAAGGCAAAAACAATACTGTGCGGCCGAGGCAGCCTCGCGAGCCGTGCTCGGTCGGTCTGGACGCGGCTAATGAAAATCTTTGGAAAACATGTTAAACTGAATGTTTCTCTGTTGTTGTAGTCTATTTATGATAGAAAATCTACCAATACACAAAGACCAAGACACAGACATTTATAGGTACCTACTTGTTAAATATTATTATTATTAACTAAGTCTTGTGTGGACTCTAAAATGTAGGATTAAATATTCCATAATCAAGTAAGTTTTGTATTATACCTACTATATGTAGGTATCTCATTAATGGATTACTTTGTCCACCACTTATCAAATTTTATTAGTATATAGTAACTTAAGTCTTAAAATATGTTCTTCAATTAATGCCTTATAATTATGGGATCAGAACTGAATTTAATTCCAAATATTTTCAGAACATCATAATTAGATGTTCTAAATAAAAGTCAATTATCAAAAGTTCATGATTTATTCAAATAATACCTAAGTCCGTTTCAAATCATCATTGTAAAAAGTCTACAAGATGGATACTATCTAGAATACATTACAGTTAAAAAACACCGAGTATAAAAATAATACACAAGAATTTTGTATAACAGTTAGTTCGAAAATTAAAACAATCTGTCTCTCTCACTTAGAAAAGGGAACTACTTGAAATCGAATGACATGAGACTGGCTCGAAAACGTTAAATCGATATTTTGTACCTACTTCAAATCGATAAATTATTCATTACCTCGGCCGCATCAAAATCTCTAATTACTGTACAAGTGTATTGGCTTATAATCTGGCTTTTGATAAAGTACGGCATGTTGGGCTCATATTATAAACTAAGAACAATGCTGCATAAACAATTTTCAGACATCATAGCGTCGTATATTATACCAAACAGATTGATTAGGATATGACAAAGAAACGCCTATTCAGACCTTAGGCAGATAAAAGCTGGAGTACCACAAGGGAGTAAAGTATACTTAGACACGTATCTACTACACATCTGCTATTATACTCCTCAGCTAGAAAATAATTGCATTGCATTTCATACTGATGGTTGTTCGAGAAAAAGGAAGAAAAATGGTATTCCTACTAATAAAAAAATAAAATAAAATAAACATGAAATATAGGTACACTGAGAACTGATGTTGCAAGTTAAGGCTTTCGCGCTGCCGGTGATTCGAGCTTTATTCGAGATTTTGATGTATCGAGGCGGTGAACTGTCGCGCTCATAATTTTTCGATTTCAACTAATATCGAGTTAACGTATTTGTGCAAATATTATTCGATCTCACGTCATTCGATCTCAATTAGAGACTGGGGAGAACCCAAAATAGGTAATAATAACTAGCTAGAATACCTTACAGCTAAAAAAAAACAAAAGTATAAAAATTACACAAGTATTTTGCATTAATTACCTACTAGTGAGAAACATCGGAAGAAAAATCTCTCCCTTTGAGAATATCTCTATATGTCAATGAGAATTCGCGTATAAGGAATTATTTTATCAGCATCATCACTAATCGCTTGAAGTCAAATGAGATTTACAAACCACAAGCAGAACGCGTAATATTTGTGTTATTCACCTACTTATTCAACATAAAATTCCATCGCTGCAAATGCTGATGTCGAGTGATTTTTCGCGCATATCCTCACCATTGTGTTATCGGATTGAACTTCTTGTTTTCAAGAATGCTTCCTATTTCAAAGTACTGAGCATTCCATCTCAGAAGTTTTGATAGTATCTAAACTCTTGCTTCTATCCGTATAGGATATTTAAGCTTAAAAAGTTGAACCGAGAATCACTAAGATTCTCTCAGCAAAAACAAAACCATCCTCTGTGGTCGATGTTGAAAAAATCTGTGAAAATAACTCTTATTCTGTACGGCATAAGGTTGTTGAGATCAATCAGGAACTTCATGAATGAGGGTATGCTTATAATCCGATGGTTCTTGCGTACTCCTGAAAACGTTAGATAGAAGTAGAAGGCGATATTGAAACTCAAGAATGTCCACTACATTGAAGCCAAGTATTTATAGATAGTGCAATTCACGAAGACGCCCACTATTCCTCCTCCCACTATTCCCTTGTAGGTACTAACTATAGTGTGTACCGATAACACTCAAACATTGGCGGAAGCTTGCACACATACACTATAAACGGTTAGGGGAAATAGTGAGGCGCATCTTCGTGGATTGCACTATCTGTACTGGATGGATCAAAATGATGAGTTGCTGCGGTTTTCTGATAACGAGCGCGATCATTCTGAAAGCACCAAGATCCTTCATCGATGCTTTGGACAAGACCTTTACGTTAGCCCAATGGCTTCCCAATACCACCAGAATAAACCGGAAATAAGTAACTGTTTAACTCATAATTGGTCTATACAATTTTGGGCGACACAAGGTCGATATCATACATATAACATAACGCCTGTATCCTCGAAGGCTTGGGCCTCCTTTGGGGTCCATCTGGAATTACACTCGAGGTATTGTTTCACGCCACGACCGCAATTAAGAGAATAACAGCTGAAAACCTAACATTAATAATGTCAAAGTTATCTTTCAGTCATACCGTCAATAATAGTCTTGGCAGCTTGTATAGCAGTGATCTCCGTGTACCACGAGGTAAACCGATGCGAAGGCATGGGGTACATGCCGGTGGCAACAGTTCCTAGGTATACGGACGTGGTGTGAATATTCTTAGTCCAAGTATCCAGGCGAAGCTCCTCTGTTATCGAGTCCATAAGCCCTGGTCAAAAAATTAAAGCACTGATTTTTGGCAGATGAGTTTACGTATAGGTGGCGTTCTGTATACTTTCTGCTTACCCCCATGGGAAAAAATCGCGAGTTTATGTATGTATTATATCTAATGTAGAATAACGTTGCAATCCCCTGGGATTCTTTTGACACAAATATAACCTGTTACTACAACTACTCAACACATCGTAGTTCAGTAGATAAATGGTCCAAGATTGCTGAACGTTGCATTGGCTAAAAAAAAAGTAACCTGCCATTAGACTGCAATATACTTATGTCTCACACTGGTGACCTATAGATCAGCAGGTTAGGTACTTGGGGCATCACGAACCGATAGTGGTTGAAATACCTTTTTGGTAAGTTATCTTTACCTTTTAGTCCGAATTTTGCTGCACAATATGGAATCATGTCGGCGCACGGCATTAGACCTGCACTCGAGTTGATTGCAACAATATGTCCATGCCGCCTCTCTATCATACTTGGCAGGAAGGCTTGGATTATCTGGTAAGAACACAGCAATTATTTTGATTGCTTGGAGAAGAAACTTTGAGCGTTCGATATAATATGGATGGTTCATCCAGGTGTATAGAAAGCAGCAAATTTATTTTATCCCAACACAAAATATACACACAAAATAATTATCAGGAATGTTGGAACTCGCAAGGCATTTAAGGGCAATATTTAGATTCAAAATAGCCTAAGTTTATCGCCTAGGTTGTTTAATTGGTTGCTTACTGCGCTAAGAAAAATATTGATTTGCGTAGGAATCCTGGAAGCTCGACTCGTTTCAAAACTAAATGCGGTAAAGTACCTAAGTCAAGGTTTATCTATAACTGGTTACACGGTACAATAATTATTAATTACCCAAAAGTGTGCAAGCAGGTTGGTCTCAATGAGCCTCGAAATGGCGTCTTGTCGTAGATGGCTGATGGGTGCACAGGACAGGACGCCCGCGTTGCTCACTATCATGGACACGTCTGGCAGTTGGCGTCGCATGCGCATCGCTATGCCTGCCACTTGTTCGCGAGCCGTCACGTCTATTGTGTAGCCGTAACACTGTAAAAGAGGTGAAATTCTCCTAAGTTAGATAAGGGTGGGTGTTTACGAATAAAAAAGTATGGAATATGTGTGCGTGGTTCAAAATCTAAAACATCATTCATCCAAAGGTCAACTGGCTGAAAATACCAAAGCCTTAAAAGACGATATAATAAAATTAGTTCTGTAATCATTGTCAGTAGGTTGCTGCACCTAAGTTAGCCGACGTACGCACGGACGTAAAAATATCGCGGCGGGATTTTATCGCGCACTGGATTTTCAACTCTCTATGTTGAGGCGAGCTTCGAGAATCCAACCTAACAACAACAGAGTGCATCCCAGCGCGTTGAAAAAACACTGTTGGATTTTCAACTCTTGGCGCTAAACAGAGCGTTGAAAATCCAGTGCGCGAAAAAAAATCGCCGTGATAATATTATTACGTCCGTGCGGACATCGGCTTACTGGTCTTGTTATGCGGACCTTTTTTGGTATTTATATATTTAATTGCTGTAACTTACTCTCATTGAGAGCAAGCGAAAGTTTATTTTTTCCTTCATAAGGCATATTTCGTGAAGGTATTTTTTATAGGGAAATAGGTTGTAAATATTTATTTCAACAAGGGGGTGCCTTTTTTCACTAAAAGACCATGCTAATCTTCCTTATATATTCGAAGATGTAGGATACCTCTCCATCTTTACGGCGTATTTCATCGACGACGGCGTTGTTTCGCCGGGAATCGATGTCCCAGCAAATCACTGTGGCGCCGAGCTCTGCAAACTGGATGGCCAGCTCCCGTCCGATGCCGTGCCCTGCGCCTGTTATCTGCCCCAATGTTATAGAAGTTAAAGTAAAACACCAAGAAAATTTCCATAGGTCATGCTTTTTCTATTGTCATGCTTTAGCCTCAACCTTTCATATCTATGCCAACATATCTTATTGCAGTTTATAACAGGACACATACCACTCTCCCACTCTTAAACTATTCATTTAATAAGCATAAAACTCATCACTAACCAACACAGTCTCTCCATGCAGACTCTTCATCGTCGCCGGTATGAAAACCCTCGCAACAGCCACAGTACAAGTGGAAAACAGTTTGACGATCAGCACCAGAGTATCTAGGGTCCACAGAGGCACCGCCGCCAGCCCCCCACTGCCCCACCACGGCAGGATCCATACTTCTTGCAAAATCCTAAACTTCCTAGCCAAAGAAGCTACAGAACTCACGAATATATTTTTCCTATGCATAAAGGTAAAATAAACCTAAAAATATACTGACAGTTAAGATTGAATTGATAGGTCCGTTGTTGTTTTTTGTGGAAATGGTCATTTTATAAAGCCAGCAGGTATAGAGGGCAAAATGTTGTCAGAAAAGCTAGTTTCTGCAATGTTCGGTAAGAATGCAGGGACTTTAGGTGGTCTTTTAGACTCCTAGAAGGATAATTATTAACAGTTTTATTTGACCTTATGGACCATATTGCTTATTTTCATACGGTAGAGGTTTTAATAAAACTCGTATGAAACCTTTTTATTTCTTACCTTTCCTGTCATTTTAATACAACACGTCAGATATGACGTCAGTCCGATATAAATAGTTGCGTCAATCTTGACTGGTCTTGACATTTCATAGATCGAAATCGAGTCCACGAAACACTACAAGTTATAAAATCCATTGACTGCCTATTGGTTTTATGAAAATGGCGAAACCTATGCAAAAAGAGCGAGAGAACCGGTCTGCCGAGAAGAAAGACTTGACGTTCCATGCATACTCTATATCCCCAGAGAGTGCACACACATCGATCTTATTGCTAGAGTCAGGGGAACCGGAGATATTATGCCAGGTAACGAATATTTGGTCAAAAAAACACCATCATTCTCTTGCCCTTAACCCAATTTATTTGGAGTCTTTTTTTAACGTACTTTCCGTGCTGTCTTTAAGCACTGACTGGACTGAACTGACTACTACCCGCTCACTTCGAGAATGCCCCTACCCTGCGTCCCACTTCCCTACCTTTAAAACCCGCTCACTTCCGATAGCAGCGTGCATCGGAACTGAGCGGGTGGTAGAGGTAGGGTAGTGGGTAGTACCAGTAGTACTCTCTACTCTCTCTGACGGACTGGTACTACAACTTCTTTTTTTCGTCAGACTCTCAGAGCAATAACAAAGTTCTCTGCGCAAGACATGCAGAACCGCATCGTTCTCTTCAATCTCGATGCGATCAAATACATTCTGCTTCACGTAGAACATTCGGAGATAAACATTCGAAGGTTTGCGCTGAAGGCCTTGGCACAACTCTGCCAGCTGCCGAGAGGACCGGAGCAAGTGCTCGAAAACCCACAGAATTTGAGGAAGTTTGCTTACATGCTTGTTAAGGTGGGTAGTTTTGTATTGTTCCTTTACGTGTAACCTCGAAAATTTTACGACGTGTTGTGTTGTCCATGGTACCATCATACACACACGACACACACACAGACACACCCCCACACATACACACACATTTTGATCATAATATTAAGTGATTTCATAGAGAGTAGAGGACACATTAAGTAGGTGTAAATGACTCGGAAGTTTTTAATTGTCCTATGAAATGTAACCTTCTCTGGAAGCTGACCCCAACCTAGTTGGAAAAAGATGATGCTGAAATGTAACCTTATGAAAAAAAAGTTCCGAAATGGAACACTCGCGCAGAGCGCGCTTTTATCTAAGTTTGAGGGCGTTCTATGTTCTATGTTAAGGATTTGGTTTCCGCACTTAGTCCTTCATGTGGACCATTGTGCGTGGGCCATGGCGGCCGTCGGGGGTTTATTCCAACCAGCCCACCTCCCTCCAGAAGTTAATCAAATCTCCGGGTTTGTTAAGAACATCAGTTTGAGGGCGTACCTACAATACTCCCAGGTAGCCTTCCCTACAAAGTATTACATTAACTTCCAAACTTCTCTCCGGCAGAATGAAGACGTCTTCGTTCTAGAATTCGCATCATTAGTTCTCTCAGAATTAACCAGAGAACCTCTGGGTTGCGAACAGCTGTTGTCTGCTAATATATTGAGCAGCTTGTTTGCGAGGATGAAGAACAGCTTGGATCCTGATGTCCAGAAGAATTGTCTACAGGTGAGTTTTCTTGGTTACCTGTTATCATCTTAACACACCTACCGTTTTCACTGGTGATCACGTACCTTCTGACGACTAGAATGCACGATTACCAAACAACAAGACAGATAAAAATAAAAACCGGCCAAGTGCGCAGTGCGTGTCGGGCCACGCTCAGTAATAGAGTTCCGTAGTTGCATCGAGTCACTTTGACTATCCCCGCGCGCATGCGCCGCCTCCGTACGGACCGCTAGGTACTGCCAAACGCCGCTGCCCGTCGTTATTCGAGCGTAAATATTATTAATTAAGAAATCATTATTCATAAGAATGTTATGATTTTATTTTTGTATATTTTTACATGGTTCATAAACTTATATTTACTACCTGTTTTACAGAATTAACAGCGTGATACAGGGTTACTGGTAATTCGGCGTATATCCGTCAGGGGCTAATAAGGGGGCCAAAATGCAACAAATTGAACCCCCTATATGTATGGCCGAAATTCAATAGTTTTCGAGATATTTGAATTTTAAGAGTTTTTCGATATTTACCCAAAATTTGACATTTAATTCTAAATAAAAAAAATACATATTTGAATGGGTACCATTAAAAATGATGTTGTAGCTGGCACTTCAATTAAGCTATGGACATAATTAAAACTACTTAATTTAACAAAATAATTAAAATAATGAGTGATATAAGAATAATATCTTACCAATATTTTCATTTTACGCTTCAAAAATGTTGTCTCGTCACAAAAATTTCTATGACATTAATCGTACAAATAACTAAAACAACTTGCTTATTCTATAAGCTTTCTAAAAAGGTATAAAAGTCAATTTTAAAATACATAATTCGTGGCATGGCATGTGTTTGAATCGGCGCGGGGAGAGAAAGGGACATTTGTATTTCTATGAAATAAAATGCATTAAAAAATTTACGTCAAATTTTATAAAAAAAATTACACATCTTGTTCAAAATGAGTCCCTCGATTACGAATGCAGGTTCGAATTCTCTTCCTAACTTCGGTTTTCGTCACTCTTGATGTGAACGTTGTTCTCATCTTTGCGCCGCGTTTATTATTCGCTGTCGAAGTTCTTTGACTGAAATTATTGGGGTTCACATAAACTAATTCCTTCATATGACCCCAAACGTAAAAATCAAGTGGTGTGATATCAGGGCTTCGTGCTGGCGACGGAATTGGCCCTCCCCTCCCTATCCATCGGTTTGGATATCTCTCGTCTAGCCACTATCGGACAGTAATCCGGTAATGTGCGAGGCAACCATCATGTTGAAACATGAGGTTGTTTTTTATTTCTTCGGGAACATCCGCCAACAAATCGTCTAGGTTGTTTCTTAAAAACTCATCGTAATTTTCGCCGTTCAAATTTTGGGACAAGAAATGAGGGCCCAGCAAATAATTATCAAGGACACCCATCCATACGTTCAGGGAAAATCTCATTTGCGACGTAGTTTCTTTTAGTTTTTTTGGATTCCTGCCTACTTTAGGTGCCCAAAAATGTAAGTTATGGTAATTCGCTATACCATCCCGGTCAAACTTTGACTCGTCAGTCCACAAAATATTTCTTAGGAAATGTTCCTGGTCAGCGTGAGCATTTAACATAAACCGAGAAAATTCGAGTCGCCTGGCAGGATCTCCCTCGTGCAATGTTTGGACAGGTTGATAATGGTATGGGTGCCTACCTGATAGATGTACTACCGACCACACTTTCCACTGGGACATACCGAGCTGTCTTGCAACAATGTTCGTTGAGATGTTTGGGTCATCAATAAAACACTGAAGAATGGTGTCCTCTTCGTCAGCCGTGTATCGTCAAGGTCTGCCAGCGTTAACTTGTGCTCTCTGAACATTGCCAGTTTCAGACAATCGTCGATAGGTGCTCCCGAAAACAGTAACGTGGGGAAGTCGACGATCTGGAAAGCGGCGTTGGTATTCTCACCGAGTCGCAGTCGCGTTTCCATCGGCAAAACCATAACAAAACATTATGTCTGCGTATTCGTTATTCGAATACGAAGCCATGTTATCCGAAATAACAATGATAACAAAAAGAATAACAAGAGAAACAAGAATTAACAATAATGATCGATAACAAATTAACGCGATGAGAGATTGGTTAATAGCAAGATAACAACACACGTGTTTGCGCGGCGTAGAGTCGAAACTTACTAAGGAAGGCGACGCGAGCGCAGCAGACGCCGTGTACTCCCCCGCCCGCACACCCCGCCCATCACGAAGAATTTCGCCAGTAAAATCGGTTGTTTTAGCGAGGATCATAAACTAAAAACACAGATGATTTCTCTCCCCGCACCGCGCGCCGCCGCGCCGGTTCAAACACATGCCATGCTACGAATTGTGTATTTTAAAATTGACTTTTATACCTTATTATAGTTATTTGTACGATTAATGTCATAGTAATTTTTGTGACGAGACAACATTTTTGAAGCGTAAAATGAAAATATTAATAAGATATTATTCTTAAATCGCTCATTATTTTAATTATTTTGTTAATTCAAGTAGTTTTAATTATGTCAATAGCTTAATCAAAGTGCCAGCTACAACATAATTTTTAATGGTACCTATTCAAATATGTATTTTTTTTTTAAATTTGGATTTAAATGTCAAATTTTGGGTAAATATCGAAAAACTTAAAATTCTAATATCTCGAAAACTATTGAATTTCGGCCATACATATGGGCGGTTCAATTTGTTTCATTTTGGCCCCCTTATCAGCCCCTGACGGATATACGTCGAATTACCAGTAACCCTGTATAAGTAATTTTTAATGGAATTTGTACGAAATTATTACTTTTCCAAGTACATTTTATAAGTTGGTTGACTATTACTCGTAAACTTGAAAAGCCTAAAAAAAGTGTAAACTAAATGAGGACATATTTAATTTTATATTATATATCTAAATTTAAGCTTTATTAACTTTATTTTACAACAAATTATTGCACGTACTGCTACTAAAACTGCTAGCGATAACACATTTTTGTTTTTCTTTTTAAACTTTTATGTCTACCTACCTGTGGACAGTGTTGTGGGTGGTGTTATTACTAAGTTGTATATATAACTTCGTTATATATACTACTACTTACCGTGAATTTTTTCGCCCATCCAATAACCGTTTAGCTGGCAGGGGAAGGGGGGGGGGGGGAATACTTGACTCTAACAAAAATTAGCACTTTGAAGCTTAATATTTCAGAAACAGATCCCTAAATCGAAAATGTGTTTTCACAACCCCGCAATACTTTTGAAAGACCCATCCAACAACACCCCACACTCTGGAGTAGACGAGAAAAAAAAACATCCCCACTTTACGTGTACCTACAGAAGGTACACTAGATTTTTTTTTTTTTTCATAATTTTGTTTTACCACTTTGTCGGCGTGATGAATATGTATATCTATGCCAAATTATAACATTCTAGTACAGTCCTACCAACTTATATGAGAACTGAAAGAGGACGCCACCGTCGATGCGTTGACACAATCGAATGACATGCGTCGGCACAATCGAAGACATTTCAACATGACGGCCGTAGTTCCAATTTTCGCCATTTCACAGATAAGTTGGTAGGAGTGTACTAAGTGTCTCAGAGCTAAGCTGCGGACGGACAGACGGACGGACATAGCGAAACTATAGCTACTACCTCTGTTACCTACTTTGTAACAGACTGTACCTCTTGTTTGTGAAATAAATGTTTTTATGTTATGTTATGTTTACTATAAGGGTTCCTTCTTGACTACGGAACCCTAAAAAATTGTTGCAGTCGGGTTTTTTAGTCGACGTAAAAATATCGCGGCGATTTTTTTTTGCGCACGAGTTGAAAATCCAACATTGTGTTTTTTCGATGCGCTGGGATGCATTCTGTTGGATTCTCGAAGCTCGGCTCAGTAGTGCTATTCTGTAAACATCTCACCGTGATAACTCAGATGAAGTGAGCCGTCATTCCACCTAATGCTAGGGGTTGACACTATTGATAGCTCACTTTAAGATCACTACACTCATGTTTTCACGGTGAGATATTTACAGAATAGCACTACAGCACCGAGAGTTGAAAATCCGGTGCGCGATAAAATCCCGTCGCGATATTTTACGTCCGTGAACGTCGGCTTACGGACGTCATTTTGATTTTATAAAAACAAAACGTGGCCTATAACCATCGCATCGCACACCTATTTGTAGACGAATTGATAGACACTTCCTTTATTGAAATCCATCCAGCTGTTAGGATGCTTCGAGGGTACCTATAAAGAATTCCACATAGAAAGAGAGAAAGAAAAACGTTTATTTGGACACACTTCGTGAAATACAAAAACAAAAGAAAAAAAAAATGAAAATAATGTTTTAAAACAATAGTGTGTGCCACAACATACAAAGATACGCGTGAAAAACCCTGTCTTTTCTGTCTGGCAGTCAGGTATAAAGACACCAAGGAGTCAAGGACACATACATCAAGTATTATCGGTCGCACTGGCAGACTTTAATACGACACCTACCCAGTACCACAGATGAATACCACATAACCACAAATTTCTGAGCTCGCAAACTCGTTTTCTTCACAAACATGCCTTTACCTTGTGAATTTAACTAACATTGTAATCGTACGATTTATTCTCACCTCAAGACTCTAAGCAATCTCCTGGAGGATCCAATATGTGCGGCAGAAGTGACAAAGAACACGCAGTTCAGCTGGCCATCGCTCCTGGCTTTGATGCAGAGCAAGTTCCTAGCCATCCAACATGCTGCTTTGAGGACCGTGGATCAGCTGATCTGTAGATATAAGGACATGGTTGTCCAGAAGACTTTTAAGGCTTCAACCGGTGTTCTGGACCTTTGTGATATACTTGAGGTGAGTACCTAGGTATAAACATAATTTTTTAGATCTATCAAATGTCTTATCGATGGTTTCAAATTGAAAATTAATATACTTAATAAAATGATTGGTTATATACTCGTATTGAACATGAACATGGAACATTCCAACTTCCATGACTATGTTCCCTTTTCGTATGGAGTAGACCCTTAAGGAAAACTAAATTTTTGTCATCGCGAATCTGGAATAGACTAGCACAAGATTGTGAAAACTGGCACATTTAAAGCAGGGTTTAGATGATTTAAATCAGTGATTTAAATCCCGATTTAGATCAAGTGATTTTTTTAAATAAATCGATAATTTAAATCAATACTTTTTTAATGCAACAAAATCAACCAAAAAGTATTAAGGGACCCCGACAAACTACAACTGCAGTGCTATGTTTATCTACTTAGGTCATACTAAAAGTTTCTGGATTCTGATAAATAAGACCAGATATTAGACTGTCACGAATAGATAGGCACTAGACAGCCATTGATTGTCCTACATTCAAATTTTTTATCATTTTACGGCTCCACTCGACACGCAGTCGTTTCTAGTCTTTCGTTAAATCATGCGGTATCCATCGAGTGCAAAGCTTCTCAACCTTCAGATGCACATGCATAATGTTTTGCATTTGGCTCATTCCAATGCTTGCCTAATACAGTGCGAATTTGCTGACATGTATTTTTTTTGTCAGTTTCAATCAGTTGTCGTACCTACGATAACAATATTGGATTCTGTTACCGCCTTCGCCGGTCGACCTTCACGTACATCGTCATGAAGATGATCACGTCCACGTATAAATTCTCCGAACCACGAACACACAGAACTGCTACATGGGGCTTCATCAACAAATGCCAAATGAAGTCTCTGGCAACTCTTGTTGATTTAAGCTACAGCGAAAATCGTAAAATAATCACTGACCAAAATTTTAACGAGTTAAATTCATTCTATTAACGAGCGACACGCCATTTTTCAGAACACCACAATGAAAAAAGCGCAAAGTAACATGTTCCTAGAGAGTTCCACTTTCGAATTCCGTAATTGCTTTTTTTTATTGTATGTGGCTAGTTCCAGAAACTTTCAGTATGCCCCACGTAAACATGTCGGGTATTCCCCGAAATATAAACAAGCGACTTGATTTGTTATCGCCCGGTCATTCGTGATTAATAATTAGTAAAAGCGTGAACAACAAAACGGCTGAAAGAAGAAAAGATGCTGTATGGGTTTATTTGATTAAAAAAGTCTGCTTGCGAAAAGCTGTATGATGTGAAACTTGTAATAAAGAGTTAATATTAGGGTTTAGTGGCGAGAACGAGAATGAAAAATATTTAGAAACATATGAGGCAGAAAAGGATTGCAATCAGAACATCGGACTACGTTCTTACATGCATAAACTCACGGCTTCTTCCCATGGGCCACCGGCTACGATCCTTACATACTCCTAAGATCGATGGTCGAAGTTCGACGGTCGAATTTCAACGACATTCTTTTTTATTTTATTATAATTCAAATAAACACAGATGTTTTCTAAAATAATAACCGACTTCCAAATGAAAAAGATTGGAAAAATGTAAATAAATCCAAAAAATCTGATTTAAATCCGATTATTTTGTTTTTTATCAACCCTTCCTGAGACAAAGAGAGGCCTAGGCTCTGCAGCAGGCGAAGTCTGATTTGTGGATGTTGATTACGAAGGACCCATTAATAAACATAGGCGTAATACGATCTGATTGGCACTAAACTTGATTCTGACCTTCATCGATCAGAAAAAGCTTTAGTTAGCCTTACATTGTAAAATCTTAAAAGCAAGCCTTCAAATACGAGTATGCCTAACTCCCACAGTCTTACGAATTCCGGGACGTCCACACGCTAGTCCTGGGTGTCCTTCGCAACTACGTGGAAACAGAAGAGAATGCTCACCATCTGTACCAGTCAGGGTGTATACTGCGACTTCTTGCTTACCTTGAGATGGCATTGCCGGCTATGAAGCCGCACTGTCTGGCTGTGCTGACGAAAATGTCTTTCACTTCTAATGGGAGAGATGTGAGTGAATAGAATAGAATAGAATACTCTTTATTATGTACACCATTTAAAATACAGGTATGAATGTTGAAATTTTACATAGGGTGACACAATGGGCGGTCTTATCGCTAAAAGCGATCTTTTACAGACAACCTTTGGATGGAGTATGGGGACAAGGAGAGACAATTCTGCAGGTAGAATATTCCAATATTCCTAAATTATAACACAATAGATCAATTTTCTACGTATATTTGTATCTCCAGCACTTAACCGTTAACCGTTAGATATCGGAATCTCTCTCTCTCTCGGATTTTTTAAAGGCAGCCTTGGTGTATTCGGAAATCTATGGAATTTGGGCTAGCGACCAACACAATCAATTCGAACAGCGAACACACCTACATTCGGGCTGTGCTATGTGTGGTGAAATGAGGAAGGCTACGAATGAATAGAAAGCAGGTGTTGGGTTCCGAATTCGATTAGGCGTCAAATGGCAAAACGCACCTAGGCAAAATGGACCGGAATAATAACCAAATTTTTTTTATGTGTTCCCAAATTGGTACAGTGGTTAAGAAAGGGTTAACCTACGTATTTCAATTCCAGGCATTATTCGCCACGGATACCGACCTGGTCTTCTGCCATCAACTCCTCAGCTCAAACGTGGAACTTCTAGCTGACGCAGCTATGGGTGTTGCCAACATGACGAAACTACTGCCTTCAGCTGTGCGCATGTCTGATACCAACATTATAGAAGTTCTGTGTGGTAAGCTTTTGTTTTGTACTGAATTTGTGAGATCTCACTTATACATGTGATAAATGAGCCAAGTTCGTAAAAAATAACTTGGATTGTCGGCATCGCGGATGAAAGTGTTAAGATTGAATAAGGTGCCAAGTTCTAAGTACCTACTAACCTACCTATAGTCTGTTCCAAAAGTATCTGATGAAAGTGTAAACAAACCTTGTTCACGTTAAGTTCTTGCGCAATCAATAAAAAAAAAAAATAACACAATTCTAAAACACATTCATCTGTATAATTAGAAGTTTTCAACTTTATATCTCACAGGCACCACTTTTTCGAACAATTTAATATTGTTTGAATAACATTATTAAATTGAAATAAAAAAGTGATGTTATGAAAATTAACTTCAAATGTCAAATGAAAAACATTTTTAAGGTGATTAAAAATTACAAGTAGGTATTCAAATAATCAAATCAAAGCACTCAATTTGTTAGTGGCACTACCTACATTTACTGATCCATTTGTATAAGTAGGTACATTTTTTAAATACCTACAGATAGATACCTACCCAGGTCGAAAAAATTTAATACTTACCCCATTTTGGACCTTTGCTTGTCTTTTGAGAAGTAATTCCCAAAAGATGGACCTATTTGAATGCGCTTTTCCTATTGTTTAACTATTACTTCAAATAGGATTGTTACATAATTGCAGTTCATTATATTTCTAGCTATCCTGGGCGACGACGCGACAGTTTGGTTCTACATCAGGATGAACTCTATTCGGGCACTAGCCGAGCTCTGCCGAATAATTCCGAAGGCTGCGTTCTGCCTTGTCGAGCCGAAAACGTTCTCAGCACTCAGGGCGATTAATAAAAAATGTACCTCAGTAAATTGTCAATTAATCTTATAATATTAGTTGAAAATCGGTAGTAGACGGGCCATAAAGGGCACACATTTACAGTCGGCCGGCAGGCGGCCCACTCATAGAACATAATATATGTCGGATTCGGTCATTATTACGGACACGAAACGATTCGCAAGCACGCCACTGGTGACATCTTGTGATCTACCCACATCTACAGCGCGCTTCTACAGAGTCCATTCCATAGAGATAAAAGATATATTTCTATGGTCTGATCGTATCGAAGTTAAGGGGATACGTCGACATCTTTGTGTTTTTAAAATTCCTATAAAACCAAAGGTTGAATCATTTGTATTTTCCATTTATGTGTTATTTGATTATTATTGTCTACTTCTGTATTAAAACCGAAACATGATTACTTGAAATTTTTTAACCGACTTCAAAAAGGAGGAGGTTCTCAATTCGTCGGAACCTTTTTTTTATTTTTTTTTTATGTATGTTCCCCGATTATTCAAAGATGGCGGGACCGATTGGTGGACATCACAGTTGGTCCCATATAAAATTGATTAATTTTGCTTTGGTAGTTTTTGAGTTAGCTTCAATAATACGTATTTTTTCCCGACTTTTATATGGATGATGTTCTAATTTGTTTTGCAGATAGTGGTATTAGAATTTGTGTGGGGTAGGTACACAACTAAAAAGTGAAAAATAAAAACTTTTTTACAAAAACATACAACCGACTTCCAAAAACAACACTACAAAGTGAAAAATAACTTTAATTTCGGAAGTCGGTGGCAAAAAACGAAAATACATTTAACTAGACACCGACTTCCGAAATTAAAGTTATTTTTCACTTTGTAGTGTTGTTTTTGGAAGTCGGTTGTATTTTTTTGTAAAACAGTTTTTTTGATAGAAAAGAAATCCAAAGTAGTACCTACTGTCTATTTTTTGTTTCATTGTACGTAAACTGTTCCTTATTGTTTAGTAAAATTTGCTTTAAATCGAAGGTATTTAAATATGTTAGGAATTTACTAAGCTAAAAATTGATTTAAGTAAGTATAGCATTTTGTCATAAATCTACATTTAAACGAAACGCGTTTAAATTACGGTGCGCGTGAGTCTTCTATCTCGCGCGTCAAACTAGACAGCCATAACGCTATTTCACTTACACACCGAGCTAAACCACGTTTCAATGTAGGGCCTTAAGACGTCGCGAATCTGTACTCGATTCATTGTGCTCAGTTATTATGTAAGTTGTAATTGGAGTGATTGTATTAATTTGTGATCGTCGCACGAACTCCATCTTCTTGCCCACATGATGTCCGAATTTAACGGAGTAAATCCTGTCGATCCTACATACTCGTATATATAAAAATTGGACCACCATTATATTATTTTCTGTGAGTGAACCGCCTGCCGGCGTACTGTAAATGTGTCGAGACCCTTAAGTCAGAGGATCGACACAGCCGCGTCATTCTCGTTTACATCAGTAAGTATTACGCTCCTTCTGAGGCAGTGGGTTAAAAACGGTGAGCATACCTACTTACGAGTAGATGGTAGGTAGCTAGTCTTATTGTCGTGATTCGTTGTAAATTCTTGCAGTGCTATTATAATTATTGTAATTCAGTAGGTGGTTTGAATTTAAATTTAAACGGTTGTGAAGTGAAGCGACTTAGAAATCTTGATTTTTCATAAAATTGTACTATGCATTTTAAGTATTTAAATTATTAATAGGCATTATGATTATCACATAGTTGTTATTAAAAATCATGTTTAGTTAGTTGTTGTATTGATCTATGTTGTTAGAAGGGGAATCCCCTCCTTGACTTGCAATGCAGCCGCAGGTGATGTTTGGCCATTTGTAATGGCAGGGAAGTTAGTTCTTCGGCGACTCGGTAACCGCAAGGTGACTTCTTGTGACGTTAATAACGTGGATAGAATAAAGTAGTTGTTGGTGTGAAAAATAGTAGGTACCTAGTTTAATTTCACTATCTAGGTGTCTACCATCGCGAAAATTTGCGGTGAACCACTTCTTCACCTTATTGCTAAGGTGATAAGGTTGAAAAGAGGTTCACTGCAAATATCCGCGATGGTACAATCAGCAGAGCAAGCACCTTACTGACTGGCTAAAATCTTACCACGATTTAACTAATTAATTCTCATCATCATCATCCTTGTTCCTTGTTGTTGTTGTTGTTGTTGTGTGTGTTGTTGTTGTTGTATAGGCCTCCTCCCTTTCGTGCCATGCTTCCCTGGTCTGTGCGACACTCGGGTCTTCCACGTGATCTTCTATAAATTCTCCACGCACCTGGCCATTGGTCTGCCAACTACGATTATTCTCATGTACTTATATAATTCTTGCCGATTTATCTAAGCAAATATATAATCGTGGAGGCAATTTTTTTTGATGCATCCAAATGTACCTCCCTTCTTTTTCAATTATGATAAGGGGGTTTCTATAGCCAAAAGATAAATTAAAATAGGTACACCATAAATGTTGACTTTTAAAAATATTTCGGCTTTGTAGAGCGCCGTCTCTGACACTCATACCTGTGTGACAGTCTCTTTGTAGAGTGTGTGACAGACTCTTTGGAGAGCGCCGTCTCTGTCACTCATACCTGTAATCTCTTTGGAGAGCGCCGTCTCTGTCACTCATACCTGTCGGACAATCTCTTTGTAGAGCGCCGCCTCTGTCACTCATACCTGTCGGACGATCTCTTTGTAGACCGCCGTCTCTGTCACTCATATCTGTGGCACAGTCTCTTTGTCGAGTGTGTGACAGTCTCTTTGTAGAGCGCCGTTTCTGTCACTCATATCTGTATGACAGTCTCTGTAAAGCACGATGGTTTGTTATCAAATTTTTGTCAACAGTCAAAGAAACTCCGATCGAGGCTCAGCGGCTTGCAGTGCAATGTTACATCAACCTGCAGAACTACCACGTCAGTATGAAGGCCATGCTCAACGGAGATTTCATGACTGAGCTGCTCAATATAATGCAGGTAGGTACAGTCCGTTCACTGTTGTTTTACCTCTGACAGTAACCTACCAGCAACCTTATGTCAATGAGGGTAAAGGTCAATGTGATTTTGACAGTGATTCAAAATCGATCGTTAAAGAACTGAAAGTACTGCAAATAAGAGAGTTACTACATACATAAACTCACGCCTTCTTTCCATGGAGGTAGGCAGAAACTACAGATCTAATCCTTACATACTCCTTTTGCCTCGTTTACATTCATACATCTGGTCATGCACACACGCCCCGGTAACGAGTACTACGCATCTGACCTTTCTGAAGAACATCACCAATAAGGTCATTATATGTCTTCTTAGCGCGTCCCATCGCGGCGGTTCCACATGCCCTGTAATTATACCTTTTGTTAGTCGCCTTTCATTTATACTAAGGAGAGTGAGAGAGTTACAAATACTGTTCCGCGAGGGAATGAAACCCGCATCACGAAGTTTTTTGATATTAAAGTACTTTGTTGTAGGTAAAAGGTTTTTTCTAGAACCAAAAATGGCCTTGGTTTTTTTATATCAATAAAATAAACAACATAAAACTCCAGTTATGTTGTGCACATGGACTATCGGCAAAACAGACGCCTTTACACCTTAAAGTTGCTTTTTGTATACACTGATTCGTTGAAGAAACCCTGCCCCTATGGTGCTTTGTTCTCGTAAAACAATGGAAAGTCGGAACGGCACAAAACATTTGCAAGCAAAATTGTTTCAAAATTGGAAAGACCTGGTTTTTATGGACGACGTACAGTCGGCAACAAAACTCGATTAACACTTGCAGTTTTTTAATATTAATTATTAAGCGAAATATTTAATTCAAATCGGAACAGAATGTATTTAACTCTTAACAGTTAAACGAAAAAAAAAGCAGTTAATCGAATCATTTTATGTTAATTTAGATGATGTCAAAAAGTAGCAGTGTTAACCGACTTCTGTTGCTGACCGTACCTACAGCTGCGAACATTTGCGGTTGACCACTTTTCGCCCTTATGCCCTTAGTAATAAGGTTGTAAAATAATTCAAAGATCATGATCCTTCAAATATCAAAAGGAAATACCTAAAACTTTCTGCCTTCTGCAGCTTATGTAACACCTAGTACTTACAAATGCTGTATTTTCCAGCGTATTGACATCAACCTGAAGATAATGACGTGCACTGTGCTGACTGGCCTGATGACTGAGGAGGTTGGGAGAGACTTGTTAACGGTCAAGAAAGGCGAAGAAGTTAGTAGTAACCATCGCACCTACTCATCATTTGTGTGTAAAATCCGCCCAGCACTATAAATGCGTAACACACTATCAATCGGAATTTAAATCATTTTGAAGCAAATTGCTAATCCATTGCTTCTTATGTTGGAAAAATTTGTCTGCTCGACAACGTAAATAACGCAATGAATGTTGTTGAACTGTCAAAATGAAATCGATTCCGATTGACGTGTGTAAATTCAATTAAATTTTAATTGCTTTCAATGCAAATGCGCATACTTATTCCAAATAATTTTGAGCCACTTTAAAGAGAGTTTTCATGAACATTCACGCCACCAGTTGGCGCCACTTTGTCAAGAGCTCTTCCATTTTGTTAATGAATATAAAATATATGATGACGTTCATCTTTCAGTCATGACTAAAGAGACTATAGGCGCTTTGACACTTGACAGGTGCCTGGACCTGACGACTCAGTGCTGCCACCTAGTGAACGTCATTTCAGAAAACCCTCTTATGTATAGATGCGGGACTGATCGCTCAGCTAATTTTTTGAGCCTTTTACTTATTGACTCATGAACATGAAAGTAACATTACCTAGCGCTCCCTGATCCTGCCGGTCTCGCCATTTCACCTTAGTTTCACAATTGCACATTAGTTTTTCCAAAATAAGTGCCAATAAAATGTAAGTATGTGTTGTTAAGGTGCTGTCCAAAAATTTACTGATCGAACACATCGGTCTGCGCACTGCACTGTGTACGCTGATCGCTGCCAGCGTCAGCAATGAGGGAGCTGACGTGTATCTGGACCTTGGGACCTTACACTAGTCAGTATAGCCTTTTCCATTCACTACATTATGGACGAGGACAAAAAAATTTGGGTTGAATTTAGTATCCGGGCGCACGAAAATGAGGGGTGACAGTGTTAAAGGTGGTGGGGGTTGTGTCCCTGATTATAACGTTATCACTCTTATTAAAAGCTAATGCATATTTTTCGAGAAATTTATACAAATTGTTTCTAACCTCAAATTAGATAAATAGTGTAACGAAACGTTAAAATGGGCGATTGACAACCAAATATGTACCAGTATATTGTCTGTGGTGCAAAATGTCGCGTAAAATTGACGAAACGGAAAGTAAAAAAGAACTGTAATATGTTAGTGTCATTTGTATTCGTTCATTCCGTTTCTTCCCGAGTTGCGTGAATGTGTTTTCTGAGCTTTGTAGTGTTTTTATTGTGGTTTTATTCGACGACTGACTTATTCTCTGTACTTTAATTTGTTTTTTTTATGAGGCTAGAAATTGTGTTCAGAAGGGTTAGTGTACCCCCACTTTATGTTTATCGAATCTGTCCCAAAACCGAATCGGGGCACCCCGACTCCACGTAGTCTTTTGGCTGTCACCCTAGTGTATTTAAAAATCCGGAGGCGCGGAGGGAGAGCAGCCCCCGCCCGCTGTAACAAAGTTTAGGCACCCATGGGTGCCTATCCTTTGTTACGTAAGGGTGAAGAGGCTGTACTTCCCCAAGCGCCGGAGACGTGCAGAAGCAACTCTGTTTTGACAAACAAGTGTTTTGAGGTTAGGTTACAATCATTTGTTTTTCTCAGGAATGGTGCGTTCTCTTTTCATGGGAGTGATACCAGGGGGGGGGGGGCATCCTCCCCTCCTCATTTTCGTGCGACCGTATACTAAAGTTTAACCGCGAACGTTGCCGCGGGAGCTGCCGGCGAGTACTACTTCCAAAGGCTAGGCTGTTAAGGCGAGTAGTGCAGCCAACTAGCGCCATCATAAGTCTGGAGATATGGAACATTTTGAAATTTCCTATGCTCACATTTTTAGTCAGATGAGGTAGATTTTTCTGACCTCACCTGACCTACCTCACCAAGTTGGCAGCACTACTCGCCTTAAGTAAACGGCTAATTAAGCTAGTTGGCTACGACATCTGTACTATTAATACCTACTGAAAATCCTACTGCACAGTATGGTGGAGAACAAGCAAGCGAGATACGTGGTTGCCGCATGGGAGCCCGCCTTGGAAGCCATCTTCCGTCACCACCCGTCTGCTAAGCTGGCGTATACCGGCAGACTGGACATCAATGACTTTACTCAGGTAATAAAGTTTTATATTCTAGGAATCTACTCTTAAGCGAAAGTGAGCAGGAACGATTTTTAAAAATAGATCTAAGGGTGCGTTTCCACTGACGCGGAGCCGGGCGGAGTGGAGAGGAGCGGTCCGTGAATCGACCAATCACAGTGCTCGAAATCTTTACTCCGCGTCTGTGGAATCCGTGTAAGTGAAACTGAGCGGACTTTCAAATAAAATATATGAACATGCGGCCCCGAGCCGGACAGAATGGAGTCGAGCAAGGCGGTGGCCCGAAATTGACCAATCACATTGCTCGAAATCTCCACTCCGATTCACCGCTCAGCAGAAATGCACCAAACCTGAAACCGCGAAAAAAAATCAGCTGCTCCCTACATTTTGACGAGTTTGACGTATTAGATAGGTGCTGAACACTATCATGGTCTGGTCTTTGTACTCATCATTATTAATAACTTTTACTATGAGACCAAACCTGAAATCACGAAAAAAAAACAGCTGTTCCCTATGTTCGCATAACTCGTCAAAATGTAGGGTACAGCTGATTTTTTTTCGTGATTTCAGATTTGGTTCCATAGTAAAAGTTGTTCATAATGATGAGTACAGTGACCCCTTAAGAGGATATTGGTCAATAACCCTGTACTACCCATGCAGGAGGGTTTCTACTGCCTGAAGTGCCTCGGCAACCGTTTCCCCAGCATGCAGACGGTGATGACGAACGCGGGGCGGCCATACAGCCCCGTGTTCCTGTGCATGTTCCATCAGCCGCTAACCGATGAGGGCTCTGGGCTCGACATCAGGAGTCCTTGTGAGTTTGGCTTAGAGATAATATATCATCATTATTCTCCTGCCCTCATCCCAATTTATTTGGGGTCGCCGCAACATGTCGTTTTTTCCATTCTTCTCTATTAGTCGTCATCAATTCTCAATTCTTAATTCTTTATTGCGTATGTATGAAGTTGGTAGGGAAATTATTATATTAGTACCAATTATGGACCCTGTCGGGCACAGCATAGATCAATGTAGGAGAGAGGAGGAAAAAAACTGGGTTCTTAATGTGATAAATTGAATTATTAGTTAAGGACGCTGTTACAAATGGGTAGTCAAATCATTACTTTTTTACACAAAAGCATGTTTATTAATAATTTTAGATAGGTACAGTTTCTCATTAAATGTACCGGAGTGAAAAATTTTACTTCGGTACTTTTATTGAGAAAAAGTACCTATTAAAAATTATATTTATAGCTCAGAATCGTACCATGCACATCTTACAACAATTTGGCCAAAAACAATTTAAGAATGTAAAGCATTTTATTTAATAAACATGCTTTTGTGTAAAAAAGTAATGATTTGACTACCCAGTAGTTAGCGATAAAAATACTGTTCCGTCACTGTGTACTGGTCTATAGGTGCGCTTACCCTGTAAAGCATGTGCCTAACAACGTATCTTACCTACGTTTAATTTCTCAGACCGCCATTCAGAATCAAGGCTGTCGGTGTCCCTGTCCGGCCGGATGCGGTATCCACCCGTACCGGATGACCACGATTTGCGGGATTATCTCCTGAAGATGAAACTGTGGTTCGGAGAACCGTTAGTAATGTTTTTTTCCTTTTTCTCTTATGGCGGATTTAGCTTAATAACACAGAAGCAAAAAAGAAGCCACAAGCCTATAACTAGTTTTTGCGGAATTAAAACTAATATTTA
Organism: Cosmia pyralina; assembly: GCA_946251885.1. Taxonomy (NCBI): domain Eukaryota; kingdom Metazoa; phylum Arthropoda; class Insecta; order Lepidoptera; family Noctuidae; genus Cosmia; species Cosmia pyralina. The sequence continues at coordinate 26,446,131 of OX276343.1, forward strand.
TACATTTTACTGTTATGGATTTCCGAACTCCCTGAATCCATAACTTAGCTCAAAAGCCACTGAAATCTTACGATCCAAAAATGTTTTTTTTTTTTTGATTTTTAGATTTTTGTTTTTGATAGGAAGGTGAAAAAAATCATTTCTTTTCACCGCGTGAACTAAAACACAGTCACAGACAGTCGGGCTGGTCCACAAATTCAATGTCGCTCAGCGCGCTATGGAGCGGGCTATGCAGAATAAGCAAGCTGAAGTAACAGCGGGCTGGTCATGTTTGTCGAAGGACCGGCCGGTGGAGCAGACGAGTCCTGGAGTGGAGACCGCGTATCGGCAAACGTGGTGTGGGATATCAGGATGGACCGACGACCTTAAAAAGTTGGCTGGGACAGACTGGATGCGGAAAGCGAAGGTGTTGTGGCGCAGCCTGGGAGAGGCCCATCTCCAGCAGATTGATTGATTTTTGAGTTGATGAACTAAAACATACTGTTTTCAGATCCAAGTCTTTGCATTACTTTGAGATAGAAGACGCACATTATGAAGTAAGGTAAGTCCTAATTATACCTGTTTTCTCTTCGCTCCATAAAAAAAAAAACAATGACATACACCAATTTGAGGTAACCCTTTGACCAAAACCGGACCGATAGACCGATGACCTGGCGAAGGTCGTAGGAAACTTCTGTATACGCGAAGCACAGGACTGGTTAATGTGATGACGCAACGCTTGGGGAGACCTATGTCCAGCAGTGGGCGTCTTTCGTCTCAAATAATAATGATGATACCGACCACCACACACACATAGTATTTAATAAATAATACTAAAATTATAAACGCCAAAGGTTGTGGGGATGAACGGATTAACATATAGGATGCTTTTATCCCGATATTCCTACGGGTTTGAGACTTACGCGGGTGAAACCGTAGGGTGCTGCTAGTAGCTTATACGAGTACATCTGAATGACACATACAGAAATATCTTTACACAATAGTGTACGAGGGGGGATCAAAAAGTAGAGAGAACGACATACTCCATGGTAAGAAAAAAAATAAATACTGGCAGGCATAGCTCAGATACATATTTGTAATATTAATAAAGAAAAAAATCTTCGATTCTCTTTTGTTTTTTTCTGAATGTAGTCATTTGTTTGCTTCGTGTCGGAACGTGTTCTCGAAAATGGAGAAAAACGAAGTGCGAGCCGTTATTAAATACCTCTGTTGAAAAAAGTTAACGACGCAAGAGATTCATTGCGATTTGGAGGCAACATTAGGAAAGTCTGCTCCGCCACTGTCGCAAGGTGGGCTTCTCAATTTCGAGTAGGGAGAACGAGCACGGAAGACGAACATCGTTGCGGCCGTCCATCGACGTCAGTCACCTAAGGAAATGTTGCGAAAGTCGAGAAAATTGTATTGAGCGATGGAAGAGTTACCATCCGATACTTAATTCAAGAAACGTGCATTTCATATGGAAGTATTCAATCCATATTGAAACAATCTTTGAATATGAGAAAAGTCTCCGCAAGATGGGTGCCGAGAATGTTAACCGACAGTCAGAAACAAAATCGACTTGACATTTCGAAGATATTGTTGGACAAGTTTCAAGAAGATTCTGAAAACTTTTTGTCTCGTTTCGTAACAATGGACGAAACATGGGTTCATCATTTTGATCCCGAGACAAAACAGCAATCTTCGCAATGGAAACGGCCATCATCACCGACCCCGAAGAAGTTTCATGCCGTGGCATCGGCTGGCAAGGCCTCAATATTTTGGGATTCAGAAGGGATATTGTTGATTGATTACCTGGAGCGTGGAACCACTATTACAGGCCAATATTATGCAGCTTTAATTCCTAAGTTGAGGAATGCCATCAAAGAGAAAAAGAGAGGGAAACTTCGAAGGGGCGTGCTGTTTCATCACGACAACGCACCCGCGCACAGGTCGGCAGTTGCGATGGCTGCCATTCAGCAAGCTGGCTTCGAATTGGTTGACCACCCCCCTTATTCACCAGATCTGGCGCCTAGCGATTTTTATCTGTTCCCCAAATTGAAAGAATACTTAAGGGGAAACAGGTACGAAGACGATAACGAGGTGATGGATGCCGTGGAGAGCTTTTTGCAGGACCAAGACAAAACTTTTTTTTTGAAAGGGATTGAAGTCTTGGAAAAGCGCTGGACTCGGTGTGTAGAGAGACTCGGAGACTATGTAGAAAAATAAATTATTAAGTTATCAATAGTCATTATAATCTATCTCATTCTCACTACTTTTTGATCCCCCCTCGTATATTGGCCAAAATACGCGAGTGAAGCCGCGGACTAAAGCCAGTAATAAATAAATGACACTTACCTTCAATCGTTGTCTAGATACCGCGCAAAATGTGACGAAGTATCGACATCACTAAAGGAACGAGGGCAGCTGTTGGCAGAGTTCGTCGCTGAACAAATGAGCGGACTATCGCAAGAGAGAGACTGCTCCATGCCTAGCGTCGACTTGCATCTGGCTGATCTGATGGTAAGTTGATGCAAGAAGTAAGTCCATCATTGAAGCAGCGAGTGCAGCTGTTGGCAGAATTCGTCGCTGAACAAACGAGAGGACTATCACACGTGAGAGACTGCTCCATGCCTAGCGTCGACTTGCATCTGGCTGACCTGATGGTAAGTTAATGCAAGAAGTAAGTCCATCATTGAAGCAGCTAGTGCAGCTGTTGGCAGAGTTCGTCGCTGAACAAATGAGAGAACTATCGCACGTGAGAGACTGCTCCATGCCTAGCGTCGACTTGCATCTGGCTGATCTGATGGTAAGTTGATGCAAGAATCCATCATTGAAGCAGCGAGTGCAGCTGTTGGCAGAGTTCGCCGCTGAACAAATGAGAGGACTATCGCACGTGAGAGACTGCTCCATGCCTAGCGTCGACTTGCATCTGGCTGACCTGATGGTAAGTTGATGCAAGAAATAAGTCCATCATTGAAGCAGCGAGTGCAGCTGTTGGCAGAGTTCGTCACTGAATAAATGAGAGTACTATCGCACGAGAGAGACTGCTCCATGCCTAGCGTCGACCTGCATCTGGCTGATCTGATGGTAAGTTGATGCAAGAAGTAAGTCCATCATTGAAGCAGCGAGTGCAACTGTTGGCAGAGTTCGTCGCTGAACAAATGAGAAGACTATCGCAAGAGAGAGACTGCTCCATGCCTAGCGTCGACTTGCATCTGCATCTGGCTGATCTGATGGTAAGTTGACGCAAGAGTTACTTCCATCACTGAAGCAGCTGTTGGCAGAGTTAATCGTCGCTGAATAAATAAGCGGACTATCGCAAGAGAGAGACTGCTCCATGCCTAGCGTCGACTTGCATCTGGCTGATCTGATGGTCAGTCGAAGCAAGAAGTAAGTCCATCATTGAAGCCGCGAGCACAGCTTTTTACAGAGTCCGTCACTGACGGTAAGTGGACAGTTAGGGTCAATAGGTACAACACGATTTCTTTTAGCTTCGGCTTTGTACAGCAATCATTTGCGATACGATTTACTACTCAGGGTTCCATACCCAATGGGTGCCAACGGGACCCTATTACTAAGGCTCCTCTGTCCGTCTGTCACAGGGCTGTATCTATTGAACCGTAATAGGTAGACATTTGAAGTTTTCACAAAGTGTGTAGGTACTACTATGGCCGCTATAACAACTAATAATAAAAATATTTAAGGGGGTCCCCCATACAAGAAACGTGTTAAAGAAATGATGTACAGAGGCCAGTATATCCAGCTACCCCAATCTGTCAAATTTCTTTGATAGATTTTCAACTTTACCACAAAGGAATAAGGTTCATATTCAATTGGGAAAATTTGATAGATTGGGGTAGCTTGATGTGCTGGCCTCTGTACTTAGTGTTATATTGTGCGGTGGTACAGAACCCTTCGTGTAAAAAAGTTTTTATTTTTCACTTTTTACCTTATTTTTAATTTGTCTGGGTTACCAGACAAATTCGAATAGCACTGCCTTCAAAATAAATTAGAACATCATCCACATAGGTAAAAATACGTAGATATTATTGAAGCTAACTCAAAAACTACCCAAGCAAAGTTAACATTTTTTACATGGAACTAACTCCGAAGTATACCCTCCCGAATAAAACAAGAATCGTTTAAGTCGGACTACGCTGTAAAAAGTTACGCGTGGTCATAAAAAAAAAATATACGCCTCGACTTGAGAACCGCCGCCTTTTTTTTTTGTTTTGTCGGTTAAAAATAAACCGCGGAGCGTGATAAAAAATATGTCCTGGGTCCTTATGAAGTATTAACGCCATCATGATTCTAATGCGAAAAAGGGATGGTGCTAGCTCATGTATAGCTCCGTCTCTCTCTGTCACTGGAAAAATGATGACATTAATTGTTCATAATACGGCCCCTGTTTAGAAACAGATCTCATCAATTACCGTCCCCAATGTGCTTTCCTAGTCCGAGCTAGCGTCTCCAGTGATAGGGCTGGGTTACGTGAAGTGCGGCGGCGCCCTGGAGCGCGCGCTCCTGTACAAGGTGCTGGCCGACCGGCTCGGCTTGCCCTGTGCGCTGTACCGCTCCTCCAGCGCTTACGCCTGGTGCGAGATCGCTGTGCCAGAACTGGATCCGGTTAGTAATACAATCCGATGTAAACAGGGTGTAAGTGTAAACAGTGGCAACTTTTTAAGGGGTCACTGTACACATCATTATGAACAACTTTTACTATGGAACCAAACCTGAAATCGCGAAAAAAAAAGTCGGCTGTTAGGGAACAGCCGACATTTTGCCGAATTGTGCGAACGTACTGAACAGCTGACTTTTTTTTCGTGATTTCAGGTTTGGTTCCATAGTAAAAGTTGTTCATAATGATGAGTACAATGACCCCTTAAAATGTTGCCACTGTTTACACTTACACCCTGTAAAGACCCATCACATAGCCGCCACTATACCTACATCAAACTTAGTAATATTGAGCAAAAACTATTGCTTTGAAACGAATTTTATTTATTGCTGTATACAATTAAGTGCTGTTCACGGTAGCGCACAATGTAACACACGCAAAACATTGCGCTTGTGAGTGCATGCAACAATACAGGGGTCGGTCGTGGGGATATTTAAAGTTAACATTTAAAACTTGTTTTCGTAAAGAAACGTAAAAACAAAATGTTGCAACTTTGACCTTCAATAACCAATCAAGGTTCACGGCTTTGACTCTGGGCTTCGTTAACCGACCTTTTACACCGTTATAACACAATCAAAACTTTACGCCTGTAACTGTGGATGTGCAATTCACCTCTAATAGATTTGCTCGGAAGGATTAAAAAGTTTCCACGAGTAGATTACGTGCTAAAATTGTGTCACGCAAAATCTAAAAAAAAAAATACAACAAAGATGTAGCTACCTATTGAACACAAAATAAATCTGCCTAGTCATTTTCCAACTATGTTGCGGTCGGCTTCTAGTCTAACCGGATGCAGCTGAATACATACCAGTATTTTACATGGAGCGATTGCCTATCTGACCTCCACAACCCAGTAGGAACTAGATAATATGATACCCTTTGGTAAGACTGGTTGTCAGACTTTCGGGCTTCTGAAGACCCGTAACGACTGTCAATGTTCCAACAATGACAGCCGGAACCAACGGCTTAATGTGCTTTCTGAGGCACGGAGGAGTCTCGGTATGTAAAGATGGTCACCCATCCACGGACCAACCCCGGCAAACGAAGCTTAACGTGATGGATTGAACCGTGCGGATTTTATTACTTAGCTACGAGCTCCCAAGATGTACTAAACAGACACATATTGATGAAAACCGGAGCTAAAGAATTTGCCGACCTTTTTGCTTACGCTGTCAAGTGTGTAGCCTGATACACCGTGCCATGTAATTGAAAGAAAGAAAAACGTTTATTTGTTACACGCGTTATTGCCTGTGGCAAACCATAAGTTGACGTAACAACAAAAGTCGCACCGTCTAAACAGTGTTTAAACGATGCAAGTCATTTGTTGCTTCAATTTTATTGTATGCCACAGGCAAGAAACTTGCATCGTGTAAATGGGACTCAAGCTTCGAGGTCTTTTGTTTTATATCTTTTTAGCAGATCAAACAGTTCAAGACAATCTCTACCTTATTTTCAATGCTAACAATTCTATAAACCATTCTATCTCCACAGAAAGAAGATTTAGACAAGCCCCAGACCTTCCCCGCGGGCCTGCTACGTACCAACTACGTAGTGGACCTAATACAGCGGCCAGGACGGCTGCTACCGCGCGGCGGGCGAGAGGCTAAGTTCTTATGTGGACCTGTGTGCTCACCGCCTTATACTGCGCGCGAGTTGCCTGATGTTTGTCGGTGCGAGAGACGGGCTTGATAGATATATCGTTACCTTCTTTTTGGCGCCAAAATCAAAACTAACGCCGCCATCTTGTTTTTCGAATACATTTCACTAAACACTAGGGATGATGACAAAAAATTTTTTCGTCCGTCCGAGTATTATAAAATATGGGACATGTATTTTTTTATCGTAATCGTAATCAAATCAAGCGCTTGACGATTGCCATGAGTAGTTTTCCACCCATATCGTAAATCAAGAAGTAATGTAATGTCTCCAAAAATTTGTCAAAATTTATCTTTCCAGTAAGCACCCCTTTCAGAGCTTTTAATGTTGGATATTGTATAAACTCTCTATGAAAGTTACGACAGTACGCCTTATTACCCCCTTGTCAAATTCATCGATGTCACACTTTAAAGTTTAAACGTTTGCGAGGATTTTTGGTTTTACGTGTTGAGCTCATTTGTGTGCCAGTTGCATCACAATTCGCTTTTTATTTGAAGTTCTTGTCCTTTCACTAATTCCCACAGTTCTTGAAGTTCTTCTAACGTCTGTCAAGCGTTCCACTCCATGTTCAGCCTCATACTTCATATGTTGGTATACTGTAGCTATCATTTCTCTTGGCTAAAATATATTATAGAAATAATTTACATTAATAAGAGTCAATCAAAGCATTACGTAAATATATTTCACAAACAAACCAAAGTTACCTAACTCCGCATCATTTTTTTTTTGTATAAACCATCATAATAATAGGTCTTTACCTATGAAATTGCCGTTTTGTATGAAAAAATTTAAACGAATTTTTTTCATGCATTTTTTATTTGTATTAATCGAAGTAATCACCCATGCAATCAATGCATCTTTGCCAACGCAGTGGCAGTTTATTGATGCCCTTCTTAAAGAAATCAGCTGGACGGGAGGCAACAAATTCTTCAAAGGCATTTTGTACTGCCTCTCGGGTATTAAATTTTTTTCCCGCCAAGAAGTTATCCAAATTCTGGAAAAAGTAGTAGTCTGTAGGCGCAAGGTCTGGTGAGTAGGGCGGACGACGGAGAGCTTCCAACCCCAGTTCTTGCAACTTGGGGACCGTCTGCTGTGCAGTATGAGGTCGCGCGTTGTCGTGCAGGAGCAGCGGAGACGAACGATTGACCAATGCTGGTTGGAGATGTGCCAGCTTCTCCATCATTGTGTTCAGTTCTTCACAGTACACATCTGAAGTAATGCTCACCCCGTTTGGTAAGAAGCTGTGATGAATCACACCAGCGCTAGACCACCAAACAGTGACCATCACTTTTCTAGGGGTAAGTTTTCGTTTAGGGCATTGTTTAGGTGCTGAACCAGGATTCAACCAACTTGCTGAGCGCTTGCGGTTATCAAACAGAATCCATTTTTCATCGCAGGTAACAATGCGGTTCAAAATTCCTTCATTTGTGTGTCTGTTGAGCAGTGCAAGGCACGTCTCGACGCGTACTTCGCGCTGGCGATCATTGAGTTCGTGGGGCACCCATTTGTCAAGCTTTTTTACCTTGCCAATTTGACGCAAATGGACCAATATTGTTTTGACGCTAACGTCGAAAGCTGCTGCTAATTCAGCCGTAGATTGTGTATCATCAGCTTCCACAATCGCCTTTAATTCGTCATTGTCGACCAAAGTCTTCGGACGACCGCGAGGCTAATTTTTCAGGTCGAAATTTGCAGAACGGAAGCGAGCAAACCAATAACAAGTGGTGCGTTGGTTTGTAGTGTTAGCTCCGTAAACGTCGTTGATGTTGCGTGCCGCTTGTGCCGCGTTGCTGCCACGACGGTACTCATATTCCTTAATTACTCGAATTTTTAACGTATCCATGATGACGAAAAAGATTGAAATGCGATGAAAATGTAACACTAATCAATAAACAAATGACTACTTTTGGAAAAAAAAATCCATGTTTTTAAAATAAAATAAATTTGAAATTAGAATTCTTAGCCAAATAAAAATTATTTTGATTTGAAATGGCCAGTACTGCAGAACGGCAATTTCATAGGTAAAGACCTAATAAGAATGCTCAATGACATGTTAATTTAATTTTTTTTTTTTTGTAATATTCATGAATGATCAATCTTGACATGTAATTTTTTCTCTCAAATTTCATCATTTAATTTTATATTTTTATTTTTATCCCGTTTAGACCTAGTTATATGTGCATGCTGTGGTCTCCTTTAATTGAAGGAGCACACTTAATGGAACCTTTTTAATAATGTAATATAAATTGTTTATGTGTATCCTTTGTTGGAGATCCCAAATAAATAAATAAACACTTCTGAAGTGTCAAAATTTAGTCGAATTAAAAATCAGACTACATACAAACTCTTTTGTAAGGATGTGACTACATACATTGAAACAGTATTTTGGAGGGGCGCGCCATATCATCGTAGTTTATACTTAGATAATTACTATACTGTGATTTAGGAATGATAAAACGAAATTACTCGTTTTCCATTTCTATGAATGCTCATGTAGTAGAAAGTTATTAAATAAAACTAATTTTCAAAATAATTATTGAATTTATTTCAACTTACACACAGCATTATTCGTTCGGTGCCATGAAAATACATTTCTTTAATAAATATAATATTTTGTATCAAAAATCTTAAGACAAGGCACTATGTAGTACTTAAGACACATTGCACATGGTTTAAGATGGACGGACAATTACAATCACAAACATTTATGCTTATAACTAATTATATTTAAAGTGATACTGCTACTTTTACGTTTCTAAGATAGACGATTGAAGTTTAAAAACTGAAGGATTATTACCTACTATTCTTATTTGATGGAATGGCAATCGGAAGTATGGTGGGATACTGTAATGGCTGATTGACACAGTGCGAGCAGACAACTGCTCGCACTGAGTACTCGCATGTCAGTAGCGAGGCTTGCCTTGGCTGTTTTCATTAAGAGAGTAGCTGCCTAGTATCTTGCAAGTTGTGTGCTTGCGGCTGACTGGCGAGCTACTGCCGAAAGCGTCCGAGCGATGCGAGTGATGTGCGAGCAGGCGAGTGAAAACAAAAAATGTTGGAAGTTACTCGGCTGCGAGCTACTGTCCAACTCGCAAGTGCGATTAACTCGTATGATACGTCCACACAGTGCGAGTTGCTGCACTGCAGCTACTGTAAACTAGCCACAAAAGGTATAATTCCGAAGGTGACCGCAACTGCAAACTGCAGTGGCACAGCCGCCCAATCGTTTCGCTTCGTAATCATTTTCATAGTTAGTTGCGGTCGCCTTCGGAATGTTACCTTAAAGCGTTTGGGTAAGAGATCTGAGGGGCAATTCCCGTATTTTTATAACAACGTTCGCAATCTCATCTCAGTCTCAATCTGTCAAAATTGTATAGAGTTTGCCTACATTTTTGACATTTTGATTGTCGCTGGCTGACATTGTGACTTGAATTTGAACGTTTTTAATTACGTGAATTGGCCCTCTGTTCTCTCTTTTTATGTGCCACTAAAACTTGGCCAAGTATGCTTTGACTAAAATATAGTACTTTGAGGTTATGCAGGGTTGATAAAAATCATGTTTTTTTTTATTATTAAAAAAAAATGGTTTGTGCCACTTTTAATGTAATGTACTGATCATCATCATCATCTGATGTATTGATACAAGCAAAATTAGTAAGGTTATAGTGGGAACCGAGTATTGAAATCATCATTTGAAATAGATGCACCTTGGAGTCAGTTTCACACACACGTTTAATTAATAAGATATCGCTACCTTATCAGCGGTACAGTGAAAATGAGCCTTATTTTTATTTCATTACAGTGCAGTATCAACCTTACAACATTACAAAATAAAATTTTCTTTATAGATAAATAAAAAGAAATAATTTATACCTTTTAGGTAACAAAACATTGCGCTGGTGATAAAACTTACCAGTTAATAATAATAAGAATTTGTTCAAATAATAACGAAAATATTCGTTGGAATAATTTTATCCTAAATCATTTTGTTGTTTGTTACAAATAATATAAAATTGTGAAATACACAACCAACCTATGTATATGAACAAGGTAGAAGGAATATGACTTAAACTAATTCAGTCTAAATAAAATGTGGTAATGGCATCTTAGATAGCAAATATGTAATTGCAATAGATAGCTACAATTCTTTATTGCTCAGAAGTGAGACAGCGCAGGCTAGTAAAAAAAAAAACGGACCTTGTAGCATTCTTTTTAATTCTTGTGTTAACTTTTTCTGTTAAACTACCACGGACTAGAAAAAAAAGGACTCCGAGCGAAAGCACCGTACCGATCTATGTATGCGTGAATGGCGGCCGGTCGGCATACTATGATGTAAATGTGTGCGTGAGGCGTGTTTATACAAGCGGTCCCGGCATACTTACTGTGCTTCACTTTCGATATGCTTGGCGCGGAGTCCTTTTATTTCTAGTCCGTGTAGACAACCTATGTCAATGGATAGTTTCTGTTCTATACGCAATCTTTCAACAGCCGACTATTTGCAGTTACATAATGCGTAGTGTGCGGGCAGTGTGATCAAGAATTATGTGTAATATCACTCAGTGCATTCAGTTATAAGAATAGTGCTTTTAGCAGTGAAGTACGTTAAATACGTATCTTTTCTTACATGTATACACGTATTAAGAATATGCAAATAGATTGTGTTTAAACTATAGTATAGTCACAGTAAATATATACAGTAAAACATCTTCATACAAACGTGCCGCTCTCGGTTTGAATGTGTGCGTGCGCGCCGCGCGCCATGTCGGCACGCGATTTCACGCACACGCTAGCATAATATATGGGGGAATAAGGTGGCGGCAGTGCGGGCTGTGCAGCGCGACTGTGAGCACGCGCGTACGCTACATGACCGCTTGCGTTCGTCAACTCTCGCCGGCGCGGGCGGCGGACACTTGTCGTAAATTACGAGTATCATGACTTCAAAAAGGGGAAAAAAATATTGTAGTGTTTTCGGGTGCCTCAATAATGATTTCGCAAACCCGGACTTATCATTCTTCATACTTCCTACTCAACCAGAAATGTAAGTACCTACTTATACTTAAATATTATTAGAAAATATGGTATTGTATTGTTTATTTCACAGTTTATTTGCTTTATTAAGAGCGTAGCCGAGTCGCATTTTTCTGAATACTATGTTTAGAGCTAAAGTTTATTTTAAGAAGTCTAGTTTTACTATAAAATAGAGGATTGAGTACGAAACATCGTTTAGGTAAACATATTTTTCGCGTAGGTATAGTTGTAATAAGGGCAAATACACAATAATTAATATTGCAAATTAATTACGTTTGAAATTATTATTTTTTCTATTGTCTGATGTGTTGTTCAATCCAAATATGGTTCCGGTAGTCTGACGATCGACTTATATACTTGTGTGTACATCGCATTTTTTTGGCCGGCGTTCGGGTCGGCCACTTGACACTTGTTTTTGTTTCGCTTATCGTATGAAAAAAATGTGTTAAGAGGTCTGTTCTTTTTGTTCATTATTGTAAGGTGATGTGTATTATACTAAATGCAACAGTTATTTTTGTTAGATATGGTTTCATTTTGTAAATATAACGACTTTTGTATACAAAACTGGGAAACCTGGGAAATAGTCCATCACGCTACCTTCAAGTTCAAATTTGTAACTTAGTATAATAAATGTTATGTGAATAATAGCTTTTTATTTTTACTAAATTTATAAATTGGTAAAATATTCAATCATAATATGCTTTTTATTTTATAAATTTAGATCAAGTGCTGCTTGTTCGAAAATATTAACTAAAAGTAAAAGTGACAACCCTGGGTATCAACGCAAGAGTAGGCTAATAACTCGGCGGGCGGCCTTAGATAACCTACTGTATATTTATTTACTGTGGTATAGTTAAAATCTCGCCGCAGACTTGGTCATAAATCATAATCGGAGTAGGGATGTGCGCTAGCTGCGCGCGCTCAAGGCCATTATCGATAACAGAATCATTAAGGTTATCACGTAAACATACTGCATTCATTAAGTATGCAGGGTAACTAATGAGTACTAATGTGTTTTTACGAGACTTCCTTCTCGTAAGAACACATTAGTATCCATTAGTTAATTCTATAAACAGAAGGTAATTATATAAAAACTAATATCTTTTACGTTCTTAATTACAAAAAAGAAAATAATTAACAAATATGTTTTTGTCTCCTTTGCTACCCGCTAGTTGCGCCGTGCTATTAAGTATATATAAATCGCTACAAAAATAAATTGGACTTCCTATTTTGGATTACAAGAGTGACACAATGGCTTTTCAAAGTAACGTTTTACCTGTTGGCGACAACATTGCTGTTCAAGCGCGAAGAATTTTAATTTTCTATTTTTAGATTTATATATACGTTCTTTTGTTTATATATTTAATATGCTTTGTAGTAAATTTGGTAATAAAATAAAAAAAAATGTGTATTTATTTCTATCACCCATTTATAAATATATAAAACTATCGATATCACTCATCGACTGCAGTATTGCACAGGACTACGTGTGCGCGTGGCCTGCCCATAAGGCCCGTGAGTGGGAAAGAGAGCGAAACACTCGAATGATTTATGACTGAGTCTGCAGCGAGATTTTGACTATACTATTTATAAAAGTTGCACTTATATTTTGGGAAATTATTAATCGCACACCAGAAAAATATTCTTACATCAAATACTTTACATCTAATAATCTACATGACCAAATCAATGATTGTACTACTAATTAATTAATTGAATATCAAAACTTGTACATATTATAATTATTCGACACCCCGAGGTTCGGAGACAGAAATAGAGCCCCGCAAGTTTAATTTATTTAGACATGCAAATTTTGATATGCAAACATTATCACCTTGTTTAAGGCCTACTGCCAATCTTTTTACACTTCTAGCCTGTGGGTGAAATATACGCAGCGGACCTACAACGCCTTGCGCGTCCAATACAACAATGCCTTCAGGGTAACGTTCGGTTTGCCTCGCTACTGTAGTGCGTCTGATATGTTTGCGCGTGCACGAACAGACGATTTCTACGCTATCTTACGCAAGAGAGTCGCCTCAGTTATGAGCAGAGTCAGGGAGGCTCCCAATATTATCTTGAGGACATTGAGTGGTAAAGTCAACAGTCCCTTCCTTGGGCATTGGGTACATACGCATTTGTGTACACGGTGTCCGTAGGAACGCGGTCGGGGTGAAGTTGTGGTTGGTGGATGAAGTTCTTACCTACATTAGAATTTTATTCATTGGTCATGGTGTTGCCCAATTAACGTTTAATTATAATATGTCATTACTAACATAGTTTTGTAAGTACCTATATTGTCACTAACCAAAATATGGATATACCTTGTGAATTTGAATTGAATTATTTTTGATGTACGTATTCTGTTGAGAAAAATTGAAAATTTTTGATGTGCGTTTAAATACTACCCTTATATTTTTATAAATGTTAAAGCTGCCATCTCGATACATAATCTAAAACGTCATTTAAATAGTATCATAAACATTACGGTGGTCAGGAATGTCAGAATTATAACTAAAATTACGAAGTCATTCACGTCAAAGTATACGTACTTTTCACATAATCGACTTAAGTCTTTATTACTAACGAACCACAATAGACCTAATTAAACAGTGATTTATCTCCTTTGATAGCAAAAGGATAATCAACCTATAATGTTCCCACTGCTGGGACACAGGCCTCCTCTCTGTGAGAGGGAATGGACCATAATCCACCACGCGGGTTGGTAGATGTCATATGTCTTCGAATATTTGGTTCTAGGACATGCCGGTTTGCTCACAATGTTTTCCTTCACGGTTTTGAGAGCAGTGGTGATGAAATTAAATACACAAAGTAAAGTTCCTGCCTAGGAACTAACGACCTACAACTCGTAAGTCGCGATAACACTGGCCCACCACTGCTCGACTTTGATAGCAATAGGCCTAAATAAATTTAAAAAACGTATTTTCAGTATAAACTATATCAAAATATTCCCCTAACAGTGGCCTTTGTATTATGTCCCGAGTTGCAATAAGCCAGCTAGGGACATAAAGGCAACCATTTTTAAAATCACAACTGCTATGCAATAACACTCTGAGGCCTCTGCCTCGCATTTTGCGGGCAGCGGAGCGGCGGCGGCGGCGCGGGAGCGGAAGGATTTTATGCGTAAAAACAAATGGACCTAACCTCGAAAACAGCGGCGCGGAAACGGGGCGGGACAATGCGAGACGCGCCGCCGCCGCTCCGCTGCCCGCGAAATTCGAGGCAGAGGCCTTATAAGGCCTCTGTTTATATAGTTGGTTTTAACCAACTATATAAACTTAGTTTGATACTTGTTCATTAAATCTTTGTGTAAAAATAAGAGATCGATTCAAACGTATTAATAACTCAATAAGTCAAAGCATAATTATAGACGATGCCCTTAAAATATTGTCAGCTACCATAGTAAAATGTTATATCGATATTACTGGCCTTAGATAAATTCTTATACAGTAGTCTGTGGCACTCCATGCACTATTTGCGTCCTAGATCTTGACCGCGGTAGGGGTTCCGGCACGCGGGATACGGAACTTTCTTTAAGAGATAACGCTGACCCGGTTGATGCTTCAGAAGGTGGTCTGGACGATTGAAGAGTTGCTGGTTGGCTTATCTGTAAAAGAGGAGAGAAATGGTTTTAAACGTATATTTTGCGATTGAGTCTGCTTTCGAAAACAAGTGTAATATTTTTGAAATATCACATGCTTGATTGACAATGCAAATATTTAGGACCGATTTTAATTACGACTAATCTGTTTATAAATAAACACTGAATGAGAATGTATGTACGCGCATCACTTCAGAACGGTTGCACCTATTTGGCTAATTGTTGTGTTTGTAATTATCAAAATAAGGTTTGTACGACAGTTTTTTTTTTTTGGGAAATTCACCGGATAAGTCAGAAATTTGGATTTACTACAAGTACTAATAATCAGTTACTTACAGTCCGACTTAAAGGTTGTGGCGTATGAGGTTTCTTGATAGGCACATCTCTATACTCGTAAATATTGTCTCTGGACCGCGTATTGTTGTCTATGCCACTCTCCTCAACTTCAGGTACCATGAATACGTCTCCGTCGTAGTAACGGTCTTGTTCCCTGTAAAATTGTGTTATTTAAGTTAATATATGACTTACCGTTTACCGATTTAATAATGAACAATAATAAAGCATTAGTTAAAGATGACCAGTATTTTAAATTACGTCCATAAGAACCTTTTTAGTTAGTTTGCCAAATACCAAAACTTAACTAAATATAAAACAACACAGACAACACAATTTCTACAAGCGGAGACAGTTCATATTATACTGGATGACTTTTTTACCGTCTTAAAAAAATAGGCTATAATAGGTGAACGTAGTAGAAGCCAAACGCATAGGTATCAAGTTTTTCTTTTAAATAAAAAAAAAAATTAAATTCGAAGCAAGATGAATATGATTTGAATTTCGATATTTTTTATCGATTTATATTTTTTTTTTCAAAATATCTGTTTTTAACTTTTTATTGTTTTAGTATGAAAAGGTTACTTCGAATTTGTAGTAATTATTAATACTTACATCAATTTCTGTATAAACTACTAACCAAAACAAAAAAAAACTAGGTATGCCATAAGCATCTACTCCGTTCACCTATTAAGGTGAACGGAGTAGATGCCTATGGCATACCTAGTTTTTTTTTTTTAAATTGGGTATAATTACCCATTTTTTTCAAGACGGTAAAAAGTCATCCGATATAAAACTTTGACTACAAACGGTTTTGCATAAAAACATTAAGAAGTAGTCGATTTTCGTTGGTATAGTCACAAGCTTAAATACCTTACACTTACGCAAGATTCAAAAACGATTTTCTCCTAGTATAAAATACTCTGCTTAGCCTTTTCCCAACTTATGTTGGGGTCGGCTTCCAGTCTAACCGGATGCAGCTGAATACCAGTATGTTACATGGAGCGACTGCCTATCTGACCTCCACAACCCAGTTACTGGATAATACCCCTTGGTAAGACTGGTTGTCAGACTTTTTGGGTTTCTGACGACCCGTAACAACTGTCAAGATCCAAGAACGACAGCCGGGACCAACGTCTTAACGTGCTTTCCGTGGCACGGAGGGGTCTCGATGTATAACGGATGGTAACCCATTCAAGGAACCGACCGCGGCAAGCGCAGTTTAACCTTCAAACGACATTTACGGCTGTTATTACGTATTGGCAAGACATCACAAATATTTTAAAAGGCACAATAAACTTTTTTTTAAATTTTTACAATTAATAAAAACAAATTTAAATTAATAAAAAGTTTTATTTGATATGCTGTATACAGAAGCTGTTGGTGTACCTTTATAAATAAATAAATAAATTAATATTTTAATTTTCTCCTAAAGTAGGTATTGATAGATATTTTATGGTGTTACGAACATAGTATTACCTTCTGAATTTTTATCATCTTATATTAGGAAATAGGTCTAATCTCAATGTTGCAATTTTTACATACATATATAAACTCACGCCTCCCTCTCATGAGGTAGGCAGAAACTACAGAACGCCACCTACTACGAACCTTACATACTCCTTTCGCAATTTTTATTTCACGAGAAAACGCTTCTGAATTTTGTGTAACTTTAAGGTATAATTTATGCTAGTGACTGTACGGTCAGCAACATGAGTCGATTAACACTGCTACTTTTACACATCATGTAAATTCATACAAAATGATTTGATTACCTCCTTTTATCCTAAAATACCTAAGAGTCTAGTAGATCTTTAAATTATTTTTTATTCTGTTCCGATTTTTACTAAATATCTTTTGCTCAGTAATTAAGATTTAAAAAACTGAAGTGTTAATCGTATTTTGTTGCTGACTGTACTAATTTATCGTGAACTGACGCGCAAAAGTATCTATACTAATAACAAATGTTAGTTTCACCTACTTCACTGGTACCATTTTCCATTTTGGTGGTAAAGCCCTGTTAAAAAGGATTTTAAACATTGTTAGTATATTACGAAAACCTTAATGTTAGTTTTGTTAGTAATGTAATGAAGTTATGAGTCTTTTTAAAAAAATATATTATGAACTTCTTACGAAAGCGCCAGGGTAGCCCGCGAAATTCAAAATTTCTAACGTTTTTTGCAATTTGCAAGTCAGTATTAGGTTGGATGTTGATCTCAATATGATTCGCGGTCGTATCATATATTTATTTATAGAATTACAATCATTAAAATCATCAATACAACTCTCTAAGTTCATATAGCCCTATTGAATGGCTATTTCATGAAATCATGTGATATGTGGTCAATTCTAAATATTTTAATAGTTATATATATTTATAATATATATTTTTTAATAGTTGTATTGTTGATTCTAATGATTATAATTTTGTAAAGCCATATTAGTTAAGGGTGCGAATCATATTTTAATCAACTTACAACCTGGCACTGACCTGCAAATTGCAAAAAACGTAAGAACGCATCCCCCTTAAATTATATTTTTTACCTTTTCATGCTTTTTATTTTGAGTTTTACAATGTGTTAATATAATATTTTCGTAGAAAACAAATTTCAAAATGGCTATCTCAACAAGCTGTTATTTGGGTAAGTTTTTATCGATACAGAATCTTCAAACTTTGACTTGTCATCATCATGACAAGTCAAAGTTTTGAATTGATAAAATTTTGTGAATTAGTTATTGTTGTTTAGCAGTGGCGGACTAAGCCTGTCGGGGGCCCCCGGTCTTCACAGTTTATGTAGGAATTTCTAATAACAGTTTGCAAAATATGAATAATGACAACAAAAATCAAGTAGCGTAATTATAACTAGTCTACATAAAACATCGGCCTCGCACACGGCAAGAAAAGTTTGAGAATTAGTAGAATCCAATGTTCTACTACTTCACTAACTTTTATTAGAGCGAGCCCCCCCCCCCCCCCCCCCTTAGTCCGCCAGTGTATTATAATTAGTACGCAAGAAAGTATCCATTTTGCTAGTAGCAAATGAAGACATAGATATTCAATACTTTGTTAGCATCTTTTATGTCTACAATGGAACAGTTGAAATAAATCTTCTAAACCAACAACATGAACTAGGAAGGGTTCTAACATGGGATGGTATTGACATGGGTTAGTTATGAAATGGGCCGGTTGGAACATGGGGCAGTTATAACATTATTAACAAAGAGTTCATACCTTTTAGCGTTTCTCCACAACATACAGCACACGACTAGCAACACGATGAGTATTAGACACGCACAGGACACCGACCAGAACGCTATCTGTAGAGGTTGCTTCGGTTCCCACCAATACTGAAAATTAACAACTATTTTATGAGTTTACATCTTAGTAACAGGCAAATCTATACTAATAATAACGCGCTAATGCGCGTTCAAACAAACAAACAAACTCTTCAACTTCTTCTTCACTGGTAGTTCCAGAGTAATCTCTGGAACTACCAGTCGGATTTGAAAAATTCTTTTTGCATATGATAGCCCAGTTCTTAGGAAAGGCTTTAGTCATATTTAACATCATGCTAGGACCTTTATGTGCCGAGAAAAAAGAAAAAAAGTCAGAAAGAACGCATAGCGAAAACGAAGTAATAGCGCGGGCAGGCAATGCGATGCGACGGGGTGGATCGGGGGAGCAAGAGATTCACGCAGACGAAGTCGCCAGATAAGTTAGTTATGTGTATGATATAGCATAAGCATAATCAGCCTTTAATGTTCCCACTGCTGGGTCTCAAGCCTCTTCTCTTCGAGACGGAGTGGGCTATAATCTACCACGCGGGCCCAGTGCGGATTGGTACACACACACATTGTCACATGTCTTCGAATTTTTGATTCTAGGACATGCCGGTTTCCTCACAATGTTTTCCTTCACCGTTTTGAGAGCAGTAGTGATGAAATTATTTACACAAAGTAAAGCGTCTGTCTGGTTTGAACCCACGACCTACAGTACTGTAAGTTGGAGCCGTTCCCACTGGGCCACCATCACTGCTCTCTATATCATTGTATGGTATGCCTGTAATTCATATGCAAACTCATTTTAAGGGTATGCCGCATACCTGACTCTAAAGACCAAACACGTTACGGAAAGCAATTGCTATTACAAGAAAATATAAATCCTAACTAATATTGTAATTGCGTAAGTGAGTTTGTTTGTTACCTACGCTTTGAAGTTAAAACGGCTGAAAACATTTGGATGAAATTTGGCACATGGGTAGACCATGACCTGGATTAGGACGTAGGATACTTTTTATCCCGGTAGACGTTCCCGACCTTCACGCGGGTGATACAGGCAAAATCAATTATAAAATAAACGAAAAATTGACTTGATAAAAAACTTTTCTACAAAAAAATACAACCGACTTCCAAAAACAACACTACAAAATGAAAAATAACTTTAATTTCGGAAGTCGGTGTCTAGTTAAATGTATTTTCGTTTTTTGCCACCGACTTCCAAAAGTTATTTTTCATTTTGTAGTGTTGTTTTTGGAAATCGGTTGTATTTTTTTGTAAAAAAGTTTTTATTTTTCACTTTTTAGTTGTGTACCTACCCCACAAAAATTCTAATACCATTACCTGCAAAACAAACTAGAACATCATCCATATAAAAGTGGGGAAAAAATACGTATTATTGAAGCTAACTCAAAAACAACCGAAGCAAAGTTAATCAATTTTATATGGGACCAACTGTGATGTATACACTCTCGAACAAAACAAAAAAAAATCCAAATCGGTCCAGCCATCTTCGAGTAATCGGGGAACATACATAAAAAATAAAAAAAAAAGGTTCCGACGAATTGAGAACCTCCTCCTTTTTGAAGTCGGTTAAAAAGAAGGAACTTACATAGGAAACACACAAGATTACTCGTACTATTTACTGGAATAACATTCCAAATTATGCTAAACATGATTGGCACAGGAATGTTAAGAGGCTACCGACCGCGCAGTGGCGCCCTCATCGTTTGTTTGGTTATTTCTTTTATTTTATCATTAAAATGAAGAAAATAAGCCGGAATAGTTGTGCTCCACAAGACTATACGTTATTATTATTACAAGTAGTGGCTTTGTATTGTTAAGTTTTATTATAATCGTTAAAACGGAAAAAAAGTGGCCACTTATAGTCTTGTGGAGCACAATTATTCCGGCTTATTTTCTGTATTTTCATTCTAAAATAAAAATAAATAACAAAAAAAAAACGATGAGGGCGCCACTGCGCGCTCGGTAGCCTCTTAACGGTAACAGCGTTAAAAGGTAATGTGATTAACATACCTATTTTTCGGTTTTTGGAAATTTGGCTATGAAATGCCAAAGTAGATTCAAGCACGACTTACCTCAGTTATCGGCGGGTATGTAGGCACGAGTCGTCCTACAACAGTGGGTATATACATGGTCCAGAAGGCGAGCTCAGTTTGTCTGTAGTTCAGTTGTATCGTGCTGTTGAAAGTTGTATTTAAATTGAGGTAGCGCAGTTGGCCAGCTTGGGCCACTTCGTAGTGGAGGCCAAGGATTTGGGATCGAGTCGGGTTGCTGGAGACAAAAAGGTTTATTACTGTTTTTTTTTTAATATTTGGCAGGCAAAGTATGTGGTAACATGTTACCACATACTTTGCCTTTGTTTTCATCTCTATACCAAACCTTTTCTGAAAAGTTTAATATTCACTGTAGCGATATTAATTAGTATAAAAATACATGACATCAAAACATCGAAACACGATTTGGACGATTCACGTTCATACCATGACAATCTATTACTTTTATTGTATTTTTCCCACAGCCCACTATGTACAAATACATATTACGGACCCAAAAATGATAATTTGTTTTAATTATTAATCAATTCTGCCTATCACAGTCCACTGCTGGGCATAGGCCTCATCCAGGCTCCAAGAAATACTCGTACATCTAAAATTATAAACTCACCCAAATCGTGCGAAATCAGCATAAGTCTTCATAAAGAAATGGCTCATATTTCGATCATTATTCGTCCACACTTGGTTGTCAATCCGCTGCTTCGTTGGAAAGAACTCTTGATCCATAAAGGGCGCTCCGGTCAGGAAGTAATGTTCTGTGTCGTGGGTATATCGTCTCCATTCTGGCCATCTGAAGGCTTCTACAGTAGTATTTAGAACATACATGTAGACTGGTACGTTTTGTTCAAGGAGAAGCTTTACCATTTTATCTGTTGGTGCGCGGTAGAGGAAGTCTGAAAGGAGCTGTGAAAAAGATATTTGTCTAAGTAGATGGTATTTATTGTAACATGGGATGATCAAGACATGGGTCCGTTGCAACATGGGTCAGTTGTAACATGTGTCAGTTATTACCAACGGTTTTAACAAGGAACTATTTTAACATGGGACGGTATTAACATGGGTTGCTTATTCCAGTAGGCAGTTGTAACACTATATAATAATATGATAATAACTCACATGTATGTACTGGTCCCTGATAGCACTAACGTTGTGCGGATCGGGGTGATAGGTGTACATATAGTGGATAGCTTCATATACTCCCCGCGGATTTAAAGTATAGTTGTATCTTTGAACCAATTCAAATACTTTTTCGTTGAACCAATTTTCGGTGATCTCGTAGTTAGGGGCTAAGGATTCGTTTTTATCTGGAATGGAATAACTTTTAGGGTTATTTTTGTTGAACTCGATGAAAATGACAATGCGGGCGGTTACTAACCATCACTAACCACAACTACTTAGAAGCCAGTATTCATTATAATAATGTAACATTGTAGATTGCTAGAATAACATAGAATTCATAGTAAAATAATTGCTAAATGCTTCCTATATTTTTTCCATTAGGGCTTCGAAGCTTAATTTATCATGAGCCTTCTAAAGAAAGGCCCACAATTCAGTTTTCATGCAGATCCATTGTCTTGTAGGACCAAAAATGGTTTTTACATACTAATAAATATATTATATCGCAGCCAACTGGTTTAATTAGCTGTTTAGTTAACTGCCTAGCCTTTTCATTAAACGGTGCCGTTCAACTAGCGGCCTGAATGATATTCAGCCATTCAATCAAACAGCTAGGCAAATTACTTAGATCGATAACGTTTAATATATGCCTAGCCCAGACATTTAAATTTAGTTTCATTTTCTGCCACCTGGCGCTGAAATCCACACCGTCAATATGGCGTCGACAAGCCACAATATTTCTGGTGTTTCTCACAGTTTAAATACGCAAAACTGAATCGGGGCACCCCGACTCTACGCAGTCTTTTGGCTGCTACCCCTAGAGTGTATATAAAAATCCGGAGGCGCGAAGGGAGGGCAGCCCCCGTCCGCTGCTGTAACAAAGCATAGACACCCGTGCGAGCCGTAGCGGCTGAGGTCAGCATGATGCCTGTCCTTTGTTAAGTAAGGGCGAAGGGGTTGCACTTCCCGCAGCGCCAGAAATGTTGCAGAAGTAGATGGCCCTATTGTATAAATGGCCTAAGCATCAGCCAGTCAGTTCATTAAATGTTGTTGCTAGTTGAATGGCGCCATCTAGTGAAAAGGCTAGGCGGTTGACTTAAGGGCTGATTAAACCGTTGGCTACAACATATATAACGTCCCATTAAAATAGATGGACAAATTTTCACAGGGTGCTCTACCCACGAAAATGAACAACTTTTACTATGGAACTACTCTGAAATCGCGAAAAAAAAATCTGCTGTTCAGTACATTTATCTACACCAAACTCGTCAAAATGTAGGGAGCAGCTGACTTTTTTTTCGCGATTTCAGGTTTGGTCCCATAGTAAAAGTTGTTCATACTCATGGGTGTGAAATTTTTTCCATCTATTTTAATGGGACCTTGTATACTGTAAAACGTTACTTACACAAATAAAAAGCAGCTTCTTGCGTAGTAACCCCCGTCATATACCTTAAGGAAGGGTTAAACTGTCTTTTCTTTATCATTTCTTCAGGCATTACGTTCAGGAAATGCCAGTCCCTTTCCCTCCAGCCGTCGTACCATTCGTCTCCCGGGAATGTGAAGTTGTTCTCTAGAACTGGACCCCATGGCAAGAAGCCTACGTGTGGCTGTGAAGAAATAAATATGGTTTAACCCTGCTACTTAATAACGGGCAGTACTTATCCCCGATTCTTAGAAGCCTATGTAACTTAGCATTAAATTAAATCTCATCACCAAATTTTTTTTTTTTGTGGATTGGAAATCATCAAATGACTTTTCCCGCTCTGGGCGGAGCGCGAGGGCGTGTCAGACTTTTACTTACTAAAACCCACCCGTGTTCCTTCAGTTGCCCGTGCCAGGGCCACGGTATCTCTTTCGAACAACCCGCGACCCCGGCGGCGGCTGATCACCATAATTAAGTAAAGTAAAAACAGCCGTACCATCGCGGAAATTTGCGGTAAACCACTTTTGAACCTTATTACCATAGAAATAAGGTCGAAAAGTGGTTGGGCTTCTAGAAACCATCGTCTTATTATGTGAACTGTTGCAAACACTCCTCACAAGATTGGACCAAGATTATGGGACTTTAAAAGAGACTTTGACCCCTGAGTTTGTTTCGACATTCCTTCTCAGGGATATTCAGATAGGAAATGTCGACTCCGTCTAGCATATTTTTAAAAAATATTTTTACGTGTAAAAGTGATTAATTTCATTTCAAAATACATTATTGTTGTCCCAATTTAACCCATTGTTGAATAGCTATGCCCAATTCTTTATATACAAATTTATAAAAAAAAAAGTTTCGATAATTGAATGACTCTTTTTATATAAGCATCAAAGTCGAATCATTTATTACAATTAGGCATAGAAAAGGCGTCACTAGACAATCAAACATAAATTAATATTCTAAAAATGCTTATATCATCAGCATCACAAACAAAAAAAAAAGCAAATCGATTTATTTTCTCCAGTTTTAGGATTTTAACAATTATTCGTTAACATTTACATGTGGAACTGCCCCTTACCTGAAACTCAGCATTCCCCAGCTCATAGAAGCTCCTGCCTTGCTTGAGGCAGTTGACGAGCTTCCACGAAGAATCGATGGGACAACCGAGCAGGCGCCCGTAGACTAACGATGTGTTCTGTACCCTGAACTTGTCTTCGATTATCGCCCAGTCCGCTAGGGCTGAGCCACTCTGTTAGGGAAAATAAAAGAATATAAGTACTTCATTCTAACGGCGACCGTCCGCACTCACAAGACCCTTCCTAAAAGAGCTGACTATTGTGCACTTCTGGCAAAGCGGGTGTTCAGTATACCAACTCCGCCTGCGAAGTCCCTTTTGGCCAGACGGAGCCCAGCTTACTCTCACCTACACACATTTAACAAGGTCTGCAAATCACTGGACATCAAAGACTTGTTCACCGCTCGCCTAAAAAGTGTACTAAAGAAATGGCTTCTGGAACTTACATACACCGAAACAGAATCATTTCTCTAAAGATTTGTCGACAAGCCACTGTGCCAGCATACAATCTCTCACACTTTCACCCTCAGTCACTCACACAAACACACTCACACACCTACCCACACACACTCACACACAACACAATACACGCCTTACTAAACTAGCCTTAGATTTGTAAACCGACATATTTCTTTATGCTCAATCGCACTCCGACCCACAAGATACAAGCCCTGCTTAGTTTGTAGGTCAACGGTCAAACCTTGCATTGTTGTGATGTACAAAGTTATATTTGTGATTGTGTATTCTGTCATCACCTTTTCTTTTGCCAATAAAACTTTTTGTATTTGTATTTTTTTTTTTTGTACTTAAGGAACTTGACGCATATTGAGTAAAAATGGATCAAACTATATTTGAACTTGTGGATTCCTGTTAAAATAAATAGTATCCCCATTGCTTGCTGTGTACGTTATAAGGAAGGGGTACTAAGTCTAATTCCAAAGAAGGGACTAATACCACCATTAACACCATAACCATACCATATCATTATTGTGAAATGACCGACTTTCGGCTGGCTCGAAGTCTAACGCTACTGAATTTTGAAGACAATGAGAAACACATTTTTTTTTATTTTATATATGTGTGTATTGTTTTATTGTGTATGTTTGGCTTGTTGTTGCCAGCTAAGTCGACGTTCGCATGGACGTAAAGATATCGCTGCGATTTCATTTCGCGCACTGGATTTTCAACGATCTACTTAGCGCCGAGAGTTGAAAATCCAACAGTGTTTTTTCGACGCGCTAGAATGCACTCTATTGATGTTACGTTGGATTCTCAACGCTCGGCTCAACAACGAGAGTTGAAATCCAGTGCGCGATAAAATCCCGCCGCGATATTTTTGCGTCCGTGCGAACGTCGGCTAAAGGTCACAGCACACATATCAACTCGGAAAGGGATCGTCACCGTATCGCCTCGATACATCGAAGCGAGGCGATTACGTTACGATTCCGATTTGTGTGCGTTGCAGTAGATAGTTGCAAACAAAGAATACTGCACGGCTCGAATTGACACGGTGACGATCCCTTTCCGAGTTGATATATATGTTCCTTTATACCTAAATATTTTTCTTCGGTCCGAACAGACTGGTAAAAGATCGGTCTCCATTAAAACGAGTTTTAATGTCTTACCTGAGCTATGACCCTGGTGACAATATCCCTGGTCTGCGGCGCTATGGCTAGTAGACCAGCGGACGCGGCGCCAGCACCTGGTCCGAACAGGGTGATAGAAGACCGGTCGCCGTTGAAAGGGGTGATGTTGTCGTAGACCCAGCGGAGGGCCATCGCTTGGTCTAGGATGCCGTAGTTGCCGGGGGAGTTCTCGTCGCCGGTTGATAGGAAACCTGGATGAATAAAGAAGAATAATAAAGTGAACAAGGAATCTTGCGTCTTCTGTATTGTCGCCATTTTTGATTGCATAGGTGTTTAAGTTAGGGCGCCCGGTTCCCCATGATTGCAATTGACAGACATATAAAACATAAATATTATTTTCCAGTTTTTAAGGCGCCAAGTTCTTGTCGATAGATATGACCTTGATATGTCCTTGTTGATTGTTGTATGGTAGGATGTACAACTTTGACGTCTGAAGGTCTCTTACAATTTGCTTAAAGACGATGTCAATCAATCAATCTGCCTAACCTTTTCCCAACTATGTTGGGGTCGGCTTTCAGTCTAACCGGATGCAGCTGAATACGAGTATTTTACATGGAGCGACTTTCTATCTGACTTCCACAACCCATTAACTGGGTAATGCGATACCCCTTGGTAAGACTGGTTTTCAGACTTTCGGGCTTCTGACGTCCCGTAAGGACTGTCAAAGATCCACGAATGACATCCGGGACCAACGGCTTAACGTGCTTTCCGAGGCAAGGAGGAGTCTCGGTATGTAAAGATGGTCACCCATCCACGGACCGACCCCGCGAAGGGAAGCGTAGTTAAACCTGATGGACCGACCCGTGCGGCTGTTATTACTTAGCCACGATGTTTTTAATCAAAAACGAATGCTAAGCTGAATCATATTATATTCTATTGAAGTCTTGGGAGATGGGTAAAAATTGCCATAGATCTCAAGATTCTGCATAAGCACTTACCAAGGGCACCGAGCCTATAATTGATAGACACCACAATAACGTTGTAGAAGGCAGCCAGCATGTGCGCAGGGAACAGGTTTGATGCTCCGGAGGTGTACTGTCCGCCGTGGATGTAGACCATTACGGGGTACCGTTGTGCTGTGGAGCCAGCGTCCGTCTGGTGGTAGAGATAAGAGGTATATAGGTATTGATGTTTTATGTAGTCTTGGTATTCTAATGACTGAATCGCAGTTTTGAAATTGCGGAGAAGTGAAGAGCAGTTTTGAGGGGCTGCGTTTTTTCAAACGCCTATGTATTTTGAGTTCAAATAATTATTTATTAATTTACTAAAACAAGATTACTATATTATAATATTAATTTGTGGATTTCGACAGTGTCGGCTGATGTTGTACCTTCTTAATGGAATAAAATAAATAAAATAAGTTTATTGACACCTAGATACCATTATATTGACTTCGTGCACGACAGTAGCGACACCTAGCATGCGCAACTATTTGGGATTATGTCAAATAATAACATACAAATGTTTTACTGTTTTATAATGATTACAGTAATTAAAAGATACTAGAAAGACGACAAATTGTATTATTAAAGGAATTTGTTAAAAAAAGGTACCTACATAGAAAAATGGATCAATCAATCAATCTGCCTAGCCTTTTCCCAACTATGTTGGGGTTGGCTTCCAGTCTAATCGGATGCATAGAGATAGGAGATATTTTACATGGAGCGACTGCCTATCTGACCTCCACAACCCATTAACTGGGTAATACGAAACCCCTTGGTAAGACTGGTTGTCAGACTTTCGGGCTTCTGACGACCCGTAAGACTGTCAAAGATCCACGAATGACAGCCAGGACCAACGGTTTAACGTGCTTTCCGAGGCACGGAGGAGTCTCGGTATGTAAAGATGGTCACCCATCCACGGACCGACCCCGGCAAGCGTAGCTTAACCTGATGGATCGACCAGTGCGGCTGTTATTACTAAGCCACGAGCATCTGCATAGAAAAATGGATATTATTATAAAAACCTGTAAAAAAGTAATATACAGGGTGTTCGGCGCATGGACCGACACAATTTTTTGGGAGATTTGGAGGCTTGTTTGCTAGGTTTCACCCAAAGACTCCATATCCTAAGTATTACAGTAATTGACATATGGTTTTTTAGTTTTTTCCTTGAATTACCCAAAATCTCGCCTTTGAATCGTTATATTTTTTTTTGTCTAAGGTTGTAAAAAACAAAATAATTTTTATTATAGTCTACAATGTATTCTTATTCTAAATAAATTAAAAATTAAATTAAAACATAATTACCGTAATAAGTCTTTTCTTAAAACACTCCGTAACTGACTTTTACAACTAGTATTTTGACTACCTAATGAATTGTTTTCTATGGCATGTAGCAAACCATTACAAAGGGTATAAACTAAAGAACTTTTTAAAATAAAACTATATTCAAAATACCTTTTAGATTTTTTATAATGAATTTAGAAGTTGTAATTTTTCATATATTTAAACATTTTTAAGACTTTGGAAACACATAGGTCATTTTCTACAAATCAATTAGAATAAATAATAATTTATTTAAAATAAAAATATATTGCAGACTATAATAAGAGTTATTTTGTTCTATTACAACCATAAACAAAAAAAATATAATGATTTAAAGGCGAGATTTCGGGTAATTCAAAGAAAAAAAATATCTCAATTACCGTCATACTTAGGACATTGTAGTCTTTGAGTGAAACCTAGCAATTGACCCCCCCAATCCCCCAAAAATTTTTGTCGGTCCATGCGGCGAACACCCTGTATAATCGAGAAAATTCACGGGTTTTAGCCTTATTTTTATTGTTTGACGTTTTCATAATTCTAAAGCTTAGCACATTTCGTATGTGCCAGTCTTGTATGAACAAAGTAAACGTTGTTCAATTTTCGTTCGTAGCCCGGTATTGTGCTCAGCATAAAGTTGTCTAATGAAGCAATAAGCCAGTTAATCAATTCAGGAAAGCCGGCTGCGACATTAACAGTCAGTTCATTTGCTAATTGAAAGAGTTACTTTGAAACGCATTGCTTTGGGCAGTCGGATGCATTTGGACATTATGATGCCGGGGCCACATTATACGGGATGTGCCATTGATTATCGCGTTGAAGGGCGATAACCGTAGGTGTAGCCACCACTTACCGCGAAGTTTAAAGCGTTTATGGGCATTGACGTTGATGTATAATGTGGCCCCGGCATGACGGATAAGCAATAATGAATAGTAGTTTAAAATAGTACCCCACCTACTTATCATTTCCCTCCCTCAAAAATCAATAGAATAGAAATTTATTTTGCACATATGGGTAGTACAAATAATAGGTGTTACGATACATCACACAAACAAACCAATATGTAATTAAATAACTAACTAAGTACCACATTAAATAAACAAACAATAAAATATTCTAACTCAATGTGCCCAGCCTTTTTCCAATTATGTTGGGGTCGGCCTCCACTCCAACCGGATGAAGGTGAACCTACCAGTATTTTACATGGAACGACTCCACAACCCAGTAACTGGGTGACACGATACCCCTTGGTAAGACTACTGACTACCCGTAACGACTGTCAAAGATCTATGAATGATAGCCAAAACCGAGGCTTAAAACGTGTTTTCCGAAGCACGGAGGGGGTCTCGCTATAATAATGGTTGGTCACCCATCCACGAACCGACCGTGGCAAATGTAGTTTAATCTTCGATCAACCCGTGCGGCTGTTATCATTTAGCCACGAGCCCCTAACTAAAATGATAAAATATCCTAACTAGGTTTTAGTTAGGCTTAGGATATTTTTTTATCTATAAACTATAAAAACTTTTTTACAAAAAAATACAACCGACTTCCAATAACAACACTACAAAGTGAAAAATAACTTTAATTTCGGAAGTCGGTGTCTGATTAAATGTATTTTCGTTTTTGCCACCGACTTCCGAAATTAAAGTTATTTTTCACTTTGTAGTGTTGTTTTTGGAAGTCGGTTGTATTTTTTTGTAAAAAAGTTTTTATTTTTCACTTTTTAGTGGTTCACATGTGCTTACCCCTTCACTGGCGTGATGTTATGTTATGAACTGGTGTAAACAACAAACAGACATGAGATTTCAGCAATCCCAGTCCATTTGCTATCATTTATTGAGGAGTTCCGTTGCCTATCTCAGAAGTTATTCATCAGATTTTCACCAAATTGAAATGGGACCACTCCAAGAAAGTACTCTTCCAAAAACTATCCAAATCGCTTCAAGTATGCCTATAAAATTGGAAGAGTTCTCTCTATTTCTCCAGGATCCCATCATCAGATCCTGACTTGATGATCATGGGACCACCTGGGAAGTATACCCTTTCAAACAAAAAAAAAAAATAATCCAAATCGGTCCAGCCATCTACGAGTAATCGGGGAACATACATAAAAAAAAAAAGGTTCTGACGAATTGAGAACCTCCTCCTTTTTGAAGTCGGTTAAAAATAAGGCGTCTAAAAATTCCTCCGCATCGCTGCATGTCGCTGTCGCCTGGTAAATGTGCCCAAACAACTTGCGGCTTTGCCAAGCTGTGTGCAATGCTCCGGACATGGTAAAAGCCAGCCCTTGGGTTACGGGAAGTGTCAAACGACCGTTTTGAGATTTCGTGTAAAGAGAATAACATGAGCACTCGTCGGCACCCACGGCCCGAGGGTTTCAACGCCAAAAGGCTAAAAAAAATAACACTACATACCTATATATTTTTTTAATGAAAATTCGTTGCCGTAATAAGAGCATTCTTATTTCTTATTGCGCTAGCAAATATGGATTTTATAGCAACAAGAAATCTGCCTAGCCTTTTACCAACGATGTTGGGGTCAGCTTCCAGTCTAATCGGATGCAGCTAAATACCAGTATTTTACATGGAGCGACTGCTTATCTGACCTCCACAACCTTCACCCTTGGTAAGACTGTCAAAGATCCACGAATGACAAGCCAAGCTTACTTATGCCGCCAATATCATTATGAACTCTCAATTGTGTTATACAGTAATCTTCGAGTTGACTTAATTCTTTCAAACAAGGTTGAAATGCCGCTCTTACTTCATAGTGGCCTTTATTTCAAAAGACATAAGGTTCATTATAGTTCTATAGGCTCAGAGACAAATCGTACTAATTAGAACTGATTAGTCGGTAGTTAATGAATCATTGTCGGATGACCTCAGTGATATAACTGGTTCTGTTGCAGATGGTAATGGCGTCGTCGTTCATTGAACTTAGTTATGTATCATGCATGAAGGGACATTATTTTTATGAACAGTAGTTGCTATTTTACGATGGCCTAAAGTAGAACAATTCTGAATTGGAAACACGGACTAGAAAAAAAAAGAAGAACTCCGCGCCACGCATATCGAAAGTGAAGCACAGTAAGTATGCCGGGACCGTTTGTACAAACATGCGCCTTACGCACACATTTACATCATAGTATGCAGACCGGCCAGGCGGCCGCCATTACGTGACATGACGGCGTCTTTGTCAAATCACGCACACATAGATAGGTAAGGTGCTCAGTTTCGTTTGGTGATCAGTTTCGATACGCGTGGCGCGGAGTCCTTCTTTTTTTTCTAGTCCGTGATTGGAAATATAAAATTATCAAAGGCTTAAAACTTGTGCAACGTGATAAAGCAGTGTTTTTCAATGTTTTTCATGGCGCGGCCCCCTTAGTAAAATATTTCGCGACCCCCTATACCCTCCGCTATTTCTAACTTGGAATTCAAGTCTGTCACTTTGGGTACCTTTATGTAAAAGAGAAGCTTTGTAGAGTTTGATTCCATTTGGAACCTCCTACCTGTGCGAGTTAACGTTTTCATCGACGGCTCAAATAAAAGGCTAACAGAGAAATCGCTAAATTAAAAAAAAAACGGTCAAGAGCTAGTCGGACTCGCGCATCGAGGGATCCGTAACATCATATATACTCGTAAATTGATGATTTCTGTAACAGTGTGTTATTTAGAGACATCGTTTCATTTTTCCTATAATCTTTAAGTACATAAACTTCTATCACATAGAATAATTTCAGATTTTTTTCTATGAAAACTTCGGAGATAAGGGGGGAGAATGGTATTTTTTTTTACATATTTCATCAAAAGTAGAAAACTATGCGGCCTAAAAAAAATAAAAAAAAAATATTTGGAATGTGCAAACAGCGTCAACATCTTCTAAAACTGTTCCAAATTTCAAGTTGATAGCATTAGTATGTCTTGAGATATCCAGCTGTGACAGACGGACACAGACAGACAGACTAAGTCCCACCATAAGGGTTCCTTTTTACCATTTTGGTACGGAACTCTAAAAACGATTTACCAGTTTAACGGTATTTTTTTTTTACGTTTTTTTTCCTATAGGTAACAAAAAGGATCCACCATGGGAAAAATTGGTTAACGAGAAACAGGCGCTACTATCACATTAATGTGCTTGGGTGCATGAATGGATGCGCCTGTTCCTTTTCACATTTATTTTATTAACTTAAGAAAGCTGTGCTGGCGCCGCTGCTGCGGCTGCTGAGACCCTCAAGCGGCGCAAATACTGTAACCTTATAGGTAACTACAGTTTTGAGCCGTTTGGGGTCGAAACGCTCGGGTCATGGGGCCCGAGTGCGCGTCTACTTTTTAAGGAAATTTCTCGCCGACTGGTCGAGGCTTCACGTGACCAGAGGGCTGGCTCGTTCTTTGGCCAAAGAATTAGCATTGCCATTCAACGTGGCAATGCTGCCAGTCTTCTGGGCACGTATCCGGATGACATCGATGCGGACGAGTACTTCGACGCCTAAGTGTCCTTTTGATTTGTATTTATTTGTATAGTTAGTTAGTTAGTCATTTACGTTAAAAAATATTTCTACTGTTTGATAAGTTTGTTGAATAAATAGAGCACATATTCATAGATAACTTACAGTTATGGACAGGATGACATTAGTGAAAGAAGGCCAATAACAAATTTACACTGACAAAATTAGGATAGATTTATTATAGGAAGATTATGATTCATGTGTCTTGTAGGTATTTGTTGATTTGTGTTAACCTAAGCCTTTAATTATTTTTTTTTTCTAATAACAATATAATATTTTGAACTAGTATGGTTTTATATTTACGAGCTTTAATTTTTTTAAAGTAACTGCGACCACCTTAAAGACGCTTGGCGACCCCCTACCTGGGGTCGCGACCCACACGTTCAAAAACACTGTGTGGTTCTGATACATTGAACTCAGACGTACTCCTGACATTTCCATGGATGAACCTCAACTCACAAATTAATCAACAACATTTAAGTAGGTAAGTACCTACTTCATCATCATCATCATCATCTGCCTAGTCTTTTCCCAACTATGTTGGGGTCGGCTTCCAATCTAACCAGATGCAGCTGAATACCAGTATTTTACATGAAGCGACTGCCTATCTGACCTCCACAACCCAGTTACTGGGTAATACGATACCCCTTGGTAAGACTGGTCTCGGTATATGTAAAGATGATGACCCATCCACGGACCAACCGCGGCAAGCGTAGCTTAACCTGATCGATCGACCCCTGCGGCTGTTATTACTTAGCCACGAGCCCCTCTAGGTACCTAAGTACTTAATTGAACATTAAAACCTACACAATAGCTTACACACACATACTAGATCAAAGGCGGTGACTCTTTAAGGTGTAGATCATTTCATGCATATTATATTCTGACTTTATGAGTGACCGAAATAGGGATACCTCATAATGGATTCTAAACAAATAGCATTACAAATTGATAATTACAATCCGAGGTCAAATAATCCAGCCCATCATCATTGAGTAGGTATCGACCACGTCGAAGACAATAAGCCTCAAATATGTAATGCAGTCATTGTGATAATTTAGAAGCTAAAACAGAACAATATTGATAATTATCACGCGTACAATGTGATATTCATTGTCAGATTTGCGGTCGAGGGTTGATACGAAATGGATCGTGTTTCTTGAATGAATGCTGTCAGTCGTTCCCCCTTTCCTTCAGAAATTAGATAGGTAATCGATTTACAACGTATTGAAGCCGCAATCTATCAATTATTAAGGCGGAGACTGGCTTGTAGGTAACCTTTGTTTGTAATGTAACGAGCTTTTGTAATGCGTTACAGTAGTCAGTGCAGCGAGCCGAGCCGCTCGATGCAAGCATTGCGACCGCATGTTTATTCTTAGTAGAAATTGGACATCCAATTTCGTTTTGTTAGGGTTCCGTACCAAAATGGTGAAAAGGAACTCTTATAGTGCGACTTAATCTGTATGTCTGTCACAGCTGGATATCTCAAGAACTACTAATGCTATTAACTTGAAATTTGGAACAGTTTTAGATGACGTTTGCCCAACTATTTTGCAAATAAGAAAGAAATAAAAATATACATATTTTTTTTTTGCAAGAGAGACTGAAAGGGGGTCTTAAAAATTCAAAGACGGGCTACCAGGGCATGTGCACATTCTCAAACATTTTTTTCTTTTTTTTAGGCCGCATAGTTTTCGACTTTTGATGAAAAATGTAAAAAAAATACCGTTCCCCCATTATCTCTGAAGTGTGTATAGATAAAAATCTGTACCTAATTATTCTATGTGATAGAAGTTTATGTAAAAATTACAGGAAAAATAAAACGATCTCTCTAAATAGCAGACTTTTTCATAAATCGGTACGGAACACTCGGTGCGCGAGTCCGACTCGCTCTTGACCGGTTTTATTTCTACTTCTTCCAATAACAATCACTAAATAAAATTAATCAAGCACACACAACCTCTAAGCCCGCTATTCTGAATAAAAATGGAGCACGCTGAGTCAAGTGCTCGAAGCGAATGTTCGCCACGTTTAGTGTATCGCCGTTTCGTAACAAGAAATGGAGCGCGCTTGAGTTATATGCTCCAAGCGAGCGTTCGCCGCGTCTTGTGAATCGCCGTTTTGTAACCAAGCTCGCCTCGAATGATACATTACAAATAAATGTTACAAGTTGTCTCCGCCTTTAGACTTCACTGATTAGCGATCGCATTCAATGAACAACAAAACAAATACTTAAAGCGATTAAATTAAGCATATACTCAAAAAACAAATGCTGGCGGATTGCTTCCAGGTTGCAGTTTGGAGTTTAGCAGTCAAGAAGCTCTCGCTCGTCAAGAGCATAGGCGCTTTTGCGACAACCCTGAATTCTGATCAAAAAGCGGTAGTTTCTTATTTGGTATAATACGCGCCACGAAAGATGACACTTGACACACCACGTGGTTTGACTTGCGCAGTAGACGATTTAGGTCTCTTTAGCGGTATAACGTACCGGGCGTCATCGAGGCGGCGGAAAGAGCGCGGGAGGCGCGGTTAAGTCTCATCTTTCGTGGCGCTTGTTGTAAATGGTTTTGTGTGGTCCTTTCACCCTGTCAC
This sequence comes from Cosmia pyralina, assembly GCA_946251885.1. NCBI lineage: Eukaryota > Metazoa > Arthropoda > Insecta > Lepidoptera > Noctuidae > Cosmia > Cosmia pyralina. Next base: position 26,481,404 of record OX276343.1, read on the forward strand.
CCATAACGAAACGAAGACGTATGTAAAGGAATCGGATTCCAGTCTGCAGGTCAAACGACTAATTTCTGATATTCGCTACTTTATGTTATCAACTGCGTTTTCCGAGCCATGTTGCAGTATTTATTCGCTAAAGGAATGACTGATTAGTGATTACACATCGTTACATCAGAATACTGTAACAGTCATTGTTCTATGAATAATTTAAATTCATAATCAGATGGACCGGCTATTCGCAACTTCGCAACTATTCGCTAGGGACAAAGCCTGTCACAGAATAATAAAGCTACAGTAGTTTATCTGGGCAGTGACTTTGAATTAATTACCTGCGGTCGCTCGGTAGATAAATACGTGTCCATCCGTGCGTAACTGCCGCGCGCTCGAACTGTTGGGTACTGGTATTACTGAGATTTCGAAGCGCGTCGTTTCGGCCGTTTTTTAATACTACTGTAACATTATTATACTGTGCCTAATATGTTTAGCAATGGCAATACCATCATTATGTATCTGTCGCAGGCCGACCTCGTTTGTGGCGGCTTTTTGGTGCAGATTTAACGTGTGTGCAATTTGATGACAATGTAGGCTTTGTTCGTTTTGTTAATTTGTAACAGGATTGGAGATAATACCTAATGTTGTTCTGTGCTCGTTAAGGCGACGACAACCGACTTTTATTGATTTTAAACTGAAGATCACGTCTAAACGAGTAGTGTTAATGATTTGGAAAAATATATGTTAAATTAGAGCTTTTTTTTTAATATGTGAATATTTTAGATTTTGTTTATATTACATAGTGTAATTAATTTGTAAAGTGATGTCTAACGTGAATAAAAAAACCATCAAACGTATTTTTAAGAAACCTTCACCATTTTAAAGATAATTCAACTATTTATCTTTTAGTATACCTACGTGTTTTAATATTACGTGTTTTATTCTATTGTTTTATTTACATAAATAAAAATTAATGGCTAAATTTGTTGCGTTAAATTCGGGAACGGCTGGACCAATTCGGCATTTTTTTTTTCTCAAATATTTGTTGAAGTCCGAGGAAGGTTCTTATGAAGAAAAAAAATTGGAAAAGTTGCCGGGAAGATATTCGGAAAAACTGAAAGTGCATTTTCTATGAGAATTTTGTATGAATTATTGAAATTTAAACAGGACAACGTCTGTCGGGTCAGCTAATGTATAATACGTCTAATTTGGGACAGCGCTCCTTGATGGGCGAGTCCTATTACTGGGCGGACGTACGACGCGTTGCGTGAGCTCAGCACAGAACACGCAAGCTAACCACTCAAGGCCATTGGTATATATCTGCGTCTTAAGAAGGCACTTCTAAGCGCCGGATTCTTTTCATATAAAATTATTGTAGTCCCAGTAAAAGCGGGGAATGGAAAAGTGCTTAAGGTCGTTTAATGCCGTGGTAGGCTATATTTACATATAAAAAAAACAGGAGTTGAAATTAGTCAACTCAATCCTTACGTGGTGTGGCGGGCGTCGGCGTTGTCTCCCAAAAAGGCACGACGGGACATGGCTACGTGCGCAAGCCTACACACAGCACTGCGACTCGTACTTTGAAGAGTTGCAGATTAACATCGCGGAAAGTCGCGTCTATACCATTATTCAATCAAATATTTTGTTCTCCTGGCTGGAGTTTCTTTGAAATGGTCATAGCATATACCATTTTACCACGTTACCACGTTTTTATTAAATCACTTTCTTGTTTGTCTGTCTGTCTGTCGTTCTGGATGGAATCTTGCAACTCAAATTTCGAGCACTTCACTCGACGAGATTGCATTCTAAATCCATTTATAAAAATTTACATTTTATTTTTTATTTTTAAGCAATGACGACCTAACCTCAAAAAAAAAAATTTTTAATCTACATATTTTAAATTTAGAAGGAATAGTTGGATATTAAAGTTATAGTTCATCATTATATTTAAAACTTAGCTAGAAGATATTAAAATCTACTCACATTAGGCGAGAATATATTCAAATAGAGGCAGTCTTCATCCATGTCCCTGATGCCTTTAGTTGCGCCTGTGTACTTGACTGGTTGGGGGCACGCAGGACCCCAGTCCACTGCTTGCATCAGCTGCCAGCCGGGGTGTTGTCTTGGAGGCTAAAAATTTAAGTTGATTTAAAAAATGTATGAGCAAAAATGCATGCATATCAATAACATAATCAGCCTGTAATATTCCCACTGCTGGGACACAGGCCTCCTCTATTCGAGAGGGAGTGGGCTGTAATCTACCACGCGGGCCCAGTGCAGGTTGGTAGATGTCACATGTCCTCGAATTTTTGGTTCTAGGACATGCCGGTTTCCTCACAATGTTTTTCTTCACCGTTTTGAGAGCAGTGGTGATGAAATTATTTAGGTACTCAAAGTAAAGCGCCTGCCTGGATTCAAACCCATAACCTACAACTTCTAAGTCGAGGTCGTTATCACTGGGCCACCACTGCTACATGCTGCTTGCAAATATTCATAAACATGGAAACGTTTTGAATGGAAAGAATGATTTATTATAATGTTGGTGTTAGATGATTGCGGAATTAATAACATCTGTTGTTAGAAGTTTCTGCATACCATTGATGGGAAAATTATTAGAAACAATATGTTTGGAACGAAGTTCTATAAAGCAGTGACGTAACGAAAAAGCGTTATGCCGTCAGTTTCAAGTGTCAAAAGTTTTGGTTTTTGTTTATTACTAATGAGCCGTTTTGTTACGCACTTCAATGGAAATGTCTACAAAGGATGTTTACATTATAATTAGATAATTAAGCTATTTTATTTGTTCGAAAAAGGTTTTTTCTTCTTTTTCTTCTAAACTTTTTTTTAATAGTTCCGAGTTAACACTATGCATCTATAGTATATGTGGTTTAACTTAATGTCTGTCGCTCATATCAACCTTGTATACATATACTCCATCGGTTTAGATAGTTAACTAAAGGTAAACAAAAAACCACGTGACCTGGTTAACCGGCTAAACGTAAAACCTGTCATTTCAGTTGTCATGCTACGTCACATTTGGGCTTTTTATACAAAATACAAAATATTTTATTACTATTAAAATCGAACTAAAAAATTGTGCTCGGGCAGATCAGATAAGTAGGTATACATCTACGAAGAGTCTAGTTTAAGAATAAATGATAAAGTTTAACATAAATTTATAAAAGAGGAAACTGTCGTAAAAATCTAAAATAAATTTAATTTGGTTATAACGTATTAGATGTAATAGCTCTGTATTAATTAATACATAATATACAGCGAAAGGAACTTCGTTCCAACCGGGTCTCTCACGACACTTCCCGACTTTTTACTGTTCTCTTACAAACATATGAAATAGCTTCAACTAAGGTTTCTTAACTCAATTTCTAAGCGAAAAGATCTTTTATGCTGAACATCAATCTGCCTAGCCTTTTCCCAACTATGTTGGGGTCGGCTTCCAGTCTAACCGAATGCAGCTGAATACCAGTATTTTATATGGAGCGACTGCCTATCTGACCTCCACAACCCAATTACTGGGTAATATGATACCCCTTGGTTAAACTGGTTGTCAGACTGTCGGGCTTCTGACGACCCGTAACGACTGTCAAAGATCAACCATCCACGGACCAACCCCGGCAAGCGTAGTTTAACCTGATGGATCGACCCGTACGACTGTTATTACTTAGCCACGCGAGCTCTTTTATGCTGAACATAGGGCCAATAAAATCTTGTCTGCCAAGAATCACCACTCTCCCTCTAACCCCCCTCTCACCTTCCCCTATCATCCCCCTCGCCGCCCCCTCTCACCCCCCCCCTCCCCATACCCCCACAACCATAATAAAAATAATTTCTTTATTTTGATCTGTATCTTATCTTGTAATATAAAAACAACTTTTTTACAAAAAAATACAACCGACTTCCAAAAACAACACTACAAAGTGAAAAATAACTTTAATTTCGGAAGTCGGTGTCTAGTTAAATGTATTTTCGATTTTTGCCACCGACTTCCGAAATTACAGTTATTTTTCACTTTGTAGTGTTGTTTTTGGAAGTCGGTTGTATTTTTTTGTAAAAAAGTTTTTATTTTTCACTTTTTAGTTGTGTACCTATCCACACAAATTCTAATACCACTATCTGCAAAACAAACTAGAACATCATCCATATAAAAGTGGGAAAAATACGTATTATTGAAGCTAACTCAAAAACTACCGAAGCAAAGTTAATCAATTTTATATGGGACCAACTGTGATGGTTTTATATCCTCTCGAATAAAACAAAAAAAAATCCAAATCGGTCCAGCCATCTTCGAGTAATCGGGGAACATACATAAACGAATTGAGAACCTCCTCCTTTTTGAAGTCGGTTAATTAAAGTCGCTTTTGTGTCTGTTGCGTGACTACGTTGTTCTTTTAAACTACGCAACGGATTTTGATGCAATTTTTACCATTATTTAGAGAATTTACTTTGGAAGGTTTGTGGCATACACACATACATATGTATGTATGTCAATACACATGTATTTACATACATATATAGTAATCGCAAAATTAATTGTCTTGTAAAAAAACAAAGCAGGGGCCGTCGCTAGTTTTAATATAAAATAAAGTCAAATATAAAATCTCACCTTGAATCTCCCTTCCAACACCGGTGGTCTAGCATACGGTATGCCCAAGAACACCGAGACTTCCCCTTGTATTCTTTCCACTGGAGACAGCCATGGTCTGTACCCAGAGTCAGGGTCTGGATTGTCATAAACATATACCTGTTGGGCAAAAATATTACTATAATATGTTTTGAATATACCTGTAGTCTGTTCCAAAAGTATATGACGAAAATGTAAACAAATGGAACAGAAAGCATACACACGGCTACTCATCAAGCTATATATTTCCAGTTTACACTGACCTCTCACTGTAAGGAAATCCTATACAATGCGAGATCAGCTTATACTGGAAATGTATAGCTGCTGCTACTGATCTGTAGCCGTGCATACCTGTGGATGGCAATTTGTATTGCCACTTATAAATTGAGTGCTTTAATTTGATTATTTGAATACTTAAACCCGAAACTCTAATTTTAAATCACCTTGTAAAGATGTTTTTAATTTGATAATTCAGGTTAGGTACATTTTACAAGAATACCAAATTTTCGTTAATGATTTTTCAATTACAATTTAATAATATTATTCAAACAATAAATAAATAAAATAATTACTGCAAAAAGTGGTAAGATATAAAGCTGAAACCTTCTAAATACAGATGAAGTGTTACTAATTCCCTTTAGTGAGTGATTGTGTCAGAATTTAACCTGAACAGGGTTTGTTTACACTTTCATCAGATACTTTTGAAGCAGACTACAGTTCAATTATAGCAGATATTGTACCATAAGTTAAATGGATGTGTGACATGTGATAAATGAAAGTTTCAGCAATTACTCTCAATATTAATAAGTATTGTAGAAATTTTATTATGCAATTTATATACACTCAGGCGCGGATCTAGGTTCTCGCAAGTGTTTCTCTCTGGTTGGATTGATTTCCCAAGCTTTGAAGCCCTTTTAAAAAAAGCTTCAGCACCTATTTTCCGTAAAATCAACAAGTGCCCCCTTTTCGAGGATGTCTATGATTTATCTACATATATCTTACATTGTGTACAAAGTAAAAATACAGGTTGTAAAACAATGTGTAAGTCTAATTTAGAGTTATGTGGTGTATGGAGAAAATAAAAGTTGGTTGAAGCCGGGGTGGGGCTAACTGTTCCCGTTGCCCCCCTGTATCCGCGCCTGAAATAAATTGTTACAAAAACAAATTATTTCTTACTATTTACTTACTATAGGTAGTACTTTCAATATCGATACTCTAGTTTTCTAGTTGCACATTTAAATGGTAATGCAACTATAATATATCACTTTTTTTGGTGTTTGTTCTCAGAGGTGTTGGCTAGGAAACACCAACCTCGTCTAGGTTCAAAATATTATTGATTCTTTTTTATGTGCAGTGTTTTTTTTTAAAAGATAAAGATAAAAGATCATTTTATTTTGCAAATATGGGTATATAGGATAACAAAAATCATAACAAGTTCAGCCATATTTTACCATATAGGCATGCAAAAGATACAAAAAAAAAAAAATACACTAACTTAAAAATCTTTTTCATTCAGGAACTCACTTACATTATAATAACCTTTCACCACTAAAAAGCTACGAAGTCTTTTTTTAAATAAAGTAAGCGGAAGCTCTTTCCAACTCTTCGGTATTTTGTTGAAAATTACTGGAGCCATGCAGTAGACACTTTTGCGCATAAGTGCTGTCTTGGCTGACTTTAGACATAGCACGCTGTTATCCCGTCGATTGCGAGGAACTACGTCGGCTAGACGTCTAAAACGACTCGGGTTTGTCTTCACAAACACAGCTAGTTCTAGTATGTACAGACAAGGCAATGTTAATATTTTGTACTTTTTAAAGTACTGTACACAACTATCCGTGGTTTTGAGTTTAAACATCGCTCGAATGCATCTTTTTTGTGCCTTGAAGGCGGTTTCTTTTTCAGTGGAATTTCCCCAAAATATGATCCCATACCGTAAGTGTGATTCTACTATTCCATAATAGGCTGTAAGAAGAGCATCCGTGTTTATTATAGATGACAAAGTGTGAAGAGCGTACGCAGACTTGCTGATTTTCTTGCATAACATATTAATGTGTAATTTCCAATTTAGTTTTTTATCTATTTCGAGTCCCAGGAATTTTGTACTTTCCACTTCTTCTATTGTATCATTATTGTAGTGTATGTTTAAGTTTATGCTAGGGGTCTGTTGTCTAAAATGAATAACTTTAGTTTTGCTCCAATTTATTTTTAAATTATTTGCGTCTAACCAGTTTACCGCCTGTTTTAAACTATTATGTATGTCATTCTCATACGCTTCTACACTTTTACAGGGTATTGTAATAGTGCTGTCATCCGCAAACAGTGTTATCGGTTGTTCAGTACATTGAGGTAGGTCATTTATGTATAATATAAATATAAAGGGACCTAATACACTCCCTTGCGGTACCCCAAATAATACTTTACGCTCTGAAGACCGAAATACCTCTTCATGTTTATTTACTATATTGATTTTATTGACTTCAGTTATTTGTTTTCTATTTTGTAGGTATGAATTAAGTAAATTAAGGACATTGCCTCTCATCCCGTAGGCTTCCAATTTCTTTAAGAGAGTAGGATAGTGGACATAATCAAACGCCTGGGTCATATCGCAAAATATGCTACATACAGGATTACGGTGATCAACATTTTTAATGACATTGTATATAAAATCATATATAGCCATATTAATAGTTTTATGGATTCGAAATCCTTTCTGTTCCTCACACAGAATGTCATTTCTTTCAATGAATTTGTACAGTTCCTTATAAATATATTTTTCAAATATTTTTGAAATTACTGGAATTAATGAGATTGGTCGGTAATATTCCATCAGTTCTCTATTTGTTTTCTTAAAGAGTGGCTTAATAATTGATGTTTTTAAAGCATCAGGGTATATACCTGCACTAATACTTAAGTTAATTATGTGACTTAAATGTCCGCTTATTTCCATAGACACATGTTTTAGTATCTTTGTGTTAATACCATCATATCCTACACTACTTGTATTATTTAATGAACTGATTATTTTTTCTATATCTTGTGGTACACTAGGTGCCATAAACATCGTTTTGTTATTCGTGTTTATTGTATTACATTTAGGTTTGCTAGTTGCATCAAGTTTCCCCTGTACTTTGTCGATAAAATAATTGTTGAACGCTTCAGCAATATCATTGGGATTAGTTAGAATGTGGTTGTTATTTATAATTGAACTAATAGCAGTCTTTGGCAGGTTATACTTTGCACGATTAATAATTTGCCATGTAGTTTTAGACTTATTTTTAGATGAATGGATTTTATGATTGTTTTGCGCCTTTTGTGTTAAGTGTATAATTTTTTTGTGTAAATGAGAGTAGGTAGTGAAACTGTTTTTATTACCTTTGTTCGGGATTAATCTAAATTGCCAGAGAAGCTTTCTTTTTTTTTGACTGCCTAATTTAATTCCTTTTGACAGCCATTTAGGTTTTTTTACGACATCTATTTTAATCAATTTAGCTGGAAAACACAAGTCGTATATTAATTTAAATACATCAAGAAATTTATTATATGATTCATTCGGATCGACTGTGTCGTAAATCTCTGCGAAAGATAGACTTTTTATGTAGTTTTTAAACTTTGAAACGTTGTCTACACTATAGTCTCTTTTGGCCGTATACCAACAATTTATGACACATTTGGTTTGAACAGGACAGTGAAGTAGCTGTGCAGTATGATCGGACAAAGCCAATTCTACCACGTCAGTTTTACACGCTTTAATGAAATTATGGGCAAAGTTGTCTATACATGTCATACTGGTCAAGCGGGTCGGCTGTTTTAATGCTAGTTTTAAGTTATAGCTCATTAAAAGACATTCGAAAGCATTTGATTGGCTATTAGGTTTAAGCATGTCTATGTTAAAATCCCCTGCAATTACAATGTTATTATATCGCGTACGTGATACTTCTTGCAAAAGATTTTCCAGTTTATCCAGGCAGTAGTTAAGATTATTTATATTTGGTACTCTGTAGATACAGATAACAATTATCTTAAAATCGGTCAGTTCAATTGCACAACATTCAAATATGCCTGATGTAGATAATTTAGAAATTTTAGGTATTTCCTTATATTGAAGACCGTTTCTCGCAAGAATACATGCCCCTCCCCTTTTTCTTCCCTCTCTACAGAAATAGGCAGCTAGGGCGTAATTTGGCACATACAATTGATTTTGACATCCCTCCATAATGAAATGTTCCGTTATGCATAGAACATCCACGTCTATCTTTATTTCGGACAGTTCATATAAACATACGGTTAAGACATTTGATTTGGTTACTAAACCAGCAATATTTTGATGTAATATTTTTATATATTTATAAGAGAAAAAAATGATCATTTGCGTTGCCTTTTGTGCACGAAGGAGAAATAGGGGGAGACTTATCAAACTCTTGATCAAATAAATGAATATCGTCGATACTACTGAACTCAGCAAGCATTAAATTAAGATTTTTAAATATGTTTACCATACCATTATTATTGACAGATCCACTTCTTGGCCAAAACATTTTACAATCATATGACAAATAGAAATTGGTATCAAACAAATAAGCGTAGTGATGAGTACAAGCATCTAGGTATAAGAGACTGTTAAATGTTTCTATTCTTCCGTTATACATAACAGAATAGTCATTTAATTTAAATGTAGGTGCACATAATTATTATAATATTTGTATGATTAATTTTTAAAAGTGTTTCACGTAAAATAATAATAAGATCAACATAGCTGTTAGTTCGGCGAAAGTCTTCCTCACCAATGAAGATCAGACAGTAATCTTCCATTGTATAGTTCTTCAACTTGAAATCAATGTTATTAATAAGTTTCTCTAAACCACAGTCCGGTGTTAGGTAGTGACAAATTTTGTAATCTCGGAATGTATTTTCTGCAATCGTTAATATTTTGTTTTTCTTGTTTGAACTCAGGATACATAGTTTTCTTTGACTTGCTATATCTTTTGGTTGTTCCGATTCTCTATTATTTAGCTGATTCACTTTAGTTTGCTTTTCCTGTTCCTTAATTTGAGTATTGTTCTCCTTATTGTCTGAGTTACATTTGTGTGAACTTTTATTAGGAGTGGTTTTTTTACTTGTTGTTGGCGTTTTTTGTTTGGACTCTAAACTATTTATAGTTTTCTTGAGTTCACTATTTTCTATAGTCAGACAATTGATTACCTTTTGGGCAGAACTCAGCTGGGAGGTCAGTTGGTCTATTTGAAGTTTGAGTTCCTCCATTTGTAAAGAATTTTCTTCACCAGATATGTTTGGCATGCTACTACTGCTGCCATCTAGTATTGAGCTATTTGCACTATCTTCTATGCACATTATCTCAGTTTCAGATTTTGTGCGTGTTTTTCTAAATGTTATGTTATCGAAGAAATTCATTCTTAAAAAAACTTGGTATGTTTAGAAAAATAATATCTTGAACTGAGATTAGAACCCACGAAACACCTTATCGTATAGTACAGTCTTATACCTCACGGCCAATTGAGCGTTAAGTTTCCTTGACGAAATTAGGTCTTTAGTCTCTGAATGTTTAATATCAAAAAATCAGTTACGAATTTGATATTTTTCGAATGACGGTTTGTTTAAAATTGTTTGTAATTTTGCGATTTTTGGAATATCACTGTTTGGTTTTAGTTATAAGATTTATTTATGGCTTCGATAATGTAGTAATAATAATTTTGATGACACTTAATCAGTATAAACACTATTTTTGTAGTTTTCGTCCTTTTTCGGAATGATGTTTCACTTGTATTTTAAAATGTTTACAACTTTATTGTTTATGTTTATATTCACTGGATAACAATGTCAGTTGATAATTGTGGTTCACTTTCGCTAATTCACTTATTATTAACTGGGAATAACTGCTATAACTATTTTTAATTTTAAAAAAATACGGAGCTCAATTATACTATAGGCTAGAGCGCCATCTGAAATTAATTTCACACGTCTTAGTTTATAATATGTTAATTGTGCCAATAAACAATTTGAATTTGAATTTCAGTCACAGAAATAAAATCTTATTTATCAAACAAAGGAATACTACTTACTCTATTTTTTTTTTCTTACCTTAAACCCTTGCACCTGTCCATAATTAGTAGTAACAAAGACATCCCTCTTCAGTTGCCTCGAGTCTCGTCTCTCTCTCCCTTGCAGGTCCTCCCTCCATCCTCCGAGCACACCAGGAAACAATGCATCTGGGTTATTTGGGTCACGGTTCTAAAAGAGGATAGAAGAGTAGTATGTTAGTAATTTACCTCTTGAGTCCTGCCAACTCACAAATAGGGTTACCGTTTCAGAATATCATAGTCAAGATTTTTGCAAAAAAGTTGTCAGAAATCATTCCACTTTCTTATTTTACAAAAAAAAGCTCTTTAGTAACAGGGTCAAAAAGTAGTACAGACGGGGACACTACTCACAAGTGAGTCACAACCAATAAATAGGTTTTAATTATTGTGTCTTATTAGCTGGGATTTGATAGATTGTATTTTCAAATAAGGCTTGCTTAACAAATCTGATTGGAATTCTTAATATACCTGAGAATATTTTTTAAATTTAAATGTTTGTTTTAAATCAATTTAATTTTTTTTTTACCTAGGGGAAAAGCTAATTAATTTTGCATAAACAGTACCTACACTAGAAAAGCTGAGAATGGTTAAGTATTCATTCAATGAGATGACTAACAATGTTTACAAAACAAAGAATTTATTTAATCTCTTGAAATCAAAACTGACTCATAGGAAGTTGTGAAACATGCAGTAGTTAGAGAGATAAGAATAAGTACCTATATGCTAAACGACTTAATTGAACAAAAGTTTATACTCACAATATGATACTTGAACTGGTCATCCAGAGGGTTTGTATTGATGGGATTGTATGGAAACCCTCCAGGCTGGTTTATATTAGGATTGTAGGGATTATATCTTGCTGGGTCTGTCCCATATCTCCTGTTATTGTACACATACGTCCTGTAGTCACTGTCTCCTGGGCTAGGCAGTCTTGAAGACCGGGAACTTTGCTCTCGAGAATTGTAAAAATCACTGTTAACTTGTCCATTATACAAGTCTTTATTCGACTGGCACTCAACACTGGCGTATATAAACAACGTTAATAAATACTTTTTATACATTTTCACATCACAAAGCACACTACCAAGTTATTAGGTAAAGTGTATGTTTCCGGATGAGTCACCATAATACACTTGTGTACTAATATTCCCAGTTTAAATGCAATAAGAACCAATTTTATGAATGAAAACTAGTGTAATTATAAGTTAATTCACTGCAAATCTCAGTAATTAATTGTTACACACTATGACGAAGAAGATATGTGGGAAAAATAGTGAGAGCAGTTTCGTAAAACACAGCAGCCTACATAGGAAAGAATGTATCACATTTTTATCTCTGAGGCCCTAGTTTCGATTTAGTACAATGTCACAAAAGTACACGAGGCCTTATCTGTTTGTAATCAACGAGTTATCGGTATCAAAACGTACGGCAACGCCCATTTGATCACAGTTTGTTTATTTCAACTTTTGTCGTGTGTGGTTGAGTTCAACTGATTTCGACATAAAATAGTGGTAGTAGCACTGACATTCTCAGCAAATCACTGAATTCAGGACTGTTTGTTTTGTTTTATAATTTCTTAGGATTTTTCAATAATATGCCTTTTAAAATATTAAATAACCGTACATTACATTATTCTTTACTGTTTTTGTGTTTCTGTTAAATTAAGCACGTTGTCAGAACATTTTATTTTATCAGATTTATAATCTGTGGATTGCCGAGAATGTCAGCCGTAACGGACGGAACGTCATAAGGTCATTGACATTTACTTCGTTCGGAAATTAGATTTTCAAATATTGTTGTTGTTTATAATTTTTTATTAGTCGAGACGGTTATGGGGAAGGTCGGGCAAAGCTAATTGTAGATATAATCATAGCTTCCCCTTCGGCCTACAATATATTGGACATTTCGTTAAATCATTCTATTTCGTGTTTAATGGACACTCATCAAAATGCTTCTATTTTGTTTATTCATTTTTTAAATCTCTACAAGTAGCTTTTAGCCACCATCTTCCAATTTTAGGGTCTCTCTCTTTTTCTCCATTTCTCTCTCGGGAAATGGTGGACTCCAATTTCGGAGTATTTAAGATATCAACGCGTCATTTTCGCAAAAATAAAATAAAACCACATCACGCCTTGTATTATTAGCTTGTTTTGGGATTTTGGGAACTAGCTACGACAGCGCTATTTTCACAGTTGCTGAAGCAACGTACGCAACGCAAAGCAACGCAACGTTTGTTGTTGTTGAAGCTTGAATAGCTAGGTTAAGCAGTTTGTATTTCAGCCTCAACACTACCACTATTCGTATGAGGTAAATAGGTAATGCACGTTCGCGGCAATAGTGGGGTGTGGAAACGGGTAGGTTGACCGCTGGACCTGTAGGTACAGTCAACCGCACGTCAGTGTAACAATTTGACATTAATAGCGCCTTTGTGTCGTAGTAGTAGTGTAGTGCAATGAATAAGTGTTACTTATCACTGATTTACATTGGAGAGTTGGGTCCTGACTTTGAACCTCTGCTGTGCTCATTTTTAACCGACGAAAAAAAAGGAGGAGGTTCTGAATTCGACACGTATATTTTTTTTTATGTATGACCACGCATAACTTTTTACAGAGTCGTCCGATTTGAAAAATTTTTGCTGTATGCGAGAGGGTATACATCAAAGTTGGTCCCATATAAAATTGATTAACTTTGCTTAGGTAGTTTTTGCGTTAGCTTCAATAATACGTATTTTTCACAAAAAAATCACAGAAAAAAACAAAAAATCACAAAGAAATCACAGAGTACATTGATTTACCGTAGTGCACGTATGTAGTGGGGCGCATCATTCGGCATCATGCTTAGACGAGATGTATCTAGTTAAGTAGGTACCTAGGTAACTACCTAGCTACATAGTCACAATGTCGTTGTGTTTATAACTACTTTCCTTGTTTGTTTCCGGTGTTAGTAGGTTGTTTCTAAACCTGCAGTTTTCAAGTGTAAAACAACAGTGTTTTGTCTAGCTATGCGGTTTATTTGCTTGACCCAATTAAACTTATTTGCATTTCCATTACAAAGGGTTCAGCGGGTAGGCAACGGTGACAGTAACCGATATATAGCGGGGGTACCTAAAATATTTTAGTGTTTCTTTTCATCCTGATTTAATTTAATTTAATTTCCTTTATTTCAGGCAGCTGTGGCCCATACAAAATACAATACACAAATACAAACAAAAAATATTACAACATAACAAAAATGATATACTAATACATATAAAATACAACTTATACAATAAACTAAGACACACGAGGTGACGGCGTCGTGTTACGCTGCGCGGTGTCGCATAGCCTGCCGCGAAAACGTCGGTAGACTACACCCTTCGGCCAAAACTCTTCCTTTAGGATTTAGGCAGCTCGCCGTCCGGTAAGGACCAGGCCCGGGCGACGGCGCGTTGTGTTCCACGCGCGCCTCAAAGAGATGTCAGCAGTGACGGGGTCCAATAGGGCCGATGCCGCCGGGGTCGCGGGTAGTTCGAAAGAGATACCGTGGCCCTGGCACGGGCAACTGAAGGAACATGGGTGGGTTTTAGTCAGTAAAAGTCTGACACGCCCTCCCGCTCTGCCCAGAGCGGGAGAAGTCATTTGATGATTTCCCATCCACAAAAAAAAAAGGACAGCATAATCGTATTAGTGAACAGAGGCCCTAGTGCGAGTGTTATACTTACTCGATCGCGTTTACGTTAACGTTACCTTACGTCAATTTGTATGGAATAATTATGTTTCCATTATAGTCATCAGAAGGCGCTTATTCAGTTTCAGTACTTTAGTACTATTATTTATTCAGTGGTTTCAGTACTAATTGAACTTTACGATAAGCAGTCGAATTAGTACAAAAACTCGCACTAAGGCACTGTTCACAAATACGATTAAGCTGTGACTCTAATGGAAAACACAATTAGGTATTCCATACTTTACGTAAGGTAACGTTAACGTAAACGTGATTGAGTAAGTATAAAACTCGCACTAAGGCCCCAGTTTAAAAATTAATTTTATTACGACGATTACAAAAAAAGTTCGTGATTTTATACATTACAAAAAAAAAAAAAAAAACAAGTGAAGTTGACGAAACGCCTGTTCAGTTAATCATAGCAATATCACTGATTATATGAAAAACGACTTCTGCCGAACACCACTGACGGAAGCGAGCGTTCTGTCTGTGGGGAGCCTAATCGTTGGCAAAATACCTACAGCAGCATCAGGCCCTCGATTAGTAACTTTTTGAGGAACATACACCAATAATACCAACTTTTTTTGCCTCTAGCTGACCGCGGGAACTCCCAGAACCAAGCGGATAAGATTTAGAGTGACGATCAAATAATGCCTTGTTCCACTAAACCGAATGGTTGTTTCTCTAAACTCTAAAGTAGTCTGTCTGTCTGTTACCTTTTTAAACCTAAACCACTGAACCGATCGTTATGTATGCCAGATACCTGGGTAGCCAGTACCCTAATTGCTTACACACTATCAATCGGAATTTAAAACATTTTGAAGCAAATTGCTAATCCATTGCTTCATACACTCGAAAAATTTGTCTGCTCGACAACGTAAACAACGCAATGAATGTTATTGAACTGTCAAAATGAAACAGATTCCGATTGATAGTGTGTTACGGAATTGCATTGTATATTACATGTTTTATAAATAAAACATGTAATATACAGGCTGGCAGGAATGATAACCTGTTACCATGGATTCAGAACATGATTCTGGACCCCCATGCGTTGAAATTTTTCGTTGTTTATAAAAAAAAATCAGCAGTTAGGTACCTACAAAAGTGCAATACGCAGGCAAAATGTATGGAACAGCGAAATGGTTTTTTTAATAACCGACGATTAATTTCAACGCATGGGGATCCAGAATCAGAGCTTGTCCATTCTGAAATGAGTCGCCCCACCACTTTTTTTGTATACGTACACTACGGTAAATGCGGTGGTGGGGCGCGTCATTTCAGAGTTGACAACTAACTAACAGGACAGCACGAACTGAGGTTGCACGTCGATGTCCCGTCACCCTGTACCTATACTTTTGCCCAGACACGGGGTCGTCTGGCGCCCATGTGCTGGTTTGGTCCGTGGGGTGGTCCCGGCGTGCAATGTGTTCTGGTGCGCTGATGATGGGGAGTAGGTACTGCCCAGAGGAGGGTCCGGTGACGGACAGCCGTGGTGGGTTCACGGATGAGTGCTAACACGTGCCCCACATAACTGCACTATCTCCCCGTGATAGTGCAGTATGCATGAGCCTTTCTCCACGATAAAAAAAAAACCCTGTATACTTTCAAAGAAAAAAAAAAGGTAAAAATTACCTACCTACACAAACGCACGTATTGAAATTTACACCAATTTACCTAAGTGCTTGTGTGCCAAAGTCGCAATAATAACATGAAAGCAGCCAAAGACACGAACGTATTCTGCCTCTGCCCACAGAGTGTTCAATCTCTTAATTACTCCCCGGTGATTGCATTATGGATAGTCTCGATAGCCAGCCTCGTTTATCTAATAGTCGTAAGGCGCTTGGGGATGTGTATTTAATAGATAGTAGAAGTGGCTATAAATGAAGTCGAAAAAAATATTTGAGTGAAGTAATTTTATTTATTTATTTATTTTGTTGACAATATTATATAAAAGGCCGCCAGTAAAAAAATAATGGACCCATCTTGGTTGCGTTGAGAAAAAAGGATGGTGCTATAGCTAGAGGTCGTATATAGCACCGTCTCTCTCTCACACTGGAACCAAGACGGATCCATGATCTTTTTTCATGTAAAAAAAATGTGAAGTGTGTGTGTGTGTGTGTGAGTGAGTGTGTATGTGTGTGTGTTTGTGTGTCTTTTTTTGTAATATTTGTGTGTGTTATGTGTGTGTGTGTGTGTGTGTGTTTTTTCTTTTTGTTTGTCTTTTTTGTGTTCGGCCCCTGTTTGGCTGCACAATTGTTTATTAATTTGAGTTAACCATTCCTCTTAAATTAAAATAAATGAAGGCTTGAATCAGACTTTTGGTATAAATAGGTAGGTAGATTATCTTGTGACAAGAGAAACTGTCTTTATTTCTGCCACCCTAATACTGCTTGTCCACCGCATCGGGAACGGGACGTCAAAGAGAAAAAAGCAGTCAAGAGCGAGTCGGACTTACGCACCGAGGGTTCTGTTCCGATTTCTGAAAAAGTGTACTATTTAGAGACATCGTTTTATTTTTCCTGTAATTTTTACATAAACTTCTATCACATATAATAATTTCGGGTCTCCCTTGTTTGACCGAAAGGAATTTAACAAATTTTCACTTCCCAAAAAATGTTTCTCATAATTTCATTTGCCAAATTATTACTTAGCAAAAAATCTCTTCACAAATAATTGTAAAGCAAACCTAATGTTTGGCAAGTGAACGTTTAAACAATAACTTGTTTACCAACTAGTACTTTTACCAATTTTTATGTAGTCAAATATTTCAGTTGGAATAACACATTTTACGCAAAATAAAATAAGCCAAATATTAGGTTGGGGAAAAAGTCTTTTCGCATTATAGTATGTATGAACATAAAATAAAATCTCTTTGGCTATACTATTTGTATCTGGCTGGTTTTGGTATCATTGAAAGTTTAAATTTTAAAGAATATAATTCCAAATTCAAATTAGGAAAATGTGTGATTTTCATTTATTTTTCGTACTGTCAAGATGAGAGAATCTAATGAAAAAATTCGATACATTTTAAAAGTTTACTACATAAAAGGTCAAAATGCAACGCAAGCCGCAAACAAATTTGCGATGTTTATGGACCCAGTGCAGTGTCTGTGAGAGTAGCACAAATTTGGTTTAAGCGTTTTCAATCCGGAAATTTTGATGTCAAAGATGCACGTCGCTCTGGTCGCCCTATTACGGATAAAAAGCATGCCATTTTTGGTAAAAGTGGAGCAAGATCGGCATATCAGTAGTTACGACGTAGCTGAAGAACTGGGAATTGACCACAAAACAGTTTTGGCGCATTTGAAAAAAACTGGGTACACAAAGAAGCTCGATATTTGGGTACCTCACAAGCTCACTGAAAGAAACCTAATGAACCGTGTACTCATTTGTGATTCTTTATTACGACGTAATGAAACCAAAC
Source organism: Cosmia pyralina (assembly GCA_946251885.1). Taxonomy (NCBI): domain Eukaryota; kingdom Metazoa; phylum Arthropoda; class Insecta; order Lepidoptera; family Noctuidae; genus Cosmia; species Cosmia pyralina. Next base: position 26,499,255 of record OX276343.1, read on the forward strand.
CATTTTTGAAGAAGCTGATAACTGGTGATGAAAAGTTGATCACGTACGACAAGAACGTGCGAAAAAGGTCGTGGTCAAAGGCCGGTCAGGCTTCACAGACTGTGGCGAAACCCGGGTTAACTCGCACCAAGGTGATGCTGTGTGTGTGGTGGGATTGGAAGGGCATTATTCATTAAGAGCTGTTACCACCAGGCAGGACCATCGATTCTGAACTCTACTGCGAACAACTGATGAGATTAAAGCAAGAAGATGAGAGAAAGCGGCCGGAATTAATCAACACAAGGGGTGTGGTTTTTCATCATGATAACGCTAGACCTCACACATCTTTAGCCACTCAGCAAAAATTAAGAGAGCTTGGCTGGGAGGCGTTAATGCATCCGCCGTATAGTCCTGACCTTGCACCTTCAGATTTCCACCTGTTTCGGTCTCTTCAGAATTCTTTGGGCAGTGTCAGGTTAACATCACGAGAGGACTGCCAAAACCACTTGTCGCGGTATTTTGATCAGAAGTCCCAAAATTTCTATAGCAATGGGATCATGTCCCTACCTACAAGATGGCAAAAAGTTATTGAACAAAATGGTACCTACATACTTCAGGTAAATGTAAATAATGTACCTATATTAAAAAATGTTTTGAATTTTCTTAAAAAATGCGAAGAAACTTTTTCTCCAACCTATTATTAAGTATCGTCAGTTTTCAAAAAATTCGTAGTCAAAAAGTTTGTAGTTAGTCAATGACAAAAAATTTGGTTCTTTTTTTTTAGGATTTTTTTCCATATTTTTTTCTATATAATCAGGTCGTTTCTACCACCCGCCGGCGGCCGCTACCGCGGAACCGCTCGCTTGACTCGTGCGTAGGAGGTCACAGTTTTAATCTAACCTAACCACTTTTTTAAAATAATTAAGGGCACACTATTTGAATATTCCTGTTTTTAGAATCAATTTTAAATAGTCAAGTTAGGGTATTTAGATCCTGAAAAAAAAAATATGTCATAGATACATCCTTGCTTTAGGTAAATCTACGGTTCAAAACACGATAAATTGTAATTTGCTCGATGAAAAAAAAATCCGAAATGGGATCGATTTCAAAACTATTTTTTGTTTCATTTCCTAGTTATAGTACAAAATTATATGAAAATTGCATGCACCATGAGGTAATAGTATATCAGAGGAAATTCTACGGTTGGATTTTTAAGTGTAATACATTTTTTCTAAATAAACACAAAAATAGTAAATCGGGCTAAATCAGCTCGCGCTCAGAGTCCTGCGGGACTTCATCAAGGTTGGACCTGTGTCAAAATTTTTAAAAATTCGCTCTCCCTGCAGTTGTTCAAAAAAAATCGAATAAACGAAGAACACATTAGATATGAAATTGCGATAGCTCAGAAAAAATATCTCGTAATTATATTATAGTTTTAATTCATAATATCGTTTTCGAAAATGTGATTATTTCTATGTGGTATGATGACGTTTAATTGTCATCTTACGATAGTGTTAAGACACATTGTAAATTATTATCGGTAAATTTATAGTCAAGCGCGAGTAGTTTATAATTTTTTATCGTGGTCCTTTATGAAGAAGTTTTAAAACACATTTTTCTAAGATTTTTTCATCAGATTCATCCATATTACTATTTTCACTCTTCATCGAACTGTCTTCGCTACCATACCCTACCATATCCTACAATAATCACACATAATATAAATACAATGTGTCCGGTTATCGGTAAAACTAAATAACAATAAATAAAAAACAATAATAACAATAAATAACATAAATAAAACTTATCTGGCGATTTAAAAATTTGCCCTTATAATAGTAGATTCGATAAATTATAGGTGTAGCAGTAGGTACGTCCCTTGATAATAAAGTACGGCAATTCTACCTTCATATGTAGTTGTCGATATTTACTGATCTTCATGAGCAGTGGTCAACATCAAAAACAAAAGAATATGGTTACAGCATAAGCAAAATAGTTCGACCATTTTTAGCCCATACTTAATAAAAATATTATTGTTTTTTTTATTCAGTCACTAAAAGGGTTAAATAGGGGATGAAAGTTTGTATGGAAATTCACCATTTATTTCGATGGAATACCATCGGGCACACGGCTTGTCTACTTGATAAAATTCTTATATTCGCTGACAGACAATGCACAGCCTAAATCGCTGTATCTAGAAGCATGAAATTTTGCAAAAGAGTTCTTTTTGTAACGAAAGTAATTCAATTTCTATTAAAATTGCAATTTAAAAAACCGTTGCAATTTTGAAATTTCACCTTAGTACCGCAAAATCATGTTTTTCTCTAACTAGCTTCTGCCCGCGACTTCGTTCACAATATACTAAAACAACAGAGACATTATAAAAAACTTTCCTGTACAGTACGTTAGTAGTTGTGGTATCAGCAGCCTAAATATACAGAGAGTCGTCCGTTTAAGGAGCAGCTTGTCCTGAGGTCGAAACCCGCAGCCTTAACAGCATATAATACCTAATGGCACAACACTGATACACTGAGTGATTCTTACAGATTGTTCCTGATGAACCCGGCTATCGCTAAAAAATATAACAGTGGATTGTACACACGGGATTTCTCATTAATACTGTCAGCTAACCATTGATATTTATTTATATTAGGTTGGGGAAAAAGTCTTTTCGCATTATAGTATGTATGAACTTAAAATAAAATAATCTTTGGTTACTATTTGTATCTGGCTGGTTTTGGTATCATTGAAAGTTTAAATTTTAAAGAACATAATTCCAAATTCAAATTAGGAAAAAGTGTGATTTTCATTTGTTTTTCGTATTGTTAAGATGAGTGAATCTAATGAAGAAATTCGATACGTTTTAAAAGTTTACTACAAAAAAGGTAAAAATGCAACGCAAGCCGCGAAAAAAATTTGCGATGTTTATGGACCCAGTGCAGTGTCTGTGAGAGTAGCACAAATTTGTTTTAAGCGTTTTCAATCCGGAAATTTTGATGTCAAAGATGCACGACGCTCTGGACGGATAAACGGATGCCATTTTTGAAAAAGTGGAGCAAGATCGGCATATCAGTAGTTACAACGTAGCTGAAGAACTGGGAATTGACCACAAAACAGTTTTGGCTCATTTGAAAAAAACTGGGTACACAAAAAAGCTCGATATTTGGGTACCTCACGAGCTCACTGAAAGAAACCTAATGAACCGTGTACTCATTTGTGATTCTTTATTACGACGTAATGAAACCGAACCATTTTTGAAGAAGCTACTAACTGGAGATGAAAAGTGGATCACGTACGACAAGAACGTGCGAAAAAGGTCGTGGTCAAAGGCCGGTCAGGCTTCACAGACTGTGGCAAAACCCGGGTTCACTCGCAACTAGGTGATGCTGTGTGTGTGGTGGGATTGGAAAGGCATTATTGACTATGAGCTGTTACCACGAGGCAGGACCATCGATTCTGAACTCTACTGCGAACAACTGATGAGATTAAAGCAAGAAGTTGAGAGAAAGCTGCCGGAATTAATCAACAGAAGGGGTGTGGTTTTTCATCATGATAACGCTAGACCTCACACATCTTTAGCCACTCAGCAAAAATTAAGAGAGTTTGGCTGGGAGGTCTTAATGCATCCGCCGTATAGTCCTGACCTTGCACCTTCAGATTTCCACCTGTTTCGGTCTCTTCAGATTCTTTAGGCAGTGTCAGGTTAACATCACGAGAGGACTGCCAAAACCACTTGTCGCGGTATTTTGATCAGAAGTCCCAAAATTTCTATAGCAATGGGATCATGTCCCTACCTACAAGATGGCAGAAAGTTACCGAACAAAATGGTACCTACATACTTTAGTTTAGATAAATGTAAATAATGTATATTAAAAAATGTTTTGAATTTTCTTAAAAAATGCGAAGAAACTTTTTTCCCAACCTATTATTATAAACATAGATGATATAAGAGGAATAAACTTCATGTATTCTGTGTACGTTCTACGAACTATCAAATAACAGTATATCAAAATGAAAAAAAAGAATCGAAAAAAAATATCAGCAGTTGAGAATCGAACTTTTGTGGTTTGCTTTGATGAAAGTTGACTAAAATAGACGTTCTTATGTTATTATTATGTCATGATTGACATCCTTCCGCTAAGCCTTAACTCAAAGATTTAGCGCGATGATAATCATTTAAAGGTTAAATCTGTAACTATCTGCTTAATGCATTTCTTACTCAGCCCAATGAAGTAATGGAATAATTCACACACTGACACCGATATCGGCACGATATCTACCAGCGAAGACAGTGCGGGGTGAGAGTAGCGGGCATTCTTTCACTTGAGCAAACTTTATCACACTGCCGACTTCGAGACGTCGATACTTATTAGTGTGCTTGTTTGTCGCGTCGCGATGATCATCGATATTCACCAATATCATGGGGCCGGTAATAATTGTACCTATCGCTATCGAATCGTGTTGGTATCGTTATCTGATAATGTGAAAACAAAACGACATTTTATGTAATAATCTTAGTTTACTCCACCGTAGACACCATAAAAAGTAAACATAAGGAAAAAAATCGACCTAAGAAAAACTAATTAAGTTGATTTTCTGTGAAATCGTCGGCGGCGCGTCGTAAATAAACACGTTGCGCTGCATTTGGGGGAGGCGGAGGTAGCGTTTCAAAGGCCTACAGGCCCGAATAACCTGGCCTTAACCTAATCTAAATTTTAATAATTCAGTTCCGGGTAACCTACTAAAAACATTCTCTTTTTTCTATTAATGCAAGTCGTTTCTGGCACTCACCGGCCGCTGCCGCGGCACCGCTCGCTTCGCTCGCTCGGCTCGTGCGTAGGAAGTCACAGTTCTAACCTAACCTAACCTAAATATCTTTTAAAAAAAAAATAACCTCTTTCTAGTTCGGTTCTCAATAGCCTGCTAAAAATAATCTCTTTTTTTCCATATTTTTTTTCTATATAATCTAGTCGTTTCTGGCACTCGCCGGCCGCTCCCGCGGCACCGCTCACTTCGCTCGCTCGGCTCGTGCGTAGGAGGTCACAGTTCTAACCTAACCTAACCTAACCATTTTCCTTTTAATATTAGGTCTTTACCTATGAAATTGCCGTTCTGCGGTACTGGCCATTTCAAATCAAAATAATTTTTGTTTGGTTATGAATTCTAATTTCAAATTAATTTTATTTTAAAAACATGGATTTTTTTTTTCCAAAAGTAGTCATTTGTTTATTGATTAGTGTTACATTTTCATCGCATTTCAATCTTTTTCGTCATCATGGATACGTTAAAAATTCGAGTAATTATGGAATATGAGTACCGTCGTGGCAGCAACGCGGCACAAGCGGCACGCAACATCAACGACGTTTACGGAGCTAACACTACAAACCAACGCACCACTTGTTATTGGTTTGCTCGCTTCCGTTCTGGAAATTTCGACCTGAAAAATGAACCTCGCGGTCGTCCGAAGACTTTGGTCGACAATGACGAATTAAAGGTGATTGTGGAAGCTGATGATACACAATCTACGGCTGAATTAGCAGCAGCTTTCGACGTTAGCGTCAAAACAATATTGGTCCATTTGCGTCAAATTGGCAAGGTAAAAAAGCTTGACAAATGGGTGCCCCACGAACTCAATGATCGCCAGCGCGAAGTACGCGTCGAGACGTGCCTTGCACTGTTCAACAGACACACAAATGAAGGAATTTTGAACCGCATTGTTACCTGCGATGAAAAATGGATTCTGTTTGCTAACCGCAAGCGCTCAGCAAGTTGGTTGGATCCTGGTTCAGCACCTAAACAATGCCCTAAACGAAAACTTACCCCTAGAAAAGTGATGGTCACTGTTTGGTGGTCTAGCGCCGGTGTGATTCATCACAGCTTCTTACCAAACGGGGTGAGCATTACTTCAGATGTGTACTGTGAAGAACTGAACACAATGATGGAGAAGGTGGCACATCTCCAACCAGCATTGGTCAATCGCTCGTCTCCGCTGCTCCTGCACGACAACGCGCGACCTCATACTGCACAGCAGACGGTCTCCAAGTTGCAAGAACTGGGGTTGGAAGCTCTCCGTCATCCGCCCTACTCACCAGACCTTGCGCCTGCAGACTACTACTTTTTCCAGAATTTGGATAACTTCTTGGCGGGAAAAAAATTCAATACCCGAGAGGCAGTACAAAATGCCTTTGAAGAATTTGTTGCCTCCCGTCCAGCTGATTTCTTTAAGAAGGGCATCAATAAACTGCCACTGCGTTGGCAAAGATGCGTTGATTGCATGGGTGATTACTTCGATTAATACAAATAAAAAATGCATGAAAAAAATTCGTTTAAATTTTTTCATACAAAACGGCAATTTCATAGGTAAAGACCTATTATTAACCTCGTCTAACTAGTTCGGTTCTCGATAGTCTGCTAAAAATAATCTCTTTTTTTTCATATTTTTTTTTCTATATAATTAAGTCGTTTCTGGCGGTTTCTGGTCGTGGCTGGTGGTTTCTGGGGAGGAAAATTGCATTTTTTTATTATATAATTCCCAAAAAATCTTATTTTTGCCTTAATATTTTTTGTGTTAACAAATCATTTCACCAAACGTTTACTGTCTGAAGATTGTTTGCTGTAATAAATCATTTGATTAAAGACCAAATGCCATAATGACATTATACTTGGTAATATTTTGCCAAGTAAAAATTTGACCAAATGAAAATATGCGTACTAAAATCATTCGAAATATTGCAATGGTATAAAAAAAGGTTGCTAAAATTTGTTTGGGTAATGAAATTTTGTCAAAATCTTTTCGGCAAAACGGCAGGCACCCAATAATTTCAGATTTTTCTCTATGCAAATTTCGGAGATAAGAGGGGGAACGGTATTTTTAATAATTTTTCATAAAAAACTATGCGGCCTAATGTTTGAGAATGTGCAAACAGCGTCCTTTCATATGACACCCCACATCCACTTCGAATTTTTAAGAACCCCTTTCAGTACCTGTTGCAAAAATAAAACATATATTTTTATTTCTTTTGTTATTTGCAAAATAGTTGGGCAAACATCAACTAAAACTGGTCCAAATTTCAAGTTGATAGCATTAGTAGTTCTTGAGATATTGTGACAGACGGACAGACAGACTGAGTCTCACCATAAGGGTTCCTTTTTATCATTTTGGTACGGAATCCTATAAAGATGACGGCGCCGCAGCCAGTAGCGACAGCACATTTACTATGGCGCCGTCATCTGTTTTCTTGTTGACGTCCCGTTCCCGGTGCGGTGGAGAAACAGTGTCAGACCGATATAATTCAGACACATGAAATTGTTGCTTTTGTTTCTAAATTCTGCAATGCAGCCACCGCAGTGTTATCTCTAATGCGTTGCGGGGATATTCTGTGACATGCAGATGAGTTGCCTGTAAGTCACACAACCTTCAATGTTACAAATAAAAACTTTTTTATGAAAAAATACAACCGACTTCCAAAAATAACACTACAAAGTGAAAAATAACTTTTATTTCGGAAGTCGGTGTCTAGCTAAATGTATTTTCGTTTTTTGCCACCGACTTCCGAAATTAAAGTTATTTTTCACTTTGTAGTGTTATTTTTGGAAGTCGGTTGTATTTTTTTTTGTAAAAAAGTTTTTATTTTTCACTTTTTAGTTGTGTACCTATCCCACACAAATTCTAATGCCACTATCTGCAAAACAAACTAGAACATCATCCATATAAAAGTGGGGAAAAAATACGTATTATTGAAGCTAACTCAAAAACTACCCAAGCAAAGTTAATCAATTTTATACGGGACCAACTGTGATGTATATTTATATACCCTCTCGAATAAAACAAAAAAAAATCCAAATCGGTCCAGCCATCTTCGAGTAATCGGGGAACATACATAAAAAAAAAATAAAAAAAAAAAGGTTCCGACGAATTGAGAACCTCCTCCTTTTTGAAATTGGTTAAAAAACGTCGAATAACCGGGGCGACTCGCGATATAATCGGGCGCGACACAAACGCACTGCTCGTCAACACGACACGCGATACGCGGTGCCTTTTGTGTCGCGCCCGATTATATCGCGAGTCGCCCCGGTTTGTAGGTGCCTTTATAAGTATTTTTTTTTTGACAAAATCATTAGGTAAGTACCTATTCTTATAGTAATCTAAACTTACGGAAAATATTTAAGAGGCTTATCCTACCTCAAATGGCTTAGCAGCATTAATTTTGAAATAAAAATATGGTGAAGTTGAGGATTAATGTTAAGTAAGTACTATGTTTGACGAAAACACGATTCCATAAAATTTTCTCGATAGAAAAAAAATCCAAAGTTACCTCCAAACCGAACAATAAACCGATGGTATTCAAAAAATACTTCAAATTAGATCATGAAACTTTGCATACTAACTGAACAAAAAAAAAGCTGGTCTTATGTTTTTATTTTTTTCAAATTACCATTATTTTCATCGTAAAAAGCAATTAAGTACCTAAACTATCGGAGCCCAGCAATGCACTCAGTTTCGCTCTCACTCAGTCCGCGAGCAGTATCGTGCGAGCGAGATAAAAAGCTGCGGTAGTATGGGCTCTTAATTATGTTCAACTAACTGTTCTAAACAATACTTAGTTTCCTGAATAGAATATACTTCCTGGATTAGAAGACGAACAATCTATCTACACGTTGACATCAGAGTAACGTGAGCCAAAATCAATCATCCCTTTACTTGAAATAAGCACACTGTATTTATGAACACATTCAGATCATAATGTTGTCGGGTGCGACACGAGGTACTAAAGAACCTTATAAATATAAAATAAGCCTCAGTTCTAGTCGGTAAGAAAGGTAAATAATTTCAAAGAGAAACCTCGCAAGCTCGCTACACGGAAAAATACTAATTTGGCAAATGCATACACAGCGATATCCTCATTGCGGTGAAAATATTCAAAAGAGCAGAAAATGTTTTCATCAGATATTATTATCTATCTACGTTTGAGTTTGCACTGTGAAGAAATGGCAGTAGAATAAGTCGGTATTCAATTTTTTTTTTATCATTATTTAACGAATGCCAAGAAAATAATTATTCTCTAAGTTTAAGGGCGCTATTACATTTTGACCGTGATTTTTGCGAATTAGGTGTTCTTATTATTATTAAATGTGAAAATTCATGCCATAGGAGGATATTGAAATATAGTCGGGAATTATCAAAAATTATCAAGCATGTTCAACCGCATTCAATAAGGTCTCATGAAAACTGTGTAAGCATGTACAGTCAACAAAAGAGATATCTAGGCAGGGTATACTAACATATTTGTATGTGAATTGCTTCATGTTCAATTTTATATATATTACTTTGTTTTTGCAATACTCCTACATTGTAACACCCTAACACAAAATTGTATATTGTCACGAAATTGAACATGAAGCAATTCACATACAAATATGTTAGTATACCTACCCTGCCTAGATATCTCTTTTGTTGACTGTGTACTTAAAAACAATTGAATTATTTATTTCCGATTCATTAGGTTTCATTAGCATAATTATTTAATATTTCTAGTCCATAGGACTTAAACACGTAATATTTAATTATTTTAATTAATTATTTATGAAACTAAAGCATGCATCGTTTATTTTATTACGTCGTTGAATATTCAAAACCAAATAAATTATTAATTTGACAATACTGAAATTCTGCGCATTTCCATGACGAAGTCCTCTGTACTGTACCTACACAGTATTTAATGTGGAAAAATGAGGTTGAATGAATAAGACGTGTGTGCGGTGCGAAGGTTTTTAAACGCTGTCGATTCATTCTCCATCGTCACATTTTTATGATGTATTTTTTTTCTTTAATTTTTATTTGGTTTTTCATAAAGACTTTGCGGATTCAATGCGCCGTTTCATAAATAAGTATTTCATTCTAAAAGCGTTTTATAATCATGGTGAATTCACCTCTTAGCCGATGTTCGCACGGACGTAAAAATATCGCGGCAGGATTTTATCGCGCACTGCATTTTCAACTCTCGTTGTTGAGCCCAGCATTGAGAATCCAACCTAACAACAACAGAGTGCATTCTAGCGCGTCGAAAAAACATACTGTTGGATTTTCAACTCTCGGCGTTAAGTAGAGCGTTGAAAATCCAGTGCGCGAAACAAAATCGTAATAGTAATAAGTAGGCAGTTGAAATTATCAGATTGTGCGTTGTGATTGTGTGTGTGTGATTGTGTGTTGTAATTGTGTTGTGTTTTGCCGCTTTAACAACAAATAATAAAATTATTGCAAAAAATTAAAGGGGGTCCCCAAACAAAACACGTTTTTTTTTAACTGATGTATTTTTTTAAAACATGTAGGTAGTGTTAAAGTACGGGGTATGGAACCCTTCGTGTGTGAGTCGACTCGCACTTGGCCGGTTTTTTTCTTATACAGTGTTGCTTAACTAGTAGGTACAGTCAACAAAAGATATATCTAGGTAGGCTATACTAACATAGTTTTATGTGAATTGATTCATGTTCAATTTTATATATATGTCGGAGGAGAATGTCAGAGTTCGTTGCCGGGCTGGTCGTCGTCCGTTGTTGTAGCCGAAATAAGACTCAATATGCACTCTACAGTTTTAATTACATCGATTTAACAAACAATCGGTTAGAAAGTAGCACACACGAATCGGGTGGAACTAAATTCGTATCGGAACGCGGCGAGATCGGGGCGAGGTTGGTAGTGCATGTCCATTCAGTTCGGTGTCTAATCACGAAGTCCCCGTAAAGTATACCGTAACCTTAAATGACAGCCGTCATCTGTCACCGTTATTTTCCCCCGCAAACTCAAAATGACATTGACAGCTCGCACAGTGATGCCAACCCCCATTTCCGAACACACCCAAGTCGGTACAACTTGACACGTTCCGTTCAGAATCTACGACATATATTACCTTGTTTTTGCAATACTTTATAATTTATAACACACTAACACAAAATTGTATATTTTCACGAAATTGAACATGAAGCAATTCACATACAAATATGTTAGTATACCTTGCCTAGATATCCCTTTTCTTGACTGTACGTATACCGAACAGCAATGTAACTCACGTACTTACACTGTATTTCCAGCGCAGCGCCAAAACCATAAACAATGCCAAAATCTTATACAGCCTAGCTAGACCGATCATTGAAAATTCATTCAGCTCCGGGCCGTCATTCCTTGTCACACTACCCACATATCGGGTGATCCGGTAAATTATCAATGGGCCGGGTGCACCAAAGTCATTGGTTGGTGCATTCGGAATGTAAGCCATCTGGGCGCATACCGGTTGTATTGAGCATGCCGGGACAGATTGCGAGCCAACCGATCTAACATTGTTTTGGAAACTGGGAGCTAGGAAGTTTTGGAGGCGAATTGTGCCGGTATTTATTTAAGCCGAGTTATCATCGAATTTCTACATTTATCTTAAATTCTTAACGCCAATAATACGGAAAAAGTATCACTTTTCCTTTTTTACGAGTAAGTTTTGTTTTTTATGTAATCTGCATTTGCGATTTAGTTTCCAAAATTGTAAACAATTATGAGTTTATGGAAAAAACGTAAAGTTTAGTTTGCGCTATTACTTCGAAAAATTTTTTATGACTTTCTCAATGCTAGTACACGCGGCTACACATTAAGCTATACAATTCCAGTTTACACTGACCTCTCATTGTGAGGAAATCCTATACAATGCGAGTTCAGCTTGATCTGTACCTGTGCGTACCTACTTGAGGGTTTTCATGAAAATTCACGCCACCAGATGGCACCACTTTGACAAAAGGTCTTCCATTTCGACAATGAATATAAAATATATGATGATGTTCATCATTCGTTTCATTCATTCGTTCATCAAACAAGAGATGCGCCAGCTCCTTACTACTTGGAAAAAGGAGCAAGAGGAATACTTTGCAAAAATAGCAAATGAACAAAGCTCCCAAATAAAAACCCTTATGTCTGAAATAGCTGAGCTAAAGTTACAAAACAGTTCATTGCATAAATCATTCATAGAAATTGAAAAGACGGTCACATTCATAAGTAAACAATATGACGATATGTCAATACAAATTGAGTCATCGCAAAAAGAAAAAAAGGCTTATAGAGACAGTATACAACACCTGGAAACAAAATTACAGGATCTCCAGCAACTATCGCGGTCATCCACCATAGAAATCCGTAATGTACCCAATAAAGAGAAAGAATCCGCAGCCGATCTCACAACCATAATTAATAAACTAGGTACCACGGTCAACATGGCCGTCGATAAAACTCTTGTACGCGACATTTACCGCCTGCCGGGTAAGCCTGGTGTGGTCAGACCAATAGTTGTTGAATTTACCAATGTGGAAACAAAAAACCAGATGATCACCTCGGTACGGAACTTTAACCAGAAACACCCAAACGAAGGGCGCTTGAGTACCCACAGTATTGGGCTGCCCGGTGACCGCCGTCCGATCTACGTTGCTGAATATCTTCCTGCCAGCTCTCGGAAGCTCTTCTTTGCGGCGAGGGAATTCTCAAAACGTATGGAGTACAAATTTTGCTGGACAGCGAACGGAAACATCTTTCTACGAAAGGAGGAAGGAGCCAAACATCACCTTATTAAATCCGAACATTCCCTAACTGAACTACAATCTCAAGCAAGTCAATGACTATTTCTGATCATAACAGTATTTGCCATTATATGTATCTCTTTACTTCTTAGCCACTACACATCTACAGGGAAAAATCACTTATGTACATTTTTACTTATCCCTTCATCACATACCCTACACAACAATTTATACACAACTACCCCACAAAAATTACACAAAAATAATACTAATGCTACCACCACACTGATTAAACAAAACAATATAATAAAAACTCCTATCACCCAACGGTCTGTTTTATCTGTATGTATTCGATGTAATGATGTAATCTACTTTTGTTTACATAACCGGAATGGTTGCACAATAATCTATCCTAAACCTATACTCAAATTAATTATCGAACCCCTATACACATTTTGTTGCCATGTGTCTAATAAATGGCTGCTTTAAATAACATATTTATCGACTTAGATCATATCGAAGTATCTACGTCATACACATGTCAACCAGACCAGTGCAAAGGTTATTTACACGCATCAAATGCACTAACTGTTTTACACCTAAATATTAGAAGTATCACTAAAAATTTTGACGAACTTAGATGTCTCCTAGTCTCAATGAACATAACATGCGACGTAATTGTACTATCTGAATGTTGGCTTAAAAAAGCAGGAAACATTCCTATTTTGGATGGATACTCATCGCACCAAACTCAAAGACTAATTAACCAAAACGATGGCTTAGTCTTATACATTAGGAATAATCTACGTCACACTACAACTGAACCGATTTTCCCTGACGCCAGTTGCTTAACCTGTTCCATAGAAAACAACTTAACTATTATTGCCTTATATAGATCACCATCACAAAGAAACATTGATCCATTCCTAGACCAACTAAATAATGTTATTCTCGACCTTAAAAATCACAATAACACCACAATTATTGGAGATGTAAACATCAATATTAGCCCTGATAGTAATGATCCACAATCCCTACAGTACCTAAATATGACTGCGTCTCACGGATTTCTCCCAGCCTACCTTCTTCCTACTCGCCTGCATAACTGCATAGATCATGTTCTATTAAAAACCAGCAACAAAGCGACTACTTTAATATTAAAAACATCGATCACAGACCACTCTGCAGTCTTGTTAAATCTGGAAAACAAAAAACGCAAACCTATTAACAATAAAGTTCATAAATCTTTCCTTAATCTCTCAAGCGCTATCTCTGATATCGAAAATTGTAACTTCTCTATTTTAGAAACAATGAATGAGCCCAACCAAGCCACCAATGAATTACTAAATATAGTCTCCCCCATTTTAATTAAAAATACTATTTATAGAACAATCCCATGCAAACAAAGAATTATAAAACCTTGGATAACTACAGGTCTTTTGAGATGTATACGTAATAGGGACAGAATGCACTATAACACAAATAAAGAGCCGAATAACCTGATCTTAAAATTAACCTATTTACGATATCGCAACTTCTGTAATGATTTATTAAAAAAGATAAAATCTGACTATGAAGAAAAGGAATTTCAAAAGCTAAATACAACCCAAAAAAAATGTGGGAAACTATCCGCAGTGTAACTGACACCAAAAAGGTACGCTCGACACCAACAGAACTCCTATCAATTGAAAACTGCCCCACTAAGTCCGTCAACAATATTAACACGTTCTTTGCAAACGTTGGTCTAGATCTTGCAAACAATATATCCAACCTAAATTGCCCTCAGTCTTTCGATACCCACCAACAAAATACAGTCAACTCAATGGTTCTTCTGGAAACAGACGAAGAAGAGGTTATTTCAATTATAAACAGCCTCCGGATTGACAGTGCTACGGGCTGGGACGGCATCCCTCCAAAATTGCTAAAACACGCTAGCCATGTTCTAGTTCCACCTATCACACGTATATGCAACCTCGCAATATCCACAGGTATATTTCCCAGCGCTCTAAAAAAAGCCATCGTACACCCAATATATAAGTCGGGTGACAGAAACAGGGTCACGAACTATCGCCCAATTTCAGTCCTTCCAGCAATCTCCAAGATTTTGGAAAGAATAATGTACAAACGCCTCATTAACTACTTGAACAAACACAAAATGATCTCCCAAAACCAATTCGGTTTCAGACGCGGACTATCCACAGAGGACGCGGTGTCATCTTTACTGGATTTTATAGTTGACAAAATTGACAATAAGTTCAAGTGTCTAGGAATCTTCCTAGACCTTTCGAAGGCGTTCGATACCGTGTCTGTTCCTCTACTTCTTTCTAAACTCGAATCCATCGGAGTGCGAGGCATCGCTCACGACTTATTTAAAAGCTTCCTTACTGATAGGGTGCAGTGCGTTAGGATAGGAGAGTACGTTAGCGAAGCGAATCCTGTCATTGTCGGCGTGCCGCAAGGAAGTTTGCTCAGTCCTCTCCTTTTTCTGATCTACGTCAACGAACTCTGTCAGCTATCCCTTCCATCCACAAAAATAATCGCCTACGCGGATGATACGGCAATTCTATCCTATGGCCATGATTGGGCCTCAGCTAAAGAGACAGCCGAAAAGGGACTCCGTGAAGTGATGTCATGGCTGGAGCAAAACAGTCTTACACTTAACGTTGCGAAAACCAACTTTATCACCTTTGGCTCAAAACGTTCCACTCTACCACAAGATGGTTCACTACTCATTAAAGCTCACAAATGTTCCAACCCTCTCCCCCTTTGCACGTGTCCCGTCGTAACTAGAGCACCAGTGGTACGATATCTTGGCCTTCAGTTAGATGCCTGCCTATCTTGGAAAACACATTTACATACAGTGTCCGCACGAATACGTAAACTTATTTTCCTATTTAAGAAGCTAAGGGCAAACAGTGAAATCCTTAAGATTGTTTACTCGGCACTAGCCGAATCAGTACTGAGCTATTGCATCACTGCCTGGGGAGGGGCCGCCAAGACGGATTTTATGCAGATAGAACGAGCCCAGAGAGCCGTTATCAAAGTCATTCTAAAAAGACCCTTTAGATTCCCCACGCGGCAACTTTACAGGGACTTTACAACACTAACGGTTCGACAACTATACATACTACGCGCAGTCATGCGAAAACACATGACTCTTCCATACAGCGTAAATAACAACCCGACAGTAAGAAGAAGACCCAAACCGGCTTGTCCCACAACACATACAAAAACTACATTTGCCAGACGCCATTACCCCTACCTAAGTGCCCTTATATACAATAAAATACATCATAAACTTAACATACATACACTAAACACACACAAATGTAAAACAATAACTAAAGAATTCCTCCTCACCCTAGATTATGATGAAACAGAAGCACTGATGAAACCCTTATACAAATAAATCATTAATAGTATCACTAACACTTACAGACCCCAAACCACCTTCCCTCTCTACACCCACACGACACACATCACATTCTTATACACACATCACACATTACACACTCATACACACATCACATATCGCACACTCATACACTTCCCCCATTACACCACATCTCACGCGCTTACTCACACACTATCGCTGCTGTTACACGTCTTAAACTCCCGAATTTTGTAAAATTATCATAACGGACGAATGGATGGCCCCTATAACACAGGATTTTCCTAGCATAGGGGTCATTATTCACAAAAATTGAGCACAAATGTACTTCCATAATAATGTAACATGCAATGTATTTCTTCTTTTTGCTAAATAAAATTATTATTATTAAAATTATTATTATCATTCAGTCATGACTAAACAAAATATAGGCGCTTTGACACTTTTGACAGATGCCCGGACCTGACGTCTCAGTGTTGCCACCTAGTGATCGTTATTTCAGAAAACCGTCATTTACACTGCCCTGCAGCTGATATTTGTTTAAGGGGAAATAACACCATGAAATGAAAATTAAATGAAAAATGGTTTATTATTTTCACAAATAATATCTTAACAACTAGTGATTGGAGCCTCCTTTTAAGCAAATAAGCCTGTGTTAGGAGACTCCGCTCTTCCAATATCAATAAGTTTATTTTACTTGTTTTCTATAAGAATAGAATTGAATAAACGTTTATTGTCTCCAGTATTACAGCTAGTAGTAGTGGTACATACACAAAACTAAGTAAAGTAAGTAAAGAAAGAAAGAAAGAAAGAAAGAAAACACATTTATTTAGCACAGACTAAAAACTAAACGATTAAAACGACTAAAGTACTTGGCTACTATAAGTAATAATATAATAAAATAAAGAAAACTAAAATTAAATCTAAAAAAAAAAAAAACATCTCAACAAGGTTTTGAATAGACCCATGGGTATTACTTGAGCTATTACTTGTTCACAGTAATTGCGTCAAAGGAGCTAGGAGTTTCTTATACTTTTGTGATAGATATTTTATTACACAAAATATATATTAATTTGAATATAATTCATCGTACTAAAGTTCCGCTATAACAAAGAAAATCCTTTTAATTGAATTCCATTACAGAGTCAAACCGAAAATATTTTAACACTGAAAAGCTTCCAATAAATTGTAAAGAAATTAATGTGGAACGAGGAAAAGGGGTTTTCGCCATCGTAGTCAACTTATAAAATGCAGAAATTAATATTTTTGGAAAAGGGTAGGCAGATGATGTTATTAGAAACTCCACAGTACCTACAGAGTAAGCCTTACATTAATTTCGACTCTAATAGTGGTAGCATATGGTTCTAGGTTCACTATACACAGACTTGCCATAAATATTGTCACGAAGAAAAAACATTTTTTTCTATTGCAAATAATATTTATTACTTTTACAGTGTGTTAGTTTAATACATAAATATAAAACAATTTAAAATATAAAAAGCTTATTCGAAGTGGCCTCCATTGGCTGCAATACAGTCCTTTAAACGTTGAGGCCAGTTATCAATAGAAGCACGCACTCTTTCCATGGGAAAATTCTTCACTGCCAATCGTATGGATTGTTTTAGGGACTCCAAATTATCATGGCGTTTAGAGCAAGCCGTACTCTCTAAAACTGACCATAAATCATAATCCAACGGATTAAGATCGGGACTAGACGACGGCCAGTCTTCAGCTCTGATGAAGTCCGAAACGTTCACATCCCACCAAGACTGCGTGGACCGAGCTTTATGACCCGGCGCCGAGTCTCGTTGGAAGGACCTTTGGTTATTGAACATGGTGTTGTTAAGGGGCTAAACTACCTTCTCAAGAATGGTATCTTGATACACTTGTGCCGATGTTTTGATACCTTTTTCACAAAAATATGGCTCAGTCACTCCTTCATAGCTAACAATCCACCAAACCATCACTGAAGTCGGATAATGCCCGCGTTGCACTCTGTCGACTAATTGGGAAGCTTCCTTAAAGTTTTGAGCATAAATACGGTCATTTTGTTTGTTAAAATGTTGCTCAATTGTAAAGATTTTCTCATCCGTAAACAAAATTTTTCTGTGACCTCCCTTTGTGTACCGCTTCAGTAGTTGTTTCGATTTTACCACCCTATTCTTTTTTAAATTGTCAGTAAAAAAATTACCAGTGCGTCTCTTATAGGCTGCAAGTCCTTAGTCATCTTTTAAAATACG
The DNA here is from genome assembly GCA_946251885.1 of Cosmia pyralina. Lineage (NCBI taxonomy): Eukaryota > Metazoa > Arthropoda > Insecta > Lepidoptera > Noctuidae > Cosmia > Cosmia pyralina. The sequence continues at coordinate 26,517,414 of OX276343.1, forward strand.
CGACATGGTTCTGGGTGCTAACTTCATCTCCCGAGATAAAATCCTTTGCTTTCGGACAGGATTTCTTCGAATTCTTTCCCTTACTGCTTTGACCACCTTTTTCGTACGAACACTACGTGGACGGCCAGATCTTTTTCTGTCACAAACAGAAGAGGTCTCATTGTACCTATTAATAGCCTGGTACACAAACATTTGACTAATACCAAGCGTATGGAGAGTTTTAAAAATTGCATTTGGCTCCATATCAACTTTGTGTAATGCAATCACAGCAATTCGGTTCTCTTTATCACCCCACTCCATTTTAATAGCGCAAAATATTGTACAATGTATTCGCGCCAAAATTAGAAAACTCAATGAACAATCGTATAAAAATGACAGATTCCAAATTCAAATGTAATATCTTTCTTATTTTTAATTATAACAGTATATAAGGCCAGACTGTGTACATGATGCCTGGGTAAAAAAAGACACTCAATTTAGTCCGTCAGTCGCCTAATAAAATAAATTATAGTTTAAAAAAAACACGCTTTAATACCATTAAACTGAACTATTAACTTTTAACTGATATTAAGAAATATTTTTTTTCAATATACAACATTAGTTTTAGTATATGCGAAACCCGAAACTCGTGTGTCGTATTTTTATGTAAAGAATCTATGTACAAAATTTCAAAACTGTATCATGAAAAATCACAAAGTTGTAAGCTTGTTATGTTACCTGTTTGTTCGTACAAAAACGTGATCACCACGCGGCGCCTGCGCCCCCGTGCCTCCAGCGTCGTCTTGCGCTCATTGATAATAATTTGGCAGTAGGTACCTAACCGTATGCCGATTGTATTGTAATTGTACCGCCCATTGTGTCACCCTATGTAAAATTTCAACATTCATAACCTGTATTTTAAATGGTGTGCATAATAAAGAGTATTCTATTCTATTATATTCTATTGACTGGTGATAACATTTTTTTCAAAGATTTTTGGGGCAAAATATAACACGGTGTAAAAATTATTGGAATCGATTCAGTTACTTATTCTGAACAAAGTACCTATACTCAGGTTTCGCATATACTAAAAATAATGTTGTATATAAAGTGATTAACGAGAAAATTAATGTCACTGTAAAAAAAGCGTGGGGTGCTTTCGAATTACAGAGCTGGTGTAAGAATGTCGTACAAAGCACGCTTTTTTTACAATGACATTAATTGTCTCGTTAATCACTTTATTCTTATAATGAAAAAAAATATTTTTTATTTTTAGTTCAGTTTAATGGTATCAAGGCGTGTTATTTAGTTTTTTTAAACTATAATTTATTTTTAATTTTTTTAGAGATAAATCGTTAATCCTGATGATAATGGATAATGGAACAAAATTTTTTAATTATTGTATTGTCATCGGGCCCCGTTATGTGTGAAAAATTTCGAATTAATTTGACGTTTTGAAGTGTGTAAAGGTAAAGCCAGTAAAAGCGTGCTAAAAAAATTAGACACGTATTTTTTGCTTTATCATATTAATAAAAAAAATACTTAGATAGCACGCATTAAAGTTGAGGAGTGCATGGGGGCTCGCTATGTCACTTCTACGTATAAAATCTAGCTAGGCGTGACGTTATGTGTGCCATAATAAAACTCAATGTATTGCCGTAATCTTTTGATTAGGTACGTAAAAAAATAAAAAATACGTGTCCACTATTTTCGAATAATATAGGTACAGACAACAGCACATCAGGTTATACCAATCTGTCAAATTTTTTCAAATGATTTTAAACCTTAAAATGTTGACGGTTAAGTTCAATATCGAATGAGAAAATTTGATTTAGTTTGTAGTAACTTGACCTGCAGCTGTGTGTACACACACGGACAAAAAAAAATAATCATCATCCCTATTCGGGTCGGGCAGTGTTATTGTGTTTTTCCTCTGCAATTTCTCCGTAACAGCCCGGAGTCTGGATTGGTGTCCGGTTGATGGCAATAGGCTCGGTATTACATGGGTTTACTATAGAATAGAATAGAATATCTTTATTTCGGACTTACAATATCCATATAGTGTTAGTAACATACAAAGAAATAACTTATTGCCTAGTGTTAATAAAAAATTACCTCCGCACAAACTGCTGTACAATCGGAGAGCCAAGGCTCTCGGCTACAGTTTTCAGGATGCTGTTCCGACTGCCCCTCACTCTCCTCAGTAGTGACGCAGTTCTTTTGCGTATAATTGCATAGAAGCCGTCGGTGCGGGCTTGCGCAAACATTTCCGACGCGCTTCAGTAACGAGGCAGCCTCAACAACATCCTAAAAGCATTGTTATATTGGACGCGCAGGACATCCAGCGATCTCTTAGTACAAATGACCCATAAACTTTGGCAATAAGCCTTGAAAAGTGTTACTTTTACTTGCTCTGTACACCGCGCAAATCTACGGGACAACATATTGCTCCGGACCGCTAGAGCCCTGCGCTCCCTCTCGATATTAACATCGTCGCTGAGGTCAGCGGCAAGACAATGCCCAAGGTATTTAAAAGTTGACACCCTATTAATTGGTGACCCGTTCATAAGCAACTTGGGTCCTTCTCCACGTCGTTTGCCGCTGACCTCAAAGACCATGTACTCACATTTGTTAACATTATATTTTAATCCATGTGCGGCAGCGTAGGTCTCACATGTTTTCACCATCTCTCTGATTGCTCCCGCCGACGGACCCAGCAGCACCATGTCATCTGCATAGCTGATGTTGTTAATTCTAACCCCATCAGCACTGCATCCGACACGCATGCTGCTGAGTGCGACTATCAGGTCATCCACGTAGAGGTTGCCTGGGAGACGTCAGACCACCCTGTCTCACCCCGCACTCCAACCTATACGGCTCAGAGACTGTATCATCCCATTTCACCTGATTGACTTGGTTATCGTACCAGTACTAGAAAAGCCCACATCTTTCCGCTGGTATACCCCTGTCTTCCATCTTTCTCCAGAGCACATCATACGAAACAAGATCGAATGCCTTGGAGAGATCAAGGAAACAGGCGTACACCGGGTACCGCGATCTTTATAATATTGAACGATATGTTTGAGACTTAAAATAGCACTTTCAGTTGATAATCCGGGGCGAAACCCGATCATGAAGATTTATGTAATTACTTAAGCAAGAATCAAGCATACCACCCAACACCTTGGCTATTATAGTCGCACGAGAAATGGGGCGATAGTTACCTCTGTCCGAGATGTCACCCGTCCTGTTCTTCACAATGGGAACTACGATGGTCTTCATTAGATTAGTAGGTAGGTACGCGTGACTAATACACATTGTGAAAAACATGGACAAAACTCGCGGCAAATGGACACCTGCGTGCCTCAGGTGCTCAATGCTGAGCCCATCATGCCCTGGAGACTTGCCTCGTTTCATGTTGTTAATGATTGCACTAACTTGCTTGGTTGAGAAAAGTATGAGAGGTTTTGGGCCAAGACTGATGGGCTCACAATCATTCACTGAGGTTGAGGGACCGAGAGGGGACTGAACTTTGAAATGGTCCTTAAACACATTAGCAATTCCCCTCTCACCCCCCCCCTCTCTCTTATCACTTATCCCTTCCACACTCGTAGAGAGGCCAGGTCACTATAGATACACCTGTGCTTAACCCTTCGAGGAACACAGGTGTGTTATGATATGTTATTTCAAGCTAATCTCAGCAAAAATTTTGTTCTAAATGAAGATTAATGTTTAAAAATTGTTCTAAAACACGTCTGATTTCGCAAACTTTTATGTAATAATTATGTTTATTGCCACCATATTTTATGACACAGGGGTAAGAAGCCCCCGATGCTGTAGGTAACGGTAAACATGTTTCAGCGTTATATAAGACAGATGTCCTTCCCATTACATTGAAACTTGAAAGGTTTGACCTCTTTCTAACTCCTGAGTGAAGGAACTTTTGGTTTAGTAAAGTGTTTCGTACAGTCCTGCGTTTTTCGCATTCCGAATTCTGCACTACGATATCGGAAGTCGAGTACGAGATATTGAGACTGATATGCTTGCGACAATTTTTTTTTCAGATAATTAAATAAAGGTAAACAAAAAAAACCACGTGTCCGATTAATCGACTAAACGTAATACCTGTCACTTCAGTGGTCATGCTACGACACAGTTGTACTCTTCAATTTAGCAACTTTATAATTCGTATAACGTTGCCAAATTGAAGAGTACAACTGTACTCGTAGGGTAGGCTCGTGGTGGTTGCCTCGCGCATTTGGTAGTATTTAAACATACTAATAATTATTTTAATAATTTTTTCACGACAAACTCAGCGAATTGTGCTAAACAATCTTACTAGCTTTCATTTATAAAAAAAATGGGACAAAAACGTCTGTTTTGTACCTATGAGATTGATTAAACATTACGAAACGGGATAACTTTGGGATTTTTTTCTATGCACAAAGTGAATGTAATCGTGTTATTAAAAGTGATTGGCTATCCGCCACATCCTTAAATAAGATATAATATATTTTTTTCAGAATTTTATAACACTGTTTTTTATGTTTCCCTTGGATTCCAAAAAATAGTTAGCGAGTCTCTGTCGGGTCATAGCGCCATAAGTATGTTTTCACGAATCGGCAAATAGAAATCTCCTCTTATTCGTACTCGCGGTAATACCTAATGAATGCATAATGGTCCCGTATGGCGCCGCATCGCCCATTGATCCTTCAGATATTCGTTTGTTTTTGTTGCTTACTTTACCTTTGATTGTACCTACAGAGATACCGGGTGACAGGGAAATTCAACCTATTCCTTCTAGGACGTGATCGTGTGATCCATTTGACAGGCAATCATAGACGAAAAAATGCAATACTTCATGGACGCTGTTTTTTCTTTACATTTAATAAAAAATACATTGTGCTAAATCGATTAAAACTTCTTCATATATTCTCAATCTCATCTCAGTCTCAATCTGTCAAAACTTATAAAGCCTACCTTCATTTTTGACATTTGATTGTCGCTGGCATGAGATTGCTACTTGAATTTGAACGTTTTTAAGCACGAGAATTGGCCTTCTGTATTGGAAAATCATCAACGAAAATTAAAAATATGTTCAAAGAAATTTAAAATTAAAATGTATTTATATAATTAACTCAAAGCATTCAGGTGGCAATATGTTTTGGCATCCATAAGTATGTTTTCTAATACATTTGTTTATATTTTCATCAGATAGTTTTGTATTCAATATACGCCTGGTATATCGACTACGTTTGCTTTGAGACGACGTTGTAGTGACCACAGAACAGTATGAGATACATGTTGTTTGCAATCGCGTTGAGTTGGCTTCAATGAAAGCGGTCAGACCATCCCCCTGACGATATTCCGTATTCTGTCTCTGCCGGTTTGTGTGAAGACTGGATTGGGAATATCTGGTGGATAGCCGATTGGACAGTCATTTCAGCAGCAAATATTGGCCAGTATCTTATTAGACAAACTGCTCTCTATAAACGCTGTAACTTTGATTAAGAAGTGGAAATATCGCAGGATGAACAGTGTTGAGACAAGCATATTGTATGGCCTAGTAAACTCACCAGCTACATAGACTAGAGATAGGTAGATCATTTTAAGAGTTTGATCAAACCAAAAGCAGTCAAAATTAAGCGTTAATCAGTAAACTCAGTTTTTTTTTTTTTTTTAAAGAGCCGTATAATCTTTGCATCCGTTTATTTTACTTTTGACAGCTCGAGAAGGTACTAATCAATTAGTGGTATCCAAATGCGTTACAGATGCGATTTCTTATAACAATCGACTCTCTAATCTTATAAATCGATGTATTCCTTGCAGGTCGTCATAGTCCCTACTATGACGACAAGAAATACGTCGAATCACAAGTGACCCTGTGTGACATTGGCTAAATGCACAAACCGTGCGAAGCCAAAAAAAAAAGAAAAAGTGACCCTGTGAATGAAGAAGATTTAATCGCTATAACACAATGACATTTTATTTTAAAGATGTAAAGAAAAAACAGCGTCACATTGCATTTTTTCGTCTATGGTTTCCTGTTAACAAATATGGAACTTCATAGGCGTGCTTATATCAAAGTAAAATAAAAGGTTGGCAAGAGTTTAATAGGCTCCCAGCAATCATAGGAATAATAAAGCTGAAATATAACTAGCCTAAGAAAACTGAGTTCACGCCTAAGATCACAAAACTTAATCAGGGTTTAAGACAACCTTACATGTCTAAGTAGTAAATATCTAGAACCGTCTGTATTCGAGAGGCTTAGTCGTAAACTGTAGTTAATGTACCAAAAGCGATGATTTATTACCGGGGCTCCGGCTCATAAGATCGTACTTAACCTATCAGATGCGATGTCACTCAAACTCCATATAGTGACGCCTACATGCTCACATCTATATTAATTTTCACTTCATAATAATATTTAGATATGTATTTGTAATATCTACATAAATCATCTCGTTCGGTTGACGGTTTAAGTAGTGTCGGGTCAGGGAACTGTCGAAATGTATAAGTACTAGCAGCGCCTTGTGGTTTTACCCGCGTAAGTCTCGAAATCCTAGGAATATCGGGATAAAAGTATTCTATGTGTTAATCCAGGTTATAAACTATTTGTGTGCAAAATTTCATCAAAATCCGTTTAGCAGTTTATGCGTGAAAGGGTAACAAACATGAATATTAGTGTGATATTACTAGCTTTCGCCAGCGGCCTCGCCCGCGTTCATTTTGGTAATTATCCTACGGGAACATACTACCGGGATAAAAATTATCCTACGTCCTATTCCAGGTCTACCCGTGTACCAAATTTCATCCCAATCCGTTCAGCCGTTTTAGCTTGAAAGTGTAACAAACACAAACAAACTCACTTTCGCATTTTTTTTTCCGCTTAGTTGGGAAGTAGGATGGTGCAAAGAGGTTTATTTATTACCTACGTCATCGTAGCGATTTGTTCAAAATATGTAGATGAAAATAAGTATGTACCCATAGGTAAATATTTCAGGCAAGTTTAAATACAGTATGTACGTAAATGTTTCAAAATGTTTTAGTAGTGAGAAGTAAAACACTTAGCATGACGGATAAAAGATCTAAATGAGATAAGGGTAACCCGTGCAAAAACGCAACATGGATCAATGACTGATTCTTTCATACCAACAATGATTTAGGAAAACATCGTGAAAAAAATGGACTTAACACTTTCAGCGCCACAATGTGTGTCTTTCTTAACCAACGAAAAAAAAGGAGGAGGATCTCAATTCGACACGTATATATATATTTTTTTTGTTATACATTGTCTGGACATTGTGTATCCAAAAGTATACAGGGTTATTGGTAAAACACCAGCAAGCTCATAAGAGGACATTGTACTCATCATTATGAACAACTTTTACTATGGGACCAGACCTGAAATCGCGAAAAAAAAATTTGCTGTTCAGTACATTTATTTACATCAAACTCGTCAAAATGTAGGGAGCAGCAGATTTTTTTTCGCGATTTCAGGTTTGGTCCCTTAATAAAAGTTGTTCATAATTATGGGTACAATGACCCCTTAAGAGGTTGCTGGTGTTATACCAATAACAGTGTATGAGGCACTTTTGAACGTCAAAATGTACACGAAAATTGAAGATATTTTAGGCACCACTTCCAAAAGGTATTTTCTTATGAATGGGCAAGAAACTCCATAGTTACTCTTATAAAATGTTTTACAACAATTTCTCAGACTAAATAAAAAACCCAGACATAACGCTGCGAACAATACAGTGAAGCATGGGCAAAACTACACCTCGCTCTGTGCATACTCGATCACACGCACACATTTACACCAAACTATAATTAAACTACAATTCATTACGTGTACACATGTTTACGAAACCCGAAACGTGAGGCCTCACGTCACTGTTGACAGCTCTATGTCTTGTTTTTTTATTTAGTTTCAGAACAATGTGCCTTGCATCAAGCCAATATTACGAGCCAGTATTATTAACATACCAGCTCAGCTGGCCAGTTCTCCTGTCAGTTCAAACTAATATTTCTCTAAACAAGCAACTGAAGTAGACGGCAGAACTTAGTTTCGAATATAAATACGTCTCTAGCAAGTCGGTATTTCGAAGACATGAATACAAAAGGGTACAATATGATAGATGTTCCAAGTTTCGGATGAAGGGTGGATCGGATAGCTATCATAAGGGATTTAATTACCGTCTATTGATGTTTCGGATGAAAAGGAAGGTCAAGGCCTTCGTTTAGCACGGATTTTGTCAAACTCTTAGTGATTAGCTGATGGCAAAAAACCGGCCCAGTGCGTGTCGGACCACGCACAATGAAGGGTTAGGTTTTGATTTACTTGCGAGTATCAAAATATGTTGCATATAATTTGGCCATATTTTTTTATTGCGTTGACTTAGAAGCTTGATTTTTTTAGAGCTCTAAGGGACCATAGACCTACGTATTTGATATAAATTTCAGCTGGATACCTCAACGCGTTCCTGAAATAAAGGATTTTAACAGACAGACTAACAGACATAGACAGACGGACAACGAAGGGATCCTATAAGGTTTCAGTTTTTTCCTTATGAGGTACGAACCCTAAAAAGAGTAGGGAAAATATGGGTGCCATTTTTGCTTTAGTACATAGCAACTCGAATAGTATGAGGTGGTTTCAACATGAACTAATATAAATGTACATACCTAGGTACAGGCTACTACATTTAATAAATTGCCTCTCTGGTAGAACTGAAGTACTTCATCATCATTTCAGCCAAAAGACGTCCACTGCTGGACATAAACCTCCTCCAAGCACCTCTGCTTCGACCTGTTTTGTGCTTCTCGTATCTTTAGATAACAAGTAACGATACGATCGATACGATACGATACGATACGATAGTACACACGGCTACACATCAAGCTATACATTTCCAGTTTACACTGACCTCTTATTGTAAGGAAATCCTATACAATGCGAGATCAACTTAAACTGGAAATGAATAGCTTGATCTGTAGCCGTGCGTACCTTCGTAATCAATTTCAGCAGATTGCGATTTTTTTATTATTTATGTTAGCCCAGTCAATCTGCCTAGACTTTTCCCAACTATGTTGGGGTCGGTTTCCAGTCTAACCGGATGCAGCTGAATACCAGTATTTTACATGGAGCGACTGCCTATCTGACCTCCACAACCCATTAACTGGGTAATACGATACCCCTTGGTAAGACTGGTTGTCAGACTTTCGGGCTTCTGACGACCCGTAACGACTGTCACGAAGGACAGCCGGGACCAACGGCTTAACGTGCTTTCCGAGGCACGGAGGAGTCTCGGTATGTAAAGATGGTCACCCATCCACGGACCGACCCCGGCAAGCGTAGCTTAACCTGATGGATCGACTCGTGCTGCTGTTATTACTTAGCCACGAGCTCCTCTCTATAACTTTATTTTAACTCTATTTTAGCCCAATGTTTAACTTAAATATGAAATATTGGATAAATAATTTTATGGGTAAGTACCATAGACATAAGAACTATATTTCTATGGTAAGTACAATACGCGCCACGAAAGATGAGACTTGACGAGCGTCGTACCGCGCCTCCCGCGCTGCGCAATGAACCCCGGTCCCTTCCCGTCTGAGAGCTCATACTGCTAAAGAGTAAGCCTATAAGTCATCTACTGCGCAAGTCAAACCACGTGGTGTGTCAAGTCTCATCTTTAGTGGCACGTATTGTACGGTCAGCCACAGAAGTCGGTTAACACTGCTACTTTTTAAAATAATCTAAATTAACACAAAATGATTCGATAAACTGCTTTTTTTTCATTTAACTGTTAAGAGTTCTTTAAATTTTAAGTACTTCTATTCCGATTTGAATTAAATATTTCGCTTAATAATTAAGATTAAAAAACTGCAAGTGTTAATCGACTTTTGTTGCTGACTGTACCTACTTCCAAATTTCAACTCTATGCTTATGCACCCTTTCTAAATAAATAATTTAAACCTTCGCTAATAAACAATGATTAATGATGAATTCATCTGCTAACTTTTCTATCAATCTTGTCAGTTAATTTCGAAGGCTTCGTTACCATGGTTACACGAATTTCCTAACTTAATTAACTTTTTAATAATGTGCACTAGCATCCCGAAATAACATGGCAGCCTAACTTAACCAAGGAGAATGCAGCTAAACTTGCATGTAAGTAACAATAAAGGAATTTATAATCACTAGAGTAGAGAGAACTAATTTAAGTTGCAAGTCAATACGCTGTGACTTTAGTAACTTGAGGTAAGCTTGCTTAAGTTATAGTGCCTAAGTTTAATGTTGTTAAGCTGAATATTATGAGAGCGTTTGTGCATTGACGAATGGCTGATAAGGGAATTTGACTAAAAATTTTTTTTTATCCGTGATCATAGACGTATAAAAAAGGCGGACAGATTCTCGCTAACAAAAAACTGTGTCTGTCGCAGTCAGCCAGCTCGCTGTACCTACAGGCTGGCACGCACAAATTTCACAAGACATGCTGTATTTTTACTTTATATAATACTCGTATATAGCTTACCATATTACGAATACGTTACCATATTACAATGACTGATGTGTGAATGTGTGCGTGCCGACCTGTAGGCACAGCGAGCTGGCTGACTTCGATAGACACAGTTTTTTGTTAGCGAGAATCTGTCCGCCTTTTTTTATACGTCTATGTCCGTGATATTGGTTATTAAAAAATACTGGACACATTTTTTTCTTTTTTTACGTAATCAAAAGATTACGGCGACACATTGAGTTGAAATGTTGCATGACGTCACTCCTTGCCAGATCTTATACGCAGTTTGTTATAGTTGTGACGTAGCGAGCCCCTACTCCCCAACTTTAATTCGTTTTATCTAAGTATTTTTTTTAATAATATGATAAAGTAAAAAATACGTGCCTAATATTTTTTTATTATCTGACTGTTGGACTAAATAGAAATTCTTTTTTTCATCCAGGAAACATCCGTAATGTGGTAGTATGACTCAAGTTCGATTTTTGAACGCGTGATCCAGCTGCCAAATAGCATGTTAGTTATTGTGAATTGTTTATTTAAATACTAGCTGACCCACAAAACAGATAAAGAGATTTATCTTTTCTGTGAGCTGACCCGAGAGACGTTGTCCTGTCAAAATTTCAATAAATCGAACGGCGGGAATACAAATGAACTACTGATTATAAAATTTATTTGAATTTGAAATTCTAAATAGAACGAAAGATTCCCGTCCCGACAAACGCGGTTACCCTGTCCACATGTATGAGATTTTTTTTTTCATTTTTTTTTTATGAAGTTCCCTATGTTCTTAATAGTTATTCAGCTATTCGGGACGAAAACAAAAACAACTAATCAAAAACCATAAAAATCGGTCCAGCCGTTCTCGAGTTATAAGTGTTCGAACAAACCCGACTTTGTTTTATATATTAAGATGTAACTTTGACCAATCAAAACTCATTAAAAGCTAATATTAGGTCTTTACCTATGAAATTGCCGTTCTGCAGTACTGGCCATTTCAAATCAAAATAATTTTTGTTTAGCTAAGAATTCTAATTTCAAATTAATTTTATTTTAAAAACATGGATTTTTTTTTCTAAAAGTAGTCATTTGTTTATTGATTAGTGTTACATTTTCATCGCATTTCAATCTTTTTCGTCATCATGGATACGTTAAAAATTCGAGTAATTATGGAATATGAGTACCGTCGTGGCAGCAACGCGGCACAAGCGGCACGCAACATCAACGACGTTTACGGAGCTAACACTACAAACCAACGCACCACTTGTTATTGGTTTGCTCGCTTCCGTTCTGGAAATTTCGACCTGAAAAATGAACCTCGCGGTCGTCCGAAGACTTTGGTCGACAATGACGAATTAAAGGCGATTGTGGAAGCTGATGATACACAATCTGCGGCTGAATTAGCAGCAGCTTTCGTCGTTAGCGTCAAAACAATATTGGTCCATTTGCATCAAATTGGCAAGGTAAAAAAGCTTGACAAATGGGTGACCCACGAACTCAATGATCGCCAGCGCGAAGTACGCGTCGAGACGTGCCTTGCACTGCTCAACAGACACACAAATGAAGGAATTTTGAACCGCATTGTTACCTGCGATGCAAAATGGATTCTGTTTGATAACCGCAAGCGCTCAGCAAGTTGGTTGGATCCTGGTTCAGCACCTAAACATTGCCCTAAACGAAAACTTACCCCTAGAAAAGTGATGGTCACTGTTTGGTGGTCTAGCGAGCGCCGGTGTGATTCATCACAGCTTCTTACCAAATGGGGTGAGCATTACTTCAGATGTGTACTGTGAAGAACTGAACACAATGATGGAGAAGCTGGCACATCTCCAACCAGCATTGGTCAATCGCTCGTCTCCGCTGCTCCTGCACGACAACGCGCGACCTCATACTGCACAGCAGACGGTCTCCAAGTTGCAAGAATTGGGGTTGGAAGCTCTCCGTCATCCGCCCTACTCACCAGACCTTGCGCCTACAGACTACTACTTTTTCCAGAATTTGGATAACTTCTTGACGGGAAAAAAGTTCAATACCCGAGAGGCAGTACAAAATGCCTTTGAAGAATTTGTTGCCTCCCGTCCAGCTGATTTCTTTAAGAAGGGCATCAATAAACTGCCACTGCGTTGGCAAAGATGCATTGATTGCATGGGTGATTACTTCGATTAATACAAATAAAAAATGCATGAAAAAAAATCGGTTAAATTTTTTCATACAAAACGGCAATTTCATAGGTAAAGACCTATTATAATATGTATAACTCAAAGTAAGTTTAAGTTAAATACCCTTTTAAAAACAGTGAATTAGATTATAAAAAGGTCAGCTTCAGTTCTATTACTCGAAACCACCATGGATTATTAAAATATCTTTGAGAAATGTCCAGAAGCACGCATCAGTGTCGGAGGATTTTGGTTTGATAACACAGCATCACGTCTATATTCCCCGATGAGTTAGGTTAGGTTAGGTTATGTTTAATGGATGGTTTGCACAGTGCGAGCTGCTGACTAGAAGCTGCTCGCTCTGTGTACCCGCATGTTAGTAGCTCGGCTTGCCTTGGCTATCTACACAGTGCAAGTTGCTGCACTGCAGATACTCGGTAGGCTGACTCGCACGCAAACAAAAAATGTTGAAGTTATTCGGCTGCGAGCTACTGTCCAATTCGCCAGTGCGAGTAACTCGCATGATACGTCCACGCAGTGGGAATGCTGCACTACAGCTACTCGGTAGGCCAACTCGCACGCTAGTTCGCACTGTGTAAGCTAGCCGTAAGTCCCATGTAATAGGGGGCGAGCCTACCACAACCGAACCGGCGGATAGGGGGGCGAACCGGGCACAAATCCAGACTCCGGGCTGCTACTGAGAAATTCCAGATGACAAACCCAATAACACTTTTAAGCAGGACCTTTTGCGTTTGCTGCCTTTTGCTGATGATGGAGCAGAATACGAAAATAAAATAATGTCACAATGTAACCTATCTTTACATAAAACTCAAACAAGACACCAGTCTTCAGTCAAAACGTGAAGGGCGCTTGTTTATTATTAAATTAACCCTTCAGTGCGGAGGGTAATCTTGGAAGTTGGTCGGAGGGCCCTCTGTTAATCTGTCAGGTTATTGTTTGAGCGCTGCCCTTCTAAGGGTTGACTTCCAAGCGAGTCTTGTTTGAACTTGTATAGTTATGGTAACATCGCCTTTGATGACGGGGCGACAAAGTTTATGAGACTTTCTATACGGTGTTTGTTAGGAAGTGACCTTTTTTTTGGGACGGATTTTTGCGAAGGAAGGGTAAAATTACGGTTGCTTGAAGACATATATTTAGTTAAGACAGGGAAATAATGGTTTCGTTAGTGGAGTCTGCAATAATTTAATCTATTTATTTTGCAATTGTGTAACTATAAATGTACACGGTACACCACTGACTACCTGCAGTATTGTCTCTCCTTCTCCCCTTAATCCATCCAAAGGTTGTCTGTAAAATATCGCTTTTAGCGATAAGACCGCCCATTTGTCACGCTATGTAAAATTTCAACATTTATTATCTGTAATTTTTACGGTGTGCATAACAAAGAGTATTCTATCTATCTATATATTAACTACTTAGGTGTTTGCATAATAACTAATACCCTCACATGAGTGCGGTGTGAATCGGGTCCGTGAGTCATTTTACCTAATATTGTACGTGGTATGAGTTCTATACCAAGAAAATATTTTTTTATTATTAACGTTGTTCCATCACTATTAAGTAATAATAAAAAAATATTTTCTTGGTATAGAACTCGTACCACGTACAATTTTAGGTAAAATGAGATTCACACCGCGCTCGTGTGAGGGGTTATAAACTAGCTTTTGCCAGCGGCTTCGCCCGCGTGTATGTCGGAAATTATCCCACGGGAACCTTCTACCGGGATGAAAAGTATCCTATGTCTTAATTCAGGTTATAAACTATCTGTATACCAAATTTCATCCAAATCCGTTTAGCCGTTTTTGCGTGATTGAGTAACAAACATTCAAACATACAAACTTTCACAGTAATAATATTAGTATGATGCGAAAGTGGCCGCCGGGGTCGCGGGTAGGCCGCCGGGGTCGCGGGTAGTTCGAAAGAGATACCGTGGCCCTGGCACGGGCAACTGAAGGAACACGGGTGGGTTTTAGTCAGTAAAAGTCTGACACGCCCTCCCGCTCTGCCCAGAGCGGGAGAAGTCATTTGATGATTTCCCATCCACAAAAAAAAAAAAAAAAAAAAAGGATGCGATAGTGACTTTGTTACGCTTTCATGCAACAACGGTTGAACGGATTTGGATGAAAATTTTAGACCGTGACCTGGTTAAGCCATAGGATAATTTTTATCCCGGTAGTACCTACGTTCCGGTGGGATAATTTCCGACATTTACGCGGGCGAAGCCGCGGGCAAAAGCTAAGTAGTAGTTTTATAAATAAGGCGCCCGCCGTGTCTTGTTATTGCAATTCTAGGAGTGTTTCATTGCCCCATCTAATTCTTAGCTAAGCAATGATGTTATGAAATTGAATAGCGGTGTATGGTAATTGCTTATTAGTAAAATAAGTCGAATTAAATTACAACAATTATAGACTCATTCAAAAAAATTCTGCTGTTCCCTATATTTTCACGATTTCATGTTTGATCTCATAGTAAAAGTTGTTCATAATGATGAGTACAACACTATCGTGGCAGTTCCGTAGTCAAAAAAAGCAGCGTGTATAAATTATAAATATTTTACCGGCCTAGTAGGTACTTACCTTCAAAATCTATCTACCTACTGGGTGGCAAAGATAGCTGTACTACTTTTCAGAACAAACTCCTTCACAACGAGCTAATAACTCGCTCACATTCTAGGAATATTCTACCGGTGCTCGCCAGTCAGTGGCACTCCAGGCACCACGGCACCTGCAATGCCATACAATATTTACTCAAACAATCTAAAATTTACGTACATCGGTGTAAAACGCAAACTTACTCTCAAGTTAGGTAGAAGTCGTATTTTATCGTACTGTAAAGCTGATATCACACGCTTCTATTTTTGCTCATTCACCATAGGCTTTCATTCTGCATCTTTCACTCGAAGTGAAAAGTCTGAAAACTAAATGAATCAAAAGTGGAAAATTAGTTAATTAATGAACAGATCCCACGATGCTGGATTTCAGATCTTTCAGTCGCGCTCCAAATGTAATGAGCAAATGAACATTATTTTCCATTTATTCTGGTAAATGTATTGTGAACGTGGAATTAAAAAAAACCGGTCAAGTACGAGTCGGAATCGCACACGAGGTATTCCGTACCACTGTACAATATTTAACACTACATATTAAAAAAAAAAACACTTCAGTTTAAAAGAACACGTTTCTTGTTTTAACCGACTTCAAAAAGAACCTCGAACCGAATTCCTCCTCCTCTTCCTCCCCTCCCTCCCTCTTTCTTTCCTCCTCGAATTCGTCGGAACCTTTTTTTTTTTTTCTTTTTTTTTATGTATGTTCCCCGATTACTCGAAGATGGCTGGACCGATTTGGATTTTTTTTTATTTTATTCGAGAGGGTATACATCACAGTTGGTCCCATATAAAATTGATTAACTTTGTATGGGTAGTTTTTGAGTTAGCTTCAATAATACGTATTTTTTCCCTACTTTTATATGGATGATGTTCTAGTTTGTTTTGCAGATAGTGGTATTAGAATTTGTGTGGGGTAGGTACACAACTAAAAAGTGAAAAATAAAAACTTTTTTACAAAAAAATACAACCGACTTCCAAAAACAACACTACAAAGTGAAAAATAACTTTAATTTCGGAAGTCGGTGGCAAAAAACGAAAATACATTTAACTAGACACCGACTTCCGAAATTAAAGTTATTTTTCACTTTGTAGTGTTGTTTTTGGAAGTCGGTTGTATTTTTTTGTAAAAAAGTTTTTATTAACATTCTTATTATAGCGGCAATAATATACACAATCTGTGAAAATTTCAACTGTCTACCTATTACAGTTCATGTGATACAGCCTGCTGACAGACAGACGTACGGAAGGGCGGACAGACAGCGGAGGCATAGTAACAGGGTTCCGTTTGGCACTCTTCAGGTACGGAACCCTAAAAATGAATCTACAGACCGCGTCCTAATCGAAAGAGATAGTCGCGCGAGTATACGAGATCGTTGCGCTCGTTGAATAAGAATATGATGTACTTGCGCTATCAAGAAAATCACGTGTCTACGTCATAATTCATGTAAACGATCTCGTAGTCGCGAATTCGCGCGACAGCCGCTTTCAGTTAGGGTCACTCGAGTGAAGCGTCTGATATCAGTTTAACATTTGTTTCATATTCCAATTCCAATACTTGAGATAAAGGGAACAGACACATATCAAAATCAAAATCAAATTGATTTTTTGTGATTTGATTTGTTTGTTTTTTTTTTTTTTTTTGATTTGATTTGATTTTCATTTGAAGCGTCTGATATCAGCTTAACATTTGTTTCATATTCCAATTCCAATACTTGAGATAAAGGGAACAGACACATATGCAGCAAGTTTTCTTAGTAAATAGGTCAATGCTTCGTGTCATCCTGATATTGGCTGGCTGTGGTCTGATGTTCAGCACTTATATATCTTGGTACGATCGTACCTTCTGTATTTTTACAATATGCATTTTAAAAGCATCTTTGCGTTAGCATGAACACGACTAAAAAGACACTTTAGAAATTAATAGAATAAATTGCAATGGCTATAATATATTTTTATAGACATCTTCAGTGTCTCAGGGCACCATTGCCCACTGCTGGTGCTATCTAGGCCCATAGCTTGTGCAGCATGCTGCAGACGTGGCCTGCTCAGTCTCATTTAAGTTGGGCAGCCTTTAGATCCACGTCAACCTTAACGTCAGGTAGACCGAGCCCCACTACGCGGGGCTCCGTCTACCTGGCGTTAAGTTTAACTTATTTACACATGCAAATTTTGATGTGCAAACTGTATTTTTGAGTATCTTTGTTTTGGAGCGGAGTGTTGTGTTTCGGACACGATCCGTTAATTTAACTACTGCGTATACTGTGCTCCATTGTCCGTTGGCAGACCTTGAGTTTGGACTTCTGGATGTTAGTCAAAGACCAACTCTGTGCACCAAAGAATAAAAAAAAATATTGTTGAGCTTGCGCTTACGAGCAACAGGGAACTGTCCCTAACATATTTATCTTATTCAGAAATTATTCAAACTCAATTCAATTGTGGTTCATTAATTTCATTGATTTTTGGCAATTAAATGACAACAAATTCAATGAAATGACAACTCACAAAAACTTTTTTGTAAAAAATACAACCGATTTCCAAAAACAACACTACAAAGTGAAGAATAACTAATGTCGGAAGTCAGTGTCTGGTTAAATGTATTTTCGTTTTTTGCCACCAACTTCCGAAATTATAGTTTTTTTCACTTTGTAGTGTTGTTTTTGGAAGACGGTTGTATTTTTTGTATAAAAGAATTTATTTTTCACTTTTTAGTTGTGGAACCTACCCCACACAAATTCTAATACCACTACCTGCAAAAGAAACTAGAACAACATCCACTTAGAAAGTGGGAACAAGCTAGCGAACGAAGCTAACTCAAAAAATACCTACCAAAACAAAGTAAATAAATTTTATATGGGACCAACTGTAATAAGGTATAACCCTCTCGAACAAAACAAAAAAAAAAAATTAAACCGGACTTCTCTGTAAAAAGCGATGCGTGGTCATACAAAAAAAAAAAAAAAAATATCCGTGTCTAATTGAGAACCTCCTCCTTTTTTATTGTCGGTTAAAAAGTGACTTAAAAGTAAACTTTGTGAGTTGTCATTTCATTGACAATACATAGACTGAACAGTAGTAATGTTTCTTACACTGTGCAACAAATATTATATGTTTAAAGATGTCTATCTGTATAGCCTTTTTATTCCACAACTGTACCTAGGGTCAGACTGGAACTATAAAATGTTTGATGTCCGACACTTGGCCCTTTTGTCAGCTTTACAGATTTATGTGCACAATCTCATTTCATAACAGAACGTTTATAATTCGCCTCCGTTCCATGCACTGTGACGATATTTATTTTATTGGGGCACCATAGGGGTAGGGTTTTGGTGCGCGGACGCCGCGTTTCATGAACGATTTAGAAAAGAAAATTCTTTATGTCACTATAAGATAAAATTTACATAATAAATATAAGCTTTGTCTTAAAATAACAAAAAAGGAGTGGAAAAAATCTTAGGACATCAAAAATTGCGTCTGTATCGCTGTCAATAGGAAAAGTGCCCAAAAGGCTGGCAACATTGCCACTTATGTACCTATATATCACTATAAATATGTAGTTGTTAATGGTTATCCTGGCAATAAGTTAATGGGTCTCATTCATAGGATTTCAATTCCTCCATCCTAGTTTCAGCTTTATACAGGGTGTACCAGAAAGGTGTGGTCAAAAAGGGTGTGGTACAGACCATCAAACTGAACAACTTTCTTCATGGGACCAACATCGTAATCACGAAAAAATTATCAGTAGTCCCATAAAAAACTTCAATACCTACTCGACGGCGATGCAGATGTATGGGATACCTGATTATTTTATTCGCGATTACGATGTTGGTCTCATGGAGAAAGTTGTTCAATTTGATGGTTAGGACCACACCCTTTTTGACCACAACTTTCTGGTACATCCTGTATAAGTTGCGTTAAAATGCAACCATATTTAGGTAACTGTCACTGACACTATTATTGTGACTGTCTGTGTTGTAACTGTTAAGCCGGCACCCTAATTGCGTAAAACGCTATCGATCGGAATCTGAATCATTTTGAAACAAATTGCTAATCCATTGATTCATATGTTCAAAAAATTTGTCTGCTCAACAACGTAAATAACGCAATGAATCTTGTTGAACTGTCAAAATGAAATCAACTCTGATTGATAATGTGTTACGCAATTAGGGTGCAGGTCTCCTGCGCGTATCTTTTCGAAACTTTACACAAAAACTTAGAAACGATGAGCTTACATTTTGAATACGCAGAAGACAGCTTATCTAAGAAAACAAATGAATATGTGAATTTTTTTTTGTATAAAGTTTCGAAAACACACGCGCAGGAGACACGGCTTTAAGGGGGATGCTCTAAGGTAGCCCGCGAAATTCATGATTTCATGAAATCCCTACATTTGAGGTCAATTCTAACTTATGCAGTTGTATTGCTGATGAGGAGCTTGTGGCTAAGTAATAACAGCCGCACGGGTCGATCCATCAGGTTAAGCTACGCTTGCCGGGGTTGTCCGTGGATGGGTGACCATCTTTACATACCAAGACTCCTCCGTGCCTCGGAAAGCACGTTAAGCCGTTGGTCCCGCCCGGCTGTCATTCGTGGATCTTTGACAGTCATTACGGGTCGTCAGAAGCCCGAAAGTCTGACAACCAGTCTTACCAAGGGGTATCGTATTACCCAGTTACTAGGTTATGGAGGTCAGATAGGCAGTCGCTCCATGTAAAATACTGGTATTCAGCTGCATCCGGTTAGACTGGAAGCCGACCCCAACATAGTTGGGAAAAGGCTAGGCAGATTGATTGATTGATTGGAGTTGTATTGCTGATTCTAATGATTATAATTCTGTAAAGCCATGTTAGGTACGGCCGTAAATCATATTTTAATCAACATACAACCTGACACTGACCTGCAAATTGCAAAAAACGTAAGAAAATTTTAATTTCGCGGGCTACCTTAGCGCATCCTCCTTACGTGTGTAAAATATATTAAAACACAGGATACATTTTAGTATTGTTCTTGGGAAGGAAACGCATCTGATAGGCCTTTGGTACTGTAGATTTCCATATATAGCGGTAAGCACTTGCCATAAAGTGGGTCATTGGCTTGTTTGTCATCCAGGAACTTAACTCGGTAATGAATTAGAAAATCATTATTGGCGTATGCTAACTGATATAAATAGGGTGACTGGTAATTAGTGACCGAGACTTATACACATGATTATACTCATAATAACAAACAACTTTTACTATGGGACCTAATCTGAAATCGCGAAATAAAAATCAGCTGCCTCATACATTCATGTTCGCAAAACTCGTCAAAATGTAGGGAGCAGCTGATTAGCTATCGCGATTTCAGGTTTGGTCCCATAGTAAAAGTTGTTTGTATCATGAGCACAATCATGTGTTTAAGTATCGGTCACTAATTACCAGTCACCATATATAAATCTATACTAATAAGAAAGCTGAAGAGTTTGTTAGGGTTCCGTACCAAAATGCTAAAAAGGAACCCTTATGATGCGACTCTGTCTGTCTGTCTGTCACAGCTGGATATCTAAAGAACTACTAATGCTATCAACTTGAAATTTGGAACAGTTTTAGATGATGTTTGCCCAACTATTTTGCAAATAAGAAAGAAATTTCTTTTTTTTTTTTTGCAACGGACTGAAAGTGTGTTAAAATTTCGAAGTGGGTCTACTAGGGCATGTGGTATCATATGAAAGAGCGCTGTTTGCAAATTCTCAAACATAATTTTTCTTTCTTTTAGGCCGCATAGTTTTCGACTTTAGATGAAAACTTAAAAAAAAAAGACCTTTGCATAGAGCTAAATTTGAAATTACTCTATGTAATAGAAGTTTACATAAAGATTTCAGGAAAAATAAAACGATGTCTCTAAATGGCACACTTTTTCAGAAATCGGAACGGAACCCTCGGTGCGCAAGTCCGACTCGCTCTTGACCGTTTTTTTTGTTTGTTTGATATGTTTGAACGCGCTAATCTCTGGAACTACAAGTTGGTTTTGAAATATTTTTTTGCATTTGTGTGCCCAATTCTTGTGAAAGGCTATAGGCTATTTAACATCACGCTAGGACCCTTAGGAGCCGAAAGAAAAATGTCGGAAAGAATGCTAAGCGAAAACGAAGTAATAGCGCGGGCAGGCGATGCGATGCGATGGGGTGGGTCGGAGGATAAGAAATTTCACGCGGACGAAGTCACAAGAAGAAGTTAGTGGCAAATGTAATTTAATTTAATGTTTTGTGTTTTTTTGTTTTGTAATGTTAATTACTTTGCATATTATTGTATAGAATCAAATTCTTCTAACTTTACAGGCAGCCGTGCTGCTGGGGAATTTGTTGCGGCACTTCTTCTTCCCAGCTAAAGCACTAGGAAATGGTGAAGGGTTTGGGGGACTGTCTTACGGGATTCTGAAGTGCTGATTGTCAGTCTAATTTGAACAAATAACTTTTGATGTGATTTGAATGATTGAATCAGCGATTACGAGCCAGTTCATAAACTAAATCTTTATGTTTCTACTGGAAGATAATACAATGAGGCGACCCTTTGAAGGGTTCCAAAGGTATCCCATAGAAAGTAGGCGACTTAACAAAGTTATGTTAACTTTTAACTCTGTTCCGACTTCATTATTTTTTTTATATTTTATGAAGTTGGGATCGTGTTAAGTTAGCAAGTTTCCTGGGAGCTGGTTTATTTTTCTTCTTAATTTTCTTTACTGAGCTTCTAGCTAATGTTTTTATAATATTGATAAGTATTTGATTCCTTGTCGATAAGTAGGGAAGATGATAATAAAAAAAACCGAGCCTAATAGTGCGTGTTGGACCACGCACAATGAAGGGTTTCGTATAGTTCAGAAGAATTTATCCCAAAAACAAAGTTTTACCTTGTCTAGAGGCAAATTAATATTTTTTTTTTATTTTTCAGCATTGCCATACAACGTTTTAATGCCACCAATCTCTTGGGAACATTACCAGTCGAAACCGATGTGGATGAATTTCTCGACGCCATGTTTTAGTTTGGGAATAGTATAAAAAGAAAGTATCAAATCAATCAACTCAGTCAATCGCAGTCCACTGCTGGACATAGGCCTCTCCAAGGTTGCGCCACAACACCCTGTCCTCCGCCTTCCGCATCCATTCTGTCCCAGCCACTTTCTTCAGGTAATCAAAGTATATTTAACGTATGTTAATTTAAGTAATATTTTAATTCTGAATAAAGCATTACAAAAACAAACTGAACATTATAGTTGGATAACATGTTCATACATTGATACCACCAGAGAAGCTCGTGGCTAAGTAATAACAGCCGTACGGGTCAATCTGTCGGAGACAAAACGACAGATCCATCAGGTTAAGCTACGCTTGCAGGGGTTGGTCCGTGGATGGGTGACCATCTTTACATACTGAGATTCCTCCGTGCCTCGGAAAACACGTTAAGCCGTTGGTTCCGGCTGTGTTTCGTGGATCTTTGACAGTCATTACGGGTCGTCAGAAGCCCGTAAGTCTGACAACCAGTCTTACCAAGGGGTATCGTATTACCCAGTTACTGCATGGGTTGTGGGGGTCAGATAGGCAATAGGTCCATATAAAATACTGGTATTCAGCTGCATCCGGTTAGACTGGAAACTGACACTAACATAGTTGGGTGAATTTCAACAAGAGATTTTTATGTATCATTTCGGTGGGATTTTTTTATTTCAATGCAATCTATATATTTTTAGTGACAAATAATACTTTAGTCTATTTTATAACATTGTGCGTGAGTGGACATCAAATATTATCAAAACTTACATAAATATTTAAGGATAAAGTTTTAAGAGTCCACTGAAATTAAAAGTGTCCACCGAAATGATAAACCGATATGACTTTGTATTTGACACCAGGATCTCTAAAACTTTATGTTTTTATCATTTCGGAGATACTTTTAATTCCGGTGGACTGTAATTGGTATAACAGTCCACCGAATCCACTGAAATGATAACACTGAGATGATAAAATAGAGGTTAGTTCTACATTTAACTCCGAAAAAAAATTATTTAAAAAATATGAACACTACTCAAACAAAACAGTACTTACTGCGAATTTAATACACAATTTTGAAACAAATTAAACAAATCTAGCACGAGTTATAACAGCCACCGAAATGAAACTATTTTTGTCCCCATATTACTGAAATGATAAACTTACTTTTTTGGCGGGAAACCGCAAGACGTTGGGACCGGTGCGTTCGCGCCGAGAGCTTAAGCCGGACTGATCCGGAGTGAGAAAAGGTGAAAGGGGCGTAAGAACGCAATGTTGATGTGGCTATTCTACTAAAACTTACTGTCCTCTGAAATGATAACTTTTTTCCAGACAAAAGTTGACTGCCTGTCAAATCCATGAGAAAGAAGATAAACAAACAAAAATTGTTTTATTTGATCGAATATATTATAATTTAATGATAACAAAATCAATTTAAATCCATATTACGAATGTATTTGCAGGAGAAGGTATGTTATGAGCGGAATTGGGTTCAGGACAGGTCACCGTGATGATAAAATAACACTTTGTAATTTTTTTTTTGGGTATATTAGAGGGTAAATACCAATGATTTTTTTTGCCAAGGTAGAGAAATACTTACGTTGTTGAGAAAAAATATATAAAATTAATAATCAGCACATTGCACTACCGTTCTCAGGTTTGCCGTGTATTTTTTTGCTTGGGCAATTCACCCAGTTGGGAAAAGGCTAGGCGGACTGATTGATTGACATTGATACCACTGTCATGCGTCATGGTATTTTTTTTTTTGTAATAACAAAAAACTATTTTTATAAGTGAAAAAACTACAAATTAACGATTTTCGAATATTTGCCTTTATTTATGTCTGTGAGACCTTGCTTCTTGCCAAATTTCATGATTCTAGGTAAACGTGAAGTACCCTATAGGTTCTGATTTGCTTGCAAGTACATGTCTGACTTAGTAGCTTGATTTTTTAGAGCTCCAAGAGACCATATACTTACGTATTTGAATTAATTTGAACTTGATATCTCCACGCATTCCTGAGAAAAAGGGTCTTGACAGACTTCCGGGGTTCCGTTTTTTCCTTATGAGGTATGGAACTCTAATTAAAGGAGAAATTTGAAATTAAATGAGCACCCACTGGATTGAGTTGGTGTGTATTTAAAAGTAAAGTGAGTTTAATACTATATTTATTTTGTTAAATAAAAATAACTTTTATAGGGATTTTTTTAAGTTAGCTAAGACAAATCACGGGCAAGGATTTCATGGCGAAATCGACTCTCTTCGATATATTATTGCACTATGTTTTCTTGTGTTTATTTGCTTATGTTGAGAGGATTGTTGATTCGTATGCCGCGGTTTTCAAATTTATAACTTTACTAGCTGCGCCCCGCGGTTTCACACGCTTAGACCGGGATGACAAGTAGCCTATGTGTTAGTCCAGGATATAAGCTATCTACATACCAAATTTCACCCAAATCAATCCAGCCGTTTGAGCGTGAAGAAGTAACAAACATGCAAACACCTACACTCACAAACTTTTGCCTTTATAATATTAGTGTGATATCAGTTTTTAATGACTTTTATAAACGATCTTTTAAGTCTTAAAACTCGTAAATCTATAATACACGGCTGATAAGTAAGTATCAACATAAGACACTTTATTTTAAAGCATTTCCACGTCTTCCAGTTTTGCGAACAGAGAATTATACGGATTTAAATACGATTGACGTTGAGTTCCGGAGTCCTGGCATGTTAAGTTCATTCATGCCATAGAACATAAAAGAGACAGATGTGGTTTACAGTCCTACCAACTTATCTGTGAACTGAAAGAGGACGCTACCGTCGATGCGTCGACACAATCGAATGACATGCGTCGGCACAATCGAAGACATTTCAACATGAGGGCCGTAGTTCCAACTTTCGCCATTTCACAGATAAGTTGGTAGGAGTGTACAATACCGGGTGAATTTTTGAGATGGGTCTTCTGGGTCAAAAATCTATGATAGATATAGTGGTCAAAACTATCTATTGGAGAAAACTAAAACTGCAGTTCAGATTTATGAAAAAAAAAAACTGGTTTAGCCAGGAATGTATTTTGCATTAAATATTGTACCTAGGTATTTTACTGAACGGCCCGGACTTGCGAGTTGTAGGTCGTGGGTTCGAACCCCGGCTGGTGCTTTACTTTGTGTAAATAACTTCATCACTACTGGTCTCGAAACGGTGAAGGTAAATATCGTGAGGAAACCAGCATGTCCTAGAACCAAAAATTCAAAGACATGTCATATCTACCAACCCGCACTGGGCCCGCGTGGTAGATTACAGCCCACTCCCTCTCGAAGAGAGGACAGGCCTCGTCCCAACAGTGGGAACATTATACGCTGATTATGCAATGCTGATTTTTACATTCCTAACCAACAAATTAATTTAGGCATAAGAAAAAAATGAAATAAAATGTTTATTTCTGTAAGTAGAAAAGTCTACTTACAGAACTAAACATTTAATTTCATTGAAAAGTGTCCTATAAGAATAGGACACTTTTACACGTTATTTTTGCGCCGGCATTTCCTAGATGACAGTCTGTTTTTTAAATTTCGGAGTCTAATTTGAATTTCAAATGTTCCATCTATCAGTTTTTCATTTCATAGTTTGACATTTGCACCTGTCAAATTAGTCTCCGACTTTAGTATTAAATTCACATATTTTGTCTATTCTTCTTTGTTTTAATAATCTGTGGCCCAGACGACGTGCGAGGGATGTCGGATAGAAGAGTGTTGAACTAAATGCATAATCAATGCATAAGGTGTCCCTGTTTTCTAAATCAATGCTTTTTCTTTAACCTTTTTGAGATACAGGGCGTGAAGCGATTATGTATAATGTTGAGAAATAGTACATTTTGATACAAGTGGAGAATATTTGTTATTGCATTCGAAGCGGAATTAACACCCGTCTTTTTTTCCGCGCTTTGCCTTCGCCAGGTTGAAGGAGAAGCAAAGGTATAAAGCCGATAAACAGCCTAATATGAAAAATAGAAAATTGTAATATTTTTGAGTTTAGAACACAAATAAATGTTAATTTGTTCGTAAACTTTTTTTTTATTGTAATAATCATGGTTTTTGATGATATTCTATTTAAAAACATTATTTAAATATTCAAAAAATATTAACGCCCGCGCCGTAAAGACGCATATCTCTTTGCCGAGATTAAAAGAAAACATTCACCTCCGAATAGAGACATTGAACCAATTTGGACTATAGTATAGTTAAAATCTTGCTGCAGACTCGGTCATAAATCATTCGAGTGTTTCGCTCTCTTTCCCACTCACGGGCCTTATGGGCAGGCCACGCCCACAGGTAGTCCTGTGCATTACTGCAGTCGATGAGTGATATCGATAGTTTTATATATTTATAAATGGGTGATAGAAATACATTTTT
This sequence comes from Cosmia pyralina, assembly GCA_946251885.1. Taxonomy (NCBI): domain Eukaryota; kingdom Metazoa; phylum Arthropoda; class Insecta; order Lepidoptera; family Noctuidae; genus Cosmia; species Cosmia pyralina. Next base: position 26,544,131 of record OX276343.1, read on the forward strand.
ATTTTATTAAATGTGCTTTTCTTAAGTCTTCATCTTGCAGCAATTCTGCATGTTCCACACATTTTTGCAAATTTTCAATGGAGACATTGGAAATGGCTTCATCGACTAACTTCTCGACATCAGCTATCTTGAAGGTTTTGTTTTTCGTTGCAACTTCATTTTTTACTTGAGCCCACACCAACTCGATGGGATTGTACTGACAGTGGTAAGGCGGCAAGATACGATGATACCTTAATGATTCTGTTATCGATAATGGCCTTGAGCGCGCGCAACTAGCGCACATCGCTACTCCGATTATGATTTATGACCGAGTCTGCAGCGAGATTTTAACTATACTATAAGTATAGGTAAAAGTTATTTGTGGCAATTTTTATTCCCGCACACGTGTTGGAAAATGAAAAATCGCACGCGTGTGAAATACAATGCATTGTGAACCTAATCGTAGTGCGATATGAATCAGTTTTCGAGGAAGTGTATTGAAAAAAATAGAAAAATGATGATGTTTTACCCGACTGCGGCGGAGTTCAAAAGGAATGTAGTGTTTTTTTGATATAGGTACTGTACCACTGCTGGGTAAAGGATCTTCTCCATTGTGGTTTCCAAGAACTGCCTCTGAAGCCCAGCTGCCTGATGACCATTGTCTAGCAGTCCTTATGGATTCATGTCAGTACGAGACCTACTTTACAGGCCGACACATTCCTTAGTGATGCAAATGTTGGGAAGAAGGTTGATGATAATGATACCTAATCAATTACTTAATTACAACTTTTTATTATTGCTACCAGTCAAGCGACACGTGCAGAAAAGAGACCAAAAATAAAGTTACACGATCCTATCTAATATTATAAATGCGAAAGTAAGTTTGTTTGTTACCTTTTCACGCCTAAACCAATGAACCGATCATCCTGAAATTTTGCATATACTCGTCCCTATGTCCGTTTCTGTACACCTAACAATATATTGTTAGGTGTACAGAAACGGACATAGGGTACCTTTCATCTCGAAAAAAGTACTGTTCCCGAGGAAAACAACAACAACATTCTTATGATAATAGATGGCGCCACGTGTGTTTCGAATCATGATTGAATTGTATTATTACAAGCAGAGTACAACCCGAAAATTGTCAAATTCTTAATTAATTTGAGCGAAGCCGCGGGCAAAAGCTAGTCTTTTTAAAAGATCGTGTAGCTTTATTTTTGGTTTAATAACATTTAAAATGACAGTTGTCTACCCTCCTATCTAACATGAATATTGCAACAGATAAAGTGAACTGAACTATACTTTAAACAAAAATTTGTAACAATGACTTTACAAAAACTTTTTTACAAAAAAATACAACCGACTTCCAAAAACAACACTACAAAGTGAAAAATAACTTTAATTTCGGAAGTCGGTGTCTAGTTAAATGTATTTTCGTTTTTTGCCACCGACTTCCGAAATTAAAGTTATTTTTCACTTTGTAGTGTTGTTTTTGGAAGTCGGTTGTATTTTTTTGTAAAAAAGTTTTTATTTTTCACTTTTTAGTTGTGTACCTACCCCATACAAATTCTAATACCACTATCTGCAAAACAAACTAGAACATCATCCATATAAAAGTAGGGAAAAAATACGAATTATTGAAGCTAACTCAAAAACTACCCAAGCAAAATTAATCAATTTTATATGGGACCAACTGTGATGTAAACCCTCTCGAATAAAACAAAAAAAAATCCAAATCGGTCCAGCCATCTTCGAGTAATCGGGGAAAATACATAAAAAAAAAAAAAAAAAAAGAAAAAGGTTCCGACGAATTGAGAACCTCCTCCTTTTTGAAGTCGGTTAAAAATATAATTGATAAGTAAATTAATATATTAGATATCAAAATAATTTAATGGGAGACCATAAACAAACGTCTTTAATATACCTAATAAATTCAACCAAGATATTATTTGATACGATAACATTAGGTACCACTCTTGTATTCTACAATACTCCTTGAAAGCTAGGTAATCCATTAATGTCTGAGTGTACCTCTCATAGATTTACTCTTATTATTAAAACGAACCAAGAAGATGGGATGGCTGACCGGCTGGCGCGGTATTAGCTCAATATTCACAAATATTGGTTTCTTAGATTGCAATGAAACTATCCAACGCAAAAAATACAGTGGACAGAGAAAGGTTTCAAGAAAAATTTAAACCGAATAGAATAGTAAAAAATAGTTTGATATTTCCAATAAAAATTTGGAAGTTGCTCCACAAAAATAAACTTGGCGTCTAACATCTCTGTATTTTCAGCGATAGCGACATTCTTTTTTTTAAGAATTTAATAGAATTAACATTTGTTTTAAACTTTAACCGGAAAATTAATAATTTATTGTGTATATTCTGAATAATCTAAAGAAAACCCGGAAAATAAATGCACATTCGCAGCTTAGTCACATCTCGGCAACACAAATATCATCTTCAATTTTCAACCTTATTTCAAGCCAGCTAATGGTGACAATAGATTACGCGGTTGTGTGCCGTTTAAAATCGTAGTCAGTCCGCGCCTTAAGGTTGTGACCTTAAGGCGCGGACTGAGGATAAATGAACATAAAGTTATATTTCCTAACTTTACTGTCGCCTTAACTGAATACTAAGGGAAAGGAAAAAGACTACAGTTAAGGCCCCTGTTGACTAGACAGCATTGAGATCAATGGGAGACGAGACGAGATTATTGTTATGCAGTTGCAGTTGTCCATAATTATATTTAAATCACAACTGTCATTCTTATAATTCGTAGCGTGTCAATCTGCTAAACAATATATCCGTGGCTGGCGTGAATATGTTGACATGTCTAAAATGGCAATTTGTCAGGACGGCCATTTTAAAGGTTTGACCTCTTCTGGTAAATCGGTAAATTAGTTTACAGTATGTGTTTCAGTTGTTTTATGGGTTATTTTATACCATCTTTTAAATGATGACAATAAATAAACAAAATTCCCCTTGGTTTGCATAATAATAGACTTGTCATGTCGTTCACCATCGAGTTATCAACTTATTCACCGAGTTGTCAACTTATGCACCAACAGTTATAAACTTATTCACCTTCTGAATAGGGAATATACTTACTCAAATCAAGCAAAGTTGTTCTAACAGAACAAATATTAAATTGAAAAACCATGAACCTATCAGTTTCCTAGTGTAAGAGTAATAAATAAAAAATAAAAAAACAGTAAATTGTTTTATTGTGCCAAACAACGGACACATACTTAATAAAGAACGAAAAGAATAAAGAAATAATAACCATTCATATTTCATTGGACCTCAAAAACCTCTTCATCTGGGTTTTCCTCGTCCAAATCAGGCTCATTAGATGCGGAGACATCACCAACAGTTTTTATTTTAATATAAAATTCCTTGAAAGAATCATCAATCAGGCTGAAAATCTGCCTAGCCTTTTCCCAACTATGTTGGAGTCGGCTTCCAGTCTAACCGGATGCAGCTGAATACCAGTATTTTGCATGGAGCGACTGCCTATCTGACCTCCACAACCCAGTAACTGGGTAATACGATACCCCTTGGTAAGACTGGTTGTCAGACTCGGGCTTCTGACGACCCGTAACGACTGTCAAAGATCCACGAATGACAGCCGGGACCAACGGCTTAACGTGCTTTCCGAGACACGGAGGATTGTCGGTATGTAAAGAATGGTCACCCATCCACTGACCAACCCCGGCAAGCGTAGCTTAACCTGATGGATCGACCCGTGCGGCTGTTATTACTTAGCCACGAGCTCCTCCAGTCATCATTAATCAGGTCAATCATGTCCATCAAATCCTTTTTTTTCTCTGCGCTCCAGTCATCATTAATCAGGTCAATCATGTCCATCAAATCCTTTTTTTTCTCTGCGCTGATTGGCAAAGCCTCCTTGGAGATTTGGCTCAACTTAAAAATATCTATAGTGGTTTTTCCTCTTTTCCTAAAACTTATTGACTGGAAAAGGGGATCGCGATCCAGGTTTTTCTTAAAATAAATTTTTCCTACGCTGCTTTTATCATATTGCAGCCATTTAATAGGTTGCCACAGAAATTTGTCTCCCGAATCATCCAGTTTTTTGACAGTAAAGGGACCTTTCTTGGATTTTAGTTCGGTAAAATCCGAGAAATCATTTACCGTCATCACCACGACCTTGAATGGCTTCTGCACTTTGCAAGTCCTCACCAACTGTACTCAATCATATAAATGATTGATTTTCATTTGTGTTCCCTTTTTAGTTTTTTCAATAATCGCGTGGTCAGAGTCACACTCAAACTCAAACTCAAAACATGAACATCATCGCCACGACATTGTTATTGTTTTGGCCACCACAAGTGTCGGAATAAAAAATCAGTTCTTTAACAGCCGATGGCAAACTGTTGCAGAAGTGCCACAAACATGACGCAATTCGGTTTGCTCCTCGAGCTCCTATAGTCTCGTCCCACATGTAGCATGTAGCCTCATTAGTTGCTAAATCGTGTATTGTCAAATTAAAAGACCAAAGCTGTCGTTTGTAAAATGAGACAGACGTTTTTAAATATGGTGTCGGCAAGCATTGCTGTAGGTCAAATGCAAATGCCCTAACAGATGAATCGGCTTTGGCATTCTCTTTATCCACACGTTTTTCAGCATAAGCTTTTTCAGCTTGATGTTGGTGTTCAGCTAATTCAGCGGATAAATCTACTTTGCGGTCTTCATTTGCAACTTTAATTTTAGCGTTTAACACATCGCACGTGTTGCATGTGTCTTTGGATGGTTGCTTAAACGACAGATTAAGGTCATGAAAGCATTTGGAATATAATTTTAACGAGACAGGATTTGATGAAGTATTTTTGTACTCTCTGTACATTTTAGCAATTGAAAGGTCAGCAGCTAGATATTTCTTACCAGTCGAATTTCTACAATAGTGGCTCTCATAACTTGGAAAGCTCAAAATGTGGTGGTTGACAAGCGAAATGTCTTTGATAGTCTTCTTATTTTTGGGAGGTTGACGACCTCTCTGATCCTCACCAATGATTCCGTTAGGAGATAATTTTTTTTTTCTATAATTATACTAACAAATCCCTTGTTCTCTCCTAGAATTTTACAAAAACACTCTTTACAAACCGGTTTATTCTCATTATAAATCTCTAGCATGTACTTACAGTAGTACTCTCTATTTAATGTCCTGCTGCCCGTTTATTGACAATTTTTTGGTAAAATTTCTACTGACTTAGACACAAATGCTGCCCTTCTATCTTCATCTCCAAGTTGCCAATAATTATCAAAACAATGCATCTGTTCAGCCTTTGTAAACCTTTCAACACATTTTAATCTACATGAAATCAACTCTTTTGGTTTGGAATTACTTTACCTTTTTCCGTTTTGTAACTCTTTCCTGTATTCCTTAGTGTTTTGCTTGCATTTCTCTACACTCTTGATCTTCTTTTTTGTGTTTTATTATTAGTAGTTTCTTCACTTTTACTTGGCGTTTCCATAATTAAAGTTACATTCTCATTTCTGTCTATTGTATTTTCTAGGATTATTGTAGGTATTTCTATCTCATCTATAGTAGGAGCTGCATATTCTGTATCCCTTATATCCTCTTCAATATTCATTTCAGATGAAACACTTTGTTTCCCCGTGTTTTCGTTTGTCACACACGTTGAGCTTCCTGTTTCCTTGTTCTGTGTATTATCCATAGATGAATTTTCTGGTGTTTCTTTTTCATCATTACTTGATTCGCAATCAGTTGCTGAATCATCTATTATTATTTTCTTAATATTAAAATCAGGATTACGAACACTGTCGTCACTGTCACCATTTTCTTCGGAAACTTCACTGTTTTCTAAAATGTCTGTATTATCGAATTGTAGTTTTGGGTCAGTAATTAATACGTTATAAAGTTCTTCGGTTGATGGGGACATTACCGGAAAAGGAGATAATGGATCATCTTTCCTCAATAACGAAGAGTGCGACAGTGGTGTGGCAAGGTTAGGGTCAGCTGAAGCATTAAAAATTAACAATCAGACAGATAGACAGAGTTACTTTCGCATTTATAATAATATTAGTTTGGATAAGCAACTAGCTGTGTCTTACGGCTCTGTCCTATTCCAGGGTCTAGAAAATTTACGTACCAAAGTTCATAAAAATCTGTCCAGCAGTAAGAGATGTGCTTTGCACATTCATACACATAACTTTCGCATCTAAAATAGTGTAATTACTAGAAAATAATAAATAATACGATAATAGCCAATGCTAAGCCACGATATTAATAATTCTCAAATTTTAACTTTTTACGGAAGCATCTTGACAACTCGATTATTTTTTTAACACAACTTTGGTTTATAAGTTGGCAACTAAACATATTCATTTAATGTCAAAGTTTTTTGTAACCGACATTTAGTGATAACTATACTTATTACATTTAGGGTTCAGAACTTAAATGGCCGTAACTGGACATCTCAATATATCACGATTATAACAGAAATCCTTCGGTTGGCTATAACTGGACATCTCAATATATCACGATTTAAACAGAAATACTTCGGTTGGCTATAACTTGACATCTCAATTTGTCAAATAAAAGAGAAAACTTTTATGTGTATAAGTTGAGATATCAAATAACGAATGATATTATGGTTACTGGGTATAAGTTGATATAACGAAATATCAATGTTTGTCCACAAAAACATGTGAATCGTTAATTTGACATGTTGTGTTGTCAAGTAAAACACGTAAAAATGCGAGATGTCAACATAATACCATAGTCGATTGCTCCAAAAGTTATTTATATTTTAAGTTGTCAATTTTTTTCATATAAATTCCTAATGCGTAGAACGTATTAAGCCAATAAAAAAAAAAACATACAAGTCGAGATGTCAATGTATTCACGCCAGCCACGGATATTTCCCTGACTGTTTATATACGGAAAATTTGCTCATCAATCATGGTCATTAGGTTATTATGTTAATGGCGAGTTAACCTTAATCCTAAGACGCAGGTATATGCCAACGGCCTTGAGTGGCTTGAGAGGCTTGCGTGTTCTGTGCTGAGCTCACGCAACGCGTCGTACTGTCACGAGCACTAATATGTATACACTAAGCAAGATTTTAAAAGTGATTTTCTCCTATTGTGTTGATTGTAATTTTATGTTGTTATGAACATACTATTTTGGAACCCATAGTCATATGAAATAGGTCTTATCTCAAAGTTGCAGTGGTTATTACACGAGAAAATCGCTTTTGAATTTTGCTAAGTGTATACATATTAATGCTCGTGACTGTACGTCCGCCCAGTAATAGGATTCGCCCATCAAGGAGCGCTGTCCCAAATCAGACGCATTATTAATTTGTTATACATAAACAGAAGGCATTTTAAGCTAAATAATTAAATTTTCTTTGAATTGAATTGAGGAGCTCGTGGCTAAGTAATAACAGCCGCACGGGTCGATCTATCAGTTTAAGCTACGCTTGCCGGGGTTGGTCAGTGGATGGGTGACCATTCTTTACATACCGAGACTCCTCCGTGCCTCGGAAAGCACGTTAAGCCGTTGGTCCCGGCTGTCATTCGTGGATCTTTGACAGTCGTTACGGGTCGTCAGAAGGCCGAAAGTCTGACAACCAGTCTTACCAAGGGGTATCGTATTACCCAGTTACTGGGTTGTGGAGGTCAGATAGGCAGTCGCTCCATGTAAACACTGGTATTCAGCTGCATCCGGTTAGACTGGAAGCCGACCCCAACATAGTTGGGAAAAGGCTAGGCAGATTGAATTAAATTTTCTTTAAGGTGGTGAAGGTTTCATAAAAGTACGCTTGATAGTTTTTGCGTGCTTCTCAGTTTTTTATTCGCGTTAGCCATAACTTTACAAATTAATTACACTATGTAATATAAACATACTCCGAAATCTTTACATATTAAGTTATTAAGAAAATGTTCGACTTTAACATATATTTTTTTTTCCTAATCATTAACACATGATATTCAGTAGCAGGTTTTACACAATTAAACACGAACTATAATTCACACTCAATCTGTATTTAGGCAGAGTAACGTTCTTAGCACTAGTTCACAATATATTGCCTGTTAAAAATGATTTGCCTCCCTTTTTATACCCTTAGCCGCCATATTCAAATCAACTGTCAGTTAACTACTGATTCTGTTATGAAATACTAAATTATTGCTATAAAAATCAAATAAATTACTTATCATAGAAAATAAATAAAAAGAATATTATTTCGATATTAATGAGAATATTTGAAAGTAATTTAGGAATAATTAAACAACTACTACGTCATAACCGTCGAGTATCTATTTGATACTTGCTAACACTCGGCCATCCTGCATAGGCCGTGTCCCACGGCCCTCGTTGCTTCCTTCAGCGGCTTTCCCGACGTCCTGAAATAGAAATAATGTACAGCAGTAACTTGTTGTTTGTGAAATATAATGATTAATATGTTTGAATATATTAGTTAATGACCTTGGTTTATCTTCTTTTATTTTCCACTTCTTATCACACAGCCTTAAGATTTGTTTTTATCTGTCCAAATAGTTCCATTTATAGAATATAGGTCAGATCTCGCATTTAGAAGTATTGCACAGCTATCTTTACAAATGAAGCCTTGGTCACACAGCTAAGATATGGACTTGGACACAAAGCCGTCCTTATAATGGACTTGATCACAAAGCCGTCCATGTTGTGGACTTGATCAGAAAGCTGTCCCTGTTGTGAACTTGATCACAAAGCTGTCCCTGTTATGGACTTGATCACAAAGCTGTCCCTGTTATGGACTTCATCACAAAGCCGTCCACGTCTCTATAATGGACTTGATCACAAAGCTGTCCCTGTTATAGACTTGATCACAAAGCCGTCCATAATGATCACAAAGCGGTCATGAACTTGTACACACAACTTGATCACACAGCGCAATTACCTATTGTCTCTAAATATGGATTTGGTCTCATAGCCATCCTTATAAATATTAACTAGATCACACAGCAGTCTTTACTAATAAATTTTAGATCACGTATCCATAAAAATATAGGTACTGATGGACTTGATCACACAGCTGTCCTTACCTACATAGTATCATATCGTTATAATATATAAATACGTGGATTTGTTGCTAATAATATTATGAAATGATTATTAGTGATAGGTAAAATAAAGAAATAAATCAAATCAAATCAACCAAATAACTATTGACTGTATTGTTTTTTTTTTTTTTTTTTTTCTAGGAAACTACTTACACTTTTGGTTTATTAAACTTAGCTATAAGATAATACAAGATTCAAATAATGAAGAGTCACACATCTGTAACGATCAGTATATTGTGTTAATTAACTTTCGAGAAGATCAATCAAATCGTCTCTGTCTACTTCTCGGTCACTGCCTGAACTTTCGTCCTCAGATACTGTTGGTTTGTATGGCCGAAGAGTTTCTCCACGAACTACTGCGCCAAACTTTTTGTAGCCTTTCATACCCTTTATACTCGAGATTGTATATCGGTCCAACGACTGTTCGGCCTTAGATATTTTGTAGGGACCTGTATATCGCCCAATAAGTTTTCTAGTAACCCCAGTGGTTGCATCTCTAGCTACGCCACCTTTCCAAAGAACTAGTTGACCTACGTTATACTTAATACATTTTCTATGTTTTTTGTCGAATCGCGTTTTCATGGAAGTCATATTTCTATCGATACGGAGCTTAGCAGTTTCCCTATTGACCTGCAGTTGGTTCTGTTGAGTTTCAGAAGTAGAGGGTGCGTCAGACGGGAAGGATGGATACCTAGAATTAGTATGACCGAACATAAGGTTGAATGGCGAAAAGCCAGTAGTAGCATTGGGTGTATTATTGATTCCCCATACTATATCATCTAGCTTATTATCCCATGTACATTCGCTTTCAGACATAGTGTTAAGACCATTTAATAATGTGCGATTTACTCGTTCGACCTGCCCGTTGGAGCGAGGACTGGCTATAGCATTTAATATATGTTTGAATTGATTTTCCTCGGAAAATTGTTTGAAGTATCTACTCGTAAAAGCTTTACCTCGGTCTGTTATTATTCTAACTGGATAGCCAAACTGCATAATAATTTCTTTTAGTAATCGAATGGTTTCTATTGAACTACAATTTTTAGCTGGTCGGGCAAATACAAATTTAGTAAAAGCGTCGATAACCACTAAGATATAAGTGTTTCCTTTACGAGTTTTGGCAAAAGGACCTAAATGGTCAGCATGCAACGTATGCATAGGTATGGCTGGCTTGTTAATTGGATATAATTCACCCTCCAACCTACCATAGTTTCCCTTATTAAACGCACATTGTAAACAAGAGTTTATATATTTTCGTATAAATCTAGTCATGCCTTCGAACCAAAATTGAGCCTTAATAGAATTTTCACATTTTTCAAAACCGGGGTGGCCTGTCTGATCATGAAGTTTTTGTAGTAAACCGTATTTGGCTAACTTAGGGATGACAAACCGCTCTCCAGCAACAGTTTTCCTATAGAGTATATTTTCTTTTACTATATAATTTGCAGATAAATTTGAATCGGAGTTATCACGAAGTCTAGAAATAATGTTTTGTATATTATCATCTTGTATCTGTAGGGTTATTAACCAATCGGAATTTTCAATCATAAGTATTGCATTAGTCGCGGGATTCCTGCTTAACGCATCTACGTGCCTCATGCGTTCCCCTGGCCTATATTCAATCTCAAGATCAAATTCTTGTATTGTCAGCCACCAACGAGCTATTCGCGGTATTAAATCTCGTTTTACAAGAGTTGTTCTTAATGCTGAGCAGTCTGTAATGACTTTAACTTTAATCCCCGTTAAATATATTCGAAATCGCTTAAGAGATTCAACGACAGCGAGCGTTTCAAGCTCGTAACTATGGTAGTGCTTTTCTTCTTTACTTGTCACCCTACTAAAATAAGCAATTGGTTTTAAACTATTATCTGTTTGATATTGCATAACGATCCCACCTAAGCCTATTTTGCTGGCATCTGTGTGCAATTCAGTCTTTGCATCAGAGTTGTATATAGCCAAAACTGGCCTTTCAATCAGACGCTGCTTGAGACCTTGAAATGCATTTTCTTGATCAGAACCCCAATGCCACTTGACATCCTTTTTCGTGAGTTCTGTTAAGGGGCGAGCAATTTGGGCAAAATTTTGAATAAATTTTCTAAAATATGACGTCAAACCAATAAATTGCCTAATCTCATGTACATTCCGCGGCCTATTATATTCTGCCACACATTTAATTTTCGCTTGGCCTGGTTGTATTGTCCCAGCTGAAATCTCATGGCCTAAGTACGTAGCGGTACGTTTAAGAAAAGAACATTTACGTAAATTTAGTTTTAAATTTGCCTGGGTCAATAATTGTAATACTTTCTCTAAAAGCACAAACCCTTCCTGAATTGATTCCGTAGGTAACATGACATCATCAAGGTACAGGGCAATGTTTAGATCGACTCTACCTAGCGTCATTTGAATTAAACGAGAGAATACTGCCGGGGCATTGGCCAGACCAAAGGGCATTTTCAAAAACTCATATTGGCCAGATGGAGTAACGAATGCAGTCTTCGGTATTGAGTCTTCATGAAGGCTAACTTGATAGTAGCCTTGGGCAAGGTCAAGGGTGGTGAAATAGAACTTGCCTGATAACTTACTAACCTGGTCTTCGATATGCGGTAAAGGATACCTATCTTTCACAGTATTAGCATTTAATGCCCTATAATCAACACAGAGCCTGTAATCCCCACCCTTCTTCTTAACCAGTACCACCGGACTAGCGTAATCAGACATTGATTCTCTAATGATACCTGCTTCTAATAAATCTTTAACTTTTCCATTAACAATTTCACTTTCTTTATGCGACAATCTATAAGGTTTGCAATAAACAGGCTGGTTATTTATTGTACGAATGTGCATTTTTATAAGATCAGTACAACCTAAATCTTTAGTACTTCTGGCAAACGAGTGAGCATACTTATTTAAAAGCTCTAGTAATTGTTTGTTTTCATTATCACTAAGGTGGCCCTTATCAATATCTGTTAAGATAATTTGTATATTACCCGTGTCTGGACTATCTATGGCTAGTACTCTAGACTCACTACTAAATGCTGGTATTGTTACCAACTCCGCTCTAGCTATCAACCTATGAGATTCCCAAACGACATCAACATGTCCTAGGTTTACAACTTTTAAATAAGAATGGTTTGAATTAATAATAGCTGAAGGTATTAAATACGTTAAATTGCCTAACTGCATCCATACTGTGTGCGTTAAAAATGTGTACTCTTTTCCAATGTTTTGTCTGCAGTCAACATAAACTTCTATATATGATTGATTTTGCTTTTGTATTATAACATTATGCTTTATATAAACTGAAAATTTTTCAATAAAGTCTGTTGCATGTAATTTTAAATCCGTAAATATATCCTGTATAATTTCACTTGGAACAAAACGTACAGAAGAAGCAGAAGTGACTAGACTAACATTCTTACTATTAATCATTGTTTGTCCAATTAATAGCTCAATATCTGATGTAATATAATTAACTATTTCGACTATTCCATCTAATTTTACATTATCTATCAAAACACTTAGGCAACATGAACCGAGTGAGTTTACACACGCTCCTCCAAAACCTTTCATGACAGTTGCACTAGCCTCCATTTTAATTTGCAAGTTTTCAGCTTGTGTGAGACAAAGCATGTTGATTTTACTGCCAGTATCTATGTAAGCTCTGAGCTGGTGTCCATTTACCATCACAGTTCTTTTGTAAATATCAACATAAATATAATAATAATGCAAGTAATGTAAGTAAGGTAATGTGCAGTACTTGACTAACCTTTTGCGGTTGCTGTCGCGAACTCCCGGCGCCAAACCAGCAATCCGCCGTCGTGTGCCCGCTGCGCCGGCAGGTCTCGCAGCGCTGCTGCTGTCTGCAGTCCCGCGCCTCGTGGCCCGGCCGCCGACACGTGTAGCATATCTTCGGCTGAAGCTGATGACGCGATGTTGAGCTTGGCATGGTGCTGCTCGCTCCTCTTCTCCACGTACTCGTCGATTTCCGCGCAGTATGCGTCTCCATCACTCGTTTGAAATTTTCCAATGACGATAGGTAGCCATAATATAGTTGTTCAGGAGTTTCACAACTATATGCTTTGGCATTAGCTCTCAATTCAGAAGGTAGTCCACGTATTATGCAGGAAATAGCATCTGCACCGTTTATGTTGCATTTCTTTAGTAGGGATAATTTTTCGTGATAATACTTCGTCATCGTCTCTTTATCTTCCTTTGTCCTTGCCAGCATACGTTCCAATCTGTCCACGTAGTCAGTCGATCGAGGAAAAGCGACCTGAAGCATTTCCTTCCAGCCATCCCATGTCAAATTGTAATTATCAAGGTCGTCATACCATTCTCGAGCAGCGCCACGCAACCGCAGTTGCATGATAAATGTTCGATCGGTGTTGTCCCAGCCATAGACATCGCCTAGTTGGTCGATTTTGTGGAGCCAACCTATAACGTTGCTGCTGTTGTCTTCGGGTCGAAATTTAGGAATAATTTCGGCATCACTGGGAGCAACATGTCGTTTTTTGTGCGACTTGGTCTTAGGAAGGTCTTCAGAGAAAATTTTTTCACCATTTTCATCTTCCGAACTGGTTGACTCACTGCACTTTCGTTTGCGTTCCCCCAAACCGTGAAAATATGGCCCTGACATTTTATCACAATCCCACTTCTGAAATGATATTCAGTAGCAGGTTTTACACAATTAAACACGAACTATAATTCACACTCAATCTGTATTTAGGCAGAGTAACGTTCTTAGCACTAGTTCACAATATATTGCCTGTTAAAAATGATTTGCCTCCCTTTTTATACCCTTAGCCGCCATATTCAAATCAACTGTCAGTTAACTACTGATTCTGTTATGAAATACTAAATTATTGCTATAAAAATCAAATAAATTACTTATCATAGAAAATAAATAAAAAGAATATTATTTCGATATTAATGAGAATATTTGAAAGTAATTTAGGAATAATTAAACAACTACTACGTCATAACCGTCGAGTATCTATTTGATACTTGCTAACACACAACTCGTTTAGACGTGATCTTCAGTTTAAAATCAATAAAAGTCGGTTGTCGTCGCCTTAATGTACCTAAGGTAAATGTTTAATGAAACGTTTATTAATTTAACTTTTAGGCAAAATACTTATAATGGCGACCACCAATACCACTACCAGTTGTAGCTGTACAAATACTACGAAACTCTTTAAATGTAAAACTTACAAACTTACCGTCTAAAGTCTCTTAGTACTTACCTAAATTAGATATATTTCCGAACTCACTAGCCATATATAAGCCTTCAAAGGCTTCTGTAGTTTTTAGCGTAAGATTTAAACTCTGCGATATACATTTTGAAAATTAATAAAAAAAAAAAACGGAGCTGTTTTTTAACTGCGGTTGGTTCGTGGATGGGTGACCATCTTCACATACTGAGACGCCATTGGTCCCGGCTGTCATTCGTAGATCTTGGACAGTCGTTACGGGTAGTCAGAAGCCCAAACGTCTGATAACCTGTCTTACCAAGGTGTATCGTGCTACCCAGTAAAGAAGTTGTGGAGGTCCGATAAGCAGTCGCTCCATGTAAAATACTGAAAGCTGACCTCTACGTAGTTGGGAAACGGCTAGGCAGATTAATTGATTCATCTTCGAACCCAAAACGATATTAAAACGGTAAAGAAAATCAGAGTATTTAAAAAAGCAGCTTAACCTGTTCAGTAACTCTCAATACATTTCTTGTATCGGATAGATTCTCGAGTGCATTTTACGCTTGGCTGCACCGACTGATACTGTTCCCACGTGAGCCGTAACCCAGTCGTGTATACGCGTCCTTAAAGACGTATTCTATTAGTTTTCTTATATGTATGTTGGTCTATTGTTACTAGTAGAACTTCTAAACCGGGCCGGGCCTAGAACGAACACGCGAAAGTGAAATTAACATAAATTCGACCATTTTTATAAATTGAAAATACTCGTTTTGCTCATAATAGAAATGTTTTGCATTAAAACAAAACAGTTATTATGTTATGAAAAACACAATAATACTCTCGTTTGAAGAAAGCATCTCAATTCTTGCCTTATATACTATAAATAGTTAAGATATACGTACTTACATTCCCTTTTAGTTACCTGTGTTCTTTCAACATGTAAGAAATCTTGCGGTGACTATGGTCTTAGCGAGCTAGAGTTGTCACTGTCAAGTGTCATTCATAGAAGTCTTCAAAATTCAACAGCAAGCGCCTTACTCGAGTATTATTGTGTTTTTCATAACATAATAACTGTTTTGTTTTAATGCAAAACATTTCTATTATGTTTCCTTCAAAACACAATAATACTCTCGTTTGAAGACCTGTTTGATATCTGCTGGTGAAAGAATACCTGAAGGATGTAGACGCTATGTGAATTATAATATTATAATGGAATGATCGAATATTTCGGTCTGTAGGTATTCATTAAATATTCAAATAAATAATTAAAAGTTTTCCATCTATTTATCCTAGAAACTGCAAAAATGAACAAATCCCATGAAATGTTATAGAAACGTTCAACTGTCATGCTATGAGACACAATTTAATCACTATATTGTTGTTACCAACCTCTTTGAGGTTGGTCGACAGTTGAAGCAAATCTATTTATTTACCTTATTTAAGGTGAACATGAATTATCAAGCTTTAAAGATAATCTAAAATCAATGAGATTACACAATAATAAGATTAGATTAGAATAAGATTTAGAACTGAATTAAAATAATAATCTCATTACTAAAGGATCATTGGATCACTCATAATATCCTTAACACAAGTTTAGGTAAGTAATATAGTTAGAAGTTATGAGATCAATCAAAAGTACAAATATTTCTGAATCTCATATTTTTTTATAAATGTGGAAAAAACTAAATCAATGTCATTCTTAACACAGTTAAAATTCCATTGAAACTGAAAAACATCTAGTTGGTCAACAGATTAGACACATGTAAATGATCTAAGAAAGGATTCTAGTACAAGTCTCTTCATTTATCAATTAAAATGACTTGAAATGTGAATCATATACCTACCTACACAAACATATTAAAATATTTTCGTAGGGAATTAATAATTATCCTAATGATAAACCCTATTCTCTCACAGAGAGGTGACCTTTATCCCAAAAAAGGGAACCTTATAGGCTGGTCATTCTAATTTATCATGAGAGATAACCATCTCCTTTACTACTTTACAAAAGTAATAATTCTGTAAGCCTAGTGGCTCTTACAGTTTAATTTCATTCGATGAACTATTCTCAAGTCAGCCTCCCGAAGGCTACCACATACTACCTTATGTTACTTCCAGGAGGCTTCTAGTATCT
Organism: Cosmia pyralina; assembly: GCA_946251885.1. Taxonomy (NCBI): domain Eukaryota; kingdom Metazoa; phylum Arthropoda; class Insecta; order Lepidoptera; family Noctuidae; genus Cosmia; species Cosmia pyralina. Next base: position 26,560,534 of record OX276343.1, read on the forward strand.
TAGTCTGTTTAAAAATGTTTCAAGCAAGCTTAGCCACACCTGTTATTGTAAATCTAACAACGATTAGGGTAGATTTTAAGTAAACATCTTGATCTTCAGTGTCTTTGAACCACACCTTGGTTGCACTGTTATTCAACATCTAAAAGCTATGAGATATCTTATAATATTAGGGTAAGTATGTAAAACTCTTCTGGCAGCCTCATCATTTTGGCATTCATTTCATTTCATGACTTTCTGGGTAGTGGTTTAGCTAAGGATAATGCTTTTGAAACAATGGACACAAAACTGTTTAGATCTAACATCTGTTGGTTGGTACCATAATTATATGCTTTATGCATAAAAATAAATGAATTGGGATCAGATTATTTAGGACTAATGCCATGCACACTACACTATGACATTCACCATTCACCTCTGAATAGGAGCTTTATAAGTAATTAGTGTAGATTATCTCCAATTACACTTTAGCAAGTTTCTTATTCTACCCTACCAACCCTTGCAACCTGTTTGCCCCCCCCCCCCCCCTTCAACTTTCCAGGGTAGGAGTTGCAACTTATCAGGTTTAAGACGATCTTACATAGATCTTGTACTGGTACTGACTCTCCGAGGCCTCTCGTCGCCAAGTACGGGAACCAGTCACACTGGGTTCAGTGTGGGGCGATTTTTACATAGTACGTCGACGTCCCATTTCCGAGTTCACATGAGTGAGCACTCGCTCTTAAATTGGACGAAGTAAAAACCAATAGTAGTTGATGCTGTCACCTCTGACTGAAATCGCATCGCAGAAGCTTGCCAAGCCATCATTTGAGTCCCATGTGACGGTCTGTCGCACAAACGGCCGACTTATCTGACGTGAAAACGTCGACGCCGGGGACGCCCCACTTTGTAACATGGCCTCCGAGGCCTGGGACCTGGAGCAACAGGAGCCACTTCGGCTGGTCTGTTCCTAGACAAGCGGTCGGCTAAGCCGTTATAACACTTTTAACCTCCCCGGGAGGTAAACCGCTAACAGAGTGATGTTCAGCTAATCTGCTAACTTCCATCTTGCTAATTAGGTTCAGGAGCACTAGGGGACGTATCCTTCGCCCATCTTAAATGTGCGACAAATGGTCTGTTGTCGGATTGAACTATAATATGTGCACTCTGAAGACTGGCTTTTTGGCAATACTGCATATATGGCAAACATCTCTCGCAAGTTCGAGTGCCATTTTTTCTGGTTTGGTCAAGTTCCTGACTAGAGTAAGATAGAATGGAATATTCTTTATTATGTACTCCTTACTACTAGGGTGACACAATGGGCAGTCATCACTAAAAGCAATATTTTAAAGACATCCCTTGGATGAATAGAGTAGCCCGTTCATGTAGGCTCCTTACCTTTCCTCTACGGCAAGTGTGGACAGGAAGTTGGTTACTCTACCCCTGTGTCAAGGAACTGAGCTGTGGTCTATCAGTAGTCTCTGGCCACCACATTAACTGTTGACAAACCAGCGGGCAACCTTTTTTCATTTGTCCTGGTCTGCCTTTCTCAAATATTTGTCTAGCGACAAGTATTCCCATACAGGGATAACAATATTTTGGTGTTAATGGAGTATGAACTTGTTTCAGGGAACAGAGTGTTGATTATTTTCCTTTCAACCTTGCCTGCAGGCTGTTCCTTGTGATTGGTAGCAGTGCTCAAAAGAAGGCCTACATATTTTAACTCCTGATTGAGGTTTAGAATTGACTTAGGAAATTCACTCGTCACCCAAGCTTTGTTAGGACCCACAGTCTCCGAGACAGGCATCAAAAATGCAACTTTTCCTAGTGGACCAGTAGAAAATTATCTAAACTAAAGAAATGTCAAAAGGGTGTTCTGTCAATTCGTGAGTCGTGTGAACTATTTCTCTTCATTAGCATATCATTGCTTCCGTTTTACTTTTTAGTAATAACAGAGTGTAAACCTTAGGTTATTTGATTATAATCATAATCATAGAAATCCGCATAGATTATTATGGGTTTAATTTGTATCATTATTTTAACTAGTAGCTTTACTACTTAATATCTCAAAATAGAATTTTATTGAATGTTAATATTTTCAGTATTTATTTTCCTGTTGTAATCTTCAGGAACAGGTTTGCAGTCTTTCATTCCCAAGCCTTTACATGGTTCCTTAGGCAATAGGCAGCCTGAATATTATCAAAAGTATGAATCTTGGCCTACTTATTGTTGCTATGATTTGGCCTATTTATCATGTTTTTAAAATAATCAAAGAACTACTTCTTATTTAACCAGCTCTAAATAATATCTTGTCAGTTTTAAATTGTTTAGTGGCTGTATTTGTTGCATTTCTAATTTTGATAGAGCAATTATGATCCTGATGGTCCTGCTCATAACTATAAGATTTCCATAATTATTACAAAACACAGCAAAAAAAAAATAACATTATAAATTATAATGTTGTTATTTAGCACTTCTTATTAGTTAAGTACCTATAAAACTTGATGTCACTTTTAATTAGTAAGTAATTTTAATGTTCTAATTGCAGATTAGAGTTCATAAGAGGTGCTGAACCTCTTTAATTAATTAATTTATACAGGTACTCCAATGACTTATTCATTAATAACATATTACATAAGAACTTATATTTTATTAGTGTGGTGAATTTGTCACTTAAAAAAGTACACAGCTTAAACAGAAATAGAAAATATATACAAATTAGAAGAATTATTTTAAAATGATTTAAAAATCTTTTGTTACAATGAAAGTAACAATTGCATACCACCAGCGAGCATAAACAATTAATTGTAATTTAAATACACTTCCGGATGGGAGTGTTCGGACTTCTGAAAGGGAAAGTAGGATACAATCCTAATGGGTAGGTTGCTGCCCAATTAACAAGTCCCTTTAGACCTTACTTTAGCAGCTAGCTCAGTCTGCTCTAGACCTACATTAGAAATCCCAGCCAAAACTCCCTCCGCGGGGGCTAAATTGTAGGATTTAGTTTTGTTTAGTGGCATAAGTACTCATTTACTTCTAATGCAGTGTGTGAAACACATGGGGTGAGTGAGCATAAATGTAAGGTTTTCTTATAACGGATTGCTTTTCATGGTGGAATGTCAAAAACTGCTTGAGTAGCTTTAGCTCCTCTAGACATTCTGCATTTGCTTTAGGAATTACTACCTAATCATCATAATTTACACTGAAATCTTTAAGTTGTAATATTTCTGTCTATTTAGTTAGACACATCCGGGTTGTTTAGAAAACAACAATGCGCTTCTAAAGTAAATAATTAGCAAGAAGCAGGTTAGAAGTTTATCGACTTAGGAGAACCGAAAAACAAACGGTTGCTCTCGAGAAGGCACTGGCGACCATGTATAAATTGTGAGCTATCGATCTCCACTTTGGCACTTCGCTGACTCACGATCAGCGTAACACTATATATCACTTACCACAAGCACTATTTTTATTCACTTTTAATAAAGTTTTAACCGAAACTTTACTCATTTTCGATGAAAATTATCGAGCGAAAATATTTTACGTATACATTGGCGGCAAAAATTTAGACGCTATGAATGACACTTGACAGTGACAACTCTAGCTCGCTAAGACCATAGTCACCGCAAGATTTCTTACATGTTGAAAGAACACAGGTAACTAAAAGGGAATGTAAGTACGTATATCTTAACTATTTATAGTATATAAGGCAAGAATTGAGATGCTTTCTTCAAACGAGAGTATTATTGTGTTTTGAAGGAAACATAATACTATGTTTTAAGACTATTCATATTTACGCAAAAAAATCGAATAAAAAATCATTCGAACTCTCACTTTCATGATGTATTTATAGGATGTAATAAAAAGATGACGTAGTTACGTATTATGATGATTACAATAAATTAGTCATATAAGGCAAAGATCACGTAGCCTACGTAGCAAATGTCTTCGGCGGCGGCGTAGCCATTTGCTACGAATCTGCTACGCCTGCTACGATTAATCGATTATAAGCTAACACTAATAATTAAAATGATCGCGGTTCACGTTGCGCGTTGGCATAAATAAAACGTACTTTGCCGTAGTTTTTATTCTTTACTCATATTTCATTTTCATTTGATACCTATTGTGCACCAACCTTTACAAGTAACATTAAGTCCCGCGGGTTCTACCGTATATTTAGTATTCAGCTCAAAAGAGCGGCCGGACAAAAAAACTTTACAAGAGAAAAACATCTAAAAGAAACTCACGAAAGGATTTAAATAAAAATAGGACGAAAAATGTTTGAAACACGATTGTTTTACGGAACAATCGGTCGGAATGAAGTGGTTGAAGATTGGGCCATTGTTGTTCTGAGAGCTTTAATATTTAGATATTGCGTCATTCAAGGATTGTTTCCAAGGGCTTAGAATATTTAGGTCCATTATATTCTGGTTTGAGGAAAGGGGTATCGAGCAAAATGTTTTAAATGTAGAATTGTAGGTGAAGAGAAGTCTAGTTGTTGGCTGCAAAGGATGAATTACTTAGTGTATTGTCGTGTATTTAAAAAAAAAAACTATTAATATTTAGTGCTTTGTTGTATTCAAAAACCAGTTTAAAAAGCTTGTGTCCTGACAACTCAGTGACAGCTCGCCAGACGTTTGACAATGACAGCTTGTCAAACGTCAGGTAACGTTCCTTTACTACTTTAATTCTTCTTGTGACGACATCAACAAGAATTATACAGGGTTATTTTAAATTGACTAGCTAAACTCCGCGGACGCGATGGGTACCGATATCTAAACACGATAAAATAAAAATAAAAAGAATTGATGTTTTTTTTGGGAGGTCAACGACCGCTGTTAGTGTTGATACTTGAAGTATGAGTTGAGAAAAACAGTTTCTTAATAGGTAATAGGTAATACGGGCTGATATCCGCAACTCCACGTCAATGCGCGTATTTTGCATATGGGTGGGAAAATCGATTATTCGATCCACCCCAGCTCCTCAAAGAAGGCCAGCAGCGCCTTGATATTGCTGACAAGACAGATAACTTAACAAGCTAGCTAGGCAAACAGTTTCTTATATTTTATCGTGTTTAAATATCGTTACCCATCGCGTCTGTAGAGTTTAGCTAGTCAATTAAATATAACCCTGTATATAAGTGGTTTATCCATTATTATTAGATACTGCGGTAACTAAACTGTTTGCCTAGCTAGCTTGTTAAACAATCACTACACCTCATTTCCATTTTGGACAATAGACAAAGAGGCCGTTCCTATGAAAATTGAATTGCATACATGTCACTGTTATATTTTATATTTTACGCAACATGGAATAGATAATTATGTGGTTATTACTTATTATTATGTGGTGGGATAGTTATATAAATGGTATTTAATTGGCATTTAATTTAAATCTTTTTAGTATTTAATTTTCATTTATTTAAATTTAGTGTAAATGTAATTATTTTATTATTGTTATTTGTAGGTACCTATTATTTTGTAAAATTCGAACAAAATGTAAATTGTTTCATAAATAAGCTGACCTAGTCATGCGATACTGACATCTGTCACCCGCATCTAGCGATTTAAATTTTAGGATGGGGGGGGGGGGGGGGGTGTTGACTTAATGTCAAATACTGGTGAAAACGACAGATTTTCATGACGGTCATTACGGCCGCTTGGCCGTCTCAAATCTGGAAAGCTCTTACAAAACCAAAGTTTTACGGCTGTCCAAATCACTGACTTATAAACCTATGGACTGGCCATGTCTACAAAATTAGCGTGCATACCTACAAAAATCGGATACATAACATTTCGTAGGGTTGTTACTGCGAGTGCAAAAGAGAGCAAGAAACCGTTTGACAGCACATCTACCAATCATTTACAACAACAATCGGCAATCAACACGGTGAACAATCACGCAGAGACAAATGATTTTGACGTCACACAAAAGTGTTGCCAAATTTAGTCCGTAAAAACATTTACATGTCTCTCTTTTCCTATGCAATTCTTGATTAGTTAAAAAGAGACAAAACGCTTTTTGACATGTGTGTGTCGATATTGATACATATTTGTATAACCTATAGTAGAATTATGCCATCTCCATAGGTTTATATCTCAATGGTCCAAATATAAAGTTTTTTTGACACATTAATGTTAAATTCTGATGAAAATGTCAGATTTTCATGACGACCGATATAATATGACGGAACCGCTTTCCTACAAAACTAAAATATAATGGAATAATTCCTATTACGTCAGATTACGTTGCATGTTAGCTGTACATTCTCGTTACGGATAATAGTCCACTACTAACACACGTAGGTGATGATGGAATCGGCTGAAGTGTCGAATAATTGAACCGGAAGTGACGACAGCCATTGCAATTCCATTAGGGAAGGTCATGGATGTCCTGTCAATGGATGTGACTTATGTCTGTACAAAAAAAATCCAGGCAAGTGCGTGCCGGACCACGCACAATGAAGGGTTCTATTGTTGTAAAGAATGTATACCCAAAAAAAAACATTTATTTATTTATTTAAGGGCTGATTGTTCAATAGGTTGATAACTTTTACCTGAAGAATAAATGTGACAGTTTGACATATTTTCCATACAAAAGCTGTCAAAGCGCCATATTTATTCCTCTGATAACAATTATCTGATTATTGAACAATCAGCCCTAAATGCATTAAAACTATCGTTACCAGTCTTAACCTAATGCGATAGCCAAGTCACACACCCAAAATTAAAGTACAAAATACATCTAAAAATAATTGTTTGTAACATAATCTAAACAATAGTACTTTTGCGAATTCACCCCAGTGGCATGTAAATATATATTAAATAACATTGTAATCCCAAAAAAAAATATATATGTGATAAAGTAACAAATTAACAATTTTCGGACTTTTTCCTTTACTTGTGCTGTGAGACATTGCTTCTTGCCAAACAATATTCTAGGGCAACGGGGAGTACCCTTAGGTTTTGATACTCGCAAGAGTATCTCTGAGAGGCTCTTGTGTTAAATTATTTAAAAGTATTTTTCTCTCATTTTATTAGTATTTTTAAATAAATTCAGCACCCCAACTGGGTAACACTCTTTCACCATCCGACGGATTTTGAAATAACTTCCTAATTCAATGCTTCATCAATAAATAATAATAAAAATAAAAATAATAAAATAAAATTCTTTATTGAACGAAAACACAGTATGACAAAAACATTTAGTGCGATAATACCTACATTAGTAAAATACTGTGTCTACTGTGTGTACATTAGTAAAAATGTGCCTAGCCTGTTCCCAACTCTGTTGGGGTCGTCTTCCAGTCTAATCAGATCCAGCTGAATACCAGTATTTTACATGGAGCGACTGCCTATCTGACCTCCACAACCCATTTACTGGGTAATACGATACTCCTTGGTAAGACTGGCTGTCGCAGACTTTTAGGCTTCTGACGACCCGTGATGACTGTCAAAGATCTACGAATGACAGCCGGGATCAGCCACAACGTGCTTTCTGAGGCATGGAGGGGTCTCGATAATGGATGGTCACCCATCTACGAACCGAACGCGGTAAGTGTATCTTCAATTGACCTGTGTGGCTGTTATCATGTAGCCACGAGCCTCATTCTTCATATTATGTTTGAAAATTCGTCTGCTCGTCAACGTAAATAATGCAATGGATGTTGTCGAATTGACAAAATGAAAAGCATTCCCATTGTTGTGTTACGCCACTATCCCGCAGGATATATCTATTGCTAAAATTCTCACCATTTAGTCTTTAGTTTTTCATCAATCGAAGGAAGCACAAACTACGCTTCAACATAACGATCTCAAGTCCTTGTCCAAGAGCCTTACAAACTACGCTCAATGGTTCCTGGTTTCACGCCAAACAGTCTCTTCCAGACTCCCTAGTTCTCTTTCCATCACTTCCATCCCGTCCACGCCAATTAGCCAGGAGGGCGAGTCGATAAAATAACCAAATTATATCGACGTTCGAACCAATAAAAGCTACGTTCACTTAAATTATGTGACGTTGTTTCCTGGCTCTGGGAAAGGGGCAGGAGATGTTTTTCTTTGAAAAATTGGGGAAAATTAAGTATTTTGACATTTAAAAAGTCATTGTTAGGTTATGTTAGACGTAAAAATATCGTGCTTGGTTTTGAAATAAGCAATTCAAATTAGTACTAGTCTCCTCTTGCACGATCTATTTAATAGGGTCAAATTAAATTAGCTAGCGAAACTCTACAGAAGTGATGGGTTTCGATATCTAAACATGAGAAGGCAACTTTGACTATACTGGATGACTTTTTTACCGTCTTGAAAACAAAAGAGTGTAATAATAGGTGAATGGTAGATGGTAATGGGCTTAAGGTAAACCTAGTGTTTTTTTTTAATAACTTATTCAGAAATTAATATTTACAGAAATGGATAAATACTACAAATTCGAAATAAGTACACTTTTCATATTATAACAATAAAATCAGAAATTTTGAAAAAAAATATAATAAATCGTTAAAAAATATTGAAATTCAAATCATAAGCATCCTGCATATGCTATGACTTTCGATACTTTTTTAAATTTTTTGAAAAAAAAAAAAAAACTAGCCATATGCCATAGGCTTCTACTCCGTTCACCTATTATAGCCTATTTTTTTCAAGACGGTAAAAAAAGTCATCCAGTATATTTTGTTGTAATCCTATCTTCTACTTCCTAGACGCAATATAAATCTCCCACAACACGTAGACACCCACCTACATTTTTACTTATTCTTCCTACACATGTTAATCCACCACTACATCCTGCTTTAACCAATTTCCTCTCACCTGGTACACTATGACTTTCCCTATCAGCGTATATTATCCCCATGCCAATATATAAAGAGCTCTTTCTATTCAAAACCATGTTTTCGTTCTAGGAACTAGCGCGATAATAGCGCTGGCTTCGCTCGCGTGGCTGATAGTATCGCTGTAAGTGTTTAGTAAGGTTTATTTATAGCTAAAGGTGGTACACCAATTTATAGTGTTAGATAAGTTTAGTTCGTGTATTCTGTGTTGTACTGCTGTTCACGGTGTACTGTGGGTTAGTTATTTTTCTGATTACAAATTTCTGAAGTCTATTTTAGTCATGTTGCAGGGTAACTTTTGAAAGTAAGGGAGTCGGAATAGATTTTCTTCATTTTATTATTATATAATGTTATATTATATATGTTTTTCGGATAATGGTAAATAATTATGTTGTATTTGTCTTACGTCCGTAGGTATTACAAAACGACACTTAAATCTCTAAAAACTAAATAAACTGTTCCCAGACATAAATAAACAGAAATAAATAAACTGTTCCAACAGCAGATTTTTATTTCGCTATTTTGGGGTTGGACCTATAGTAAAAGTTGTTCATATAATAACATATATATACAACATAATTGTGCGTTAATTTAGTTTTCACCTTGTATAACTCGACAAATTCAAACTCAAACCAAATAAACCAATTACTTATTGGCACTTTTGAATTGTCAATGGGTCGGTCAGTCAGAAAGATGAAGCTGAATGTCCATTCCAAAGCGTAGTAGGTCCCTATGGAGAAGTACGGGCAAGAAACTCCACGGACACTCTTTTAAATCAAAATATTTTTACAAAATATTGGTTACATCGTTCATGTTGAAAATATACATGTGAGAACAATGTAGAAAGTCGAGCTCGCTAAAAAGCGTCCGTAATAAAAATATAAAAACTAAAACAACAAAATTAAAAAATAAGCCGTCGCAGCTAAGACTTAAGACTTGAGACTTGAGATGCCGATGCATTCTACCAGCTTTTATGACAAGTCTTTTACAGTTCAAGCAGTACGATTATGGAATGCCTTGCCAGTGTTGATAAGGCGAGCTCAAACTTTGGCCACTTTTAAAATTCTGGTAAAAAAACACTTCCTCTCTCTTTAAACGTCATTATTACATGTATAGTTCCTTGCTCTTGTTTCATGTTTATTATTGTATAAGTATATATATATATACAGGGTGTCCCGTAAATAAAGGATAACCTTTTAAGGGGTTGTTGTACTCATCATTATAAACAACTTTTACTTTAGGACAAACCTGAAATCGCGAAAAAAAAATCTGCTGTTCCCTACATTTAGACGAGTTACGCGAACATAAATGTAGGGAACAACTGATTTTTTTTTCGTGATTTCAGGTTTGGTCCCATAGTAAAAGTTGTTCATAATGATGAGTACAATGACCCCTTAAGAGGTTATCCATTATTTACGGGACACCCTGTATATAGATAAATTAATTAATGTATGTATATGTTGTATATGTATATGGTACACCACGGACTACCTACAGAATTGTCTCTCCTTGTCCCCCCATACTCCATCCAAAGGCAACATTGTAACGTTGTAACAATGTAACCTGTAATTTAAATGGTGTGCATAATAAAGAGTATTCTATTCTATTCTATTCTATTCTAAGAGACGACCAGTCCCATCTGTCGGCGCCCGTTCACGAACATGACGCATGGAGCAGCACCAATTAGCTCAACCAATCAGCAATCAAATAACTTAATCAAGCCAAGCGCTGTGCTTGAGCATCGTTCTATAATAGTAGCCTTAAGAGCCTATACTACCTGAAATAGCTTAGCAAGATCCTCCGTTATGTCGAAAATACTGCAGTATTTATTTTGAAATAAATACATATATGGTAAAGTTGAGGATTACTGTTAAGTACTATGTTTAACGAAAACACGATTCCATATAATTTTCTCGATAGAAAAAAAAACCAAATTTACCTCCAAACCGAACAATAAACCGCTGGTATTCAAAAAATACTTCAAATCAGATCATGAAACTTTGCATACTACTGAACTAACTATAAAGCAGATCTTATGTTTTTTTTATTTCTTTCAAATTACCATTATTTTCACCGTAAAAAGCAATTACCTAAACTATTGGCGCCCAGCACCGCACTCAGTTTTGCTCTCACTCAGTTCGCGAGCAGTATCGTGCAAGCGAGATAAAAAGCTGCGGTAGTACGGACTCTTCATGTAATGTAACCGCACACGGTCCACTCGCGAGCATCTCTAGTACATCAGTAAAGAAGAATACGCAACGTCGTATAGTAAGTACCAAGTACCAACTCATCTGTTCCTGTGGGTACGTATCAAAATTCCGAAAGTTCATAATACCCATGATTGAAATACCGACGTCCATAACACCGAAATTCAAAATACCGAAAGTTTTAAATGTCGATAGTCGTTATATCGAAACACGAGATCCCGAATGGATGAAATCCCGGATGGACGAAATACCGATGGATGAAATCCCAAAGAGCGGCGACGTAGTTCCCGCGATTACTCATAGATGGGCACCCCGAGGTTAGGTTTGGTTAGGTTACTTTAAACCCTTTATACAGAATTTCAACAATTTGACAATTCAATTTTTTGACAATTTCGGGATTTTAAACTTTCGGGCAAATGAACTTTCGGGATTTTAAACTTTCGACCAAACAACCATTCGGCGTTTCAATTTTCGGGATTTCGTCCATTGGTATTTTAAAATTCGGTCTTTTAAAATTCGGGATTTTGATACGTAACCGTTCCTCTCGTTGTTAGTAAGCCGACCTACGCACGGACGCAAAAATATTGCGTCGATTTGTTTTTGCGCACTGGATTTTTAACACTATTCTTAGCGCCGAGAGTTAAAAATCCAACAATGTGTTTTTCGACGCGCTGGGATTTATTTTATTTATTTTAATTTATTTTATTTATATGGGACAAAAAACAGTTATACATTACAGCATTAACAAAGTAGTTAAATTATACAATCGAAAAAAACGATACCTACACTTTTTTTTTTTTTTTTTTTTGGATGCACTTTGTTATTGTTAGGTTGGATTCTCAATGCTCGGCTTAACACCGAGAGTTGAAAATCCAGTGTGCGATAACATCCCGCCGCGATATTTTTACGTCCGTACGAACGTCGGCTAACTAAATAGAAACAAACTAGAAGCGTTGGTTAAGTAAGCTTCAAGTCTTGTTTGTTACTTTTTGAAGACTAAGTTACCAAAACACTTGCATTATTGATTTTAAGGAGAGTATACCTGCTAACAGCGCCACCATTGAGAAAAAAGAATATAAGTCAGGAGATATGGAACATTTTGAAATTTCCTATTATATGTTCATATTTTTAGTCAGCTGGGGTAGAATTTTTTGTATAAAAAAAATAAACACTAAACCTCCTAGGCTCGAAGTTATAGCAGTTAACGCCATAAACGGCCTAAAAATGTGTGCATAGGAAAGGATCATGGGCAAAAATATATGAAGCCTGGTACTCGGTCCAATAGCCATAATATATATATCATTGGAAAGGTCTTTTTACAAGGATTAATGATAACCGAGTCGCTTGTCTCCATTTGCTGTCGGAACGGAGTTATTTTGTGTTAAGTATTTTTTTTTTTGTTTTTGTTTCATTTTGTTAAGATAATGGTGATATTATATAATTTTCTTCTATAGAATCCTGTGTTTGTTGATTAATAGATACTAAAATGAATAAACACTCAGGAATAAAAAAAAAATTGAAAAACGTTATTTATTTTTTTAAACATTATTATCAACAATAATGACATCGTTGAGGAACGCTGCAGGAGCAGTGAAGCCTACATGTCTGGCATATCCTAGATACCAAACGATTGAAACTATATGAGCACAAGTGCCGATTGTTCGTCGTCCGGTCAAACACGTGCAGTAATAATTGCATAAAATGTTATGGATATTGGTTTCGTTTTCATTAACATTGTTTTTTACTAATACATAACAATAATAAGTTCTTGACCGTACGTGACGCGACTGTATGCGTCCGCGTAAAAGCCAGGCATCTTCGTTTATACCATATTCATTTAAATCTTGGAGTGCGCTTTCTCTATATACTTGTAGAATGTATAGTCCATTTGATAAATGCTCGCTGCAGTAGGATCGGGCTAGCTTCAGTTGATAGGTGCCCAATGAAAGTAAAATAATCTGTTCTTCCGTCAGTAGTGGGAAGTTCTGTATTTCGTGACTTTCTATTCTTTGAAAATCCGCTCTTCGGTTATTCAAATGTTTTCTTTCAACATAATCATAAAGTAGATTCGGGGAATCTATTTTCTCCCTGATTATGTTTAGGAAGGCCTCTGCGTGAATGTTGTCATCGATGGGTATGTGGAAGTTATTAAACATAGCTGCGGCGATTTTAAAATCAATGAACATTTTTGGTAGTGTTTTATTAAAATATTTTTGCCGCAAAAGCTTGAAATCTCGTTTGAACCTCCCGTTCACCACTTCCACTACCCACCGGCATAGTGTAACTGATCGAGCTTCATTACCTTGCTCAGTAGTTAGCTGTGTCTCCCATCTGTCTTTAGATGGTGGAACGTAGGATTCATATCCCCATGCTTCGATAGCATCTAAGCTGTCCCGGAAGCCGCGATCTAATATGAAGACATCGTTCGGTTGAAGAAAGCAATGCAATGGGTTTTCTCCATCATTCATTATATCGCTCATGATGTTCGCATCAGTCTTAGTGGCAGCGTATGGTCCCAAAACATCGATTATATAGCCATTGGAACACACAATTAAAAACGGCTTCAGCAAGTTCTGGAACTTATGCAGGCTATAAGATAGACGCTGGAACAAAAAGTTCGAGCTTTTATTGATATATATATAAGTCCCATCGCATATAACGATAGCTTTATTGTTTTCTTCATTGCCAAATAACCCTCTTGGTATAGTGAGGTTCTTTTCTAAAACGTCGTTTCTATTCATATGGTCCACTCCCAAGTGTAATATTACATATTCATTCATGAGGCATTCGCGCACAATAGTTAGTAAACGTTCCAGCTTTCTTCGTGACATATTAAATAACGTCGCTAGTCTTTCATCTGAGTCTCCGGTACGTAGTTTCGTCAGATATATGCCTAACGCAGTTCGAGGCTCCATGCACCTCCCACTTAGTGAGGGTGTTTGTTCTAATATGGAATCAAACTGTTCGCATTTGCGTCCTGTCCAAAAGTACATATCCTCGTTGCTTAAAGCACCTCTTGTGTTGAAATCTAGCCTAGGTCCACGATTTAAAGCCATTCTCAACATGTCACAAACGTCGCTAAACTGTTGCGCATTGAAGTTATGTGTGACATTGCAGAATTGAGGCAGCTCTTCCCAAGCATTGCTCTCAAGGTGTTGTCCACATACTCTAGCACCGTCAGGAATATATAACTTATATTCACAGAAAATGTGAATCTTGATCTTCTCTGGTATTCGATGGCGGGTTGCGTTTTGGCAAGTGTTAAAGATACAATGCCCTGGAGTGTTTGGAGCTCGAGTGTAGTCTGGAACCTGAAGCTCTCGTACATTCTGTTCTACTTCTGGTATGACAGGTGGTCTTCCTACAACGTTGTCAATTCTCTGCCAACATCGGTGACACACACGTCGTGTGTTGTCGAACTCTACCTGAAAATGGTAGAATACGATCTTGCTGATGTTATGTTGTATTTTTATGAAAACATTTAAAACAATGCGGTATGTAGGTGTTCAGGTCTAAAGTCATGGCATACTTGTATTGTTTTCATATTTTAAGTAATGCAAGTAAAAATATATCTTATGTATAGCCGATGTGACGGCTTAGTGAATAGATAACAATAGCAAACACACAATAGGTGGTCAGAGAAGTGTTTTAATAAGAAGAACTATAAACGTGCGAACTGAGTCATAAAAGGATTAAAGGATTGTGAGAAAGCTGCACAAGTCATTACTGATATAAAGGGATGCCGCTCGGAAGCAGGTAGCTAGTACTGCACGTGTTTTTTTTTTCTATGAAGCGAACACCCTTAGCTACGGACCATACAGCCGCGCTACATAGAAAATAAACACGTGCAGTTGGTAGTTTGCAGCTCGGTTCGGAAACGCACTTTTACACACAACACTAGAGTAGTTCAATAAGACCTGTAAGTGCGAGCAAGAGGTCCGATTAAAATGATTTAGGGCTCAATTCGCACGTTTGTAATAGCTCAGGTATAAAAATATAACAGACAATAATAATATAAACAAACCGCTTCTAAAAAGAAAAACTGAAGCTGGTGAAGTTCGAAATAGTTTAATGAAGTATGTACTAACCTCCAAAATGGCATGTTCTCGTATGTAAGCCACAAACTCGGGGTGCATTCTTGGAAGATCATCAGTTAAAACATGCTGTTGGTATCTAGCATGATGTAGGCCTCGCCGACACATCACACAGTTGCGATTTTCTTCCATAACGATGTTCCAAATCGATAAGCACTACAATAGTCCACAACACTAGCCAAGATAAACGTTTGTAGCGGGTAACAATGTCCAAAAGGGGCGCCGGGGTCAGTGATGAAAACGGTATAACAAAGTACTAGGTAGAATAAACAGCTGCGGAACGTCGTTTCACGCACAGAACGATACAACGACTAGTGAATGTCGCGGCACAAAAGGCCCCACCCCGCGGCTGGTTCCCTATCCCCGAGGTCTATAGTCACCGTTGTAACAAAAAACAGAAATGTTAAAGATAATACTACTTTTTTATGTAAAAAAACATATTTTCAAAAGTGTTCACCATTATCATATCATATCACGATATAATGCATGAATAGTAACACAATAGACGTATAAAAAAAAGAAGGACTCCGCGCCACGCATATCGAAAGTGAAGCACCGTACCGATCTATGTGTGCGTGATATGAGTACCTGCAAAGACGCCGTCGCTTGTGTCACGTAATGGCGTCCGGTTGGCATACTATGATGTAAATGTGTGCGTGAGGCGTGTTTGTACAAACGGTCCTGGCCTACTTACTGTGCTTCACTTTCGATATGCGTGGCGCGGAGTCCTCCTTTTTTTATGAGTCTATGAGTAACATTTCTCGTTTTAAATAATGTTGTTTTACATTGTTTTTTTCGTATTTCAACCATGATAGGTATGTAATATTATCGTACTTGCAATTATGATATTAACTAAAACTGGAACTTTGGGGGCTTGCCGTGGTTTTCAGACAAGGATTTGGGACATGTCGCCATAGTAAATATTTTTCCTGATTAAAAGACCTATCCAATGACACCACAATGATTGCTATTGGAGCGAGTACCAAAATGCCCATTCTCCAAATCAAAATGTTCAATATCTCCAGACTTATTAATTTTTGGTGGCGCTGCCGGCTAGCACCTTAAGTCGCCTTTTAGTCTCATGCTTTCCTGGTCGAATGACATACTTTGGTTAATTGACATTTGAGTATTCAGGAATCTGTTCTTTCGGCTCGTGGCAAAAATCCAAACTAACGGCGCCATCTTGTTTTTCACAAAACAATAATTGCAAAAAAAATTACGAACAGCCCTGTCAACGTCATTCAAGTGCCAAAAGATGCTTGTACGGAGGCTAGCACATCAAGCTAACCCAATCTGTCAAATTTCTTTGATAGATTTTAAACTTTACCACAAAGAGATAAGGTTCATATTCAATTGGGAAAATATGACAGACTGCGGTAGCTTGATGTGCTGCCCTCTGTACCATTAATGCGAGTTTTTATGCTTACTCAATCACGTTTACGTTAACTTACTTCAATTTATATGGAATAATTGTGCTTCTCATTATAGTTACCAGACGGCGCTTATTCAGTTTCAGATACAAATTGAAGTTTGAATTGAGTTTGTTTTGTTTTTTGATCGAGTATGTATAAAAACTCGCGCTAAGGCCTCTGTGTATGCAAGTAACATACCGCTATTTACGACCAAAAGGGAAATTGGGATGATAACCACGCTTGACCGAAAAATTAGTGATGACAGCTAGTCATAATTAATTAATGAATAATCACATTTGTTTCCTCACAACGTAATCATTCAGTCAAACACATAACAGATCTATCATTGCCAAAATTCAGACATCAAAATCCAATTACCGCAAACATCATTGTAGTAGCAATCAAAGTGACGTTACAATAATTGAAACTCGAAATTCGAAATTCAAATCATAAACTGTTCGATCGCACGTTTGGCACGAAAGGGCTGGCAAAAATAAACAGGGATGTACACACACCGGTTCCAATCGACAGTTGTTTAATCTGTGCGGGGCACTTATTGATTTCACTGGCCCGTCCCCCTACCGTGCGCTTTATCTGTGGCCTCTGATCGGATAGTTTCGGTTTGGGGTTCAGTGGAGGTTTTAGTGTGTGTCGTTGTTAAATGTAAGTAATATGGATCATTTGATATCGTTGGAGTAGAGTAGTACTCAGTTACAAAAGCTAATAATAAATTATTCTATCTAAACAGTCTCTAATGTTCCTACTGCTGGGACGCAGGCCTCCCCTCAAAGTCAAAAGTCAAAGTCAAATCATTTATTTGAAATTGGCACATAAAAGGCACTTTTGAACGTCAAAATTTACGAAAAAAAAAAAAAAAAAAAAATTGATTCTAGTCGCCCCGCGAGACGTCTCTTCGAGAGAGAGTGGGCCACCACCACGTGGGCCCAGTGTGAATTGGTATTATGTCACATCACTCACGATGTAATAGTCACTCACGGTCCAATAGGGCCGATGCCGCCGGGTTCGCGAGTTGTTCGAAAGAGATACCGTGGCCCTGGCATACGCAACTGAAGGAACGCGGGTGGGTTTTAGTCAGTAACGGGAGAAGTCATTATTTTGATGATTTCCCATCCACAAAAAAAAAGGGTCGTTTAAACCATTTTGACGATATTTTCAGTCACAAAGATATAGATCGAATGTAGATGATAGGGTGCCTGCCGTTTTGCCAAAAAGATTTTGGCAAAATTTCATTACCCAAACAAATTTTAGCAACCTTTTTTTATACCATTACAATATTTCGAATGATTTTAGTACGCATATTTTCATTTGGTCAAATTTTTACTTGGCAAAATATTACTAAGTATAATGTCATTATAGAATTTGGTCTTTAATCAAATGATTTATTACAGCAAACAATATTCAGACAATAAACGTTTGGTGAAATGATTTGTTAAGACAAAAAATATTAAGGCAAAAATAAGATTTTTAGACATTTGACTTGCTGGTTAAATTTGATGTCTTTTGCGTACTTCTTTGTAAGTTTTTGTGCTTGAATTTGTCTGAAACAAGTCAAATTTATGGTTACTTGATATTAGTTTATTTATGAAAGTAGTTAGAGTAGGTTAATTATTTAAAAAAAATGGTTAGGTTAGGTTAGGTTAAAACTGTGACCTCCTACGCACGAGCCGAGCGAGCGAAGCGAGCGGTGCCGCGGTAGCGGCCGGCGAGTGCCAGACACGACTTGCATTAATAGAAAAAAATATATTGTTTTTAGTAGGTTATCCGGAACTCAACAATTTAGATTAGGTTAATTTCTTCTTTAAAAAAAATGGGTAGGTTAGGTTAGGTTAAAACAGTGACCTCCTACGCACGAGCCGAGCGAGCGAAGCGAGGATTGTTTTTAGTAGGTTACACGGAACTGAATTATTTAGATTAGGTTAATTACTTATTTTAAAAAAAATGGTTAGGTTAGGTTAGGTTAAAACTGTGACCTACTACCTACTGTGCCAGGAACGACTTCATTATATAGAAAAAGAAGAGCACACATTGAGCGCCATTTATGATTTACCTCCTACCCACTTAGTAGTTCACATTTTTGTCATTGAAGTTTGACTGAATAGGAAAGGGTGAATTGAAAACTGACGATACTAAATAAGTATTTGGCTTATTTGATTTTGCATAAAAACTGTTATTCCAAATGAAATATTTGACTAGATAAATTTTTTGGGAAGTGAAAATTTGTCAAATTCCTTTTGGTCAAACAAGGGAGACCCGTAGATGATATGATAAGGCCTTCCATGTACACATAAAGGTGTATGTTGCACATATCTTACCATCTTATAAAAAAAAAAAACAAACTTTAATGATACAAAAACATTGCTTAAGGCTTGTGTTTAAACGCCTACCAGAAAAGTACATACCTAGTTTACTACCAAAAAATTACCTGCCAGAAAGGATAAATGCTCACCAAAATTAAAACCATTTTATTGTGAAATTATAACTAAAGAAAACTGACAGCAGGTCGACGGAACCCCGCTTTGCGGGGCTCCTATTTCTGTCTGCAGGGTTTAAAGTAACCTAACTAACCAAACCTCGGGATGCCCCTGACGTCAACCGTCTAGGATTAGGATTTTCGTCAACAGGTGGACGCAGATTTGGTGAGTATTTATCCATTTTGGTGAGCATTTAATTTTTTTGGTAGTCATTATATTTAATCCCATTGCTTAAGACTAGTATACGTAACTTGGTACGGATAAGGTAAATCCTGACTCCTAAACTAGGTGATCCTGTGACTTAGGAGTCAGTGTTCTGCTGTCACTCTGGTACCAAAAACCTTATAATTATATTGTGTTGTATCATTACAAAAATAGTCCTTGACATTGCAGGGTAAAAAGCATGTATAATAAAATTAAAAATTAACAACGAAGGAATATTAAGGGATATTGGAAACGACTTTTAAGGTGTATAAATAAACAATTTATTTAGCAGCTAAGAAGGCAAACAGTACCTACTCAAAATAACGTATCGGCCAAGTAAACTACCTACGGAACTCTCGCTCCACCCATAAACTATCTTGCCAGCTGTGTCGTCCAGGCCGACCTCAATCCGCGACAGGTAATAAATGTTTGCCGCTGTCCGTCTGTTTGTAAGTCATCAGTACTTGTTTGTACCGCCTCAAATAGTTGAAACATTGCAATTTTCTGCCATCAAAGTTGCTCAGTTTTTGCAATTTTGTTGAACAAAATTATTGAACTGAAAATTGGTTGCGCTGTTGTAGTTTTTGAGCGATTGCTTGTGTTTCGTTTTTTTTTGTTGGTATCATGATTTTTGACCGGTTTTGAAGCAGGTTGTGTTATTTTCATTGGATGGAAATGCTAGGTTTCACTTTGTTGTTGTAACTTCCGCCTTATGTTTTTAGGGTTCCGTACCAAAATGGTAAAAAGGAACCATTATGGTGCGACTCAGTCTGTCTGCCGGTCTGTCCGTCTATTACAGCTGGAGATCTCAAGAACTACTAATGCTATCAACTTGAAATTTAGAACAGTTTTAGATGACGTTTGCCCAATTATTTTATAAATAAGAAATATTTTTTTTTCGCAACTGGGACTGAAGAGGGTCTTAAAAATTCGAAGTGGGGGGCTACTAGGACATGTTGGGTATAATTTTTTTAGGCCGCATAGTTTTCGACTTTTGATGAAAAATGTTTAAAAAAATACCGTTCCCCCCCTTATCTCCGAAGTTTGCATAGAGAAAAATCTGAAATTATTATGTAAAGATTACAGGAAAAATAAAACGATGTCTCTAAATAGCACTCTTTTCAGAAATGGAAACGGAACCCTCGGTGCGCGAGTCCGACTCGCTTTTGACTGGTTTAAAAAAAAATGATGTCGATGCTATCGGAGTCGAAAAGTAACCTTATGCTGGTGATGTTCTTTAACAATTAATGTGTTGTGACGGCATCTACATCACCACATGCGAACTACGCATCACAATGACATGACGTCACGCAAATCCTGCATCGCGCAATCAGAGTTTACCGCGCGACTAGCATATATATGCTAGTCGCGCGGTAAACTGATTGCGCGATGCAGGATTTTATAGGGTGACTAGTAATTAGTGACCGATACCTAAACACATGGTTGTGCTCATGATAACAAACAACTTTTACTATGGGACCAAACCTGAAATCGCGAAAAAAATATCAGCTGCCCCATACATTCATGTTCGCATAACTCGTCAAAATGTAGGGAGCAGCAGATTTTTTTTCGCGATTTCAGGTTTGGTCCCGTAGTAAAAGTTGTTTGTTATCATGAGCACCATCATGTGTTTAGGTATCGGTCACTAATTACCAGTCACCCTATATACAACGTTCCGACATCAATCGTCGGGCAGTTGCCCACCAGACGTAAAACATAGTTTGGTAACCAAAGGTACCATTTTAGTTCGGAACTGGAATATTAAATTTTGATAAGATATTATTACTATTGGCTACGGAATCTTAAATTCATTTTAATGTTCTATAAAAATATTTCCCTCACACCCCAGACGATCTGCAACTGAACACATCCATTTCCCATAAACCTATCAGCTCTATATTAAACCGATTCTTCTCAGATATTAAACTCTATAACTCAATGGTCGAAGGCCGCAAGCTAGCCATCTATCTCTATAATTGCTTTATGTAACCGTTATCATCACAATGGACGTCGTAGTTACTGGTAATCGAACGTGGTCTATATCTGGTTCCTAATAACATAACAAAACAGCACCATAATTGCGTAACACATTAACGATCGGAGTTGGTTTCATTTTGAAACAAATTGCTAATCCATTGCTTCATATGTTCGAATATTTATCTGCTCGACATCGTAAATAACGCAATGAATGTTGTTGAACTGTCAAAATGAAATCAACTCAGATTGATAATGTGTTACACAATTAGGGTGCACGTCGTTTTATTTACCAATCGTTACTGATTTATCGTTGTAAACAGTGGGCTTAGGCAAATGTATTCGCTTCGAGCGATTGTATTTCTACAATCGCTATAGCTCAAAGTGACATTAACATGACCACGTGACATTTCGGTAGCTGATGTCAACTCCGTACCTACATTTTTTGGATTTTCTACTTGCTTCGTCGCTAAACGAATGATACTATGTCTAGGCCCTCAGGTATTGATGAAAGATGGATACTTTTAACTCTAATAATGGTTTAGTAAGATATTAAGAACTGGGTATTTTGACAACTTTAGTAAAAGAAAAAAAGACAAATTAATAGAAAATAGTTGACAAATGCCAAGTTACTGGGTCATGGCAGTTTATTACAGCAGCTCCGCATGGAATGAAAAGCTAACATTTAGTTGCATCTACGAGAAGACAAGTTACATTGGCAACCAAATCCAGCGCTGTGACACTTATTTTAAATGTCGCAGTATCATGCCTTTTGGTCTCGTACTTTTACCATTGTGTTTTTAGTTTAGTTGGTGATCTTCGAGTCACAATAAATACTTTTTCTTTCTTTCTTTCTTTCTTTACATATCTGGTAAATGGACAGCCATTTACCAGATTTGTAGATGTGACACAGGTCACATCTACAAATCCGTATTGCACTTCATACCACAAAAACCTGAAAAACTACAAAACCTGACTTCTTTCTAAAAATCAAGACAACTCAAAAATAAAATCGGTCACAATTACTCACACGAAATCGTAAAGTTAGGAAAAATTCAAAAGGGTCATAAAACACGTAACTCACGGATTCTCCGCAATAATAAGGATAGATGAAGGTTTTCGAACCTTGCCCCGAGCTCTGACCCTATATTGAGTTATAGAGCTTAATATAGGAAAATAGGTGGGTAAAGAATCGTCATTATTGAAAGGATCTAGGGCATTCTGTCTTGCTGTGTTGGCTCTGTAAGTCAGGGGTGTGTTAGTGGCGCTTAGAGCAAAGAATAATCACGGTATAGTTCTAAGAAAGAATTGGTTGTTTGTAGGCTTGTAATTTGAGCCTTAAAAGGCTTGTCAAGGCTAAATACATACACACTGAAAGTAGAGTTCCAGAATATTATAAATGTTAAAAAAAAACTATGTGTCTGTATGTTTGTCAGTTACATTGTCACACCCTTAACAGCCGAACATATTTAGTTGAAATTTGACATGATCTGGGTAGTACGTACCCATGGGGTAATTGCTAGCAACCACGCGAGCGTAGCAGCCGGCAATTGTCACTGTAATAATATTCTTCAATCATGAAATAGTTAAGAACTTAGATCTAAGTAGGTATAGGTGTTCGAAAGAGATACCATGGCCCTGGGCGCCTGGCACTGGCAACTGAAGGAACACGGGTGGGTTTTAGTCAGCAAAAGTCTGACACGCCCTCCCGCTCCACCCAGAGCGGGAGAAGTCATTGATGATTTCCCATCCAAAAAAAAAAAAGTGCTGTCGTATTTTGTCACCTCTTTCGCTCATACCGGACTAAATTTTTGAGATTGTTAAATGAAAAGATACTTTTTTGAAAAATGTAATCAATTAAAGGACCAGTAAATAATGTTGATTTAATAGGTACTTAATTATTAAAACACATTTCTATTGTGTTATCTAATAAACTTATTCCAAAAGTATTATCTGTATTGAGATGAGTTAAATAAATGCCACAATAAAAATGTGTTTTGAATAGTTATTAAATTAACATTAAAATTACAAGTACTTTAATTGATTACATTTTTCAAAAAAGCATCTTTTCATTTGACATTTTTTTTTTAAATTTGGTTTCGTGTGAGCTATAAGAGAGCCTTCTTACGACGATAATTGGTGAGCTAGAGAGAGCCCTATTAAGATGATAATTGGCGATCAAGGCTCAAATGCAAATTAGGAATATGAGTCGGTCAACGATCGAGTTGAATCTGCTTGACTTTGAAGCATAGGCGGCCAGGTGGACAACAGCTGTTTGAATAATCTAAAGCAATGATAAGTGTAATAAAATTCTGTGACCTGTCAATAGGTACCGAAAAACTATTGATTAGGTTTTTAAATACCAAAATAGCGTATGTAACTTAGAATATCCAAAAATTCTATGGACAATTTTATCCAACATCGAGAAATAAAGAAAATACTTAGGTAGTAACAAAACCTAAATGCGTGACTTCAGAAGAGTTCTAAATATAACCCTGTTCCACTCGTCGGGTGACCTTAAGAACTTAATAATTACGTCATCAAAAGGGTCGCCCAGACTCCTTGATATCTCAAGTTACAGCGATGTAAATGCTTTTATTTTTCACTTTTTTTTTTTTTTTTCTTTTTTTTTTTTTTTTTATATGTTTGGACATATCACACAACGCCATCTAGCCCCAAGCTAAGCAACCTAATGCTTGTGTTATGGTAACGAGATGGCTGATAAACTACTTATATACATTTTTTTTTTTTTTTTTTTTTTGTAAATACATACATATTATAGATAGAAAAACACCCAGACTCGGAACAAATACTTGTAGGTCGTACAAATATTTGTTCCGTGCGGGAATCGAACCCGCGACATGCTGCGCAGCAGTCAATCGCTCAACCACTGCGCCAACCGTGTCGTCACCCTTTCCCTTTCTTCCACTTTCAGTGGAAATAAAGGGGGTTAAACAAAGTCAATCTTTGTTTATAAAAGTAATGAACAGGAGTTTCGTTGGTAATGAACAAAATAAAAACGTCATCTAAACATTATGAATTCGCAGCGCGCTCCTTGAAATGCGTGATACTTATTTCTTTTAGCTGTAAACTTACGGGATATTATTGTGTACGGTTACGCTGTTGTTATACTTATTTTTGTTTGTTTATCTTGTAGTTCACTATTTAACTTTTGCCCGCGTGGATGTCGGGGAATATTCTACGGGTACGTACTACCGGGATTAAAACGGACAAATATTTATAAAAATAATGTTTTCGGCATCAGACTGGTTTGACCTCGTAGCAATTACTTTTTTTCGAGTCGAACCGTCGCTCGAGCCCAGTCTCCTGTCCCGCGCACAGTCACTGCGCTCAACGCTCTCTTGGACGCTAAACCTGACTGTGATGTGTTCGCGGATGAATGGAAGAAGATTTTGTCAGTATGTCTGGAGTATTATGAGAAGAGCGAATGACTGTCTAGTAGTTGTATACTTTTGTTATTTAATTAAATAATGTGTTTGTGTCTTAACTAATGTAATGTAAGGCCTTGGCCGTTTTATGTTAAAAATAAAATAAATTAAAATATTCACAGAAGCGATCAAGGGAAAAAAGCCGCATAAAGTTCTATTTAACTACCTACTAAGCGTTAAGAGATACTAATATACTGTAATATTATACTAGGATATAATAAGGTTAGACATCCTCCATCTTATTTTGTGGTTGTGTTTGTGTTTGGGTGTATGCACTCACAGTAAAACAAATTTTACTATGAGTGCATACAATCAAACTTGAATTATTTTCACCATTCAAGTTTCTAGAGGGTCAAAATAATGTAACTGTGTACCTATGACCGCACTTACGTGTCGCCTAATGCCATGGTAAAAGCCAATTAACGTGCTGTCTACAGCAGCTCAAAGAACAATTTAATAGAACAGTTTGGATATGACCATGCATTTGATGACTAATGTAGCTATTACACGCATTTGCTGACACCCTTTGATGTGTCAAATAAGAACTTCTTATGTGCAGTAGGTATAATTAAGGCAGAGATATCGGATGTTACCGTGTGACGCTTCGACGTGTGATTCAAAGATTTATTCAGATTTTTATGCAGCTAGCATAATATTTACTTTTTCTGTGTTGGAGTTTGGGCAGACTATAGATTTTTTTGACAAATAATTTTGTTGCATAAATCATATTGCACTAATATTATAAAGGCGAAAGTTTGTGTGTGTTTGTATGTTTGTTACTTCTTCACGCTCAAACGGCTGGACCGATTTGGATGAAATTTACTTTAATTTACATAGGCTACTTTTTATCCCGGTCTGCGTGGGTGAAACCGCGTGGTGGAGCTAGTATAAAAATAAAATGTTGCCAGAGCTCTAAACTCTCGTTAAGAAAATTGCATTACCCACAGTCCTGTGTCCTTTACCTTTGTCGATGTCACATCTATGGTCATCCCATCCTATGAAGTGTAGTGTCTTGATTTATATCAGCCTTATTATTGTAAAACAAAAGTCTACCGTTAGTCGACGTTCGCGCGGACGTATAAATATCGCGGCGGGATTTTATCGCGCACTGGATTTGCAACTCTCGGTGTTGAGAATCTAAATACAAAAAAACCGAGTGCATTCTAGCGTGTCAAAAAAACACTGTTGAATTTCCACTCTCGGCGCTAAGCAGAACGTTGAAAACCCAGTGCGCGAAAAAAAATCGCCGCGATATTTTTACGTCCGTGCGAACGTCGGCAAACTCTGAAGTCAAGCGTTGCCGCACAAAATGTCATCCCGTATACAAGTTCACCTATTTCATTTCGCGCACCGAGAACGTTTTACATCTGTCAAAAGTTGAGACGTGTTCACCATCTGTGTGTAAGTAGGCGCAGAATTTACGCGTACTCTGTTCTGATTCATGCGCAGAGGTATATTATGTGAGTAGGTAAATGAGAGTGGAGTTTATATTTATTTGGTGAAATCAATATTGTGTGACGAATCAATTGAGTTGTGTGGGGAGGAGAAACAAATGACGGTGATGTTCGAGCAATTTTTATCTACTTCGGTTGTCAGTATCTTGTAGTGATTAATGATGTTTGTTTATCTTTTCCTTCTGACGATGTTTTAGGGTTCCGTACCCGGAGGGCGTCAAATGGAACCATATTACTAAGCCTCCGCTGTCCGTCTGTCTGTCAGTGGGCTGTATCTCATGAACCGTAATAGGTACACAGTTGAAATTTTCTCAGCATGTGTATTTCTATTACCGCTATGACAAAAAATAATAAAAATAAAATAAAGTTCATAATTAGAGGGCCCCAGGAATTGTGTTTTTTTTTTAAACTGAAGTATATTTTTAAATATGTTGTGTTAAGTATTGTACGGAGCCCTTCGTGTGAGAGTCCAACTCGCACTTGGCTGGTTTTTATTATATCATTCCATTATTTACCGATATAACACAACATCACGCCTGTAATCTCCGACGGGTTAAGCAGAGGTGTACCTATTTCGCCAGTTATGTTCAACCAGGTAAAATCCAGACTCCGGGCTGCTACTGAGAATTTCCTAACGGAAAAACCCAATAATGCTTTACCCGACCTTGGAATCGAACCCAGAACCTCATGCTCAGCAGTAGCGCTTGCGACCACTAGGTCGAAACAGTCCCAAAATAAAAAAAAAAATATGTCAAACTATCATATTTATCCTTCTGATAGAAGTTATTTAGAAATCAGTCCTGATTTAGATAACATTTCATTGAATTCAACGTTGCAACAGTCATTTCAAAGGTTATTAAAACACCAAAATCTAAATTTAAAACAAAGTTTTAAGCTGTGCGTCCACTGGTCGGCGCCGGCCGCAACAAACGCACGGCACGCAACGGATCGGTTTGTTTGTATGAAGTAATGAAAATGCGGGCGGTACCGGTAGTGGATGCAGTGCAGTCTTTATTGCATACATGAGACAACCATACAGTAACTTCATAATAAAAAAGATAGAAATCGTTTTGACAATATTAGGCAGATCTACAGTTGGAGAATGTGAAGTGGTATTACTGTTTGGTTGTCTTTAGACTGATTCGCCTATTCCCCTCGTACTAATATAAAACTGTATCACGAGCGGATAGTATTCCTCAATCCTAGAGACACCAGATTCCCACAAGTTCCAGTTACAGGTAACATAGTTTTTTAAGCAGATTGATTACATTATAGTGGTGTTATATTTATTTATTTATTTATTGGATCGCCAACAGAGGCTACACAATTACATACTTAATTTATCGCAGATACGGACAATACAAATGTGCGCTTCCAATTATAGGCGACCACATCATTCACTTAATAACTAGGTAGGTACAAGAAGTTTGATAAGAACAAGAATCATTAAAATTAATCAAAATACAATAAACAAAAGTCATTGAAAGCGAATCAAAATGAAAACCAAAACAATAAGGGTACAAAATAATACAAAATAATTTTAAACAAATTCAAATAAAAATAAATTAAATGAAATTCAAATAAAATCAAACAATAATAATAATCAAAGAATAAAAATAGAAGTAAAAAAAATAATAATATTACGATTTGGATACTAAGACGTTTACATCTTTTTTAAACTTTGGTAATTTGCATGTAATATCCAAATCCAAATATTAATTATATTACATGATTGGAAGTCTGTGTGGAATTGTGTTTGGGTATCGGTATATGTATATGTTTTATGTATGTTTCTGTATGTGTGTTTTATTATTTATGTGCCTTAATTGTTTATGAATTCACACAAAGCAAACTTAAATCCGTTGCGTGCGTTGCGGCTGGCGCGGACCAGTGGACGCTCACGTTTAAACGACACAGCGTTCCAATAAAAACAAATTTTGCACCGTCCATATTTTTAATGAATCCCGAGTATTGCCGAGTTATTTGATCTGCGTCAGTGTTGACCACCATTCAGTTATTTTGTGAAACATTCAGATAACAACTTACTCAGCGTTTTGTTAATAAATGCTATCGCTGAACAATGATATTTGATTCTCATTGTCTGCTTTCGTGATTCAAATAATAAATTAGGTATTCGGCATAGACGTATTCGGTTTAATTTAAAGTTTTACCTTTTGTGAGTTGGTCATCGGTCATTTTAGTAGATAATAGCTTATAACTGATAGAGGAGCTCGTGGCTAAGTAATAACAGCCGCACTGATCGATCGATCAGGTTAAGCTACGCTTGCCGGGGTTGGTCCGTGGATGGGTGACCAGTTTTATATGCCGAGATTCATCCGTGCCTCCTAAGCCGTTGGTCCCAGCTATCATTCGTGGATCTTTGACAGTCGTTGCGGGTCGTCAGAAGCCCGTAAGTCTGACAACCAGTCTTACCAAGGGGTATCGTATTACCCAGTAATTGCTTTGTGGAGGTCAGATAGGCAGTCGCTCCATGTAAAATTCTGGTATTCAGCTACATCCGGTTAGACTGGAAGCCGACCCAAACGTAGTTGAGATAAGGCTAGGCAGATTGATTGATTGTTTTAATTTAAAGTTTTATCTTTTCTGAGTTGCTCATCGATCATTTTAGTAGATAATGACTTATAGGTACGTAGTACGATATAGTCGTACTTTATGGATCGGAATGTTGGGCAGTGAAGAAGACGGATGAAAAAAAATTGCATGCAGCGGAGATGAGAATGTTGAGATGGATGTGTGGAGTGACGAGAATGGATAAAGTGAGAAATGAGTATAAGAGGAAGTTTGAAAGTGGCGCCAGTGACAGAAAAGTTGAAAGGAAATCGTTTGTCTTGGTATGGGCATGTAATGAGGAGAGACGAAACGCATGTGACTAAAAGAGTGATGAATATACATGTTGATGGATGGAGAGGCACAGGAAGGCCAAAGAAAAGATGGATGGATTGTGTGAGGAATGATATGAAAGAGAAGGGAGTGATAGCGTGACGGTTGACAGGGGAGAATGTAAGAAGAAAACGTGTTGCGCCGACCCCAAGTAATATGGGATAAGGCTGTCCCTCGAAGCTGTGAAGAGAGGACAGGGTTGCGTTGCAGCACGGTTCGGGGAGATTGTCGTGGTAGGGGTATACTTCTCCCCGAGCCGAACTCTCGCCGAGTTCCACAACTCCCTTGCGGAATTGAAAACCGTCGTCGTCGGGTTCCGTTCCCTTCCCGTGCTCATCCTCGGGGACTTCAACGCCAAGAATGTGGCTTGGGGTTCCTGGTATACGGACACACGGGGTAGGATGGTGGAGGACTGGGCTCTAGAGACAGGCCTGGTCGTCCTAAACCGGGGTTCTGTCCCCACGTGTGTGCGGATGCGGGGCGAATCAGTGGTGGACATTTCGTTCGCCAACCTCGCTCTGTTGCCGCATGTTCTTGATTGGCGCGTCATGGAGGGGGTGGAGACCTATTCCGACCACCGGTACATCCGGTTTGATGTCTCCGCCCAGACCTCGAGCGCGCCGGTCCGACAGGCCCCGAGTGGTCCGCGGTGGGCGCTGAAGCAGCTGGACCGGGAGCTCTTCCTGGAAGCCTCAATCGTGCAGGCCTGGGTGTCACCACCGGACAGGCCTGCTGACGTCAATGACGAGACGGAGTGGTTCCGGGAGGCCATGTCCGAAATATGTGACGTGGCAATGCCCCGGGTCCAGCCCGGACGCGCCTGGCGCCAGGTGTACTGGTGGTCGCCGGAGCTGACGGCTCTGCGCGAGGCATGCGTTGTTGCGCGGCACCGGTACACCAGGCACCGCAGGCTCCGTATCCGCCCTCCGGATACGGAAGCCATTCAGGCGGAGCTGTATGAGGGGTACAGAGCGGCGAAGACTGCCCTCCGAGCGGAGATCTCGCGAGCCAGAGGCCTGGCTCGCGAGGAGTCGCTGGGTACTCTGAACAGAGATCCGTGGGGACGCCCCTACAAAATGGTGCGGGATAAACTCCGTCCATGGGCTCCCCCGCTGACGCAGAGTCTCCGGCCGCAGCTCGTGGAGGACGTGGTGAGCGCTCTGTTCCCTTCGCGAGGGGAACATACTCCCCCGCCCATGGCTCCGCCTCCTGCGGTGCCCGATGCGGACCACATCACCGACGACGACGACGATGCTCCGGAAGTGACCGAGGTAGAGCTGAGAGCGGCGGTACGTAGGCTGAGTGCCAAAAATATCGCCCCAGGACCCGACGGCTTGCCAGGAAGAGCCTGGGTTCTGGCCTTTGGGGCTCTCGGGCCTCGACTAGGGGGGCTCCTAAGCGCATGCTTGGAGAGGGGCCAGTTCCCACTTCGTTGGAAGACAGGGAAACTGGTCCTCATTAAGAAGCCGGGGCGCCCTGCGGACTCTCCGTCCGCTTACCGGCCCATCGTGCTGCTCGACGAGGTGGGCAAGCTCTTTGAAAGAGTCATTGCAGACCGCCTCGTTGGGTGGCTGGTGCAGGAGGGGCCGGATTTGGCGGAGAGCCAGTTTGGTTTCCGCAGGGGGCGCTCTACGGTGGACGCCATCATGCGCGTGCAAGCCCTCACGACGGGGGATGCTGTAGCCCGGGGTGGGGTCGTCTTGGCGGTGTCTCTAGACATCGCCAATGCCTTCAATACCCTGTCCCTGGAGTTGCATCAGGGAGGCACTCCGGTATCACCGGGTGCCAACCTACCTCCGTCGAGTGGTCGAGGCCTATTTGACGGACAGGACCGTCATCTACCCCGGTCATCAGGGAGAGTGGAACCGGCGAGAGATGTCGTGCGGTGTCCCACAGGGATCTGTCCTGGGGCCACATCTGTGGGACATCGGGTACGACTGGGTGCTGCGCGCCGACCTCCCTAGCGGCGTCAGCGTTGTATGCTACGCTGACGACACGCTGGTCCTGGCGCAAGGGAGGTCGCACCAGGCGGCGGCCGAACTAGCGACACGCGGGGTTGCGACAATCGTAGAGAGGATCCGGCAGTTGGGACTCGAGGTGGCCCTGCACAAGTCCGAGGTCATGTGTTTTCATGGTCCTCGGAACGCGCCACCGTCGGGTTCCCAATTAACGGTAGGAGGGGTTCACATCGGGGTCGAGTCGACGATGAAGTACCTGGGACTCGTCCTCGACAGCCGGTGGAACTTCGTGGAGCACTTCCGACGTTTGGCTCCCAGACTGGAGCGGGCCGGGGCTGCCTTGAAGCGGCTCCTGCCCAATCTGGGGGGTCCAAACGCCTCCTGCCGGAGGCTTTACGCGGGGGTCGTGCGGTCCATGGCCCTTTACGGGGCACCGGTGTGGGCGCGTTCCCTGAGGCTGCGACCATCCCGCCGGTTGAACGCGTCCCAGAGGGTCATGGCCATCCGGCTAGTCCGGGGATACCGCACGGTCTCCTGTGAGGCGGCATGCCTCCTTGCCGGATTACCGCCATGGGATCTGGAGGCAAAAGTCCTCGCGCACGTGTGGGAGTGGCGCGAGGAGGGGAAACGCCGGGGCGTAACTCCGCTGCCGCGAGAAATCACGGTACAGCGGACAGAGCTCCGGCGGGATCTCATGGCGACATGGAGAGTGCGATTGTCGCAACCCAGCGCTGGGCACGCCACAATTGCGGCGATAAGTCCCCTCTTTGAGGAGTGGTTGGAGAGGCGCCACGGCGTCCTCACCTTCCGCCTGACGCAGGTCCTCACCGGACACGGTTGTTTCGGGAGGTTCCTGTTTCGGATAAGGCGGGAGGAAACGCCCGGGTGTCACCATTGTGTGGATCACCCGGAGGACACGGTGGAGCATACAGTGGAGGTCTGCCCGGCTTGGGCGGAGCACCGCCCTGTTCTCACGGAGGCGATCGGCGGCGGCGATCTCTCGCGTCCAAACCTGGTCCAGGCCATGGTGCGGAGCGAGAGTGTATGGGAAGCCGTCACCTCCTTCTGCGAAGCAGTAATGCTCGCGAAGGAGGAAGCGGAACGCGTGAGGGAGAGGCAACAGCCGCGCCCTCGCGCCCCTAGCCGCCGTAGGAGACGCCCTGGGCGGCGGGAATCGATTGCTGATTCCCGGCCACCGTAGGCGCGGGCTTGCGGACGACGAGTAATGGGCAGCTCGCCGTCCGGTAAGGACCAGGCCCGGGTCGACGGCGCGTTGTGCTCCACACGCGCCTCAAAGAGATGTCAGCAGTGACGGGGTCAATTGGGCCGATGCCGCCGGGGTCGCGGGTAGTTCGAAAGAGATACCGTGGCCCTGGCACGGGCAGTTGAAGGAGCATGGGTGGGTTTTAGTCAGTAAAAGTCTGACACGCCCTCCCGCTCTGCCCAGAGCGGAGAAGTCATTTGATGATTTCCCATCCACAAAAAAAAAAAAAAAGGGCAGGAAGATGATGAATAGGTATACAATGTGTCGTTTTGCATCCTCGTAAAATTTCAGGATGTGATACAGAACATCAAGTCGAACAACTTTCTCCATGGGACCAACATCGTAATCGCGAAAAAATTTTCAGCTGTCCCATACAAAATTTACATACCTACTCGACGCAAATGTATGTGACGGCTGATTATTGTTTCGCCGTTACGATGTTGGTGCCATGGAAAAAGTTGTTCGGTTTGATGGACTATACCACACCCTCAAATTTGACGAGGATGCAAAACGACATGTTGTATAACTGATAGTTGTATAAGTGATACTTTTTTCGTGACAAAAAATGAGCCATGCTTAACAATTCTACATCAAAATATAGCCGGAGCCTTAAATAAACGAGACGAAATTTCATTTGCCATATTAGATTTACTAAATAACGAGATCAGCGTAGATGTACTGTGTCTTACTGAAACATTCTTGCTTGAAGGTACTGAAAAAAACTTTCACCTAAAAGGCTTTACGACTGCAGCTTACTATTCAAGGAAAACTTCGAAAAGAGGGGGCGTTATTATTGTTATAAAAAACGAAATTGAATTTAAAATAATACAGGAAATACAAAAAATAAGCGAAACGTGTTTTTGAATGTTGTGGTTTAGAACTAACTAAATACGGTATATTACTAATATGTGTATATAGAACCCCTTCGTCAAATGTAGCGATCTTTCTTAATAAACTTGAGACTCTATTGATGACGTTGTGTCGTAACACAAGAAAGAAAATTATTTTATGTGGGGATACAAATATCGATATTTTAAAACAGTCAAAGGAAAGTAGGGAATATAATTACTTGTTAAATAGGTATAACATAAAACATACTATCTTGACACCTACTAGAGTAACAGAAAAGACACAAACGTGTATTGATCACGTCATAACCAGCATAGAAAAAGGATGTGCAAAAATACATAATTTAGGTTTATCGGATCACTCAGCACAATCATATTCGTGGGCTGTTACAAAAATACATCAACCAGTTTTAAAATGGTGGTATCAGTATAAACGAGATTATAGTAATGACAATAAAGAAACATTTTTAAAATCAATCTCATGTCTGTCTTTTAGTGACGTATTTGAAGAAAACTCAACAAACGAAGCATATCACAAATTTATCGATACATTTCTGCTATTTTATAACTTATGTTTTCTTACCATTCGCGTAAAAGTTACAAATAAAGCATTAAATAAATTAAACTGGCTTTCTAAAGGTATAAAAATAAGCTGTAAGAATAAAAGTAAATTACACTACAAAGTAAAATATAAAAATAATGAATCTCATAAAAACAAGTACAAAAACTATTGTAATTTATTGAAAAAATGCATTTTAACGTCTCGGAAAAATAATAATACCAAATACATAAATAAAGCTCAAAATAAATGTAAGGCAGCGTGGAACGTAATAAAAAAGCATACCGGCACAGATTTAAAACGCTCCTGTATTTCAAAAATTACTATGGACAACAGTGACTGTATAAGTCCTGATTCTATTGCAAATCATTTCAATAATTTTTTCATTGACACGGTTACCAATAATAGCCTTGATAATAAAGAAGATTTAAGATTTAAACAAATGGATCATATTGAATCAATCAGTAATTCAATATTTTTGTACCCACTAGATGGTAGTGACCTTAAAAAAATTGTGATGTCTCTAAATGATTCCAAAGCGAGTGGTTATGATAATATTCGCACTGACATCATAAAACTGTCAGTCAATATAATTCTAGAGCCACTTCTACATGTTGTTAACCTCTCTCTAGAACAAGGAATATTTCCCGATTTATTAAAGACATCAGTAGTGAAACCAATATATAAAAAAGGGGATAGCACTCAAATGGACAATTACAGACCCGTGACTTTGATACCTATATTTTCTAAAATTTTTGAAAAGGCTTTTCATAACAGATTAGCAAACTTCATTGAAAAGCACAAGATTATTAAGGACGAACAAAATGGGTTTCGAAAAAATAGAAGTACATCTTTGGCAGCCTTTCAACTAATAAAAGAAATAAATAAATAAATAAATATGTTTGGACATATCATACAACGCCATCTAGCCCCAAGCTAAGCAACCTAATGCTTGTGTTATGGTAACGAGATGGCTGATAAACTACTTATATACATTTTTTTTTTTTTTTTGTGAATACATACATATTATAGATAGAAAAACACCCAGACTCGGAACAAATACTTGTAGGTCGTACAAATATTTGTTCCGTGCGGGAATCGAACCCGCGACATGCTGCGCAGCAGTCAATCGCTCAACCACTGCGCCAACCGTGTCGTCAGAAATAACAGACTGTATTGACAAGAAAATACCTGTTACAGTTTTATTCATGGATATGAGTAAAGCATTTGATCACGTCTCTCATGACCGATTATTGGAAAAAGTTTCCAGATATGGAATCAGAGGAACGGCATATAACTGGCTGAAATCTTATTTGTCCGGCAGAATGCAAACAGTGGAAGTAACGAATTATAATGACCAAAATAAAACGTTAGAATCATTCCAATCTTCGTTTATGTATAATAGATACGGCGTGCCACAGGGCAGTATTTTAGGGCCGCCAATGTTTTTGATATACATAAATGATTTCCCAGAAGTTATAAATCACAAATGTGTACTGTTTGCCGACGATACTACAATTATAATCAAAGGGCAAGATAAAAGTTCGTACGAACAAGAAATAAACATTGCTCTTCAAAGAACTATCGAGTGGCTAGAGGCTAATAATTTAAAAGTTAATATTAATAAAACAAAATTTATGCAATTTCATACCTATCGATCAAAACCACAGGCCCTAAATATATCTTATAAAGGGGTCGCCCTGGCAGAAGCTTCTTGGAATAAATTTAGATAAATTTTGCTCATGGAAAAATCATATACCTAAATGACATTTGTATTAAAATAAATAATTTCATATACCCTTTGAGGCGTATTAGCTGCGAGGTATCCAGACATGCCGCAATAATGGCTTTCCATGGCTATATAACCTCCACTCTAAGGTATGGTATTATCCTGTGGGGTCGTTGTGTGGAGATTGAGCAAGTATTCGTTATGCAAAAAAAGTGTCTAAGAGCTATATTTGGGTTGAAGCAAATAGAGTCATGTCGTCCATTCTTTAGAAAATATAAAATACTAACTCTACCATGTATTTATATATTAGAATCCTGTATATTTGTTTTTAAACATAAGAGACTTTTCCTGCAAGCGACAAGCTATTATGCCCCACGATCTATGTACACTAATAAGTTATTTCAACCGAGGACGAATCTCACATGTACGGGTAACAACAGCTATATTATGTGCATAAAATTGTATAACAAAATAACAAATTCCATAAAAACTCTACCATTTGCTAGATTTAAAAATAATTTGACGAGGTTTTTAATTGAAAAATGCTTTTATAGTGTACATGAGTTTTTAGATTATAAATTATAAGTTTTGTAAATTGCATGGTCATTCTATATTATTATTGTTTTTTTTTTTTTATTGTGTGGCAAATCTCTTCCAGTATTGACATGATTATTATTGACATTTATGACTATTAATTTGATTAATTTTACACTATTTTATTAATATTTATTTAATTCAATAATACAATTTTAATGGGATTATCTGTTTAATGACTGCATGTTTATGATCCATAATTAATTTAAATAAAATATTAATATGATTTTATATTTGCACGCCGAAATTAAAGACACGATAAGAGGACAATTTTATAAATATTCCCAACCTTCTGTACCTTATTTATGCAAATAAATGATTTTGATTTTTTTTTTGATTTTTAGTAATTGACAGTAAACAACTATTATAGCCAACCTAGGTACAAGCACGCTTGGTTGGTAGGTACGTAACATAACACCTATTATCCCCGAAGGGCTCGGCAGAGGTGTACCTATAGTAAACCTACATTTCGCCAGTTATGTTTAAGTCTCATGTAATACGGGGCGAGCCTATTGCCTTCAACCGGGCACAAATTCAGACTCAGGGCTGCTACTGAGAATATTGAGAAATCCCAGGTGAATAAACCCAACCATACTTTACCTGACCCGGACCTCATGCTCAGCTTAGCGCTTGCGACCGTGTGTTAAGAGCATTTGACCGCGGGCTGGCAACGTCGTATTTCTAGAGGTTTTTCGTGATTATTTCATTAAACTTAAATCAAAGGACAATTTCTTTTAATCGAATGTACACCTGGGTGTACATAAGGAAAAATCCTTTATATAATAGGTATATAAGCTTATATCATATATATAAACGTAAAAAAAACATCATGCGATGGAATAAAATCATTATCAGTAGTTGTGAACCTATGGGGTTCGCAACTAACCCCCCCCCCCCCCTCCCCTGGGGTTTTGGGTTCATAAATTAGTACATAATTTACAGTCAAAGGGTTAACAAATTCTTAGATCGTTAGTATTTATGTTAATTTTTGACAGTTATTTTGGAATTTACTTTAAAAAAATGACATATTGTCAATTATTTTCTATTTTCTAAGAATAATTACCAAAATAACTGTCAAAAAATAGCATACGTACTTATAAATACCAACGATCTAAGAATTTGTTAGTGGAAATTTTCCAATGCGACGTTGCCAGTCCGCGCGTGATCATGAACGCTCTTATCAATTTCCACTTATCTAGTCTATGCATGGTATTTTCTTTGAAAATTTCTTCGCTGTAAATATCTAGATATCAACAATAATCAATACATCATCATCATCATCATCATTTCAGCCGAAAGACGTCCACTGCTGGACACAAGCCTCCCCAAGCATCTCGACCAGTTCTGTGCTTCCCGCATCAGCGGATTCCTGCAACAATGAAACAGCTAAAATGAATAAACAGATAAATTGACCGGAAATGTGTTTTCTATTACTTTATCTAAGCTTGTTTAGAACAAGTCCGATCTCTACCGACCGGACAGTCCCCGGACACGATCCATCAATAAATGCTGTTAGTGTTCCATCACATGGCACAATTGTTGGAAACCTAATCATTTTACAGAGGTAATAAATAATAAAAAATATCTAGCATGATCAAAAACAAAACGTCCGTTTGTCAATCGAACAGCAATCAATGGGACAAATTGCTTGTCCCATTGATTGCTCTCTAAAAGAGCCATAATTTTATTTAAGTACTATTAGTATATATGTACCTGAGTTCACGGAGTGCCTAAGTGCGATTAGTGCTATTATTGAGGAAAGTAATGTTGAATCTGTTTTCATTCTCGGAGACTTAAATGCACATCCAGGTGAGCGTTTTTAAACTGAACTTTTGGAATTCTCTGCGGAACAGGAACATATCCAGTGATATGTGCGGACACTAATAAACTGTGTTTATCGTCCGATACTTTCACTTTCATTAGTGAGGCACTTGGGTGTCGTATAGTATAGTTAAAATCTCGCTGCAGACTCTGTCATAAATCATTCGAGTGTTTCGCTCTCTTTCCCACTCACGGGCCTTATGGGCAGGCCACGCCCACACGTAGTCCTGTGCATTACTGCAGTCGATGAGTGATATCGATAGTTATATATACACTTCTGGACACATCTATTGGCCCACCTTAGAGTTTAGGTTTCGATGGCCCCTACCGAAATATAATTGCTAGATTGAACTAAAACTGTTGATGCAGTTTTAAACCTGATACATTTTACCATCTTTTTCGATCGTATTGTTTTAAATTTGAATTCAGAATACCATACGACATGGAGCTACGTCTAACAAGTCGGATATGCGCCTTGTTAAAGGCAATTGATTTTTGAATAAAAAACATGTTTTATCAAATAAAGGTTTAATTTAATAACGCGTGTTGCCTCCATGGGCATCTACCACAGCTCTCATACGATTAGGCATAGAGTTTATCAACCGCTCTATGAAATTTTGAGGGATCATCTCCCATTCCTCTTCTATGGCAGTTTTCAACTCCTGCATCGTCTGGGCAACTGGCTGACGAGCCCTAACACGTCTTTTTAGCTCGTCCCACATGTGCTCAATGGGGTTCATGTCTGGGCTTCTGGCTGGCCAGTCCATAACAGTGATGTTCACATCCCGAAGATATTCCCTGACGATGCCGGCCGCATGGGCTCTTGCATTATCATGCATAAAAAGGAAATTTGGGCCCACATAGTCCGCGTATGGTATCACGTGAGGTTCTAAGCACTCACGAATGTACCTTTCAGCATTTAATGTTGGCAGCCGTGGTCCTGTAACAACCTCAAGTTGAGTTTTGCCGCTCGCGGATATACCGCCCCAGACAGTCCATGAGCCACCGCCATAAGCAACCCTCTCTTCAAAGCAGCATTGTGCGAAACGCTCTCCCTTACGTTGGTAGACCTTCTTCCTCCCATCATTGCCATGTAACACAATTTTAGACTCATCAGAAAAGAGTACACGGCTCCAATCTTGCTGTGTCCAATTTAAATGACTGCGTGCGAAATGAAGGCGCGCTGTTCGGTGGGCTCGCGTTAGTTTGGGGCCATTAGCTGGCTTGTGTGGTACCATATCGCGTTCTTTTAACCTTCTCCGAACAGTTCGAGCGCTCACAGATACTCCGTGGAAGTCGCGAAGTTGGTTTTGTATCTCAATGGAGGTAAGGTGACGATTTCTCAAGCTGGTCGTCACGATGAATCAATCCTGCCTTTCAGTTGTGACCCGAGATCGTGGCCTTCCTTGGCGACGAACAAAGCCGCCAGTCTCTAGGTACCTCCGATAAACATTTCGGACCGCAGATCGACTTAAATTAAGTTGAGCACTCACATTTCTTTGGCTGTGTCCGGCCTGAATAAGTGCCACAGCTTGGGCGGCGACTTCAGGTGAAGTATCCATAGATTATTGATAGAACCTCACCATAATGTTAAGAATAAGTAATGTTTGTTGCAAAACCAAAGATATCAATCACTTTTTCAAGAATTAAATCCAAGTAAACCAATAAAACCAAGTTTTCTTAGTATTCGATTGTTTGATATCAACAAACAGGCTCCAAATTGTCTTTTGTTTCTTTAAATTCTGTGTTCGAAATTCAAAAAAAGACTATTGAATAAAATTGTGAATGTGCCAGGTTCAAAACTGCATAAAAACTTTTTGCTCGACCTAATATAAAATTTTAGCTAGGACCAAACGAAACTGAAAATACAAGGTGGGCCAAAAGATGTGTCCAGAAGTGTATTTATAAATGGGTGTTAGAAATAAATACACATTTTTTTTTATTACCAAATTTACTACAAAGCATATTAAATATATAAACAAAAGAACGTATATATAAAACTAAAAATAGAAAATTAAAATTCTTCGTCTGAGTCATCGTCATAACCTTAATGATTCTGTTATCGATAATGGCCTTGAGCGCGCGCAACTAGCGCACATCCCTACTCCGATTATGATTTATGACCAAGTCTGCAGCGAGATTTTAACTATACTATAAATGGCTAGACCATTGTATTGTCACAAGGGCCTCGTGGCCGTGTGTTGTAGATATATATGTAAAGTATGATGTGTATTGGTGAGACCACTATCCATTAGTTGTTACATGTAATTTTGATGTTATTACACAAATGATCTTATTGAGGAGCACACCATGTAATAAAATTAAATGGGGCTATAGGAGCCCAGAGCAGATTAACGTGTACACAAAATTATGTAATACACATTTAAAAACGATAGATTTCCCATGTGAATTTCAGAGTTGTTGTGGAAAAATCTGTCACAATGATTCTCATAAGGATATTGTGAATAAATTATATGATGATATGATTAGTGTGTTACGAAAGGCTGCGAGTACTACCTGTATGATGAAGAATGGCAAACATGGAAAGTTATTAGCAGGGTGGAATAAGCACGTGAGCGAGTCTTACTCGGGTGCCAGGTGGACATTTAATATATGGGTAAGCTACGGCAAGCCAGCTAGCGGGCCATTGTTCAGAGACATGATTGAGGCGCGTAAAATTTTTAAAGGTAAGCTTAAGTGGTGTCAAAATCATCTAGAACAGATAAAAATGGACTTGATGGCGAGACACTACACAAATAAGGACTTTAAAAGTTTTTGGAAATGTACAAATAAATTGAATAGCAGACCTGGCATCCCAGTGAGTATCGGCGGTGTTTCTAGCCCTGAGGACATTGCTAATGTTTTTAAGGAACAATTTATAGAAAAATCACCCTTAGGACCAGCATGTGGACGGTTCGATGTTGAGACTCAGGGGATGAATATAACGATTTTAATACGTGCTAAGGATATTGATCATGCAGTTAGGGGTACGAAGGGACGCCATGGGATCTGGAGGCAAAAGTCCTCGCGCACGTGTGGGAGTGGCGCGAGGAGGCGAAACGCCGGGGCGTAACTCCGCTGCCGCGAGAAATCACGGTACAGCGGACAGAGCTCCGGCGGGATCTCATGGCGGCATGGAGAGTGCGATTGTCGCAACCCAGCGCTGGGCACGCCACAATTGCGGCGATAAGTCCCCTCTTTGAGGAGTGGTTGGAGAGGCGCCACGGCGTCCTCACCTTCCGCCTGACGCAGGTCCTCACCGGAAACGGTTGTTTCGGAAGGTTCCTGTTTCGGATAAGGCGGGAGGAAACGCCCGGGTGTCACCATTGTGTGGATCGCCCGGAGGACACGGTGGAGCATACAGTGGAGGTCTGCCCGGCTTGGGCAGAGCACCGCCGTGTTCTCACGGAGGCGATCGGCGGTGGCGATCTCTCGCGTCCAAACCTGGTCCAGGCCATGGTGCGGAGCGAGAGTGCATGGGAGGCCGTCACCTCCTTCTGCGAAGCAGTAATGCTCGCG
This sequence comes from Cosmia pyralina, assembly GCA_946251885.1. Lineage (NCBI taxonomy): Eukaryota > Metazoa > Arthropoda > Insecta > Lepidoptera > Noctuidae > Cosmia > Cosmia pyralina. The sequence continues at coordinate 26,601,813 of OX276343.1, forward strand.
AAGGAGGAAGCGGAACGCGTGAGGGAGAGGCAACAGCCGCGCCCTCGCGCCCCTAGCCGCCGTAGGAGACGCCCTGGGCGGCGGGAATCTATCGCCGATTCCCGGCCACCGTAGGCGCCGGCTTGCGGACGACGAGTAATGGGTAACTCGCCGTGCGGTAAGGACCAGGCCCGGGTCGACGGCGCGTTGTGTTCCACGCGCGCCTCAAAGAGATGTCAGCAGTGACGGAGTCAATTGAGCCGATGCCGCCGGGGTCGCGGGTAGTTCGAAAGTGATACCGTGGCCCCGGCACGGGCAACTGGAACATGGGTGGGTTTTAGTCATTTGATGATTTCCCATCCACAAAAAAAAAAAAAAAAGGGGTACGAAGGGAGGAAAATCACCGGGGTATGACGCTCTCAGCGTGGAACACCTCAAGCATGCTGACCTTCCTAGAGTACTTGCGATGTTATGTAATTTGTGTATAAATCATTCACACCTACCCCCTGCCATGATGGTACCGATTGTCAAGAGTAAAACGGGGGATGTGTCTGATAAATCTGGCTGCAGACCCATTTCGCTAGCCACGATTGTAGCGAAGGTATTTGACAGTGTGCTTAACTCATATTTTGTTTTTTTTTTGTTTTGGGACAAAAAGTAGCCTATGTGTTAATCCAGGTTATAAGCTGTGTACATGCCGAATTTCATCCAAATCGGTCCAGCCGTTTGAGCGTGAAGAAGTAACAAACATACACACACACACACACACACTCACAAACTTTCGCCTTTATAATATTAGTGTGATGTGATAGTGTGATAGTGTGATTATTTATTTTTGTTTTTTTGTTTTCATACTTTTATTATTGTGTTTTTTGTTTAGTTGGTGATCTTCCTGTGCTAGTCACAATAAATACTTTTTCTTTCTTTCTCTATTTTTTCGGGATAAAAAGTAGCCCATGTGTTTGTCCAGAGTGTCAGCTACTTCCACACCAAATTTCAACAAAATCGGTCGAGGCGTTTGAGTTTGAAAGAGTAGCAAATATATTTGAATTTCTTGCTCATCCCACGGGAGCACTACATTTTTCCGGGATAAAAAGTAGCCTATGTGTTAATGCAGGTTATAAGCTGTGTACATACCGAATTTCATCCAAATCCGTCCAGCCGTTTGAGCGTGCAGAAGTAACAAACATACACACACACACACACTCACAAACTTTCACCTTTATAATATTAGTGTGATTTCTTGCTCATCCCACGGGAACACTACATTTTTCCGGGAAAAAAAGTAGCCTATGTGTTAATCCAGGTTATAAGCTGTGTACATACCGAATTTCATCAAAATCGGACAAGCCGTTTGAGCGTGAAGAAGTAACAAACATACACACACACACACTCACAAACTTTCTCCTTTATAATATTAGTGTGATTAGTGTGATAATAACTAATAATATAAGAAAATGATAGATATTTTTACAACTTCCAAATTAGGCAGGTGTGAACCCCATTAACAACCCCATAGGCATCAAGTCCACCTTTGTACATTACTGTGTGCGAGAAGTTAAAATAAATAAAACCCCTATTTACAGTTTTATGTTGAAAATATATAATTACTAGCATTTGCCCGCGGCTTCGCCCGCGTAGATGTCAGAAAATATTCCACGGGAACTACTAAGTATCGGGAAATCCTTCCTTTTTCCTTGTCTACATTATAAAGGGAACCTCTGTGCAAAATTTCAGCTTTCTAGGTTCAAGCGTTTGGGCTGGGCGTTGATGAGTCAGTCAGTCAGTGCAGGACTTCTCTTTTTATTTATATAGATAGATCACTTAACTGACATGATTCTGGTGAAATTAATAATTTTATCAAAAAAATTTAGTCTACCTATCCCAAATTCCTAACGCACGTAGACTCTCGATTCTTTTCAAAAATGCATTCATTTTTGAATTTTTAAGATCCAACATTTAACTTCACCGAGAATTAATAGTCTCTGACAGGCTACTTTAATTTTAGTGACGTCAGCAAAAGTCAAGCAAGAACTAGTATTTTCGGAAAAAAATACGTACGTAAGTATTGGAAATAGCAGCAATCGATTCTGAACCTACCTGATTCTGAACATAGGCACCTAAGTACTTTCCAGTTTTACCATTATTCTGTAAAATATGTAATATACCTACAGTAAGAGAAAGTTTCGGTTTTCGTTGTTCACGTTTTCATGGAAGTTTCGTCATGCGTTGTAACAGTTGTTACATATCATGTAAAAGCAAAGTTTTGGTTCGGAAACTGAGACGGGTTGGTACAGTTCGGCAAAAACGTTCCGAAACGGAACTAATTTTTAATCTTTGTAAGTGTTGTCTCAGTCCGTGTTTTATCAGGCAATAAATGTGCATGACAACGATAAGATTGATTTAAAATTTATTAGATATAGATTTATTATTATTTTAATGTGGTAATATTGATATTTATTTTATCTTTTAATTAATCACAATACAACACACACACACATGCATGCCACATCATATCATTTTAATTAATTCTATTAAATCTATTCTCTCCTTGTGTTAATTATTCAGATTATTCTAGCCTTAGATTCTAAAGTATGGCACTCGTGGTTTACAGCTGAAAATCAGCATCAGATGGTACACCTTGTGTTGTCATCTGACAATATGCTGAGCCGAGGCCCTTTTGGCATTACAATCTTTGTTTTATGTATTTATAATTTTAAGGTGTATTTATTTTTTGCTGTAATGCCAATTAAACGCATTTTTCCTTCTTTCTTTCTTTATTTAAAATTAATAAGAATATCTAAATTTCTGTCAGAAAAATGGTTTATAAAGTTACAATTTTGTAATATATGGCTAGTGGCGCCCTCATTTTTTTCACACTTTTCTGTCAAGCTATACAGTAGGCCGAATAACAGTACAATAGTATTAAGAAAATCGCCCTTACTGCTACTACATAAACTTGACATCTGATGCAGGGTAGGAAATAACTTACTTATTGGCGTGACTGGAATGCTTAAGCGTTGGGACTTGGACTAGAAGGAAAATCAATTTTGTAAGTAGTTCCTTTTCCGGGTTGAAAAAGTAGTTTATTATCTCGTAAGCACAAGTTGTATGTCTCTGTCAAAAATGATTAAATTCAGGTTAGTAGTTTACCCCAGGCAACACAGGGAAAAGCCAGCTAAGCTATTTTTAACCGACTTCAAAACTTCATTGGAACTGCAATATACATGCATAAACTGGAATAATTGTAATAAGTAGTTAATAGTTTTGTTGTAATTATGGCACTAGAATTTGACCAAGGTTTTGAGAAGTTTTCCCTTTGGCACCACACCCGTAGCTCGTATCAGCCAGGCCTTCACACACGTACTGCTCCATATCTTGAAAACTTCTAAACCGATTTTGATGAAACTAGCACTGTTCCCTAAGTTGGAGTAAGTGTAAATCAATAAAAAAAAATGGTCGCAATCCAATTAATAGTTTCGGAGATAAGCGTGGACAAACATACGAGTACATACATATAGCACTCCTATGTTGTATTTTTGCTTGGAAGCCCTAATATCATATGTGAATACATACGGGGTGTAAGTGTAAACAGTGGCAATATTTTAAGGGGTCATTTTACTCATCATTATGAACAACTTTTACTATGGGACCAAACCTTAATTCGCGAAAAACAAATCAGCTGTTCCCCAGATTTTGACGAATTATGCGAACATAAATGTACTGAACAGCTGTTATTTTTCGCGATTTTAAGTCTGGTCTCATAGTAAAAGTTGTTGATATTGATGAGTACAATGACCCCTTAAGAGGACGCCCATGAATTCAATTTCATCCTGTATACATAGGCTGCACTAAAAGTATCGGGAATGGAATACTTCCATTGTTCCTGTCATATTAAAATCTTTTTAATTGAAAACTCCTTGGTTTTAAAAATCGAATACCATTTATTTATTTAAAAAAAGATTCTCGGTCTTGTCACAAGGTTTTGTCAAACTTGTTTAGTCGTTGAGAAAATGGAATTGACTCGAGAAAATTCAAGAGCGATGATTTATTATGACTTTCGAAGTGGTTTAACACAAAAACAGTGTGTTGACCGGATGATTTCTGCATTTGGTGATGAAGCCCCATCCAAAACCACAATTTATCGCTGGTTTGCTGAATTTCAACGTGGACGTGTCAAGCTCAGTGATGATCCCCGTCAAGGTCGTCCAAAAACTGCAGTCACCCAAGAAAACGTTGATGCTGTGCGTAAGCTGATTGAGGAAGATCCAAAACCGTTTGTCTCCAAAACCGGCCATGTTGCGACTATTCCTGTTGAGGGACAAAGAACGGTTAATGCAGAATGGTATGCTAGCATTTGTTCGCCACAGGTCGTTTCTGAACTCCGTAAAGAGAACTGCAACCGCCGCATCATCCTCCATCACGACAATGCGAGTTCTCACACCGCGCACAGAACAAAAGAGTTTTTAGAGCAAGAAAACATAGAATTATTAGACCATCCGCCGTACAGCCCCGACCTAAGCCCTAATGATTTCTATACTTTCCCTAAAATCACACTAATATTATAAAGGCGAAAGTTTGTGAGTGTGTGTGTGTGTGTATGTTTGTTACTTCTTCACGGTCAAATGGCTGGACCGATTTGGATGAAATTCGGTATTTAGACAGCTTATACCCTGGATTAACACATAGGCTACTTTTTATCCCGAGAAAATGTAGTGCTCCCGTGGGATGAGCAAGGAATTTAAATATATTTGCTACTCTTTCAAACTCAAACGGCTCGACCGATTTTGATGAAATTTGGTGTGGAAGTAGCTGACACTCTGGATAAACACATAGGCTACTTTTTATCCCGAAAAAATAGAGAAAGAAAGAAAGAAAGAAAAAGTATTTATTGTCACTAGCACAGGAAGATCACCAATTAAACTAAAATCACAATAATAAAAGTTTGAAAACAGAAAAACAAAAATAAATAATCACATTATCACACTAATCACACCATCACACTATCACACTAATATTATAAAGGCGAAAGTTTGTGTGTGTGTGTGTATGTTTGTTACTTCTTCACGGTTAAACGGCTGGACCCATTTGGATGAAATTCGGTATGTAGACAGCTTATACGACAGCTTTTGACGACACGGTTGGCGCAGTGGTTGAGCGATTGACTGCTGCGCAGCATGTCGCGGGTTCGATTCCCGCACGGAACAAATATTTGTACGACCTACAAGTATTTGTTCCGAGTCTGGGTGTTTTTCTATCTATAATATGTATGTATTTACAAAAAAAAAATGTATATAAGTAGTTTATCAGCCATCTCGTTACCATAACACAAGCATTAGGTTGCTTAGCTTGGGGCTAGATGGCGTTGTGTGATATGTCCAAACATATTTATTTATTTATTTATTTATTTATTTATACCCTGGATTAACACATAGGCTACTTTTTATCCCGAAAAAATGTAGTGCTCCCGTGGGATGAGCAAGGAATTCAAATACCGACCGATTTTGATAAAATTTGGTGTGGAAGTGGCAGACATCCTGTTTACACATAGCACACATAGGCTACTTTACATCCTCAAAAAATGTAGTGTTCCCGTAGGATGAGCATTTTTTTTGTGAATACTTTTCTCATCGATTAAATAATACGTTTTAAGTGTATCTCATAAACCGCGGGTAACACCGCGGGGCGCAGCTAGTAAAGAATAAATTGCGTGGTCAGAGATTTTCATTACCTGAAGAAGCTGTGGACGCCTACAAAACGGCCATTTTGGAGACCCCAACTTCCGAATGGAATGGTTGCTTCAATGATTGGTTCCATCGTATGGAAAAATGTGTCAAATTTCGCGGAGAATACTTCGAAAAGCAATAAATAAATTTTTAAATAGTAATGTTGCGTCACTTCTTTGATTCCCGAAATTTTCAGTGCCGCCTCGTAACCTAACCCAAATGATTCACCAACAATAGCGGGGATCTGGCGCTCGGCGGCCGCTGCCGCGGCACGCTTGCTTCCCTCGCTCGCCTTCGCGCGTTAATGGTCACTGTTCTAACCTAACCGAACCTAACCCAAATGTCGGATTGCTCTGAACCGGGGTGTTATAATAATGATGATATCAATATATATTTTAAACGATAGACCTAATGATTTTCGATTAAATAAACGTTATATCCAATAACATTACACGAAATAAGTACACACAAAAAAAAAAAAAAAAAAAACACACACACACATGTTATAAGTAAAGAAATTATATCAACAGTTGGTATATCTCCCGTTTATTACATCTTGTGAACGTTATTGAAATGAAAATATACCAACTATCTTTATATGATATGAGACGCACCCCTACTAGCTTCTGCCGGCGATTTCGTCCGCATGAAATTGATTGTTCCCCCGACCCACCCCGTTCCATCGCATCACCTACTGCCCGGATTACTTTTTTCGCTTAGCGTTCTTTCTGACTTCTTTTCTTTTTTCTCGGCTCCTAAAGGTGCTAGCGTGATGTTAAATAGCCTATAGCCGTTCTCAAAAATTGGGCTATCAAATGCAAAAAGAATCTTTCAAATCCAACTGGTGGTTCCAGAGATTAGCGCGTTCAAACATACACAAACAAAAATAACAAACTCTTCAGCTGTAGTATTAGTAGTTGAACGGGTTGTTCGAAAGAGATACCGTGGCGCTGGCATAGACAACTGAAGGAACACGAGTGAATTTTAGTCTGTAAAAGTCTGACACGCCCTCCCGCTCCGCCCAGAGCGGGAGAAGACATTTGATGATTTCCCATCCACAAAAAAAAAAGTCTTTCCACGTATTACCTAGACAAAAGCCACAGAAAAAGCAGTTTTATTAATACAAAATCAACTAACATAATTCTGATAATACCCAGTTTACGGAATTCTAAAACTGCTTCTGTTTCCGCGACAATGGTTCCGCAGTGGGTGCTTACGACGTATGTTTACTATGCTCATTTTTTAGCTGTCGTCCACATTCATATTAACCTATTGCCGGTTTAACTCCGCATGAAAGGCCTCGCTAGTTTTCGAGATGTGAGTTAACGGCTAAACATATTTATAGAAATGATTTGTGAGTAAACATTATTGAGTTTCGATTTTTTTGTTGGAATATTTTTGATATTGCTTCGTTGATCTAGTGGTCGCAATTGCTACTGCTGAGCATGGGGTCCTGGGTTCAATTCCCGAGTCGGGCAAAGTGTTATTGGGCTTTTCCATCTGGAATTTCTCAGTAACAGCCCGAAATCTGGATTTGTGCCCGGTTGATGGCATTAGGCTCGCCCCCTATTATACATATACGACTTAAGTAAATCTTGGAGGAGCTCGTGGCTAAGTAATAACAGTCGCACGGGTCGATCCATCAGGTTAAGCTACGCTTGCCGGGGTTGTCTGTGGATGATTGTCTGTGAATCTATACATACCGAGACTCCTCCATGCCTCGGAAAGCACGTTAAGACGTTGGTCCCGGCTGTGTTTCGTGGATTTTTGAAGCCCGAAAGTCTGACAACCAGTTTTACCAAGGGGTATCATATTACCCAGTTACTCGGTTGTGGAGATCAGATAGGCAGTCGATCCATGTAAAATACTGGTATTCAGCTGCATCCGGTTAGACTGGAAGCCGACCCCAACATAGTTGGGAAAAGGCTAGGCAGATTGATTGACTTAAGTAAATCATAACTGGCGAAATGTGGGTGTACTATAGGTAGGTACAATTCTGCTTAACCTTTCCGGGAATACGGGCGTGATGTTATTTTTATGTTATGTTATTTTTGAAATGTGTTCGAGGTACAATCTTGTTGCGTTTACAAGTAGACATATGGTTAGAATAACCTTAAGGACGCTGTTACTAATGGTTAGTCAAATCATTACTTTTTTTCACAAAAGTATGTTTATTAAATAAAATGCTTTGCATTCTTAAAATGTTTTTTGGCCAAATTGTTGATAGATGTACATGGTACGATTTTGAACTATAAATATAATTAGATAAGATAGTTACAGATTCATAATAAATGTACCGGAGTGAAATTTTTTACTTCGGTACATTTATTGAGAAATTGTACCTATTTAAAATTATATTTATGGTACACAATCGTACCATGCACATCTATCAACAAATCGGCCAAAAAAAAGTTTTAAGAATGCAAAGCATTTTATTTAATAAACATACTTTTGTGTAAAAAAGTAATGATTTGACTACTCATTTGTAACAGCGTCCTGGGATGCGGTAAAGGTAGCACGCGAAATTCAAATTTTCTTGCGTTTTTTGCAATTTGCAGGTCAGTGTGAGGTTGTATCTTGTTAGAAACATTATTCGCGGCAGTAAGAAATATGATTTTACTTACTTATTTTTAACCATAAAATTATGAATACATCTTTCTAAGTTAAATTTCCTTCGGATTCGTCTGATGACTGACCTGCAAATTGCAAAAAACGCATGAAAATTTGAATTTCGCAAAAGGAAGTGTTGAAAGCTTGTCTGAGAGAATGTAGAAAATACGCTCAAACCTCAATTTTATAGATTTACTAGCTGACCCGGCAGACTTCGTACTGCCTCAATCGATAAATAAAAGACCTAAACTTTTGTATAAATTAATTTTAAAACAAACAAAACGTATTGAATAAAAAAGCATTTTTGTAATGAAGCATGAAGTTTTATTATTATTTTCGACACATGTTGCTTACTTAAAAAAACAGAGTTTACCTGAAATACTGGCTATTTATAAGGTTTAAATTTGATATTAACAGACACACACTGTTATGATACAGTTTGTTAATCAATTTAAAGCTTTCTCATAAACTATATTTTTTGTTTTGTTTTGTGGTGCGTAAATAAACAAAGAAGACGGTTTTCCGACGCGCGAACACGCGACGTATAATTGTCCATGCGCGAAACAGGGAAACTCCAAGATGATTCCGCAAACTTCTAGACAGTCATTGCGATTTATTTATTGTCATCGCAAAGGCCAGACGTACTGGAAATTGTAAGCGTTTAAAATCGAATGGTAAATCCGTTGGAATCATCGGTATTCGCGGGTTCAAGACATCCTCTCCTTTGTATTTTCCTTTTATGATTGTTGCCTCAATGACGTTATTCATCAGCTTTTCACAGCCAGTCTTGTTCCATTGCATAGTCGAGGTTGATTAATGTTACGCAGCATGATGACAACTGATCCTACTTTTAACTGCAAATTGTGAGGTGGTAATCCAGGCAATTCCAGTGAATTTAAAAACTCCGTGGGATAGTTGACTACATCATCCTGGTTCATAACGGTGTCGACCGATTTGAAGGAAACCAACTGCCCTGGAAGAAAATTCTGAATGGTCGCATTGAGATCCTCTACATCTTTATTTTTCGCTGCCAATATTGCTCGTTCACCGACAATTATGGTTATTGATCTTTTGCGCTATATCTGGGAAAACACGCTGAATAAGCTCCTCTTTTGAATCTGTGATGTGACAGAAATCTGTTGGTAATGTGATGAATCCGGTCGAGGTGTTCATTGCAATTGTATTATTTCCAATGTCTAACAACTGCTTCGCAAACACATTTGCAGTTTCATCATGTTGCAAAAATACTCGCATGTTAGTTGTTAATTGGAGTGTCTTTACGTACCTACTGCCACAAATTCGATGATTTTAGACATGCATTTAGTTCATCAGCAACAGTTGATCGGGGAATAACTGGAAGAGTCTGACGAAAATCACCTGACAACAGAATCATGGCCCCACCAAAAATATTTTGGTTGTCACGAAGATCTTTCAATGTTCTGTCCAGTGCCTCCAGTGACCTCTTATGGGCCATTGTGCATTCATCCCAAACAATTAATTTGCATACCTGTAGCATCTTGGCCATAGCGCTATTTTTGGCGATGTTGCAAATTGGTGTTTCGGTGATTTGCATGTTTAATGGTGATTTCAAGGCAGAATGCGCAGTTCGCCCGCCTTCTAGCAGAGTCGCAGCTATTCCAGATGAAGCCAACGCTAGAGCAACATCATTTCGCGATCTGATCCTCGCCAAAAGCAATGAAAGTAAGAACGTTTTTCCGGTTCCTCCGGGAGCATCAAGGAAATAAATTCCACCAGATCCACTGTTCACAGCTTCTATCAAAGTGTCGTACGCAATTCTTTGTTGTTGATTTAATTGTGGAACATTTGTGCGAACTGTTTCGGCCAATGCTTCAATGTCGTACTGTTGTTCCCTTTGCAACTCGTGGTTTAATGCATCGTGCATATGACGATCGGGTGCTGTCATTCCCAAACACGACAATACTTTATTTGCTATCAATAAACACATATCTTCTATCATGATCAATGTCTCATTGTAAATTTCTTCAGTCATTTGTAGTGTACGATTCAAAGTTACACGGCGCACACGATGCAAAACATCCTCAGGCATGTCATCTCTATACTTAACCCACAAATGAACTTTATTGAATAGCAATAAAGTTCAAATTGACTCTACATTTTATTTAGAAAACGTTTGTATGGGAAATAGAAAAGGGCTGTTTTTAGGGTTTTCCCGGCAATTATTCGATTTTTTCTCGCCTTTTAAACCTTCCCTAGACCTCCACGAACATTTCAAGACTAAGATAAGATAAATCCGTTCAGCCGTTCTCGAGTTTTAGCGAGACTAACGAACAGCAATTCATTTTTATATATATAGATAGATTACAGCCTAACTAAACCACAAAATTTGGTACCTAATCTAAGTATTACTGTTCATCATTTTGTCGTTTAGGTATTCTAGATTCACAATAACCTCATTCAAGCTCTAAGCTTCGAACACAGCCTGTACATAATTTAACCTCCTTCCCTCAATGTTTACCCGTATGGATTTACGTGAAAAACATTACCCTCATTTTAGCTTCGCCGAAGTCAGGCAAAAACTTAGTCGACTTAGAAGATTTATGACTTAGAACGAAGATGAATATGCGGGTAGTATGTTCAAGTAAGTATAGGTACTATGTTTATTTAGTTCTTTCCAGAAATGTAAACAAACGAGTGGTGTCTTTAGAGTGTGTTTCAAAGTGTACTGATTTGTGAAGCCAAGTTGTAGGAACTTACGTCGTGCTTGTGACATTTTGATACTTTGTTGATTACTACTCTGCCCTCATAAATGAAAACAGTAATGTTATATGTGTTTGGGACGTTCTTATTTTCTACCGACTGATCCACTGATGTATAAATTAGGAAGATAAGGTTCACGCTCCTCGACGTGGACCGCATAAATTGAGTTAACCGCACACAATTGACCTTAGTCACAATCGAACTGGCGTTTGTGTAGCACGTTAAGTAAAATTACCATAATCGTCTAAATAAGCAGCAACAATGCCTTCCTGTGTTTTCAAAATGTGCACAAATAGTTCAAAAGCTAAAAACAAGTTCCACGGAATTACTTTTCACTCGTAAGTACAGCCAAAAATATTAATTTGTTGAAAATTATAATAATATTTAATGTTTGCTTCGCTATGTTTGTGAGAGCGAGATATAATGCAATGTCATTCGGCGGCTAAGCGATTTCGCTTGCACGACAGCGCCAGCTTCTATCTCTGTCCTTGTCTATTGGTAACTATAGGTTTGTGACTGTGATCACTAGAGATCGGATAATCGGATGCATATTAACCTAAAGTTGAGGTGTTGGCTAAGTATGGAGTGGGCTTTTGGATTATAAAATCCCAAAATTCCGGTATCGGCCAATTTTGACTTCTGATTATAGAATCGAACGTATAATTTGCTTAAGTTCAGATGTTAGTTAATATGGATTGCACTTATGTATCGAAAAAATCCCGGGATTCCGGAACGACAATTTTTAAGTTCTGATTTTGGAATCGAATGTTTTAGTTAGGTACTTGCGTTCAGGTGTTGGCTAATATGGATTGCACTATTGTATCAAAAAAATCCCGGAATTCCGGGATTCACAAATTTAGAGTACTGATTATAGAATGGAATGTATATTTACTTACGTTTAGGTTTTGGCTAATACGGAATGCACTTTTGTATCGATCGTCAAAATGTCGCGATTCCGGAATTGATAAATTAAGTATTTTTTGACTATTAGAGGGTAACTTTTTTATCTCAAAATTTTCACAGGGTGTTTTTCTTATGAACAACTTTCACTATGGGATCAACCCTAAATCACGAAACATAAATCAGCTGTTTCATACATTTTGGTCGAGTAGGTATTAACCTTTTGTATCAAACATCGTAAATTTTTCGCGATTTCAGAGTTGGTCCCATGGTGACAGCTGCTGAAAATGTAAATCCAAGATGGCGGCTGCGAATATTTTCAAAGTTTTCGTCATGGGTGTCGTTTTCATGGTTTTCAAGGGTGTTACAGCTGACAGTGACATGAAAATGTAAATCCAAGATGGCGGCTGCGAACATTTTCAAATTTTTTGTCATGGGTGTCGTTTTTATGGCTTTCGAGGGCGTTAAAGGCGGTAGTAACACTAGAATGTAAATTCAAGGTGGCGGCTGCGAATATTTTCAAATTTTTCGTGATGGGTGTCGTTTTTATGTTTTTCGGGGGTGTTAAAGCTGATAGTGACTTTAAATGTAAATCCAAGATGGCGGCTGCAAATAATTTCCAATTTTTCGGCATGGGTGTCGTTTTTACGCTTTTCGAGGGTGTTAAAGCTGATAGTGACATTAAAATATAAATCCAAGATGGCTGCTGCGAAAGTTTTTAAAGTTTTCGTCATGGGTGTCGTTTTCTTGCTTTTTGAGGGTGTTAAAGCTGACAGTGACATTAAAATATAAATCCAAGATGGCCGCTGCGAACATTTTCAAATTTTTCGTCATGGGTGTCGTTTTCATGCTTTACGAGGGTGTCAAAGCCGATAGTGACATTAAAATGTAAATGCAAGATAGCGCCTTCTTTAAAAATGTTGATGGTTTTTTAATTACTATCACACGTGTTTTCAGGTTGAAACGCGATACGCTGCGCTGACGCAGGGTTAGTTAACTAGGCATCAACCAAGCGTCACGCATTTTGACTTCACTATCGGCATTAGCACACTCCAAACCCATGAAAACAATTTATATTTTAACGCCACTATCGGCTTTCTCGAAAACCATGGAAACGACACACATGACGATAAGTTAGAAAATTTTACAGCCGCCATCTTGGATTTACAATTTAACGCCACTATCGGCTTTAAACCCTCGAAAACCATGAAAACGACACCCATGACAAAACATTTTAAAATGTTGGCAGTCGCCATCTTGGATTTACATTTTAACACCACTATCGGTTTTAACACCCTCTAAAACCATGAAAACGACACCCATGATGAAAAGTTTGAAATTTTTGCAGCCGCCATCTTGCATTAATTTACATTTTAACGCCGATATCGGCTTTAAAACCCTCGAAAACCATGAAAACGACACCCATGACAAAAAAAATAAAATTTTGGCAGCCGCCATCTTGGATTTACATTTTAACGCCACTATTGGCTTTAAAGCCCTCGAAAACCATGAAAACGACACCCATAACAAAAAAATTAAAATGTTAGCAGCCGCCATCTTGGATTTACATTTAAACGCCACTACCGGCTTTAAAACCGTCGTAAACCATGAAAACGACACATGACAAGAAGTTTGAAAATTTTGCAGCCGCCATCTAGAATTTACATTTTAACGCCGCTATCGGCTTTAAAACCCTCGAAAACCATGGGAACGACACCCATGACGAAAAATTAAAAAAAATCGCAGCCGCCATCTTGGATTTACATTTTGAGGTCAATATCGGCGTTAACACTCTCGAAAACCACGAAAACGACACCCATGACGAAAAATTTGAAAATGTTTGCAGCCGCCATCTTGGATTTACATTTTAATATTACTATCGGTTTTAACACCTTCGAAAACCATAAAAACGACACCCATGACGAAAAGCTTGAAAATTTTGCAGCCGCTATCTTGGATTTACATTTTAACGCCACTATCGGCTTTAAAACCCTCGAAAACCATGGAAACGACACCCATGACGAAAAATTAAAAAAAAATCGCAGCCGCCATCTTGGATTTACATTTTAACGTCACTATCGGCTTTAACACTCGAAAACCATGAAAACGACACCCATGTCGAAAATTTGAAAATGTTTGCAGCCGCCATTTTGGATTTACATTTTAATGTCACTATCGGCTTTAACAGCCTCGAAACCCATGAAAACAACCCCACCGATATATTGACGGACCTTCCAGGGACATCCATTTTAATTCGGCAGCTTTGTATTTCTCGCGGGGACCACGTGTAACAAACGGAATATTTATGTGATCCCGATTTCCTGGTATTTTTAAATAAATAAAAGTACATTTTATAAGTAGTCGTTTCCATACCATGTATATGTATCCGATTAGTTGTACATTCCCACATTTTCTGGAATCCCGGTATTTATATTAAGAAAAAAAATGTTAAGAAGCCGCTTCCATAGTTTGTTAGCCAAATATTAACTTTAGGTAAATATGCATCCGATTATCCGATCACTAGTGATCACAGATGTGCGAATTTCGGTGCATGTAGTCGTGCGCCGAGCCAGGTTTAGTGATTGTAATGGTAGCGCGTAACATATCTTAAATTCTATAATCTTAAGGGCACACTATTTGAATATTCCTGTTTTTAGAATCAATTTTAAATAGTCAAATTAGGGTATTTAGATCCTGAAAAAAAAATATGTCATAGATACATCCTTGCTTTAGGTAAATCTACGGTTCAAAACACGATAAATTGTAATTTGCTCGATAAAAAAAAAATCCGAAATGGGGTCGATTTCAAAACTATTTTTTGTTTCATTTCCTAGTTATAGTACAAAATTATATGAAAATTGCATGTATCATGAGGTAATAGTATTTCAGAGGGAATTCTACGGTTGGATTTTTAAGTGTATTACATTTTTTCTAAATAAACACAAAAATAGTAAATCGGGCTAAATCGGCTCGCGCTCAGAGTCCTGCGGGACTTCATCAAGGTTGGACCTGTGTCAAAATTTTTAAAAATTCGCTCTCCTGCAGTTGTTCAAAAAAAATCGAATAAACGAAGAACACATAAGATATGAAATTGCGATAGCTCAGAAAAAAATATCTCGTAATTATATTATAGTTTTAATTCATAATATCGTTTTCGAAAATGTGATTATTTCTATGTGGTATGATGACGTTTAATTGTCATCTTACGATAGTGTTAAGACACATTGCAAATTATTATCGGTAAATTTATAGTCAAGTGCGAGTAGTTTATAATTTTTTATCGTGGTCCTTTATGAAGAAGTTTTAAAACACATTTTCTAAGATTTTTTTCATCAGATTAATCCATATTACTATTTTCACTCTTCATCGAACTGTCTTCGCTACCATACCCTACCATATCCTACAATAATCACACATAATATAAATACAATGTGTCCGGTTGTCGGTAAAACTAAATAACAATAAATAAAAAACAATAATAACAATAAATAACATAAATAAAACTTATCTGGCGATTTAAAAATTTGCCCTTATACGAGTAATAGTAGATTCGATAAATTATAGGTGTAGCAGTAGGTACGTCCCTTGATAATAAAGTACGGCAATTCTTCCTTCATATGTAGTTGTTGATATTTACTGATCTTCATGAGCAGTGGTCAACATCAAAAACAAAAGATTATGGTTACAGCATAAGCAAAATAGTACGACCATTTTTAGCCCATACTTAATAAAAATATTATTGTTTTTTTTATTCAGTCACTAAATGGGTTAAATAGGGGATGAAAGTTTGTATGGAAATTCACCATTTATGTCGATGGAATACCATCGGGCACACGGCTTGTCTACTTGATAAAATTCTTATATTCACTGACAGTCAATGCACAGCCTAAACCGCTGGATCTAGAAGCATGAAATTTTGCAAATGAGATCTTTTTGTAACGAAAATAATTAAATTTATATTAAAATTGCAATTTAAAAAACCGTTGCAATTTTGAAATTTCACCATAGTACCGCAAAATCATGTTTTTCTCTAACTAGCTTCTGCCCGCGACTTCGTTCATAATATAATAAAACAACAGACACATTATAAAAAACTTTCCTGTACAGTACGTTAGTAGTTGTGGTATCAGCAGCCTAAATATACAGAGAGTCGTCCGTTTAAGGAGCAGCTTGTCCTGAGGTCGAAACCCGCAGCCTTGACAGCATATAATACCTAATGGCACAACACTGATACACTGAGTGATTCTTACAGATTGTTCCTGATGAACCCGGCTATCGCTAAAAAATATAACAGTGGATTGTACACACGGGATTTCTCATTAATACTGTCAGCTAACCATTGATATTTATTTATATTATAAACATAGATGATATAAGAGGAATAAACTTCATGTATTCTGTGTACGTTCTACGAACTATCAAATAACAGTATATCAAAATGAAAAAAAAAAAAGAATCGAAAAAAATATCAACAGTTGAGAATCGAACTTTTGTGGTTTGCTTTGATGAAAGTTGACTAAAATAGACGTTCTTATGTTATTATTATGTCATGATTGACATCCTTCCGCTAAGCCTTAACTCAAAGATTTAGCGCGATCATAATCATTTAAAGGTTAAATCTGTAACTATCTGCTATATGCATTTCTTACTCAGCCCAATGAAGTAATGGAATAATTCACACACTGACACCGATATCGGCACGATATCTACCAGCGAAGACAGTGCGGGGTGAGAGTAGTGGGCATTCTTTCACTTGAGCAAACTTTATCACACTGCCGACTTCGAGACGTCGATACTTATTAGTGTGCTTGTTTGTCGCGTCGCGATGGTCATCGATATTCACCAATATCATGGGGCCGGTAATAATTGTACCTATCGCTATCGAATCGTGTTGATATCGTTATCTGATAATGTGAAAACAAAACGACATTTTATGTAATAATCTTAGTTTACTCCACCGTAGACACCATAAAAAGTAAACATAAGGAAAAAAATCGACCTAAGAAAAACTAATTAAGTTGATCAACTGCAAATATTTTACACTGTGGCATGGATTTTCTGTGAAATCGTCGGCGGCGCGTCGTAAATAAACACGTCGCGCTGCATTTGGGGGAGGCGGAGGTAGCGTTTCAAAGGCCTACAGACCCGAATAACCTGGCCTTAAGCAGTAATAATAAAAACGGAAGTGTTTAAGATTATTTTAATGGTTGTATTGTCAATAGAATTTTCGGGAAAAAAAATATTGTGAAACTGAATAATTAATAAGAAAAACGATTTTTTTCGGAGGAGACGTGTCATTGTCGATGAAAAACAAGAACAATCCAGTTTATACTTGTTTTCGTTCTTTATAATAACAAGACCGAGCGCTATCTGACTGAACTTAATCACAGAAACTATTGATTTACTGGATTTTTTGGATTTTTTGGATTTTTTGGATTATAAATAATGAAATTTTATTTCTGTAAGAAGGTTTGTACAAACACGTCAATCATCTTAAAAAAAAAAAAAACTAGATGAGGGTGGGGGGGAGGTGAGGTGGTGGGGTGGGTTGAGGAGGTGGGTGGTGGGTGGGGAGGCTCTTTTAAAGCCCAGAAATAATCGTCAGATCATTTGAAGACCATGTAGATTGGTGTCTGAAATGGACTTTTTAGGGAAGAACCACACAGATTTGAGTGGACCTGTCCAGTCAGTGTTCGCATTTAGGTATATGTATATCAGTAATGGTTTCAGTAAAACTGCATAAAATTTAAATTTAAAACCATTTAGTATCGAGTCCGTAAGCCTGTTCAAACAGGAGTTAAGTTCAAATAAGATACGGCACGGAATTATTGATCACTGCTGAGTACGTTTCAATTAGTAACGCGATTGGCGTTAAGGCGAATACGATAATAGTAGCGATTGGAAATTAATTTGCGTAAAGTTTCTTGTTTAAGCCGCATATTCGTTGGAAATAAAGTTGCGAAACAGTTGCGCAACATTGTTGCCAACAACCTCAAATGTTTCTAGTAAGATTGTTGAGAGACATTTGTTTACAATTGCAGATACAATGTTCCGCAACTTTGTTCCGCGGTGAATATAATGGGGCTTTAATACCTATACAATACTAATAAAAAAATCTTTAGCACCACCTTATTATATGACTTGCTTTATTCAATGGTGATGGTTCTTAGCGTACAAGAATAGTAAATTTTGATACAAGTGGAGAATTTTTGTTAGTGCATTCGAGGCGGAATTAATACCCGAGCCGTAGGTGAGGTTATTTTTGAGCCGAGAACTGCAATAACAAATGTCCACGTGTATTACACGACGTTTTTCAATACACTTTTGAAGAAATAAAACAAAATAACGAAAAATATTTTTGTCATGAATTATTAGGAAACTATGACTTAAATTTTCTTTTTTTCCGCGCTTTGCTTTCGCCAGGTTGAAGGAGAAGCAAAGGTATAATGCCGATAAACAGCCTAATATGAAAAATAGAAAATTTAAATATTTTTGAGTTTAGAACACAAATAAATGTTAATTTGTTCATAAACGTTTTTTTTTTATTGTAATAATCATGGTTTTTGATGATATTCTATTTATAAACATTATTTAAATATTCACAAAATATTAACGCCGTAAAGACGCATATCTCTTTGCCGTGATTAAAAAAAAACATTCACCTCCGAATAGAGACGGTATGAATAGAGGCATTGAACCAATTTGGAATAAGCATAGGTATAAGTTATCTGTGGCAATTTTTATTCCCGCACACGTGTTGGATAATGAAAAATCGCACGCGTGTGAAATACATTGCATTGTGAACCTAATCGTAGTGCGATATGAACCAGTTTTCGAAGAAGTGTATTGAAAAAACACTTTTAAGATCCGCCTAACCGAATCACTGCAGCATTACTTTTGATTATTATTTTTCTATAATCTACCTACAAGGTATTTTGAAGAAGGTGCTTTAAATAGTTTTTATCAATATATAACACTGGCTTCCGCCTGCGGCTTCGCCCGCATGATATGTCGGTAAATAGTAGCCTATACCCTTTTCCCGGTCATGGTCTACCCGTGTGCCAAATTTCATCCAAATCCGTTCAGCCGTTTTATCGTGTAAGAGTTACAAACAAAGAAACTAACCAACAAAAAAACTCACTTTCGCATTTAATTATAAATGCTGAAGTGAGTTTGTTTGTTTGAAGTTTGAATTGGAATTGGATTCTGTATTAAAAAACTAAAAAATAATAATAGGTAATACCTATGAAATTGCCGTTTTGTATGAAAAAATTTAAACGAATTTTTTTCATGCATTTTTTATTTGTATTAATCGAAGTAATCACCCATGCAATCAATGCATCTCTGCCAACGCAGTGGCAGTTTATTGATGCCCTTCTTAAAGAAATCAGCTGGACGGGAGGCAACAAATTCTTCAAAGGCATTTTGTACTGCCTCTCGGGTATTGAATTTTTTTCCCGCCAAGAAGTTATCCAAATTCTGGAAAAAGTAGTAGTCTGTAGGCGCAAGGTCTGGTGAGTAGGGCGGATGACGGAGAGCTTCCAACCCCAGTTCTTGCAACTCGGAGACCGTCTGCTGTGCAGTATGAGGTCGCGCGTTGTCGTGCAGGAGCAGCGGAGACGAGCGATTGACCAATGCTGGTTGGAGATGTGCCAGCTTCTCCATCATTGTGTTCAGTTCTTCACAGTACACATCTGAAGTAATGCTCACCCCGTTTGGTAAGAAGCTGCGATGAGTCACACCGGCGCTAGACCACCAAACAGTGACCATCACTTTTCTAGGGGTAAGTTTTCGTTTAGGGCATTGTTTAGGTGCTGAACCAGGATCCAACCAACTTGCTGAGCGCTTGCGGTTATCAAACAGAATCCATTTTTCATCGCAGGTAACAATGCGGTTCAAAATTCCTTCATTTGTGTGACTGTTGAGCAGTGCAAGGCACGTCTCGACGCGTACTTCGCGCTGGCGATCATTGAGTTCGTGGGGCACCCATTTGTCAAGCTTTTTTACCTTGCCAATTTGACGCAAATGGACCAATATTGTTTTGACGCTAACGTCGAAAGCTGCTGCTAATTCAGCCGTAGATTGTGTGTAGCTTCCACAATCGCCTTTAATTCGTCATTGTCGACCAAAGTCTTCGGACGACCGCGAGGTTCATTTTTCAGGTCGAAATTTCCAGAACGGAAGCGAGCAAACCAATAACAAGTGGTGCGTTAGTTTGTAGTGTTAGCTCCGTAAACATCGTTGATGTTGCGTGCCGCTTGTGCCGCGTTGCTGCCACGACGGTACTCATATTCCATAATTACTCGAATTTTTAACGTATCCATGATGACGAAAAAGATTGAAATGCGATGAAAATGTAACACTAATCAATAAACAAATGACTACTTTTGGAAAAAAAAATCCATGTTTTTAAAATAAAATTAATTTGAAATTAGAATTCCCAAACAAAAATTATTTTGATTTGAAATGGCCAGTACTGCAAAACGGCAATTTCATAGGTAAAGACCTAATATTAGTTAATTTTTGAATACAGAATCCAATTTTAAATAACCAACCATTGGATCACTCAAAACCTTTGTAGCTAGATTTAAAACTTGATTAAATCGAACACACGCCTTAACAACATGGCGGGCTTGTAGCCTGTAGTTCCAAATTCAAATATTAGCTCGTTCACTGTGGGGCTCTGATGAAGTTTCTCGAATGTCTGAAACCTGGTCCGTTATAGGCACTGTAATGTTCTCTGCGTTAATAAAACACACTTTGACAGATCACGGAGGTGAAGTAATATATGCGTCTAGCGCACGTCCGCTCTCGCTCACAGTTAGCGCTCGACTGCCCGCGCGCCGCCCAGGCGCATACACTACATCCCTTCTTTATTTTATAAATAATTAAGTTACAATAACTTAAACGATAATATTAACAAAAGAACAGAATAGATTTAGTAATATAAACTAGTGAATCAGGCATACAAACATTATATCAACAACAAGGTAACAGACAGATAATCGTTTTAATTTCATAAAGGTATATTGCAATAATTTAGTCCTCATTGTTCAATGACCCTGTGTCTTTATTATCATTGTCCACAACTTGCCAAGAATCATTAATTTTATTTATTAATTTTTATATTCCGACGATACTCTTTACCTGTTTCGTCGTTCCGTACATGAATGTCACCATTGGTGACTCCCGTCACTGTGTGAGAGGTAGGGTTATAATTAGGTGTCAATTTGTTATCCTTAGTTATATTTTTTAACATTACCTTTTCCCCTATTCCTAAATTAGAATCAGTTGCTCTTCTTTTTCTATCCCCATATTCTTTCCCTTTTACTTTCATTAGCATATCCCTATCTCTCACATCAGAATCTATGAATTTATTTTCTACATCTGGAGCGAAATGAACTTTATTTCGAAAGCGTCTTTTTTAAAAAATAACTCAGATGGCGATGTACACACCTATTATCTTATTTTGCTACTTTGTGGACGCATACATAGTCTCCACCCATACCAGATTTCCGAGATAATAATATATCTTAAACATGTCTTCCACGGAAGCGTCAGGCTATACGCCACCACCCCGGCGTCTCTCACGCGATCGTGGGCGAACTAGAGAGTGTCGCAGCAAAACTCGGGATGACCAGCCCATTCGGAGACGCCGGTCCGTAACAAGTTTGCGTGATAAACGCCGCCGTCATAAATGACAAACTGACCGCAGCAGATCTCGAAGGCGATGCTCGTCCAGTAGCACGAGTAGTGGCAGACATGCACGTAGGCCACGTTCCTCTTACCAACGCCCTCGCCGCTCTGCTACCAGTACGTCTGAAAGCTCTGATGATTTATACTATATTAAAAATCGACACGTAAAAAGTAGGAAACGACGGCGTCGTTTCCAATCTAACACATCATCATCTTACAGAGAGGAGGCCTGTGTCCCAGCAATGGGAATATTACAGGTTGTTTATTCTTATATAAAAACAAATAAATTGAGTACTAAAACTACCTGGTCTTGAATGAATGTAAGTATAGTAGTGCTTACAAGGTGCATTAAATGATATGTATTGTTTTATAATTAAAATCAATTGTAATTTAAAACAAGACTAAATTATTATTTATTTGTGACTAAAAAAGCTCGTAATATTTTCGTCTGGTCAATAATTATATAGATAAGTACTTCATTTATTACAAGATATCACTATGTTTGTTGTTATGTATTACTATGTTTTATTTTATTTAGGTATAAGCCCTTTATTAGGTACCACAAAATTTATATTGTAATAACATAAATCCTAACCCAATTATGATCCAAGCCACCAAAACATGTCATAGCAAAAGATGAAGCTGATTAATGTGTTACTTCATCATCTGCCTAGCCTTTTCCCAACTATGTTGGGATCAGCTTCCAGTCTAACCGGATGCAGCTGAATACCAGTATTTTACATGGAGCGACTGCCTATCTGACCTCCACAACCCAGTTACTGGGTAATACGATACCCCTTGGTAAGACTGGTTGTCAGACTTTCGGGCTTCTGACGACCCGTAACGACTGTCAAAGATCCACGAATGACAGCCGGGACCAACGGCTTAACGTGCTTTCCGAAGCACGGAGGGGTCTTGGAATGTACAGATGGTCACCCATCTACGAACCGACCGCGGCAAGCGTAGCTTAACCTGATCGATCGACCCGTGCGGCTGTGATTACTTAGCCACAAGCCCCTTATGTATTCTTATGTAACAATATTAAATTACAGTGCTGTAATTAAATAAAATGTCATCTGTAACGCGTTTTATGACTATTTGTCATTGGAGCGTGCGTTTTATGACTATTTGTCATTGGAGAAAACAATATTATATTGCATGGCCGCATAATGTTATACTTTGTTTGCACATTAAGTAATAGGTATGTACTACGTAACAGCCATTTAACTAAAATTATTACTATTTTAGCCTGTTTTGTAGCACATGGCAAGGCATGGCAAGGGTTTTTTTTTGACGTTTCTCTTTGTTTTTGTTTATACTGTTTAAATAACCACATTATTTTTCTGTCGTAATTTATACGTTTCTTGTAACACTAAAAGGTGTTTATAATAAAGTTTTCATTTCAAGATAATACTTCACATAAAACTATTTGTTTTTAAGTTTATTTTTTTACTGACCATATCCTAGTTTTTGTATTAATCTCGGAGTTAGTGAATATATTTGATTTTCCAAGTCTATACTTGCGAAAATGACAATAATGATTATCCAACAATGTCAGTAGTCTCTCGACTACAGCCACGGTGTGGTTAAATACCTAACTCACGGGATTGTTACACACTGTGCAAATCATTTAATTCAAGTAGGTAGGTATTATTAATTATGCCCGAATGATTTCAGGAATACTTTGGCTACCTGCGACCGTTGTCTTTTGTTTGTAGTTCATACTACCTATAATAGTTTTGTTAGTAGGTACCAACTGATTTTCACAGTTTACTATGAATCTATACCATATATTTTTTTTTTTTGCTAGCTCTAACGACTTAGCTAGTTTGCATTTTATCCACTAGGGTATTCAATAACCTATTGGAACTATTTAAGTTTTGTTAGCAATAACCGACTGTGTCAGTTTGCTATTTAGCCTGTGGGATATTATCCCATTGGAATTATTTCAGTACGATATACTTGCAGTCGGTTTCTTCCGAATGGCTAATGTTTAGGTGTAGGCACTATCCGGTGCTGTTGTTTGGTCAACAGTTATAAGTGTAGTCTAAATATGGTACTTAGGCGAAACCATAGTTCAAGTTGCAAGGAAACGAGGGTAGGTAAGATGAAGCTCAATAATTAATTTTGAAAATGTAAGTGACAGTTGTTAAATATATTTACAGCTTCAAATGCAATAATCCGCCATACCCATTTGCATTGTCGCACAACAAACAATGAATAAACATTTTTAATTGTTCACGAATTACATAGTTATTTATTTGTATTTCTTGGATAATGTCGGTATTAACAAAATGTGGCAACTAAATTAAATGTACCAACTGACCGACCACACAACAATGACCGACAACAACAAACAATTTATGTTGATATGTTACACCTATTAGCAGGCACTGGATTTAAGACTTGCATGAACAACGGTAACAGTTAAACAACTTATTTGTTCATTAAGGTACACTTTTAAAGGAAACCCTCGAAGGATTTTTTTCCAACTGATATCCTCAGTCTATTTTTAATATTTTTAGCAATTTTAGATTTGTAATATTATAGCCCAACTTGCTTGCTTGTCGCTTTAATTGGAGGGATAGGTATAATTAATGCAACCTCCAATATCAGAATAGAACTCTTCCAATTGCAGCCACAACCGCTACTACCAAGCAGTGTTGGTTAATGAAGCTATTTGATTCCAATTCTCAATAGTTAATCTAAACATAATGATGCGGCTCTTGTGCTCGGACATGAATAACGCAGCCTTTATTTTTATTCTGGCCGGTGACAACCACAGCAATGTAGGAAAAATACCTACTTTAACTTTATGCTCATTCTTTTCTAATTATGATTTCATTAATTCTTTGAAAGGTAAAAGTACGGTAGCAACCAATAATCGGCTTTAATATCACTATTGGCCGTAAACCCTAAAAAGTGTACAGGTGTGTCGATGTTGGCAGCCAGTAAGTAAATCTCAAGTACCCTCTTCTTTGGGGCAGTTTGCAATAAAATATATTGACTCTTATTTTTGCATGGCTTTTATTGAAAATCAGTAATAATAACAGTATTATAACTGCATACCCTTATTATATTTTTGCGTGGCTTTTACTGAAAATCAGTAACAGTATTATAACTGCATACCCTTATTTTATTTTTGCGTGGCTTTTACTGAAAATCAGTAACAGTATTATAACTGCATAGCCTTATTATATTTTTGCGAGGCTTTTACTGAATTTACTGTTTGCATTACGGCACATTTAAAATAATTGCGTACTATTCAGGCATGGCCCTTTGTTTTTTTGTAAACAACACTCACTGCATGGCCTTTGTAACATTTACGCTTATCAGTTGTTGACATCAATCAAAGCAGAATTTATTTTTCGTTACTTAATCATACGAAACTGAGGCAACAAAGTAATCATTAGGTGCAAACATCTACCTTGGTAACGATTTATTTACATGTAGGTAGGTAGGTACAATGTGACTACGTTCAGTTTTCACTTTTAGTATCCATCCTTATCGAAATAATATAGTCGCTTAATTGATCGTAAACAACTTTCAACGTGCATTATTTTTCAGCGTGCATTCTTCCCCTTTTTGGTAAATGTTTTCAATACTTGCTTTTATCCTCGTCGCCACTTGTAATGTTCTCTGCGTTAATAAAACACACTTTGACAGATCACGGAGGTGAAGTAATATATGCGTCTAGCGCACGTCCGCTCTCGCTCACAGTTAGCGCTCGACTGCCCGCGCGCCGCCCAGGCGCATACACTACAGGCACTTTCAAGAAACGTGAACTTCTTGATCATTTTGATGAATTCAAATTAGTTATAATTTAATATATTTTTTTTTTAATCTTTATTTATATACGGGGTTTTTTCTATAAAGAATATGTCACCCCGATTATTGAATACAATATACTTATTATAAATTTACAGTAGGTATAATTTAATATTATTGGGAAATATAAGTCATAAGTCATAAGTCATAAGTCATTTAATCATTTGTTAACATAGG
Source organism: Cosmia pyralina (assembly GCA_946251885.1). Classification (NCBI taxonomy): domain Eukaryota; kingdom Metazoa; phylum Arthropoda; class Insecta; order Lepidoptera; family Noctuidae; genus Cosmia; species Cosmia pyralina. The sequence continues at coordinate 26,627,468 of OX276343.1, forward strand.
TACAATAATAGTTGTTAAAAAAATATATACAAGCGCGCTATGCTATACCAGAAGGCGTACAAATATTTATGGATGGCATTTAAACATAATTTATTAATAAGTTACATAATTAAAACAATTCAATTTCTCAAAAATAAAAAATAAAATATTAATGTCAAAAGGAAAAAAAAAAAAATATAATAATAAGTTTACTACATCAATAATCAATATAAACAAAAAAAGTGAGAAAAAAAAAAATAATAATAATATAACAATTCAAATAATACAAAAATGTCACGTGTTAAAAAGAAAAAGACATAATCACAGTCAACGAGTACCAAGTAACCAGTCATTGCAATTTGTCTGCCAAAAACTCTGATATGTCGTAATACGCTTTATTCAACAGTAAACATTTAAGCTTTTTCTTGAATAAGTTTATGTTTAATTCTTTAATTGAACTAGGAATGTGATTGAATATGATTGGTGCCATACAAAAAACACTTTTTCGCATCAATGCTGTATGGGACCTTTTTACGCACAAGTTATTGTTCTGTGAACGAGTTCGTTTGTGATAAAATGATATTCTAGTAAACAGGTCTGGATTGGTTTTAACAAATACAGCTACCTCAAAAATATATAAACAAGGAAATGTCAATAATTTGTATTTGATAAACAATGGCTTACAAGAATCTAAACTGTGGAGTCTGAACATTGACCTAATGCACCTTTTTTGTGCTTTAAAAACTAATTCCCTGTTGGTTGAGTTACCCCAGAAAATTACACCATATCTCAATACAGAACTCACCAAACCATAACTTTTACTTTTATGGAAAGAAAAAACCAGACTAACAACTTATATCACTATCTAAACTATAATAGTTGAAAATAATAAATAAATCATAAATAAATCATAAATTCAGTTTCCGGCCAAACTCTTAAAAAAAAACTGTCGATTTTTAAACTAATTTCGTAATCTTTCTACTCCCAGTTTTAATACCAGCACAAAATATTAAAAAGTTAAACAAAATATAAAGGCGAGTGTACATTACTGCTCCTGGGAAATCATCGTTCACCGCGCAATAACTACGAGGGGCTAACGTTGTCATGGCAATCAAGTTTGTACGCTACTCTAGAACGCTTCGATCTAGAATCTAGGCTAGTCTTGATGTAACTTATAGAGAAGGTAGTGTATTTTAAGTAGTGTTCAAGCGTGTGGCCGATTGGATTTTCCATCGGCGACTTTTCAGGAGTCTAAGACTGTTTCCACCTCACCGGGAACGGAACGTCAACGAGAAACGAGATTATTCGGCCATAGTAAATGTACTGTCGCTACTTCAGCGCCGTAATCTTTTTCTCGTTGACGTCCCGTTCCAGGGGATGATTTTCCAAAAAAAGATGATACAACTAACTTTTACCTATTAACAGAAGTCTAAATTCTTCTAAGTTTCTAACTTAAGAAATGACAAACTTTCATCCCCCAATGAATCCCTTTAGGGGTTAATTTTCAAAAGTCTTTCCTTCGTTATCACACTAATATTATAAAGGCGAAAGTTTGTGAGTGTGTGTGTTTGTATGTTTGTTGCTTCTTCACGCTCAAACGGCTACACCGATTTGGATGAAATTTGGTATGTAGATAGCTTAGCTTGTAGATGGATTAACACATAGGCTACTTTTTATCCCGGTCTACGCGGTGAAAACGCGGGGCGCACCTAGTGTAAGATAAATGCTCTTGTGCAAAATTTCATGCTTCAAGACCTAGAAGTTTAGGCTGTTCTTAGTCTGTCACTGACGTTGATAACAATGTTGTGACGATTCGCGATCGATTGTAGGATCGCTACTGTATGCATAATGCATTCGTTAATGAATAGAATGTGTTTACTTCAATCTAGAAATTTTCTAATAATTTTATTATGTAATTTGTAGGGACACTTTATAAGAAGACTGAGAGATTGGACGTTTAACGAGCTGATTTGCCTGCTGTGCCACCTTGGCATTGGAATGGAATATTCAAATAGGAAATAGGTCACGAACGAGAAACGGCTATCCGAGGACAATAGCAGTGACTATAACTTACTTATACATCTGGCTTAGCATAATCAGTTTATAACGTGGAGAAGGAGTGGGCCATAATCCAGCACGCGGGCCCAGTGCGGGTTGGTTGATGTCACAAACGTCTCTGAATTTTTGGTTCTTTGACATGCGTTTTCTCACGATGTTTGCCTTCACCGTTTATCGAACAGTGGTGATGAAATAAATTACACAAAGTACTGAGCCTGCCTGTTTCGAACCCACGACCTATGACACGCAAGTCGAGGCCGTTACCACTGGGCCACCACCGCTCTATACCTGGCTTACCTTGCATAATCAGCCCTGCTACCAATTTTATACCTGGCTTACCTTGCACAGTCAGCCCTGCTACCAATTTTATACCTGGCTTACCTTGCACAGTCAGCCCTGCTACCAATTTTATACCTGGCTTACCTTGCACAGTCAGCCCTGCTACCAATTTTATACCTGGCTTACCTTGCACAGTCAGCCCTGCTACCAATTTTATACCTGGCTTACCTTGCACAGTCAGCCCTGCTACCAATTTTATACCTGGCTTACCTTGCACAGTCAGCCCTGCTACCAATTTTATACCTGGCTTACCTTGCACAGTCAGCCCTGCTACCAATTTTATACCTGGCTTACCTTGCACAGTCAGCCCTGCTACCAATTTTATACCTGGCTTACCTTGCACAGTCAGCCCTGCTACCAATTTTATACCTGGCTTACCTTGCACAGTCAGCCCTGCTACCAATTTTATACCTGGCTTACCTTGCACAGTCAGCCCTGCTACCAATTTTATACCTGGCTTACCTTGCACAGTCAGCCCTGCTACCAATTTTATTTCTGACTGGTTAGTTAGCAATTAGTTCAACAGCTATAAGAGACTAGCACTTTCTGAGGCATCCTGAAATTGTAACAAAGTCAATGAACGTACGAAATTTTACACAGAATTCTGCGTACAGATTCTTTATGTTGTATTATGTTACAGTTAAAAGTCTTAATCGGTCAAAAGTACTTATAACTGAAAAAACCGGCCAAGTGCGTGTCGGACCACGCACAATGAAGGGTTCCGTAGTTAAGATGAATTTATCCCAGGAACAAAGTTAACATTGTAGTTGAAAAACATGTTCTCCCATACATTCCCACTGTAAATGTAAGTTTGTACTCACAATATTGATAGATTTACCATGTTATTTTAAGACCATAGACTTCTTATAGATTTTCCTGTAATTTACAGGTAAAGATCAATTTTCTGTATTTTTTTCAAAACTTTAGGCTCAGTAGTTTCGGAGATAAGGGGGGGAAATGGTCAATTTTCGTCTGTTTTCTTAAATAACTTTAAAACAATTTATTTTAAAATTATAAAAAATATATATTTGAAACCCTCATAGTAAGCCCTTTCATTTGACATATCGCACGGTGTAGTTTGCAACACTTTTTTTTTTTTTTCTTACCTGTCTCCAAAAGTGACCCCATATTCAAATTTCATTTATTTACTTTACCCGTCCGTGTTTGGGTTACAGAAATACATATGTGTACCAAATTTCAACTTAATCGGTCCATTAGATTCGGAGCAAATTGGCTGTGACAGACGGACAGACAGACAGACAGACAGACAGACAGACATACAGACAGACAGACAGACACACGAGTGATCCTATAAGGGTTCCGTTTTTTCCTTTTGAGGTACGGAACCCTAAAAATTAGGCAAACGTAATTTTGACTGAACACGTTTGTAAAAAGTAGTTTTGTCTGAAAATCTGTAGTTAATAATGATTTTAACTGACAATACGGGTTTAAAAGTGATTTTAACTGAGGCCAAAAATTCTAAAGCACAATTTTAACCAGGTACATATATTATAATTTCAGTCAAAAGTACTAGTGTCGAGAGTTTGCTAGTTAAAAGTACTTTTGACTGGTTATGAGTTTTGAGTGCAACATATCCAAAATACCGACCATACAATTTCACCTTACACGGGCAAAAACCGGAAAAAAGTAACATTTCCAATCGGCACTGCGTACCAATCAATACCAGCGTATCAATCAGTATACCATGTATCAATCAGAACGGTGTATCAATCAGAACCGATGGAGAGATAACGCATTGATTAATGTATCTATCCTGAGCTTTCATGGGGAAAACAATGGTTCCTATTATACAGTAGGTTGTAATGACTGCCCCAGGGGAAATTGGAGCTGATGTGGATAATGTTTCGATTTTGAAAATATTTTCAATGAAAAACGTGAAATAGATTGTAAACTCTTGTTAACTCACGTTTACACGCGTTGTATTCTAGAAGTTGTGTAACGTATCGTTTACACATAAAACAAGTTGTTAAAACTAGACCAAAAATGTCATAAATGTGAACAAAATACATGTCTAAAACAACGTCAGTGCCTTGTTAAAACTTGTACCTGTACGCGGGGTAACAATGTGATGGTGAAATATTGGACACAATAATAATATTATGTCGATTTTTGGGTTCATAGGAACTCTCTTAGGTACCCAAAAATCGACATAATGAAAAATAGTAGTAGCTAGTGCATCCTATACCTTCGAACAAGAATACTCATTCTTGATCGAAGGTACAAGATGGTATAGCTGAGTAGACGGTTTTGTCTCTCGGTAACATCTCGGAAAGTCAAAACTCGGAAAGTAAAAACTTTTACTTATACAAAAAAAAAAAACGACTTCCAAAAAAAATACTACAAAGTGAAAATTTACTGTAATTTCGGAAGTCGGTGTCTTTGGTTTTGTATTTAGGTTTTTTGCCACCGACTTCCGAAATTAAAGTAATTTTTCACTTTGTTTTTTTTTTTGGAGGTTGGTTGTTTTTTTTATGTAAAAAAGTTATTTTTCACTTTTTAGTTGTGGTACTACCCCACACAAATTGGAATACCACTACCTGCAAAAGAAATAAGAACATCATCGACATAAAAAGTAGGAAAAAAATACGTATTATTGAAGCTAACTCAATAACTACCCAAGCAAAGTAAATCAATTTTACATGAGACCAATTTAGAGGTATACCCTCCCAAACAAAAAAGAATCTTTCAAATCGGACAACTCTTTAAAAAGTTATACATAAAAAAAAAAATGACTTGAGATCCTCCTCCTTGTTTTTCGTCGGTTAAAAAGCAATTCTTCTGCTACGACTAGTGTAGAATAGCTTCTTGCAAAATTATTAGATTAGTCATACTCCTTTTAATGTAGTATTGGACATCGCTCTATCTGTTGACTAAGGATTACTAACTTCCAACTATTTGAGCCAATTTAGTATTTTTGAAATAAACCACCACAATGAATGCCTATATAACATTATCATAAGAAAAAAACCGGCCAAGTGCGTGTCGGGACACGCACAATGAAGGGTTCCGTAGTTGAAAAGGATTTATCCCAAAAACAAACTAAACAATGGATACCAAAAAAACATTTTTTTAAGTCATAAAACTACAAATTAATAATTTTCGGACTTTTTCCTTTACTTGTGCTGGGAGACCTTGCTTCTTACCAACTTTAATTATTCTAGGTCAACGAGAAGTACTCTATACGTTTTGATTTACTTGCGACAGTTGCGAGTATCAAAATGTGTCGCAAAATGGCCGTATTTTTTTATCCAGTTGACTTTGAAGCCTGATTTTTTTAGAACTTTAAGGAAGCATAGACTTACGTATCCGATATCAATTTCAACTTGTTATCTTCACGCGTCCCTGAGAAAAAGGGTCATGACAGACTGACAGAGTTGAATTTTTTTTTATATGATATAATTACAAATTAACAATTTTCGGACTTTTCCCTTTATTTGTGCTATGAGAGCTTGTTTCATGCCAAATTTCGTGATTCTAGGACAACGGGAAGTGCCCTATAGGTTTTGATTTACTTGCGAGTATCAAAATATCTCACATAAATGGCCGTATGTTTTTATTGCGTTAACTTAGAAGCTTGAGTTTTTTAGGACTCCAAGCAAACATAGACTTACTTATTTGATATTAATTTCAACTTGATACCTCCACACGTCCTGAGAAAAAGGGTCTTGACAGACTGACAGACAGACAGACAGACAGACGGACAACAAAGTGATCCTATAAGGGTTCCGTTTTTTCCTTTTCAGGTACGGAACGCTAAACAAAAACTTTTTTACAAAAAAAAAAAAAACAACCGACTTCCAAAAAAAATACTACACAGTGAAACATAACTTTAATTTCGGAAGTCGGTGGCTTTGGATCTGTATTTTAGTTTTTTGCCACCGACTTCCGAAATTTTTCACTTTTTAGTGGGTCAGTCTGTAACTTATCTAAGTTACAATAGCCTAATGTCAACTGCTTACCTTTTACAAAATATTGCTTTTCCCGATACAGGGACGTTAATTGTCGAGGAGTTCTCCTAGTAAGGATGGTGAAGCCACTTCAGCATATGCATTGTAACGAGCATAAATTGCTGCGCAACATTATTAAAGTAATCGAATCGCAATACGTATTAGTTCTGATGGCCATCTGTGGCCTCATCAGTTCCACTTCACCAAATGGTGCTTTCCGGGAGCAAATGCACGAGTTCCTATAAAAAAATACCCAAATCGCTATAGGTGTGCCTATAAAATTTGAGGGTTTCCCTCGATTTCCATGGGATGCCCTCATCAGATTCTGACTCGGTGACAATGGGACCACCTCGAGACACTCACGGCACACTCAAACAAAAAATATTTTTTTAAATCGGTCCACAATTGATGGATAAATCGGTGTACATACATAAAAATATATATATAAGTACGCAACGAATTGAGAACCTCCTCTTTGTTTTTTGAAAAATCGGTAAAAAAATAGTAGGGTACTTAGTCCAAAAGAGAGCTGCAAACTTTTTTCGGAGATTTATAAAAATAATTTGTAGGCAGCTACCACAGTTGGTAAAATACAAGTGCAAACAAAACACCTCATAAAATACCACATTACTGTCAAGTTAGGGAACAGCATTGCAGGGTTATTTACATTTTTATTCAGTCCCCAGTGCGACATAAGAATTGCGTACGCAAGTTCCGACCAGTAAATTTTATATCTCGCAGTTCGATATAAAGTTTAGTCTGTGTAGTGTATTTGTTATAGATCGTAGAAGGAAGGGGAATATGCAAAGTTTTAGGTTTTAGAGGCCGTATTTTTATGTTAAAAGTGAGATTTACGAGGAAATCGAGAAAAAAGTCTGAAATAAACAACATGCAACGAGCACGCCTGTTAATCATTGCTTTGCTTTTTCTTGAGTTGACACATTTTTATATAGTCTACCAAGAGGAGCTCGTGGCTGAGTAATAACAGCCGCACGGGTCGATCCATTAGGTTAAGCTATGCTTGCCGCGGTTGGTCGGTGGATGGATGACCATCTTTACATACCGAGACACCTCCATGCCTCGGAAAGCACGTTAAGCCGTTGGTCCGGATGCCATTCGTGGATTTTTGACAGTCGTTACGGGTCGTCAGAAGCCCGAAAATCTGACAAACAGTCCAGACCCAAGGGGTATCGTATCCAGTAACTGGGTTGTGGAGATCAAATAGGCAGTTGCTCCATGTTAAATACTGGTATTCAGCTGCATCGGGTTAGACTGGAAGCCGACTGCAACATAGTTGGGAAAAGGCTAGGCAGATTGACAGATTAATTTATACAGTCCACCAAAATGAGTTGTTCAATACTCGAAACAAAGGGTAGCGCGCACCCTACATTATTGGGTTGGTCACCAATGTGCTGGTTTTCAAGGCACGTGGTCTGTACCAATACGTTGCCGTCTATAGGGACTAATATGGAATTTAAGCAGCTACATAACAATAATACGTGATAACTAATAACAAATGTATATACAGGGTTACTGGTAACTCGACGTATTCCTTGCAGGACGTCATAGTAGGGTTAAAATGCAGCAAATTAGGCCACCAAATGTTCTACCGAAATTCAGTAGTTTTTGAGTTAATTCGATTTTTAGCTTTTTTATGAAAAATCCCAGATTAAATCATTTGGAGCCAATTTAAAAATGATTTACGGCGCGACTGTACTGAAATTTAAGTTAACATCATAGCTGACGCCGTAGCAGATCCTTGTTAATAATTCAAAGTTCAAAAATGCCAAAAACTTTGGCAAATATCACTAAAGAAACATTTAGTTTTTTGTGAATTTTGCTATTACTTCATACAAAATGTTGTCTAGTGAAAATAAAAATTACTACGCCTGATGTACAAATTACTAGGAAAATATCCTTGTCTTATCAGCTATTCAGAAAGGTATGATTGTCAATACTTTTGCATGTGTGACAGGGAAAGAATGAGTTTTATGAGGAGCAGGTAAAATTGCGAGACGGTCAACCGACCGGTCCGAACCGGACGGTGTTTCATATTCGTATTATTCGTAGTTTTTACTGCGCTTGAACCCCAAACACTCGGCAAGCTTTGTGATTGGTCACTATTGTTCTCCCGGCATGACACGGGGTGCGACTTTACAAAATCTGGTCGTCAGAGTCAGTTAGTTTCAACTCTACGTCGCGCGAGCTCGTGTTTTGTTATCTGGCTATTTCCTTAACTGATACTGCGTATCTTGCTCTTGTGCTGTGCTGTGCGTTCATAAGTGCTGACTATGGCTGCATATTCTAACCTTGAATACGCTGACATAATGTACTGTTACGGACTTAGTGACGGTAACGCTGCTCAGGCGCGGAGAGAATATCAACTTCGTTTTCCCAACCGCCGACTCCCACACGTTAGTGTTTTTGGATCGACTTATCGTCGATTATCTGAAACTGGCAGCGTCCAAAGAAGCAGGCAAATTGACACTGGTCGTTCTCGGAGATACACGGCTGAGGACGAAGAGCTGATTCTTCAACGTTTTATTGACGACCCCAACATATCGACAAACATCGTAGCGCGTGAGCTTGCTATGTCACAGTGGAAAGTCTGGTCTGTAGTTCACTTATCAGGCCGACATCCATACCACTATCAACCTGTCCAGTCATTAGAAGAGGGAGATCCGCCAAGACGGCTTGAATTTTGTCGTTTTATGCTAAATGCCGACGCCGAAAGCGAAAACTTTTTAAAAAACATTCTGTGGACCGATGAGTCATGTTTTGACCGTGATGGTATCACAAATTACCACAACTTACATTACTGGGCACCGAAGGCAGAAGCAAATCCTAAGAAACTGAAACCAACCGCATCCCAGCGTAGATTCTCGCTTAATGTTTGGATGGGTATTATCGACGACAAATTAATTGGCCCACATTTTTTACCCCAAACATTAAATGGGGAACTTTATGAAGATTTCCTAAGAAATCATTTAACACCACTGCTCACGGATGTACCGGAAGACAGAAGAGCAAACATGATGTATCAACATGACGGATGTCCAGCCCACTTCCGAATCACAATTCGACAATTGCTGGATGAAACCTACCCAAACCGATGGATAGGGCGCGGTGGGCCAATTCCGTGGCCTGCACGTAGCCCTGATCTTACGCCACTAGACTTTTACGTCTGGGGTCATATGAAAGACCTAGTTTATGTGACCCCAGTAAATTCAATTGAAGAACTAAGGGAGAGAATAAGAGATGCAGCGGACCAGATGAGGGCAACAATCACATCAAGAATCACAAAAACTGAAGTGAGGAAGCGAATAAGAACGTGTATTAGAAACCGAGGGCAGCACATCGAACAAGACGTGTGAAAGTGTAGTAAAAGTTTTTAAACTGAGATTTTATTATTAAAAATAATGCTAATATTCACGAAATAGTTTTATTGATTTTCCGAATAATCACCTTTTTGTGAGACGCACATAATGTAGTCCTTAACTTTGTATTAACTTTCATACCTTTCTGAATAGCTGATAAGACAAGGATATTTTCCTAGTAATTTGTACATCAGACGTAGTAATTTTTTTTTTCACTAGACAACATTTTGTATGAAGTAATAGCAAAATTCACAAAAAAACTAAATGTTTCTTTAGTGATATTTGCCAAAGTTTTTGGCATTTTTGAACTTTGAATTATTAACAAGGATCTGCTACGGCGTCAGCTATGATGTTAACTTAAATTTCAGTACAGTCGCGCCGTAAATCATTTTTAAATTGGCTCCAAATGATTTAATCTGGGATTTTTCATAGAAAAGCTAAAAATCGAATTAACTCAAAAACTACTGAATTTCGGTAGAACATTTGGTGGCCTAATTTGCTGCATTTTAACCCTACTATGACGTCCTGCAAGGAATACGTCGAGTTACCAGTAACCCTGTATTTGACAGCACGATATCTAGACATACTTAATCATTTTTTTTTTTTTTTCAGAACAGTATCTATAATCAGCCTGTAATGTTCCCACTACTGGGACACAGGCCTCCTCTCTGGGAGTGGGTGTGGGCCGTAATCCACCACGCGAGCCTAACTCAAAAATTCAGGACAGTATACTACAGGATATATATACAACATTTAAGCTTCGAAACCTATTCATTACTATATTCACTCCAAAGCCCGTTTTGAACATATCAAAACGACGAACTAAAACTCTGACCCTCTCCATTCTACGTTCCACAATCTTCCATCCGATATAAAGTTTAGTCGCAGCCGATAAAGGGTCAACGCTAGACTTGACCCTTTTCACGTGGATTGTACCGTGAGGCCCAGAATTAGTTTCAGAGCCTGTAACAATTGTAAGGATAAATACTTAAATTTTGTTAGCTACGCAACGTGTATTGCGTGGACTGGATTGGGTTGTACCTTTTCTAGTCGACAGGTAAGTACAATGAGTAAAGTGATAGCATATGGGTGATAGAAAAATGGGTGTTTTGTTGTCATTGTGTTACTTTGCAAGCGATATAGTTCTAGAATTATTTTTTCAAAGTAGGTAAAGGCTGGCATGATTTTTTGAATGTATTAATTATTTACTGCTTGTCTTCAGAGAGTTCAAGAAAGGAAAGAAAATTAGTTTGGGACGCTGTCACCGGAGACAGTGAAGAGAACTATTTTATTCGTTTTGTACTAAGTAGTTATTTTCGTAATATAAAAAAACCTATTGCCGCTCGGGTCGATCAATCAGGTTAAGATACGCTTGCTGCGGTCGTACCGCGACCCCTCCGTGCCTCTGAAAGCACGTTAGGGCGCGGACTGACTACGATTTTACGTTTAAAATCGTAGTCAGTCCGCGCGCGGTTGTGTGCCGTTGCACACAACCGCGTTGTCACCATTAGCTGGCTTGGCATAAGGTTGAAAATTGAAAATAATTTTTGTGTTGCCGAGATACTAAGCTACGAATGTGCATTTATTTTCCGGGTTTTCTTTAGATTATTCAGAATATACACAAAAAGTTAATTTTTGTGGAGCAACTTCCACATTTTTATTGGGAATATCAAACTATTTTTTACTGTTCTATTAGGTTCAAATTTTTCTTTAAACCCTTCTCTGTCCACTGTATTTTTTGCGTCGCATAGTTTCATTGCGTTACGTCATACTCGACAATCCAAGAAACCAATTTTTGTGAATATTGAGCTAATACCACGCCTTAAGCCGTTGGTCATTTTGTTGGTCAGAAGTCCGAAGGTCTGATAACCAGTCTTACCAAGGGGTATCGTATTACCTAGTAATACGATAGGGTTGTGGAGGGCAGATAGTCAGTCGCCCCATGCAAAATACTAGTATTCAGCTGCATCCAGTTAGAAAGCCGATCCAAATATAGTTGGGAAAAATCTAAGAGATGATGAGTTACTTACCTACGTATATAGGTATTCTAATTACAGCTGTACTTCTGAACAGAGAGATACCAACTAAGTATTAACACACAAGGATGAAAGGGAATCTTTGGCTAGGGAATATAAACTGAACATGTGGGATGTTGGACTTATCCAAAATATTTTGGCATACCCTAAATCCGAAAAAACTAAACGCATAATTTGTGGTTTGATGCAGAAGTTTAGGCAGTAATTCTCTTTTCTATTTTCATTGTAGTGGTGGTGGGTAGTCATGTAATAAAATATAGTGTATTTACCAGTGTATAGTTGTGTGTAAATAGAATATAAGGTACAATGGGGTTGACGTATCCGTGTGGGTAAAAACCCCTTATAATAAAAGAATAAAAAAAAAAAGTATTATGAAACTGCAGTAGGGATTTTAAAGGTGACAAATGACAATGTATCTTATCTATTTTTATTTATTTGGCAAAAACATGCACAGCATTACAGACCTAGATCCAAGTTATTGCACAGTTAAATTTAAATAAAAACAGACATATTTACAATAAGGAAGGAATAACAAGAATAAATAATACACAAAAACAATTAACAAAAAAGTAGGTACGACTAACAAATACCAATCAAATCTTTCGTCCATCATAGAATCGCAAACATGCACGACATATGTCTATCTATATCGCGGCAACCAAATCACACTCCTGTGTCGATGCCAGTAGAGCACTCAGCATTGCGAGCGCGCGAACCAAGGGCGAGTTAGAATGCGAAACTGTGCGTGCGACGGAACGGCCAACAATCCCTATCATCACAGTCAAGTTGGTATTTGGGTACAGGAGGAACAAAAAGTCACACAATTTGAGCTAATAGTTCCGGACAATCAGACTCCCCACTAAAGACACAAACGAACATGAATAATAAGTAATTACGCCTAACTAATCTATGAGTACTATTTTGGCAACCTGCACGCTATTCGCGTAACGCGCTTTTAATCACAATCAGTTTTTCGGAGAGAGAAGAAGAGAAGGCAATTCCTACTCCTTTGCTTCATTGGTTTGAAACATTCATCTGCTTAGCAACGTAAATAACGCAATGAACGTTTACCCATTTTGTTGGGTAGGCCTCATTTATCATAATCATCATTTATTGCATTCATGTAATATACAATGTTGTTACAAGTATTTATAGCTTTCATACATAAACCCTGCTAGGGCACAGTAGGTAGACTAAACTGTTAGCGTTAACAGTTTAGTCTTTCAGCAATAAACAATGGCTATATCTAAAAAGTAATCCAATGAAGTGGAAATTCAGCAGATAAAATGTTCCACGGGGGGATACAACTTTCATTTAATGTGAAGTTAAGTAGGTACCTACCCTGCAAGAGGTACCTGGATGTCTAGCATTTAGTTATGACCGTACCTAACACCTAACACCAGATTTAATTTAAACATATAAGATACACATTTATAAGATATTGAAGGTAGTCAACTAGTAAACACTTATATTTTGCCGTTCCGTAAACAACTAAGTATTAATATTGTAAAAATTTTACTTACGATACAATAATTGTGTGGAAGTTAAAGCCAAGTGTATTTGGCAGACGTGATATCGTTTGCAGAGTGATTTTTGACTGTATTTTAACAAAAACATATAACAATCATTTTTAAAAAGTGACCTTGCAAGTTCCAGTTTAAACGTTTTAGTGGGTGTTTCGAAAAAACCTTGTCAACCAACTTCATTCTGATCGCTAGTAGTGCGATAACGCACCGATACTTTATTTTGAGTGTTAATTTCAAAACTACCGTGGCGGCGATTGTCAAGCGGAGACTGAGACTCGTGAGCTATCGAGTTCGAATCCCAGTACAAGATTAACTTTTTGGTCATTATGATTTGCGCTGGTTGTAATGCTACTATTTATATAACACAAAAGAGAATTAAATGCTGCTTAAGCAAATGTGCCCTTCATTATCATTTGGAATGCGTCAAGTATGATGAAGCGTCAACACCTAGGACGAAATGGACTTGTCCAACCTGTATGTCTGGCCGTCCTAAACTGGACAACACTAATACACCGGTCCACGCTAAAGGTCACACTACACAGACTGACCAAGCCGCTCCAGCACCGGCACCTGAACCGGCTACAACGCATTCCTCTATATCGGTGCCGTCTAGTAGACAAAATAAAGAAATAGAAATAGTTTGTCAGAGACTTACGCCAGCTGAGAAGTCACCACCAGTTACCCCTCGAGCGGCATGCGTTGGCACAGAGGTCAACTTGCAAGACACAATACTTTTAGAGATTCGTAAATTGCGGCAGGAAATGATTGATAAGTTTGATAGTCAACAGGTCTCTTTGGAGAAATTTGAAACCACTCTAGCCACTGTCCAAAGGGAAGTTAATGACCTATCCTTGAGATTTTCCTCAATGAACGAAGACTTGGATGAGTTTAAGAAGACTGTTACTTTTCTTTCTGACGCTTATGATGATCAGGTCAAATTAAATGCTAGAAATGATAACTGTATTGCCGAACTCCTCAAGAATAACGCCGCGATGAGCGCTCAGGTGAAGGAGTTGGAGACTAAATTGCAGCAAATGGATCAATTAGCACGTGAGAGCAATATCGAAATACAGTGCGTACCTGAGCACAAAACCGAAAACCTGTTAACGGTCGTAAAACAGTTGGGTAGAATTGTTGGAAATGAACTTCACGACAATGAAATCCAGTCATTTCATCGAGTTGCCAAATTAAATACAGATTCAAATCGTCCACGTGGCATTGTCGTCAAGTTAGTCAGCCCTCGGGTTCGTGATAATCTACTTGCTGCAGTTAGAAACTTTAATAAGAAGAATGAATCACAGAAGCTGAACAGCAGCCATATTGGCATTGGTGGAGAAAAGCAGCCGATTTTTGTTACGGAAAATCTGACTCTGGCTAATAAAAAACTACATGCTGCGGCAAGAATCGCTGCTAAGGAAAAGAAGTATAACTTTGTGTGGGTTCGCAATGGTCGCATATTCATGAGGAAAGATGTAACAACCAAATCTCTGCTAATTAAAAATTTGGAATGTTTAGAGTCGTTGTAATTTATTATTTTATTAATCAAATACTTTGCACGCTTAATAGTGTTATAAGAATTTAAATTCAACTTTAAAATATATTATCAAAATGTAAGAGGCATACGAACCAAGACAGAGGATTTTTATACCGCTGCGTTAAATTTTGATTACGATATAATTATTGGCACTGAAAGTTGGCTCAATGATACGGTGTTGGACCATGAAATTTTAGATAACCGATACAGAGTGTTTAGGCGCGACAGGTCATCTACGGTTTCTTCGACTACAAAAAGGGATGGTGGGGGGGTGTTTGTTGCAACTTTGGACAAATATGATGTCTCACGGAGATTAAATTGGGAGTCCCATTGCGAGGAATTATGGATCACAATCAAGTGTGAGAATGGTTTAAATATTAATATTTGTGCGGTTTATATTCCACCTCCAATCAAACAAGACTATATCGATGCATTGTTTCGAAACTTTACAGAGGTAATTAACAAAAAGAGCAAAAACAATTCTATCAACTTGCTAATCGGCGATTTTAATATGGGTAGTATCTTTTGGGAGTATAATGAGGATTCTGGACTATTGGTCCCCAAAGGATCTAGTAGTAATATAGAACACACTTTTGTAGACATGTTAGCCTTTAATGATCTTCATCAATGTAACGCGATACTTAACGAGTCAAATCGTATTTTAGATCTAGTTCTTAGCAGTAATAACATCAAAGCGTTGGTGTCTCAGGCCTCTGTTCCACTTATACAAATTGATCCTCATCATCCAGCTCTGGAGATCTCGTTTAAAACTAATCATAGCAATCCTCTAGTGCAAAATAAAGTCCCGTACTTAAACTTTTATCTCTGTAACTATGAAGCGGTCAACTCTGAACTTGCGAAAATTGTTTGGTCTATTGAATGGAATTCTATAACTAATGTTAACGAAATGTTGCAAAAATTCTATGATATCCTTATGCCAATTATTAAATTGCATACTCCGATTACAAAGCCACGTGATGAGCGCTATCCTGTCTGGTATAGTCGAGCTTTACTAAAGGTCATTAAAGAAAAAGCAAAATATCACAATCTATATAAAAAATACGGGAATCCTAGAGATAAAATTACGTTTGAATGCCTGAGAGTACGCTGCAGTGAGTTGATTAAAGACTGTTATGCTAATTTTAAAAAAAATATAGCTGAACATCTGCGTACCAATCCTAAACATGTCTGGAGGTACTTAAAAAATAAACGGATAGGTAACAATTATATTCCCAACAAAATGACTTTGAACAACACTATGTTTGCCATGGGAGGTCAGGAAATTTGTGATTTGTTTTCCGATAATTTTCAGTCCATATATAGAGTAAATAGTAACGAACAATCTTCAACGCAAGTTGAACCCACTCCCTATAACAATAATACTTTCAGCCAGTGTAAATTTGAAGTAAAAGAAGTTTTTGATTACTTGTCTTCCCTAAATTGTGATAAAGGACCCGGGCCTGATTCAATCCCTCCTCTCTTCCTTAGAAAATGTGCAGCGAATCTGGCTGATCCTCTGACTACAATTTTTAACTATTCTTTGGCACAGGGCTTATTCCCTGATCAGTGGAAAGTGGCGCACATCACGCCAATCTTTAAATCGGGTAGTGTTGATGATGTTTCAAATTACAGACCAGTGTCCATTCTATCAGCTTGTGGTAAAATTATTGAATCGCTTGTCCAGAAAAAGATGTTTTCTCACTTTAAAAATATGCTGAATGATAACCAGCACGGCTTTCGCCCCAAAAAATCGACACTATCTAATCTAGTCGAGTATGTTTCATTTATCTCATCTGCGTTAGATGAGGGTAGAGAGGTTCATGCAATATATACCGACTTTAAAAAGGCCTTCGATTTGGTAGATCACGACTTACTAGTTGCTAAATTGGAAAGTATGGGTATTCATGGGTCGTTGCTGCGTTGGTGCGAATCGTACATAAGAAATCGCTCACAATTGGTGTATCTCAAGGGTTTTGGATCCAGACAATTTTGCATACCATCAGGGGTGCCTCAAGGTTCACATTTGGGGCCTTTATTTTTCTTAGTTTTCATAAATGATTTGGGCTGCAAAATTGACTCTGAATATAAACTTTTTGCTGATGATTTAAAAATATATCGAACTATATACGACGAATCCGATATTATTCAGCTTCAGCTAGATTTAAATAACATATATAATTGGTGCATACAAAATAAAATGTCATTAAATCAAGACAAATGTTACTTCATTAAGTTTAGTAGAAAAAGAAATATATCTCAAAATTGTTACTTGATTAATAACACCCGACTCCAAGAAGTTGATACTATTAGGGATCTTGGTGTTTTAGTAGATAGCAGTTTAAGTTTTAGGAGTCATTACGACCAAATGATTAGTCGGGCATCTAAATTGTCAGGTTTCATCGTCAGGGAAATGAAAATTTTTAAAGAACCAATTCTCACGATTTCCGTTTACAACAGCGTTATTCGGAGTATTCTGGAGTATTGTAGTACGGTGTGGAACCCGTTTTATCAGGTGCACTCTGATCGGATAGAGCGCGTTCAAAAAAGGTTTCTATATCAGTTATGTTACTCAGATAACAGGTGTCATAGTCTTAACTCGTATAGCGCTAGGCTGAGTCATTATAAAATGAAATCTTTAAGCGCACGTAGGAAATCTTTAGATTTCATGTTTTTGTTTAAATTAATAAATGGTTTAATAGATTCACCCGAGCTTTTAGAAAAATTGAAATTTAGTATTCCACGTAGTAGTAGCCGCTTAATTAACCGAAAGACTTTCGTCCTGCCACATAGTCGAACTAATTTAGGTCATTTTTCACCCATGTGCCGCATGCTTTCTCTTGGGAACTCCATTCGAGGTGAAATAGATATTTTTTCAGGTTCTGTAGCCTCAGTTAGAGCTAAGCTTAAAACCTTAATTGTATAAGTAATAATGTTTGCTTTTCTTTTTTCTGTCCCTAAATTGTTGTTGAAAATTTCACAATTTGTAAGTTTTAATTAACTTAATATTTTTTTTTTAAATTTAGTTTAATAATAAGTGTTTAACATATATTACGCATGCTAGATTCACATCTAGTAGATGTCAATCTGACCTATGCTGTTATAACTTTGTTAATGCGTTTCCAGATTGTACATCAGTTTTGTGAATTATAATAAAAAAAAAAAAAAAAAAAAAAAAAAGATTTGACTAATTAAAATTAGCAGTGGTACATAATGGTAGTGTAGTGTAATAAAAAAAAAAAACAAATTGCTTTACAATGATTTATTGAAAACCAGGTTTACAGTAATTGTGATCTTTAGATGAACCTGCATACATAACTTCATCCTGGTTGTGAGGCCATACTCTGCTTATTTCCGTACCACTATCATCATTATCACTTTCGCTTATCGGTTTCAGTGTCACTTACCACTTCAATAATAAAAGGTTTATCTAAATACAAATCATGTTTTAAGTATTCTCGTTCTAACCTGCGAACGTGTTTACAATGCTGTGCCCACTCATGAACTGTAATAGCGTCAAAAGCTTCTCTAAATAGGCGGGGAATTTCAGCATTTTTGTGCTCAATATTTACATCAGCAACTTTTCTTTTCATTGTGTTCCATATGAAATCAATGGGATTGAGATCACAGTGATATGGTGGTAAATATGAGCATTTGTGTTTAGTACGGTGAAAAACTTGTGCCTAATTTACGAGAGCCATCCATAATAGTGATGGATAATGCTCCTTATGCATTATCCATCACTATTATGGATGGCTCTCGTAAATTAGGCACAAGTTTTTCAATAACCCACTTTTTAAAGTGGGTACTATTCATCTCGTCATGATAATCACCACTTTTTGTGTTTGATTTAAACACAAGTAGTGCATTTGTATTAAATCCAGTATCTCCTCCCGCATGAACAATAATATATCTTTGCCCTTTCGATACAGGCTCCAATACTCCGTCTTCACCCTCTCCTTGCCAACATTTACCCGGTTTATGCGAAGAGTGAATATAGGTCTCATCTAAATAAATTATGGGCTGGGGCTGGGTAGATTTATTATTTTTATCCACTGCATGCAAGTACTTAGCTCTCCAAGCTGATATTTCATTACGCTCCATAAGAACCTTCCGATTGGATTGAGATTTTTTAAAACAAAATCCCACCTTGTGAAGCAGCTTTCGCAGACTTTCTCACTGTCCCGTGTAATTTATTTCTGTCTTTAAAACCTCTAGAAGCTTTTTAACAGTAGGGACCTCTTTTTCAGCAGAATAAAATTCATGTACTTTCCTCCGTATAACTCCCATGTCAAAATCATCAACATGCACAAATTCACTTTTACGTTTTCTCTCCTTGCCTGGTGTCCGAATTTTTGTACCAGTTTCTTCTGCTGCGTGCCCTTCCTTAACTATTTTTGAAATTAGTCCTTGACTCACACCTGAAATATAAGATAATAAAATAAATGTTAGTAGAAATTTGAAATCTGGCAGGTTAGTTTGCTCACTCACTTAGCAGGTTACCTATTAGATGTACGTTACCGTTACGCTAACCTGCAGCAAGAATAGAAACGAATATTTCGTGGACTTAAATAATTAGTTATGTATCGGGTAATTTATAACAAGAAAGTTGATAACACTAACCTGTCGCTGCCGAAATTAGTTTGTATATTTTAAATTAATGGCTTTATTTTATATAGCGTTGACTTAGAAGCTTCTTTTTTTTAGGACTATAAAAAACCATAGACCTACGTACTTGGTATTAATTTCAACTTGATAGCTCCACGCATTCCTGAGAAACAGGGTCTAGACAGACTGACAGACTTGTGATCATATAAGGGTTCCGTTTTTTTCCTTTTGAGGTACAGAACCCTAAAATCACATAAATTTCATATCAATTACGTTCGCTATTTCGAATTTAGCAACGATGTACTAACCTACCCACTTGAAACGTTTAAGATAATGTTCAATTACTTTTCATTGATATTTCTGAGCAGACCTAGCTTGGCCTAGTCTTGGTAATTCCAGTCACTAAAGAATACCTTAATAAAATGAGATGAGTACTTACTCAGCAGTATGTAGATACCTAACGAACCCTAATCCAATGAAGTCAACGACCCAATAATTTGAGGGTTTGCGTACTAAGCTTAATAATTACTGGCCATGTAATACTATAATGGCTTGTAGGTTTACAAATAAGGTTTTCTGCTATTTGAAACCTGCGGGGTAACACACAATAATTATGTACAATGACAATCGATCGGAATGCTTTTCATTTTGAAAGTTCAGTCACGTTCATTGCGTTATACAACGTGTCGTTTTGCATCCTCATCAAATTTCAGGGTGTGATACAGAACATCAAACCGAACAACTTTCTCCATGGGACAAACATCGTAATCGCGAAAAAATTTTCAACTGTCCCATAGAAAACTTCAATACCTACCTACTCGACGCAAATGTATGAGACGGCTGATTATTTTTTCGCGATTACGATGTTGGTACCATGGAAAAAATTGTTCGGTTTGATTGTCTTTACCACATCCTTTTTGACGAGGATGCAAAACGACACGTTGTGAAATTTTAATAGTTGTTTTCCTTTTAAAGGGTCATTGTACTCATAATTATGAACAACTTTTAGTATCCACTCGTACGAAAGCGGCTCTACACAAAAAACAGTCCGTAGTACAGTCATGCGTACGTGCACCGTGACGTCAGCCCGCACTCCGCACGTATTTACAAACAATGCCGATGCGACGAAGATTCTTAAAATCTTGTAACGCTCGAATGTTTCTATGTATGCCAGAGAACTGGACTCTATCGTAGTGTATGTTTCGTTTGAATGTATGATCGTATAAAATTCACAAAAATAGGTTTGTAAAGAGCAAACACAGTTAGTTTCAGATTTCTAGATTCTAGATTTATAGATTTTCTACAAAGAAGAAACAAGCGATGACCTATATTTTTTAACGTTTAAAATGCATGCTGTGTTAACTCTTAACGTGAAACATAAATAAAACCACTTACCACAGTATAATATTCATTATTTACAAGCTTCCGAAGTTGAGACAAAAACTTGTTATTGTCTACTTTAGATTTTATGACAGCGAAAATAATATTTTGTTAATGTAATAGACTAGTTCAGTGAGTGTTGTCGTATCTCAAAAGATTCGAATACAGATAATCTATCACAGTAAATGCATGGAATTGGATATAGTGGTGGAACAAGGTTAAAAGTAAAAAAAGATTGTCTTGGGAACTTTTTTCCCACGGGCAATCTACTGTTGGGGAACAAATTTCCCGCGGGCGCGCAAGTGGGTAAGGGACTAAACCTGAAATCGCAAAAAAAATCAGCTGTTCAGTACAATCTACATCAAAGTCGTCAAAATGTAGGGAGCAGCTAATTTTTTTTCGCGATTTCAAGATTGGTCCCATAATAAAAGCTGTTATGATGATGAGTACAATGACCCTAAAGAGGAAAACAACTATTAACATTTCACCCTGTATGCACGGTGAATTTTTCAAGTGGGCCTGGAATGCGAAAGTCGAAACTATGAGGAATATTGTAATGTTGAATGCAGTACTTACACTCCTTGAGACGTCGAATCCAGCTATGTATTGAAAATTCCAGGTGTGTATGTGTAGTACCTATGTTATCTTTTTCAAAATCAACGAGTTAGATTCCTGCACTCTAATTGCGTTACATATTATCCAATCGGAGTTGGTTTCACTTTTACAGCTCAACAACATTCATTGCGTTATTTACGTTGTCGAGCAAACAAATTTTTCGACCATAAGAAGCAATGGATTAGCAATTTGTTTCAAAATGAAATCAACTCCGATCGATAATGTGTTACGCAATTAGGGTGGTGGCTAGAAATATTGATTTTTCAAAAATACAATGATGCAGTTTTAGTTTTCATAAAAATCGAGCCCGAGACTCCTTTGAGTACTTTTGACCCGTAACGACATTCAAAGAACCACGAATGACAGCCGGAACCAACGGCTTATAACGTGCTTTCCGAGGCACGGAGGGGTCTTGGTACATAAAGATGACCCATCCACGGACCAACGACGGCACGCGTAGCTTAACGTTTGCTCGACCGACCCGTGTGGCTGTTATTACTTAGCCACAAGCCCCTCAACTACAAACTAGGCTGTGTGGATATAATATTACAGGTATATTTATTGTGTGTGAGTGAGCTAAAGAGTGGGACACCTTGTTGTGTCTAACGTAGAAGTCTTCATGTCTCGAGTGAAGGGTGAAGGGGTGCTGTCTTCAAAGCAAGCATAAATCTCTATCAACCGCATCATCGATTACCAACAAGTGAGAAAGAGGTCAAAGACAAGCCTATCCCTTGCCTATAAAAAAATATTTCACAATTCTCTACCTACCATTTCAACATTTATGAGCGTAATAGTTCTTACCTCGTACTAATTCGTCACCAGATTTGCATTGTAATGGCTTTTTTAAAGCCTTTCCAACTACATAATGTAGGAGTGTTGTGTGCAGTAATTTATATTGACACGCACGCGATGGCGGACTGGCAATCAAAACTTCAGCCTTACTGTGCTAAGCACGATGGCGAGTTAATAGGCTTCAGGGAATATGTAATTGGATGAACTTGTGTTTAGATAGTCGCCTACAGATAGTGCAATCCATGAAGACGCGGCCCACTATTCCTCCTAACCGTTTATAGTATATGTGTGCAAGCTTCCGCCAATGTTTGAGTGTTATCGGTACACATTAATTACCGTGTATTAAATAAAGTGTGTACCAATAACCACTGACCTCTATTAAAATACGCTGGACTGGCTATCCCTTAAAAAATGACAGCTATTTGCTGTGCCGATTCAAAGCGCCCCCAGTGACAGGCGTGAGAGTTCTGAGAACTAATAAGATTGCAAATGGCCGTTGTTTGTTGATTTTACGCTAAGTGTCTCTGCGGAATAAAAAGTTTTCTAAAGTGTGATTGTGATATAAATTAAAGTGTTATAATAGTGACAGTGATTGTATCATAGCTTGTATTGTAATTGTAATATTTCTATCATTGTGGTCGATATCAGAAAAGTTTTTATCGATAACAAACCTTTTGTTAAACATCACTAGTATTAGTTCCATTCCCCCACACTGCTGCCGTCAGCGCCAAAATGGCGATTTTCAAATAGGCACATGAAATTGATAGCGATAGCCAGTCCAGCGTATTTTAATAGAGGTCAGTGACCAATAACACTCAAACATTGGCGGAAGCTTGCACACATATAGGTACTATAAACGGTTAGTAGGAATAGTGGGGCGCATCTTCGTGGATTGCACTATCTGTAGTAGGTTTTTACTATTAACTCATAAATGCCCGGTTTCTGAGGAATTCTTAAATGAAGTTTAAACTCTCAATAGTTATTGATTTGACAAAACTATCTATTTA
Source organism: Cosmia pyralina (assembly GCA_946251885.1). NCBI lineage: Eukaryota > Metazoa > Arthropoda > Insecta > Lepidoptera > Noctuidae > Cosmia > Cosmia pyralina. Next base: position 26,650,684 of record OX276343.1, read on the forward strand.
AGCGAATTCCTTCCTTATGCTCGGTTTTTGATATTCACAGACAAAACCTCGTTAGTAATTCACTCGACTTTTAAGCTAAATTCTTCCATCGCGAAGTGTTCAGAAACACGACATCGAACCAATAATCACTATCGAATTTATGAACTCCGTGTAATAACCTCAGGAATCGGGCATTACTCGTAGTCATTACCAGAGGTCGGAATAGGTAGAGTATATACAAAAACCTAAATATACAAAAATATAGTATAAGTATACATAAACTTCGAGGAAAGAAGTAACCAGTAGTAGTAGAGAGAGAGAGAGAGAGAGCTCCTATAAAATCCCGGAATCATAAACATGACGTTAAAATCTCGGGATTTAAGAAATTGCGAATTATTTATTGCAATAAATAATTCGCAATTTCTTAAATCCCGAGATTTTATCATCATGTTTATGATTCCGGGATTTTATAAGAGGTATTATCTACTCTTGTTACTTCCTTCCTCGAGGTTTAGGTATTTATACTCTACATATTCCGACCTCTGGTAATGACTTAATGAGCAAATAGTAAATACCTACTAGGCAACTATCTAAACACAAGTCAGACAGGGACCAAACCTGAAATCTCAAAAAAAATCAGCCGTTCCCTTCATTTTGACGAGTTATGTGAATATAAGTGAAGGGAACAAGTTATTTTTTATTCGCAATTTCAGGTTTGGTCCCATAGTAAAAGTTGTTCAGAACCATGAGTACAGTGACCCCATAAGAGGATAAAGGTGATTAAAATTACACCCTATTATACAAAGAGTTACAAAAATCTTAAAAACTCGTAATAATTACTTAGGTAGATAATTAATCAAGTACCTAAGTTCTAGATGTTTAAAAAATATATTATACGTACATTATATTGCAAAGTATGAAAATGAACGAAAACTGAAAACTTTCTTAATAAGCTCTACCCTTTCAAACGTCCTACAGTAAACAGTCATGGCCGCTGAGGTCGTTGACCTCGGTTTCCCGGCGATCCATTTCTAATCCTTTCAATGGCCCTCATTATGCTCTTACCGGTATTATTGCAACTAATAATGTTTTGAGAAGCGGTTCATTTCCTCAATTGCTGCCTTGAGGATGTTATGGAGTAAGCCCAACATTCGAAATAGTACGGAAAACGGTTAGAAAGAGGTAGAATTGTTTTCTCTTCAATTGTGATACCACGTTGTGCAGAATAAAGTATAAATGTTTATTTAATTACTTTATTTTCTCAAACTGATTTAACTATTCCGGGGTACGAAATTTCTTCACTATTGTAATCTATATACTCAATACCTACTATCGCCCATTGAAGCCGTGGCAGATATAATATTTTTATAGTACCTTATACATGTATAATCTATCCATACCAAACCATCAAATTGTAAACGAATCCTTGCAGACCACAGGGTTCACAATCTGTCTGATTTTATCACTCGTAAAATAGTGAACTGTCCCTGATTGGTCGGTCTTAGCAGCGGTAGCTCGTTCTGTGTCCATAGAGTGAAAACATACATAGGAGTCAAATAAAGGAAAAGCACATTTAATTGTTGGAGATCAAGTATGTCAATCAATATATTTTTTTACGTATAGTATAACTTAGGTTATGTTCAGCAACTAACAGTTAGTTTTCACTGAAAGTTCACTTGTTTGTTTAATCATAGCTTTTAATTTTACTATTAAATGTAACTATATTTTATCTTTTAGTTATTTTCATCACGAAAACGATTAAAAACCACAAAAACATCTGTTTGTTTATGTTCGGCGACAAACGAACGAATGACAACAAATGACAGATGACAGCGAAAGATTGCAGCGTAGGGTACATGACGTTCAACCAATCAGCGCGCAAGGTGCGTTCCGTCGCATTCATTTGCATAATGCCAGTTCACAATTTGGCGGTTTAACATAGATCTATAGATTATAAACTATGGAAAATGAATACGTTTTATTGTAAGCAGTATAGTACAGTCACAATTTATTGACAGTTTATAATCTGACGAGTTAGATTATAAACTAACGACGTTCATAATTATACGGTGACAAATTCACAAATTCCTATCCTACCAATAATTATGCCTTTAAAAGAGACCCTGGAATTTGTTTCGCCATTTCTTCCCAGGGGTAATCAGATAGACGATTTCGAGATAAAGCACTCGATTGGATTAAACCTAAGCATTAGGAAACAATGCGTTGAAATAAACAAATTAAATGATCAACTTTTATCTACACCATTCAGGTCTACTCTTTTAATAAATAAGTTTTGTGTTCCTCAGGGAAGTGTATTAGGCCCTCTTCGCTTTCTTATTTACATAAACGATATTCCTAAAGTGACATCACATCAATGCATTCTATTCGCGGACGATATTTCAGTTATAGTACCGGAAAACTCAGATAGCAACTACGAAAATTCGTTAAACAACACTATAGAATCAATAATGAACTGGTTAAAGGACAACAATCTAACAGCTAATATATCTAAAACTAAAATTTTACAATTCTCTAACTATAACAATTCTCAATTAAAACAGACTTTAAACTATAAAAAACTTTTTTTACAAAAAAATACAACCGACTTCCAAAAACAACACTACAAAGTGAAAAATAACTTTAATTTCGGAAGTCGGTGTCTAGTTAAATGTATTTTCGTTTTTTGCCACCGACTTCCGAAATTAAAGTTATTTTTCACTTTGTAGTGTTGTTTTTGGAAGTCGGTTGTATTTTTTTGTAAAAAAGTTTTATTTTTCACTTTTTAGTTGTGTACCTACCCCACTCAAATTCTAATACCACTATCTGCAAAACAAAATAGAACATCGTCCATATAAAAGTGGGGAAAAAATACGTATTATTGAAGCTAACTCAAAAACTACCCAAGCAAAGTTAATCAATTTTATATGGGACCAACTGTGATGTATACCCTCTTGAATAAAACAAAAAAAAATCCAAATCGGTCCCGCCATCTTCGAGTAATCGGGGAACATACATAAAAAAAAAAAAATAAAAGGTTCCGACGAATTGAGAACCTCCTCCTTTTTCGGTTAAAAAACACTAAAATTGAAGAAGTCCTTAATACCAAATTTTTAGGTATTACCTTAGATAGACATTGTAATTGGAAAGCACACACAACTCGCATATGCTCTAATTTAAATAAATTTGCTTTTACTTTAAAAAAGCTTAAGAAGTTATCAAATCAAAAAACTGCGATGGCTGCGTACCATGGAAACGTCGGGTCAGTTCTTAGATACGGGCTTCTTGAATGGGGCAATTCTTCATCATTCTCTTGCCCTTATCCCATTCTATTTGGGGTCGGCGCAACATGTCCTTTTTTTCCATACTTCTCTATTATTCGTCATCTCGATAGTCACCCCCTTTCTAGCCATGTCATCTTTCACACAATCCATCCATCGTTTCTTTGGTCTTCTCCTACTCTTATAGCCATCGACATTCATACTCAAAACTTTCCTCACGACATTTTGTATGGAGTAATTCTTCTCAGGCTAAAAAAGTCTTCATGACACAAAAAAAAAATATGGAGCAGTTTGTGGGGTCGGACCCTTTGAATCTTGCAGACCTCTATTTAAGAAATTAGGATTACTAACTCTATCTAGTCTGTACATATTGCAAGTAGGAATATTTATTAAAAAGCACTCTGAGCCATTGAAAATAAAAAATTCCTTTCAAGAGATCCAACCCGACTGGCTGTCACAAGATGTAGAAGCACACTATTCCAGAACAACTGTTATAATATGTCTGTCAAAATCTATAACCAAAAACCTAAACAGATCAGAGAGCTACCATTAAATTATTTTAAAATAAAACTTAAGAAATGGCTCTATAATAATGTGTTCTATAATTGTTCACTATAGGTGAATTCTTAAATTATTAGGTAAATACGAAATAATTAAGCTATCTTATATAAGGCAGGTATTTAAATTCATCAATACTTAATATGATCTCACTATTCCTACTTATGATTTATTTAACTTAACTTTTTTAAATATTTTTTTATTCACATGATCTCAGTACCTAGTAATAAGTGTTTTTGTTTATATTTTTATTTTTAAGGTGTTTTTTGCATGCTGAAAAAAGTAAGCAAAATATGTGGAACTATTTTATATTTAAGACCTTTTATGTACCATATTTTATGCAAATACAGATATTCTATTCTATTCTATTCGACTCCGTTTAGCTTATTTTTTTTTTGTATTTGAAGTAATTTCGATAACTTATCTACAGAATAAACAATTTTATTTTATTTCATTTGCCCTATTGTTTGTGGTTATTTCTTGGTACATTGTGGGCTCCTTAGATGATATCTCAGTTTTCGTTTCGTTCAAAATACCACCTACTATCAAAACACCTCTATCCTATCAAGATTGACGCTCCTATAATAAAATGGGTTAAGTAGTCCTGGGACTTAACCCAATTATAACCAGACAGGTACATTAGGGCCATAACAGACATGCTACTTTTACCATCAGCGATCGGCGATTTAGTCGCAATTCGGAAGTTCGATACAGCGGCTGAGTCTTGCATAATTTTGGCATCAGCAATAAACGATTTAGTAGCTTTATGAAATCTCAGTCACTGACAGAAGAGAGACCAATAGCAAACACGCAATTTTAAAACCACGTTCAAACGAAACGAGTCGCTGAAACGTGAAGCAGCATCGATGAAGTCTGATATCATCATCATCATCTGCCTAGTCTTTTCCCAACGATGTTGGGATCGGATTCCAGTCTAACCGGATGCAGCTGAATATCAGTATTTTACATGGAGCCACTGCCAATCTCACCTCGACAGCCCAGTTTCAATTAGGTACTGGGTAATATGATACCCCTTGGTAAGACTGGTTGTCAGACTTTCGGGCTTCTGACGACCCGTAACGACCGTCAAAGATCCACAAATGACAGCCGGGACCAACGGCTTAGCGTGCTTTCCGAGGCACGAAGGGGGGTCTTGGAATGTAAAGATGGTCACACATCCACAGGCAAACCGCGGCAAGCGTAGCTTAACCTGATCGATTGACCTATGCGGCTGTTATTACTTGGCCACAAGCCCCTCACAATCACAATGAATTCTGATATATGGCAAATAATTTAATGTTAAGATTTGTGTTTCGTAATGTTCATTATTTTGCCACTATTGTATACGTATAGAATCAAATTCTTCAACACACAACCGTGCTGCTGGGGAGTTTGTTGCGCCACTTCTTCTTCCCAGATAAAGCACTAGGAAGTGGTGAAGGGCGAGTGCTTTGGGGGACTGTCTTATATAATTTTGACATTCAAAAAATTACTTTAAAAAAAGTAAAAACCGAGTTCAAAAACCTAAAATGAACAAAATAACTTCCTTAATTAAGGGCTGATTGTTCAATAGTCAGATAATTTTTATTTGAGGAATAAATATGGCGGTTTGACAGCTTTTGTATTGAAAATATGAACTGTCACATTTATTCTTCAGGGAAGTTATCTGCCTATTGAACAATCAGCTCTTAAAAACCTAACAGCTTCTGAAGTCGGTGCCAAGCTAAGGTGAATTGAAGAATTGACACCGACTTCAGAAGCTGTTAAGTTTTTTAATTAAGAAAGTTATTTTATTCATTTAGGTTTTTGAAGTCGGTTTTTACTTTTTTTGAAGTAAATTTATTGGAAATTTTTAGTTGAATATACAATTACATGCCCAAGACGAACGAAAAGAAGAATTATCAAAAATCTGCTTAGAAAAGCTGGAGACACAGTACATTTATGCATATAACTTTGTAAATAAGAATGAATACCTAATGTATTATATACTAAAACCTTCCTGAAAGTATGTCTGTAGATTACGGAGTAAAAGAATCATCAAAATTGGTTCATTAGTTTTTGAGAAAATCGCAGACATACAAATATACATACATAGGTACGGGTCGAATACAGAACCTCCTTTTTGAAGTCGGTTAAAAGTGCTGATTCTCAGCCTAGTTTGAATAAAAATGACTTTTGAAGTCGCAAAATCGCTGATATTCGAAGTAGCATGTCTGCTAATACCGTTATACTCGCTTGGGGATAGCTAAATTGTATCGTAGTAGGGATGTCCATGCAAACACTCGCATCTACCTAATGTTATGGCATACCTTTTGGCTTTATAAAGGGCATTTTGCTAATACTTATAGATTACGGCAGCCCTTGGGATTAGTCCAGTTTGTTGGTATTGTTATTTTAAGGTATTGGTAGGTACACAAAATAATGTTTGACTGGACAGTGTCAATAAGCGTGTGATGTTGATTTTGAATTATCATAACATAACATAGCGCTTGTAATCCCCGAAGGGTTAGGCAGAGGTGTGCCTATAATACACCCACATTTCACCAGTTATATGTGAGTCCCATGTTATGGGGGCGAGCCTATTGCCATGAACCGGACACAAAATAAGACTCCGAGCTGTTACTGAGAAATTCCTGGTGATGCTGATTACGTCACGCTGAAGGAGTTGCACGAAGGCTGCGCTGACGTTCATGTTCGGGGTCACCAGTTTCGAACAGGGTGTAATGCACTCATCCTCCATAGAAAAGGGAGGATCCACCGACCAGACGGGTTGTGTGTCTGGTGGGCAACTGCCCAACGGTTGATGTCGGGACTTGTATATATGCTAGTCGCGCGGTAAATTTTGATTGCGCGATGCAGGATTGCGTGACGTCAGTGTGACGCGTAGTTAGTATGTGGCGATGTAGATTCCACCACAACCCCAATAAAAGTTTGCCCGACCTGGCAATCGAACCCATTACCACGTGCTCAGCGGTAGCGCTTGAGACTACTAGACCAAAGCGGCAGTCAGTTTTAATTAAGTATGATAGTACGTACATATAACGAAGCAGTGCTTAAAACTTATTGATCTAAAGAATCTAAACTCATATCGTGATGTTTTGATTATGCATTCAAAAATCGCGGACAAACAAACATAGGTACATACACACGGTTCGAATACAGAACCTCCTTTTTTGAAGTCGGTTAAAAATAGTACCCTGCTGGCAGACTTTATGCATGTACAACTGAAATAAAATTAAAAAGTTTTATTATGATACAGATTTCTTTAAAAGATAATGCTTTATAACAACTTTTTTTCTGTTAAAGTACACTTCGTATCGACAAAGGAGTTTTCAATTCGATTTTTATCATTGTACATGGGGACCGCGCTAGGGCGCACGCGCGGTTGACCGATGATAGCTCCGTAACCATAGTAACGTCGGTTTTCTTTCCCTTTCTATTATCTCTATCACAGAGTACTTTTACTTATAGTGTGATGGTTTCGGAGCCATTATTGTGTTTGTTTACTTTTTGCTAACTTTGGTTTTTTATTTATAAATAGGTAACTACCTATTGCATGAGTGTAGATAAAGTAGTGTATGAAACTGTACAAAATAACTAAGTGTGATACTATTGAAAACGGCTCGGTATTTAAACACACACTTGTGTTTAATATGTTACAGTATCATAAACTACTATTATGCTGTATAATATTATGATTACCAATGAAATTGCCGTTCTGCAGTACTGGCCATTTCAAATCGAAATAATTTTTGTTTGGCTAAGAATTCTAATTTCAAATTAATTTTATTTTAAAAACATGGATTTTTTTTCCAAAAGTAGTCATTTGTTTATTGATTAGTGTTACATTTTCATCGCATTTCAATCTTTTTCGTCATCACGGATACGTTAAAAATTCGAGTAATTATGGAATATGAGTACCGTCGTGGCAGCAACGCGGCACAAGCGGCACGCAACATCAACGACGTTTACGGAGCTAACACTACAAACCAACGCACCACTTGTTATTGGTTTGCTCGCTTCCGTTCTGGAAATTTCGACCTGAAAAATGAACCTCACGGTCGTCCGAAGACTTTGGTCGACAATGACGAATTAAAGGCGATTGTGGAAGCTGATGATACACAATCTACGGCTGAATTAGCAGCAGCTTTCGACGTTAGCGTCAAAACAATATTGGTCCATTTGCGTCAAATTGGCAAGGTAAAAAAGCTTGACAAATGGGTGCCCCACGAACTCAATGATCGCCAGCGCGAAGTACGCGTCGAGACGTGCCTTGCACTGCTCAACAGACACACAAATGAAGGAATTTTGAACCGCATTGTTACCTGCGATGAAAAATGGATTCTGTTTGATAACCGCAAGCGCTCAGCAAGTTGGTTGGATCCTGGTTCAGCACCTAAACAATGCCCTAAACGAAAACTTACCCCTAGAAAAGTGATGGTCACTGTTTGGTGGTCTAGCGCCGGTGTGATTCATCACAGCCTCTTACCAAACGGGGTGAGCATTACTTCAGATGTGTACTGTGAAGAACTGAACACAATGATGGAGAAGCTGGCACATCTCCAACCAGCATTGGTCAATCGCTCGTCTCCGCTGCTCCTGCACGACAACGCGCGACCTCATACTGCACAGCAGACGGTCTCCAAGTTGCAAGAACTGGGGTTGGAAGCTCTCCGTCATCCGCCCTACTCACCAGACCTTGCGCCTACAGACTACTACTTTTTCCAGAATTTGGATAACTTCTTGGCGGGAAAAAAATTCAATACCCGAGAGGCAGTACAAAATGCCTTTGAAGAATTTGTTGCCTCCCGTCCAGCTGATTTCTTTAAGAAGGACATCAATAAACTGCCACTGCGTTGGCAAAGATGCATTGATTGCATGGCTGATTACTTCGATTAATACAAATAAAAAATGCATGAAAAAAATTCGTTTAAATTTTTTCATACAAAACGGCAATTTCATAGTAAAGACCTATTATAAGCACTTATGTAAATTTATTTTGGCTTATTTTCTCTTGTCTCGCAATCAAAACGGGTGTACAGTCTTGAGATGCATTACTTTAATATTTTAACTTTTGCCTGAGGTAGAGAGTGAAGTTAACTCTATGTTCTTAAGTGCATAGAACATGGTAAGAGATATAACTTTGATAACAAAGAGGAAATTGAATCAAAACGCTGCTGGGTTAAGAGCAAGGCACTCGACGCTATCTCAGTAATGATGTTTTTCTGAGAAAATGTTGATACTGCTCTTATAAACATATCTCGGTATAATTAGAACGTATCTTTAGGTTACCGAAAAACCTATAGCAAAATGTTTACAACATCATTTAAATAATTGTCATGTGCCAGTAAAACTTGAGGAGCTCGTGGCTAAATAATAACAGCCGCACGGGTCGATCCGTCAGGTAAAGCTACGCTAGTCAATCTGTTTAATGCAGCTATAAAGGCTTCAGTACTTAGATCAGTGACTAGTTCAACATGAACTGCCCTCACTGCCAAGCACACAAATATACAAATGTACGATTTTATAAGTTGGCTACCCCTACCCTTTCTGTTGGCAATTAGAATAGGCCCAGCATAATCGACAGCTGTGTTACTGAATGGATGCTCACTATGAACGCGTTCTTTAGGCAGATCCGCCATGATTGGTTGAATAGTTCTGCCGGCGAATCTACAACACTTATGACACTCATGTGTGATTTTTCTGGCAAGACTGCGACCACCTATTACCCAGAATCTTTGTCTTAATGTAGCAAGCAGTAATTGAGGTCCTGCATGCATTAATAATGTATGATAATGTCTGAATAAAATCTTTACATATCGAGACTCCTCCGTGCCTCGGAAAGCACGTTAAGCCGTTGATCCCGGCTGTCATTCGTGGATCTTTGACAGTCGTTACGGGTTGTTAGAAGCCCGAAAATCTGACAACCAGTCTTACCAAGAGGTATCGTATTACCCAGTTACTGGGTTGTGGAGGTCAGATAGGCAGTCGCTCCATGTAAAATACTGGTAATCAGCTGCATCCGGTTAGACTGGAAGCCGACCCCAACATAGTTGGGAAAAGGCTAGGCAGATTGATTGCCAGTAAAACAGCTTAATATTTTTAGACTTACAAACACATTGTGATAAACTTCGATTAATACTCTTCAGTTTTTTTAATGTTTATTTTAAGAATAGAAATATTAACTCTTAACAATTATGTGAGGGGCTTGTGGCCAAGTAATAACAACCACTCGAGTCGATCGATCAGGTTAAGCTACGCTTGCCGTGGTTGGCCCGTGGATGGGTGATCATCTTTAAATACCAAGACCCCTCCGTGCCTCGGAGAGCAACTTGGTCTCGGCTGTCATTTGTGGAGACTTTCGGGCTTCTGACAACCCGTAACGGCTGTGCGTTACGGGTTGTCAGAAGCCCGAAAGTCTGATAACCAGTCTTGCCAAAGGGTATCGTATTACCCAGTAACTGGGTTGTGAAGGTCAGATAGGTAGTCACTCCGTGTAATGCTGGTAATCAAGTGCATCCGGTTAGACCGGAAGCCGACCCCAACACAGTTGGGAAAAGTAGGCAGATGATGAGATGGATAAACTCTTAGCAATTAAATTAAATGCGAAAATATAATGTATCGAATGATTTTGTGTTAATATTGTAGCAGTGTTAATGAACTTTCCTGACCATACCTATTACATAATATAAATAGGATTCACCAAGAAACTAAACATACTTTTGTCAGAACCTTCCGAAAATCGGTCCCCTGATTGATTAATCCTAAAAACACATCGCCCGTCATTGGCTACGTTATGACAAGTCACGTTGCTCAGTACAATGGACCTAAATGATATGTCCACGCATTTGTAGTACCTACCTCGGTATGTACAGTCAACAAAGAGATATCTAGGCAGGGTATACTAACATATTTGTATGTGAATTGCTTCATGTTCAATTTCGTGACAATATACAATTTTGTGTTGGTGTGTTACAATGTAGGAGTATTGCAAAAAACAAAGTAATATATATAAAATTGAACATGAAGTAATTCACATACAAATATGTTACTCTACCCTGCTTATACATCTCTTTTGTTGACTGTACATAGGTACTAGTATAATTTGATATGGTTCGTTAACTTGACGGTCAGCTAACGAGCCGTGTTCATAGGTACAGGATCTTTTGACGCTTGAATGACATTGACAGGGGACTTTGTTAGTAAACATTTGTGAAATTGAAAATAAAACGTGTGCGATCGGGGGCCCCCGTCAGGAATGAAGTTCCTACTTTCGAGTTACGTATGATTTAAAACAAAAACAAAATCTTTTGACACTTGAAGGGCATAATGCTTTTTCGTTATTACGTGACGATTTCTACCAGTCATCTACTACCGTAAGCCGCGTTAAAAAACTTCGTTCCAAAAACAAGATGGCGGATTTGTACAGATTTTTGCAACGTGTCAAAAGATCCCTCTACAAGTTGTAGGTAGGTCTTAAATATTTTTACAGTGTAAATTTTATTGTTATAAGTTGCGTTTAGACTATAATTATTCTGATTGGAATAAGGGATAGAACCTAATTGGAGTGTGTTTAATCAACATACAACCTGACACTGACCTGCAACTTGCAAAAAACGTAATAAAATTTGAATTTCGCGGGCTACCTTAGCGCATCTCCCTTACGTCCTGTTATAGATTACACAAAAATATACTCAAACTCTGTTTAGACTTTATGTGATGTCCATTATAATAACTTCAAAGAAAAATAACTCGTCCTACTTAGATCAAAAAAGCACCCAAAGGTACAAAACACCGCACTATTTCATGGTGTTAAGTCAGATCGAGGAAAATTATGGCTCACGTTCACATGCGAACGGGCTACAAGTAAAACGGAAATTCCAAAGTGAGCTTTGATTTGCATGAAAGCTATATGGGGCACTTTTGACCGGCGTAGCGTAGTTTTTCGTCCCTTTGACAAGTCAACGCGCGTAGGGTTATTTGTGAGTGCACGGGCGGCAAGAGAAAACGAAAAAGAAAAAAAAGAATCTTGAAAAATGGGATTTCTTTAAAGGTTATTGGAGAGTAAAGGAAGGTTTGTGTTGCATTGACAAACGGGCCGTGAGTCTGACATAAGTAGTGAACTACTTTTGGAGCTTATTGCTAAGATTGTAAGGTTGAAAATTGGTTCACCGCTTATGTCCACGATGGTACTCGTACCTATACAGGGTGAAATTGAATTTATGGGCGTCCTCTTAAGGGGTCATTGTACTCATCAATATCAACAACTTTTACTATGGGACCAGACTTGAAATTGCGAAAAAAAACAGCTGTTCCCTACATTTATGTTCGCATAACTCGTCAAAATGTAGGGAACAGCAGATTATTTTTTTGTGTGATTTCAGGTTTGGTCCCATAGTAAAAGTTGTTCATAATGATGAGTACAATGACTTCTTAAGAGGATGCCCATGAATTAAATTTCATTCTGTATTATAGAATTCTAACTTTTTACTGGTTAGGATCGTCGAATTTTTCACCACTGTCTAGCTCATATTATGGAAGGAAGGTCAAGGGGGGAAGGTTTCTGTATGTATGGACTGTAGCAAGCATGTGGCGTTCTGTCGTTTCTGCCTACCCCATGGGAAAAGGTGTGAGTTTATGTATGTGTGTGTGTGTATGTGTAGTTCATATAATAATTCCATGTTCTCAGACAGCAACCGGTAATTATTTCTGGTATAAAAATGTCATTGTAAAACCAATCCTCTATCACACTAATATTATAAAGGCGAAAGTTTGTGAGTGTGTGTGTGTGTTTGTATGTTTGTTACTTCTTCACGCTCAAACGGCTGGACCAATTTGGATAAAATTTGGTATGGAGGTAGCTGACACACTGGATTAACACATAAGCTACTTTTTATCTTGGTCTACGCGGGTGAAACCGCGGGGCGCAGCTAGTAATATTATAAATGCAAAAGAGAGTTTGTTTGTTACGCTTTCACGTCGTAACTACCCTCAACTGATCATCATGAAAATTTGCATACCCTTTGTCAGGGGTACAGAAACGGACATAGGATACCTTTCACCCAGAAAAAACCGATGAAGTGCGTGTCGGACCACGCACAATGAAGGGTTCCGTAGTTGAAAATATTTTTCCCCAAAAACAAACTTAACGTTCTAGTTGAATACCTAGAAAACTTTTTAATTTTTCGGACTTTTTCATTTATTTGTGCTGTGTGAGACCTTGCTTCGTGTGGTAAAACTAAAATTATCAATTTTCAGACATTGGGCCCATTTCATGATGTCCGAATAGCCACTACTCACCGAATAAATTCAAATATGGAACAGAATTTGTATGAAATTATCTGCCAAGTAAGTTAATAGGAACTTAATCGTAGGCGGTGAAGCAGGCCCTTATTCCTTGCTTCATGTCGAACATGATTCTAGGTCAACGGGAAATATCCTACACGTTTTGATTTACTTAAGAGTATCAAAATATGTCGCATAAATGGCCATCTTTTTTACTGCGTTGACTTAGAAGCTTGATTTTTTTAGAGCTCCAAGGGACCATAGACCTACGTAATTGATATAATTTCAACTTGATACCTCCACGCGTTTCTAAGAAAAAGGGTCTTGACAGACTGACAGACAAATAGACGGACAACGAAGTGATCTTATATCCAAGTGTTACTACGCAATTAAAGATTTTGTTAATGACAAATCGTTCTGTTAACGGTGTTAAGGCTGCTCATTGTGATTGTGTTTTAATGACATCTCTACCTTTTGTTCTACTGAAGTTCTAGCTTATTTTATTTATTGTCATTTTTATAATTGAATTTATTCTATGTAATTTTAAATTTAATTAGACGAAATTTGTATTTTAATGATTTTAAATGATATGAGTATTTTTAATAGTAATGTTGCATATGTTTATTTTATTCCATTTTATTTTTTCTGATAAGTGTATGTTAAATTTACTGACATCTCTATCTTTTTAATTGTAATCATAATTTATTTTATTTATTACGTTTTTGATTGAATTTATTGTAATTTTAAATTTAATTTATTGAAATTGGTATTTGAAGGTTTTTTTTTGTTTTTGAATAATATGAGTATTTTTAATAGTACTTAATGTTGCTTATGTAAATTAAAATAATTTTGCATGCCGTAAGGTAAAATGTATCGGGACTCTCAACAAAACAACCATCATAATCTGTACACACTACATTATTGGCAAATAAATGATTTCTGATTATAAGGGTTCAGTTTTTTTCTTTTGAGGTACGGAACTCCAAAAAGTACCCGAATGATAGAAAAATGTTAGAGAAGCTGCGGGCAAAATCAATGATTTATAATTTACACTACACGTCCGACTTCCACACCCTTTAATCATACCACCACGCCATAATTCACAAGTTCCTTAAAAAAAAATAGCTCATACGTTTAGATTGCCCCAGGCTGCCTGTATACAACTTGTTAGTAAGCCTCATAAAGTCCTTTATGTTTGCATGTAAGAAACAGGCTATTTATTGGAGCATACCACTGATTTCCCATTGGGCTACACTATTCATTGCTCATTCCAGGTAGCTATTTTACTTTTATTGTTGACGTGGGCTATCCAATTGCTTTTTAGGGTTCCGTACCTCTAAAGGAAAAAAAACGGAACCCTTATAGGATCACTCGTGTGTCTGTCTGTCCGTCTGTCGATTTAATGGACCGATTAAGTTGAAAATTGGTACACACATGAATTTCTGTGACCCAAATAGGAGCGTGTAACGTAAATAAATGCATTTTGGACGTGAGGGTCACTTTTGGGGGCAAATAAGAAAATTAAAAAAAAAGTTTTGCAACCGTGTGACATATCAAACGTAAACAAAAGAACTTACTATGAAGGTCTCAAATAGATTTTTTTATAATTTTTTAGGATTTCCGTAGTCAACAAGGAACCCTTATAGTTTCGCTATGTCCGTTCGTCTGACCGTCTGTCCGCCCGCTGCTTAGCTCAGAGACTCTTAGTACTAGAAAGCTATAATTTGGCATGGATAGACATATTCATCACGCCGACAGTGGTAAAATAAAATTATAAAAAAAAAAAATTATGGTACCTTCTGTACCTACACGTAAAGTGGGGATGTTTTTTTTTCTCGTCTACCCCATGGGTGTGGTGTGCTTTTGGATGGGTCTTTCAAAAATATTGTGGGTTTGTTAAATCAATTTTTCGATTTAGGGGCCCATTTCTGAAATATTAAGCTTTAAAGTGCTAATTTTTGTTACAGTCAAGTGTCGTCCCCCCCCCCCCTGCCAGCTAAACTGTTAGTTTTGGATGGGTGAAAAAATTCACGGTAGTAGTATATATAACGAAGTTAAAAGGAAAACTATCACAGCTAAGTAGACTTTTCAAGTTTACGAGTAATAGTCAACCAACTTACATTTGCAGTTGGAATGTATGGGAGACCATGTTTTTCAACTACAGTGTTAAGATTGCTCTTGGGATAAATTCATCCCAACTACGGAACCCTTCATTGTGCGTGATCCGACACGCACTTGGCCGGTTTTTATTTATAATTAATTTAGTTTAGTTTTTAAATTCTGGAGGGAGGTGGGCTGGTTGGAATAAACCCCCGACGGCCGCCATGGCCCACGCACAATGGTCCACATGAAGGACTAAGTGCGGAAACCAAATCCTATAACATAACATAACATAACATAACATTTATAATTAAAATAATTTGAAAATTGATGTAAATTTACCATTATCTCCGAAACTACCGAGTCTAAAATTAAAAAAAAAAATAATGGGAGAACATGTTTTTCTACTACAATGTTCAGTTTATTCTTGGGATAAATTCATTCCAACTACGGAACCCTTCATTGTGCACAGTCCGACATGCACTTGGCCGGTTTTTTTAGTCCTCTAAGTTGTGTTGTCCAACTTTAAATAAAAATAAATAATCAATAAACATTTATTGCAGAATCACTTCCATATTTGTTAGTAACAATGTAAACTTATAAACTAGTGTTAGTAACATTTATTCCTAAGCTGGGTGAGGCCACCGATCCTGGGGAGTGTCTATTTGACTGGGAGCAGTCGTATCCACCGCCCCAAGATCGGAGAGTCCCACCTATCAGCCAACGTAAAACGTACCTACTTTTTTAAGACTGCAGTCAGAGTTTTGCAACCGAATTACTAAAAGGTAATTTATTTCCTAAGACTGGCTAAGGCTGTCCTATTTTATGGCCCTTGAATGCCCGAATGTAAGACAACATTGACACCGTCGCGTCATAGTGATCAAACAATTGCTTTTCGAGAAAAGAGGCCGGTTGGCCGTTTTGTTTGATGTTGGTCAACCATCAAGACTACACCAAGCTAATCACCCGCTTCTTTCATCCCAACTACTCAAGCCAAGTATACTCCATAAGATTTCATTAATCCACTGGGTAGTATAATTAATTTCCTCGCCCCTCCCCCATCATTACGAGACATTCGTCTTCATTAGAGGTCGCGGTGCCGTTTCATTAGTTTCTGAGCAAACAGTAGCTCGTACAGACAGTACCAGCACTGTTTGCTCAGAAAATAACTGTTGCTTGACGACTGTGTCAGTGACTTATGTTTGTACATATGTGTCTGCGAAGATGAGAAAAAAATATTTTAATAGGTACCTATTGATTAGGTTATAACTTAGTTTAATTTAATTCTTGGGCACAAGCATTCTTCCCATTCGTATGGGAGGCCTCGGCGTCCGCAAAATTTCTAGTATTAGTTTACCGGCATTCATAGCCTCCACACTGGTTAATTTTGATGTGCCTTGTTTCACCGAGGCTATGGATGCCTGGAGACTCGCTTGCCCGAATCCAGATCCACCCGACAATCCATCTTCCCAGAGACGGTGGGATGACCTACTCTGCAGAGTAGTACAGAACAATTTACTTGATACGTCTGCACTACTGCGAAGCGTGCGCGCCTGCTGGCTGTGGGTAAGTGGGAGTCGGGTCTGTGGCTTCATGCACTACCGTCGTCGAACATAGGCACTTTGTTCGACGACACTACTTTCCGCCTCGCTGCTTCACTGCGACTAGGAGCTCCTTCTTGTTCTCCTCATCGCTGTCACTGTGGTGAAGTTGTCAACAGCCTCGGACACCACGGCCTGTCTTGCAGCCGAAGTGCGGGTAGTTTTGCGCGGCACGCGAACATCAATGACATCATCCGACGAGCCCTTGTCATCGTCGGAGTTCCAGCTGTATTAAAACCCAATGGCTTGGCACGCGACGATGGCAAGAGACTGGACGGCATGTCTTTATTTCCATCGAAGGTGGGTAGGCCTTTAGTGTGGGACGCAACGTGCGTCGATACTCTTGCGCCATCCCATCTTCCTGGCTCGGCGTGCTGTGCTGGCACTGCTGCTGCGGCTGCGGAAAACCTCAAGCGGCGAAAATATAATTACCTTATCGGTAATTATATTTTCGAGCCGTTTGGGGTTGAAACCCTGGGGCCGTGGGGTCCGAGTGCTCATGGTTTATTCAACGAAATCTCCAAGCGGCTGGTTGACACTTCCCATGACCCAAGGGCTGGCTTTTACCTTGGCGAGAGGCTTAGCATTGCCATACAACGTGGCAATGCCGCCAGTCTCTTGGGTACTTTATCAGTCGACAACGATGCGGAGGAATTTTTCGATGCCATATTTTAGTTTTTTAATAGTATTAGTTATGTTAGGATATAATTTTGTTATTTTTAGGTTATGTTTATATTACATTTAAATAAATCTGATCCTATTAGGCAATAATAATAATAATAATTCCATGTTCTGCAATAGTCCTGCTCAACCGGGGGTTGTCCCTGGGTGCACTTGCATAGTGCATACAGGGATAATCATCGCCTGGTGCCTCCTCGTCATTTAAACTTGTCTAAGGGGCTTCTGCGAGTTGGCTTCGGCCCCTCGTACGCATTCCAAAGGTCCGGGACCCTAGGGTCCGAAATATGACAAATGCAAATAATAATAATAATTCCTTTATTGTCAGGCAACTAAGGCAGATAAAATACACAAATGATTGTCTCACAATAATAAACTAATACATATAAAAACATTAGGCATTAGTATCTGCAATAAGTAGTACGTTGGGTCGGCGACGTATTGCGCCGAGTCGAAGTGTCCAACTTAAATAGAAGTGGACAGGATGTGTCTACCGGACAAAGTGTGGGACCCAATTGCACAAAACTGGGTACCCTGAGACAGTGAGGTGGGGTCGCGGCAGTTCACGTAGGAGATGGTGGAATGGAGGTTCAATCAAAACTGAAGGATGATGCGCGGGGTCGCGAAAAATTGAAGGAGTGGAGGAAGGCCTTTGCCTAGGAGTGGGATAGGTTACGCTAGTAAAAAAAAACACTATTATTTTTTATGAAGTGCTTAATTATACAAATGTTATCGTTAAAAACGAGACGATTTTTGTTTTGCGTGTCCAAACAAAAGGTAGAATCAAACACTATCAAAGACGAAGACGTAGTTCTATATTTTCCAGCATTGTATCATGAGAGTTGCTTTGTAAGACACCGGTAGTAAACTATATTTCCGATATAACTGGCCACGTGGGAAATTAGAGAAGAAACGATGCCGCTTTATGGTATCCGATGTCGAACCAATCGTGTACCTGAGTGGGTCTAGATTTTAAATTGTGTTTATAACCTAGTAGGCAAGAAGTCGTTGCGGGTAGTTAGAAGCCCGAAACCTGACCACCAGTCTTACCAAGGGGTATCGTGTTATCCATTAACTGGATTGTGTAGGTCAGATAGGCAGTCACTCCATGTAAAATACAGGTATTCAGCTGCATCCGGTTAGACGCGGATTGATTGATCGATAATAGTGACCTAGAAAATTTTGATAAAATAAATAGGTTAGAGTTGCAGGTTGTATTACTTCAACTTTATTCAACACTGAGTTATGGCGAAGAAAGACATTGTAAAGATCTTTAAATCGAATTTAATATCGACCATGGACGTCATTCTTGGGGGAGGTAGTTATATGCCCAAAAATTGCCATTAAAACCGATCCTGCGATGTCCGTATGCAGTGGATTTCCACGATCTTCACTAAGTCTGAAATTGGCATCACAACAGAGCAGGCGTAGTGATCAAAGCTCGTAATTTTATTTTGTTCTAGCTGCGCCCCGCGGTTTTACCCGCGTAGACGGGGATTTTTTTTTTTTTTTTTTTATTTTATTTCAACAAAAATTACAGAAGAGTACTTCACAAATCTTCTGCCAAACTGCAGGACAGTTTGTCGGCAGTGACAAAAGTAGCCTATGTGGCAGGGATAAAAGTAGCCTATGTGTTAATCCAGGGTATAAGCTATCTACTTACCAAATTTCGTCCTAATCGGTCCAGCCGTTTGAGCGTGAAGAAATAACAAACATACAAACACACACACACTCATAAACTTTCACCTTAATAATATTAGTGTGTTAGTGTGATGAGTATCCATGGAGTGTCTTGCCTGTTCTTGTCCATTGAATCCTACAACGTTTTGGCAGAATCATTGACTGTCCTGACTTTGACCTTTCTGACTGTCCAACTCCTTCATCATTCAAAAGTGGCTGGAATTGGTTTAATTGAAATAAATGGTTTGATTAAAGATACCTACAGGCTATGCCTAGTTTGGGGCCCACAGTTATTTCTTATGTTGTATAACTTGTGTGTGTGTAAATAAATTATTCTATTCTTAATAAATCCACAGTACAAAAAGCCTGCACATTGAAATGGAACTATAATTTTATTATTTTCTTCGAGATCACACCAACAATTTTCAGCCCTTCTCTTTGCGAAATTATAAAATCCGCCCGTTATCTATAACAGAGTCACATGAATGATATTTTTGAAGCGCAAAGGCAACAAAGGGCTGCGAAACGAGCCGTATCTTATTTGAATAAGTCGCGGCATGAAAGCTCGCCCGCGCTCACTATGAAACTGGCGAACCACAGTGCAGCACTACACAGTAGGAATAATTATTAAAAGTAATTTTAAGTTAAAAAGGGCAAGTCTTCGGTTCTATCTTCAGATGGGGCAAGATATGATCGGGTTTTGCCATTAAGAATTTATTAAAAACAGTCTGGCTCTAGAGTCTGGATTTTTGCCAGGTTGATAGCAATAGATTTGTCCCTTCAATCTGCCTAGCCTTTGCCCAACTATGTTGGGGATGGCTTCCAATATATCCGGATGCAGCTGAATACCAGTATTTTACATGGAACGACTGTCTATTTGACCTTCACAACCCAGTAACTGGGTAATTACGATACTCCTTGGTAAGACTGGTTGTCAGAATTTCGGGCTTCTGACGACCCATAACGACTGTCAAAGATCCACGAATGACAGCCGAGAGGCGTGGCACGGAGGAGTCTCAGCATGTAAGGATAGTCAACCATCCACGGACCAACCCTGGCAAGACTGGTCCCTCGTACATGGGACTTAAATGAACCTAGAAATTGTAAATTTACTCTACTCCTCTACCTTCCCTTTCGGAGAATACAAGCGTGATTGTATAGTGATATGTTTGTAATGTTAAATTGGTATAGCTATATCGATATCAAGACATTTGTTCTTTCTCAAAGCTTGAAAAAAAAAATATGACAAGTTTTTTTTTGCAAGCTTTGAGAAAGAATAAATGTCTTGATATCGATATAGCTATACCAATTTAACATTACTTGGCTTCTCACTTGCTAAGCCAAGTTGACTTTTTTTTTATCGTGGAGAAATGCTCATGCATTCTGCACTACCATGGGGACATAGTGCAGTTATGTGGGACTCTAACCCACTAAAACTCCACGGTGTCCTCCTCTGCTACTTAGGGTGGGAACACGGGCACGCGTTAACACTCATCCGTGAACCCGCTGCAGCTGTCCGTCACCGGACCCTCCTCTGGGGAGTACTCTCCATCACCGGCGCACCAGAACACATTGCACGCAGTGACCACCCCAAGGACCAAACCAGCGCGTGGGCGCCAGACGACCCCGTGTCTGGGCACTCTTGGTCCCCCTGCGACGGGTCAGGTCATTCGCCCCGCCGCCTGCCAATTTTCGGCCCTAGAGAATAGGCAGAGCGGCCAAGCCAAGTTGACTAACATCATGATGTTTCTAGAAATATATATAAACAATTAGAAACAGGCAGAGCTGAGCTGTCATCAGTCCTCCCGTGACCACGATCGCTGCAAGGCGGTCGAAACGTCGGGAAACAAGTAGGTACCGGTTTACCTCGTAAAAAAATCGCAAGAAGACCCGTTCTCAATTTGTTTATATGGTGTACAAATCGCGAAAGTTTAAAAAGTTTAAACAGGCAGGAATCGTTGAATACGTAAAACTGTCTTACGTAGACCCACAAAAAAAACGCAAAATGTACAAATACCAAAATCGTAAATAACGCGTAACTTTCTTTGTAGAGTGATACTTTTTCGCGCCTATCTACAAGTCCATGCAAGTTTGTATCATGGGCGACATCTTTGTTTGACGTCCACGGTTCGTTTGGCTTAGGGAACACTCTATCACTGTCAAAGTTTTCCCATGGAAAATTTCCCCTAGGTTCTCAGGGTATTTATCAAACATTATACTTTTACATTCTACTGATGGTTTATTCTAAATATATAAAAGAATAAACTGACTGACTGACTGACTGACATATCAACACACAGACCAAACCGCTGGGTCTAGAGATTCCAAATTTGGCAGCTAGGTTTCTTATGAGATCTAGGGGTGCACTAAGAAAGGATTTGTAGTAAGTTTTCATTATGTGGTGGAGAAAATAAACGTTTTTATTATTATTATTATTTTATTTGTCTTTGGCTTATCTCGGGACCCTGGGGTCCCGGACCTTTGGAAGGCGTACGAGGGGCCGAAGCCAACTCGCAGAGGCCCCTTAGACAATTTTAAATGACGAGGAGGTACCAGCCGACGATTATCCCTGTATGCACTATGCAAGGTCACCCAAGGACAACCCCCGGTTGGTGGAGGACTATTGCAGAACATGGAAACAAAACACATTGGGTTTGGGTGGCTACATGGATTGGGTACCTTGAACTATGGAAGAACTATGTCCCCTGCCTGACCAATGTTATATAATATACACAGATAAATTGGCAGGGGGTGACTTGCACACTCAATAATGGGCCCCCGGAAACGGTCGCTAGCACATAGTGACGTAGCGACAAGGGGCAACATGTCCTGAGGTGCTTGAGGAGTGGAGAGGTATTCCACGGCTCTCAGAACAATCCCAGAGCTTACTAGAATACTTCCTTCCTCCGAGCACGATTGCTCTTGCGAATCCCCACTCAAGCCGGCCAATAAAGGCAAGAATGAGGTGGGAGCTCTGTTCCCGTCAGTGTTCACTCCAGCCGGCCAATAAAGGCCAGCCAGAGGTGAAGAACAAGACTTCTCCCGGGAAATAGGGTCCGTGGGGTCGCTACTGCCCAATAGCTTGCCACATGCTGCCCTGCGGGTTATTAAGCCCGCCGCCCAGGGCGTCTCCTGCGGCGGCTAAGGGCGCGAGGGCGCGGCTGTTGCCTCTCCCTTAGGCGTTCCGCCTCCTCCTTCGCGAGCATTACTGCTTCGCAGAAGGAGGAAAATTCACCCTCTAAGGGGGTGAAACGGGGGTCCAAAATTTATATGAAAAATCTAGTCTTGAAACTTGGCACGAATATTTTCAAAAAAAAAAGAGTGTGAATAAAAACCCCGGGTATGTGAGAGTGGTGGGTGAGGGTGATTATAAAGTTTGTCATTTTTAGTTTTTCTAAACTACTCCCTAAAAGGGAGGGGTGTCAAAGTTTGTACTGAGTAATTTTAACGCGCGGTTCGATTAACTCGAAATTCAGTACTTATAATATACTTGAGATCAAAAATGAAGAAAACGTTTATCAGGGTTTTTCGAAAATCTACCCCTAAGAGAGTGGAGTTGGTAGTCAATTTTACAGGGCAAGTTTTACTGTGGGGCTTGATTAACTCGAAAATTGGTAGTAATAATCTTTCAGTCAAGTTGCGGAAATATCCCAAGTGTTTTTTTTAAATTCCACCCTTTTGGGGGTAAAAACAGGGAATATGTTTGATATAAAATATCTTATTTAGTTAATTAACTTGAAACTTGGCACAAATACTTGCTTAAGCAAGTAATAAAATTTGTCATTCATAGTTTTTAGTTGATTAACATTTTGAGTGGATTAACACATAGGCTACTTTTTTATCCCAGTCTACGCGGGTGAAACCGCGGGGCGCAGCTAGTGTTAGGGTATAATTTTGTTATTTTTAGGTTATGTTTAAATAATATATTTAAGTAAATTTTAGAGCCATTAAAAAAATAATAGGTCTTTACCTATGAAATTGCCGTTTTGTATGAAAAAATTTAAACGAATTTTTTTCATGCATTTTTTATTTGTATTAATCGAAGTAATCACCCATGCAATCAATGCATCTTTGCCAACGCAGTGGCAGTTTATTGATGCCCTTCTTAAAGAAATCAGCTGGACGGGAGGCAACAAATTCTTTAAAGGCATTTTGTACTGCCTCTCGGGTATTGAATTTTTTTCCCGCCAAGAAGTTATCCAAATTCTGGAAAAAGTAGTAGTCTGTAGGCGCAAGGTCTGGTGAGTAGGGCGGATGACGGAGAGCTTCCAACCCCAGTTCTTGCAACTTGGAGACCGTCTGCTGTGCAGTATGAGGTCGCGCGTTGTCGTGCAGGAGCAGCGGAGACGAGCGATTGACCAATGCTGGTTGGAGATGTGCCAGCTTCTCCATCATTGTGTTCAGTTCTTCACAGTACACATCTGAAGTAATGCTCACCCCGTTTGGTAAGAAGCTGTGATGAATCACACCGACGCTAGACCACCAAACAGTGACCATCACTTTTCTAGGGGTAAGTTTTCGTTTAGGGCATTGTTTAGGTGCTGAACCAGGATCCAACCAACTTGCTGAGCGCTTGCGGTTATCAAACAGAATCCATTTTTCATCGCAGGTAACAATGCGGTTCAAAATTCCTTCATTTGTGTGTCTGTTGAGCAGTGCAAGGCACGTCTCGACGCGTACTTCGCGCTGGCGATCATTGAGTTCGTGGGGCACCCATTTGTCAAGCTTTTTTACCTTGCCAATTTGACGCAAATGGACCAATATTGTTTTGACGCTAACGTCGAAAGCTACTGCTAATTCAGCCGTAGATTGTGTATCATCAGCTTCCACAATCGCCTTTAATTCGTCATT
This sequence comes from Cosmia pyralina, assembly GCA_946251885.1. Lineage (NCBI taxonomy): Eukaryota > Metazoa > Arthropoda > Insecta > Lepidoptera > Noctuidae > Cosmia > Cosmia pyralina. The sequence goes on from OX276343.1 coordinate 26,674,694, forward strand.
GTCGACCAAAGTCTTCGGACGACCGCGAGGTTCATTTTTCAGATCGAAATTTCCAGAACGGAAGCGAGCAAACCAATAACAAGTGGTGCGTTGGTTTGTAGTGTTAGCTCCGTAAACGTCGTTGATGTTGCGTGCCGCTTGTGCCGCGTTGCTGCCACGACGGTACTCATATTCCATAATTACTCGAATTTTTAACGTATCCATGATGACGAAAAAGATTGAAATGCGATGAAAATGTAACACTAATCAATAAACAAATGACTACTTTTGGAAAAAAAAATCCATGTTTTTAAAATAAAATTAATTTGAAATTAGAATTCTTAGCCAAACAAAAATTATTTTGATTTCAAATGGCCAGTACTGCAGAACGGCAATTTCATAGGTAAAGACCTAATATAACCTAAAAACATATTTTGTACTACGACTTTTCAAACTTGCCCCACTCCTCTCCCTCCACTACGTAGGTTCAACAGTCGTTATTATGAATTTCATTTCACGCTGACCGGCCGTAGTCGAGTTTTTACATCAGTCTGTGAGAGCCGCACCAAATAGGAACAAGTTATGAGAAAGCCTTTTGCCTCGTGTTTAATCGAATGTCAAAGAGAAATGAGTTTCTTTGATACAGCTTTGATACTAGAATGGATTGGTTTTCGTTTGAATTAATTTTTTTCATTTGATATCACTTTGTTGATGGGCTGTGGCATTGGGGTCGTGTTAAAAAAATCAATCTGCTTTGCCTTTTCTCAACTATGTTGGGGTCGGCTACCAGTCTACCGGATGCAGCTGAATACCAGTATTTTACATGGAGCGACTGCCTATCTGACCCTCCTCACCTGAGTATGAGTACATATCTATCTAAGATAAATGTGTCATTAGCCAGTAATGCCACAAATATGAAAATGATACAGACTTTTTAAAAAGACTTTAAGGCAAAAGCGCCAGAGTAGCCCGTGAAATTCAAATTTTCTTACGTTTTTTGCAATTTGCAAGTCAGTTTTAACTTGTATGTTGATCAAAATATGATTCGCAACCATAACAATTATTTGTTTACAGAATTATAATTAGTAATTATTGTTACTGATTATAATTCTGTAATTAAATAATTTTTACGGCCGTGAATCATATTTTGATCAACATACAACAGGCTTGCAAATTGCGAAAAAAACTGGCCAAGTGCGAGCCGGACTCGCGCACGTTGGGTTCCGTACCATTATCTACAAAAACAGAAAAAAAATCATGTCTTTTGTATGGAAGCCCCCTTTAATATTTATTTTATTCTGTTTTTTTTTAGTATTTGTTGTTATAGCGGCAACAGTAATACATAATCTGTGAAAATTCCAACAGTCAAACTATCACGGTTCATGAGATACAGCCTGGTGACCGACGGACGGACGGACAGCGGAGTCTTAGTAATAACTAAACGTAAGAAAATTTTAATTTCACGGGCTACCCTGGCGATTTCCCCTTAATAGTGACATTATAGATAAATAACCTTTAAAACCTTTTAAACGTTGGGAAAAACCTCAACGTTTCCAAAAACTGTACCAATGAGGCAGTTTTAACCCATTATTTTCAAAATTAACATTCCCATAGCGTAAGCATCCCATACTTAATAGCTATTAACGCAAAACTCCATACAATCCATTACAGAGTTGCCACAAAACAATTATTTATACGGTAATGACTTACAATTTTAAATTAAAACAGAGTCGTTCGCAATAAGCGCGCCGTTTTCCATGCTAAGTTTAGTTTACAGGGTTAGGGTGACGTCACATTTGGAGTGAATTCATTTCTTATACCTTCTTACTTTATCGTGCTTTACGAATATTAAACATCATCATCATTCTCCTGCCCTTATCCCAATCTATTTGGGGTCGGCGCAACCATACTTCCATACTTCTCTATTATTCGTCATCTCGGTAGTCACCCCCTTTCTAGCCATGTCATCTTTCACACAATCCATCCATCGTTTCTTTGGTCTTCCCCTACTCTTATAGCCATCGACATTCATACTCAAAACTTTCCTCAAGACATTTTCCTCACTCCTCCGCATCACATGCCCATACCATGACAGCCGATTTCCGCACAACTTTTCAGTCACCGGTGCCACTTTTAGACTTCCTCTTATGTACTCATTTCTTATTCTATCCATTCGTGTAACACCACACATCCCTCTTAGCATTCTCATCTCAGCTGCATGCAACTGCTTTCCATTCATCCCTTTTGTGGCCCAACATTCTGATCCAACATTTTTTACGAATATTAAACAGTCAGCAATCAATGGAGCGCGATTAACCCCTCTAGTCTCAGTAGTTCGGTTGTTCGGGAGCGGTATTTTGTAGCAAAAATACTGGAATGTAAACACTTATGCCACATGTTAAGCAAGTGACATAAGTGTACAACCGAACTAACAACTAAACAGCTAGAGCATGATCCCAGGGCCGCCAGACCTATTTTTACCTTACTTATTTTCTGATCAACAACATGTATGGGATAGAGTAGTGTTAGTATGTACTTTGAACGTACGCATACCTGCTAGCTTGGGCCGATGACCAATTTACAGGTATCAGGTGCCAAAGTTACGTAAAAATATTACTCACGTTTATTAAAGTCTGACTGCTGATTTTGATGTATGTTTTGCAGAATATTGTAAATAATTAATGATCAATACTGTCAGACACTTCCCGTCGGCGGTTTCTACCGCCAGATGCTTTAAAGCTCGCAAAAAATGACGTCATCTTAATTATAATTGTAAGATGACGGATCTTCAATACCTACTCGACCCAAATGTATGGGACAGCTGATAATTTTTTCTCGATTACGATGTTCGTCCCATGGAGAAAGTTGTCCAGTTTGATGGTCTGTACCACACCCTTAAATTTGACCACACCTTTCTGATACACCCTGTATATGTATTCTTCTCTATCGTTACTTCCTATCACTAGGCAAAAAAACTACAGTATAGATGTCATTAAAGCAAATTACCTCATATAATATTAAAAGTAGAAGCTAGTTTACTCAACAGTCTGCCGTCACCCTTAACAACGTAATTGATCGCCGGCTGTGCGCATTTACGACAGAGTCCTAAATTAACATAATAATTTGGTTACACTCTGTGTTAGTGGAGGGTTGTACGAGTATATACGAACCTGCTAGTTTTGTATCCAAGTAGAAAAAAGAAAATAAATGATGATGCAATGCTAAAAGAGTTTCGACAGAGAACACCAATAAAACTTCAATGGAAAGAATAAATCACACTTTTATGAGACAAAAAAAAAATGAAGATATTATACAATGTGAAGACGACAACAGTAAATGAAAACGCTGGTAATACAAAGCAAGGTATTATGAAACTAACGAATAAATTCTAACATCGAAATAAAAAAAGTGTTTTATTCAAACGCATAAATAGTAGTGATGGGCCGACTATCGATGAGTTGCACGAAACCAACAGTAGCTTAACAGAAACTTTAAATTGATCACTGTCTTTTTGATACAAAATGAAAGGGATGGTATGAATTTAAAGTCTCCGTTAAACTAATGTTGGTTTCGTGCAACTCAACGTATGGGGTTTGCCGATAGTTGACTAACTAAAGTGACTAAACTATTGTATACAGGGTTATTTTAAATTGGCTAGCTAAACTGCGGAGTTTAGCTAGCCAATTTAAAATAACCCTGTATACAATAGTTTAGTCACTGTATACAGTGTTTAGATACCAATACCCATCGCGTCTGCGGAGACGCGATGGGTATTGATATCTAAACACAGAGTAAATACAGGGTGTTTGGTGCATCGTTTGCCAAATTGAATTGGCCGAAAGAAGAGGTCATTTGCTATCGCTTCAGGCTCAAGTACTCATTTTTGGCCACACCGGTTTTTTTATTACAACTTTCTAATTTTTATTTTGAAAAAATCCAAAACTCAGCATTAAAGCTTAAATTAAAAAAAAGTTTTAAGTGTAGTCGTCAAATTTCATTTTTATTTACATATGTACTGTTGTATGGCTCTATCAAATTTAAAATTACTTGCCAGTTACATCTAGTTTTTTTTTAATAAATCACAAAGTTTTTGGAAAAATAAAAAGTGAACTTAAAACTCAACTTTAAATAGCTATAAAAAAAAAACTAAAAGCGATCGGGATCTTCGAATTATTTTAAAAAGTTCTCTAGTCTATCCCCTTTCCAACGGTATGTAATGTGTTAAAAAACTCTTTTAATATCTTTAATAATTAGCTAAATGTGTAGTCGAGACACATCAGGCTGATATTGGATATTACGTTTAAAACACTAGTTTTCGCATAAATTACATGCTATTAGTAGATAGATACTGTTATCTCACGTCTTACGTAGTCTCTTATCTCGTTCTTACATAGGGAACTTTCCTCGAAATTGAAAAAAAAATACATTATTACAAAAATAATCATTTATTAATAAGTAATTTAATTACATACTAATCTTACAAGAATTAGAATTTCTGCAAACAGAGTTGCCCTTATTATTAGCTGATTTGCCAATTTTCAGTGAAGACAGGTCTTTTGTTTTCCAACATGACGGTTGTCCCGCTCATTGGAGAATAACCGTCAGGGAGTACTTGAATGATGCATTCCCGGACTCATGGATTGGGAGGGATGGCCCTATTCCTTGGCCTCCACGTTCTCCAGACTTAACTCCGTTGGATTTTTACGTCTGGGGACGGGCCAAAGAACTCGTCTACGCCACGGAAGTTGAGACAAGAGATGATTTAGTCCAACGCATTGAGGCGGCTTTCATGACGATCAAAGCAGAAATGCGTTTACGCACCACTACAGTTGAGATAAGACGAAGATGTCGCGCGTGCATACGCAATAGTGGTAGACAGTTTGAACAAGACTTGTAAGATTAGTATGTAATTAAATTACTTATTAATAAATGATTATTTTTGTAATAATGTATTTTTTTTTCAATTTCGAGGAAAGTTCCCTATGTAAGAACGAGATAAGAGACTACGTAAGACGTGAGATAACAGTATCTATCTACTAATAGCATGTAATTTATGCGAAAACTAGTGTTTTAAACGTAATATCCAATATCAGCCTGATGTGTCTCGACTACACATTTAGCTAATTATTAAAGATATTAAAAGAGTTTTTTAACACATTGCATACCGTTGGAAAGGGGATAGACTAGAGAACTTTTTAAAATAATTCGAAGATCCCGATCGCTTTTAGTTTTTTTTTTATAGCTATTTAAAGTTGAGTTTTAAGTTCATTTTTTATTTTTCCAAAAACTTTGTGATTTATTAAAAAAAAACTAGATGTAACTGGCAAGTAATTTTAAATTTGATAGAGCCATACAACAGTACATATGTAAATAAAAATGAAATTTGACGACTACACTTAAAACTTTTTTTTAATTTAAGCTTTAATGCTGAGTTTTGGATTTTTTCAAAATAAAAATTAGAAAGTTGTAATAAAAAAACCGGTGTGGCCAAAAATGAGTACTTGAGCCTGAAGCGATAGCAAATGACCTCTTCTTTCGGCCAATTCAATTTGGCAAACGATGCACCAAACACCCTGTATATTTAATGTTTTTTTGGGAGGTCAACGACCGCTATTAGTATTGTTACTTGAAGTATGAGTTGAGAAAAATTCTATTCTTATGTTTTATCGCATTTAGATATCGACATCCATCACGTTTGTGACGGTTACAAAAAAAAGGCAGATATTGCAAGTGACTAAATTTGAATATAGAGGTCACTTTTGGGGAGCAAATAAGAAAATAAAAAAAAAAAGTTTAGCAAACTACACCATGTGGCATATCAAATGAAAGGGCTTACTATAAGGGTCTCAAATATATTTTTTTATAATTTAAAAATAAATTGTTTTATTTTTAAGTTATTTAAGAAAATAGACGAAAATTAACCATTCCCCCCCCCTTATCTCTGAAACTACTAAGCTTATAATTTTGAAAAAAATACAGAAAATACATAAACCTATAAGAAGGCTGTGGTCTTAAAATAACATGATAAATCTATCAATAATGTGAGTACAAACTTACATTTACAGTTGGAATGTATGGGAGAACATGTTTTTCAACTACAATGTTAAGTTTGTTCTTAAGATAAATTCATCCCAACTACGGAACGGAACTACGGATTGTGCGTGGTCCGACACGCACTTGGCTGGTTTTTTTACAAACATTTAACATACGTCTAGATAATTATGACATATTTCCCACCTTTATTTCCCGTTTTAACCACAGCAAAAATAACTTTTTCCATGCCGATTCCGCACACATAATAGGCAATTTAGATATTTCCATTCCTTATTTATGATTCCACCTTTCGCAGGATTAAAAGGGTACCGAATTAAGCTTCAAACCGAGCATACTTAGGTAAAGAATTTTAGATATCACGACACGACCACCTACATAAGTAGGTAGTCGTGTCGTGATATCTATGTCGTGATAGACCAGGGCCAAACCGCTCAAAATATCGTAAAAAAAAAAAATCTTAGCAGTATACGAGTGGTCGGAAAATTTATTTGATGATGTAAATAACGAAGAATAAATAGTCCAGGCTCAGAAAAAGTTCTGGAGGGGGGGGGGGGGGGGGGGGTTAATAATATATATATATATACGTTTTTAGGGGTTTGTACTAGTTTTTTGCGATTTGCGGCTAAACTATGCATCCTATCGAAAAAAGTTAAAAGACAAAACAGTAAAAGTGGTAGATAATAAAAAAACGTTAAGCTTTCTATTCACACGTTACTACTCATAACCTCAAAATTATCGAGAAAAACGCAAAAAACCGTGTTTATAATTTATAAGTATAGCAAACATTTTTTTGTTTTTCATGAAAATTGATGAAAATGTTTTTTATTGTGTTCAACAAGCCTAATTTTTATCAAAGCGAAATATTTATTTTTCGATGGTTTATGAAGAAAATACAAAAAAAGACCTTATATTCAATCGAAAAATTTGGTTAGCAAATTTTAGATAAATGACCTTTACCAGAGGGGCAATTCCCGTATTTTTATAACAACGTTCGCAATCTCATCTCAGTCTCAATCTGTCAAAATTGTATAGAGTTTGCCTACATTTTTGACATTTGATTGTCGCTGGCTGACATTGCGACTTGGAATTTGAACGTTTTTAATTACGAGAATTGGCCCTGAATTGGCTCATTTTATTCGTTGAAATCTCAGCTTTCATATAGAATTAAAAAATATTTTTTTTTTATGTAAAAAATATCGTTAATAAAAACTTTTTTACAAAAAAATACAACCGACTTCCAAAAACAACACTACAAAGTGAAAAATAACTTTAATTTCGGAAGTCGGTGTCTGATTAAATGTATTTTCGTTTTTGCCACCGACTTCCGAAATTAAAGTTATTTTTCACTTTGTAGTGTTGTTTTTGGAAGTCGGTTGTATTTTTTTGTAAAAAAGTTTTTATTTTTCTCTTTTTAGTGGTTCACATGTGCTTACCCCTTCACAGCGTACTGGCGTGATGTTATGTTATGAACTGGTGTGAACAACAAACAGACATGAGATTTCAGCAATCCCAGTCCATTTGCTAATTTTGCTATCATTTATTGAGGAGTTCCGTTGCCTATCTCAGAAGTTCTTCATCAGATCTTCACCAAATTGAAATGGGACCACTCCAAGAAAGTACTCTTCCAAAAACTATCCAAATCGCTTCAAGTGTGCCTATAAAATTGGAAGAGCTCCCTCTATTTCTCCAGGATCCCATCATCAGATCCTGACTTGATGATCATGGGTCCACCTGGGAAGTATACCCTTTCAAACAAAAAAAAAATAATCCAAATCGGTCCAGCCTTCTTCGGGTAGTCGGGGAACATACATAAAAAAAAAAAATTATAAAAAAAAAAAGGTTCCGACGAATTGATAACCTCCTCCTTTTTGAAGTCGGTAAAAAAAGCGAACAACCGAAAAAACTACTTTTCAAAAATTTATTTTACAGTGATTTTATTTTTCTTTATTGTTTATAAACATTTACATTCATAAAAAGCGTTACTTCTTATGAAATGCTAGATTAATTAATTCCATATGAAAGCAAATATTTCAACGAATAAAATGAGCCCTGGTAAATGTCATATTATAGAGGCATGAGGAGGGTGTAAAGTTTCCTCCATTGAAAAGGGAGGATCCTCCGACCAGACGGGTGTCGTGTCTGGTGGGAAACTGCCCGACGGTTAATGCGGGACGTTGTATATAATAATGCTAGTTGCGCGGTAAACTCTAATTGCGCGATGCAGGATTGCGTGACGTCAGTGTGACGCGTAGTAACGTAGTTCGTATGTGGCGATGTAGATGCCGCCACAATATAACTAAAATTTGGTAACCAAATTTTTCGATTGAAAATAAGGTCTTTTTTTTGTATTTTCTTCATAAAACGTCGAAAAATAAATATTTCGCTTTGAAAAAAATTAGGCTTGTTTGAAACACAAAAATAAACTTTTTTACAAAAAATTCAACCGACTTCCAAAAACAACACTACAAAGTGAAAAATAACTTAAATTTCGGAAGTCGGTGTCTGGTTAAATGCATTTTCGTTTTTTGCCACCGACTTCCGAAATTTAAGTTATTTTTCACTTTGTAGTGTTGTTTTTGGAAGTTGGTTGTATTTTTTTGTAAAAAAGTTTTTATTTTTCACTTTTTAGTTGTGGTACCTACCCCACACGAATTTTAATACCACTACCTGCAACTCAAACTAGAACATCATCCATATAAAAGTGGGAAAAAAATACGTATTATTCAAGCTAACTTAAAAACTACCGAAGCAAAGTTAATCAATTTTATATGGGACCAACATACCCTCTCGAATAAAACAAAAATTTTTCAAATCGGACGACTCTGTAAAAAGTTATGTGTGGCCATACATAAAAGAAAAAAAAATATATATACGTGTCGAATTGAGAACCTTCTCCTTTTTTTCGTCGGTTAAAAAAAAATTCACCAATTTTCATGAAAAACAAAAAATGTTTGCTATAGTTATAATAAATTAAAAACTGAAGAAACGGTTTTTTGCGTTTTTGTCGATAATTTTGAGATTACATTTTTTTATTATGTGCCACTTTTACATTTAACTTTTTTCGATAGGATGCATAGTTTAGCCGCAAAGTGCAAAAAACGAGTACAAACCCCTAAAAAGGTATATATTAAACCCCCCCCCCCCCCCCCCCTTCCAGAACTTTTTCTGAGTCTGGACTATTTTTCTATCGTTATTTACATCATTAACTAAATTTTGCGACCACTCGTATACTGCTAAGAATTTTTTTTTCCTCTAACAGGATTGGCCCTGGTCTATTAAGGTATCCTAGTTAATTAAAGCATGTATAAAGATTAATGCTATTTAATAATATCTGTCATGACCAATGTCCTCTTCGTCATCATCTAGCCTTTATTTATTGAATTTTTACATAGTCTCACATAATATAGAAACAACCATAGATATCCGTGGAAGCAACAATAATAATGTACCCAGGATTTTGTAATATCTTGATGTCTCTGGAGTTTCTTGCCCGTTCTTCTCCATAGACATCTACGTTTTGGAATGAGCAACTAGTACTAATAATAAAGCTGGAGCTTGTTTGTCTGAACGCGCTAATCTCTGGAACCAAAAGTCGGATTTGAGAAATTATTTAATAAAAAAACTACAAAAAAAAGACAAACAAAAAACTAATAAAAAAAAAAAAAGAAAAAGAAAGACTATAAATTACTTAATATCACGCTAGAACCTTTAGGTGCCGAGCAAAAAGAATAAAAGTCAGAAAGAACATAATCAGCCTATAACGTTCCCACTGCTGGGACACAGGCCTCCTCTCTGTGAGAGGGAGTGGGCCGTAATCCACCACGCGGGCACAGTGCGGGTTGGCAGATGTCACAAGTCTTCGAATTTTTGATTCTAGGACATGCCGGTTTCCTCACGATGTTTTCCTTCACCGTTTTGAGAGCAGTGGTGATGAAATAATTTACACAAAGTAAAGCGCCTGCCTGAGTTCGAACCTACGACCTACAACTCGTAAGTCGCGACCGTTACCACTGGGCCACCACTGCTCCGTCAGAAAGAACGCTAAGCAAAAACGAAGTAATAGCGCGGGCAGGCGATGCGATGCGACGTGGTGAGTCGGGGAACAAGACATTTCACGCGGACAAAGTCGTGCGCAGAAGCTAGTACAAAATACTTGTATATCTTGTGGTGACATCCTACCATCTTACTTACAGGTACGATGTTAAACCCGAACCAACGAAGATTTACTTGAAATGACAAAATATCGTTGATTATAAAGTTCTTTCACATTATGCATAGTAAACGCACGTGTTACGAATGTTGAGTTACTTTGCAACTGCGCCGATATTTATTGCCGCTTCACGTTTTACAGTTTATATAAATTGATTATTTTTATTTCACGGATTTCACTGTGTTTGGTCTTACAGGTAAATTATGATTGAATTATTGAATGATAATAACTAATTGAGTTTGGCGCAAGTAAAGCTCATTTAAGAATGAGAGACACAGTAGAAGTCAGATAAAAATTTACTATCTTACAATAAATTTATATTTAATTATTTTTTTTTACATACATCAGCAGTGTTTGAAAATGAGTCCATGATATATCATCATCCTGATGAGAAAACAACTAAGTACCGAATCAAAAAGTAGTTTTCTGCTCTTAAACACAAATGCAATGTAGGTATTCGACATCATTACAAGACTTTTCAAAACCCAAACATCAAGGTACCTTTTTACAACAATACCGCCGTCTCTTGTGGACCCGCTTCCATAAATTCCGGTAATGTAGTGTCAGGACTTGATAACGAGATTTACACGTAACGTGCGAGCTGACAGGCGACACTAACGCTAAGCATGCCGCGTTATTTACGTGCCGTGTGAAGCGTCCTTGCATTGACAGGTGTGATTTGTACTGTATTTGTTATGCGGCTTGGGGTTGTTTTGTAGTCATCAGGACAGATATTTTTTTTCTAAAAATGAAAAGAATTTTATCGTGAAGTAAATCCCCTTGTCACTGCTGAGTCCTAGGTTCGATTCCCAGGTCAAGCATCTGTTTTTTTTTTTTTGGAATTTCGCATTAACAGCCCGTAGTTTGGACGTTGGTGGTGTGATGCCCCTGTGTCTCGGAAAGCACGTTAGGCCGTTGGTCATGCGCCTGATTTCTCTCCGGTCGTCGTGTCGGATTGCCGTCCCATCGGACTATGATATTGAGCTAAGAGAGATTGCACCTGTGTGTGCGCCCACACATGTGCACTAGGTATAATATCTCCCGCGTCGATGGCCAGTCTCCGCCACAGATTAATACAGATGGGACACTCCGCAGTTTAGGTATGTAGCTACAAGTACGCGGCGGGCTCATCTCAATGGGTCAATTCAGTGTGGGCTGCCACGCACCGGCCGGCTTGCACGTTAGTTCGATACTCACTCACGCGCCGCTTATAAAAAAAGACAACCCTAATGTGTCAAAAGGTATGAGTTACGCGAGAGAGGCAAGTTATCGGTGAATATAACTGTAGGTAGGCAAAGAAGCGTTGTGCGACCTGAATTGCACTTTATTGTGTCGTAGCAAGAGTCGCTTTGTATTTAAATGATTTTGCGGAGTGTCCCATCTGTGTTAATTTGTGTCTGCGCTGAGCTTGACTGCCATGACCGAAAATCGGTCTGGAGGGCTTTACATTGATCTACAACTTCTGTACTTCCAATCAACTTTTTAACTCGCCCCTCGTCATGGAAGAAGACTTTTGGCTGCAGGACATGGTGTTCCGTCGCTTCCACGGACAAGCACCACATGGCAGAACAAACTCAAGCTAGTGCAAAGTGAAGTGCTACTAACATAGTCTTAAGCCTTATTTATTAACACAAGTTTTGTTTATATTCAAATATGTATATTATGTTTAGGAGCTCGTGGCTAAGTAATATCAGCCACACGGGTCGATCAATCAGGTTAAGCTACGCTTGCCGGGGTTGGTCAATGGAGGTGACCATCTTTACATACCGAGACTCCTCCGTGCCTCGGAAAACACGTTAAGCCGTTGGTCCCGGCTGTCATTCGTGGATCTTTGACAATCGTTACGGGTCTTCAGAATCCCGAAAGTCTGACAACCAGTCTTACCAAGGGGTATCGTGTTACCCAGTGACTGGGTTGTGGAGGTCAGATAGGCAGTCGCTCCATGTAAACTGGTATTCAGCTGCATCCGGTTAGACTGGAAGCCGACCCTAACATAGTTAGGAAAAGGCTAGGCTGATAGATATAGGTTAAGATATTTATCTATGGGCTTGTGTCGCCGGAAATAAATGGTTTATTTATTTATTTTAACTGATTTTGCTGTACGCCTTTTAAGTTCGCTATCTTATTTCATTCAGACACATTATTATTCCTACGTACTAACTACGTACGTATTTAACTACGTACTTACGTTATTGAGGTACATTAGGACACGTAATTGGAAGTACATAAAGAGCCACACAAAACTCGTTTATTCTCTGTTGTAGCTTTCGCAATTTGTCAAGAATTATAGATATTTTGGTCCCCGCCACATTGTCTTTGCATTCCTTTGATGTCTATAATTCTGCCGCGGATCGTTACATCAAGGGAGATATGGCAAAACCGGAAGAACAGTGTTTTTATTAAATCTTTGATTGACATGAAACGCCCATTATGTGTTATAAAATAATCCAATCCAATACATAGTGAATGTTGTTTTTTTACCCGACTGGCCCAGAAGGAGGGTAATGTTTTTCGCGCGCATGTATGTATGTATGTCCGTTCCATTGTGACCTTATGTAGCCTTGTGTTTTGTGTATGTAGGTTTTATTCAAATAAGTTTCAACAATATTGGTATCAAATAAAAACTAGTAATGAGTCCATTCCAAATATATATATCAAGCTCAAATAGCTCAAATATATATATATCAAGCTTGAAATTAGGCAAATTATTTAAAAAAATCGAAAAACCGTAGTTTTTTTTGGGACTGTTTTTTGAGCCACAAAAGGAGAAAGAAGCCGCAAGAAGCAAGGTTTCACAGCACAAATAAAGGAAAAAGTCCGAAAATCGTTCATTTGTACTTTTATCACATACATTTTTTTTATTGCGATTACAAACTTTTTGCAGTTGGAGAATTTACCGTGACATACACACATACACATCAACATGTTTTTCAACTATAGCGTAAAGTTTGTTTTTGGGATAAATGCATCCCAACTTACGGAACCCTTCATTGCGCGTGGTCCGACACGTGCTTGGTCGGTTTTCTAAATATTTTTTACTGAATATATGAACTGTTCTCAATGTAAAAGACGTGCCACTCATGACATTTCGCTCATGAAAACATTTACTTTTACTGTGGCATAGAGGGCTATGGCCTGCCATTGGCCATGCATTGCAATATCACCCTATCCCCCATATTTCTATGATCAAAGTTTTTCACGCTGTTGATAGATCCTTTGTTTCAGCAAGAATTGGGGTTTTTGTGGAACAAAACAAAAGACTATCGTTACATTGTCTCAGGGAAATCATTAGCGGTGATATTTCTAACGGACCTGGATGTAATTTTACTATTGTAGTAAGTATAGACAGTTATTATCCAAGAAAGATTATGATAAATGATTTTATTTCTTTACTTATGTTTGTACAAACACTTTTACACGTCCATTTTATTTTAAAAACGAGATCAGCACCCTAATTGCGTAACACACTATAATCGGATTCGGTTTCATTTTGACAGTTCAACAACATTCATTCCGTCGAGCAGACAAATTTGTCGAACATAATGAAGCAATGGATTAGCAATTTGCTTCAAAATGATTCAGATTCCAATTGATAATGTGTTACGCAATTAGGCTGCAGGTCGGATTTCACCAGTGACGGGGTCAATTGGGCCGAAGTTGGTGGCGGTTAGTTCGAAAGAGATACCGTGGCCCTGGCACGGGCAACTGAAGGAACACGGGCGGGTTTTAGTCAGTAAAAGCCTGACACGCCCTCCCGCTCTGCCCAGAGCGGGAGAAGTCATTTGATGATTTCCCATCCACAAAAAAAAAAGGTCGGATTTCCCATCCGACTACCTACTCTGAGAAGAAAGGTCGAAACAAACTCAGAAGTCACCAGTCTGTTTTAAAGTCCAGAAAATCTTGGTCAATTCATGTGAAGACCATATAGATTGCTGTCGGAAATGATCTTTTGAGGAAAGAACCACACAGATTAAAATTACCAAGCGTAACTTTGGGACAAGTCTGTGTTTTGAAAACATTGAAGGTTTCTAGATGTTTTTGAAACAAAACATTAACGAATGCACTTGGATATTTAGCCTATAGAAATAGTTTTTTTTTACATTTTAATTAAAATGCAATGCATTGCATTAGCTAGCGAAACTCTGCAGAAGTGATGGGTATCAATATATAATTAACACGACAAAAAACTTTTTTACAAAAAAAATACAACCGACTTCCAAAAACAACTACAAAGTGAAAAATAACTTTAATTTTGGAAGTCGGTGTCTAGTTAAATGTATTTTCGTTTTTTGCCACCGACTTCCGAAATTAAAGTTATTTTTCACTTTGTAGTTGTTTTTGGAAGTCGGTTGTATTTTTTTTTGTAAAAAAGTTTTTATTTTTCACAATACCACTACCTGCAAAACAAAGTACTCGAAAAAGATCATCCATATAAAAGTGGGGAAAAAATATGTATTATTGAAGCTAACTCAAAAACTACCAAAGCAAAGTTAATAAATTTTATATGGGACCAACTGTGATGTATACCCTCTCGAATAAAACAAAAACAATCCAAATCGGTCCAGCCATCTTCGAGTAATCGGGGAACATACAAAAAAAAAAAAAATAAAAAAAAAAAAAAAAAAAAAAAAAGGTTCCGACGAATTGATAACCTCCTCCTTTTTGAAGTCGGTTAAAAATAAGAAAAATATGATTATTTTGGGGTTAATTGGGACAACTCGTGGTGTTACTTGAAGTGTGAGTTGAGAAAATCATTTTTAATTTATTTTATCGTGTTTAGATATCGACAGCTATCCAGTCTGTGAAGTTTACATAAAAAAACTGCTATTTCAAGTGACTACAATAACCGCGGTCGATGACCCCAAAAAAAACTAATTTCTTTATTGTTTGATCATGTTAGCGATACGCATCACGTCTACGAAGTTTCGCTAGCTAATTCAATTTGACCCTGTATAAGTGAATCGGGCATACAAGCAGTAATAGGACTTTAGTGAATGGCGTAAAGAGTAAAAACACAATTTGCTGATGTTTTCATCTAATTTTCCTTCCTAAATAATTTTAGTACCTACCTACCACGCTCAACATTTGAGCGTCTAGTGGTAGGTAGGCTGGGGCCTTTTTTTTTTAAGAGGGATAAAATGTTTTTACTATTTATTGTTGTTTTATTTTTTTAAAGTAAACCTTCCCATAGATCACTGAAAATGCTGCTGCCAAAGCCTTTATTCATCTTTAATGACACTCGCTGGTGAACAGAGCACAAAGAAGGAGGTAGTGAGGCTGAGGAACCTCACTACTTCGTTCTCATGAACTTATCCTCATATTAACCGTAAATAAATATTTACTACAGTAACAATTAAGATCGTAAATCACGATTATACTCAAATAGGTTTGAAAGACTAAGATATTCATTTTTATAACCTCAATATCGTCATCTGAAAAAGTAAGATTTCTCCTAACCTGGGTAAAAAAATGAAAATCGTTTGCAGAATATGAAAAGAAATTTTATTCCCTACAAAATAAAATAGAAACCACCGTGACACGACAATCTTTTTAAGGGGCCCAAATCTCTTAAGCAAATGGGCATTGTCCTTTAATAAAATGCCATTGATACATGAAAATCATAACAGAGCGAAGAGGTTGGTAGCAAATATTATGTTTGGCAAGTTAGTGTGAGTTGGAGTTCGGTCGCCGGCAGATTGCTCTGCACTGGTTTATCTTAACAATTGATCGACAACCTTAGTTCTAGGGCTGGCGAAGAGTTAAAGCCGCTTTCCAGAGTCATGGTAGCGAAAGGAATACTGTTTTGTATTCGTCGGTAGGAATCCGGAATGGCCAGACCCTACCTTCGAAGAACTTCCACATAGTTTACGAAAAATCTGAGTGTTTTCAACGTATAAAAGAGTAGCTGCGCCCCGCGGTTTCACCCGCGTAGAACGGGATGAAAAGTAGGCTATGTGTAAATCCAGGGTGTCAGTTACGCCGCCGGGGTCGCGGGTTGTTCGAAAGAGATACCGTGGCCCTGGCACAGGCAACTGAAGGAACACGGGTACGTTTTAATCAATAAATTTTATCGAAATTGGTCCAGCCGTTTGAGCGTGAAGAAGTTATAAATTACAAACACAAACACTCACAAACCTTCGCCTTAATAAGTTTGATTATTTTATTATTTATTCCGGTTTCGAGTTTTGCGCAATAAAGATTGCTGTTGTACATGTTTATGTATACAAATAAATAAAATTGAAGTTTCTGTTTGTAATGTCAAAATAACAGCTTTTTTACTAAATACATATTTATATAAAAGTATATGCGGTACCTACTTATAACAAAAAATATATTTAAAAAAAATTAATATTTTTTTTTAATTTTCAGCTAATCTCCGAAATGGCGGGACCGATTTTGATGGAACTTTTACTGAAAAATCAATAAGGAGTAACTTAAGTTACTTTAAGAAAAAAGAGTTAGGGTTCCGCGCAAAAAATTAAAACTCATAAAATTGTAAACAAAATCCGATTCAAATAGGGAAGTATTGACATCCACGCGGACGAAGCTGCGGGCAGCAGCTAGTGAGGAATATGAACACTTACAAAACTGAAACAATAAAATTATTATTAAAGGTATAAAAAGCAAGTAAGCAAGCTATACTATAGCTGTAGTACCTAGTACGTAGATAGGTGTTATTATTTTTTTAAAATAGATAATTATACCCATAATTTCATAAAAACACATTATCCAACATAATTACCAAGTAAATAGGGCAACCCTAAAACATAATATCTCTAGGGTTGACGCGTAATGATGTCATAAAATAATTTATTACTCTCTCCATCGTCGATCGAGTTCCCAATGAATACTCGATAACAGAAAATAATACGTCCATAGTGAGATTCAACAATAGATAAAATTTTAGCGATAAATCGAATCGCTTTGGTAATCATTTTATATCGATTTCATTGCTCCTGTAATGTTAAAATAACGTTGAAGTAGAACATTATATAAATGAGGTCGGTAAATTATATATTATCAAGCAGAGACCGGGTTTTATGTTCTCTATAAAATTCTGGAAACTAGGTCATTTGATAGGAATATTTGAAGTTTGATAAGCTGTTAGAGTTAGAGCTAGCTAAAATACTGGTATTCAGCTGCATCTGGTTAGACTGGAAGCCGACCCCAACATAATTGGGAAAAGGCTAGGCAGATTGAGTTAGAGCTAGCTTCTGCTCGCGACTTCGTCCGTGTGAAATTTCTTGTTCCCCCAACCCACGTCGTCACATTGCATTCGCATCGCATGTCCGCGCTATTACTTCGTTTTAGCTTAGCGTTCTTTCTGACTTTTTTTGCTCGGCTCCTAAGGGCCATAGTGTGATTTCAACCTATATCCTTCCTCAAGAATTGGGCTATCAAATGCAAAAAGAATTTTTCAAATCCGACTGTTAGTTCCAAAGATTAGCGCGTTACCTGTGGCGTTACTCTACAGTTTTATTACCGAGTGGTAAAGATATTTTTATTTTTTTCAAATAACCAATTACAGGCACTTTTTTTCAAATAACCAATTACAGGCACTTTTGTATTGTCAATGGGTCGGTCAGTCAGAAAGATGAAGCTAGTTGCCCATTCCGAAGCGTAGAAGATCCCTATGGAGAAGAACGGGCAAGAAACTCCACGGACACTCTTTTCAATCAAAATATTTTTACAAAATATTGGTTACATCGTTCATGTTGAAAATGTATATTAATATAGAAAAGGATTATCAAAAACATATTACGGATTAGATAACAGTCATGTAGTTGCAGCTGTTATCAATTAAATAATCAATTATGTATTGACAACAGATTTGGCTATTAGATTATTTCTATTCTAATATTCTTACCGAGAATGTGTTCCTAAGGCCTGAATGCCTCCAACGCTGATGTCGGTCGCCCACGGTACGGTCGGCCACGATGTCAGCGAGAAATAAATAATAAAATACCGTACTGCAATACCTGTGTGGAATTCAGCTGATCGTCGGTAACAGACTGACGAGCATGCTATGGGCTCGTCAGTCGACCGACGCCGACGTAAGCGGCGCTGACGAGCGAGACCGACGCGTGCGATACGCGGCGAGACGCAACGTACGTGACCCTGACGTCAGCGTTGCAGTGTGGTGCTGTAGAGAACACAATGTATATTCGTACGCACGACTGGCGTACGCTATCGACATCGAGCATCGAGCAATGCAGGCTTAAATGCAGCTATCATAGAACGTTAGTCGTTACCTGAATAAAAGTTAATTTAAGAAAAATACATCTTCTGGCTAGCCTTTTCCCAACTATGTTGGGGTCAGCTTCCAGTCTAACCGGATGCAGCTGAATACATGGAGCGACTGCCTATCTGACCTCCATAACCCAGTTACTGGGTAATACGATACCCCTTGGTAAGACTGGTTCTCAGATTTTCGGGCTTCTGACGACTGTCAAAGATACAAGAATGACGGCCGGGACCAAGGGCTTAGCGTGCTTTCCGAGGCACGGAGGGGTCTTGGCTTGGTATGTAAAGATAGACCCATCCTCGGACCAAATTGCGGCAAGCTTAGCTTAATCTGATCGATCGACCCGTGCGGCTGTTATTACTTAACCACGAGCCCTTAATTGAAGAAAAACAATACAAGAATAAATTAGAACAACAACATAATATCACGCCTTATACCACTAAGGGTTCGGCATAAGTGTACCTACCTGTACGGGTCAGCGACAAAATTCGGTTAACACTGCTAGTGTTAAACATCACCTAAATTGACACAAAATTATTTTATACATTTTATTTCAGTATTTCATTTAATAGCTAAGAGTTAGAATTTGTTAACGACTAGACTGCTGGCAACACGAAGTAGGCATCCACCGGGTATGACGTATCATGGAGTGATTGTTATGTACCAATTCATATTAAGAAATGCTTTTTAATTAATTCAATTATTTTACATTTACATTTAAATAGTTGTATTTTGACTAAAGTTGTAAAAGTGACAGTTAAGTCTTGGGAAATAGTTTGCTAAGAACGTGACTGTTCAATAATATACCGGTTGTGTTAAAAGTATTCAAGAACTTTATTCGGCCAAGCTCCTGCTTCCTTACAAGTCATGTTCTTTTAATTTTACTTCTGTTCCAATTTTAATTTAATAAAAAAAAAAACTAGTTTAATATTTAGTCCAAGAATTAAGATTTTTTTAATGTATTGATCAATGTTTGTCGCTGACTGTACCTAAACCCACATTTTGCCAGTTATGTTTTAAATCCTACCACAGCCTCATCCCACGTAAAAATAATATATTATTTATCACTCATTCGTTATTCTTAACGTTAAGTCATAATCCTTACAAAATTCACCTCCCACAGTTTTGTGTGGGTGTCATACAGGAGGACTACGAGTTACGAGTTTCTTGACTCTTGTGGTTTGGGCTATTTATGCCTCCCCAATATAAATAGAACACAAACATGAATAAATAGCCCTCTTGACAATATGTTTTCATCAACTAGCCTGGAGCTTTTTCTCCAACTTCATACTGCCATTTGTGTCTTTGTGTCTGACTCTGTGTGTGTCTGAGTGTGTAATAATAAAGTTACAGTACTGCGTCTGGTCAGTGACCTTGAATTAATAAATCCGCGTCTGTCGTGCGTAACTACCGCGTAGTCGAACTGTTGCCTACTGGAATACATTGAGATATAAAAAATTATATGAAGATGTACTACTGTAACTTTATTATTCTGTGCCTTTACCTACAGCTAAGGTTTCCTAAAAGAGCGGTGGCCGCCATATAGTGTCCACAATTTACAGGCGAAAGACGTCACGGAATCTTTATTTATGAAAGTAAGTTGGTGTGTTTTCCTAGAGAGCGTCTTTGACACTGTAAAGTTTTGACTTTACGGTGTCAAAGACGCTGGAAAATGGAAAATGAAAAATGACCGCACATGATGCCGTCATTTTCTAGACAGCCGTCACTGCGGCCGTTATGAAGCAGCCACCGCTCTTCCAGGAAACCGTAGTTATAGGTTCATGCACAGAATAATAAAGTTACAGTAGTACATCTTCATCGAAAACGGCCGAAATGACGAGCTTCGAAATCTCAGTGTATACCAGTAGGCAACAGTTCGACTTCGCGGCAGTTACGCACGGACTGACGCGGATTTATCTACCGAGTAGCCGTTGTTAATTAATTCAAGGTCACTGCCCAGACGTACTATTGTAACTTTATTATTGCATATACAGACACACACAAGATACAGGCTTCTGATTACACATTACATTGTAGACACGGAATGGTCCTTTTATCACACAGAATGGCTACCTTTCGCAGCATAATTTAGCCGCTTTATTCTATTTCCTCACTAACCTATTTGCTATCTGATTTCATAACCAATGTCTTGTCCGTAACATAATGGATCAAAAGTTGACTGGTAGAAAATGCTTATGGCATTAAGTCCGCCACTGTACATTTGTGTACTTAAAGTATTATATAGGATGACTGGTAATTAGTGACCGATACCTAAGCACATGATCGTGCTCACGATAACAAACAACTTTTACTATGGGACCAAACCTGAAATCGCAGAAAAAAATCAGCTGCTCCCTACATTTTGACGAGTTATGCGAACATGAATGTATGGAGCAGCTGATTTTTCTTTCGCGATTTCAGCTTTAGTCCCATAGTAAAAGTTATTTGTTATCATTAGAAAATCATGTATTTAAGTATCGGTCACTAATTACCAGTCACCCTATATACATTATATAGGTACTCTAGGTGTACAAATAAATAAAATTGAAGCTTCTGTTTGTAATGTCAAAATAACAGCTTTTTACTAAATGCATATGAAAGTATAATATATGGCACTAAGTAACAAAACCCAATTTTTTATAATTTGGTCTGTCTGTCTCATTGTTCCGGCTAATCTCCGAAACGGCTGAACAGATTTTGACGGGACCTTCACTGGCAGATAGCTTATGTTATAAGGAGCGAGAGTGCATGGGAGGCCGTCACCTCCTTCTGCGAAGCAGTAATGCTCGCGAAGGAGGAAGCGAACGCGTGAGGGAGAGGCAACAGCCGCTCCCTCGCGCCCCGCCGCAGGAGACGCCCTGGGCGGCGGGCCTTATTCTTAATCTAAAATAAAAGTAACCTAACTTTTATTATAGATTAAGAATAAGGGTTTCGCGCAAAAAAAAAATTAAAACCCAAGAAATTGTGAAGAAAATCCGATTCAATAGAGAAGTATTGACATCCACGCAAACAAATAAATGATGAATATTGAACTACTTCGTCCTCTTTTACTGTAGGCACCTATTTTTAGTTTATCTTGTACTATAGTGAGCCGGGGGACGTCATCATAATTGGCAAGCAAATATTAGTTCTTCCTTTGTTTGTCTGTAGAACTGTTTGTTTATTTTATCTACAAATACGAAACTTGTAAGTACACAGGTAGAAGAGAACGGTTACCGCGCCCCTAGAGACAGTTGTGGGAACTACTATCTATTGAAAGATCATGTTTTTTTTATGTAAGAACTTCAGTGAATGGGCTTATATTTATTTTGAACCATTTTTATCTTAAACTATATTTAGCAACACATCAAAGTACCATTCCCGTACTTTTAAGATCATTCGCAACAAACAAACAAGCTCTCGGATAATTACTTATCAATCAAATCAAAATCAAAAAATCAAAAATGTTTTAAATAAATAAATATGTTTGGACATATCACACAACGCCATCTAGCCCCAAGCTAAGCAACCTAATGCTTGTGTTATGGTAACGAGATGGCTGATAAACTACTTATATACATTTTTTTTTTTTTTGTAAATACATACATGTTATAGATAGAAAAACACCCAGACTCGGAACAAATACTTGTAGGTCGTACAAATATTTGTTCCGTGCGGGAATCGAACCCGCGACATGCTGCGCAGCAGTCAATCGCTCAACCACTGCGCCAACCGTGTCGTCAAAGTTTTATTTCGTTATTACACTTTGTACAGTATACAGTTGGTGGCGTCTCCTTTTAAGCATATAAATGTCTGTGCCAGGAGGCGCCGCTCTTTTATATCGTGCAAGTAGTGTAAACATGCAACGAAACAAAGGTTTATGAATTACTTATTCTAGTTTACTACTATTAGTCTGTTGGTAAATGTGTGTGTGTGTGTGTGTGTGTGTATTTAAGCGTGCGTGCGTGTGTAAGTGTGTGTATGTGTGTGTGTGAGTGTGTGTGCATGTATGTGTGTGTGTGTGTGTGTGTGGTTATTTTATACGGGATCGGTTTTACCTTATATTTACTAAAAGATTCTCTACTTCATCATAGCATAACTTATTTAACCACTTAGTCAGCAATGATTTGCGTAGCCCAAAGCCCAAAGCACAATCACCAAGCACAATCACTTACTCACACACACACAAACCACAACAAACACAAAACAAACACACATCAATCAAGAGCATGCATGCACAACTCCCTTAATTTTAGGTTATTTTAATTTTATTGCAAAAAAATTGACAATGTTCCAAAAACGGGTAAAGACACTGACTCCTGTAACACAGGTACGGTCAGCAACAGAAGTCGGTTAACACTGCTACTTTTTGACATCATCTAAATTAACACAAAATGATTCGATAAACTGTTTTTTTTTTCGTTTAACTGTTAAGAGTTAATGTTCTTTAAACTTTAAGTACTTACTTCTGTTCCGATTTGAATTAAATATTTCACTTAATAATTAAGATTAAAAAACTGCAAGCGTTAATTAACTTTTGTTGCCGACTGTACCACCTAGCTCAGAAGTCGGGGCGTCAAACCTTTTTATGTCAATTATTGTATTAATCTGTCAAAAAATCTGTAATTTTTACAAGTCTAATGACATTGATTTTTGCTGACAAGAGAGATAGCGACATGAATTTTAACATTTTTAATTAAGTACGGAAATTGGTCTTCAGAAATGTAACAAAAGTTTAAATTAACTATCATATTTTGGGTAGTAGGTAAGGTGCTACTGACGGGCCTGTGGCTAAGTAATTACAGCCGCACGGGTCGGTCGATCAGGTTAAGCTACGCTTGCCGCGGTTGGTCCGTGGATGGGTGAGCATCTTTACACACCAAGATCCCTCCGTGCCTCCGATAGCACGTTAAGCCGTTGATCCCGGCTGTCATTCGTGGCAGACGTTACCGGTCGTCAGAAGCCGGAAAGTCTAACAACCAGTCTTACCAAGAGGCATCGTATTACCCAGTGACTGGGTTATGGAGGTCAGATAGGTAGTCGCTCCATGTAAAATACTGGTAGGTATTCAACTGCATCTGTTAGACTGGAAGCCGACCCCAACATAGTTGAGTAAAGGCTACGCAGATTGATTGTGTGCTGGTATTGTTTGAAGAACCGTAGACATAATACATTACTATCTGCGCCCCGCGGTTTTACCCACGTAGACCGGGATGAATATTAGCCTATGTGTTAATCCAGGGTATAAGCTATCTACGTACCAAACTTCATCCAAATTGGTCCCGCCGTTTGAGCGTGATGAAGTAACACACACACACTCACAAACTTTCGCCTTTATAATATTAGTGTTATATTATATAACCATGATATTTTACAAACAAAACAATCTGTAGGTATTTCTTTGATATGGTCAGCAGAAAAACTAGCTAGGTACTTATGAAAACGGTGTAGTCACGAGCATTAATCAGTATACACTAAGCAAAGTTTATAAGTGATTTTCTCCTACTGTGTTGATTGTAATTTTATGTTGTTACGAACAATAGTATTTTGGAACCCATAGTAATATGAAATAGGTCTTATGTCAAAGTTCCAATCGCTAATACACGAGAAAATCGCTTTTGAATTTTGCTAAGTTTATACATTACGTATTAGTGCTCGAGACTGTACCTACTTAGACAATAAATTATGAGAGAATGTAAGCTAATGTACAAACAATATAGCTGCATTATAGGTTATAAATAATACATAGCTAGCATGCTCGTTAATATTGTAAATTTGGCTATTAGACGGCGGTGGACTAAAGACTCTATAATGGATGCATGCGAGATAATCTCGGCTTAAGGGTTGATGGTGCAGGAGAGTTTTGGTGAGGTAAGCTTGGAGTTTAGGAGCAGGTAGTAAATACATAAGCACACCAGCATTATACCTACACTGCAGCGCAATATGACGCCGTCACTTCATGTACAAAGTTTATTCATAGTTTTGTGGTTTTTATAAATATGTATGATAGTCTGTAAGGTTATGAGTCATTGTTACCCGAAATAAATGATATATAATTACTATTTCCTTTATTTCATAAGTATATACTGTGATAATTGCTTAACGTACAAACACGCAAATCACTCTCCCTTTGGCCAAATGGGTAAACCAAACACTTGTTCCAGGCCCTTTCAAACAATTTATTTGGATCTAATGGGTCCTCTACATAGGACTAGACGTAAAAATCAATTTATCTTAGTGGTTAACTTTTGTTTCACTAAATATTCCTTGATCTTTCCACTAAAACGAGCTACTAGTGCTAACATCATCTCTAACTTAGAAAATTTGGTTTTTCTAGTTCATGGAGTACCTCAGATTATTATTATGGACAATGGATCGCAATTCCCATCCCATGAATTCCGCAACTTTCTGGGCAGATATAACATTACATACATATGTTTTTCTCCTAACTATTGCCCCTAAGTTAATCCCACTGAAAGATACAATCGTACTATAATCACAGCTTTGTCATCTTTGGTTGGTGAAGACCATAGATCTTGGGACATCCACCTCTCTAAAGTCCAATACGCTATGAATAGTACAACTAATACTACTACTGGTTTCTCTCCTAACTTTTTACTCTTTGGACGTGAAACAGTTACTTCTGACTCACTTTATACTCCAACTAATAATCTTGATGAATTCGTGTTTATAACTAGGGACATCTATGCTACTAACATAGGTTTACTGTCTGCAACTTTCGATAAAGTTCAGATAGCCCATGCTCGTAACTCTCCTCGTTCTTTTTTAGAGTTGAAGTCTTTCTTTCAAAAATGCTACTTGTCAGTCATCGAAACGGCCAGAAATATCAGTATTCATTCAAGAACCTCTTCGCTGAAATCTGAGAGCGTGTCAATTAAAAAAAAAAAAAAAAAAAAAATTAAAAAAAAAAAAATGTTTATTTCAATAACTTACAGTAGTTACATTAATACTTTTAGGAATGACCCTTTAACCAAAATACATGCTTGTGCTAGGACATTCCGCCCTTCAACTACAGTACAGTGTCGTATACGAGTTATTGAATTATGAAGTGAGTGAAATGAGTTATGAATAAAAAAATAAGTAGACAAATCCTCCATTTTAAAGGAGTCTAAATTAAACAAAAAGGAAAAGAAATGAAAATTGGGTAATTTACTAGCGCGCGCATAGTGATTGCGCGCAATTATTTTTATAAATCTAATTTAGGATACAGTTATTCAGTAAACAATCATACAATATTTGGGCTAACATATTGATAAAAATAATTTAAATTAAAATATAAGTAAATCAAAAGTAACCTTCATAGACTAAGCTAGTAAGAAACTCTATGAGAGAAAATTTGGAAGAAAAAGTAATGATAGCTTGACAGCCTGACATAAGTGTCATAACAATGAAAATTAAATAAAACAAATCGTTTTAGACCGATTCGCAAAATATGAATGCAAAATCAATATAGGAGTATGATATATACATATATTAATGTAAAGTGTAAGTATATGATGTAAAATGTCTGTAGTAGGTACGTAGATACTATAATACATATAAATTACATTTTTAAATGATAGAATACAAAAAAAATAGTAGCCCACCGGTATCGGGAACAGGGTCCAAGCTACCGGTGGTTAGGGCTGCTGAGAGAAGAACCTCCTAACGATACACGCCTTATTATTAGTATGATTTCGTTTATTCATTTTTTTTTTCTTATAAAATACATTTTTAAATATTTCTTAAAAAATATATAAAAAACATTTAAAAATATAAAAAATAGTAGCCCACTGGTATCGGGAACAGGGTCCAAGCTACCGGCGGTCAGGGCTCCAGAGAGAGGAACCTCCTAACAATGCGGGCCGTGTCCAGAAGTACTGCTTTCTGAATCAAGCCCTCGATCCAGCTTCCCAACGAGAGCCTCCTTAGGTGTTGGTTGAGGCTCTTGGCAATTAAGCCATTGGCTGATACGACTATCGGCACAATGATTGCTGAGTCCACATCCCACATGTCGACAACCTCGCGAGCCAAGTCAAGATACTTGATTTGTTTATCTTTCTCGGCTTTCACGAGAAAGATAAAGTATTATTATTATTATTTCATTAGTATTATTATTATTTTACAACTTCTTTATTTAAAAATATACATAATATAACATCACACCTGTATTTCCCGAAGGGTTGGGCAGAAGTGTACCAATAGTACACCCACAATTCGCCAGTTACCTTAAATCCCATGTAATAAGGGGCGAGCCTATTGCCATCAACCAGGCACACATCTAGACTCCGAGCTGCTATTGAGAAATTCCAGATGGAAACACCCAATAACACTTTACCCGACCCAGGAATCGAATTCCGGACCTCATGCACAGCAGTAGCGCTTGAGACCACTAGACCAAGAGGCAGTCAAGACTTTCAATACCTATACGTCGTTAAATAATGCTGTTTTGTTCGAGATCTGTTTTAGTAATTACATATAGAATGCAATGATTAGTGCTTTCCATCTTTCTTAATTGTTTAGTTACTATAATCAATTAAGGGCTGATTTTTCAATAGTCAGATAACTTTTATCTGAAGAATAAATATGACAGTCTGACATATTTTCTATACAAAAGCTATCCAAACTGCCATATTTATTCTATAAATTTATAAAAGTTATCTGACGATTGTAAAATTTAGCCCTAAATAGCTTTCATAAATAAAATGATATGAAATGTATTTAAAGTCCTGATGGACTAACTCATCAACGCCCAGCTCAAACCCGACCCAGAAAGCTGAAGTTTGCATCCTTAGAATTACTCGTGCCTATAAATTGTAATTAAAACAAACCACTTCTAACAATTTATCATATTATTAAATCTTATTATAACATCACTATGGATCCTACGGTCACTATGGTCTGAAAATTAATTAATTTCGTTCATTCATTCATTACTGAAAAAGATGGGTGCCTGCCGTTTTGCCAAAAAGATTTTGGCAAAATTTCATTACCCAAA
This sequence comes from Cosmia pyralina, assembly GCA_946251885.1. Classification (NCBI taxonomy): domain Eukaryota; kingdom Metazoa; phylum Arthropoda; class Insecta; order Lepidoptera; family Noctuidae; genus Cosmia; species Cosmia pyralina. The sequence continues at coordinate 26,702,159 of OX276343.1, forward strand.
CAAATTTTAGCAACCTTTTTTTATACCATTGCAATATTTCGAATGATTTTAGTACGCATATTTTCATTTGGTCAAATTTTTACTTGGCAAAATATTACTAAGTATAATGTCATTATGGAATTTGGTCTTTAATCAAATTATTTATTACAGCAAACAATCTTCAGACAATAAACGTTTGGTGAAATGATTTGTTACGACAAAAAATATTAAGGCAAAAATAAGATTTTTAGACTTTTGACTTGCTGGTTAAATTTGATGTCTTTTACGTACTTCTTTGTAAGTTTTTATGCTTGAATTTGTCTGAAACAAGTCAAATTTATGGTTACTTGATATTAGTTTATTTATGGAAGTAGTTAGAGTAGGTTAATTATTTTAAAAAAAATGGTTAGGTTAGGTTAGGTTAAAACTGTGACCTCCTACGCACGAGCCGAGCGAGCGAAGCGAGCGGTTCCGCGGTAGCGGCCGGCGAGTGCCAGACACGACTTGCATTAATTTTATTTATTTTTTTATTTATTTATTTATTTATTTAAAGTCATACATACAGCTATCATTACAGTAACCCAATGCGATAGTGTAGGAAAAAAATAATAAGATAATTACAAATACATTTCAATTAAAAAATTATACAATAAATTCAATTCAAATTAACGTCAATAAAAAAACAAAACAATACAATACATTTATCAATTTTATACATTCAACTCATTTCACCATAACATAAAACGTGTAATGTAACTTTTGCGAACTCGCTCAGTGAACAAGAGAGTACATCTATTTTATGAGCAACCAGGTTCAGTGTGCGCAATGTCCGCGAGAGCGGGGCCTTGGCCATTAGATTGGTGCGACCGCGTGGCAGTGCGAACAAATCGGGCCGTCTACGACGCTGTACGTACCCATTGGGCACGTACAAACCTATCTCCTGTAACACCCCCAATATAAAAAAAAATATATTGTTTTTAGTAGGTTATCCGGAACTCAACAATTTAGATTAGGTTAATTTCTTCTTTAAAAAAAATGATTAGGTTAGGTTAAAACTGTGACCTCCTACGCACGAGCCGAGCGAGCAAAGCGAGCGGTGCCGCGGCAGCGGCCGGCGAGTGCCAGAAACGACTTGCATTAATAGAAAAAAGAGATTGTTTTTAGTAGGTTACCCGGAACTGAATTATTTAGATTAGGTTAATTACTTATTTTAAAAAAATGGTTATGTTAGGTTAGGTTAAAACTGTACTACCTACTGTGCCAGGAACATCTACATTATATAGAAAAAGAAGAGCACACATTGAGCGCCATTTATGATTTACCTCCTACCCACTTAGTAGTTCACATTTTAGTCATTGAAGTTTGACTGAATAGGAAAGGGTGAATTGAAAGCTGACGATACTAAATAAGTATTTGGCTTATTTGATTTTGCATAAAAACTGTTATTCCAAATGAAATATTTGACTAAATAAAAAATGTTAGAAGTACTAGTTGGTAAACAAGTTATAGTTTAAACGTTCATTTGCCAAACATTAGGTTCGCGTTACAACTTTTTGTGAATAGATTTTTTGCTAAGTAATAATTTGGCAAATGAAATTATGCGAAAAATTTTTTGGGAAGTGAAAATTTGTCAAATTCCTTTTGGTCAAACAAGGGAGACCCGAAAAAGATAGATCCGTAATTATTCTTACCTACATAACCACCCAACCCACCCAACTTTCAACATACAAAGATTACACACATCCACTCCAATCTTCACCAAACCGTACTACATCATCTGCCTAGCCTTTTCCCAACTACGTTGGGGTCGGCTTCCAGTCCAACCGGGTGCAGCTGTATACCAGTATTTTACATGGAGCGACTGCCTATCTGAACTCCACAACCCAGTAACTGGGTAATACGATACCCCTTGGTAAGACTGGTTGTCAGACTTTCGGGCTTCTGACGACCCGTAACGACTGTCAAAGATCCACGAATGACAGCCGGGACCAACGGCTTAACGTGCTTTCCGAGGCGCGGAGGAGTCTCGGTATGTAAAGATGGTCACCCATCCACGGACCAACCCCGGCAAGCGTAGCTTAACCTGGTCGATCGACCCATACGGCTGTTATTACTTAGCCACGAGCTCTACCAAACCGTACTAAATAAAAACAAAACCCAATCTATCGAGCACTCCGAGAATTAGGCTTCTTCATTATTTCATTAGCCATCTCCATCAGTCAGAAACTTTCTGTAGCTCAGAGGCATACAAAACAGGTTTGAACAAATACAATTATGTTCGAGAGACTACGGAACCCTTCTATTTGGGATACTTTAGCTAATTTGTGATCATTTTCTTTTCGCTTTTGTGAGAGGAGCTCGTGGCTAAGTAATAACAACCGCACGGGTCGATCCATCAGGTTAAGCTACGCTTGCCGGGGTTGGTCTGTGGATGGGTGACCATCTTTACATACCGAGACTCCTCCGTGCCTCGGAAAGCACGTTAAGCCGTTGGTCCCGGCTGTCATTCGTGAATCTTTGACCGTCGTTACGGGTCGTCAGAAGCCCGAAAGTCTGACAACCAGTCTTACCAAGGGGTATCGTATTACCCAGTTAATGGGTTGTGGAGGTCAGATAGGCAGTCGCTCCATGTAAAATACTGGTATTCAGCTGCATTCGGTTAGACTGGAAGCCGACCCCAACATAGTTGGGTTTTCCCAACTATGTTGGGGTCGGCTAAAAAAAAAAAAAAAAAAAGCGAAAAGAAAATCAAACTGCCTAGCCTTTTGGCTAGGCAGTTTGATTTTCTTTTCGCTTTTGTAACTGGCCAGTGTCTTGTTTTGAAAGGCTGTTGGGAGTTGATTAAATCATTATGTTTTGTTGGTAAGTACCTAATGGGAGTTTTTGCCTTGGTTGAAGTGGGAGTTTAGTTATAAAATATAGCCCAATTCTTAAGAATTGGGCTAACAAATGCAAAAGTAATTTTTAAATTCGGGTAAGTGTTTTTTGAGTTTATCCATTACAAACAAACATACAAAAAATCTAATCTTTTTCCTTCATAATATGATATGTATATTTATATACATTATAGTTTAGTTTAGGAAGAGTTTTCAAAATACCTAAATCAAAAGAACTGCTAAATATTTTAATGGTTTACAAAATATTTGGCTCTTGGCTGGCTCTTTAAACAAGATTTTCTGGTTTTCTTTTGTTGAAATATCATTAGGAGGTAGGTATAGCAATAGTATGAAATTTTATGATTTTCGTATTCGGTTTGTAGGTACTTTAAAGAAAATCCAAATTTTTTACTTTTGTGATTGATCATCCTACCTCACCTACAATAAAGCACGATTGTTATTGATGATAGTACACAACCTTTTGACTTGATAACGCCAGTAAATTTCGAAAAATTCTGTGGATACGACGCAACAATCATAGGTACTATAGACAAACTGACGCCTTTACACCTTTAAGTTGCGTTGTGTATACAGTGATTCATTGAAAAAACCCTATCCCTATGGTCCTGTGTTTTACTTTGTCGTAAGTACGATTGCAGCTTTCAAGCAATATTGTTTCAAAATTGGAAAGGCCTAGCGTTTGTCGTTGGTAAATACTGGTTTTTTAGAATCAGAGATCATTATTTAAACCCATAAAAACTAGGTACTTAGTATCCTTCTCGCAAAGAATAGTGAATTGTCGATTAAGAGAGTCAAGACGTTCCCGACTTTCAAATGAAAGTAATTAAAATCATATTCTGAAGCAAGAGGGAGGAATAAAATGTAGGAGAGCGGTTAGAAGACTTTTAATTATTCAACTTTATAATTGAAAATTTGATCTCTAAAGCAGCTGTTGCAGGGTATCTTTTGTAGTTTAAATTACTAGCGAAAACTTCTGGCTTCTTCGATATACTCAATGTGCTCTTGGAAGGCTTCTGGAATGTAGGTAATCAATGTATAGCCGATCTATTACAAAATATCACCGTGAAAACGATAGATGTATTATATCTATGGTGAAAACTTAGGTTAAGTAATAATAATCTTTACATAGTATAAAATGAAGTCGCTTCCGCTGTCTGTTCGCTTAGATCTTTTAAACTTCTCAACGGATGTTAATGCAGTTTTCAGCAATAGATAAAGTGATTCAAGAGGGAGGTTCTTAAGAAGAGAAAAATTGGAATGTTGCAGGGAAAATTGGAAAATTTCGGAAAACTGAAAGTATATTTTCTATGGGAATTTTGTATGAATTATTGAAATTTGGACAGGACAATGTCTGTCGGGTCAGCTAGTATTTATAACAATAATTTATTTAATAAAAATAATAATGTTAAAATTAAATAGTACTGCACTTGACTTATATGCTAGTTAACAAAACAGGTAGGAGTTGCAACTAGCACACTTACTTAGTTATAAAATAACTTGTATTAAGGGCAGTGGTATAAACTCACCAATTTCATAAAAAAATTGCAGGCAGAACTAAGTGTTTTTTTTAATTACTATTTATTTATTTGAAATTTGAATTATTCGTGTTTGTTATTGTGTGTGTGCGTGTGGAGTGGGTGTGTGCGTTTGTTATGGTGATAGTACGTGTTGTGTCGGTGCAGAATGTGTGTTATAATGTTCTCGGTAGAAGGGATTAGGGTGGGTTATTATCAGAGAAAAGCAGGCGTTGAAAGAGATTAAGGTCTCAGTTTCCTATTGAGTTGATTATATAATTGTGGCCTTTGGAAGCAAAGAAATCGTTTGGTGAATGAGTATTTTAGTGAGTGACCTTGAAATGAGCTGTCATTAGTGTCAATCCCTAGCATTAGCAGAATGACAGCTCACTTTACCGAAGTTTTCACGATGATATTTTAGACCGGCTGATAAGTGTCGTTAGGTAGAGATGTTGCCTGGGTAAAAAATAAAAATTCTATTTAGTCCGTTAGTCTATCCGTCCGTATTTTTTGCTTTATCAACTTCAACTTCAACTTTAATGTGTGTTATCTATTTTTTTTTTTTATTAATAAATAAAAAAAAAAATAGATAACACATTAAAGTTGGGGAAGGGGGCTCGCTACGTCACGTCTACGTATAAAATCTAGCTAGGCGTGACGTCATGCCATATTTTAACTCAATGTAACGCCGTAATCTTTTGATTACGTAAAAAAATAAAAAAAAATACGTGTCCAATATTTTTTAATATTAATGACGGACAAAAAAAAAACTTTTTTGTCATCATCCCTATTCTGTTGATTCATGATTTTTAACCGACGAAAAAAAAGGAAGAGGTTCTCAAGTCAACGCGTATATAACAATACATATATATATTTATACATGACTATGCATAACTATTTGTATATAATGTTAATTATTATGATGAAGTTAGTACAATTTTTCTTTATCGCGTACAATCACCTTGTGAAAACATTGATTACTCTTAATCTTAATCACTTGTTCCACATAACTATTACGTCACATTTAAACGTCACCGTTTGCATCGTATATGGTAAGCTAACCGTATTTACCTATGTTATGCGTGTTATATGCGTCCTGATAAATAATAGGCGAATTTGGTTTGTACTGAATATAGTAAACTGTTTAGTAAAAGATCACTACTTTGTTACAATTATTACAGCAACTTAGGAGTGGCAAGGCGAAGGTGTGTAACGTGTGTGAAGGTGTGTGACTGGCGAGCCCGGCGCTGGCGTTCCTTTCCCATGTCAAAAATGCAATTCAGCAAACCGCATCGCTAGGGCCGCTACACCTATTAGTTCATAAACAAATAGCTCTCTGATGACATCGATGCGGACGAGTACTTCGACGCCTAAGTGTCCTTTTGTTTTGTATTTATTTGTATAGTTAGTTAGTTAGTCATTTACGTTAAAAAATATTTCTTCTGTTTGATAAGTTTGTTGAATAAATAGCTCTTACAGTTAAGTTAGCATTTTTTTTTATTCCAAAGCTTTATATTTCAACATTCCTGCCGCTTTTCCAGTGCATTGAAATGTTTCCCAGTTTTCTGAATACACAAAGAGACGTAGATCTCAGCAGGCTTAAAAATAAACGTTAAAATAACATGAAGTTTGACGTGTAGCTCGCATGGAAGTAAAGTCAACAAACTAGGAAATAGCGACAGTAAACATATCGCTGACCGCGTTTCAGCTTGTTTATTTTAGAGATCAACAACCCTGCGCGCTGGCTGGATTCAGGGGTGGCACGAACAGAGTTTTTTGGTTGATTTTTGTAAAGACATTTTCATTACATTCAATGTCAAATACACTTCTGGACACATCTATTGGCCCACCTTAGAGTTTAGGTTTCGATGGCCCCTACCGAAATATGATTGCTAGATTGAACAAAAACTGTTGATGCAGTTTTAAACCTGATACATTTTACCATCTTTTTCGATCGTATTGTTTTAAATTTGAATTCAGAATACCATACGACATGGAGCTACGCCTAACAAGTCGGATATGCGCCTTGTTAAAGGCAATTGATTTTTGAATAAAAAACATGTTTTATCAAATAAAGGTTTAATTTAATAACGCGTGATGCCTCCATGGCCATCTACCACAGCTCTCATACGATTAGGCATAGAGTTTATCAACCGCTCTATGAAATTTTGAGGGATCATCTCCCATTCCTCTTCTATGGCAGTTTTCAACTCCTGCATCGTCTGGGCAACTGGCTGACGAGCCCTAACACGTCTTTTTAGCTCGTCCCACAGTTGCTCAATGGGGTTCATGTCTGGGCTTCTGGCTGGCCAGTCCATAACTGTGATGTTCACATCCCGAAGATATTCCCTGACGATGCCGGCCGCATGGGCTCTTGAATTATCATGCATAAAAAGGAAATTTGGGCCCACATAGTCCGCGTATGGTATCACGTGAGGTTCTAAGCACTCACGAATGTACCTTTCAGCATTTAATGTTGGCAGCCGTGGTCCTGTAACAACCTCAAGTTGAGTTTTGCCGCTTGCGGATATACCGCCCCAGACAGTCCATGAGCCACCGCCATAAGCAACCCTCTCTTCAAAGCAGCATTGTGCGAAACGCTCTCCCTTACGTCGGTAGACCTTCTTCCTTCCATCATTGCCATGTAACACAATTTTAGACTCATCAGAAAAGAGTACACGGCTCCAATCTTGCTGTGTCCAATTTAAATGACTGCGTGCGAAATGAAGGCGCGCTGTTCGGTGGGCTCGCGTTATTTTGGGGCCATTAGCTGGCTTGTGTGGTACCATATCGCATTCTTTTAACCTTCTCCGAACAGTTCGAGCGCTCACAGATACTCCGTGGTAGTCGCGAAGTTGGTTTTGTATCTCAATGGAGGTAAGGTGACGATTTCTCAAGCTGGTCGTCACGATGAATCGATCCTGCCTTTCAGTTGTGACCCGAGATCGTGGCCTTCCTTGGCGACGAACAAAACCGCCAGTCTCTAGGTAACTCCGATAAACATTTCGGACCGCAGATCGACTTAAATTAAGTTGAGCACTCACGTTTCTTTGGCTGTGTCCGGCCTGAATAAGTGCCACAGCTTGGGCGGCGACTTCAGGTGAAGTATCCATAGATTATTGATAGAACCTCACCTTAATGTTAAGAATAAGTAATGTTTGTTGCAAAACCAAAGATATCAATCACTTTTTCAAGAATTAAATCCAAGTAAACCAATAAAACCAAGTTTTCTTAGTATTCGATTGTTTGATATCAACAAACAGGCTCCAAATTGTCTTTTGTTTCTTTAAATTCTGTGTTCGAAATTCAAAAAAAGACTATTGAATGAAATTGTGAATGTGCCAGGTTCTAAACTGCATAAAAACTTTTTGCTCGACCTAATATAAAATTTTAGCTAGGACCAAACGAAACTGAAAATACAAGGTGGGCCAAAAGATGTGTCCAGAAGTGTAATTTATTTCAAGTAGGCAGCATTTACAAGAAAATAGAATTGATTGTAGATGCCCCTTCCAAAAGATAGTTTCGTATGGAGAAGAATGGGCAAGAAACTATAATATAGTTACTCTTCTAAATTGTTTTCCAATTATTTATATGTCGGCTCCGGTCAATAGTACGGACGCGTAACGAATCGCAGGCGCGCCATAGGCGACATCACGTGAGGTGCCCACGCCTACAGCGCGCTTCTACAGAGTCGTGATGTTCTAACCTCATGGCGAGCAGAACAGTCTAGTGTCGGATCGCATCGAGGCAACATCGGGGTTTACTACGCGACGGAACTGTATTCGATTCGTTGTGCTTAGTGATTGTGTTAGATTGTGATTTTAAACACCGTGTATCGCACCCAGTGTATTTTCATTGCACGAAACCCATCTTCTGCCCACGTGTTTGTCTAAATCTAACTGAGTAAATCCTGACGTTCCGACATATAATTATTTTTTTATTCTATTGCAAGTCGCCACTAAGACGGTTGCTTATATCATCCGCTTTCTTCGATTCGTCGGTGTTGTAATTTTAGTGTTTTTCTTCTAAATATGTACTTATTATTATTATTATTTTCCTATTTAACATGCGTTCGTTATCATACTTCGATGTTATTTCGTGCACAATAGTATGGGTTATACGTTTTTTCGGCTGTATAATAACTACTTTGTTAATGATGTATTGTATAACTGTTTTTATTTTTCAATTTTAAAAATACAAAATTATCGTTGTATTCCCTTAAGTAGTGGGGGTCATTTCAGAGTGAACAAGCTATACATATCTGTCAAATTTAATCAAATCCGTTCAGCCGTTTTAGTGTTAAAGCGTAACAAATAAACAAAGAAACTCACTTTCGCATTTATAATATTAGTTAGGATGTGAAATCCATGTATCTAGAATAAAACCACTAGGGACAAAGTATTAAAAACTAGCTGTTGCCCGCGACTTCTTCTGCGTTCCAGGTTGAAAAGTAGCCTATGTCCTAACCCAGATCATGGTCTATCTGTGTGCAAAATTTCATCCAAATACGTCTAGATGTTTTTGCGTGATTGAGTAATAAACAAACAAACTCACATTCGCATTTATAATATTGACAGATAATTAACATACTTATGTTACATAAGGAAAATGGTAATTATAAATTTATAATTAATTGTGAAATTACCATTTTCCAGATCCTGGAGCACAGCAACTATAAATCGCGTTTATGAATTACAAATGAAGAGCACAGTTTTAAGTGAAATGCTGTTCGCTCAACTAACGAACATTGTTGAACATTAACAACTGTTCCACCGTAATACAGTTTCCGGTTTACGGGGAACATATTTAGTCAGTTCCGATCTAACAAACATAATAAGTACTGATACATATTAAACAAATATTGTACCTACTTTTACTACTTATTAGTAACTTAGTTGCATTGTGCAAGGTTGTTATGTTGTTTTGGCAAATAAAAACGTTCTTTTTATATATTTTTTTTATTGATGGAGGACTTATTTTATTTACTAACCCGTCGCACTGCAATTAACGTACGATGAGACTGAACAACTCTTTGCAAAAAAGTCTTACTAACACGTTTAAAACAGATTTAAATTTCTTCCTTATTATCTATTTCTATACTTTGACACATACAAAACACACAACTAAACACACACACACTTCCACACATCCACACAAATTACACACACCCACCCATTCACCCATACCGCGCATACCCATTTGTCGTTGAACTGTAAGAGGAAGGCGCCTGCGTCTGTAACACAGTTTATACTAGCACAGACACAGACGTTCACTCTGTATCAAATTATTATATGATGGCGTTTGTTATTTTTTTTTCTTTTTATTTTTATGTTTTGATTGAGATGGATGATTTGTATTTGGCTTTTTGATAATATAAAGATTATTATTATTAGATTATTATTAATTAGCAGACACAATAGATTTTTATTGTTATCTGTACACATGGTGTACACTCGGCTATACATTTCCAGTTTACACTGACCTCTCATTGCAAGGAAATCCTATACAATGCAAGACCAGCTTATACTGGAAATGTATGCTTGATCTGTAGCCGTGCGTACAATCGACATTTAAAGAGTTAACTAGCTTTGGCCCGCGGCTTCGCCCGCCTGGATAACTGAAAATATCCCACAGGAACGTACTACCGGGAAATCCTTTCTTATTCCTTGTTTACATTATAAAGGGAAACTCTGTGCAAAATTTCAGCTTTCTAGATTCAAGGGTTTGGGCTGGGCGTTGATGAGTCAGTCAGTAGGACATCTATTTTTATTTACATATATAAACAAATATACATAACGTAAATCCTCGTATATTATCACTTATTAAGCTTGAAATATATGTCATGTCTTGTTTGTGACATGTGTCACAAACTTAATATGAGATTTCTAACAGAAACTGTGACATAATTATCTCTTAAATTGTCACGCTAACGACTAATCTAACTGAAGTTTAATTTCCAGTTAAAATATTTTCCTACGAAATTCAAACAATATTATGGCTTCTACAATAAAGTGATGTTGCAGCTACGAGCACAATATAAAGCTACGGATCCCGACACCCCCAATCAGATTAAACATTGAACTCACGCATAAAATGGACTAGAAAATTCCAACGGGCAGGAATATCGTTTTCATTGAATTTATATTTCTTTTCAGTATTCACAACACAGTATTTTATGCTGATTTAGTTTGCGAGTTAGGAGAACTGAATAAACGGCTTCTGCAGATCGAATACCTATTCAATTGATTGAGTACATTTTCAGTTTATTTTCCCTTCAGGTAAGTGCATTAAAAGCGAAAATGAAAAGCCATTTCAGTTTTATGAATCAATCTGCCTGCCTTTTTCCAACTATGTTAAGGTCGGCTTCCAGTCTAACAGGATGCAGCTGAATACCAGCACTTTATATGGAGCGACTGCCTATCTGACCTCCACAACCCAGTAACTGGGTAATACGATACCCCTTGGTAAAACTGGTTGACAGACTCGGGCTTCTGACGACCCGTAACAACGTCAAAGATCCACGAATGACAGCCGGTGCTTACCGAGGCACGGAGGAGTCTTGATATGTAAAGATGACTCATCAGTTATATAGTCATCATCATACAGTTTTATGAATATCAAGGGCAAATTAGTGCTTTTGTATGACAAATAAAAACATTATAATTGACTATAAATCACTTTAAATCCATGTAGATGATCACAATTGGGTAATAAAATCAATAATTATTATTATTGATCATTTTACCCAACGTTTCCCAATAAAAATCTGAGATTCAGTGGTGTTTCAACCCTTAACGCAATGCTGTGACACCCAGGGTTGTCACATACGAGTATTTTTGCGATTTTTGACACACGTTTTTGTTACGTATATTTTTTATTCTATTTTCTTTCACAGCCCACTGGTATTTGGACAATAGATACTTGAACGGCCTCCGTATTGATTCAGCTATAAATGATGCTTTTGCGACGAGTGCTTTGGGTACTTGTGGCGATAAAAGGTTCAGTGTGAATGAAACGGAATGGTGAATGAATGCGGTAGTGAACGAACTGTGAACGGTCTAGCACATGTAGAAGTGTGTGTACCTAGTGTTTTTTGTCTGGTCGTAGCGATAGAAGTTCCTACAAACAAGACATCAAAAACAATAAATCTGTCTAGCCTTTTCCCAATATGTTGAGTTCGACTTCCAGCCTAACCGGATGCAGCTGAATACCAGTATTTTACATGGAGTGACTGTTTAACTGACCTCCACAGCCCAGTGACTGGGTAATACGATACCCCTTGGTAAGACTGGTTGTCAGACTTTCGGGCTTCTAACAACAAGTAACGACGTCAAAGGTCCACGAACGACAGCCGGAACCAACGGCTTAACGTGCTTTCCGAGGCACGGAGGAGTCTCGGTATGTAAAGATGGTCACCCATCCACGGCCTAACCCCGGCAAGCGTAGCGTAAGATCGACCCGTGCGTCACTTATTATTTAGCCGCGTGCTCCTCAGAAATTCTGCAAAAACACAGTTCTGTGAAGTATAAATTATCTGAGATTACGAATTCGAGTGCTTACCTAATTAATTAATTATTTTTAAATGCTGCTAATGATGCCTATGTGTGCTGTTATTACAGGACAAAAATCGCTCAGCGATAAAGCCCTTAAAATTAAGAATAAAAAAAAAATTAAAAAAAATGTTTTAGTTCTAGTTTTGTTATTAGAGCTACATTTTTAAAACTCTGTTATTAGCAGGCTTTGTACACGACATGCCTTCTAATACAGGTATCTCCATACTTAAAATAAGGCCCCTATAACTTATTCGTTAAAACCTGTTGATTATGAAATAAACATAAGACCTGTTTCACCACCTACGATTAAGTTCCTATTAACTTACTTGGCAGATAATTTCATAGAAATTCTATTCCATTTTTTAATTTATTCGGTGAGTAGTGGCTATTTGGACATCGTGAAATGGCCCTTGTTTGGACTTTGGGAAGTAGAAATAAAATTAAGAGAATGTTTTTTTTTTGTCGGTTCTAAGTTGACGTAATATTAATTGTATGCTCGTATTATCCTCCCACAGCAAGGCCAAGCCTTTTCTACAGATAAAACTACTAAAATAAAAAATCAAAGAAAGCGATCAGGCCACCCTTTGTATGTTTTGTAGTGTTAAATTTATTATTTTGCTATGTATTTCCTGGTGTACAATATAGTATATACAGGGTGAAATTTTAATGGTTGTTTTCCTATTACAGGGATCATTGTACTTATCATGGAGGAGCTCGTGGCTAAGTAATAACAGCCGCACGGGTCGATCCATCAGGTTAAGCTACGCTTGCCGGGGTTGGTCCGTGGATGGGTGACCATCTTTACATACCGAGACTCCTCCGTGCCTCGGAAAGCACGTTAAGCCGTTGGTCCCGGCTGTCATTCGTGGATCTTTGACAGTCGTTACGGGTCGTCAGAAGCCCGAAAGTCAGACAATCAGTCTTACCAAGGGGTATCCTATTACCCAGTTAATGGGTTGTGGAGGTCAGATAGGCAGTCGCTCCATGTAAAATAATGATATTCAGCTGCATCCGGTTAGACTGGAAGCCGACCCCAACATAGTTGGGAAAAGCCTAGGCAGATTGATTGATTTTTTGTACTTATCATTATAAACAACTTTTATTATGGGACCAAACCTGAAATCCCGAAAAAAAATCAGATGCTCCCTACATTTTGACGAGTTTGGTGTAGATAAATATACTGAACAGCTGGTTTTTTTTTCGCGATTTCAGGTTTGGTTCAATAGTAAAAATTGTTCATAATGATGAGTACTCTTTAAGAAACAACCATTAAAATTTCACCCGTATAAATCACATCACACTAATATTATAAAGGCGAAATGTGTGTGTTTGTATGTTTGTTACTTCTTCACGCTCAAACGGCTGGACCGATTTAGATGAAATTTGGTATGGAGGTAGCTGATACCCTGGAGTAACACATAAGCTACTTTTTATCTCGGTCTACGTGGGTGAAACCGCGGGGCGCAGCTAGTAAATAAATAAAATCAATAATAAATTCCTAATCTATCCAACAAATTATCCTCCCTCTAACAGCTTCATCCAATATCTCTCAAAATCCTATTACAAAAGAGGATTTAATTTAAAAAAACCTCCAGTGTTATCTTTTTTGAAGCGTCGTCTATCGCTGCAATGTCAATCCAGCTGTTGAGAGTAGCACGAAATTGGATTTAGAAATGGGAATCGAATGGCAAACCTCGTTCAACTCTGGCAATAATAGAGGGAGGCTGTTGAGTTATTCTATCCCGATTGTAGGCTGGGAGCTGGGAATGTGTTATGGGATTATTATTATGAAACAAAATAGGATTTAAAATAAAAAATAGCGGAAAATATTTCATTGATCCTCTAAAAACTTGTATAGGGTTCCGTACCTCAAAAGGAAAAAACGGAACTCTTAGAGGATACTTCGTTGTCCGACTGTGTGTCTGTCTGTCTGTCTGTCAGTCTGTCAAGATCCTTTTTAGGGAATGCGTGAAGGTATCAAGTTGAAATTAATATCAGTTTCTTGAAACTCTAAAAAAATCAATCTTCTAAGTCAACGCAATAAAAAGATACGGCCATAAATGAGACATATTTTGATACTCGGAAGTAAATCAAAATCTATAGGGTACTTACCGTTGACCTAGAATCATGAAATTTGGCAAGAAGCAAGGTCTCACAGAATAAGTAAAAGATAACGTCCGAAAAATGTTAATTTGTAATTTTATCATATGAAAAAAAAAAAATCGGTTTATAAACTTAAATTTGCAGTTGGAGAATTGACCGTGAAGTATGTCAATTTATGGAAGAACATGTTTTTCAACTACAATGCTTAGTTTATTTTTGGGATAAATTCTTTTCAACTACCTATGGAACCCTTCATTGTGCGTGGTCCGACACGCACTTAGCCGGTTTTTTTAAAAATAAATGAGCCTCTAAACCCTCTTTGTACTTCTGATGAAGTACGTTTTTTTTTAAATACATGTTGTCTCTGTAATGTAGGTACATTAATAATACTTATTGTGAGATGTAGGTAGACCTGAATAGTCAGGTAGACTCCAACCGTGGTTTCATTACGCTGTAGTCTCTTTTTATGTTTCTCGTCTTTTCTAAAACTTGTTCACAGTAACTAAGCTAGGGCACTCGGACCAAATGGGTTAGGTTAGAACTGTAACCAACCGCGTGCGAGCCGAGCAAGCGTAGCGAGCGGTGTCGCGGCAGCGCCCGGCGAGCGCTAAATCCAAGTATGTCAGAGGTACTTGGCTATTAAGTATATTAAGACACAAAAATAGGCATTTTTTGAGGCTCACAAAAAAATCACATTTTTCGTATTATAGAGATCAATTAATATTTTTAGGAAAACAAAATGTGAATTGCTTGGGGTTCGATTAAATACGTGCTAAAAATAACACAGGATACAATCAATTGAACCTTAATTTTTTCCAGATAGATCTTGAAAATGAATAGGGCTTTGGGCTAGGGTACAAAAAAAATATATTTAGTCTGTCAGTCAGATAATATAAAAAAATTTAGACACGTATTTTTTGCTCTGTCATACTCCGTATTAATAAAAAACTGACTTAGATAAAACGCAATAAAGTTGGGGCACTGGGGGCTCGCTACGTCACAACTATAACAAATTACGTATAAAATATAGCAAGGAGTGACGTCATGCCACATTTTAACTCATTAAACCACCGTAATCTTTAGATTACGTTTAAAAATAAAAAATACGTGTCCAATATTTTTTAATAACTTATATGACGGACAAATAAAAAAAAAATAGTCATCATTCCTATTATGTGTGTGTGTTTTGTGTTTTAGCCTTTCTTTATTTTAAATATGTAATAGGTCTTTACTTATGAAATTGCCGTTTTGTATGAAAAAATTTAAACGAATTTTTTTCATGCATTTTTTATTTGTATTAATCGAAGTAATCACCCATGCAATCAATGCATCTTTGGCAACGTAGTGGCAGTTTATTGATGCCCTTCTTAAAGAAATCAGCTGGACGGGAGGCAACAAATTCTTCAAAGGCATTTTGTACTGCCTCTCGGGTATTGAATTTTTTTCCCGCCAAGAAGTTATCCAAATTCTGGAAAAAGTAGTAGTCTGTAGGCGCAAGGTCTGGTGAGTAGGGCGGATGACGGAGAGCGTCCAACCCCAGTTCTTGCAACTTGGAGACCGTCTGCTGTGCAGTATGAGGTCGCGCGTTGTCGTGCGGGAGCAGCGGAGACGAGCGATTGACCAATGCTGGTTGGAGATGTGCCAGCTTCTCCATCATTGTGTTCAGTTCTTCACAGTACACATCTGAAGTAATGCTCACCCCGTTTGGTAAGAAGCTGTGATGAATCACACCGGCGCTAGACCACCAAACAGTGACCATCACTTGTCTAGGGGTAAGTTTTCGTTTAGGGCATTGTTTAGGTGCTGAACCAGGATCCAACCAACTTGCTGAGCGCTTGCGGTTATCAAACAGAATCCATTTTTCATCGCAGGTAACAATGCGGTTCAAAATTCCTTCATTTGTGTGTCTGTTGATCAGTGCAAGGCACGTCTCGACGCGTACTTCGCGCTGGCGATCATTGAGTTCGTGGGGCACCCATTTGTCAAGCTTTTTACCTTGCCAATTTGACGCAAATGGACCAATATTGTTTTGACGCTGACGTCGAAAGCTGCTGCTAATTCAGCCGTAGATTGTGTATCATCAGCTTCCACAATCGCCTTTAATTCGTCATTGTCCACCAAAGTCTTCGGACGACCGCGAGGTTCATTTTTCAGGTCGAAATTTCCAGAACGGAACCGAGCAAACCAATAACAAGTGGTGCGTTGGTTTGTAGTGTTAGCTCCGTAAACGTTCGTTGATGTTGCGTGCCGCTTGTGCCGCGTTGCTGCCACGACGGTACTCATATTCCATAATTACTCGAATTTTTAACGTATCCATGATGACGAAAAAGATTGAAATGCGATGAAAATGTAACACTAATCAATAAACAAATGACTACTTTTGGGAAAAAAAATCCATGTTTTTAAAATAAAATTAATTTGAAATTAGAATTCTTAGCCAAACAAAAATTATTTTGATTTGAAATGGCCAGTACTGCAGAACGGCAATTTCATAGGTAAATACCTAATATTAATTTAAAAACATTCCCTCGATTTTCTCTTTGTTTTATTTTATTTTATCACTGAGCTATTATGGAAATACTGATATCATTTCATAACATTAATCTGGTTTAGATTATACGCAACTAGAAACGATAATTATATTGTCAAGTAGGTAAATGGACCAGATTTTGTAATCAATAGATGTTATTTTGGGTTTTCATGCTATGTTATTGAGAAGAAATAAATGATATGATAGAGCGTTTCGATCGGTACAGTAAAATTACAGGTATAATGGCGTGAGGTTAGTATCCAGTGAAAACACGATTGATGACACGAAAAACAGTTTAATATGGCGCAACTGTTTGACAACAATTACTTATAATACAATCTTTGGCGGGAGCGAACGAGCCGTGGAGCGTGGACGAATAAAAAACGTTACGTGCGCTTGTCGGAGCGGGCGCGCGACTAAACCGGAGCGCGCGAGGGACGCCGCAGGCGACACGCGGGCAGTGCGCATGCGCGGCGCTCGGCCAATGCCTAGCTAACCCTGCGGCTACGCGCCGTACCGCGTTCCAACCCGAAAATGCGTGTGATACAGGTTTTTTTTCACATTTAGCGGGTTCAATTCCCGGTTCAGACAGGCGATTATTTAAAATTCTTCAGTTCGTATTGTTTTTAAAATAAAAATGAAATCTTCATTCAGTATTTAAGTTACTTTCTCTCCATGTGGAAAAGTCGTGGAACGCCCTGTATAATAAACACCTGACTTTTCTGAAGAACATCACCAATGAGTTTATTAGATTATGTCCTTCTAGGGCATCTCCTCCCGGCGTTTCCACTCATATCAAGTAAATACCTTTTGTTAGTCGCCTTTCATTCATCCTCTCAACATGAACAAACCATCTTAGCGCACTTTTTTAAATTATTAGGGTTCCGTAGGTACCTCAAAAAGAAAAAACGGAACCCTAATATAATCACTGCATTGTCCCTCCATCCGTCTGCCTGTCAAGACCGTTTTTCTCAGCTAGGCGTGGAGGTATCAAGTTTTAATTAATCTCTAAAAAATCATGCTTCTAAGTCAACGCAATGAAAAAATACGACCATTTATGCGACATATTTTGATACTCGCAAATAAATCAAAACCTATAAGGTACTTTCCGTTGAACTAGAATCATAAAATTTGGCAAGAAGCAAGGTCTCACAACACAAGTAAAGGAAAATGTACGAAAATCGTTAATTTGTAGTTATATCACCTAACATTTCTTTTTGCGATTACAAACTTACATTTGCAGTTAGAAAATCGACCGTGACGTATATCGAAGTTTGGAAGAACAGTTTTTCAATTACAAAGATAAGTTCATCGTTTGGAAAAGTTCATCCCAACTACGGAACCCTTTATTGTGCGTGGTCCGATACGCACTTAGCCGGTTTTGTCACTACATCATCTTCTTTCTTTCAAAATGATAAAATTAAATCAAAAATACTTTAGTTAGATCCTATCTCCCGATCTACTATAAAATGTAGAACCATGAGATGCTAGGCTGCATATAGCCACGTATAGAATATTGACCCACTGCACAACCCTTACCCGAACGAAGTGTTAAAGCTTTACCTACCCACATTTGAATAATGGCGTGATGATTTCACTTTAATGCCAGCGGTGTTGGGTTAAAGCCAAAAGGATTTAATTTTTGTCCCGATCTAAATAATGTTTTCTTTTTAGGGTTCCGTACCTCAAAAGGAAAAAACGGAAGCCTTACAGGATCACTTCGTTGTCCATCTGTCTGTCAAGACCCTTTTTCTCAGGAACGCGTGGAGATATAGAGTTGAAATTAATATCAAATACGTAGATCTACGTTTCTTAAAGCTCTAAAGAAATAAAGTTTTTAAGTCAACGCAATAAAAAAATACGGGCTTAAATGCAACATATTTTGACACTCGCAAATAAATCAAAACCTTTATGGTACTTCCCATTAACCTAGAATCATGAAATTCGGCAAGAAGCAAGGTCTTACAGCATAAGTAAAGGAGAAGGTCCGAAAATCGTTGATTTGTAGTTTTATCACAATTTTTATTTGCTATTTCAAACTTACAATTTGCAGTTGGAGAATTGACCGTGATTTATGGGAAAACATTGTTTTTCAACTACAATGCTAAGTTTGTTTTGGGATAAATTCATCGCAACTACGGAACCCTTCATTGGGCGTGGTCCGACACGCACTTGGCCGGTTTTATGATAGAGTGGCAAACGTCCAGCTATATCATTAGAAACGTTACGTAAAAATGGAAACCATTACCAATGGATATCAGAAACATAGGAGGGATCAAATTTAAAGTTTAAGACACTACTGGCGACAAAAAGATTGCAAAAAGAAAGTAAGTCATATCCTGGGTCAAATTAAATTAGCTAGCTAAACTCCGCAGACGTGATGGGTATCGGTACCCATCACGTCTGCGGAGCTAGCTAATTTAATTTGACCCTGAATAGTAGCTCCTAGGTACAAATTGCCAGGTAAAATATTCCAATAGTTTATTATTACTTAGCCACGAGCCCCTAACATTATAATAGTCATGTATATTGTAGAAATGTTCATAGTTGCCTGCATGCTCTAACAATTTGCTATGTATCCGGCAGCTTTGTTTTAATCGCATTTTCACCAATCGGATTGAAGCGCAGTGACCTCTGAGCTGGTCATTAGTTTACTGCTGTTAAAATAAAGGTATTGTGCCGGACGGGCGTGATCGATGGACACGATGTGTTGAAAGGAGGGTGTACGCCTATCCAGGTCTATCCCTATATGAGGTTTCCAAACGGCGCTGACTTCCTGCACCTATAAGCTCAGGATATCTGCAAGCTGGTGACCGGTAGCTATGTGTTGAAGTCTTGACGGGGAAGGGTTTCTTGTTGATGTAAATAATAACAGCAGTTTGATAAGTCTTCAGGAGATTTCAGAAGACGACTCGCGTAACTCTTCAGGAACAGAATGACGATAAGGAGGTACCATGCCGATGGCTACGAAACTATATTTTTGCTTGCGCGCTTAGGTACCTCGAAACTTTACCTTATTGAGAGCCGCGAATCGTCTCCCGATTTTAACTTTATTTTGACCAGAATTTTATTTTCCAAGTTTACAAAATTGCTTATAAATAGCCTAAATACAACCATAATTATGACCTGTTATACATTACCAAAATTGTCATTAAATTACCCAGCGATTGAAATACCTGTAATTCTTATAACATTATTTACTGAAAAGATTTTACAGTGTAAACACAAAAAAGTTAGTCATTTTTATTTAAAATTATTTTTCAAGCTAATTTACTCGAAAACCAATGAAGTTATTTTAATGGATTAAACAGGTATTCAAGCTGGTCTAATGACCTGAAACACTATGAAAGTAACAAGATCACAGCTATATTTTTCAGGGCGTGAGACGCCCTGAAAACTTAAATCGATAAAACAAATTGACAAAAAACAGCAAACTAACGTTTCCGACCCCTATAAACCCAATTAAGTAGGCTTTTCAGGAAGACTGAACCTCTAATAGTACGTCCAGGGCTAGGTCTTGATCTAGGGTACCTGGACGCACCAAAAAAATAAATTACGGCTATGTAGCCCACTTAATTGGAGTTTATAAGGGTTGTACTTACGATTTCCTTAAGAAACACTATTTATTACTGTTTTCAACTATAAAACACTATTAATATTTGAATTTAAGTTATTTTAAAAAACAAACTATATAAAACTGTTTGGTGACGCATCGTCGCGAACAGGTATGTTGGCTGACTGATAATTTAATTACGAGGCCAATGATGCACATGTCAGTTCATGTATTGGCCTCGTAATTAAAAACTCATCAACTAATTTTCACCATCAAATTAATGATAACCTCTGATTGTGTTACACACGCTTGGTTGGTGGTTAGGTGACCATATTTTGCTTTCATTACTAGACCTAATGGTGAAGGAAAACACCGAGAGAAAACCGGCATGTCCTAAAACTAAAAAATCGAAGACATGTGACATCTGCCAACCCGCACTGAGCCCGCGTGGTGGATTGCAGCCCACTCCCTGTCATGGAGAGGAGGCCTGTGTCCCACCAGTGGAAACATTGTAGGCTAATTATGCTACTAATATTATACTTTTTTTTTTTTGTGGTACCTAAGAATGCTACGTTACTACTGACCACAATCTTGCAATCTCATCTCACTTTCAGTCTTTCGAAAATTGTATAGCAATTTCCTACATTTGTGACATATGATTGCCGCTGGCATGAGATTGCTACTTGAATTTGAATGTTTTTAGGTACGAGAACTGCCCTTTTTTTTTTTTTTTTTGTGGATGGGAAATCATCAAATGACTTCTCCCGCTCTGGGCAGAGCGGGAGGGCGTGTCAGACTTTTACCGACTAAAACCCACCCATGCTCCTTCAGCTGCCCGTGCCAGGGCCACGGTATCTCTTTCGAACTACCCGCGACCCCGGCGGCATCGGCCCAATTGACCCCGTCACTGCTGACATCTCTTTGAGGCGCGCGTGGAACACAACGCGCCGTCGACCCGGGCCTGGTCCTTACCGGACGTCGAGCTGCCCATTACTCGTCGTCCGCAAGCCCGCGCCTACGGTGGCCGGGAATCGGCAATCGATTCCCGCCGCCCAGGGCGTCTCCTACGGCGGCTAGGAGCGCGAGGGCGCGGCTGTTGCCTCTCCCACGAGAACTGCCCTTGAGATCACAACCACATCGAATCCTTTTAACAAAATCGCAATTTACTAGATACATTTTAAATCGAAAGAAATTCATGGATAGCTGTAGAGTATCCTTCCTATTAAAAAAAAACTCACAAGAATATCTCGCCAAGGTATTCATAGGTTTACTGCAACACTCACATAAGCTACGTCCATCTCTATAAATGTCGGCACCAAGACACACGTCGACATACCAACACAAGTTGCGGTGTCATCTCCACATTCCTGCTTGTCTGTGGCCTAGCACCTGTACAACTATGTTGAACTACATGTTGAACTATGTTGCACATGTTGGATGTTGGTCGAGCTTGTGGAGCCGCAAGACAGTCTGAGGTTTCTAATGTGTGGGCTGAGATGTTACGTAAGATGATAGTAATGAGGTTATTAATTGAGTTCTGTTGGATGAAGGTTCTACTTAATTCAGGCAAATCAGCAAGTGTGCAGCAATGTTTATATAAATAAACGGTATATTATATTATTATGTCGTTTATTTATTTTATTTCTTATCTATTTACATTTTTAAATATATCTTAAAAAAAGGATATAAAAAAACATTTAAAAATATAAAAAAATAGAGGTCCGCCGGTGTCGGGAGCAGGGTCCAAGTTACCGGTGGTTAGGGCTGCAGAGACAGGAACCTTCTCACAATGCGAGCCGTATCAAGGAGTACTGCTTTCTGAATCAGGCCCTTGATCCAACCGCCTAATGATAGCCTCGAGAGATGTTGGTCGAGGCTTTCGGCCATCAAGCCATTGGCCGTTACAGTTTATATATTTTTATATTTTCTTTTATTTTATACCGTTTTTTATTTTTTTATTATTATTATTAAGCAAAATCCTGAATATTGTTTAAGGAAGCATTTTGGTACAGAGATGATTCCTAAGTGAAACTGAGAAATTTTCAAACGAATGAAAACCAAGAAAGAAAAGAAAATAAAGAAAGAAAATAAAACAACACTAAAACAAAGAATTTTGAACATAATAATATGGTTTTGAGGAGCTCGTGGCTAAGTAATAACAGCCGCACGGGTCGATCCATCAGGTTAAGCTACGCTTGCCGGGATCTTTACATACATAGACTCTCCGTTCCTCGGAAAACACGTTAAACCGTTGGTCTCGGCTGTCATTCGTGGATCTTTGACAGTCGTTAGGGGTTGTCAGAAGCCCAAAAGTCTTACCAAGGGATATTATATTACCCAGTTACTGGGTTGTGGAAGTCAGATAGACAGTCGCTCCGTGTAAAATACTGATGTTTAGCTGCATACGGTTAGACTAGAAGCCGACCCCAACGTAGTTAGGAAAAGTTGTGAGCAATTATTCTAAATAATAAAATAGAACGGAGAACAGTGTCTCCTTTCTTTACAACAAGACCAACTTGTGTAACGGAAGATTTAACTCTCATTCCTTTGACAATAATTAAAAAGTATAATAACACAAAGATAGTTAAAACAAATGATAGAATATCACAGCAGAACAATTTAATTAAAATATTTCCTCTCATCTGCTTTCAGTACCAGCAATATAATTTAAAAAGAACCCTTGTCCAAATTAAAGCCAGCAGGATGCAAAACTTAATAAAACAAACTGAAGGGTTTAATAAACGCTATTCCTCTCTCTTTCTAACACCATCTAAAAGGGAAGTAGTGAAAGAGACGATGGTATCACAATGGGTATCTAAGTGTCTGGCCATTTGCGTAGGGAATTCATGTGTCGGTGCAAAGTACTCGTTATTATCTGTGATTACAAAGGTTCTTGTTTCTGCCCATTCTAAACTAACGTTTGGCTCATGTGAGGGGGGATCAGTCACAAATAAAGAATGATCCAGACGTAAAATAGCATCTAATGTTATGAAATTCTGTGCTAAGTTTCTTTAATAAGTTTCGCATTTTCACAGTAAAAAAATTTAATCAATAAGACCACATTTTATATGGTTTTAATGGTGATATATTTTTAACAACCCCTGTCCGAGTCCCTCTTCATGATTGTGTTTAATAGAATTATCTGAGCCCAATCAGTCTGCCTAGCCTTTTCCCAACTATGTTGGGGTCGGCTTCCAGTCTAACCGGATGCTGCTGAATTCCAGTATTTTACATGGAGCGACTGCCTATCTGACCTCCACAACCCAGTATCTGGGAATTACGATACCCTTTGGTAAGACTGGTGGTCAGACTTTCGGGCTTCTGAAGACCCGTAACGACAGTGCAAGATCCACGAATGACAGCCGGGACCAACGGCTTAGCGTGCTTTCCGAGGCACGGAGGAGTCTCGTATGTAAAGATGGTCACCCATCCACTGATCAACCCCGGCAAGCGTAGCTTAACCTGATGGATCGACCCGTGCGGCTGTTATTACTTAGCCACGATCTCCTCTTAAAATCATATAAGCTCAAATTATATGAAAATAGGTAGACTAACTACGACTAAAATAATCCAAATAAATTAAAATTATACGAATCGAAACAAATCCGTTAAGTATGAAAAAAATACCTCTTCCTCATATTCCTTGGACCACACACCATGGACGATACGGAATCTGCCGAGCGTATGTTTAATCAGCACCCTGTGGAGCAATCCCAAGCAATAAAACATGCTGTACAAGCCCTTACAGACATTCCATGTTATGAACACTAAAATGATTTGATAAGTTGCTTTTCTACAGAGTTGAATTTCGTTAGGTAAATATACTTAATTGTCTACTCGAAAACGCTTAAGGTGCAGATGTATACCAATGGCCTTGAGTGGTAAGCTTGCGTGTTCTGTGCTGAGCTCACCCAACGCGTCGTACGTCCACCCAGTAATAGGACCCGCCCATCAAGGACCGCTGTTCCAAATTAGACGCATTATTATTTTTTTATACATAAAACAAAAGGTATTATAATTATTAAAACACGTATACCAAAATTTAGATAATTAAATTATCTTTTACAAGGTGAAGATTTCATAAAAATACGCTTGATAGTTTTTGCGTGATTCTCAGTTTTTTTTACAAATTAATTACACTCTAAAGGTAATATTCATAATCTAAAATATTCACATATAAGTTATTAATAAAATGTTCGAATTTAACGTATACTTTTCCCAAATCATTAACACTACTCGTTTAGACTGATCTTCAGTTTAAAATCAATAAAAGTCGGTTATCGTCGACTTTAGACCGTCGGCTCCGTACGGCATTTTATAGAAACTTTCAAGTCCTTTTTTATCGAAATGAATGAACTGAAACTAACTAACTAACTAACTTTTTAGACCATACATAGGTTTAAAAAGTTAGTTAAGAACATTTTCGAAATGTCTCATTTAAAAAAAGATAATTGGAATCTCTGTTTCTATGGATTATTTAAAATCGGTCGAATTTGACTGCAACACTATTATTCAATTAAATTAATTAATTTCAATACAATTCCCAAAAAAGGGTAGTGTTGTTAAGCTAGGGAGAAGAAGCGGAAAAAAAGTTCCAATAAATGGTTGGTTACCCACGATATTTATTTTATATTCATAAGAATATTAGGAATGCCTAACCTCCAATATCATTTATAATTATTACTTTTGAGCTCGCAAGGCCACTTAATTTCATCGGAAAAAATATATATAACAATCTGGAATTTCACAGACAACATGGATTCTCAAATATAACGAGATTTATTTACCGTCTTGTAAGCCCACAACCGAACCAGGCCGCAATGCGTCAGGCTCAAAGCAACCTGTCAATTATAACTACCAACCTTTATTTATTGGGGCACGACTAACAGTTAGTAATTGGAACACGTTTGCTGAATATTAACGAGACGTAGCTGTGGGTTACGTGCGGAATGATCTGCGGGGTCAACGGGTGGAGTGATGGTCAAGGGGGTGATAGCTGGCTGGGTTAAGACAGCTTGAAGATTCGACGTAAATCTGTCAAGAGGAAACTGGCTTTGGCTGTCAATTTATTGAAATATTTGTGATGGATGCCATGGGAAGCCGTATTTCCTAAACATAGAATTATATCGATAACAAATCAAATATGTAACAACATAGAATTATATCGGTAACAAATCAAATCGGTAACAATCATAGAATTATATCGGTAATAAATCAAATCGGTAACAATCATAGAATTATATCGGTAACAAATCAAATCGGTAACAATCATATAATTATATCGGTAACAAATCAAATCGGTAACAAACATAGAATTAATAGGTTGGGGAAAAAGTTTCTTCGCATTTTTTAAGAAAATTCAAAACATTTTTTAATATAAATTATTTACATTTATCTAAAGTATGTAGGTACCATTTTGTTCGATAACTTTTTGCCGTCTTGTAGCTACGGATATGATCCCATTGCTATAGAAATTTTGGGATTTCTGATCAAAATACCGCGACAAGTGGTTTTGGCAGTCCTCTCGTGATGTTAACCTGACACTGCCTAAAGAATTCTGAAGAGACCGAAACAGGTGGAAATCTGAAGGTGCAAGGTCAGGACTATACGGCGGATGCATTAACACCTCCCAGCCAAACTCTCTTAATTTTTGCTGAGTGGCTAAAGATGTGTGAGGTCTATCGTTATCATGATGAAAAACCACACCCCTTCTGTTGATTAATTCCGGCCGCTTTCTCTCAACTTCTTGTTTTAATATCATCGGTTGTTCGCAATAGAGTTGAGAATCGATGGTCCTGCCTGGTGGTAACAGCTCATAATGAATAATGCCCTTCCAATCCCACCACACACACAGCATCACCTTGTTGCGAGTTAACCCGGGTTTCGCCACAGTCTGTGAAGCCTGACCGGCCTTTGACCACGACCTTTTTCGCACGTTCTTGTCGTACATGATCCACTTTTCATCACCAGTTATCAGCTTCTTCAAAAATGGTTCGGTTTCATTACGTCGTAATAAAGAATCACAAAAGAGTACACGGTTCATTAGGTTTCTTTCAGTGAGCTCGTGAGGTACCCAAATATCGAGCTTTTTTGTGTAACCAGTTTTTTTCAAATGCGCCAAAACTGTTTTGTGGTCAATTCCCAGTTCTTCAGCTACGTCGTAACAACTGATATGCCGATCTTTCTCCACTTTTTCAAAAATGGCATCCATTTTATCCGTAATATGGCGACCAGAGCGACGTGCATCTTTGACATCAAAATTTCCGGATTGAAAACGCTTAAACCAAATTTGTGCTACTCTCATAGACACTGCACTGGGTCCATAAACATCGCAAATTTTTTTCGCGGCTTGCGTTCCATTTTTACCTTTTTTGTAGTAAACTTTTAAAATGTATTGAATTTCTTCATTAGATTCACTCATCTTGACAGTACGAAAAACAAATGAAAATCACACATTTTCCTAATTTGAATTTGGAATTATGTTCTTTAAAATTTAAACTTTCAATGATACCAACACCAGCCAGATACAAGTAGTATAGCCAAAGAGAATTTATTTTAAGTTCATACATACTATAATGCGAAAAGACTTTTTCCCCAACCAATATATCGGTATTTCCTAAAAGTAGAATTCTACGTGGAAAATAGCTTCCGATAGGCAGTGGGTAGCAGCGTTCACAAACGTCTTCGGGAGTTTACGACCAGGGTCAAAAATATGATAGTGATAGGAGAATATTCCTGGGACTTGTCAAGTTCCCCTAGGTGCTAGGACATACTAATTTGAAGCACAAGGGCACTTCAGTTCACTCTATCCAAAATCAGGGCTCAGCATGCCCCGGCCTATGTATTTAAAATCCCCACGACACTTCCGCCTTCCTTGAAAATTTCTACAAAAGGAAAAAGAACTTCCATGATGTGGGTAATAAAGAAAAACATGGAGTAAACAGGCATCAGCTGCTTGAGCTACGACAGTCGGCCAAGACGAAGGGTTATTGTTGTTAGTACTCAAGTGGATTGGCTATAAATTCGTCAACGTCAGTGCCATTTTATTTTCATCAGAAAACATTTTATGGAACTTTAAGAAAATCTTTAAACTTGATATAAGAAGAAACTCAAATATTATATTCGATTTTGTCTCACATTTCGTGGATCCTCGATAGTCGTTACGGGTCGTCAGAAGTCCGAAACTCTGACAACCAGTCTTAACAAGGGGTATTGTATTACCCAGTAACTGGGTTGTGGAGGTCGCTCCAAGTAAATACTGGTATTCAGCTGCATCCGGTTAGACTGGAAGCTGACCCCAACATAGTTGGGAAAAGGCTAGGTAGTTGATTTGTCTCACAAAATTGGGAGTATCTTGATGTATACGAGTAGTCTAACATTAATTATGAATAATGGTATTTAGTTCTGTAAATTAATTTTAACAATAGCCCTACACGTAAAAAAATACTTGATGAGGTCGGTGCTTCTCTGAGAATAATACCAAAATAACTTCAAAGGGTACAGTCTCTCTCAGATGATTATAAAGAATGCGCACGTATCACAATATTAAAATAAAATCACAAATGTTAATAATAGCCAAGTACCTATGGATCAGCGTCCAATGTCAAAATATTTCATCACAACACGCAAGCCTGAACAATGTTAGTGCAAGTCTTTATAATCTAATCTCCATTAATTCCTCCAGTCTAGGCGTTTCCATACAAATCAGGATTAAGACATTAACTGCTTAACACTAATATGAACATTCATTAAGCAAACATCCGGCGATTTCAATGCGTCACTGGATTAATAGAAGATAATACCGTTAATTTCTAGAAATACACAAAAATTTAGAGGTCAAAGTACCCACCTGATAACCATTGCGTTTCAGAAACTTCTAGTATAAAAAAACCGTTCATTCCAACTGCAAATGTAAGATTGTACGCACAAAAAATATAATAAATAAAATATTTTTCTTTCTTTCTGTCACAGAACTTAGTGACAGATTAATTTATCATGTTATTTTAAAACTTTAAGGTTTTCCTGAAATCTATAGGAATTTAACTATTTTCTATACTTTTTCAAAACTTTAGGCCTTATTATTATTGTAATTTAGTTTTTAAACTTACTTTTTCAGGTCATCATCATCATCTGCTTAGCCTTATCTCAACTATGTTGGTGTCGGCTTCCAGTCTAACCGGATGCAGCTGAATACCAGTATTTTACATGGAGCGACTGCCTATCTGACCTTCACAACCCAGTTACTGGATAATACGATACCCCTTGGTAAGACTGGTTGTCAGACTTTCGGGCTTCTGATGACCCGTAACGACTGTCAAAGATCCACGAATGACAACCGGGACCAACGGCTTAACGTGCTTTCCGAGGCACGGAGAGTCTCGGTATGTAAAGATGGTCACCCATCCACGGACCAACCCCGGCAAGCGTAGCTTAACCTGATGGATCGACCCGTGCGGCTGTTATTACTTACTTTTTCAGGTATTAGGTATTAAAGTTAGGTAAAAATATTACTCACGTTTCTTAAAGTCTGACTGCTGATTCTTAGGTCTATTTTACAGAATATTGTTACTAATTAATAATCAATACTGTCAGACGCTTCCCGGCCGCGGCATTTTCCGCCAGACGCTTTAAAGCTCGCAAAAAATGATGTCATCTTACTTATAGTATGAATCCTAATTTTTAACCGTCTTCAAAAAAGGAGGTTCCTCAATTCGACCGTATATATATATTTTTTTTTTATGTGTGTTCGCGGATAACTTCGTCTTTTATCAACCGATTTTGATGATTCTTTTTTTGTTAGAAAGAAGATATTTTAAGGGTGGTACCATGACAAGGAAACCAGGGTCAGAAGATGGCGTCCCAGAGAAATTGAGGGGAACCTTCAAATTTTATACGCACACCTATAGTAATTTGGGTATTTTTTATAGTAACTCGTGCATTTGCTCTCGAAAAGCACCATTTGGTGAAGTGGAACTGATGAAGAAGACCACAGATGGCCATAGGAACTATTCAATAATACGTATTTTACGGGTTGCGATTTAATTATTGCTAAGCAATTTATGCTCGTCACAATACATTATGTAGAAGAGGAGCTGATGGTGACTCACTATCAGTTCCAGTTCTCCTGGTTCCTTACTGGGAGAACTTCTCAACAATGAACGTCCTTGTAATATCGGGGTTAAAGCAATATTTTATAAAAGATGATGAGCAGTTGATATTAGGCTGTTGTTACTTAGATAAATTACAGACTGACCCACTAAAAAGTGAAAAATAAAACACTTTTTTACAAAAAAAAAACAACCAACTTCCAAAAAAATACTACAAAGTGAAAAATAATTTTAATTTCGGATGTCGGTGGCAAAACGCTAAAATACAGATGCAAAGACACCGACTTCCGAAATTAAAGTTATTTTTCACATTGTAGTATTTTTTTGGAAGTCGGTTGTTTTTTGTTGAAAAAAAGTTTTAATGATACTCGGGGAACTATTTCAATACTATTTGTAAGCATCTAGATCTATCGTAGCTTTCAAACATCTCCCAGACACAGTTAATTGTGTCTGGGTTTACGTAACTTTGGCGCCTGATACCTGAAAATTGACCGTCGGCCCAAGCTAGCAGGTATGTGTACGTTCAAAGTACAACTAACACTACTCTATTCCATACATTTTGTTAATCAGAAATAAGGTCTGGCAGTCCTGGGATCTTGCTCTATAACGTCATATTTTTTATTTCCTACTCACAGGTTAATCAAGTTTGATAACCCAGATTCAGTTTTCAGTATAATATTATTGTGGATCACTTAAGTCGTAAAGCTGAGATTAGCACAAAAATATTAATCTTATCTATTAAGTACTCCTTATGTTGGTCATCCATCTTGATATTGTTTTATATAAATACGCTAAATTGCATTTCGAAATCACAGTTTGACAACAACAACCAACCAACAATTGTTTTTTGAGAGACAACAAGTAAATACAACCCAGTGGTAAGTTCTGAATTAATTAATCATCTCTTTTTTTACTGCAATACATTAATAGATAAAAAAATCTGATTTACCTATTAAAATTGCAATTTCCGATAAAATACTTCAAATTTTTTCTTTGTTGATCCATTTTTTTAATATAATATCCTCTGTTATTATTTATCAATCAATATTTATAAAATTTAGCAAATCTATAAATATTTCTGTTTAGCAAAACTAATGCTCTTAATTTAATTCTCTTTCAGCAAAATGAAATACATGCTCATTTTCGCATCTGCTGTGGCCTTGGCTGTTGCCAGCCCCCACCACCGTGGCTTAGTAGACCCTGGCGCAGCTGGTCCTGCCCCAGCTCCTGAGTTCGAGCCCATTGCCATAGGACCAGCTATCTTGGAGTTCGAACCTATTGTCGTTGGACCTGAAGTTGTAGACTTAGAACAGCCTATCATTCCCGCCCCGGCCCCTGTGCTTCCCGAGGAAATAGTTCCTCCTGTTGCACCCGTCGGTAACCCTCTTGTCCAGATCATTGTAAACATCAACGGTCAGCAGATTTCAGTACCTGATATCGTGGCTCCTCAACCCCCCATTGAGGTGGCACCAGCTGATCCTGTTCACGTCGTTGATTCCGCTCCTGAACCCGTGGAAATTGGGCCTGTTATAGTTCCGGAACCTGTGGCTATTGGAGTACCTGTTCTGCCCCATCCTGCTGTAATCATGCCGGAAGAGTTGAACTGAGTTATGACTAGATTGTTAAAGGTGGTGTGCGTTAAGATCTAGGAGAAGTCCAAGATGTGATATGTAAATAAAGGAATCTTTTTTTTAAACTTGTATATTTTCTTTGCTCAACTCACTAGCCATCTATACCATAGACCCGATTAACTTAGTTCAGGTGTAAACCAGTTTGGATAAACTGACAGTGTAAGGATTATCAAATCAAATTGATAAATCTTTTTTTCTCACAATGTCACCATTGTACAGTCCATATTATCAGTTCTTAATATTATTTAGGTAGTCATATTATACCTTGAAATGCATTTAAAACAATGAAAAACCTGTTCCTCTAAATTCTGTAACACTTTTCACAAACAATTTAACCATAACATCTTGCCCTCTGCCTTAATTCAAATTCAAAAATTTTAATTCGAATGAAGACTCAGATAGGGTTAGTTACATTGTCCTTAAAAATTAAGTGTTAGTAGACAACACGAAACGATGGCACATGTAACTGACCGCAGTGAATCATATACTGACAGTCCACACTGTCAGCAATCATTCTCAGAACAGTGTTAGGGCTGGCCATGACTCGAGCCACCATCGACCACCGCCATAAGACCACTAAGTACTTTACAAATTATGAGTTTACTCGAAAACGATTCACTTTGCACTTGGGCAATAAGGGAAATTGTAGCAAAAGTTCACACTTTCATGATTCATCTGAATAATGATTTTGTTTTTAATTTTGATTTTAATTGTAGTCTGATTTTAATTTTTAATTGTATCTTAATTTTAATTTTAACATGATTTTATGTAATCTTAATTTTGGCTTTATTTTGATTTTAATTTAGAATTTGGTCTCTAACATAATTTATGCCCGGTGTTTATAACTTACTTACCTAGGCGCCCAATATTTATCGTCAAATAAGTAATGCATGTTGTGCTTATCTGTTAGAAATTGGAACACTAGTTAATAAGTATTTTGGATGTATCTCATATCTTTGTATCAGTGTATTCAATAGTTGGTGAGCCAAATAAATAAAATAAAATAAAATCTGGGATACATCGAATCGCAAGTCACACCTAACTGGTATATCTGCCGCAGCCAACTGGTTGAATTAGCCATTTGATCAACCGCCTAGCCATTTAACTAAACGCCGCCATTCAATCAACGGCCTGAATGATATTTAGCCTATACGTGAACTGGCTGGCTGATACTTAGGCCATTTATACCAGTAGGGTTTTTCGGTAGGTCATTTAGATATATTATTTCATACCAATTTAAAATTACAGTGTAAAAGGTAACGCACCGTTCTTGAGAAAAACAAATGATTGTAACTTAACCTCAAAACACTTTGAAGTTGCTTCTGCAACGTCTCCGGCGCTGCGGGGAGTGCAGACCCTTCTCCCTTACGTAACAAAGGATAGGCACACATGCTCTCCTCCACAGCTTCGCATTGCCTATGTTTGTCACAGCGGGCGGGGGCTGTCCTCCCTTCGTGCCTTAGGATTTTTATATACACTCTAGGGGTACCTAGCAGCCAAAAGACTACGTGGAGTCGGGGTGACCCGATTCGGTTTTGCATAAACTGTAAGAAACACCAGAAATATTGTGGCTTGTCGACGCCATATTGACAGTGTGGATTTCAGTGCCAGGTGGCAGTAAATAGAACTAAAATTAAATTGAAATGTATTGTCAAGCAGTTAAACGCTATCGATCCAAGTAATTTGCCTAGCCATTTGATTGAATGGCTGAATATCAATGAAGCCGCTGATAATGGTGGCGTTTAGTGAAATGGCTAGGCGGTTGACCAAATAATTGAACCAATTGGCTGCGACATATCGATACCCATCGCGTCTGCCGAGTTTAGCTAGCCAAATTAAAATAACCCTGTAGAGTATTGATGATATGTTATGATATCACAGTAAGCCTACTATATAAATTATGATGGTGATTGCCTTTTATTATTATTTTTTTTTTTTTTGTGGATGGGAAATCATCAAATGACTTCTCCCGCTCTGTGCAGAGCGGGAGGGCGTGTCAGACTTTTACTGACTAAAACCCACCCATGCTCCTTCAGCTGCCCGTGCTAGGGCCACGGTATCTCTTTCGAACTACCTGCGACCCCGGCGGCATGGTGATTGCCTTGTTGGTCTTGTGATAGCAAGCTGGGCTTTGGGTCTTAGGTGAGATCCCTCGGTAGTCGGGTACAGTTTTATTGAGTTTTTCATTAGGAAACTTCTCAGTATGTCTCTGTTCTCGCAATATGTTCGCCTCTTAATTGAACTTAATCATAACAGGCGAAATGTCAGATATGTATGACACCTCCGACTACCGTTCCGGGGAGTATGTTTAATACATTATCGGACCAAGTGGACTAACAACTTGGCATGAGTATTTTATTTTATTTTATTTTATTCAGGGACAATAAACAGCTACAATATGTGTTGAAATAGAGAAAAGATAATACAAAATATTAACAATATTGCAGCACACACACATGCGCTTGTACATTATCCGCATATTAACAAAAGAAAATATGATAATGAGTGCCACTAGATAGGCAATAAAAATAATAAATAATTACATCACATTAATAATAAATTAATTACATCATGCAAAATAGAAATTATAATTGATTTCTTGGCAACTAGTATGACTGTATATAAGTCATTTACAAGTCAGGACTTATGTAG
Organism: Cosmia pyralina; assembly: GCA_946251885.1. NCBI lineage: Eukaryota > Metazoa > Arthropoda > Insecta > Lepidoptera > Noctuidae > Cosmia > Cosmia pyralina. The sequence goes on from OX276343.1 coordinate 26,735,678, forward strand.
GATGGTTCGTAGTGACCATCTTTACATACCAAGACACCCCGTGCCTCGAAAAGCACGTTAAGCCGTTGGTCCCGGCTGTTTTTCGTGGAATTTTCACGTTATGGGTCTGACAACCAGTCTTACCAAGGGGTTGTTGTATTACCCAGTAACTGGGTTGTGGAGGCCAGATAGGCAGTCGCTTCATGTAAAATACTGGTACTCAGCTGCATCCGGTTAGACTGGAAGCCGACCCCAACATAGTTGGAAAATGGACGATTGATTGTATTTTGATTTATGATAATTGATTTTATGAAGTTAGTAGTAAATTAATTGAATTAAATACATTTTAATTATTAAAACGATTTAGTTCTTAAACTTATAAGGGGATTTCCTTCGGCAAAAAGGAAGCTGTTCACTATTTCGAGCAACATCAGGACAAGACCTTCCGATATTTAAAAAACCGGCCAAGTGCGTGTCGGACCACGCAGAATGAAGGGTTCCGTAGTTGGGATGAATTTATCTTAAGAACAAACTTAACATTGTAGTTGAAAAACATATTCTCCCATACATTCCAACTGTAAATGTAAGTTTGTACTCACAATATTGATAGATTTACCATGTTATTTTAAGACCACAGACTTCTTATAGGTTTTCCTGTAATCTATAGGTAAAGATCTATTTTCTGTATTTTTTTTCAAAATTTTAGGCTCAGTAGTTTCGGAGATAAGGGTGGAGGTATGGTAAATTTTCGTCTATTTTCTTAAAAAACTTTAAAACCATTTATTTTAAAATTAAAAAAAATATATGTTTGAGCCCCTTATAGTAAGCCCTTTCATTCGACATGCCACATGGTGTAGTTTGCAAAACTTTTTTTTTAAATTTTCTTATTTGCCCCCCAAAAGTGACCTCTATATTCAAAATCCATTTATTTACTTTACCCGTCTGTGTTTGGGTCACAGAAATTCATATGTGTACCAAATTTCAACTTAATCGGTCCATTAGATTCGGAGCAAATTGGCTGTGACAGACGGACAGACAGACAGACAGACACACGAGTGATCCTATAAGGGTTCCGTTTTTCCTTTAGAGGTACGGAACCCTAAAAAACCTCAAAAACTAAAACTCAGGACCTTTATTTGCCAATTGTACAAAAAGGGCACTTAAAAACTAGATTTTTCGTCCTATAATATATCAAAATCTAGACAAATACTTTTTGCTAATTGGTGGAACAGGTGCATGGGGATATTATTCATTGGTATTAGAAGTAAACTAATAATATCATTATAATTATCATTGGGAAAAACAATCCCGAGCAATGTCCATGTTTTATTATGGCGGCAGTTAAAAGGTATGAATAATTAAATAAATAAAAATAAAATATCCAGAACTGACTTGATATAATTAACTGTTAATATGTACATAGCATGTGGTTGAGTAGATGTTAACTCAGGTACGCAGTTCCGCTAGAATCCTTTAGTTTAGTTCGGGCAGCACAACAACGGGAATGGGTAGTTGAGGTGTGCCGATAGCAATAGGCTCAGGGATCACTTCAGGGACCACGGGCATCGGGAGAACGGGGGTTCCGATGGGAGCGGGAGCAACTTCAACGACTTGGACGGGTTCAGGGGCAACTTCGATGACCTGTACGGGTTCAGGGGCAGTCTCCACGACTTGGACGGGCTCAGGGGCAGCCTCCACGACGTGCACGGGCTCAGCAACGATGGCGTCAGCGACGGGACCGACGCTGATAGGAGCATCAATAACGTGAGAGACACCGTTGATGTTCAGGATGATCTGCACGAGGGAAGTGCCAGTGGGAACGTTCACGGCCTCCTCAACAACTTGGACGGGACTGACGGCGATGGGCTCACCCTCAACAATGGCGGGTCCAACAGAGATAGGCTCGACGTCGACGAAAGCGGGTCCAACGGAGATGGGCTCAGTCTCGATGAAAGCGGGTCCAACGGAGATGGGCTCAGTCTCGATGATTGCGGGTCCAACAGAGATGGGCTCAGTCTCGATGATTGCGGGTCCAACGGCAATGGGCTCGAAGTCCAATATAGCCGGGCCTGCTACGATGCCACGGTGGGTGGGGCTGGCGACAGCCAGGGCGACGAAAGAGGCGATAATGAGCAGAGATTTCATTTTTGCTGAAAGAGAAACCAAGGTTTGTAAATAATTAAAGTATTTTTTGAAGGTCGAGATTTTGAAGTTTCAACTTTTTATTATTTTTCTCGCCATTATGAAATACAGTGTATACGAAAAGTTTAGCAAGTCAGATAATATGAGGAGTTTTGGGGTACCCAGATTGCGTTAATGTATTTGAATTCAAGTTCAATTATAGAGTAAAAAGAAAACAAATTATGTTCTTTTATTTCTATTTCAAATCGTAGTTTAAAAAAATACTTAGAAGATGTTAGTTATGATATACCAAAATATATTTTGATCTGCCCAAATGTACCCCAATTCTTAAAATAAGAAAATAAAGTAAGTAATAAGTCAATGAAGAAAGTTCTAATCTTACCTGCTTTGTGTTTGTTAGGTGTTATACAAACTATGCTTTCCGAGAATTGTTTTACCGTTTTTATACAAATCTGTATCTTTTGCGCGATTTTGTCGATAATTATAAGATAACGTTTTATTGTTGTTAATCTCGTTATTAAGATACAAGTGATAAACATTTGTTTGGATTACTTTGTGTGATTGATCGCACTATCACGTGTATCACGTAAAATGCTTTAAGATAGCACTAAACCATTTAAGTAATCGGTATTTATAGCTACTCTATAGGATGTTCCGTATTTGTTCGCAATTAGAATATTAAACTTTGGCAAGCGTCAAAAAATAAAAATAAAAATGACGATTCATTGATCCTATGACCCACAACCCACGTTCTGTGAAACATTCGAAATTGCATCCCGGAGAATACAATAAAATAAATAATGAAATAAAAATAACAAAAGCCTATATTCTACCATAAATTGAAAAACTACTTAAAGGAACGCATAGAAATATAATAATTTAAAAATAGAAACATTAGAAAACATTTCCTTAATTACACAGTTAACTAACAACTTGTTGAAATGTGATTTTAATTGTATTTGTAATTGTTTTTTAATTATATTTTAATTGCCTTTTGATTGTATTTTGAATTTAATTTAATTGTATTTTTGATTGTTTTTAATTGTATTTTTTGTAGCATCATTGCATTAGCGTTAGCTGTTAAGGTGTTAGTTACGTAATTTTGAATAAATAAATAAATAACATACATAACTACATCCATTTTACTCTCACGTATTACACTAAATTTCAATTAAATACTTAATAAAACAAGTTACTAAATAGGTATTTCATTGGCGGATAAGAGAGCACTTAACCAAATATTATTTCTTCTTCTGATAGAAGAAGCCTTACGTCAAAACAGTTCTGCATAAATTCCAATTAAATGTCGGAATATTCGCTAAATCGAGCTCTAAATCGGCGCGGTCAATTCACACTGTGAAATTGTGCATCTAATGCTACGATTTATGTAATGCCATGGTGATTTACGTACTGTGGGTGGACCAGCTACGAACATATCGTTCAATTTTGAATTCGTTCTATTTGAGTTGAATCGGTTTGCTTAAGGCGCTATGATGAAGGCGCTCGAGCCGCGTACTGAACTGAAATAAGCTCGCGAGTGGTTGCCTCGTGCATTTGGTAGGTGCATATTTAAACATAGTATTTATTTTAATCATTTTATCAAGACCAACTCAGCGAATTGTGCTAAACAATCTCACTACCTTTTAATTTATATAAAAAATAAGAAAAAAACGTCTATTTTTTAGCTATGAGATTGATCTATCCAGCAAAGTTAATCTAATCATGTTATTAAAAGCGATTACATATCCGCCAGATTCTTGAATAAGATAAATATATCTTTTTTCAGAATTTTATAACACTGTTTTTGATGTTTCCCATGGATTCAAAAAACTACTAAACGCGCGGTCTCTGTCGGGTCATAGTGCCTTAAAGTGTATCATTAGTTCCTTTCCGTGGCTTTGTTATTTCATATAAGTACAGTGTACAAAAGGTAGGAACTGAGGTTAGTAGTTTGTCCGTTGCTGCAGTAAAGTACCTACAACATATCTAGTGGTAAGACCACCTGCCTCAGACCCAGAGGTCCCGGGTACAATTCCCAGCGAGAGCAAAATTTTCTGCTCGGTTTGGTTAGTGGTAGGGCTTGTTCTAAGTCCGCCCGGCTAGCTACCACCATCTTATCTAAGTCTGTCGCCATAATAACAATATTAACAGCATTGTTGTGTTTCGGCAGTTAGAGGTAAGATAACCAGCTCCTCTGTGGTTGAGGATTCCGGGTGAAGCTCGCTTCCACCTTCGGCCTTTTTTTTTTTTTTTTGTGGGTGGGAAATCAGCAAATGACTTCTCCCGCTCTGGGCAGAGCGGGAGGGCGTGTCAGACTTTTACTGACTAAAACCCACCCATGCTCCTTCAGCTGCCCGTGCCAGGGCCACGGTATCTCTTTCGAACTACCCGCGACCCCGGCGGCTCCACCTTCGGCCTGGACTTACCATCAGGAGATATGAAAGCCGTTGTAGTTAAAAAAAAAAAAAAATGGCAAGATTTCGGCTGCTAGCATGAACTCATTTCACATAGCAACAAAATTCATAATTAGCATTAGTTACATGGTAGTTAAATATACACAATAAACCATCATCTTTGGCTATCCGTGACTTATTCATTCAAGCTAAAATCCAAGGTTTTTGCGACCTATTCAGCAGCGCATACATCGTTTTCGTTGAACATTGAACTTAGATATATTTTTTTAATCTATTAATATACCTAGCTAGGTACATTATTATGTTGCAGTATTGTGAAATTTTATTTTTATTATGTAATGGTTTTGACTGAATTAAATGTTTTTTTTTTTTTTAAATTTACTATTCTTGAACGAGTATTTATTTACATAATAATAATAATGGTATAGTACTTTAAAATAGGTAACAATCCCGTTGTAGTTTAATTATATACAATTACTAGCTTTTGTCCGCGGCTTTGCCCGCGTGAGTGTTGGAATATTTTTTTTTTTTTTTGGAAGGATTTTTGTTTCCGTGGGATATTTCCCACGGGAACAAAAATCCTTCCTTATTACTTGTCTACATTATAAAGGGAACCTCTGTGCAAAATTTCAGGTTTATAGGTCCAAGGGTTTTGGCTGGGCGTTGATGAGTCAGTGAGTCAGTCAGGACTTCTGTTTTTATTTATATAGATGGATAGATAACAACACGCTCTTCGTGTATGATGTCAACTTAGATGGTAAATGGTCAAGATAATGTGAAGATATTTGACTATAAACAAAAATTTGTAAAGCAACAACCTGTACAAAAAAACCTAAAATTTTTCATTACCAAAGCGGAAAAATATTGCACCTAAAAATAATAAAGATTTTTATTGTTTTTTATAATTATTTATGGTTGTTATTGGACAATATGTAAGCCTGAGTTGTAAATGGCTATGTTTATTATAAACAGTCCCATCTTTTACTACAGTTTTAAAGTTTTAAGTGAATCGTCACGTGGATTTCAGGTCACCCATCTCATCATCTGCCTAGCCTTTTCCCAACTATGTTGGGGTCGGCTTCCAGTCTAACCGGATGCAGCTGAATACTAGTATTTTACATGCAGCGACTGTCCATATGACTTTCACAACCCAGTTAGGTGCTGGATAATACAATACCCGTTGGTAAAACTTTCAGACTTCTGACTCCTCGTAACGACTGTTAAAGATCTAAAAATGACAGCCGGTACCAACGTTTTATCATGGTTTTCGAGGCATGGAGGGAGGCGCCTCGATACGTAGTGGATGGTCACCCATCCACGGACCGACCTCGGCAAGCGTCGCTTAACCTTCGATCGACCCGTGCGGCTAATACCTAATATTTAGCTACGAGCTTATCGTGGCCCAGTGATGACGGCCCCAACTTGCAAGTAGTTAGGTCGTGGGTTGGAACACAGCCAGGCGCTTTACTTTGTGGAAATAATTTCATCACCACTGCTCTCAAAACGGTAAATGAAAACATTGTGAGGAAACCCAATACTCAATAATTTATTTGCATTCTACAATGTGTACTTAGGTGGTAACTTAAAATTTATAATGTTGTGATCATTATGGACCCTGTCTGGCATAGCAAAAGTAGTAGGCGATTTGTTTTTCAAAGCTTCCTCGCTTTGAAAAACTTAAATCGAATCAAACTCAAACTCAAACTCAAAGCATTTATTTCAAATAAACCAATTACAGGCACTTTTGAATTGTCAATGGGTCGGTCAGTCAGAAAGATGAAGCTAGTTGCCCATTCCAAAGCGTAGTAGATCCCTATGGAGAAGAACGGGCAAGAAACTCCACGGACTCTCTTTTAAATCATAATATTTTTACAAAATATTGGTTACATCGTTCAAGTTGAAAATATACATGTGAGAACAATGTAGAAAGACGTGCACGTTAAAAAGCGTCCGTAATAAAAAGATAATAACTAAAACAACTAAATTAAATATTAAAATTAAAAATAAGCCATGTTATTATAATATGCTTTTTTTTACATAATATTGTTGATTGTACTTGTTTATTAGATTTAATAATAATAATATTTAATATATTTATTTAATCAGGCACCAAGTCCCAATAAATAAGAATCACAAATACCTACATAAAATTAATTAAATTAATTCATCATTAAAATAAAATAAAATTAAAACAGTCACAATACGATAAACAAAAACTGAATTATTCATTAACAGTAAATCTAACTAAATGATCACTAACAATAAAAAAAAAAAAAAAAAAACTAAAGAAAAAAAAAGAAAATGTATAACAAAATCTTTATCGTCGGATATGTTGGCAACTTATATATTTTTATCGTTTAAATATTCGTTAATAGCATTTTCTTATTAATTTCTATTTTTATTTTTTTATAAATATATTATCGTCCTAGAACCAAAAATTCGAAGACATGTGACATCTGAACTGGGCCCGCATGGATTACAGCCCACTCCCTCTCGAATAGAGGAGGCCTGTGTCCCAGCAGTGGGAACATTATAGGCAGATTAGGCTATATAAGCATAGCATAATCAGCCTTAATGTCCACACGACACGGTTGGCGCAGTGGTTGAGCGATTGACTGCTGCGCAGCATGTCGCGGGTTCGATTCCCGCACGGAACAAATATTTCTACGACCTACAAGTATTTGTTCCGAGTCTGGGTGTTTTTCTATCTATAATATGTATGTATTTACAAAAAAAAAAAAAATGTATATAAGTAGTTTATCAGCCATCTCGTTACCATAACACAAGCATTAGGTTGCTTAGCTTGGGGCTAGATGGCGTTGTGTGATATGTCCAAACATATTTATTTATTTATTTTACACTGCTGAGATACAGGCAGGTTGGTTCTTTTCGATTTCGCCTATTATTTAGCAGGTCACATATTTACCGTAAAAATATTCCATGTTAGAATAGTCATACCACCATAAAATATATGTACCATTTAGGCAGTTTTCAATCCTGATTGTCAGGTTTTTTTTTGTGGAACCTCAATTTGAGCCAAAGTTTTAAAAACTTTGCCTCAAATTGAGCTCAGTCTATTCCTGGTACATAAAATTACTATCCATTATCTAAGTCCGGAGGATCGATGACTTTTAATTATCATCAAACTAAATTAGATTGTAGGTATTTAGAGTTAAAAAAATCTTTAATTTATGGTATAAGATTAAAAACTTACAATTTATGATAAGTTAATATCTAAAATAACTACTGTACTTATTAGATATCAGCTGCTTTCCTTTGATTATAACAATAGTATCCTTTGTTTAGATATTTTATCAGCAATCTTTTATTTAGTTTGGGAAATTAAATACAGTGCAACATTGGCGGGGCAGAAACAAACACGATAGCTAACTGAATTTTCGTTTTGTTTTTATTTTATTAACATGGAGGAGCTCGTGGCTAAGTAATAACAGCCGCACGGGTCGATCCATCAGGTTAAGCAACGCTTGCCGGGGTTGGTCCGTAGATGGGTGACCATCTTTACATACCGAGACTCCTCTGGGCCTCGGAAAGCACGTTAAGCCGTTGGTCCCGGCTGTCATTCGTGGATCTTTGACAGTCGTTACGGGTCGTCAGACGCCCGAAAGTCTGACAACCAGTCTTACAAGGGGTATCATATTACTCAGTTAATGGGTTGTGGAGGTCAGATAGGCAGTCGCTCCATGTAAAATAATGGTATTCAGCTGCATCCGGTTAGATTGGAAGCCGACCCCAACATAGTTGGGAAAAGGCTAGGCAGATTGATTGATTTTATTAACATGTAATTTATTATGCATCGTGACTATGATTGCTCATTGCTGCGAGCTGGCTTAGAAAATACATAATATTACCTAAAATATCTCTCTACTTTTAACACTTTTATGTGTTTAAAGGGGAACATTTACTTAAAGGTTTTGTTCTTAGCCTGTGTAGGTGTCCAGTAAATAGCAAGACATAGTTCAGAGGGTGATAGCTTGGGTCCAATACCTAGCAAAAAAACATAATCATATTCAGCAAAATATTATGGATTTACAGTTATACAAAATTTTCCAAAATATCGAAAAATCTCTACCTTGAATCATTTTTAAGCAACTTGTAATGAAAAATTCCTTTTATAGTATTTCTTTAAATCAAATTGTTCGTGACTCATTTATAAGTCTTTGTTCTATCAAAATCTAAAATATGTTCAAAAACTACAAAATTTCTTAATATTTTTCACTGAACAACTTTTTTATCGCTTAACTTTTTTGCGGAACATGTGTTGTTTTGGACTCGAGCTATAAACCCCCTGCACCATGTATTATATCTATCTACTGGACTGTCTATTTACTGGACATCCTGAATATATAAGGTCCCATTAAAATACATGGAAAAACTTTTAGAAATCATTCAAAAAAAAAAATAATAAAAAAAAATAATAAGAAAAACGCATTAGATACTTACAAGAAAAAAAAATCAGATAACGAAACTACACTAAAAATGTTGGTTACCTAATGCATTAACACATCCATGTCTTTGTTATCTCATAATTATAATACTACAAATGTGCAGGTGCACTTGACGACGTCACCGCCCGCGCCCACCGCGTTTTTTTTATTATTTTAGGTCGAAATAAAATCACTTTAATTAGTGTTTTTTTTGCTTAGATATCTTTGGTTAGACGTACTGGGGGCCTACCACCACTTCTTAAAGCAGTATTATTTTAATGTTACTTCAGTGTGAGAAAGAGATGGAGCTATACAGGACGTCTAGCTCCATCTCTTTCCCACACTCATGTAAGATTAAAATAATACTGCTTTAAGAGGTGGTGGTCTAGCTCCTGAACGCTGTGTTAAAATTTGTCCATCTATTTTAATGGGACCTTATATATAATTGGAAAAAGGCTAGGCAGATAATGATGATGATGATGTATAAAGGTGAGCGTCCAGTGGTCTTCGCCGGCCACAACTTACAACTTATATTTCAATAGAGTATATTTCGAAACGCTTCGTGGTTTTTGTGGAATATCTCCAGTAAACAGCTAATTTTTATCTCGCCTTTTCACCCATCGCACCCCTTACCTTGGAAGCGGATCCAAAGCCAGGGTAACAACAATAATTCTAGCTATTCTTAATTAGTTTAAAAGATGCATAGAGCAACGGCTCTATGCATCTTTTAACAAATCAAATAAAAAAAAAATCAAAGCAAATCGTGCTGGGTAACGACCCAGCACGATAAAAAGTATGAATACTAAATAGGCACTATAGCAGAGTAATATAGCTGGCTGTGCAAGCTGGCGCAAGCCGCCTCTGCACGCCTCGCTCGTACGGATATAGACCAACGAATGTTTTAATTAATACAGACATGACAAAAGGCACAATACGTGAAAGTGACTGCCTCGTTGGTCTAGTGGTCGCAAGAGCTTCTGCGGAGCATGAGGTCCTGGTTCGATTTCCAGGTCAGGCAAAGTGTTATTGGGTTTTTCATCTGGAATTCTTCACTAGCAGCCCGGAGTCTGGATTTGTGCCCAGTTGATGGCAGTAGGCTCGCCCTCAACATAGGACTTAAAACATAACTGGCGAAATGTGGGTCTAGTAGGTACTATAGGTATACCACCGCTGCCTACCCTTCGGCAAATACGGGCGTGATGTTATATTATGTAAAGGTGCATACACATCGAAGTTACTCAACGTTTGCAAGTGTTACTGGGCCAACAATGGAAAACAAAAATTTATACTACAGGTAGTAACTGCGGTGTGGATGCACCTTTACGTGAAAGCAGGTCTTTAAAATAGAATAGAATAGGTCTTTATTTGCTTCGAATGTAGGTACATAAAAATAAATTATTAAATTATATAGGATCCATTTTCTATGGGCCAAAGTATCGCATGATCACCGCAAAGGCGATAATCGCATGCACGGCTCACGACTCGATCACACAATGTTCGTTTGTCACTAGTTGCGCTCTCACAGGAATATTTTCTTAAGTGAGCATGCTTAAGTTTTGTCCATAGTACATTCTGCCTTAATATAGTTAACCTTCAGTAAAGACAATTCTGTGCGCCTAGCGCGAACGCTCGGAGTAAACGTATATTGTAAATACTCGTTACGCACCTATTATATTTACTTAATTTGAAGACTTTATTCTTGTCTATGGGTGATACTAAATGTCAAGATAGGAGTCGTACTTTCGATTCAAAAATCGTTCGAATTTACGTTATATTTTCGTTGCGAATTTGTGCTGGACCTCAGTTGTATAACCCCATTCAAGTGAAATCGAACGATAACTAAAATATAGTTGGGGTAAGGAACGGGTCTTTTTATCCTTCTATTTATGACAAAAATCCCGAGACCTCTCAAACTAAGGTGGCCGGTGGATTGGTGGTGGATAAACTGAAGGCCAGTGTCTGTCATTAAAAACGTTAAAATTCAAGTTATAGTCTCATCTCAGCGCCAATCAAAACTTGTCAAAAATGTAAGTTAATTAAAGTTTTTTCGATAGATTCAGATTGAGATTAGAATGCAAACGTTCTAATTTAAAATAAATTGGGAATCGTTCCTCTGGTCTCCAAGGATGTAGAAGGGTCACTGCAGCGACGACTGAATTCTTATGTTTATTTCATAAAAATATAAAAATGTAACAAAACAAAAGAATATGGACGTTCGACAAATCCTAAAATAAACACCCTTCCCAAGACTTTTCCATTCTAATACTCGTACTTGTGACAAAATAATCATTATTATCTTACGTGGTCAACATGGCGTATCTAATAAGCGGACGCTATTGCTCGTGGGTTGCAGACCTCGTATGAGGACGTAACGTTTTTCGCCCCGTTCGTTTTTATTAGCCATTCGAACAAATTATGATATGGGGGTATTTAGTGCGACGTTTTGGTAGTTGGTATGTTCTTGTGGGGGTGTAAATCAAGTGTGTTTATTTTTTTCGTTTCGACAATGTTCTCATTTTGTGAAGAATTCGAGCGGCTTTTATTTTTATCGCATTTATGACTCCATTATCGGCATTCACATCACGCAATGTTTGATGTTATAAAACCGAGTCCAGGAAAGGTTTGCCCCCATGTTTTTTTTCAGGCTTCTATACGTCTGAATAAAAAATTGTCACTCGATAAATCATCAATTGCCAGTATTATGATATTCTGTTGCTACACCTCGTCATCCAAAGGGGGGGGAGGGCTATGCTTGGAGCTGTCAAAATTGTCAAACTCACATTGCTCGCAGGACAGATGGCCGATGGAGCCGAAAGGTTCTGGAGTGTACCGGAAGACATAAAGTTGGATGGCCTCCGACAAGGTGGATCGATGACCTTGTAAAGGCCGCAGGAATCTGGGAATGGACTATCCCTCTCCTGTATCTATGGACTTTTTTTTCTTTTTTTTTTATGCGGGAAGCACAGAACTGGTTGAAATGGCGGTGCTTGTGCAGTGGACGTCTTTCGGCGGAAATGGTGATGATGATTGCTAGCTGCCATACCTAGGGGCAAGTGATTTGCCACCTGATGCGTAATATATCATAGTCAGGGAACATTATAGGTTACGTTCCCATTGCTGGGACACAGGCCTCCTCTTGGTGAGAGAGAGCGGGCGGTAATCCACCACGGTAGATGTCACATGTCTTCGAATTTTAGGTTCTACGATATGCCGGTTTCCTCATGATGTTTTTCTGCACCGTTTTGAGAGCAGTGGTGATGAAATAATTTACACAAAGTAAAGCGCCTGCCGGGGTTCGAACCTACGACCTACAACTCGTAAGTCGCGGCCTATCGGCGGCCACTTACGAGTTACGATGCCACCTCCCGATGACCACTGCTAAAATTTTTACAAATAATGATTAAGTTTGTCACATCTGCACTTAAATAATCTTTAGTAGGTTGCGGCAAGTCGTAGCGTGGATTAAATCGCACGCAAGCGAATGCACCGATGAGTTAATTGCTCACACAGACACATTGATAAACGTTTTCGTTATTTTAATAGGTTTTATTGCCAAATTGAGATAGAATGCAAATGCAAGTTTTGTTAAGGTATGAATGTCTCTATTAATAAAATCATGTCAGCCAATCTTCAGGATTCAAGTTTACAGCATATTATACTATTTCACCACCTACGATTAAGTTCCTATTAAGTTACTAGGCAGGTAATTTCATACGAATTCTGTTCCATTTTTGAATTTAATCGATAAGAAGTTCATAACTTCACAGATCGATATCCATCACATCTGTGAAGTATCACTAGCTAATTTAATTTGACCTCAAACAAATGTAATTAACCAGCAACCATTTAACAAGCATGGTTACAATAGCATAATCCTCGTGGCTATTACGAAGCTTCAGTCCAATTCAGGGTTATTGGCTGTATTGCAGCCTAGCATTTCAAGGCGTTTAAATAACCTTCTGCCACCCGCTATCCTTGCATTTTAATACATAATTATGATAACACTAACTTTTACCCGCGGCTTCGCTTGCATGTAGGTAGGAAAGTATCCCACGGGAACGTACAGTCAGCAACAAAAGTCGATTAACACTTGCAGTTTTTAATCTTAATTACTAAGCGAAATATTTAATTCAAATCGGAACAGAAGTACTTAAATTTTTAATAACATTAGCTCTTAACAATTAAACGAAAAAAAACCAGTTTATCGAATCATTTTGTGTTAATTTAGATGATGGCAAAAAGTAGCAGTGTTAACCGACTTCTGTTGCTGACCGTACTACCCGGGATATAAAGTATCCTATGTCCTAATCCAGATCATGGTCTACCCATTTGCCAAATTTCATTCAAATCCGTCCAGCCGTTTTAGCGTGAAAGCGTAACAAACAAACAAACTTTCGCATTTTTAATAATAGTTAGGATAGTTAGGATTAGGATCCGTTTACCATGAAGCTGGAGACCTCTTACTCCTAGCTAGTTAAGAGCAGTTACGGCAATGCCTTTATATTATGCAGATAAGGCCCATTTCTCCCATTAACTATTGCACAAAGTGAGGGTGTAGTTGCGACGTCTTTACATACCTACACACCTACATATCAAGACGTTTCAACTTTTCATCCGTTAAACGGATTTGGATGTTTGGTACACGAGCAGACCATGGCCTGGAAAAGGATATAGGCTACTTTTGAACCGACTTCAGAAAAAGGAGGAGGTTCCCAATTCGGTTGTATTTTTTTCTTTATGTTTGTTACCTCAGAACTCCGTCATTTATAAAACGACTTCCAGATTGGTCTCATTTCTATCAAAATCCAGTTCTGATGATGGGATTCATGAGGGATTGAGGGAACTCCTCAAAAATTATAGACATACATTATAGCGATTTTGGTATTTTGCATTTGCATTCAGAAAGTAGCATCTGGTGAAGTGGAACTGATGAAGAAGACCACAGATGGCCACGGGAACTTCTCAACGATAATAAGTATTTCACGGGTGGCGATAAGATATCTCGATTAAGTTAAATTAAGCGACTATGACGAAGCTTTAAATAAATGGTTCTGATGAAAATGGTACCATCGAACCGATCTGATAAAGGAGCCCGGAGCTCAGTAACAAAACAATGTATTCTAGCTGTGTTTGGGCTTATTGGAATTGTCATGAGGTGCAATTTGGATAAAAATGATTTTAATGGTAATTATATGCCGTTTCAAATTACGCTACTTGAGTTGTATGTTATGTGTGGCCTTGATTGTCTGAAGTCACATTTCGTAGCCTTGTTATTACTAAAACATTGCAAATTAAGTAAACCAACCACGGCACTGCACGTATTATCTTTAGTTCACACTATGCACGAACGGAAGCGCCACCATCGCGGTGGCGATAGCCATGCACCAGCAGAGTGGTCGGTCACTCGGCCGGCGCGCGCGGCGCGCTTTCCTCTGTATAGGTATGCATATATTGATGCAGCTACATTACCATCAACATAAAACTACGCCTTCCAAACTTCTGACACGGCTTAGCGCGACATATATTTGCCTTTTTGCTTAGTTTTTATTTGAGATGGTCGCATATAAATATCTTCAAGTTATGATGAGTTGCTTTTGAGTTAGCTTCAATAATTTAAAAAAAAAAAAACTTTATTCAGTTCAGATCTAGGCTTCCCTGTGTCGTGGGGTCCAATCCCTTTCCAACTGAAGTACACATTTCCATTAATTTAATTTAAATACGTATATTTCCCACATAGTCTATGTGAATGATGCTCTAATTTATTATGCAGAGTGGTATTCGATGTGTGGGGTAGGCACCACTAAAAAGTGAAAAATAAAAACTTATTACAAAAAAAAATACAACCGACTCCCAAAACAAAAACACTACAAAGTGAAAAATAACTTTAATTTCTGAAGTCGGTGGCGAAAAAGGAAACAAAAAAAAAAACCAAAGACACCGACTTCCGAAATTGAAGTTATTTTTCACTTTGTATTGTTTTTTTTTGGGAGTCGGTTGTTTTTTTTTTGTAAAAAGTTTTTTTATCGACACACCACGCAGCGAAGACGCTGGCCTAGGCTAGTTACTAATAAATTAGCCAATAAAACTTCCACTTAAAACGTAATACCCAAAACCGTCTTTGTTACATATCAAGGTTTACATTTCTAGTATAAACTGACCTGTCATTGTACGGAAAACCTATACAATGCGAGATCAGCTTATACTAGAGATGTATAGCTTGATAATGTGGGCGTGTATACAACTGAACTATCGAAGCAACTAATAAATCGTATGCATTTCGAAACCGCATTGCAATTCAGAATCCTAGCTTTCGAAACTGAAATCTTTCTCAGCTGTACCCAGTTCTATCACCAAATAAATTGCCACAATTCCAGATATAAATCTAGGAACAGGAAAGTACTTATCGGAAACTAAAGTGTGCTACACACAATCATGTACACTTGACAGGTCGTGTTTGTTGAACAACGAAGCCGACCCGAAACAATTACTACACATACAAGGTTTTAGTGTAAATAGTAGTAGTGTTTAGTGTAGTAGTAGTAGTGTAATCTTTTAAGGGGTCACTGTACTCATCATTATGAATAAATTTTACTATGGGACCAAACCTAAAATCGCGAAAAAAAAATCAGCAGTTCAGTACATTTATGTTCGCATAATTCGTCAAAATTTTGGGAACCGGTGTTTTTTTTTTCTCGATTTCAGGTTTCGTCCCATAGTAAATGTTGTTCATAATGATGAGTACAATGACCCCTTAAAAGGTTGCCACTGTTTACACTTAAACCCTGTATACACTACATATATATAACGCCTGTAATTCCCTAAGGGTTCTAGGCAGAGGTGTACTTATAGTACAACTACATTTCGTTTAAGTCCTAAGTGATAAGGGGCGAGTCTTTGACCTGACGAGTAAATTTGTAAGTTTTAACTGCAAATCAGTGAAGCGATCTGTTGAGGCAGTTAATTTTCTGTGTCAGTCAGCTGACATAGTTGCCCTCCAGGAAACATGGCTGCTTCCTCATGATATACCCTTTCTTGGACAAATTCATAACGACTTCGAGTACACAGGAAAGTCAGCTGTTGACACCTCAGCAGGAATATTGAGAGGACGACCTTATGGTGGTGTTGCGATCCTGTGGCGTAAGCGAGCCTTTGAGTCAGTAACGGTAATCAGCTGTGTAAGTGCGCGTTTAACGGCGATTAAAGTTTCACTCAAGGACAGGTGCATAATAGTGTTCAGTATTTATATGCCGACTGACTCGAGTGAAAATCTGACAGAATTCACAGAGTGCCTAAGTGAAGTGAGTGCGATTGTCGAAACTAGTAACGTTGAAACAGTTTACATACTTGGCGATTTCAACGCACACCCCGGTGAGTCTTTTTGTTGCGAACTCTTGGCTTTCTGTAACGAACAAAAGTGGAGGTGTGCGGACATTGAAAAGTTAGGCTTAGACTCAAGTAGCTATACCTTTGTCAGTGACGCGCACGGTTGCAGGCGATGGCTTGATCATTGTGTCGTCACACAGTCTGCTTGGTTAACGGTGACTGAGATAGGTATTGTGCACGATGTGTTCTGGTCTGATCACTGTCCCATATATGTTGAGTGTAGGTTAGATAAGATTAAGCCAAAGTTAATTGACAATAAAACATCACGTAGTAGAGTAATTTGGGGCGAGAGGGATAGTGATCAAATAAACGTGTTCTATGACGTATGTAATAGTAAGTTAAAGCTGATTGATTACCCTCAGGAATTTGGTTTGTGCAGTAATGGTCATTGTAATAATACTGAACATAGGGCAATTCTTGACAAGATGTATGAAAGTATTGTTACTATTTTGTCAGAAGCCGCGGTACAGAGCCAAGTGGAAACTCGGACTCATGGACATGTTGGCCGTGTTGTTGGGTGGAACAAGCACGTGCGAGATGCTCACGCGAGGGCGAGGCTTAAATATCAGCTATGGGTATGGCACAATAAACCAACTTCTGGCGATATTTACAACGACATGTGCCAGACACGAAAGGTGTTTAAAAGCAGGCTAGTGTGGTGTCAGACTCATCAAGAACAAATTAAGCTTGATATTGTAGCGTCCCTCCGTAAAGCTAATAATTTTCAGAAGTTCTGGAAGGCTACTAAAAAGTTTGATGTTAGGCCTGGCTTTCCTGTGAGTGTCGGTGGTGCTGATCAGCCGGACAGCATCGCCAGCATGTTTATGGATCACTTTAAAGTGGAGTCACCGCTGGGCTCGTCGTTGCGAGTGCTCGATGACGGTTGCTGTCGTGATTCTGATCTGGTTCGTTTTTCGGCCAAGCAGGTATCAAGCACCATTAAGAAAATGACGAGAGGGAAGTCCCCGGGTCACGATGGTTTAAGCATTGAGCACTTGCAGCATGCCGGTCCTCACATAGCTAGAGTGCTCGCTATGTTTTACTCTTTATGTATGTGTCATTCGTACCTTCCCTCTGATCTCATGCGTACTATTGTTGTGCCTATTATTAAAAATAAAACAGGTGACGTTGCTGATAAGTGTAACTATCGACCCATCTCCCTGGCTACTATTATTGCGAGAGTACTCGACAGTCAGCTGGACGCACGGTTGGATAGTTTGTTAAAATTACACGACGCACAGTTTGGGTTTCGTAATGATCTTGGCACTGAAAGTGCGATTCTCGGCCTCAAACATACGGTGCAATACTACACGAAACGTCGAACACCTGTGTATGCTTGCTTTCTAGATCTCTCCCGTGCCTTTGACCTTGTATCATATGAGGTTATGTGGAAAAAGCTGCGGGAGAGAAAAGTGCCAGCGGAGCTGTTGCGTATTTTCCAGTATTGGTATTACAATCAGACGAACAGGGTGAGATGGGCCGATGGGCTTTCTGTGTCGTACGGGCTAGAGTGCGGGGTTAGACAGGGAGGAATAACGTCACCAAAACTGTTTAACCTCTACATAAACGATCTGATCGTTGAGCTCAGCAGCAAGAAAATCGGATGTCGCATTGATGACGTTAGTGTCAACAACATCAGCTACGCTGACGATATGGTGCTGCTGAGCCCTACGGTTAGAGCGCTTAGAGAGCTGCTTAGGTGTTGTGAGGGCTATGCTCGAGAGTATGGCTTAGTTTATAATGTTAAAAAAAGTGAATTCTTGGTCTTTAAGGCTGCCGGTGCTAAATGTCCTGAGTATGTGCCCCCGATTCAATTAAATGGGAATGATATAACGCGAGTATACCAGTTCAAGTACTTGGGGCATTATGTAACCGACGACCTTAATGACCAAGTGGATATTGAGAGGGAACGTAGGGCGCTGGCAGTCCGATGTAACATGTTGGCTCGCAGGTTTGCACGCTGTAGCAAAGCAGTCAAAATAACGCTTTTTAAAGCTTATTGCCAAGTGTTTTACACGTGCAGCCTGTGGACCAACTTTACTCAGCGGGCTATCAGCGCCCTACGGGTCCAGTATAATAACGGGTTCAGGATGCTGATGGGGCTGCCCCCTTTCTGCAGTGCATCTGGTATGTTTGCACAAGCACGTGTCGATGGCTTCCACGCCATCGTCAGACAGAAATCTGCCTCTTTGCTCTGCAGAGTGCGGGACAGCTCCAACTCCATCCTGAAGACCATAGCGGGGAGGTACGATTCTCCTTTGTTAGGTGATGTTGTTCGAAGATGCATTTCGAATAGCACCCTTGTCGCTAAATAGATTATAAGTTTACTAACATAGGTATAAGTTATCTTTTTGTTTATTTTTGCTTACTAACCCATATATGGATGATGCTTATCCGAAATAAAGATTATTTTATTTTATTTATTTTTTATTTTGCCACCAATCGGACACTACTCCAGACTCCGTGCTGCCACTGAGAAATTCCTGATGGAAAAACCTAATAACACTATGGCCGACCTGGGAAGCGAACCTAGGATCTCATGCTTAGCAGTAGCTCTTGCGACCACGAGACCAATACGAGGCAGTTCATAAACACTAGTGTCTAGAATACTTAATGTTATCCACTTGTATTAAAAGTGGAAACGTGTACCTAAATGTCCTTAATTTTACTAAAATTTATAATCGTTCTTTGTCATTAGCTGGAAGTTTTCCTAATCTTTATATATGTCGGAACGTCAGGATTTACTCAGTTAGATTTAGACAGACATGTGGGCAGAAGATGGGTTTCGTGCAATGAAAACACACAGGGTGTATCGCACGGTGTTTAAAATCACAATCTAACACAATCACTAAGCACAACGAATCGAATACAGTTCCGTGGCGTACCAACCCCGATGTTGCCCCGATGCTATCCAACACTAGACTATTCTTCTCGCCATGAGGTTAGAACATCACGACTCTGTAGAAGCGCGCTGTAGGCGTGGGCACCTCACGTGATGTCGCCTGTGGCGCGCTTGCGATTCGTTACGCGTCCGTACTATTGACCGGATCCGACATATATATAATTCTTCTGTACGTGTGTTTGTCACCTAACTCCTAAACGGGTGGACCGATTTAGATGAAATTTCGTTAGTATATTTCTATGGGTTCCTGGATGGTTTGAAAACACAATTAGACCCGGTAGATGGCGCTGCTGTCGGGTTCTAGGATCGTTTAGACAGGACAATGTCTGTCGGGTCCGCTAGTAAATTTAAAAAATATTTTAATTTCATTAGATTCGTGTCGTTCACCATCTAACTACCCTTGCTCAAGGGCATCGATCAAGTTTTTAAAATTCCTATAAAACCAAATGTATATGGTTAAATCATTTGGATTTTCCAAATTATGTTATTTGACTATACATATTGTCTACTGCTGTACTAAAACCGAAACTACTAGAAATACGATTATACGTAAACAGTTCCTTATTGTTTAGTAAAATTTGCTTTAAATCGAAGGTATTTAAATATGTTTAGTACTTACTAAGCTAAAAATCTATTTAAGTATAGCATTTTGTCATCAATCTACATTTAAACGAAGTTCGTTTAGTTCCGGTGCGCGTGAGAGTCTTCTACCTCTCGCGTCAAACTAGACAGCCATAACGCCATTTCACTTACACACCGAGCTAAACCACACTTCGATGTATCCTTTTAATCATGCTGAGATCAGTATTGAACAACAAAAAACAATATGGCGGCATCAATTCCAATTTTAGCCACACGCCAAAAGATCCTAGTATACTGTTGTATATTCGATTTTGCCGCTGGGTTTGCCGATTCATGCCGACCCGCGACCCGAACTTGTATGTAACATTCCTAAGCGGAAATGCTTAAAAGCATCCTTTCCTGATTGATGTAGGTAGAACTCGGAACATCCATAACCGCTTTGCAGGACAGTTACAAACTCGCCAAGTTTCATCATTTGAACAACTTTGGTCGCGGCCACCATTTGTTTTTGTTGTGCAGTCTTTAAGTTGGTACTTTGTAATGTGAGAGCTTTTGAATTGCGAGAGCTGAGTATTACCTAGGTACCTATAGTAGTTTTGTGATGTATTTGAAAGAGTTGTATATGTGTTAAGTATTAAGTCATTTGAAACTAGTTGGTATGATAAAGAAGAAATGACACAAAATATGAGAATTGTAGGATTGAGATTTTTTGGTCATGAAGTCATGACTGATGTTTTGAGAAATTTAAATTATTTCAAGTGAACGTGGGGATGAGACAGAGAAATCCTCACTGTTCGAGAGGACCTTCCTTCATAGATTTTCATTACAAATTGATCTGGGCTTCCGTCCGCGTTACTTGGTGTCCAATGTCCACTTCAACAACACTTCGTCAAACGCCCCGTTTTCTGGTCAAAGAGAATTTATTTCTCTTAAAGATATTTTGAAATCACTTAAAGAGAACAATACTTAAATACATTGTAACGTAGTAGTAAAATAACATCATTTACTTTTGTTTGCGAAACTACCTCGCATAAAGATAAAGAGTGTGTTTTCCAGAATCATCCTGCCTAGACAGTATTATATTGTGAAATCAACACCCATCTAGAAAATTCTCTATTCGCCTATGTCACCAGTCACCAATGTCACCACTGTTACAATTCAGTGGAAATAAGATAGGATTTTTGAAGTGTAGGTACTTACTAAAAATTCTAGTCATATAAATAACTTATAAAAAGGACAAGACAGAAAAGGTTTATGATATCTGAAGTGTCAAAAAATTACAGCTGTCAGAATTCCGTCGAATTAAAAATCAGACTGAGCAATTGTACCCGCAGTATGATGCAGTAATTTCTACGTTGGATATGACTGTCATCTTACACCACTAGATGGCGTTACTTTTGGTATGGCTACTATCCAATTATTTTTTTTAAACATTGATATTCATTGTAACAAATCTGCTAATCTAATAAAATAAAAGGCAAAAATAGACTTGAAACAAATATAATTTAAAAGGAAAAATGAAAATACAGATTAAATTATAAAAAACACCTCCCTACCTACATACACACTCTCAGATTTTTGGAAATAACGAAACTTGCCAGGCCAGATGTCAGGCCTCGTCAGCTCAAGGCCTGATAATCCAAAGCAGCGTGGGTGGGTCCCTCCAGCAATGTTGGTGTTAACCAGATATTCACAGAAACCATCTCAAAAAATTGATTTAGTCTGACTTTTTGACGCAGTAGTTTCTCTCTTGGAAATCAGATTCGCAAAAGCCAGAAATATCAGTATTTATTCAAGAACCTCTTCGATGAATTCTGAGAGAGTGTCAATTATTTTTATAAATCTAATTTAGGATACAGTTATTCAGTAAACAATCATAGTTATCTATAAAATACAATATTTGAGCTAACATACGAGTATTGATAAAAATAATTTAAATTATATAAATCAAAAGTAACCTTCATAGACTAAGCTAGTAAGAAACTCTATGAGAGAAAATTTGGAAGAAAAAGTAATGATAGCTTGACAGCCTGACATAAGTGTCATAACAATGAAAATTAAAAAAAAAACAAACGTTTTAGACCGATTCGCAAAATATTATTAACACAAAATCAATATAGGAGTATGATATATACATATCAATCAATCAATACATATATTAATGTAAAATGTAAGTATATGATGTAAAATGTCTGTAGTACGTAGATACTATATTATTAATTCCAGTAGTCTAAGTAACGTTAAACCGAATATTTAAAATAATTTTACAATTGTTTTGGTCTATATTGAGATTTTAACTTCACAGCTGACAGTAAATAAACAAAATCATGATTCCAATCATTACGTCAATTACGAAGTACACAGAAATTATATAAATTAAAAAGTACAGAGAGTGATATATAATATTTATTGTGTAATTCGTTTTACCAAACGAGGTGGCGCGCTACATCCGGTCCCCACTCTTGTTGGTAGCGCGTTAGCTCTTGGGTCAGTCTGTTAATAACTGTATTGCTAGCAAGTAAAATAATTAAAGTATTAGGTGTGCCTAAAAGTGAGTTTTATCGTAGCGGACTCAACACCACACACCACAGAAAAATAATCAACAAAGTACCTCTTTTACAAAAACTTAAAGTTTCTAGTAAAGTGCAGGCGAGGCGGTATCGTTCGCCGCAGCTGCGTCTAAAGTCGCTCCTCCGAGAACAAGTCACGACTCACACCTACAGCTGGGCTAGAACGACAGGCGAAATTATTTAGTTTGTTCTGGAGTTGACGGTTATTACTTTGTAAACTGTGTGGAAATAAAAAACGTACTCCCTTGCACAAGTAAGCTGTACAAAAGTGGCGTTTGTTTCTGGACTCTAGCTAAAACTCTACTCATGTAGATACTAAACTGTACCTACAAAGATACCCAATTGATAAGTCCTGACGCTACAAAGCAAGACAAAAAAAAAATAACACTATTATAATAAACTGAAAGGATCAAAAAAATAATAATAATAATAAACTAGATTGCTTTTTAACACTATAAATTTTAGCCGTATAAATTTGTTCTGAATTCAGACTCTCTGGTGTCACATTTGCTAGTAAAATGTTCTCTGTTATAAGGGTATCCTGCAACTGATGTATCCAGGCTCTACCTTCTGACTACTGACAATGTTCCAGGCCGGTGTAATTTGGATACCAGGTCTAAAAACATCTTCCACAAGTGAAAGTGCAAATGTATTTTTTTTTTCATGCGACTGGATAAAACGCCTCTAGGTTTGAGATAAAATTGGATAGGTTTATTTTATTAATTTATTATTTAATTTAGAGTAAGTAAAACCTGTCAATCACCATAATCAGCCTATAACTTTCCCACTGCTGGGACACAGGCCTCCTCTCTTTGAGAGGGACTGGGTCTTAATCCACCACGCGGGCCCAGTGAGGGTTGGTAGATGTCAAATATATATACGTGTCTTGAATAGTTTGGTCCTAGAACCAAAATATTCAAGACACGTATGCCGGTTTCCTCACGATATTTTTCTTCACTGTTTTGAGAGCAGTGGTGAAACCTTTAAAACAGATAGGAGTTACGTACGAGTATATGATAGGCGATTAATAAGATAATTATACTTATCAGTTTTTGGTGTGTAGCAATTTTTATTGTAGGTATTTGTTATCAAATCATTCCTACATTTTGTGTATGAATAGCACTCGAGCACTAGAATAGATAGCTTATTTTATTGTGCATAGAACGATATAGTATTCATAGAATTCTTCAAGTATTTATAGACTCCACAATAACATTTTCAGTGGGATTCGTAACAAAAGCGAGTCAGCTCATGTACGAATAGCGTCTAATTTTGTAAAGCGCTGAAGCGGCTTATTGGGCCACATCACGCGTTCCTACAGAAATTCCAAGTACCTACCTTCATAGCTTTTTTTTTACTATAATATATTTTGTTTGTGCAGATTGTTTTGCAGAAACTCTCTTATATCAGTTTGGTTTTAGAATATACCACATTAAAATATGAACAGAGGCTGAAAAAAAAAATATCAGCTGTCCCGTACAAAGCTTCGATACCTACTCGACCCAAATGCATAGTTGGTCCCATGGCGAAAGTTGTTCGGTTTGATGGCACACACCTTTCTGATACATCCTGTGAAAACGTGACAGGCGACAATCCGATAATTTTGTAAGTTTTTTTCAAAGTTTTTTGGTTTATTCATCCGCAACTACTCGTATACTGAAAATGTGCCAATGATGAATTTTTTTACAGATACGGTATGTCACATTGTCAGTTACACATTTCACCTAACTGTTCCTAAATTATCATAAACCAACGTTCATACGACGCGGTGGTGGTATTTCAGCACGCACTGGATTTTCAACTCTCGTTGTTGAGCCGAGCATTGAAAATTCAGTGCGCGAAAAAAAATCGCCGCGACATTTTTACGTCCGTGCGAACGTCGACTAAGCCGATATTTTTATTTTTTATTTATTTCAGAATTGGCCTGCTCTTGACCTCGCTCACGCCTGATGGAAAGCGATGGATGAGATCTATGATGGAATGAGAGTTTTTTCTAATTATGTTAAAATAAATGGTAAAGTATAATAATAATAATAATAACCCCACCGCCGTATCTCTACGTTGACGTCGTGGTGGGGCTTGCGCGCTCCGAACTCTGGGTCTGTGCCGATGGAGTTTACTTTGCCGAAACAGGTCTAGGGTGAGGAGCCAGACCAAGAGAGATACGTGAACCCGCAGGGCAGCATGTGGCGAGCTGTTGGGCAGTAGCGACCCCACGGACCCTATTTCCCGGGAGAAGTCTTGTTCTTCACCTCTGGCTTGCCTTTATTGGCCGGCTGGAGTGAACAATGACGGGAACAGAGCTCCCACCTCATTCTTGCCTTTATTGGCCGGCTTGAGTGGAGATTCGCAAGAGCAAACGTGCTCGGAGGAAGGAAGTATTCCAGTAAGTGCTTGTAGGGATCTTGACCATCTTCCGGGCTCTGGGATTGTTCTGAGAGCCGTGGAATACCTCTCCACTCCTCAAGCTCCTCAGGACATGTTGCCCCTTGTCGCTACGTCACTATGTGCTAGCGACCGTTTCCGGGGGCCCATTATTGAGTGTGCAAGTCACCCCCTGCCAATTTATCTGTGTATATTATATAACATTGGTCAGGTAGGGGACATAGTTCTTCCATAGTTCAAGGTACCCAATCCATGTAGCCACCCAAACCCATAGGCCCAATGTGTTTTGTTGTCATGTTCTGCAATAGTCCTGCACCAACCGGGGGTTGTCCTTGGGTGCACTTGCATAGTGCATACAGGGATAATCGTCGGCTGGTGCCTCCTCGTCATTTAAAATTGTCTAAGGGGCCTCTGCGAGTTGGCTTCGGCCCCTCGTACGCCTTCCAAAGGTCCGGGAACCCAGGGTCCCGAGATAAGCCAAAGACATAATAATAATAGCCCCACCGCCGTATCTCTACGTTGACGTCGTGGTGGGGCTTGCGCGCTCCGAACTCTGGGTCTGTGCCGGTGGAGTTTACTTTGCCGAAACAGGTCTAGGGTGAGGAGCCAGACCAAGAGATATACGTGAACCCGCAGGGCAGCATGTGGCGAGCTGTTGGGCAGTAGCGACCCCACGGACCCTATTTCCCGGGAGAAGTCTTGTTCTTCACCTCTGGCTTGCCTTCATTGGCCGGCTGGAATGAACACTGACGGGAACAGAGCTCCCACCTCATTCTTGCCTTTATTAGCCGGCTTGAGTGGAGATTCGCAAGAGCAAACGTGCTCGGAGGAAGGAAGTATTCCAGTAAGTGCTTGTAGGGATCTTGACCATCTTCCGGGCTCTGGGATTGTTCTGAGAGCCGTGGAATACCTCTCCACTCCTCAAGCACCTCAGGACATGTTGCCCCTTGTCGCTACGTCACTATGTGCTAGCGACCGTTTCCGGGGGCCCATTATTGTGTGTGCAAGTCACCCCCTGCCAATTTATCAGTGTATAATAGATAACATTGGTCAGGCAGGGGACATAGTTCTTCCATAGTTCAAGGTACCCAATCCATGTAGCCACCCAAACCCATAGGCCCAATGTGTTTTGTTTCCATGTTCTGCAATAGTCCTGCACCAACCGGGGGTTGTCCTTGGGTGCACTTGCATAGTGCATACAGGGATAATCGTCGGCTGGTGCTTCCTCGTCATTTGAAATTGTCTGAGGGGCCTCTGCGAGTTGGCTTCGGCCCCTCGTACGCCTTCCAAAGGTGCGGGACCCCAGGATCCCGAGATAAGCCAAAGACAAGAAATAATAATAGTAGTATAATAATAATAGTATATATTTTTTTTATAATTATACGAAATTTAGCCGATTTCACTGAATTACGTGATTTTACTGTTAAAATACTGTATCTCTATAAGTAAGCACAACATAAAATATTAATTAAAATATGATCGCAAGAATGAGCTACTTTTTTATTTTGCCTCGAGTTTATAATGTGATATTTAGGTGGTTTTAAAACATTTTTTATTGCCAAAATAATGTTTTTGATATTTTGTAGTTTTTTTTCAAACAAAACAATACACAATTTGAAATTAAATAGTAATAATGAGTTGATTGATTAATAATGAAATGTCGTAAAATATAAATAACAAATAAATCAATCTGCCTAGCCTTTTCCCAACTATGGGGTCGGCTTCCAGTCTAACCGGATGCAGCTGAATACCAGTATTTTACATGGAGCGACTAAATAACTAACTAATGACTAAATAAATAACAAATAAATGTCAGATCAAATAAGTTAGTGTCAAAAGCACAAAGCAAAATAATAATTAATTAAATATTACAATAAATGAAATTATGTCAGAAGCAAACAACGTTCGCGCGAACTTGCGATGGTCGCGCGTAGTCGCTTTCTACAGGACGCGGGGTAAAGGTATTGGGCTGCAATAAATACATCTTAAAGATGTCTGGAAACGGTTGCATATTAGAAAATCAAAAATTTCTCGAGCAAATTTCAAAAGAACAATAAACTAAATAACAAAATTTAAATGACCAAATGTTTTATTTAGAAAAATTTTAAAATCCCAATGTATGTGACATCAAATGAACGACTGATCAAAAGTTGCTAGATGTAATTTTAAAATATCAATACATTTCGAACCTAACTCCCCGTGATGTCGACAGTCTAGGGTTAGGGTTTCCGTCAGCAGGTCGACGGAGCCCCGCTGTGCGGGGCTCCTATTTCTGTTTGCAGGGTTTAAAGGAACCTAACCAACCGAATCTCGGGCTGCCCTTGACGTCGACCGTCCAGGGTTAGGGTTTAATTTATCTTTGATTTGGTCAATAGTGTAACAAATAATTTAAACATTGATATTCCAGACTTTGGTCAGCTGAACTTTTGATCAAATGACCATCGTTATTTTAAACTTTGTTGATTTGTTCGTTGTTCTTTTGAAATTTGCTCAGGAAAGTTTTGATTTTCTAATATGCAACCCTGGGAACCATGATAATTTTTTCCCTATGAACTTTGACTGTTTGTAGTTTATTGCTTCCTCGTTGGTCTAGTGGCCGCAAGCGCTACTGCTGAGCATGAGGTCCTGGGTTCGATTCCCAGGTCGGGCAAAGTGTTATTTCCTTTTTTCTTGTCTGCCTAACCCTTGAGACTTCAAGTTCTCTCTTGAAGCTGTTTATCCTCGAATTGCATTTGAGAGACAGGCGATTAATGCTCGGCTCGTTGCTTGGAATTCCCGCGAGAATTCGGAGAGATGCTTCAAGTCTCGGCACTCAATGAATCTACGTCGCCAAGTAAAGGTTAATAGGTACCGTTGTTTGTACAATTTTGGACCTATTTTGTAAGAACATTACTGTTTTGTATGCTCAGTCTCAGTCAGGAAAACGATTGTTCAACGAATTGACTATCAACTTAAGTCCATGTATTAAACTCAACTCAAACTCAAAGCATTTATTTCAAATAAACCAATTACAGGCACTTTTGAATTGTCAATGGGTCGGTCAGTCAGAAAGATAAAGCTAGTTGCCCATTCCAAAGCGTAGTAGAGCCCTATGGAGAAGAACGGGCAAGAAACTCCACGGACACTCTTATATATTTATAAATCATAATATTTTCACAAAATATTGGTTACATCGTTCATGTTGACAATATACATGTGAGAACAATGTAGAAAGACGTAGTAGCTAGTATCATAGCTTTAACCTACTACACACCCCCACACAACCTGCCCCCCCCCCCCCAGTCTCTGGTCCTGGTCTGGTTTTACATGTCACACATTATTATGAAATTAGCTTCTGCCTGCGACTTTGTCCGCGTGAAATTTCTTATACCCCGACCCGTCCCCCCGTCGCATCGCATCGCCTGCCCGGTCTATTTCTTTGTTTTTGCTTAGCGTTGTTTCTGACATTTTTATGCTTTTTGCTCGGATCTTAAAGGTTCTAGCGTGATGTTAAATAGCTTATAGCCTTCTTCAAGAATTAGGCTATCAAATATTTAAAACATTATTTTTGATATCCGACTGTTAGTTAGTTCCAGAGATTAGCGCATTCAAACGTACAAACAAAAAAACAAATAAACTCTTCAGCTTTATTATTAGTATAAATGGCAATAACATGCCTAATATTTAAGTCACAACGGTGTCGTGTACTCGTATGTACCATCGCGGAAATTTGCGATGAACCACTTTTTGACCTTATTACTAATGTGGTAAGGTTCATAATTGGTTCACCGCAAAATTTCCGCGATGGTACATTTTTCCTTTTATCCGTTAAGCTATACATAGCTACTCAGATTACACACAGATAGTGTCAACTGAGTTAAAAATACAACCGGGTAAGGACTGAAATATGTACAGATCTTGTCACGCTTTTGGTTTTGTATCGATCTGATTGGTTAAGCAACAAAATGTAAACAAAAGGCTTTTCTAAAATCCTGCCTAACGAATCCAAATCCGAGGTGTAACGGTAGCGGCTCTTAATCAAGTTCATCGAAAGTTTAGCCGTGCTCACTGCCGACCGCGACTGTACCTCCCTACCAACTGCTCGTAAACACTGACAACTGTACTGTGCTGTACTGTAGTTAGCTTATACCCTTTCTGTGTTTCATTGTCTAGGTAGGTAGGTATGTACTGCGTACGCAATTTAGTTTCCAAACATATTTTTTATTTATTTATTTTTATTTTTAGGGTTGCGTACCTCAAAAGGAAAAAACGGAACCCTTATAGGATCACTCGTGTGTCTGTCTGTCTGTCTGCGTGTCCTGTCTGTCTGTCTGTCTGTCTGTTTGTCCGTCTGTCACAGCCAATCAGTTCCGAATCTAATAGACCGATTAAGTTGAAATTTGGTACACATATGAATTTCTGTGACCCAAATACGGACGGATAAAGTAAATAAATGAATTTTGAATATAGGGGTCACTTTTGGGGGGCAAATAAGAAAATTAAAAGAAAAAGTTTTGCAAACTACACCGTGTGACATGTCAAATAAAAGGGCTTACTATGAGGGTCTTAAATATATTTTATTTATAATTTTTAAATAAATTATTTTAAAGTTATTTAAAAAAATAGACAAAAATTGACCATTCCCCTTTATCGCCGAAACTACTGAGCCTAAAATTTTGAAAAAAATACAGAAAATAGATCTTTACCTGTAGATTACAGGAAAACCTACAAGAAGTCTGTAGTCTTAAAATAACATGGTAAATCTATCAATATTGTGAGTACAAACTTACATTTACAGTTGGAATGTATGGGAGAACATGTTTTTCAACTACAATGTTAAGTTTGTTCTTAACATAAATTCATCCCAACTACGGAACCCTTCATTGTGCGTGGTCCAACACGCACTTGGCCGGTTTTTTTTTTTATTTTACTATTTCCACTACATTTATTTTTACAGATAGGGACCCATACAACAATGTAGTCACAATTTCCACACTCAGAGACATCACCCACAAACCAATTAGTCATCACGACCAGCAAAAATTAAATGTTTTTAAACTGTCCTATTTTGACTGACAGGGTCCAAATCTCTAGTGTCGATTAACGTGGATTAGAACAAATTCTAAAATTTATATTTTCGTTTCGTTCGTTTTTGGAAAAATAACTTTAACACCCACACTTATAAAGTTCAGTTTGCGCTACAACTTCAATTTTTTTTGTGACTTTTTCAATATACAAACTTGAAAACCACAACAAATACCTCAATATTTCAGCCTATCGGTGACCACTGCTGGACATAAGCCTCTCCCAGACTGCGCCACAACACACCACAAACAAACGTTATTATAATAAACCTCAAAAATAATCAATTAAAATCTAAATAACAGGGAAAACCGTTACACCCGTTAGTTTCGCGCCAGAAATTGAAATCGCCTTCTGTTTCATTTCAAACCCGATTTTTTTTTTTTTTGTATTTCGTAAATCTTTTTAACGGCCAGCACTTTTTGCTTATGCCTTATTAGATAGAGGTCATCTGCTTTTCGTTTTGTGTTTTCCGTAATAAATGTTCGTTCAGAAATCCTCTGAGGCCCTTCTGTTTTTATGAAACTCAAACTGCTATATCGAAGGTCTATTTGGCTTTTGAATGTTTTGCGGATAAACAGTATGGGTCTGATTTTAATCTAGGAATGTCAGAAAATACTGGGATGAAGTTAGTATTGTTGTTTTGCATATATTTTCATTAGCGCCCCTTTGCACGGTTTTTACGACTTGACAAAACGTCGAGATTTGATGTGAAAACTTCTTCAGGCGCGTTGAGCGATTTTTAGTAGGGGGAAATCTTACGGGTTGGCGTCACATCGACACCACGACACCGCGCGTGCTATGCATACTTTTAAAAATTATAGATGCATCTTCGCCGAATGTTTAAAATTAAGTGTTATCGTAGGTTCTCATGAACGTTATTACATGTCAAAATCAACAAAGACATTTATATAAATGGTCGTGCATTTTTGTGTAGAACAATAGACAGACGATGATCAAAAAAAGGTGTTGGTCAACGGCCTTTTCACCCAGCTGGCATAGACCAAAATAGCTTCATGAATGAGTTTTTTGCAGTGATGCTAGTTTTACCCGACTGCCAAGGAAGCGTTGTTGGTTATTATTTTATTTTTTGGAAGTTTATTTAATTTCAATTTACAAATATGAAATTTTACTTATTTATTTTAAACTAACACAATTACCAAAAAGTTTTCAGTTTTCACTTCTGCCCGCAGTCCCATGGAACTGCAATTTTTTTTTTTATACACAAACTCAAACAGACTTAATTTATAATATACATAGATTTTAAGTAGTTGTATAGTGAAAAATAACGAAGTACCTACATATATAAGATGGAAATGAAAGCAGAAAAATAAATTACATAGAAACTGAATTTTAATATAAGATCAAGTTTTTGTTAGGTATAATTTTATCTGTCTCATTCCCTTGGCTTCTTTGAATTATTACGAACCAACTTGAGAGAAAACTTTTGAGCTCACTTTTTAAATTGTAGAAGGAAGAATTATTTTATCGTGACGACTAAGTTAAATTGGTTACGTTTACAGCCTATCAAAGTTTTCTTGAAGATTTTCATGCTACCGGATACTTGAATAGAATTCGAATGAAAAACAGGTAAGTAAGTAGGTACTTTGGTAGCGGTAGGTTTTGATTTTGGGTGAATTGGTTTAAATGTAATCAAAACTTTACACAGAAAATGTAAAATGTTATGTTGTGCGCTTGCCGTACGCTTTAGTGTAAACTGTAAATGAGTAATAAAGATAAATATAATCGGTGGTCGACTCTTCCTTGACCAGGGACCAGGCCTATTTATTGGCCAAAGAATCGGCATTGCTATACATTGAAAATGTGGCATTGCTGCCAGCCTTTTGGGCACTTTTCTGTTGACAGCGATGCGGATGTATTTGTAGATTGTTTCTTCTCCTTTTTTATATACATGTACCTACTACCTATAATGTTAGAGCCAACAAGAAGGTATAAAACCTCTTTTTCGTACCACTTGCTCAAAAAAGTGACATTCTATGCCACAAAAAGCGAACATTACAATAGTCATTTTTAATCTGTTAAAAACAGGGAAAGAAAATTGTACTGAATTTCATTCATCCTCTAGGGGGAGAATGTGATTTAAATTTGGAATACTTACCGAAACTTATACTGAACTACATCTGTGTTTACACCATTGAGTTTGTATATAAAGCATTATACATCTTTTTGAAAACGGAATACGCATTTATTATGCAGTTATGATTATTAAATAAAATTACGAAAACCGACGAGGCCGTATGAGCTTTTATGCCTTTGCTTTTCCGACAAAAAAATATTAGTCTAGGAATTTGCCGCGTTTTTGTTTTAAATAAGTTTTGTTTGTTATAAATAAGTTAATGTTCTAAAAATACGTTACGATGTTAAATCAAAGCGACAGTGACAGTGAATTGTCGTATTCCATCAGTGCAAATGCTGCCGCAATTATAAATATTTTTTACATCGTGTTTTGTTTTTCTTTTCTTCCATAAAGTTTTATAATATTTCATTTTTTGTTAGCTTATCTCTAACAATATATTATTTTAAGACTAGCTTATATGTTATGTAAATATTATCTAATTTAGGTTTTAACGAAGGTTTTCGGGGGGGGGGGGGGGGGGGGTTCGGGCTTTTTACGCGCAATAGAGTAAATAAAAGGCTACGGGAAAAAGTAAGCACCGGCACCGTAATTTCTATAGTCATTCAATGGGTAATCATTATTGACTCATTCAGTTATAAATTGAGTAATTTTAAGACTCAAAAGATTTTCAGAAATTCATGCGATTTAATTCTTCAACAAATGTGTCAGGCTCTAGTTACAAAGTAAAATAAATTTCCCGCAATGGTCAATGTTAAAATAAAAAAAATAACCCAGATTTCGCACAATCCCCAAATTTAACAACAACAAATATATAAAGTCCCCGGTCATTTTATGAATAATAGTGTCCTTTATATTCCCCGGTTTCCACATTTTTGCCACAATAAATCTGCGAATCTTAAGTTTTTTCGTGAAAAAAGTGTCTAAAAGCTAAATGAGCGGCTTAAGTGCCTAAGCAAAGTCATTTAGACTCAAACAAACTCGAGTGTACATGTACCTAATCCCGGACGATATTTTTCGCTATGAATTTATTTCTTTGGCCGGATAAAGTGAAAACTTTATACAACTTTTTGTGCGGCCAAAGAGAGGAATACCTAAAGTTTTTCTGTTAATTTGCATTGTTTATGAGGTCACATTAAAAAAATGGTGTGTCCAATACTAAGGGTAATCTTGGGAAAAAATAAGCGGATACTTTCCTTAATAAATTACAGCCGTTTGAGAAGTGAGATGAGATACTTAATTGAACATCATCTAATAATGTTCAAGCCATCTGGGGGATTATTTAGAGAAGTCATTCGGGGGAGAAGTTAATTTTCACTAGTAGATATTATACCCGTAAATTAATAGAGCCTTTTTTACCCAACTACGGCGAAGCAAACAGGAGGGTTATGATTTTGACCGGTATGTATATATGTATGAGTATCGTTGGAAGCGTTTCCGCTGGATATACGCTATGTGACGTCACATTAAATTGAATATGGCGTCCTCTAGACGTCATAAAGTACCTAATGAACTAAAACAACATTTTTTTTCTTCTAATATTGCTGTGTTGGGTATCAAGTGAAAGGGCTTAATTAAAACATTTCAAAAATACATATATTGTTAGCTACAAACAACAACAAAAAAAAAAAAAAAATAAGCGGCTCTGCAAATACTTTTTGACGAAAATAAAGCCGAAATAATTTAATTAAAATGTAATTTCAAAAACTAAAACCCGACTACTGAAAAATCACGCTCTAAAAAGTATGAAACAAGAAAATATTCACAGATAGCTACAAAAAAAAAAAATATTCACAATTTTGCTCACAGATAGTTTATCCTGAATTATCTAACACATAGGATTTTTTATCCCGGTAGTACGTTCACGTTACATAATGTCTAACCTCCACGTGGGCGAAGCCTCGGGAAAAAGCCAGTTTTACAATATTTATTGTCTGCTCGGTGTTCGCAGTCCAAATCCAAAAGAATAGTACAATCAAGATAGCTGGCAATATCACCCAAACAACATTTATCAAGTTTTAAACGGAAAACGACTCTGTCTCTCACAAAACCGTAGCTTTTCTACAAACTAACAGTGTCCTGACTTCAAGCCATCATTACTCTTGGATCGTAGTTTTTAACGTTCCGTACTCAAAACTTGCCAAAAGAAAGAAAGAAAGAAAGAAAAATATTTTATTTGGGACATGAACAGGAAATAAAGTTAAAAAGGAGCATATAAAAGTACCTAACAAAAAACTTTTTTACAAAAAAATACAACCGACTTCCAAAAACAACACTACAAAGTGAAAAATAACTTAATTTCGGAAGTCGGTGTCTGGTTAAGTGTACTTTCGTTTTTTGCCACCGACTTCCGAAATTAAAGTTATTTTTCACTTTGTAGTGTTGTTTTTGGAAGTCGGTTGTATTTTTTTGTAAAAAAGTTTTTATTTTTCACTTTTTAGTTGTGGTACCTACCCCACACAAATTCTAATACCACTACCTGCAAAACAAACTAGAACATCATCCATATAAAAATGGGGAAAAAATACGTATTATTGAAGCTAACACAAAAACTACCCCAGGAAAGTTAATCAATTTTATATGGGACCAACTGTGATGTATACCCTCTCGAATAAAATCAAAAAAATCCAAATCGGTCTAGCCATCTTCGAGTAATCGGGGAACATACATAAAAAAAAAGAAAAAAAAAAAGGTTCCGATGAATTGAGAACCTCCTCCTTTTTGAAGTCGGTTAAACCTAAAGGAAAAAAACAAAAAATAACCCCAAAAAAAAAAAGGATCCTATTATTTTAATATTCCACCGGACCGAATTCCAGCCATGGCGACCAATCGCAGCGGAGACCAGCCTTCGGCGCGGGAGATATTTTACACAAGTCTGTGCGCACAGGTGCAGTGTCACTCATAGTCCACAGACATAGTATAGGACGGCAAATCCAACCAGAGATCAGGCGCAGGACCAACAGCCTAACGTGCTTTCCGAGGCACGGGGGTATCACACCGCCAACTTCCAAACTCCGAGCTGTAACTAAGAAAATCCTAATGGAAAATTCTCAATAACACTTTGCCAGACCTGAGAATCGAACCCAGGACCACATGCTCAGCAGTCGCGTTTGCAATCCTATTACTAAGGCTCCGCTGTCCATCCGTCTGTCACAGGAATGTATCTTTTTCACCGTAATAAGTAGAAATTTTCACAGTTTGTTTGTTAGTAGTTAGTTTGACCGCTATAACAACAAAAAATAAAGTAAAAAAAATTAAGTGGTCCCTTTATAAGAAATGTGTATTTTTTAGGGTTCCTTATACGTTGTCCGTCTGTCTGTTTGTCCATCTGTCAGTCTGTCAAGACCCTTTTTCTCAAGAGGTATTGGAGGTATCAAGTTGAAATTAATATCAAATACGGTCCATGGTCCCTTGAAGCTCTAAAAAAATCAAGCTTTTAAGTCAACGCTATTAAAATATACAGCCATTTATGCAACATATTTAAACATAACACATATTTAAACATAACATATTTAAAGATATTTTAACATATTTTTTTTTTATATTTTTTTTGTTTTTTTTTTTTATTTTTTTTTTTTTGTTTTTTTTTTTTTTTTAGCTTATCAAACAATCACACTTCACATACACACCTCCCTACACACACACTACACTCATAAACACATCCCTATTTACACAAACACAATCTTTCACTCCATCTACTGTGTTAACAACCACTGTAAACTAACAGTAAAGTCACGATTGTATTTTATAAATTGAAGCCGTAAAATCTCAGACTGCTTTTTTTTTTTTTTTTGTGGACGGGAAATCATCAAATTACTTCTCCCGCTCTGGGCAGAGCGGGAGGGCGAGTCAGACTTTTACTGACTAAAACCCACCCATGCTCCTTCAACTGCCCGTGCCAGGGCCACGGTATCTCTTTCGAACTACCCGCGACCCCGGCGGCAAAAGCCGGAGTCTGGATTAAAATCTCCGACTCCTAAGATACAAGGTCTGCGTACCTAGTTTAGGAGCACGGAAAGCTGACTATAATTTTAAACTTGGTAGTACAACCTACTGTTTCCATATGCTGTTTCCATATATATATATTTTGATACTCGCCAGTAAATCAAAACCTGTGAGAACAGTGGGGGCCCAGTGATAACGGCCGCGACTTACGAGTTGTAGGTCGTAGGTTCGAACCCCGGCAGGCACTTTACTTTGTGTAAGTAAATTATTTCATCACCACTGCTCTCAAAACGGTGAAGGAAAACATCGTGAGGAAACCGGCACGTCCTAGAACCAAAAATTCGAAGACATGTGACATCTGCCAACCCGCACTGGGCCCGCGTGGTAGATTACGGCCCGCTCCCTCTCACCGAGAGGAGGCCTGTGTCCCAGCAGTGGGAACATTATAGACTGATTATGTAAATCAAAACCTATAGGGTACTTACCGTTGACCTAGAATCGGGGGAGTCGGTGCTGTCGCGGAGCGGAATGCGGGAATATTGTCATTTTCTGTATATTTTATCTATACCTTTAAAATTAACATTATATTTTATTTATCTTTTAATTGCATATTATTTGTTACATGCTGCACCGGTCGACGTCATCGCGTCAACGCCGGCTATCGCTGAAAACCAGCGCTGGGGCTCCGTTTCGCATGGGGTCGCGGCATTATGCTGAGCGGTAGCCGTTTTGCGTAGATGTGACGTATATTTTCCCCAAAACTTGCTTTTTACATTCTTATTTTATTTTGTTGTCCTTTGCGTCATGTTTACCGCAAATAAACGTATTTTCTTTCTTTTCTTTCTTTCTTTTCTTTAATCATGAAATTTGGCAAGGAGCAAGGTCTCACAGCACAAATACAAGAAAAGGTCCGAAAGTTGTTCATTTGTAATTTTATCACTTAAAAAAAATTTTTTTGGGATTACTACAAATTTGCAAGTTAGAGAATTGACCTTTTTAGAGTAACTTAAGTAGGTATATCAATATATAGATTAGGAGCTCTTGGCTAACTAATAACGGCCGCACAGGTCCATCAAGTTAAGCTACGGTTGCCAGGGCTGGTCAGTGGATGGGTGACCATATTTAGCTCCTTGTTACGGAAAGCAATCAATGTATAGGAGACATGTTTTTCAATTTTAACGTTAGGGTTGTTTTTAGGATGTATTCTTTTCAACTACGGAAAGCCCTTCGTTGTGCGTGGTCCGACACGCACTTGGCTGTTTTTTTACGTATATATAAATATATATTATGTAGAAAACACCGTGTACTAGCCGTGCCCACAACTCGAACAGTATCCCGCGCCTCATCCCCTGTTCCTCGCGCCCTGACTGCGCTTAATAACGTCATGGAAGCCAACCCGAACTGTGACCTATTTGCAGATGATCTCAAAACTGTTTTGTGCGCTGTCTTCACTTTTGTGAGAGCACATAAATTTATAACTTGTGTTTTGTTTATAATATCTTTGTGCAATTTTTTTTGTTGTCTTTTTTATGATTATGTTATGTTTACTGTATGTGTTAATGTAATTGGTCCACAAACCGTATTAACATAAATAAATAAATAAATAAATGTAGGTACTTAGTGTAAAATATTGTACGGTGGTACGGAACCCTTTTTGTGCGAGTCCGACTCGCACTTGACCGCTTTTTTGTTCACTGAAAATCTCGGAACAAGACTTGAAGATAAATGATGTACTCGACTTTTGTTATACAAAATCTTTGATTGAGGGTAGGAAAGATTTTTGATCTCATATTGATCTGTGGAAAGAGGTTTCAGTTAGTGGGTTATTGGGGTATGCCTTGTTTGACCAAAAGGAATTTGACAAATTTTCACTTCCCAAAAAATTTTTCGTATAATTTCATTTGCCAAATTATTACTTAGCAAAAAATCTATTCACAAAAAGTTGTACCGCAAACCTAATGTTTTGCAAATGAACGTTTAAACTATAACTTGTTTACCAACTAGTACTTCTAACATTTTTTATTTAGTCAAATATTTCATTTGGAATAACAGTTTTTATGCAAAATCAAATAAGCCAAATACTTATTTAGTATCGTCAGTTTTCAATTCTTTCTTTCCTATTCAGTCAAACTTCAATGACAAAAATGTGAACTACTAAGTGGGTAGGAGGTAAATCATAAATGGCGCTCAATGTGTGCTCTTCTTTTTCTATATAATGTGGTCGTTCCTGGCACAGTAGGTAGTAGGTCACAGTTTTAACCTAACCTAACCTAACCATTTTTTAAAAATAAGTAATTAACCTAATCTAAATAATTCAGTTCCGGGGTAACCTACTAAAAACAATCTCTTTTTTCTATTAATGCAAGTCGTTTCTGGCAGTCGCCGGCCGCTACCGCGGCACCGCTCGCTTCGCTCGCTCGGCTCGTGCGTAGGAGGTCACAGTTTTAACCTAACCTAACCTACCCATTTTTTTTAAAGAAGAAATTAATCTAATCTAAATTGTTGAGTTCCGGATAACCTACTAAAAACAATATATTTTTTTCTATTAAATGCAAGTCGTGTCTGGCACTCGCCGGCCGCTGCCGCGACACCGCTCGCTTCGCTCGCTCGGCTCGTGCGTAGGAGGTCACAGTTTTAACCTAACCTAACCTACCCATTTTTTTTAAAGAAGAAATTAACCTAATCTAAATTGTTGAGTTCCGGATAACCTACTAAAAACAATAATTTTTTTTCTATTAACTCTTAAAATGTCGATTGTACACCATGTGTACAGATAACAATAGAATTTCAATTGTGTCTGCTAATTGGCGCGCGACGGGTTAAATGCAAGTCGTGTCTGGCACTCGCCGGCCGCTGCCGCGGCACCGCTCGCTTCGCTCGCTCGGCTCGTGCGTAGGAGCGTGTGCGTGTGCGTTTTAACCTAACCTAACCTAACAATTTTTTTTTTAAATAATTAACCTACTCTAACTACTTCCATAAATAAACTAATATCAAGTAACCATAAATTTGACTTGTTTCAGACAAATTCAAGCATAAAAACTTACAAAGAAATACGCAAAAGACATCAAATTTAACCAGCAAGTCAAATGTCTAAAAATCTTATTTTTGCCTTAATATTTTTTGTCTTAACAAATCATTTCACCAAACGTTTATTGTCTGAAGATTGTTTGCTGTAATAAATCATTTGATTAAAGACCAAATTCCATAATGACATTATACTTAGTAATATTTTGCCAAGTAAAAATTTGACCAAATGAAAATATGCGTACTAAAATCATTCGAAATATTGCAATGGTATAAAAAAAGGTTGCTAAAATTTGTTTGGGTAATGAAATTTTGTCAAAATCTTTTTGGCAAAACGGCAGGCACCCGGGTTATTGATATGATGTTTATCAGATTTTCATCAGCGAGGTGTCTCAATGGCGTCGTGGATAAGTCGATCTGGTTAAGTTACGCTTGCCGCGGTCGGTCCGTGGATGGGTCACCATTTTTACATACCGAGACCCCTCCGTGCCTCGGGAAGCACGTTAAGCCTTTGGTCCCGGCTATCATTCGTGGATCTTTGATAGTCGTTACCCGCACTGGGCCCGCGTGGTAGACTACAGCTCACTCCCTCTCGAAGAGAGGAGGCCTGTGTCCCTGGCAGTGCGAACATTGTACATTAATTATTGTACTTTATCGCAGCCACAAACTGCAAAGTTATAAGTGCTAAAATGAAACAGCATCTAAACCAAACTCCATCATCATCATTCTCCTGCCCTTATCCCAATCTATTTGGGGTCAGCGCAACATGTCCTTTTTTTCCATACTTCTCTATTATTCGTCATCTCGGTAGTCACCCCCTTTCTAGCCATGTCATCTTTCACACAATCCATCCATCGTTTCTTTGGTCTTCCCTTAAACCAAACTCCATATTGCATTTATTCGGGGTTTCCAAGTCAAAACATGTAACTTTTTCGCATTTAATATCAGAAGTAAGTGAGCGCGGACTTTGGCGAGGGATCACTACATAATTGTACAAGTTGCTGGTTGAAAACATACGGGTCCTTTTGGTGGAGCGTGGACGCGCTTTTTGTAATTTGAAACAGGAAAATCTGACTTTACATGCCAAAATATGTTTTATCGTCAAAAAACTGTAACTAATAAATCATTTTGTTTTTAAGTTAGTATTATTATTACTATGATTTCCTAAATCTGATGATAGGGTTTATGTTGTTCAAATTATCTTTGAGTGCATGCAAATGTGGAAGAATTTTAGTAAAGTACCTTCTTTGTGGCTAAGTAATAACAGCCGCATGGGTCGATTGACCCGGTTAAGCTACGCTTACCGCGGTTGGTCTATGGATGGGTCACCATCTTTACATACCAAGACCCCTCCGTGCCTCGGAAGGCACTTTAAGACGTTGATCCCGGCTGTCATTCATGGATCTTTGACAGTCGTTACGAGTCGTCAGAAGCTCAAAAGTCTGACAACCAGTCTTACTAAGGGATATCGTATTACCCAGTTATTGGGTTGTGGAGGTCAGATAGGCAGTCACTTCATGTAATATACTGGTATTCAGCTGCATCCGGTTAGACTAGAAGCCAACCCCAACATAGTTAGGAAAAGGCTAGGCAGATGATGACCTACCTACCTAAGGTAGATGTACTTTACTAAAATACATCCATGACATATTTTAGACTTGGTGTGGATGTCGCCAAGACCATAAGAATTACTTTCATATTACAGTACAAATAAATAAATGGTATTGTAACAAAAGATAGTGCTAACATGCAAATGGTAGATACCCAGTCAACTGTTGAAAAACCTTCTCCAGTCCGCGGCCATTATTCTCATATTTGTGTCAAATTTTTAAAATGATAATTTATAATGTTTTCGGCATTGATATCCAACTGATCTCTTTATAATCCGTCAATTCTATTTGTAGAAGTTTTGAAATGGATTGCTAATCGCATGCATCGTACCAAAACTAGCAACACTCAACAACCCTTTGTTTAGTTTCAGTCAATTAGTTACGCCACAATAGAAGTTAGCGGTCGTATCCAAAATAATCGCGTAATTCGAAATTCATTCTTTTAGAATCAGAAAACCGTGCCCGCACATTTTATCCTCCCGTGTAATCCACCAGAAGTTGTACCGCCCTTGTTTCGTGGGTCGCTTACAAGGAAAATGCCTCTGTAAGCCCCAAATATTGAGTATTATATAGATTTATTGTACAGCAAGGCTCATTTCTTTTGTTTCGTGTGCTTATAAGAAATATATAGTTATGCTTCGTAATGTTATTAATTGACTATTAACGTCATGTTCGATTATGTATGAGGTTTTAGAAGTTCATTACGTATTGGGTAATAATAGTTTTTGTTAAATTATCTAACGTTCGGGTATTTTTTGTTGTTTGGATAAAGTAGTCTGGGTTTTTTTTTATCGTTGGAGTTGAGTTTTGCGTTCTTTATAATGAATGAAAATGTCCAAAACTTAATCAACCAGACCAGATAATATAATAAAAAAAAACAATAATAAAATAAATGATAATAAAATAATAATAAAAAATAATAAAAAAAAATTATAATAATATGATAATATATTTTATTGTAACCAGTAATTTAAATGGTGTGCATAATAAAGAGAATTCTATTTTATTCTATTCAACCTGCCGAGCCTTTCTCAAACTAAGTTGGGGTCGGCTTC
This sequence comes from Cosmia pyralina, assembly GCA_946251885.1. NCBI lineage: Eukaryota > Metazoa > Arthropoda > Insecta > Lepidoptera > Noctuidae > Cosmia > Cosmia pyralina. The sequence goes on from OX276343.1 coordinate 26,777,270, forward strand.
CAGTCTAACTGGATGAAGCTGAATACATAAATAATTATATATTTTACATGGAGCGACTGCCTATCTGATCTTTATAATCCAGTTACTAGGTAACACTGCATGGATAAGACTGGTTGTCAGACTTTTAGGCTTGTGACTAACAGTAACGCCCATAGAAATATAAATTCATATATCTATGGTAACGCCTGTCAATGATCTACGAGTGACAGGCTGACAGCCGGGTCTGAGGCACGGAGGGGTCTCGGTATGTATCCTTGCACATGTTTGTATGCACACAGGTAACTAGTGAATTTAATCGCTCGTTTTTCAAAGTTATTTTAATGTTACCCAATTAATTCAGTTTTTTTTTATCAAACGCTCAAGTGTTTTTAGAAGTCCATGTTAACATTTTTATTTCATTTATGGATATCTTTTCCTTTAAAAAAATCCTCGTTTAAAAATTAGAGGAGCTCGTGGCTAAGTAATCACAGCCATACGGGTCGATCCATCAGGTTAATAGCTTACCGGGGTTGGTCCGTGGATGGGTGACCATCTTTACATATCGAGACTCCTCCGTGCTTCGGAAAGCACGTTAAGTCGTTGGTCCCGGCTGTCATTCGTGGATATTTGACAGTCGTTACGGGTCGTCAGAAGCCCAAAAGTCTGACAACCAGTCTTACCAGGGGTATCGTATTACCCAGTCACTGGGTTGTGGAGGTCAGATAGGCAGTCGCTCCATATAAAATACTGGTATTCAGCTGCATCCGGTTAGACTGGAAGCCAACCCCAACATATTTGGAAAAAGGCTAGGCTAGGCTCTTTTCCTTATAAAATTTTTAAGTATTTCTTCAAAAAATATATAAAAACATTTAAAAATATAAAAAAGTGGTCAGCCGGTGTCGGGAGCAAGGTCCAACCCAACTAACAAATTAATGTTTTATAATAGTCAAGATCAGATCAGAACTTGAAGAAATGCTCCAAGATCTGAACACAGCAAGTCTTGAGGTTGGACTTTCAATGAACAGATCCAAAACACAGGTCATGACCAACAGCATAAAACGTAGGGTCGAAGTGGACGGACATGTGTTGCAATATGTCGATGAGTACACATACTTGGGCCAGATAGTGTCTTTCAACAATAGACAAGACCAGGAAGTCGAAAGACGAGTCCAAAATGCTTGGAAGACCTACTGGGCCCTTAAAGAACACATGAAAGGTAGTCTTCCTATAACACTTAAAAGGAAACTCATCGACATGTGCATCCTGCCCGTTCTAACCTATGGTGCACAAAGTTGGTCACTTACTGAACAACAAAAGTCCAAACTCAAGATTTGCCAAAGGGCAATGGAGCGCAGCATAATGGGCGTCAAGCGTACAGACCGAGTTAGAAACACCATCCTGCGCTCCGTAACTCAAGTAGCAGATGTTGGAGAAAAAACAGCCAGGCTGAAGTGGGAGTGGGCCGGACACGTCGTGCGAATGCACCCGGAGAGATGGGCAAAGATCGTCACCCACTGGACGCCTGAGGGAGGACATCGCCGTCGAGGCAGGCCACGGCGAAGGTGGTGTGACGATCTGATAAGGTTTGCAGGGCCAACATGGCCAGAAATCGCACAAGACAGGGAGGTGTGGAAGGAAAAAGGGGAGGCCTTTGCCCAGCAGTGGGACACAATGTAGGCTAATAAAAAAAAAAAAAAAAAAAAAAATAGTCAAGATAACGTTTTACATTTTCCTTTACGTTTTTAAGATTGGTCGCAAAAACGTACATATAAACGTCTAAAAAACGCGAAAAGGGCCCAAATTATACGACATTAATATCGTTTAGTAGGTATATAGAAGGCAGCCAATGACTGTTGAACGTTACATAAAAGTTAAATAAAAGTACAAAGACCGACTCTTTGGTCCAATACTTGTTGTGATGAGACCCTTATGTGACCGCGTATGTCACATTGCAGTTGTAATGACGTTGTACAGTGTCAAACAATACGAATCAACGACAACCGTTTTGATTCGCGTGTTTAATATTGTGCGTGTATGAAAGAATAAGAGAAAAAGTAAATGAAGTTAATTTCCATGATTTCAAAATACTATCATTGTATCTACATTATTTAAGTTAGTGTGATATAGTACTAATTGTGATAGGTATTTCTTCAGGGAACTTTATTTTTATGACAATGTATATGTGTGTTGTTGTCAAGTTTTTAATGCCCTCCTCTATTTCTTTGTAATTCAAGGGTTTTAGTTAATTATTCAAGATATGTTTTCATAATAAAGCTCCAACCATCTTGTCTAAGTTATATGGCGACCTCTATAATACACTAATATAACAAAAAGGTCGCATATACTTTTCCTTGAGACCATGACGCCCCGGCCATTTTCAGCTGACTTTAGATTTCTCTCATCATTACTTACTTTTTAATTGAATCACTTTTGAATGACAAAAAAAAAAAAAAAAAAAAAAAAAAAAAAAAAAAAAAGAATAAATAAGGAAGGAAGGAAGGAAGGAAGGAAGGAAGGAAGGAAGGAAGGAAGGAAGGAAGGAGGAGGAAGGAAGGAAGGAAGGAAGGAGGAGGAAGGAAGGAGGAGGAGGAAGGAAGGAGGAGGAAGGAGGAGGAGGAGGAAGGAGGAGGAGGAAGAAGGAGCTCAGTGTTGTAATAGTTTAAAATTGGGAATAGAAATGGTTTAATTAAAGTGTGGGTTTGACCTATAGATGATTTAAAAGTCTACTTAAAGTTATGTACTACCGTTGAAATTCAACATTTTAGTCTCATACAAGTCTTAATTAGTCTTCCATATGACTAAAACAGTTTTGTAATATATAAAGGTCCTGCACAAACTTTTAAGCGGTGTTTTAGTTATATAAAAGTTAAACGGCTGACACCATTATATGACGTCGTATAAGTTAGTCTTGAAAACGTTTACTCAACATATGCACTGACACCATTGTACGACGTCGTATAAGTTAGTCCTGAAAACGTTTACTGAACATATACACTGCTTCCATTATACGACGTCGTATAAGTTAGTCCTGAAAACGTTTACTCAACTTTATAATAAGACATTAAAGTCAGGTGACTGAAACATCGTAAGATAAACGTCTATTTAACGTAATAGTTAACTAAATACCGATATATAACCGTTTTATAACATGAAGTCATATAAGACTGGAATTATACGACGTTTTTGCTAGTTGGGAAGCTACCGGTGGTTAGGGCTGTAGAGACAGGAACCTCCTCACGATGCGAGCCGTATCAAGGAGTACTGCCTTCTGAATCTGGCCCTTGATCCAATCGCCTAACGAGATGTTGGTCGAGGCAACATAACATAGCATTATTATTATTATTAGCAACTTATTTATAATATAACAGATGAACGGTGGGTTTAAGAATATTTATTACTATTCAAATCTATGTAGATAAATGTTTCCGTAGACACTGTGTCAGTAGGTCTAAATTATGGATCACTGGAGATAGAGCAATGAATTTCACCCGGGCGACGCCGAGCACGAACAGCTAGTACGCACGGCTACAGATCAAGCTATACATTTCCAGTATAAGCTGATCTCGCATTGCATAGGATTTACTTACAATGAGAGGTCAGTGTAAACTGGAAATCTTAGTTTGATGTGTAGCCGTGTGTACAGTCAGCAATAAAAGTCGATTAACACTTGCCGATTTTTAATTTTAATTGATAAGCGAAATATTTAATTCAAATCGGAAGTACTACTTACTTTTTTACTTAAAATTTTAAGAACATTAACTCGTAACAGTTAAACGAAAAAAAACAGTTTATCGAATCATTTTGTGTTAATTTAGATGATGTCAAAAAGTAGCAGTGTTAACCGACTTCTGTTGCTGACCGTACATTAAATAAAAACCGATGTGTGTAAGGATGTATTCCATATGGCATCCACAAAACGGCAGGAGCGATTTTGATGAAATTTTCATGCAATCTTCACATTTTCATTTATTTTTTATTTATTTATCAAGAAAAAATTTTATTATGTGTGAGACATTACATATTTAACTGAATATAATATAAATTCTAAAAGTGAACATGCAGCAATAATAAAAAATATCTACATTAAAAAAAAAAAAAACATCAAACAACATTAGGTAGCCCAGCGAATGATTTTGTGAAGTTCGGTAGCAATAGGATCAACTGATTTTGTTTTGCCTTTTTGTATTTTTGTGTCTTATTTCTGAACAGTAAACCTAACAAAAGGTAAGTACTAGGCTGTAATTAATTCGCGATAGTACTTCAATCATTAGTAATAAGCTTCTAATAGAATTTGGATGAAGTTTTAATACCCGTGCGAAGCCGGGGCAGGTTGCTAGTATAAAATAATTTTAGGATAACTTTCATCATTTGTTCATCTTCAGTCATGACTAAAGAAAATATAGGCGCTCTGACTCTTTTGTCAGGTGACCGAACTTAAAGTCTCAGTACTGCCACCTAGTGAACGTTATTTCAGGAAACCCTCACTGCTCCTCTGGATTAAATAATTAAAGTCCTATCTGCAAATATTGAAGCTACATTAAACCAAGACAAACTAGTTTTAAACACTGAAATCAAACTGCAAATACCAGGGCGACATGACCAAAAAGAGGTTGGCTCTACCCCGCTCATTTCTCGCTTATTATTCAGTAGATGTACACCATTAACATGCAAATCAGCTCGTTAACGTCGCATGGTGAGACAAAAGATCCTGTCGACGGTACTATTATGTTTGAGTAACGTCTTTTATAACAGGAATAATGTATCAAGGTTATAGGACGTCTTTGCTATGTGGGGAGTTAAGATTTTTTTGGTTGGCAGCATATATAGGTAGTAATATACTCTCGATTAACCTCGACCTATTAATCATCATCTGCCTAGCCGTTTTACAACTCCGTTGGGATCGGTTTATAGTCTAACCGTAGCTGAATACCAGCATTTTACATAATAAATATGTCGGAGATGGTTGTCAACTACAATATTGCGATTGCGGGTAGACGCAGAATTTGTTATGATTTGTTTCTTTTTTTTCTCTTAATATAACCTAATTTAAGTAAAATCGGAACATAATTTATTGAGTACTCAGTATATACTCAGTATACGCACTAATTGATTTTTGGCAACTGATTTCGATGATTGTAACCGATAGTTTTGTTCAAAACAATTAATGAGATGTTAATGTGATTTTAAAATGTTATTCTGGTATTATTTAATTACTTAAGTAAGTCTTATTAGATTTAAGCCCATTTTAGTGTTTTGTATCAAGTAAACACGAGACGTACCGCAATGCGCCATCGGGCAGAGTTGTTGTGGAGGGGTTGCAAAGTGGGGACATCGTCCTATAAAACAGCGCGTTCTCGGCGTTACAAGTCAGTCGGTCCTCGGATTCGACTCGATACAGAGCTCCTGCTCCCGACAAAACTGTCGGTTTACTTGGTACAGCGCTGCTGTATATTGACATAGTTGTATTGCCTTACTGATAGCGATAGACTTTGTATTCGGGTGGCTTATGCCGCTATACGAACTGTAACCATATGGGTTTGTTCGCCTAACTGTATCATTACTGATCATTTGTATTGTCTTTTTTTTTATAAAGTGTACTTGTGTTAATTATAATTCTGAAATTGTTCATACTGTCTTGTTTATCCCAATAAAATGGGAACTACAAACCCTGACGATATACCGCTCGGCACTCCTGATCCTACATCAGAAGTGGGATTAGGTTTAGCCCAGGAATCGCAAGGTGTTGGTGACCCATGGCGAGCAATGTTACAGCTTCAGAACCATAATATGGCTCAGTTAATTGAAGCGATTAAGACGCACTCCACTCCGTCTACTGTAATTCGCTTGCCCGATTTTAACCCAGACCTACCTGATTCCAATGCTCAATCTTGGAGTACAACCGTTGATATTTGTCTATCAGAAAAGCCTCTTGAAGGTGGCCCTCTTATTATTGCCCTCACTAAAGCTTTAAAAGGCAGTGCTAACACATGGCTATCCCAAATATCTTATGAAGGCATGACCTGGACGGACTTTAAGAGTCTTTTCCTCTCTCGTTATGACGTTTCGGAAACTGTTGCCGCTACCCTAATTAACCTTCATAATAGTCAACCAACTGAAGGAGAATCTTTAGCCGCATATGCCAGTCGACAGGTCACTTCACTGACATCTAAATGGAATAATATGAGTGTCGAACACATCCAAATTTGATTCCCGTGCTCATCGACTAGCATTTACTACTGTCTTGTCCCATCTTAAGAGAAAGTCTCAGATTTCCTCTGACCAGCACGATTCTTCTGAACCTAAGAGGTTCAAACCAGGTACAATAGTATGCCACTTTTGTGGTATATTAGGCCATAAATCTACAAACTGTCGCAAGAAGGCTGAGAAAACCGAACATCCCGGAGCAGCCAGCTCGTCACATAAGGCGACATCAAAGAACATCGTCTGTTACCGCTGTGGGGAGTCGGGACACGTCGCTCCTCGCTGCCCCAAGGCAACCGGAAAGCGGCCGGGAGGTTCGAGTGAAGATGCCAGCAGTCAACCTTCGAGCAGCCAACCATCCGTGAAACGAGTTGAAGCTTGTGCTGTACGAGTGTGTTAAAGCAATCTGGTGAGACACTTTCATTTTGTTATGACTCTGGTTGTGTGGTCAATATGATGGGAATAGGTCATTCCATAAAGTAATAGTATCATGATAGGCCGTGAGATTTCAGGCTTATGATTTTTACACTTGAAAATGCAGGACAAAAACGTGTAATTACAACTCTGTCTAATAATTGGCGTTTAGCTGAACAACAGCGTCCTTTATTTGGAGCACCTTCTCAGGTTATAGCTTTCCAAGGTCGTTGTGTTGCTAGCATAAACTTGAAATTTGTCTCGTGTAAGGGAACAAGCAGTTCTGGGTATACTAAAATGCCGAATATGATAAGTCTGCAGCTATAAGTTTCAAGTTGGAGACTTTGTAGTTTGTTGAGTTAAGTACGAAAAATACCTGAATGTCCAGTCACTATTAATGATGATGTCAATGTTGACACTGATGATGATTCGTCTGCTTCTGACATACTAATCGGATGTCTATGTTGACTCCTGGATTTGGACGTTGAACTTGACGCTTATGCGGGTTGTCTATGTTGACGCCTATGCGGGTTGTCTATTCGACTTCAAATTACTCGTTGAACTTGACGCTTATGCGGGTTGTCTATGTTGACGCCTATGCGGGTTGTCTATTCGAATTACTTGTTGAACTTGACGCTTATGCGGGTTGTCTATGTTGACGCCTATGCGGGTTGTCTATTCGACTTGTCAAATCCCATGGCATGGATTTGGCTGGGAGACTATGTCTCTACTTTGGTTGAGCTATGTATTGTCAGTATCAGTATGATCATTTATGTTAAATTTATTTGACTGATATGGTAATTTTGTATGGTTGCGATGCAACTGCTATTGATGATAATTTTATGTGACTGATACATTCAGGATATTTCAATTCAACATACCTTTACTGATACATTCAGGATATTTCAATTCAACATACCTTTACTGATACATTCAGGATATTTCAATTCAACATACCTTTACTGATACATTCAGGATATTTCAATTCAACATACCTTTACTGATACATTCAGGATATTTCAATTCAACATACCTTTACTGATACATTCAGGATATTTCAATTCAACATACCTTTACTGATACATTCAGGATATTTCAATTCAACATACCTTTACTGATACATTCAGGATATTTCAATTCAACATACCTTTACTGATACATTCAGGATATTTCAATTCAACATACCTTTACTGATACATTCAGGATATTTCAATTCAACATACCTTTACTGATACATTCAGGATATTTCAATTCAACATACCTTTACTGATACATTCAGGATATTTCAATTCAGCATACCTTTGATAAGACTTTTGTGTCAGAAAGGCCGATCGATATTTTCTTTGTTACAGAACCACACGAGGACGTGTAAATCGTCAGTTCTGGCCGTGTCGGAGATGGTTGTCAACTACAATATTGCGATTGCGGGTAGACGCAGAATTTGTTATGATTTGTTTCTTTTTTTTCTCTTAATATAACCTAATTTAAGTAAAATCGGAACATAATTTATTGAGTACTCAGTATATACTCAGTATACGCACTAATTGATTTTTGGCAACTGATTTCGATGATTGTAACCGATAGTTTTGTTCAAAACAATTAATGAGATGTTAATGTGATTTTAAAATGTTATTCTGGTATTATTTAATTACTTAAGTAAGTCTTATTAGATTTAAGCCCATTTTAGTGTTTTGTATCAAGTAAACACGAGACGTACCGCAATGCGCCATCGGGCAGAGTTGTTGTGGAGGGGTTGCAAAGTGGGGACATCGTCCTATAAAACAGCGCGTTCTCGGCGTTACAAGTCAGTCGGTCCTCGGATTCGACTCGATACAGAGCTCCTGCTCCCGACAAAACTGTCGGTTTACTTGGTACAGCGCTGCTGTATATTGACATAGTTGTATTGCCTTACTGATAGCGATAGACTTTGTATTCGGGTGGCTTATGCCGCTATACGAACTGTAACCATATGGGTTTGTTCGCCTAACTGTATCATTACTGATCATTTGTATTGTCTTTTTTTTTATAAAGTGTACTTGTGTTAATTATAATTCTGAAATTGTTCATACTGTCTTGTTTATCCCAATAAAATGGGAACTACAAACCCTGACGATATACCGCTCGGCACTCCTGATCCTACAAATAAATAAAACTATGAAGTACAACTTATTAAGGTGTTTGATGGTTGTAATAGATGATCCAACTCCCAAACACTACTTATACCCTTATTTTAATGAAAATAGTTTTAGTTATGTTAGTATATAATTTTGTTATTTTTAGGTTATGTGACAATATAGATGAATTGTAAAAGTAGCAGTGTTATTTATTCGACTTTTGTTTTTGGCCGTACCTACTATTGTTTTCTTCACTCCTAAACTAAGTCAAACTTGTATTTGGGACTTAGTGGTTCTTGAGACATGGAGCGACTGCCTATCTGACCTCCACAAACCAGTAACTGTGTACCCCTTGGTAAGACTGGTTGTCAGTCTTTCGGGCTTCTGACGACCCGTAACAACTGTCAATGATCTACAAAATGACAGCTGGCTTAACGTGCTTTCGAGGCACGGAGAGGTCTTAGATGTAAAGATGGTCACCCATCCACGGACCAAACGCGGCAAGCGTAGCTTAATATGATCGATCGATCCGTGTGGCTGTTATCACTTAGCCACAAGCCCCTCAATGAATTATTAAGTGTGAAATCAAAATGATTCAGTCTGGCTAAGCCAAAATAAACTGCTGACCGTGTTAATAGTAATTTAAAATCTCTTTGCTTAAATCAGAACAATAGGATCTTTACAATATAAGCTTTCCTTATCGTATTTGAGTCTACTTTAAATGTTACTTTACTTGGCAGAACAATAGGCTCGGTAAAATGTATGCTGAATATAAAATGCTTTCCTATGCCCTTAACTACAGAAGCAATAGAGATGATGCCTGATTTGGTTCGTCAGTCAGAAAAAATAAATAAAAGACACATATTTTTTGTTTTAAAATATTAACAAGTTAACAAGTTGGAGACGAGAAGGGATCTAGCGTTGGCATCGTATGTCCTTGGAGTGTTCCGAGGTAACACCAACAATCCGGGGGTGTTACAGGAGATAGGTTTGTACGTGCCCAATGGGTACGTACAGCGTCGTAGACGGCCCGATTTGTTCGCACTGCCACGCGGTCGCACCAATCTAATGGCCAAGGCCCCGCTTTCGCGGACATTGCGCACACTGAACCTGGTTGCTCATAAAATAGATGTACTCTCTTGTTCACTGAGCGAGTTCGCAAAAGTTACATTACACGTTTTATGTTATGGTGAAATGAGTTGAATGTATAAAATTGATAAATGTATTGTATTGTTTTGTTTTTTTATTGACGTTAATTTGAATTGAATTTATTGTATAATTTTTTAATTGAAATGTATTTGTAATTATCTTATTATTTTTTTCCTACACTATCGCATTGGGTTACTGTAATGATAGCTGTATGTATGACTTTAAATAAATAAATAAATAATAAATAAATAATAAATAAATTAATAAGAAAGTACTGAGATAAAACGCGTTATAGTTGAGGAATCGGGGCTCGCTACGGCACAACTATAACAAACTACATAATATATAAAATCTAGCAAGGAGGAACTCAATGTATCGCCGAAATCTTTTGATTACGTAAAAAAAGAAAAAAAATTAAATACGTGTCCAATATTTTTTAATAATCTATTTTTTTTTTTTATCTGCAATCAGTTATCTACTATAAGCAGATAGTTTGTGAGGTTTAGTCAGTTCAAGTGCATTCTCCAGCGAGGACAGCTACTCTGTATTTCCACGATGACAATCAGTAATTTTCACCAGAGTATGTCTTTTCTCTTGAGACGTTTTGGATAGCTACGCATGGTTAGACTCGCCGCAAGTACGTTCGGATGTTTTTCTAGTCATCAACCCGTTTGTCTCGCGTATATCTGCGTTCCGGCCATACGAAGGGTTAAATGTTGGATGATGATGCAAATACTGTAGTTTCGATGCCTAGACGCTTCAATGACACCAAAAGCATTCCCTTTCTTACTGACGACACTATAGTCACTACCACTACGAAGTAGGGACTTAATTGGACCACTGAAACTAATAAGGAGCTGTGGGTTACCATGCAAGCAAATTTTAGCAGACAGCAGGGCAGTATTTGATACAAAGTTAAGTGTCTTAAAACTTTTTTACAAAAAAATACAACCGACTTCCAAAAACAACAATACAAAGTGAAAAATAACTTTAATTTCGGAAGTCGGTGTCTAGTTAAATGTATTTTCGTTTTTTGCCACCGACTTCCGAAATTAAAGTTATTTTTCACTTTGTAGTGTTGTTTTTGGAAGTCGGTTGTATTTTATTGTAAAAAAGTTTTTATTTTTCACTTTTTAGTTGTGTAACCTACCCTACACAAATTCTATTCCCACACAAACTAGAACATCATCCATATAAAAGTGGGGAAAAAATACGTATTATTGAAGCTAACTCAAAAACTACCCAAGCAAAGTTAATCAATTTTATATGGGACCAACTGTGATGTATACCCTCTCGAATAAAACAAAAAAAAATCCAAATCGGTTTAGCCATCTTCGAGTAATCGGGGAACATACATAAAAAAAAAATTAAAAAAACTTTTTACAAAAAAATACATCCGACTTCCAAAAACAACACTACAAAGTGAAAAATAACTTTAATTTCGGAAGTCGGTGTCGGTGTCGGTGTTAAATGTATTTTCGTTTTTTGCCACCGACTTCCGAAATTAAAGTTATTTTTCACTTTGTAGTGTTGTTTTCGGAAGTCGGTTGTATTTTATTGTAAAAAAGTTTTTATTTTTCAGTTTTTAGTTGTGTACCTATCCCACACAAATTCTATTCCCACACAAACTAGAACATCATCCATATAAAAGTGGGGAAAAAATACGTATTATTGAAGCTAACTCAAAAACTACCAAAGCAAAGTTAATCAATTTTATATGGGACCAACTGTGATGAATCCTCTCGAATAAAACAAAAAAAAAACCGAATCGGTCCAGCCATCTTCGAGTAATCGGGGAACATACATAAAAAAAAAATAAAGGTTCCGACGAATTGAGAACCTCCTCCTTTTTGAAGTCGGTTAAAAAAAAAAAGTTTCCGACGAATTGCGAACCTCCTCCTTTTTGAAGTTGATTAAAAAAACTGAACAACATAAAAACACTGTTACTAAAAAAAGCATAATACACTGTCACTGAATATTTACAGGATAAACTTATATATATTAATTTAATTAGATCGATTTAACAAATAATCGGTTAGAATGTAGCACACGCGAATCGGATGGAACTGGATTCGTATCGGAATGCGGCGAGGTCGGGGCGAGGTTGGTAGCGCACGTCCGTTCATTTCCGTGTCTAATCACGAAGTCCTCGTCAGGTACAGGACCCTTGAATGACAGCCGTCATCTGTCACTGTTATTTTCCCCCGCAAACTCAAAATGATATTGACAGCTCGCACAGTGATTCCAACCCCATTTCCGAACACACCCAAGACGGTACAACTTGACGTTCCGTTCAGAATCCACGACATATATAATGATAGACCATACGATATTTTAAATAATGTATTTTTTTGTTGTTTTAGTGTAGTTTCTTAGATACCTGTGTATTTGTAAACTTGCATGCCTTATGGTAGGATGTGGCTAGTGGCTAAGTAATAACAGCTGCACGGGTCGATCCATCAGGTTTAAGCTACGCTTGCCGGGGTTGGTCCGTGGATGGGTGACCATCTTTACATACCAAGACTCCTCCGTGCCCCGGATAACATATTAAGCCGTTGGTCCCAGCTGTCATTCGTGGATTTTTGACAGTCCTTAGGGGTCGTCAGAAGGCCGAAAGTCTGACAACCAGTCTAACCAAGGAGGTGAGGGGATCTTACCAAGGCTAGGCAGATGATGATGATGAAAAGATATGGCTATTGGACACTATTGTAATATAAGACCTTTTCTTGCGTACCCATATTCGCAAATGAATAAATGATCATGATTTTCTGCCATGTGCGGTGCAACTACTTATAAATCCTCTTAGTTATAAACATTGCCGTTTAACGTAGTTTAAACATCAAGAATGTACAATCATTATTTAACTTTAAGCAACGTTTTAGTGGTTGTATTTAGTGCTACACGGATGATCCATACCGACGACCGCCGGTGTCCGGGCTATCGAATCAACTATTGCGTTTAGTAGCGCATGAACCGCGGACCGTCCGTTCATTCATACGAGGACTGTTTGTGGAGCTCGTCCGTGCTCTATACGTCCGTATCAGGATACGCTAGACGCGACTTTTACTCGTCCGAGCGTACGTTGGTCCGTGGAGCACTAAACCGTCAACGGTAATGTCGGTCCGTGCTGAATACCAGTATTTCACATAGAGCAACTGCCCATCTGACCTCCACAACCCAGTTACTGGGTAATTCAATACCTTTTGGTAATAGTAATAATATAATAATATTCTTTATTGTTCTCTCGTAATCACAAACACAGTACAAAGTCAAGGTAACACTTAATAGAGACTGGTGTCTGTTGTAGGTAAAACCTGTATTACAGATCACCAGGCTTACCCTCCATCGGACCAGTCACTAACGGCCTATGACTGCATTAAATTAACATACAGGTTGTACTTAATGAAATACTATTACAAATTAGTAATAACAAAAATGAAAAAATAAAAATGGATAATTATAAACTAAAGTAAAACAAATCTGGTGGCAAAAGTGACTTAATAATGTTGATTTGGGGGTGAGTATGTGTGGGTGTGTGTGTTTCGGTGAGAGTGAAGGTGATGGCGTGATGAGTACGTGTGTGTTAATTGTTAATCGTTCCATGCTGTCAAACGTTACCTTAAGGGTTTTAATAAACGTTCTGTTGCACTGTAATCAATGCCTTGAAGCCAAGAACAAACTTTTCTCTTGCACTCTGCCCTAGAAAGAGGATAAATTAATAGCTGCTTGTTCATATTATTATATAAGACTGGTTGTCAGACTTTCGGGCTTCTGACGACCCGTAACAACTGTCATAGATCCACGAATGACAGGCCGGGACCATCGGCTTAACGTGCTTTCCGAGGCACGGAGGGGTCGTATGTAAAGATCGTCACCCATCCATGGACTAACCATGGCAAGAGTAGCTTAACTTGTTATTGCTTAGCCACAAGCTCCGTATAAACACAGCCTTAAAATAATGGGGAAAGTGACACCTTGAATTGCCTTGCACTAAAACTGCCCCAAAATAAATATGGTACATACGGGTAAATATAACACGCCACAGACCAGGGTAAGCTGCACGCTATTATTCGTGCAAGCCACCATCGAGTTTGATATTAAATTGCCGATTGATTGATAGTTTCCTTAGAGCTACCCTGGCCACTGATGTTGGAAAGTGTTATGCGGTAACACCGTATCCTAAGTGTTTTTTTACTACATGTGTGCTATACATAATATACATTAGTAAGGATAAATAATACACAGAACTTACTAATCACATTATGTAATATTATAAAGGCAAAAGTTTGTGAGAGTGTGTGTTTGTATGTTTGTTACTTCTTCACGCTCAAACGGCTAGACCGATTTGGATGAAATTCGGAATGTAGATAGCTTGTACCCTGGATTAACACATGAGCTACTTTTATCTCGGTCTAGGCGGGTTAAACCGCAGCTAGTAATATTATAACGTGAAACGATAAAACGATTGAAACGTGAAAGTTTGTGAGGATGAATGAATGGATGGACAAATGTTTGTTACTCTTTCACGCAAAAACTACTTAACAAATTTTGATGAAATTTGGCACACGTATAGTTTGAAACCTAGCTTAGCGCACAGAATACGTTTTATCACGATATTTTTACGGGTTCGAGACTTATGCGGGAGAAACCGCGGGGCGCTGCTAGTACATACATAAACTTTCACCTCTCTATGTATATGAATAACTAGCTGCGCCCCGCGGTTTCACCCACGTAGCCCGGAATGAAAGTAACATATGTGTTAATCCAGGATATAAGCTATCTACATACCAAATTTCATCTAAATCGGTCCAGCGATTTGAGCGTGAAAAAGTAACAAACATACAAACACACACACTCATCACCCACTCACAAACTTTTGCCAATATAATATTAGTGTGATAACTTTGAAAGTTAATGAACACACATGAAATTACAACGTATACCTACACACCAGTAAGAATATTAGAACGCCACACGTTACATGGCAGAAATTCCCGGAAACATGTGAATTTGGTAGCAAACAGTTTTTCTTGTTATTTTCCTAGTTTGGCGCAGTTTTCCCCACTCGTCCACACAAATGGTTCGTCTCGCTGATATAAATTACAGTGCAGTCTGAAATATTAAGGGAATTTTTGTGACGCCCTCCAAGTTTGCCGGTAACTAGTTCATGCAGTTATAATTTTTCAGTTTTCAAACGAGTTTTGGGAGGGGTCGAATGCTTTCATGAACAAGATGAGATAAATCAGACAAAGGAATTTTGTACTTATGTGCTATTTTTGAGGTTCTGTATTCGACATAAACCAATTTTGATGATTCTTTCACTATCGTGATCTACATACTTTCAGGAAGGTTTTAGTATATAATACATTATGTAATTATTATTATATACGAAGTTGATTTTTCATTTCGTTTGTCTTATAATTGTATTGTATATTATATTCAACTAAAAATGGAAAAATAAATTTACTTTAAAAAAAGTAAAAACCGACTTTAAAACCAAAAACGAATAAAATAACTTTCATAAAACATTTAACAGCTTCTGAAGTCGGTGTCAAGCTAAAGTGCATTGAAGAATTGAAGACACCGACTTCAGAAGCTGTTAAATGTTTTATGAAAGTTATTTTATTCGTTTTTGTTGAAATTGTTCGTGAAATGAGTAAAGTTTTTTCAGGATTTAAGCTTTATTTTTTCCTTTGTAATTTCATCTCTAAATAATATTTGAGTTATGTAAAATATACGCACGTTACCTAACTTTGTTGTATTTATTTAAAAATTTGCTTTTATCCGCGGCTTCACCCACGTGGAAGTCGGAAATAATCCCACGGAAACAAACTGCAGAGATAAAAAGTACCCTATGTACTAATCCAGATCATGGTCTACCTATGTGCCAAATTTCATTCAAATCAGTTCAGCCGTTTTTACATGAAAGCGTAACAAACAAACTCATTTTCACATTTAAAATACTCGTAGTTAGGATACAGACTCATTATAAAATTAAAGTTTTATTGTTTTCTATTTAGAATTCGAGCATGATTTTTTAGGGTTTCAATTTCAGAGTATATTTATTCACATTAAAAAAAAAAGTTTTGTAAATTATTAAAATATTGAACACCACATCCAATCTTCTATCATTGTACGCTTTACATATTCACATTACAGGGGCAATCAATCACTATCGTCGGCACTTTAGAGAGGTTTCACTAGAAAATAAAATAAATATTCGTAAATTCAGAATAATTTATTATTTAGTTTGTGGAACATGTGTGTGCCGCGTGGGTTTTTGGCTAGTAAAATAAATAGGTACCTACTAGGCTGGTACTAAGTTACCCTCTTATTTATTTCGCAAAAGACAAGCTTAATTTTAATTTTTAAGCATGACTGTGTTTGGTTATTTCAAGGCCATGTTTTTCAGTCTAAGAAATCTTTTGTCACCCTCCCTGGACGCGTAGCATGACCACCATAGAAAGGGATTTCGTCGACGGAAGAATAGACAAAAATGACGCTTCCGCGTAGACATTAAGAGTAAGACGGCAGCAAAGTAAAGAGTCAACTGTGCTTTTTACGAAATTCGACTATTCTTTGTTTTATTATAGGATTTTTTTTGGTTGGTTCTTAATTTTTACTAATATTAAGTCACGTACTTATAAAGACAATTACTTACACCAGTTTTTCACAAAGTGACAAAAACCGAATTTTGGAAAAAAATATATATATTTGAGTATATTGGCCTTGGTAATGCCCTAATAACTTAATTATGTAAAACAGAAGAAGACAGTTTTGTTATTTTATTAATTAGCACAGTTTTACGGTCAAATTGCTCTCCTGTAAAATCATGATTTTGTAGATAACCGATATACTTTGCGACCGTCGAGTAGAAAGTTTTCTACTGTCTTTAGCACGGCGATTAAAAAGTTAAATTGTATTCACTACCCTAGACAATATTGTCAGTTATTATCAGTGTGATTTTGACAGTTTAAATAGAAAACTTTCTTCCGAAATAGTCTACATGAAAAAGGACCTAGACAAAGATCGTTAGCAACGAAAGACAAAATGACAGATTGTGGTAGGATTTCTACGGTGCGATGTCAAAAATAGAGAAATGAAATGTCACTTTGTATAGAAAGAGGTGTGTCTATTCTTCGTAGAGATAAAAGTGGCCATGCTACGCGCTAAAGTTCCAACAAAAATAACATAACAATGAAAAAAAAAACATCAACAAACCAATGTTTACAGCGCACCAAATTTCTAACATCCTATACATAGACAACGATTTAATTTACAACGTTCACTTGTGCACACCAGTGCCATGCAAGTAAGCCGTTACAGTCGCAAGCAACGCCCGTCCATCACCTCAAAACGCCCCAACAACATAGTTAGGTTTTGTACACACGGCGAAACAGTTACGTGTGCAACACAGTTGTCATGGGTGTGCACAGTGCAGTACTTTCCAAACAACTGTCAGTTATTATTGTGTGTGGAATAAATTGTATGTAGTTACTGTGGGAAACTTTGGTTGCTTGAATTGGATCCTATCCTAACTAATATTATAAATGCGAAAGTAGTTTTTTTGTTACGCTTTCACGCTAAAACGGCTGAACGGATTTGAATGAAATTTGATACATGGGTAGACCATGATCTGGATTAGGACATAAGATACTTTATATCTCGGTAGTACGTTCCTGTGGGATTATTTCCGACCTCCATGCGGGCGAAGCCGCGGGCAAAATCTAGTATAAAATAAAAATTGCAGAATTAAAAACGAACGCGTGCACGCACATTTATTGTGTTGTAGCCAGGACAGTTGACAGATAATGTTGCCAGTGATTGAACAATTTTAATACTAAAAATTTTGGATTGCCAACACACACCCACGCACAAACACACCCCCACACACACATACAGGCAAGCCAGACACAACAAAAAAGAAGATTAATTTAATTCTCAGTCAAGTAACTTCAGTTATGATTATGCAGGTTTGTCATACCGGGCGGCACATATCTTTTTGGGCTCACAATCTGACTTTCTTTATTTAGCTACCTGCATACCTATCTCTTTCGTCAACTGTACTCATCCGTACAACGGTACAGTCGTGCACAGTACTAAGCTGGTACAATCGCGTGCATCGGTCCATCGGCACTCGGCACGAGTTTCTCTGATTTATCACTGGTTTCCGTGGTTCAATGTAATTTTCGTGCTTTTACTGTTTCTGTACATTGTGCAGTCGCATGCTGCAATTGTGTTAAATTTTCTATTGCGAAAAATCGCAATTTTAGGGAGATTTTTAAGAATTTATAAGACTTTAATATAAGAAAAACATTTAATAACTATTCCTTCCTAAAACATAAACTCAAACTCAAAGCATTTATTTCAAATAAACTAAATACACGCACTTTTGAATTGTCAAGGGGTCGGCCCAAAGAACAGATAAAGAGATTATCTGTTCTGTGGGCCGACCCCTTTTTTGATCTTGATCTTTTCTGTGGGTCGGCCAGTCAGACAGATGAAGCTATAGTTGCCCATTCCAAAGCGTAGAAAACGTAGAAGCGCGACGATGCGTCACCAAACAGCTTTATAGTTTTGTTTTTTAAAATAACTTAAATTCAAATATTAATAGTGTTTTATAGTTGAAAACAGTGATAAATAGTGTTTCTTAAGGAAATCGTAAGTACAACCCTTATAAACTCTCTAAGTGGGCTACATAGCCGTAACATATAGTTTTGTTGGTGCGTCCAGGTGCCCTAGATCAAGACCTAGCCCTGGACGTACTATTAGAGGTCTAGTCTTCCTGAAAAGTCTACTTAATTGGATTTATAGGGGTCGGAAACGTTAGTTTGCTGTTTTTTGTTAATTTGTTTTATCGATTTAGGTTTTCAGGGCGTGTCACGCCCTGAAAAATATAGCTGTGATCTTGTAACTTTCATAGTGTTTCAGGTCATTAGACCAGCTTGAGATAACTGTTTAGTTCATTAAAGTAGCTTCATTGGTTTTCGAGTAAATTAACTTGGAAAATAATGTTTAATCAAAATTATTAACTTTCTTGTGTTTATACTGTAAAATCTTTTTAGTATATTATAATGTTACAGGAATTAAAGGTATTTCAATCGCTGGGTAATTTAATGATAATTCTGGCAATGTATAACATGCCATAATTATAGTTATATTTAGGCTATTTATAAGTAATTTTGTAAACTTTGATAATAAAATTCTTGTCAAAATAAAGTTAAAATCAGGAGACGATTCGCGGCTCTCAATAAGGTAAAGTTTCGAGATACCTAAGCGCGCAAGCAAAAATATAGTTTCGTAGCCATCGGTATGGTACCTACCTTATCGTCATTCTGTTCCTGAAGAGTTACGCAAGTCGTCTCCTGAAATCTGAAGACTTATCAAACTGCTTTTATTATTTTCATCAACAAGAAACCCTTCCCCGTCAAGACTTCAACACATAGCTACCGGTCACCAGCTTGCAGATATACTGAGTCTATAGGTGCAGGACGTCAGCACCGTTTGGACTAGGAGGCCTAATCTCATATAGGGATACACCTGGATAGGCACACACCCTCCTTTCAACACATCGTGTCCATCGATCACGCCCGTCCGGCGCAGTAGAAGAACGGGCAAGAAACTCCACGGACACTCTTTTAAATCAAAACATGGTCACAAAATATCGGTTACATCATTCATGTTGAAATTATACATGTGAGAACGATGCAGAATGTTAAAAGCGTCCGTAATAAATATATACAAAAATCAATGCAAAAAATTAAAAATTTTTTACAAAAAAAATACAACCGACTTCCAAAAACAACACTACAAAGTGAAAAATAACTTTAATTTCGGAAGTCGGTGTCTAGTTAAATGTATTTTCGTTTTTTGCCACCGACTTCCGAAATTAAAGTTATTTTTCACTTTGTAGTGTTGTTTTTGGAAGTCGGTTGTACTTTTTTGTAAAAAAGTTTTTATTTTTCACTTTTTAGTTGTGTACCTACCCCACACAAATTCTAATACCACTACCTGCAAAACAAACTAGAACATCATCCATATAAAGGTGTGGAAAAAATACGTATTATTGAAGCTAACTCAAAAACTACCGAAGCAAAGTTAATCAATTTTATATGGGACCAACTGTGATGTATACCCTCTCGAATAAAACAAAAAAATGCCAAATCGGTCGAGCCATCTTCTCTTCGAGTAATCGGGGAACATACATAAAAAAAAAAAAAAGTTCCGACGAATTGAGAACCTCCTCCTTTTTGAAGTCGGTTAAAAATATGAGTAAGCCGTGGCAGATAAGATATGACAAGCCTTCACCGACAGTGCCCGTTCACGGACCTGACGCATGGATTTAAATAACTTTAACATAACTAAGAAGGGTACAAATTTTGGCACGCTAAGAAAAAACTATCAGTTTTAATTCCTTGGTTTTGTTAAAGTTAATAAGAAAAACAGGAAATCGCAGCTCTAGCAACGAGACAAATACATTTACTTTTCCCAGCGCAGAAGTAAACAGAATCTAGTTAAAAATCTTCACCACATATCCGACTAAATGTAGCATCCTGTAAACAGAGCTAGCGATTTAAAAACGTCAGTGGGAAATTCTTTCAACTTGTGCTTAAATGAAATTCTGTGGCCACTGTTCGAGCTTGAAAAAATAATTAACTTTTTTGCTGACATCGTTTTTAACACTTGAGGTGTTAAAGAAAAATGTTAGTTGAGAAAAAGAATGTTATTTCAAAGTGTTGAGTAAGAACTTGGTATGCAATGAATGCAATGCACTAATAAACAGTTTTAAAAAACTTTTTTACAAAAAAAAAAAAAAAAAAAACAGCCTACTTCCAAACAAAACACTACAAAGTGAAAAATAACTTTAATTTCGGAAGTCGGTGTCTTTGGTTTTGTAATTTCATTTTTGCCACCGACTAACTCAAAATTAAAGTTATTTTTCACTTGTTGTGGTACGCACGGCTACAGATCAAGCTATATTTTTCCAGTATAAGCTGATCTCGCATTGTATAGGATTTCCAGGTCAGTGTAAACTGGAAATGTATAGCTTGATGTGTAGCCGTGTGTACCTACCCCACACAAATTCGAATACCACTACCTGCAAAATAAATTAGAACATCATCGACTTACAAAGTGGGAAAAATACGTATTATTGAAGCTAACTCAGAAACTACCCAAGCAAAATTTAAAAAATTTACATGGGACCAATTTCGAGGTATCCCGAATAAATAATTAATCTTTAAAATCGGACTACTCTGTAAAAAGTTATGTGTGGTCACTGGTCATGCATAAAAAATATATAAAAAACGTGTCGTTTGGTATCCTCGTCAAACAAGGTGTGATACAGAACATCAAACCGGACAACTTTCTCCATGGGACCAACATCGTAATCGCGAAAAAATGTTCAACTGTCCCACAGAAAACTTCAAAACATACTCGACGCAAATGTATGGGACGGCTAATAATTTTTTCGCGATTACGATGTTGGTGCCATGGAAAATGTTGTTCGGTTTGATTGTCTATACCAGATTCTTAAATTTGACGAGGATGCAAAACGACACATTGTATAAATACGTGTCGACCTGAGAACCTCCTCCTTTTTTTTTTTGTTCGATTAAAAAGAGTTCCCGTGGTGTTTCTTGCCGACTCTTCATCCATGGTAAACGATCAATTGGAACCGTGTAAATCTGTCTTTATGTATTAAACTGAATAGAACAAAAGGTTAAAGCGAAAGACTGACGTACGAAAGGTAGTAATGATTTGACCCCAAATACTACTAAATTTCATCCCTTTTAGGGTTAAAATAAAGAACCCTTAAAGTTTCGCCAAGTCCGTCAGTCTGTCTGTTCGTGGTTTTTCCTCTTGGTCCTAAAGGTTAGCTAGGTTAGTTAAAAAAAGTTCTTTTTATTTTTTTTTTATTAAAACATGTTTGGGTTACTGTGAGACCTCGAACCTCACCAGTAGGATATTTACTAAACTATTAAATTAGGGACTCTATTTAATGGGGCTAACGCCCTCTGTATTTAAAGCTCAGATCAAATATCAAAATAATAATATAAAATAATATTCCTACTAAAATTTGTTCTTTGCCGAGCCCTGACCAGATTCTATCTGTCATCCTGTCAAGAAAACCAGGATCGTTTTCTTGACAGAAGATATTCCATATTTGAATGATTGAATGTCAGCCAGTATTATATTAACGAGGCTTGATCAAGCATCAATCCTTACATTACCTACCAATCAAATGACAAACAATTGAACTGTGACCAAATCATCAAAACTCAAAAATTAAACTCAAAAAAATGCCACAAACTTCTAAAATCCAGATAATCTAACCATCTTAATTTCGGCTTTGTGATTAAAAGGCATATTTGAAGGGACGGAATAAATTATAAGCCGTCAATCTGTGACGTCACAAGATGGCGTCCACAATTAAGTCATGTCAAAGGTTTTTAATGCGCTTTGGAAACTTTGAAGCGTGGAGTTTATAAGTACAGAGAGGATTCTGTGTTGGGAACGACAACTTTTGGTTTCATAAAATACCTATATTCTATCTTATTTTTGCTCCCTCCTTTGTGTTTTAGAAATATGCAGCCTTGGAACGTATCTATAAGCTAATCGAATGTCAGTTTTAGGAGGTTGCCTAGATATCGTAAGGCAGGATCGAGGCTCTAGCCCTCCATCCTAGCCTGTTAGTGTACATAATCGCCTAGGTGGCCACTACATGAATCAAAATATAACAGCAATTTATTGTACACAATAACATTAAATATTACTTAACAATAGACGGGACATAGCGAACAAAATCGTAATATCGTAATCTAATACATTTGCCCTAGTGGACAAAAGTCTCTCAGTCTAGTGTGGTACGCCTGCACGTCAAGTCGCATTCGTGTCCAAAAAAAGAAAAATACTTTCGAAGAAAATATGCCGAATATAATATGGTGGTATTGCAAACTCCGTAGTAATAAAATTACTCGACTCGACTACGGTTTATTTTCGTTACTATTTTATAATTTACCGAGTATTAAAATAAATTACATAATTTTCTTAGATATGTCAAACTATCTGACGGTTGATAAATCAAATGTTGGTGTCGGTAAAAGTGTATCGAGTATTCAGGTCAAATTTGGCCAATGTAATTTTGCTATGTTATGCTAAATGGCGTCACTGAGTTAAGGGATAACAGTTTTTGTTTTACATTTCTTCTGATAGACTCTATGTAGTATCTTAAATCTCTTTGATTGTACGGTACAACAACGTTCAAAGGATTCATCGTCTATCTTCGGAAAAACCGAACTTTACCGAATTAAATGTGACTGGTCCATTATGGGAGTGATGGAATTAGTGCGTCAATCTATAATAATTTAGGTGGAAATATAAATCAATTTGAATTGGTTGAAAGTCACATTTTATTCGCTATATTACTGAGTTGTTTTTGAACGAAAGTACTCTTTA
Organism: Cosmia pyralina; assembly: GCA_946251885.1. Classification (NCBI taxonomy): domain Eukaryota; kingdom Metazoa; phylum Arthropoda; class Insecta; order Lepidoptera; family Noctuidae; genus Cosmia; species Cosmia pyralina. Next base: position 26,800,585 of record OX276343.1, read on the forward strand.
CGGCTCCAACTTCAAAAATTCTCGCTTCTAAAACTAAAAGTCAAAAAGTTTTTCATCTTTGCGCATCCCAGTTTTATAATTTCGTTTCCGTCCTTCGGGAATATTCGTTTCTCCGAATTATCCCGAGCTCCGGTTAAATTACGGTGGATTTTTATTCTTTTAAACTAGATTTTAATTCACCATTCGAAGCGTGAATAACAAATTGAAATCCGACAGTTTAAATACTGTTTAAAATTCACATTCATTGTGGGTAGAATTAAAATAATAGGTGGTCTCTAGAGAGTGGGATTTATCCGAATGTTTTAACTAATATTTGTTATAAAGAACGTCATATAATTGCTTCATTACCTTCTTGTTTGTGATTATTAGAACATGGCTTTATTTTATTATTAAGTTAGTTATGGAACAAAAGAAAATGACGATATTTTCCTCATCCCTCCACATCACATGTCTATACCGTGACAGCGGATTTCCACACAACTTTTCAGTCACCATTTCACAAATGTCACTTTCAGACTTCCTCCTTCTACGTATACTTACTCTAATTTTTAATTATATTCAACAAACAGAATTTTATCCTTCTTTATACTTTGTAACGAAAACTCAAAGGAACCGGACAGTAATGAAACTGCAAAGAAAAAAGATTACCTACATTCAATCTGCCTAGCCTTTTCCCAACTAGGTATGTTGGTGTCGGCTTTCAGTCTAACCGGATGCAGCTGAATACCAGTATTTTACATGAAGCGACTGCCTATCTGACCTCCACAACCCAGTAACTGGGTAATACGATACCCCTTGGTAAGACTGGTTGTCAGATTTTCGGGCTTCTGACGACCCGTAACGACTGTCAACGATCCAAGAATGACAGCCGGGGCCAACGGCTTAACGTGCTATCCGAAGCACGGCGGAATCTCGGTATGTAAAGATGGTCACCCATCCACTGACCAACCCCGGCAAGCGTAGCTTAACCTGATGGATCGACCCGTGCGGCTGTTATTATTTAGCCACGAGCTCCACGAGAAAAAAAGATTACCTACAGATGGAACAAAAGTTTAAAGATAGCACAAAGGCTACCCAGTGACTATACTCCATTTAAAATAAGATTAGACATTTAAAAAAACCTTTTTTACAGTCCATTCAACTGATTCGACTTCTTTGCCGCGGTTAAAAAAAAAACATTCACCTCTGAATAGAGAGCACCGTCTCGCGCCAGTTTAATTTTGGCACTTGGCACCGGCAAGTGCCAAAATGAAACTAGCGCGAGACGGTGTGAATAGAGGCGTTGAACCAATTTGGACTAAGTATAGATATAAGTTTTCTGTGGCAATTTTTATTCCCGCACACGTGTTCGCACGCGTGTGAAATACATTGCATTGTGAACCTAATCGTAGTGCGATATGAAACAATATAATTAAGTATTCTTCTTAGCATATCGATGGCTAAGGAAATTCAAATATTATGTTTAGCCCAAAATTCTGGAGTATGTAATGATAGTAGACGGTGGCGTTCTATAGTTTCCGCCTACCCCCATGGAAAGTAGGCGTGAGTTGCAGGCAGTATGTATTAATAATAACTGTAAACAATACCATTGCATAAACTGTATAAAGCCTCGTGTTTCATTTGCATAAAACATTGGCTACTTTTTATTTAGAATATAGAACCCAAACATTCCAAATATAAATTAAATTTTTCAAACGTGTTCCAGAAATGTTCCATGTTCAAAACACCAAGGCATAGACTAAACCTTTAATAGCTAGTAGAGTGCGCAGCTCATAAAACTTAATAACATCGACTGTGCCGTTGTATTTTCCTTTTCATAAAAGGGTAATTCCATTTTTCCGACATAATCGAGTTTTCCTTCTAGGAAGTTGCGGTTGAAATATAAAATAAGAAACCATTTTACTTTCACATCATTTATGAGCTAGTGCTTCTTGGATATTTTATTTTATAGTAAATTATAATTTAACTAATTTCCTATGACAGTACCAGGAAGCAAAAACGAAGAGCGAATAGACAAAAAAAAAAACAAGTCAACATGTCAGCTACGACACACGACTGGAGTTTACTCCTGTTTTTTGTGCCGTTCCGACAACTTTAAGGTATAAAGGCGTTCGTTTTGTTTTACGTTGCGCAGAAAAACGTAAAGCTTTACCGTAACGCTTTTGAGTTAACGCTTGTTCACTCGTCACAAAATTTCCATTAAGTAGGTAAGCATTTCATATATGTAAGGCCCCCAAGGTTTGGATATATTTTTTTTAATTGTCCCCGTTATGGAAATTTTAAAATCGATTCATATATCATATATAAACGTAAAAAAACATCATCCGAAGGCGACCGCGGGCATACAGTAGTTGTGAACCTACGGGGTTCATAAATTAGTAGAATCCAAAAACAAATAGCTATATAAATATTACTCTTATTATGCTACAAATGGGTTAGATCTAGGGTTTTTTAGGATTATGCCAGTTTTCACTAACACTCTGAAAAGACTACAAGTGTAATGTCTAAATAATATTGCAGGTTGGATTTTCAATTCTGGCCGCTGAGCCAAGAGTTGAAAATCCAGCAGAGCGTTTGTATTTAAACACTACATTTAGATTTCGCCTAATGTTAGAAAAACGGGCATTATAATGTCTAATGACTGGCAAGAAAACAAAACAAATGAGTTGCTTTATATATAAAACCTCAGACCAAATAAAAAACCAAGACATAGCGCTGCGAACAATGCAGTGAAGCATGCGAAAAACTACACCTCGCTCTGTGCATACATGCTCACACGCACTCTTAGTTACACTCAGCTACACAACCAAACTACACCTGACCCCGGTTTCTAAGGAATTCTTAAACGAAGTTCTCTCAATAGTTATTGATTCGACAAAATTATCTATTCAAGCGAATTCCTTTCATAAGCTCGGTTTTTGAGGTCCTCAGATACATCCTCGTTAGTAATTCACTCGACTTTTAAGCTAAATTCTTCCATAACGAAGTGTTCAGAAACACGATATCGAACCAATAATCACTATTGTATTAGATTTCAAGTTGCTATAATTCATTTTGTACGCCAATGGTGGCAAAACATGTTGAAACTCACAGATTTTCACTTTTACATCCACATTTGCATTTATATATACATATGTATAATGAATGTCACACATGTTTACAAATAAATATATCTTTATCTATTTTCGTTGAAAGTTTTTTTGTTGAAAGTAGCCGCCGTGTCATTACGTCATACGGCTTAAATTAAAAAGTGTCAATGTCAACTGTCAACTGATCAGCTTATATAGTGTTTGTTTACTCAGCGAACTGACGTCATGACCACAGAGCAATATGGCGTCCACTGCGTCCAGCGTTTTCGCGCAAATTTTGAAAATGTAAAATTTAAATACATTTTTATGGTTGTTATCAATTGAATAAAAATTTAGTTTTTTTTAGTGGCTTATTATCGCTACAGAATTATATTGAGACACTTTTCAAAAATGGGTGTAAGTAATACCCAATTGCATACAAGTTTATGAAACCTGCCTCACGTCACTGTTGACAGCGCTGTCTTGGTTTTTTTTATTTTGCCTGAATATAAAGCTTCCTTGTTAAATTTGAGCTCTGAGTAGGTATCTTTTCGTCTTGCAGCTCACAAACATTAAGGTCTATTGCTAACTAAAACAAAAATGAACTGCTAAAATTAAAACTAAAGTTCCAAATGCCAGTCAATGAACAGGCTAAGAACCTCGGGTGTCCACCATTCAAAGTTCAATAGCATTCACGTCGTAAAAACTTGTGTCTGGCGTACCCTAGTTAAATTTTACGGGTCTTTTTAATGTTTCAAGTTCAGATATAAAATTATGAATTTAATATGGTGATGTCAGTAATTTACAAGCTGGTGGGATATTGTAATTTCGCTCCATGTATATTTAATTATTTACATAATATCGTACACTATCATTACAGTGTCCAAATTCAGTTACTGTAGATAATTAACAATTCATGAAATAATTTACAACATATTTATATCCATACACATAATCAGCCTATAATGTTCCTACTGCTGGGACACAGGCCGTCTCTCTGTGAGAGGGTCTGGGCTGTAGTCCACCACGCGGGCTCCGTGCGAGTTGCTAGATGTCTTTGAATTTTTGGTTCTAGAACATGCCGGTTTCCTCACGATATTTTCCTTCACCGTTTTGAGAGCAGTGGTCATGAAATTATTTATACAAAGTAAAGCACCTGCCTGTGTTCGAACCCACGACCTAAAAGTCGTAAGTCGGGGCCGTCACCACTTGACCACCAGTGCACTTTTTTTTCTTTTTTTTTTGTGAGTGGCAAATCATCAAATTACTTCTACCGCTCTGGGTGAAGCGAGAGGGCGTGTCAGACTTTTACTGACTAAAACCCACCCGTGTTCCTTTAGTTGCCTAGGCCAGGGTTACGGTATCTCTTTCGAACAACCCGCGACTCCGGCGGCATCGGCCCTATTGGACCCTGTCACTGCTGACATCTCTTTGAGGCTCGCGTGGAACATAACGCGCCGTCGACCCGGGCCGTACCCTTACCGGGCGGCGAGCTACCCATTACTCGTCATCCGCAAGCCCGCGCCTACGGTGGCCGGGAATCGGCAATGGATTCTCGCCGCCCAGGGCGTCTCCTGCGGCGGCTAGAGGCACGAGGGCGCGACTGTTGCCTCTCCCTCACGCGTTCCGCCTCTTCCTTCGCGAGCATTACTGCTTTGCAGAAGGAGGTGATAGCCTCCCATGCACTCTCGCTCCGCACCATGGCCTGGACCAGGTTTGAACGCGAGAGATCTCCGCCGCCGATCGCCTCCGTGAGAACACGGTGGTGCTCCGGCCAAGCCGGGCAGACCTCCACTGTATGCTCCACCGTGTCCTCCAGGCGATCCACACAATGGTGACACCGGGGCGTTTCTTCCCGCCTTATCCGAAACAGGAACCTTCCGAAACAACCGTGTTCGGTGAGAACCTGCGTCAGGCGGAAGTTGAGGACACCGTGGCGCCTCTCCAACCACTCCTCAAAGAGGGGACTTATCGCCGCAATTGTGGCGTGCCCAGCGCTGGGTTGCGACATTCGCACTCTCCATGTCGCCAGCCACCACTGCCCTCACGCGTTAATATCCATGCCATTCAAGATTTATAAATTAAAAACATAACACTTTTAACGCTACCAATTTATTAAAATTTTATTTTTGTTTCCTTTATTTCATTTTACCCATATAAGTCACATTTTTAAATATTAGAATAAAAAGAGTATAAATCATTTAAAAATATAAAAAATAGTAGACCCCCGGTATCGGGAACAGGGGTCCAAGCTACCGGCGGTCAGGGCTCCAGAAAAAGGAACCTCCTAACAATACGGGACGTGTCCAGAAGTACCGCTTTCTGAATCAAGTCTTTGATCCAGCTGCCCAACGAGAGCCTCCTTAGGTGTTGGTCGAGGCTCTTGGTAATCAAGCCATTGGCTAATACGACTATCGGCACAATGATTGCTGAGTCCACATCCCACATGTCGACAACCTCGCGAGCCAAGTCAAAACACTTGTTTTTTTTTTTTATCTTTCTCGGCTTTCACGAGGTTCCCGTCATGCGGGAAAGATCGCCAGGCAATAACAGGCTGGAGCAATGTTTAAGATAATGTTATTAGAGCCATAAAAATATTGTTGTTGAATAAATGATGAGAGATGAGAGAAAACCTCAAAAAAGCTCTCTATTATTATTTAAAACACTGCCCGACCTGGGAATCGAACCAAGACCCAATGAGACCAACGGGGCAGCCTATTTGGAATTTCTTAGTAAACAGCCCGGAGTTTGGAAGTTGGCGGTATGATACCCTCGTGCCTTGGAAAGCATGTTAGGCCGTTGGTCCTGCGCCTGATCTGTCTCCGGTCGTGTCGTATTGCCGTCCCATCGAACTATGAGAGTGAGGGAAGAGAGAGTACACCTGTGTCTGCGCACACACTTGTGCAGTATAATATCTCGTGCGCCGAAGGCTGATCTCCATTGAGTTTGGTCGCCATGCCCGAAATTCGGTCAGGAGGACTATTATTACTAAGATTGAAATGCAGTAGTGTTGTTGGTACATCAAACTAATAATAAAATAGAATGAGTTAATACTTCAATCAGCCTTTAATGAACGTATCTGCAACGTTACTAATGACATCATCGAGTCACAACATCCTGGTAAAGTACTTCATTAATTATTATTTAACCTAATTAATTCTCGACAAATGGATGCGTGTTTAAAGTTTAATTCATTGAAGATTCATCACGTTGCGGTAATTCATGGAACTAGTACCTTAGTTCCAAGTTCTCTCAAAGTTTTCCTTCGTTACTCTATGTACAGTGGGCAGCATCAATTGGGTACTGGGGTACCCAATTGATGCTGCCCACTGTACATACCTACTTAACGAACCTACCATACCTACTTTACTTTATTCTTAACTAACTGTCTGTTACATTGACACGCCTGAACGGCTGAACAGATTTTAATTAAATTTGGCACACGGAAAGACCCATGACCTGGGGCCGTACTATGATGTGAAAAGATCATGGATCCATCATGGTAGACGGAGGTATAAAAAAATTAATTTAAAAAAAAAACTTTAATGATACAAAAACCGTTGACACGTCCTTTGTATACGACCTATAAGCACTATCATAATCATAATCAAATTCATAATCCATCATTCTTTTTTCTCAATGGAACCATGATCTTTTTCACGTCATAGTACGGCCCTGGGTTAGGGTAAGGGTAATTTTCGACATCCACAGTGGCGAAGCTTGGTAGCTGGGTACTGGTGTAGGGGAGGTATAGTCCTCCATTTTTGAGACTAATTTAATACCGAATAAATTTCATAACTAGTACTTGTTTAATATTCACTTATCATGAATGTGAGAGTCAGCCGCCGCACCCAAGGGGACATCCAAAGTTAATGCATGTCAAAGTTGTAAAAAAAACTGATAAAAAAGTAATTTCATACCGCGCCAAAATCTTATGGGACGATTTTTGGGATCATCTTCTACCCAAAAAAAATAGTCAGCTGCATTAGGGCATGTAATATCGGAAGGTTTTCAATTCCGATATTAGATCTCAATATCGGAATTTCGTTATTTTTTTAGAAATTGCACATTATATTTGTAAATTGCACAAATTCGGTATGAGGTTGGATTGGGTGCAATAAAACATTTTTAAATCGTATTCGTTAATTTAGTTCAAACATTGGTTGTTTTGTTTTTAAGAATGCCCACTGTATTTATTAAATCACATATTTCTCATTATTTTCCTATACTTAATAAGTTATTGCTAATTAAACTACCTGACTCAGAATCAACAAAACTTCTTATAATTTAAAATATGCAAGCAAAATCAACAATCGTTTCTTGAGCTTGGTCGTCTGCTTTTCTGATGTTGTTGTTGATGTGCTTGGAGTACTCTCCGATGAAGGGCTTCCAACTGTAGTGATATTTGGGTGCATAGTTCGTAAATGTGTCTGCAAGCCTGTAGTAGACCCACCCGGTAGTTTTTAGTTTGTTTAAACATATCTGACACGTAGCTGTTTGGCCGTCATCCGATCGATGAAAATGATGAGCGTTTGTTAAGAAATTCTGAGTATTTGTCTTTCTTTTTTGATGAAGCCCTGCAAAGAAAATAATTGTTTTTGTAATGTAAATTGTACGTAAACTTTGCCTTGTAATTTTGATACCCACTTAAAGCAGGTACCTAATATTAAATATTACCTGCTATACGTAGGTTTTATGACACTCTCTCTCTCTCTCTCTAAATAACTTAATATTAGTTTTCTGTTTTATTTTTAATATTATTAACTTCTGTTTACGATTTTATTTCGCGAAATAAAAATGGAGAAACCATCTTTTTACGATCTAATACAAACTAGCATCTTAAAAGCCTACGAACAAAATATTTATTTTCGGCGTTTTTTGTTTTATTTTGAGCTAGCACAATTATAAAATCATTTACAACACAGATATTTAAATGGTAACCTGGTACTGGTAATGATTTAAATGGTGTGCATAATAAAGAGTATTCTATTCTATTCTATTTACTTTATACTGAATTGGAAAACAACAATTAGATAATAATTTGTACTTACATCTTTTAAAGCGACGTTGCATGTAGCCACATAAAACACAAAAACGTCTTAACTTACACAGTTCATGAGCGCAACTGGTTGACAGGATAAGTCTTCGTTTGTGCGAATAAGTAAGACGTATCGCGCAGGTAAAGAGTGAGCGATTCAGATAACACTATTATTGTTCTTGTATCGCATGCTTAGCGAGCTAGCAACAGGAATACGGTAGCGTACTATCGCGCTCGGCGCTACACAAGGATCTAAAATATAGGTTTAGTAAACTGAAAATATAGAAAAAGTTGTCCGATTTCGATATTGGATCACTCAGTATCGGAATTGTAATATCGGAACTTGCATTCCGAGATTCCGATATTGCGATATTCCGAGATTCCGAGATTCATGCCCTAAGCTGCATGGAAGTGGGGGAATATAAATCGAGTAAATGAACATATTTTTTGCATTTGAAACTATGGCTAGTAGTGCGAAGTGGTCAAGGCAACCATGATCTCAATATTGAAGGCAAATAAACTGCATTTTTGATTTTTTTAAAAAGCTTCAGCCACAACCAGGAATCGAAACGGTTTTTTTTACAAAAAAGGGTGCCGACCCTTTTTGTATTGCACTAACCGATAGTGTAGCTAGTATGGATCAAATGTTGTAAACGAACATAATGTGACAAACCAAAGGAAATGCCAAATTTAAAATTTTTCGTTATTTATAAAACAAAAATTGCAGAAACCTGACACTTCCTTTGATTTTATTCCTATTCCTTTGATCCTTGTCAGCAACACTACGTATCGCTCAGTATAATAATATAGGGTGCTTTTTTATAAGCGGAATCGGGATCGATTCCCAGTTCAGGCAGAAGCTTTTTCAAAATACAAAAAAATACTGTTTTATTGTTCTTCCATATTGACATCATGGTTCCTTTGACCGATTTGCCCTACTACCCATAGTTTCGAATTTAGCCCTGATGTGCCATCGCAATAATCAAGTTCATTTACATGACTGACATTTTTATTGTATTTTATTAGGTTCACCAACAATTGTTTACACCTACCTAGTTATAACAAAAATTACATGCTTAAAACAGTCTTAGAGTGCAACAATTACTTATAGGCAAACACCACATTCACAATTCAAGAAATCAATAAGCTAACTTACATAGTAATAAGCGCTAATTATTTATATAATTGGATATTAAGTATTGGCTACTTGTTTAAAACAAAAAATTAAAAAAATAAAGATGAAAAAATTGATACAATGATAAAATTATAAAATTGATAAAAAGATAACATTGATAAAATTAAATAATTGAATAAATTAATGAAATTGACAAAATTAACAAAATAAAAACAATTAGAAAATATACATATTATTATATTCCGCCCACTTCCATGCAGCTGACTATTTTTTTTGGGTCGAAGATGATCGCAAAATTCATCCGGTTTTGGTGCGCTATGAAATTACTTTTTTCATAAGTTTTTTTTATAACTTTGACTTTCTCTACCTTTAGACCACTATCGGAGCAGCTGACGCTCAGATCTCATATGCACTAAGGAAAAACTATTTTTGGTATGATTTTCAGGCGGTTTAAAATTACTTTATCACGCTAACCGTACTATACGAGCAAAAGCTAGTTTCAAAGTAAAGCCATCTAACTTAAATTTTCTAAAACACTCTACTTATCTGAATCCTAAGTTACAACTTCAATACCTACTGTAACGACTTTACACACGATGAAATACCAGCCCAACTACCAGGCGAACAGAACCACGAAGAGTTCCTTGCTTTAACTTAAGTTCTAAAACAGAAAGCGCAATTCAGCTGCTGAAGTTAGCGGAGAGTTTTCGCAAGCTGACGCTCAAACGTTGAGTTTTATATTACAGCGCTTAATTTGCTTGTCTGTTTTTGTGTTACATGTAAGAGGTTAATTTGTCAAAGTCTTATGAGAGATCTGTATGTATTTTTAATTATTGCTAATGAAATAGTTATAGCGACATTCAAATCGCTGCTAAATTGACAAAAAATAGCGCAAACACACTCTCTCATTCGTAAGTTAGATTTCGTGCAGAGTCGTTAGAATCTGCACGAAATCTAACTTAGAGAGATGTATTGATCATTGTTATGCTTAAAATTATATAAATACATATGTTTTATTGCCGTGTATCATATTTTGATCAAGATACAACCTGACACGGATCTGCGAATAGCAAAAAACCCAGAAAAAATTGAATTTTGCGGGCTACCACAGCGCGTTTCCCGTAATACAATATACTAATTTTCACATTACCAAAGCCTATAAGAAATTTCTCTCTAAATACCTCCATAAATGTGCAAAGTTCTTTTGAAGAATTAAGCTCACAAAGTTGTCCTCAACACAGACACAGTGTCTGATAATGAGCCCTGCTAATATGAGCGCCGTCCAAATATTAATAAGTAGCTTTTGTCAAGACCTGCCATTTGCATTGGGACTAGACGTCGGTAAAAGGAAATTTTACAGATAATAGCGTGTAAAAGGTGTTTCGGGTGGTGACTTATTTTATAATTTTTGTAATTTTATCTCTTTGCCTTCGATTCAAGGTTTTTTTTGCCTTATTCTGCCTTTGCTGTAACTTTTTGAATGCAATAGATAATTTAAGAACTCGTATCACCGATTTTCTTTTTACCCAATTGCGCGCCAGCGAAGACGGGGTGATCTTTATACTGTATGATTGGACTTGCCACACAGAGCCACAGTATTTAGTGATTTGTCTTTGACATCCAGATGACTCTAGTTATCTCTCATAAATCTTCGATATATGTAGGTACAGTTAGCAACAATAGTCGATTCACTCTTACAGTTTTATAATATTAATTATTAAGCGAAATATTTAATTCAAATCAGAACTGAAGTACTCAAAATTTTAAGAATATTAACTCTTAACAGTTAAACGAAAAACAGCAGTTTATTGAATCATTTTGTGTTAATTTAGATGTTGTCAAAAAGTAGCAGCGTTAACCGACTTCTGATGTTGACCGAACCACAAGCCTGCTGTGTGTCACGTTAATTAATACTGCGATAACTATACTTAATTTCAAACTAGATCTATTCTATACGTATTTTGAAATAAGTTACGGTATCTAAGTTCTAAGTTACACATATTTAATAAAATGTTAAGCCGTTGGTCCTGGCTGTCATTCGTGGATCTTTGAGAGTCGTTACGGGTCGTCAGAAGCCCGAAAGTCTGACAACCAGTCTTATCAAGGGGTATCGTATTACCCAGTTAATGGGTTGTGGAGGTCAGATAGGCAGTCGCTCTACGTAAAATACTGGTAGTCAGCTGCATCCGGTTAGCCTGGAAGTCGACCCCAACATAGTTGTGAAAAGGCTAGGCTGATTGACTGATCTAAGTTACACATATTTTTTGGATTCCGTACGTCCGAATGAGAAAACGGATCTCTGTCTGTCCGTCTGTCAAAGCCAATTTTCTCCGAATCTAATGGACCAATTAAGTTAAAATTTTGTACACTTATGAATTTCTATAACCCAATTTTGAATATGGGGGTTTTGGGAGCCAAATAAGAAAATTAAAAAAAAAAAATTACAAATTGTAGCGTGTAACATATCAAATAAAATGGCTTAAGTATGAGGGCTTAAATATTTTTTTTTATAATTTGAAAATAAATAGTTTTTAATTAATTTAAGAAAATAGATGAAAATTAACCATTTTCCCCTTATCTCCGAAGCTGCAGAGCCTAAAATCTTGAGAAAAATACAGAAAATAGTGCTATACTATTAGATTACAGGATAATCTATAAGAAGTCTATGATCTTAAAATAACATAATAAATTTCTTAATATTGTGAGTACAAACTTACATTTGCAGTTCGAATGCAAATGGGAGAACATGTTTTTCAACTACAATATTAAGTTTGTTCTTGAGATGATATCATCCCAACTACGAAACCTTTCATTGTGCGTGGTCCAACACGCACTTGGCTGGTTTTCTTTTCAAACTATACTTATTCCGACTCAAGATTAGTTGATAAAGATATTGATAAAGTTGATCTAGTGGTCGAAAGCGCTACCGCTGAGCATGAGGTCCTGGGTTCGATTCCCGGGTCGGGCAAAGTGTTATTGGGTTTTTCCATTAGAAATTTCTCAGTAGCAGCCCGGAATCTGGATTAATGCCCGGTGGATGGCAACAAGTTCGCCCTATGTTACATGGGACTTAAACATAACTGGTGAAATGTGGGTGTACTATAGATACTGTAGTGCTATTCTGTAAACATCTCACCATGATTACTTAGGTGAAGTGAGCGTGAAGTGAGCCGTCATTCCACCGGATGCTAGGGGATGACACTATTGACAGTTCACTTTTAAATCACTTCACCTAAGTTTTCACCGTGAGATTTTTACAGAATAGACCGGCTGTAGAGGTTTGACGCTTTGATATTATACTGGCTGACATTTGACATCATTTCACAATGATTGAATCGTTTAAATATGGAATGTGTTCTAGAAAGACTAGGATGACAGACAGATTCTGGTAGGGCTCCGCGTAGAACCAATTTAGTTAAGGAGTGTGATTTATAATTTATCTGAAGCTTAAAATACAGAGGGCATCAGCCCCGTATAACTAGAGTCCCTCTCGTTTTATTAGTAATTCAGTAAATCTCCTACTAGACAGAGGAGTACTGTGAGGGCTCAAACCTCCTCTGCCTAACCCTTCGGGGATTACAGGCGTGATGTTATGTTATGTGATAAAGAACAAACTTCGAGCAAACTACTCTACCTAAATAAATCCTGTGTTCAAGATTATTAGGTCGTTCACTTATATTAAAGTACTATCGACAAAACGGACGCCTTTACACCCTAGAGTTTTTTGTATATACACTGATTCATTGAAAAAACCCTACGCCTATGGTCCTTTCTTCTCGTCTAACAATAGAAAGTCGGAAAGGCACAAAACATTTGCAAGCAAAATTGTTTCAAAATTGGAAAGGCTAGCGTTTGTCAATGGTACATCCAAAATAGTAAATAGCCAGAACAAATAAGCTGAGTGTTATTGAAGTAAGCATCATGAGAGGAATACACAATATCTGCACGTCGTCGTTAAAATTCAAGGGGATGATCTCTAGTCCATCTGTGTAAGGGCTTGTCATACTGAGCTGTGGTAAGCGATTTGACGCGATAATATACTGGATCACTTTTTTACCGTCTTGAAAAAAATAGAGTATAATAGGTGAACGGAGTAGAAGCCTATGGCATACCTAGTTTTTTTTTTAATAGTGTGCCGGACGGGCGTGATCGATGGACACGATGTGTTGAAAGGAGGGTGTGTGCCTATCCAGGTGTATCCCTATATGAGGTTAGGCCTCCTAGTCCAAACGGCGCTGACGTCCTGCACCTACAGGCTCAGGATATCTGCAAGCTGGTGACCGGTAGCTATGTGTTGAAGTCTTGACGGGGAAGGGTTTCTTGTTGATGAAAATAATAACAGCAGTTTGATAAGTCTTCAGGAGACGACTTGCATAACTCTTCAGGAACAGAGTGACGATAAAGAGGTACCATGCCGATGGCTACGAAACTATATTTTTGCTTGCGCGCTTAGGTACCTCGAAACTTTACCCTATTGAGTGCCGCGAATCGTCTCCTGATTTTAACTTTATTTTGACCAGAATTTAATTATCAATGTATAAAAAATTGCTTATAAATAGCCTAAATATAACTATAATTATGACATGTTATACATTACCAGAATCACCATTAAATTTCCCAGCGATTGAAATACCTGTAATTCCTGTAACATTATTTACATAAAACATTTTAAAGTGTAAACACAAAAAGTTTATCATTTTGATTAAAAAATATTTTTCAAGCTAATTTACTCGAAAACCAATGAAGCTATTTTAATGGATTAAACAGGTATCTCAAGCTGGTCTAATGACCTGAAACTATATGAAAGTTACAAGATTACAGCTATATGTTTCAGGGCGTGACACGCCCTGAAATTCTAAAACGATAAAACAAATTAACAAAAAACAGCAAACTAACGTTTCCGACCCCTATAAATCCAATCCAATTAAGTAGGCTTTTCAGGAAGACTAGACCTTTAATAGTACGTCCAGGGCTAGGTATTGATCTACGGTACCTGGACGCACCAACAAAACTAAAAATTACGGCTATGTAGCCCACTTAATTGGAGATTAAAAGGGTTGTACTTACGATTTCCTTAAGAAACACTATTTATCACTGTTTTCAACTAAAACTATTAATAATAGGTCTTTACCTATGAAATTGCCGTTTTGTATGAAAAAATTTAAACGAATTTTTTTCATGCATTTTTATTTGTATTAATCGAAGTAATCACCCATGCAATCAATGCATCTTTGCCAACGCAGTGGCAGTTTATTGATGCCCTTCTTAAAGAAATCAGCTGGACGGGAGGCAACAAATTCTTCAAAGGCATTTTGTACTGCCTCTCGGGTATTGAATTTTTTTCCCGCCAAGAAGTTATCCAAATTCTGGAAAAAGTAGTAGTCTGTAGGCGCAAGGTCTGGTGAGTAGGGCGGATGACGGAGAGCTTCCAACCCCAGTTCTTGCAACTTGGAGACCGTCTGCTGTGCAGTATGAGGTCGCGCGTTGTCGTGCAGGAGCAGCGGAGACGAGCGATTGAGCAATGCTGGTTGGAGATGTGCCAGCTTCTCCATCATTGTGTTCAGTTCTTCACAGTACACATCTGGAGTAATGCTCACCCCGTTTGGTAAGAAGCTGTGATGAATTACACCGGCACTAGACCACCAAACAGTGACCATCACTTTTCTAGGGGTAAGTTTTCGTTTAGGGCATTGTTTAGGTACTGAACCAGGATCCAACCAACTTGCTGAGCGCTTGCGGTTATCAAACAGAATCCATTTTTCATCGCAGGTAACAATGCGGTTCAAAATTCCTTCATTTGTGTGTCTGTTGAGCAGTGCAAGGCACGTCTCGACGCGTACTTCGCGCTGGCGATCATTCAGTTTGTGGGGCACCCATTTGTCAAGCTTTTTTACCTTGCCAATTTGACGCAAATGGACCAATATTGTTTTGACGCTAACGTCGAAAGCTGCTGCTAATTCAGCCGTAGATTGTGTATCATCGGCTTCCACAATCGCCTTTAATTCGTCATTGTCGACCAAAGTCTTCGGTCGTCCGAAGACTTTGGTCGACAATGACGAATTAAAGTAGTGTTAGCTCCGTAAACGTCGTTGATGTTGCGTGCCGCTTGTGCCGCGTTGCTGCCACGACGGTACTCATATTCCATAATTACTCGATTTTTTAACGTATCCATGATGACGAAAAAGATTGAAATGCGATGAAAATGTAACACTAATCAATAAACAAATGACTACTTTTGGGAAAAAAAATCCATGTTTTTAAAATAAAATTAATTTGAAATTAGAATTCTTAGCCAAACAAAAATTATTTTGATTTGAAATGGCCAGTACTGCAGAACGGCAATTTCATAGGTAAAGACCTAATATTTGAATTTAAGTTATTTTAAAAAACAAAAATAAATAAAACTGTTTGGTGAGGCATCGTCGCGAACAAATAGCATATACAGAAATTGATCTAAGTGTCAATAAATACTACAAATTCGAAGTAAATTTTTCATTCTAGAACAATAAAAAAATAAATTTTGAAAAAAAAAATAACATTAAAAGTATCTAAATCCAAATCATAAGCACCCTGCATATATTTGAATTTCAACTTTTTTTAGTTAAAAAAAAATAGTTATGCCATAGGCTTCTATTCTGTTCACCTGTTGTAGCCTATTTTAGTATTGTAGTTTTTTCAAGACGGTAAAAAAAGTCATCCAGTATAATGCTGGCGAATTTTATGTGGGTGTTCTATACATCTCTGCCCATCCCATTTGGGGGATACTGGCGTGATAATAATATTTATTATGATGTATAAATAATAGCTACCTAGCTAGCTAGCTGACCTGACATACGCGGCTGTCCTGTCCCAACAATTAATTCATCATTTTAGAAAAAAGGTCATTCAGTTTTCCCGAATTAGAAAAAAATCCCGGAAACTTTTTCAATTTTTCTTTTTAATAGGTTGGGGAAAAAGTTTCTTCGCATTTTTTAAGAAATTTCAAAACATTTTTTAATATACATTATTTACATTTGTCTAAAGTATGTAGGTACCATTTTGTTCGATAACTTTTTGCCATCTTGTGGGTAGGGGAATGATCCCATTGCTATAGAAATTTTGGGACTTCTGATCAAAATACCGCAACAAGTGGTTTTGGCAGTCCTCTCGTGATGTTAACCTGACACTGCCTAAAGAATTCTGAAGAGACCGAAACAGGTGGAAATCTGAAGGTGCAAGGTCAGGACTATACGGCGGATGCATTAACACCTCCCAGCCAAACTCTCTTAATTTTTGCTGAGTGGCTAAAGATGTGTGAGGTCTAGCGTTATCATGATGAAAAACCACACCCCTTCTGTTGATTAATTCCGGCCGCTTTCTCTCAACTTCTTGCTTTAATCTCATCAGTTGTTAGCAGTAGAGTTCAGATTCGATGGTCCTGCCTGGTGGTAACAGCTCATGATGAATAATGCCCTTCCAATCCCACCACACACATAGCATCACCTTGTTGCGAGTTAACCCGGGTTTCGCCACAGTCTGTGAAGCCTGACCGGCCTTTGACCACGATCTTTTTCGCACGTTCTTGTCGTATGTGATCCACTTTTCATCACCAGTTATCAGCTTCTTCAAAAATGGTTCGGTTTCATTACGTCGTAATAAAGAATCACAAATGAGTACACGGTTCATTAGGTTTCTTTCAGTGAGATCGTGAGGTACCCAAATATCGAGCTTTTTTGTGTACCCAGTTTTTTTCAAATGCTCCAAAACTGTTTTGTGGTCAATTCCCAGTTCTTCAGCTACGTCGTAACTACTGATATGCCGATCTTGCTCCACTTTTTCAAAAATGGCATCCATTTTATCCGTAATAGGGCGACCAGAGGGACGTGCATCTTTTACATCAAAATTTCCGGATTGAAAACGCTTAAACCAAATGTGTGCTACTCTCACAGACACTGCACTGGGTCCATAAACATCGCAAATTTTTTTCGCGGCTTGCGTTGCATTTTTACCTTTTTTGTAGTAAAATTTTAAAATGTATCGAATTTCTTCATTAGATTCACTCATCTTGACAGTACGAAAAAAAAATGAAAATCACACATTTTCCTAATTTGAATTTGGAATTATGTTCTTTAAAATTTAAACTTTCAATGATACCAAAACCAGCCAGATACAAATAGTATAGCCAAAGAGATTTTATTTTAAGTTCATACATACTATAATGCGAAAAGACTTTTTCCCCAACCTAATATAAGAACCTTATTCGGACTATAACGAACATTTTAAAATATAAATTGGCAATTGGTCCAGCAGCAATTCTCAAGTGATGCACTTACCAACGATCAGCAATTAATTTTTATTATATACTAGCTGCGCCCCGCGGTTTCACCCGCGTAGACCGGAATAAAAAGCAGCCTATGTTTTAATCCAGGGTATAACCTTCTAACTGCGAGATTTGGTAGCTTATTATTTAACGATTCCAACGACAGTTTGATATACAGCTTTGATACAAAACTTTAGAGATATCGTCTACCGCGCGAGACCACCCAGAAATACTCTCACACAAAAATAAAATGGCCGTCGCATTGAATAGGTTATGCTATCTACATACCAAATGACATCCAAATCGGTCCAGCCGTTTGAGCGTAAAGAAGTAACAAACATACAAACACACGCGCACACACACTCACAAACTTTCGCCTTTATAATAATAGTGTGATTATATATTATATTATACAGCTGCTACCCGCGACTTCTTCCGCGTGAAATTTCTTGTTCCCCCGACCCACCTCGTCGCATCGCATTGCCTACCCGTGCTATTATACTTTGTTTTCGCTTCTGCCTTTTTGATTTTAATTCGGCACGTAAATGTCCTAAAGTGATGTTAAATATGACTATAGCCGTCCTTAAGATTTGGACTATAAAATGCAAAAAGATTTTTTAAAGTCCGACTGGTAGTTCCATAGATTAGCACATTCGTTCACCGTATCCCCTTCCCGCTACCCTCTCCCTGCCCCTCTCACCCACTCCAGCACCCCCTTCATCACTTCCTCTTCCTGTCCCCCTCACCACCCCCCCCCCCCCTCCCCACACCCCCTCTAACTCTCCCTCCAGGGTAGTTTTGAAAAACTATTAATGACAAACTTTATTACTTAGGCATGTATCTGTGCCAAGTTAACCAAATGAATAAGATTTCTTATATAAACTGTATTCCATGTTTTCATGCCCACAGGAGTGGAATTTTAAAGAATCGTTTCGGATGTTTCCATAACTTGACTGAAAGATTATTTACACCAATTTTCGATTTAATCAAGCCCCGCAGTAAAATCCTCCCCTGAAAAATTTTGTACCCCTTTTCACCCCATTATGGGTAGATTTTCCAAAAATCCACGTTTGTCTTCATTTTTAGGGTTCCGTACCTCAAAAGGAAAAAAAACGGAACCGTTATAGGATCACTCGTGTGTCTGTCTGTCCGTCTGTCACAGCCAATTTGCTCCAAATCTACAGGGCCGATTTAGTTGATATTTGATACACATGAATTTCTGTGACTTAAATACGAACGGGTGAAGTTAATAAATGAATTTTGAATATGGGGGTCAGTTTTGGGGGCAAATAAGAAAATTAAAAAAAAAGTTTTGCAAACTATACTGTGTGACATATCAAATGAAAGGGCTTACTATGAGAGTATCAAACATGTTATATTTTTTAAATATAAGAAGTCTGTGGTCTTAAAATAACATGGTAAATCTTTCAATATTGTGAGTACGAACTTACATTTACAGTTGGAATGTATGGGAGAACATGTTTTTCAACTACAATGTTAAGTTTGTTCTTGGGATAAATTCATCCCAATTACGGAACCCTTCATTGTGTGTGGTCCGACACGCACTTGACCGGTTTTTGTCTCAAGTATAAAAATACTGAGTTAATCGCGGCGCGACATCGAACGGAACGCGTATGGCATTTTTATACTCGTAATAATTTCGAAATGTCCGATTCGAATAAATTAAAAAGTATTTTATTGCTACATAAATACCCTTGATGATAAAACTATTTATTTGAATAAGAATCAATACTACGACACGAATGCAGCCAACTTTTGTTTCTACCGGCGATCTAATTAAATTTTAGAACTCAAAAGCTTCTATTGTGACTTAACTATGACAGTTAGATATACACTTCTGGACACATCTTTTGGCCCACCTTGTATTTTCAGTTTCGTTTGGTCCTAGCTAAAATTTTATATTAGGTCGAGCAAAAAGTTTTTATGCAGTTTTGAACCTGGCATATTCACAATTTCATTCAATAGTCTTTTTTTGAATTTCGAACACAGAATTTAAAGAAACAAAAGACAATTTGGAGCCTGTTTGTTGATATCAAACAATCGAATACTAAGAATACTTGGTTTTATTGGTTTACTTGGATTTAATTCTTCAAAAAGTGATTGATATCTTTGGTTTTGCAACAAACATTACTTATTCTTAACATTAAGGTGAGGTTCTATCAATAATCTATGGATACTTCACCTGAAGTCGCCGCCCAAGCTGTGGCACTTATTCAGGCCGGACACAGCCAAAGAAACGTGAGTGCTCAACTTAATTTAAGTCGATCTGCGGTCCGAAATGTTTATCGGAGGTACCTAGAGACTGGCGGCTTTGTTCGTCGCCAAGGAAGGCCACGATCTCGGGTCACAACTGAAAGGCAGGATCGATTCATCGTGACGACCAGCTTGAGAAATCGTCACCTTACCTCCATTGAGATACAAAACCAACTTCGCGACTTCCACGGAGTATCTGTGAGCGCTCGAACTGTTCGGAGAAGGTTAAAAGAACGCGATATGGTACCACACAAGCCAGCTAATGGCCCCAAACTAACGCGAGCCCACCGAACAGCGCGCCTTCATTTCGCACGCAGTCATTTAAATTGGACACAGCAAGATTGGAGCCGTGTACTCTTTTCTGATGAGTCTAAAATTGTGTTACATGGCAATGATGGAAGGAAGAAGGTCTACCGACGTAAGGGAGAGCGTTTCGCACAATGCTGCTTTGAAGAGAGGGTTGCTTATGGCGGTGGCTCATGGACTGTCTGGGGCGGTATATCCGCGAGCGGCAAAACTCAACTTGAGGTTGTTACAGGACCACGGCTGCCAACATTAAATGCTGAAAGGTACATTCGTGAGTGCTTAGAACCTCACGTGATACCATACGCGGACTATGTGGGCCCAAATTTCCTTTTTATGCATGATAATGCAAGAGTCCATGCGGCCGGCATCGTCAGGGAATATCTTCGGGATGTGAACATCACAGTTATGGACTGGCCAGCCAGAAGCCTAGACATGAACCCCATTGAGCACATGTGGGACGAGCTAAAAAGACGTGTTAGGGCTTGTCAGCCAGTTGCCCAGACGATGCAGGAGTTGAAAACTGCCATAGAAGAGGAATGGGAGACGATCCCTCAAAATTTCATAGAGCGGTTGATAAACTCTATGCCTAATCGTATGAGAGCTGTGGTAGATGCCCATGGAGGAAACACGCGTTATTAAATTAAACCTTTATTTGATAAAACATGTTTTTTATTCAAAAATCAATTGCCTTTAACAAGGCGCATATCCGACTTGTTAGGCGTAGCTCCATGTCGTATGGTATTCTGAATTCAAATTTAAAACAATACGATCTAAAAAGATGGTAAAATGTATCAGGTTTAAAACTACATAAACAGTTTTTGTTCAATCTAGCAATCATATTTCGGTAGGGGCCATCGAAACCTAAACTCTAAGGTGGGCCAATAGATGTGTCCAGAAGTGTATTTCTTCGCGGACTTTTTTGAAGGTAATAATGAGTACATTAATCATGTTGTACATACTTTTTATGTATCATCAATAGTTTTCTCAGCGCACGCCAAATAATGAATTTTATAGGCAAAATTTTGCTACTTTGGGTTACATTATTGCAATTTTCTTAAGGATCTGTAATTTTTTTTGTAAATTAATTATAGCCTACGTTATTTCCCCATAATTTAGCTTTCTATTGGTCAAAAAATTATTCAAATCGGTTCAGTAGTTTCGGAGCCTATTCGGTACAAACAAACAAACAAAGAAAAAAATCTTTTTTCTTTATAATATTAGTATAGAAGTATAGACTAGAGAGCCCCGCGACTTTGTTAGCATGGATGTCGTAAGACACAAAATATACTAAAATAATAGCCACATTTTAATAAAACTCGTCTCCCGATCCGCCGCGTTGCATCGCCCGCCCCTATTACTTCGTTTTCAGTGCGTTCTTTCAGTCTTTTTTTATTTTTGCTCGGCTCCTAAGGATCGTAGCGAGATGGTAACCTTCAGTATAAACATCCTTGAGAATTGGGCTTCCAAATTAAAAAAAAAAACAACTTTTTGTTCACAATTTCATGGGTTTTATTTTTTTGCGCGGAACCCTAATTGTTTTTCCAAAATAATAGTAAGCCTAAGTTACTCCTTATAACATCAGCTGGCTGCCAGTGAAAGTTTCGTCAAAATCGGTCCAGCCGTTTTGGAGATTAGCCGAAACAAACAGACAGACAAAAATTACAACTTGTTTTTTGGTTATGAGTACGTTTATACTTCGATGTGCACTACAAAAAGTAGTTGTTTTGACATTACAAACAGACGCTTCAATATTATTTATTTGTATAGACAGAAGAGATGTAGCACTATGCCTGTCTAGGACAAAATGTTATTTTGTTTTTCTATAAACAGGCCAATGACTCTTTCTATTAGGGCATTCTCCGTAGAAAGGTAAAGTTAAGGCAAGCAGAATTGCTAACTAGCGCCTTCATTGAGAAAAAAATAATAAGTTCGGAGATATGAAACATTTTGAAACTTCCTATGCCCGTCGCCAAAAACGCGTTTTTGGTGTTAACTGCTAAGGCTTCAAACCTAGGTGTTGATTTTTTTTGATACAAAAAATTTTACTTCATCTGACTAAAATATGAGCATAGGAAAATATTCCATATCTCCAGACTTATTTTTTTTTTCTGAATGGTGGCGCTAGTTAGCTGCTCTTAGAGAGAGAGAGGTATCAAAGGGGTCAGTCAGAGTCTGGATTTGTGTCCAGCTTAGCATTAAGCTCATCTCTTGGTATATAATCAATCTGCCTAGCCTTTTCTGCGTTAGGGGTCGGCCTCCAATCTAACTAGATGCAGTTGAATACTATATTATACTAATATTTTACTAATATTTTACATGAAGCGATGCCTATCTGACCTCCACAACACACTTACTAAATACTCCATGTAACACGATACTCCATGGTAAGACTGGTTGTCAGATTTTCGGCTTCTGACGACCCGTACCGATAAAAAGATCCAAGAATGACAGCCGGGACCAACGTGCTTTCCAAGGTAAGGCAGGGAATGTAAAGACCATCCAGGAACCAACCGCAGCAAGCGTAGCTTAACCTGATCGATCGACCCGTACGGCTGTTATTAGTTAGCCCTTGGTACAGGAAACTTAAAATATAACTGACTAAATGTAGTTCTAACTAATTTACACTTCTTGCTACTCCTTCATGGCATAATATTTAAAAACGTGATGTATCAATGTATGTAGCATTAACCACGGCTTATATCCATGGAAATGCTGCATGTCCGTTGCAATAACTCGGAACGTCCATCAATCAATCCAGCGACTAGATGGATGGGCAGACATCTATCACTACAGACCCATATTTATGCCAGGTAAAAGGATTTTTTGATTTTTATGAGGAGTTTTTGTAAAATTGAGAGTCACAAAGCTCACACTAAATTAAAAACCCAGACATAGCGCTACGAACAATACAGTGAAGCATGCGCAAAACTACACCTCGCTCTGTGCATACACGCTCGCACGCACACATTGACACCAAACTACAGTTAAACTACACCTCATTACGTGCACACATGTTTACGAAACCCGAATTGACAGCGCTATGTCTTGATTTTTATTTATCTGAGGTCACAAAGTCTTTTGAATTCAAGATTTAGAGTCATTCTGAAAGACAACCGCTTGTTGTATCAATTTCATTGTTTTGTTAAAAATATAGTCTTCATGTCCCTGCATAAATTGCTATCAAGTATTTTGTATTGTTAACTCCACTCACACTCATACACACATCTCTTACATAGTTAAAACTCACACACAAACACACACATCGCACACATCTCTACCCTCACCCCCACACTCACATCCACCTCCACTCACACACACACCTTAACACACCCTCACTCACACACAAACGCAACACACAATCACAATCATACCTATTTTGTTCTCTTGCTCTTAAATAATGCCTTAATAGTGTTATGTACTTACCTCAATTACAATTTATTATTATTTTTTTTTCACTTGCATGGTATTTTTATTTTATTTTTTTTAGGCTTTGAAATCAAAAATTTTTTTTGTTTATTTTGTACCTAGAATGCTCCTTTTCTAAAACTACAAGTGTAATATTAAGCTTTATGGCTCTAATGTTATTTAATATTATGTGAATGCAAATGAGGATGGGCGCTGATACCTATAACACAAGATATTAAGTTATCTTAGCTTAGGTATTAGTAGCAACTCCAATATGTAATCATTTTAGCTACCTTTTGGCCTGTTTTGTGTAAACCTGTTTCTTTATGTTAATTTTGAAGGTGCAAATAAACATTTTTATTTTTTATTATTATTTTTTTTTTTTATTCTGAAAGACAACCGCTTGTTGTATCAATTTCATTGTTTTGTTAAAAATATAGAAACGGTCTTATACAGGGTCAAATTAAATCAGTTACGCCCCAAAAAAAATATCAAAAAGTAAATCTTCTCTTTTTTTCTGTCGTCCTTTTTGTTTTGTTTTATCATGTTTAGTTAACGATACGATGTCTGCGGAGTTTCGCTAAATAATTTAATTTGAGTATGTATGATTTGTATTTATTCTTTTGGTTTGAGATTTTATTACCCTTTTCCCAATTACTGTTTCTTTTAGTATATTATCAACGGTAAAAATTGAAAAACCTAAATTCAGGTGTATCCTATACAGAGTCTCAGAAAGGCGTGGTCAAAATTAAGGGGGTATGGTACAGTCCCTCAAAACAATTTGATGGACTGGACCATACCCCCTTAATTGTTTAATTTCTAATTGTTTCAGGATGTATCATAAAGGTGTGGTCAAAATTAAGGATATGATACAGACCATCAAATTTACCGACTTTCTCCATGGGACCAACATCGTAATCGCGAAAAAATTATCAGTAGTCCCATACATTTGGGTCGAGTAGGTATTGAAACTTTTTGTGAGACGACTGATATTTTTTCGCAATTACGATGTTGGTCCCATGGAAAAAGTTGGTAAATTTGATGGTCTATACCACATACTTAATTTTCCCCACACCTTTGTGATACACCCTGTATTACATAAACAATTTAGATTAATTTTAATTTCTTCCACCTTATTGTTTATTTAAAACGGACTGTACCGTTAAAAAATAGTATAAAAATAAACCCAGTATAACATAATGTTCCCACCTCACTTCACCTCACCATGGTTCGTAGGATGCTGATCGATTCTCATTTGTCTTTCCGCTCCATTCATTTTTGTTTTGACCGGAGCGAGGCGTGGATATTCCCTTGTCGTATTTTCTACATTATTTTTATTAATATTTTGTATATTCTAATTCTGCTTCATCGTTTAATTACTTTTTATTTTCTTCTTAGCGTCAAAATTAACGACTGTTTGCTGTCAGTCACAATTTTTACTATGTTTCTCTCAATTTGAAGAAGTAAAAAATGTTGAACATGGCATATAGTACCTAGTGTGTACTATGATATGTACTCGTACTTACAGGGTGTAAGTGTAAATACCGTTACCCTTTTAAGGAGTCATTGTACTCATCGTTATGAACAACTTTTACTATGGGACCAAACCTGAAAACGCGAAAAAAAAAATCAGCTGTTCTGTACATTTATGTTCGCATAGCTCGTCAAAATGTAGGGAACATCTGATGTTTTTTCGCGATTTCAGGTTTGGTCTCATAGTAAAAAATGTTCATAATGATGAGTACAATGACCCCTTAATTCAGTTCTTGGTAACCAAAAGGCAAGGAGGAGCTCGTGGTTAAGTAATAACAGCCGCACTGGTCGATCCATCACGTTAAGCTACGCTTGCCGGGGTTGGTCAGTGGATGGGTGACCATCTTTTCATACCGAAATTCCTTCGTACCTTAAGCCGAAAGCACGTTAAGCCGTTGGTCCCGGCTGTCATTCGTGGATCTTTGACAGGCGTTACGGGTCGTCAGAAGCCCGAAAGTCTGACAACCAGTCTTACCAAGGGGTATCGTATTACCCGCAGTTACTGGGTTGTGGTCGTCAGATAGGCAGTCGCTCCATGTAAAATAATGGTATTCAGCTGCATCCAGTTAGACTGGAAGCCGACCCCAACATAGTTGGAAAAAGTCTAGGCAGATTGATTGCTAGCCAAAAGGCAGAGACAGGTATACCTACACATTTTAGAGCATTTCACCATCATTATAATTTTTGTGACATTTCTCAGTAGCAGCCCGGAGTCTGGATTCATGCCCGATTGATGGCAATAGGCTCACCCCCTATTACCCAGGACTTAAACATAACTTGCGATATGTGGTTGTACTTACAGGAACACACATACACATAATCAGCCTATAATGATCCCACTGCTAGGACACAGGCCTCCTCTCTGTGAGAGGGAGTGGGCCATAATCCACCACGCGGGCACAGTGCGGGTTGGTGGATGTCACATGTCTTCGATTTTTTGGTTCTAGGACATGCCGGTTTCCTCACAATGTTTTTCTTCACCGTTTTGAGAGCAGTGGTGATGAAATAATTTACACAAAGTAAAGCGCCTGTCTTGATTCGAACCTACGACCTACAACTCGTAAGTCGCAGCTGTTACTACTGGAAATGGAATACGGGCGTGAAGTTACGTTATAATTTTTATTACGTTTTTTTTATTTTTATTTTATTTTATTGATTTATTTATTTAGGCTAGCCAACAATTGTTTACACTAAATATTTAAATTTTTTTGCTAAGATTACTTACATTTATGTGTTGTCTACTTCTGATTTTTTTATTTACCATTATAAAACAAAGGTAACAATAATTCTATTAGCCCATAGACTGTTACAAGTTACAATCACACTACCCACAATACTCTTAACACAAACTTGCTAGTTTGAACCTGCAATTGAAAAGTGCTTCAAGTGCTACCTGCGCTCCTAGTACTACTCGTAGCTGTTGGGTACTTCTAAATCTTTTTGAACAAAAGGGAATGTTCCTGTGTGAACTTTAGAATTTCTTTGAATTGAGTGAGTTAAATTTGCGAGTGGTTTTGAACGACAGACGCGTGTTTTTTTTTAAAATGGTGCAATGGCTATATTGGTACAATGTCTATATTGTTTAGGCTGGCTGCATATGTAGGTTTCCTGGTTATGTTTCCTGATTAGGAAATCAGATTCGGAGACCTGAATGTACTTATTTCATACAAAATACAAAATTGTCTATATGGCGCAAACGTTCTTATATTTTCCGAACGGAAATAATTCCTAACGTTCGTTTCTGAATGACGCCGGAGTGTTCTGAATGCAGAACGGAAAAAAAAAACAAATGACGTCATCCCGAACGCAACGTTCGTATACATTTTGTACAACTTGCCGCACATAACCTCATGCATGTATTTTGCCTTTTTTATTTTCTCTTGTAAGCCATTATGAAGCTCGTAAAAGGATTTCATTGAAATCCTGTAAAATTTGAAGAATTCTTCTGGGTGTGATCGTAATTTTGCTCTTTTCAGATCTCTCTTGTTAACCGACTTCAAAAAAAGGAGGTTTCTCAATTCGACCGTATATATATATATTTTTTTTTTATGCGTGATCGCGGATAACTTCGTCTTTTATGAACCGATTTTGATGATTCTTTTTTGTTGGAAAGGAGATATCGCAAGGGTGGTATCATGCTAAGGAAACCAGGATCTGATGATGGCATCCCAGAGAAATCGAGGGGAACTTTAAAATTTTATAGGCACACTATAGCGATTTGGGTATTTTTTGGAGTAACTCGTGCATTTGCTCCCGGAAAGCATCATTTGGTGAAGTGGAACTGATGAGGAAGACCACAGATGGCCATCGAAACTACTCAATAATACGTATTTCACGGGTCAATTTGTTTATTGTTAAGCAATTTATGCTCGTCACAATACATTTGTTGAAGTGGAGCTGATGGTGACTTCACCATCAATTCCAGTTTTCCTGGTTCCTTACTGGGAAAACTCCTCAACAATTAATGTAAAAAACTTTTTACAAAAAAAAAAAAAAAAAAACAACCGACTTCCAAAAAACTACTACAAAGTGAAAAATAACTTTAATTTCGGAAGTCAGTGGCAAAAAACTACAATATAGATCCAAAGACACCGACTACCGAAATTACAGTTATTTTTCACTTTGTAGGTAGTATTTTATGGAAGTCGGTTGTTTTTTTTTTGTAAAAAAGTTTTTATAACCCCGGAGTATTTATTGGGTGTACCCAAATAGCGTAGTTTCTTCTTTTTCTTGTTTAGCGCCGGTAAAAGTGCAGTAGCAATCAATTCGTCGTCATCCATGTTAAACGTGCTTTCACGAACGCGTTAGTCTACGTACTGGCAGTATAAATACCAAATACAAAATAATTAACGTCTGCGCTAGTCTCACGGAATTCCAAATCTGAATTCCTAATCAGGAAACCTAACCAGGAAACCTTACGTATGCAGCCAGCCTTAAAAGGACTAAACCAACAGTACTTTAAAAATTATTAAACCACTTGACCGTTATTCGAAGCATAATTAAACTATTGAGATAGGCTGAACCATGTTTCCTGTGCCTTTTTTCCTTACGTTTCTAGCGATATAGCTCTGTCTCGCTCTCATGACGTCACCAGGTCAGAGAGGGGAGCGCATTTTTGAGCTCGCGCGCTCGGTCTTGTTCATTGGCGTTCTTTTCCTTGCCGGAGACGGTTGCTGCTTAGCAGGTGAGTTATCTATATTTCTTTTTCACAACCGTCTATATTTTTCCTTTCGACGAAAGTTGGCATACTTACCAATTTACAATTTTTATTAAAACTGTTTCTAGTGAATGATAATTATTGATAATACAGTGAATCAACGTTGATATTTTCAGAATTTAACGGTTTTCCGTTCGCGTGTTGTTTATTATTTTTCTTTTCCAGTGTGTGTAATTCAATTGTTTTCAGTATAATACCGAAACGTAATGGATAAAGAAATAACGTTGATTTCGCAAGATGAACCGGTCGCAGGTCCTTCGAATACCGCTAATAATAGAGAATCTAGTGCCAAACGGATGCGTTCACATCCGAGCAGCAGCAGCAGTAGTAGTAGCTCTGATAGTAGCGATTCTAGTTCCAGTTCATCTAGTTCTTCTGACCATAAGTCTAAACATGCGCGTCGCCGTCACCGTAAGGGGGGGCAAGCACAAGCATCGCCGCTCGGAGCGTAAAGTGAAACATAATATAAATCATAGTATACCGCTGCCAGACGACGCCCTTTCCCTTTTCACGGAGGATGATTTAGAACTGGAGGGTAGTAGTCTTATAAATAATTTAGATGTTGAAACTAAGCTTAAGGAACCGGCTGTTCCAAAGACAGACGAGCGTTACTTGAACATTTTAAGAAAAATTCAGTTTTAAATCGTATAACCATAGCCCGGGTTTCGTCGAACTCGAGGCAAATGAGGAGATCAGACCCTATGACACTAAAACACTTAAGTTACTCGGAGAGGGCCTATGCTTCGTTAACTTACGGTATTTTAAAACAAAAGGAGAAGGAACTTTTGCATTTTTGACATGGGGCCGAGACCAGAGAGAATTAACTTCCAAGGCTATAAAAAAGCTGAATGACATCTTCACTTCTGCAAGGTTTCGGCAGACCTATTGCAAATGATTTGCGGCCATAGTGCTGAATCTATACAGATTCGCAGAGACAGCATAACTAATGCAGTTCGCGATCCCTTAATAAAAGCGGCAATAAAGAAAATACCTCCATCTGAGGTTAGCTTATTCAATTCTGAGCAGTTAGTTGTTGCATTAGAAAAAGCTGGCGGTATCAAAAAAGCCTTCTGGCCTGCTTCTAGATCGGCTGGTACATCTACAAAATCGGCTTATGGTAATACCTCAACTTCGCAAGTTGGAAAATGGCTCGTACGTCCCTCGCACGGGCAATATTCAGTTCCACCCTCGCAGGGTAAGAACTATAACTCAAGCATGCCTTCACAAGGCTGTAAGAACTGTAACGTCCCCTCGCAGGGTGGCTTTTTGCAGCATAATATACAGTGTGCTTTGCAAGGACCAGCACATGCGTATATACGTCCCTCGCAGGGGCAATATTCAGTTCCACCCTCGCAGGGTAAGAACTATAACTCAAGCATGCCTTCACAAGGCTGTCAGAACTGTAACGTCCCCTCGCAGGGTGGCTTTTTGCAGCATAATATACAGTGTCCTTCGCAAGGATCAGCACATGCGTATATACGTCCCTCGCAGGGGCAATATTTAGTTCCACCCTCGCAGGGTAAGAACTATAACTCAAGCATGCCTTCACAAGGCTGTCAGAACTGTAACGTCCCCTCGCAGGGTGGCTTTTTGCAGCATAATATACAGTGTCCTTCGCAAGGAGCAGCACATGCGTATATACTCGTACATCCCTTGCAGGGGCAATATTCAGTTCCACCCTCGCAGGGTAAGAACACTCAAGCATGCCTACACAAGGCTGTCAGAACTGTAACGTCCCCTTGCAGGGTGGCTTTTTGCAGCATAATATACAGTGTCCTTCGCAAGGACCAGCACATGCGTATTGCAACTATCCTCAACAGGGTAGTGGCGTAATGGATAGAAGTTCCTTTCGCTCCCGCGGGGCAAAACAAACCCAAAGATACCACGCTCATAAACGTGGCGGAAATAAGCGAAGGTCATCACCTTCAGGCTTAAATGCCTAGAGAAGTAAATATTGACATGAAAATATTTCAAGCCGGTCAGTTATCGAATTTCGTCGATCATTGGAAGGAAATGCAAGCACCAGATTTTCACCAAAAACTTTGCCAGTTTGACAAATTGGATTGCCCAAATTATGAGAAGCCAAGGTGTGAGAATATTAGTATTTCTCGACGATTTTCTTTTGGCTTACCAAGACCCAGTAGTTCTCGCAGGCCATGTAAGTCTTCTCGTAAAAACATTAAAATATCTGGGTTGGCAAATAAATTTCGAAAAATCTATCCTAACACCAAAGAAATCCCTGGTTTACCTAGGAGTACTGTGGGATCCTTGGCTGAACCTCAAACGTCTGCCAAGGGAAAAAGTACCCTCATTACTAGCGAAGATTCGCGAAATCGTAGATTTGCGGAAGACAAACCTAAAGAAGTTGCAAAGCGTAATAGGAGCACTAAACTTTGCGAGTTTTGTTGTCCAAAGAGGGAGATTGCACTGTCGAGCTCTATTGAAATTCCTAAACACACTACAATTGGACAATTCTGTCAAGGTATACACTGTACCTACAGATGCAATAGGCGACCTACAATGGTGGAGCCACAATTTGCAACATCCGTCAATTCTACACCACGCACCAGCTACTAAAACGGACGCCTCCGACTTAGGCTGGGGGGCCCAGATGGACAACCAGTCTCTATGGGGAACGTGGTCCCAGAACGAGAAGAATTGTCACTGCAACGTAAAAGAAATGTTGGCAATATTGAAGGTTTTTCAAAGTCATCCCGTCTAGCTGAGTCAATCTACGGTCACCATACAATGCGACAATCGCACGGTAGTAGCGTATCTCCGTCACGCAGGGGTAACCAAATCCTCGCGATTGATGGACATAACATACGACCTGTTTTGTTTGATAGATCAGTACCAAATTCATATCAATGTGTACTACATTCCGGGGAGGTACAACAACCATGCCGATCACCTATCGCGGTTTCGCCAGGTCCCCGAATGGCATCTGATATCCGAGATTACCAAGATAATATTCTTAAAATGGGGAATTCCCCAAGTGGACCTGTTTGCTTCCAGCAACGCTCACGTAGTCCCTCATTACGTGTCGAAAGATCAGAACGACAAACAAGCTGTAGCCCACGATGCATTCTCGATTGCTTGGAAATTCGATCTGGCATGGGTGTTCCCACCCCCGTTCCTGATTCCCAGGGTTTTTGAGCTTCCTCAATCGGGCATCGGGAATTTACTTGATAGTAGCACCGCGATGGGAGAAAGTCTTTTGGCGCGGAGGTCTCAAAGCCCGGGCTCTGGCCCCACCGTTCACAATACAGAACCTGAACAAAGTATTGATCGATGTGACAACGGGACTGCCACCTCCTCGCGTCCAGGATCTAGTGTTGGAAGTTTGGAAATGTGGGGGTGGACACATCATTTAGGTAAGTGGAATAATTCTCAGATAGATCTTTTGAAAAGTTCTTGGCGCGATTCTACCCTAAGAACTTGCAAACCTGCATGGAACCGCGGGGTTTCGTGGTGTAGAGTCATATTAGCCCTAAGAATCCCTCAGGATCTGACCTAGCTCGTTTTCTGGCTGATCTGCATATAAAACATAAACTTTCTTATAATACAATATTGTTACACAAGTCTGTGGTCTTCACCCTTTGTAATAATGTAAATGATTCAGGTGTTCTAAGTAATCATGCTTTGGTGTAACATATTTTGAAATCGATTTCAATCAAAAACCAATTGTTTCCAAGTTACCCGTGTGGAATATTGATGATTTTGTATGTTTTCTTGGCGTTAGAACAATAAATCATGACTACATTTTTGATGTTTCGAGTCAAGCCGCTGCCCTCTTAGTACTCTGTTCTGGTAGGCGTATTCATGACTTGACACTCCTTATGACCGATAACGATAATTTGGACCCCGTATACTGGGTTGAACAAACTGTATCACTGCTTTCCACTAGACGTCAGGAAGCTAAATGTCCTAACTTGTTTGTCACCACGAGAGGTACAGCTCGTGCGGCCTCACGAACTGTTATTGCAGGCTGGATTAAAGCTCTGATGCGTCAGGCAGGTATTGTTGCTACTCCTGAAAGTGTCCCTTCCGCTGTTGCTTCCAAGAATTGGTTGGACAACTTCCCCATGGAAGATATTATGGCTCGGGAAAATTGGAGGTCCTCAAACACTTTTAATCGATTTTATAAACGACAGGTTTCGGGCTCTTCTAGGAGTGACAGCATTACTGCTCTTTTTAAACCTGTCTCATAGTGAATTATGTTGATTTATTGATATTTTGTTGAATATTTTCAAACACATCTTTTCTTTTTTCTTGATCTTTCCCTACACATTGGCGTTCGTCATCAGCGTCACCAGGCGATAACAGACAATATCTCAATAGTTTAATTATGCTTCGAATAACGGTCAAGTGGTTTAATATCGGCGTTTTACCTGAAATAAAACGCTTATTAAACTACTTACCTTATTCGAAGCATAATATTAATTTCTGCCAGGTGACATAGTCAATCATCCAATGAACAAGACCGAGCGCGCGAGCTCAAAAATGCGCTCCCCTCTCTGACCTGGTGACGTCATGAGAGCGAGACAGAGCTATATCGCTAGAAACGTAAGGAAAAAAGGCACAGGAAACATGGTTCAGCCTATCTCAATAGTTTAATTATGCTTCGAATAAGGTAAGTAGTTTAATAAGCGTTTTATTTCAGGTAAAACGCCGATATTTATTTTTTATTATTATTTTTTGTTTTTTTTTATTATTATCAAAACCTTTATCAAAATAGCTAAAGCGCAGAAAATAAGCCTGGTCGTCAACACAATCATTCTTAAAAAGACGCTTTTTCTCCGCATTGGAATAAATGTCAGTCCGGTAGCTACTTATTTATGAAACCAATGCTCAAGTGAAAAAAAATAATTTACAATATTGGATTGTCTGTAATATGGCCCAGCGGTTAAGGCCTCGCCTCTCATGCTCGAGGTTTTGGGTTCAAATCGGGGCAAGTACCAATGTGACTTTTTCAATTCATATGTATTTTCTGAACTTTCTGAGTTTATCTTGGACATTACTGACATCGATGAAGGAAAATATCGTGAAGAAACCTAGACTTGTATTTAATATAAGACTGAAATCGCCAACCCGTCTCGAGCAAGCGTGGTGATCAATGCTCGAGCCTTCTCAGTATGAAAAGAGGCATTTCCAATAGTGGAACAGTAATAAGCTGGTACTACACAAGTTCTATTGCATCTGAATGTTATGGATAACAATTAATCCTCAGTTTTTGTGGCCAATAAATCCTATATAATATTCTCAAATAACCGGGATAAAAAATGACAGTTCAAACAATTTAAATCCCAATCACCAAATAAAATCCATCACCAATCAATTTATCAGTAACAAAATCTTATCGCATCGCTTGCACTGTACCCAAACCAGCCCAGCACAGATCCGACAACAGATTTATATTTCAGCCTGGCATCGGTCCAGCGGGTAGCAACAAGTTAGTGTATTTTAATGCCTATGTGAACGCTAAACGGCTCTTAAACACTGCCACAATTACTTTACACGTTTGCTATGTGCGCCTGGTACTTCAGTTTTGATCGGTTGTTAAAAGGTTATTAATTGGAAAGTTTTGGTTTAGGAAGAATGAGCATTGATCTATGTTTACATGTATTATTTTTTCTTTCATGGAGATTTTTGATGATACCAGATTTTCTCATAGCTGTCCAGGATTTCTTATCTGGAATAACATCAACTGTTATATTTTTCATTACCTGAAACGGCATTCCAAACGATTGTATCAATTTTTCAGTGTGAAAAAACACAACAATATTTTTTCTCAACTAAAAGTTGCCTAGAATTTTCCTCGAATAAACAATTCCAAACAGGCCATAAAGTTTATGGCACTACAATTTACACTCCTGTTTTTCACACCCAACAAACAATACTTCCACCCCTGTTTCCTACGATCGTTCTGAAGATATTACAAGCATAATCCTACCTTATTCAATATTTAAATGAAGTATGATAAAATACAGAAAGGCTTTAATATCCGAACAGGTGCACCTGGGCACAAAACAGATAGAGTACAGAAGGTCAGTTCCACGCAACGAGCGAGAACGCACGCACACATAAACACGCGTCAAGGGGCTCGTGGCTAACAGCTGCATGGGGCGATTGAAAGTTCAGTTGCGCTTGCTGCGGTCGGTTCGTGAATGGGTGACCATCCAATACATATCGAGAGCCCTCTGTGTCTCGTAAGTTGGTCTCGGTTGTCAGTAGTAGATCTTTGATAGTCATTACGTCGTTATACTAAACTGTCAAATTTCTCCAAATGATTTTAAACCTTAAAATGTTGATGGGTAAGTTCAAATTCGAATGAGAAAATTTGACAGTTGGTAGTAACTTGACCTGCCGCTGTGTGCACTATCGATATAAACTTCTCTGACCAATTTGAAAACAAAATCCCGTGACTCGATGACCACATCTGTTAGCTAGCGTTACAACCGCGAGCGCTGCAAGCTAGAATAGTCCTTTCGGTGTATAGATGAGTACAGTGCGTGACACGAGAGATGACTCTTGACGAGCGCAGTATCGCGCCTCCCGCGCTCTTTCCACCACCCCGATGACGCCCGGTCCCTTCCCGTCTCAGACCTCATACCGCTAAATAAATCAGAATAATCAGAATCAGATAATTATAATTTACTGCGCAAGTCAAACTACGTGTTGTGTCAAGTCTCATCTTTCGTGGCACGCATTGCACGTTTCATCTGCATCTGTTTTCGTTCGGTGTATCGAGTCGGCCTTCTGTATCTATTTATTTTGTGTGCTATTATTATTAAAAGCGCCGGAGGAGCAATATTGTACTCTAAAGGTATCTCGAATATCTCTCTAGTCAGTAGCTATCAATTCTGAAAAAAATTTTGAGCTTGAGCGATATTTTTTTTCAATTACGACAAAGACTGGTTTTATTTTTATATGAAAAAAATTGGTTTGTCGTGAATGAAGGAACTCGTGGCTAAGTAATAAGTATATGTATATATATTTATTCTATTTATTTATTTTATTTATTTATTCAATTGGTCTTACGAGCTAACAGACATAACATACATTTGTTATATATATATATATTCTACTAACACTAGTTTCATAAGTTTTACTGTACGAGCATTCTATGGATTCTGTTGAGTCTGAAATAAAAAGTTTTTATTTTATTTTATTTTTTTAATGACAGCTGCACGGGTCCATTGGTCACGTTAAGCTACGCTTACCGGGGTTGGTCCGTCACCGGGGGGGGTGATCATCTTACCATACTGAGACTCCTCCGTGCCTCGGAAAGCACGTTAAGCCGTTGGTCCCGGCCACAGAACCTTTATCTGTTTTGTAGTCCCGGCTGTGTCATTCAATGAGACCCAATGCTAGCTTCAGCGCCTCACAACCGATGGAAAATCAAATTAGTACTGAAACTTGTCATGCTTTTAGGCAACTTTCAGCTGAATTGTAGTCCAGTATTAAAACTCCATAACCCCCGCCCATGCGTCAGAAACATTTTATTATTGTGTTTTTACCCAACACCAAATAAGGTTTATATTTTTTTCAAACAGTTATTAGCTGTTTGAGAGCTCCGGTACACACATACTTAGCAGGAAATATCGAAAAAAAAAATGAGGTTGCAAAACATTTTTGAAAAATGAAAAGATGCTAATACTCAGCTACCACTTTGGCAGGGCTTTGAGAATAGAAATAGGCACATAGCTATAACACGTAAGTGTGACGGTAGAAATAGATTAACAGCTATAAAAAATTAACATCACCTTACTGGTGATGCTCGTCAGAAAGATCAGGTGCGTAGTACTCAAAATTCAAAAAATTCAAAAATTCAAAATTCATTTATTTTGTGAACACAGGGTATAGTGATCTTATGTATATTGTTTGGTCCAACCTATGTTCCTCGCAACCGGCGTGTGTGTATGAACGTAAACGAGGCAAAAAGAGTATGTAAGGATCGTAGCAGGTGGCGTTCTGTAGTTTCTGCCTACCCCTATGGGAAGAAGGCGTGAGTATGTAAATAAGAACCAAAGTTCTTATCAAGTTTTGAATCGACGACCTAGTTTTCCTTCTGAAATCACAAGTAAAATCTAATGTTACTAGTAAAATCTAAATCAGAATCTAATCACAAGTAAAATCTAGACCAGAATCTCTCTCTTCTGTCTCCTAAAATACAGGACTACCTAGTTTAGGAGACAGGATTACATGTTTTATGTTGATTTATGTAGATACCCGTGTTTTTGTAGTTTTGTACTTTGCTATTGTGTATCACGAATCTTGTGTGTGAAATAATAAATATTATTCTCATTCTTAATTCAAAGGTTTTGAACCTTTGAATTCTGGTATAATATTAGATTTTGACTTCACCGTTGAAGTCCATACCACACCAAACCACCAGAACCATCTATGCCCATGGTCCACCCATTTATTTCAGTGAATAGTACCTATAAATAAAAAAACTCATTAAGTAACTACATAAAACCACTTACATAAAAACAATAAATTAAAAAGGTCCTCCCGCACATAAATACAGTACGTTGTACATTACGTAGATAAACGTGCGATAACTGAGCAAAAATTTATCATTTCAATTAAGTATACGAGTATCCCACATTATCTGTAACGTATCGGTATTCATGGTGGGTTTAATATGGACGAGGATTTTTAATATCTTTTCAAAAATATGTTTTGTTATTATAATCAAGTTGCTCTACATCATTTGATAGAGACTCTGCTATCTAATAATTTTAAGTACAGTGAGTTTTGATTATCCTTTTTGTCTTAGGTAATGTCTACACAGAACACGACTTTAAACACAGTGACTGCGCACAGATTTTACTAACTTTTACTGCAAAGTCTTACACCAGAGTCACTGACCCAAAAAACATCAAATCTTTTTTATTTTGTCGTGTTTAGATATCACCATCACGTCTGCAGAGTTTCGCTAGCTAATTTAATTTGGGCCTGTACAATGAGTGAGTCATTCTAAGCCGAATTAAGAGAAAAATTTAATTCTTGAACATTGCTCTTACAGTATATTCTTGTATTTTCCGTCTGTCAATAAATATACTATCGACATTATATTTCCATACAATTTTGCAACGCATCTCAATTCTGACCAGTGACTCCGGCGCTATATCGGCACAACCCTTGCGGTCCAATAACCCGAGTAGATATTCTTGTCACGTGGTCATTACGTCACTAATGAACCCTCCCACCAGCTTTTTAATAGCACCCTTCAGCGTGTGAAAAATAAGTTTTTTAGATAATGGAGGTACAAAGTTTTACAGACAGGAGAAGTTTTAACACTGTCAGACCGTGAGTTTTAACTTTCAGCCGATATTCAGGCATACGTTTTTGTGTACGTGGTTTTTGGAAAATGACTTTATCGGATTTTCCTGTTACAACAATGTTTTGCGCTATCTTATCTATCCTAAATCCTAACTAATATTGTAAATGCGGAAGTGAGTTTGTTTGTTACGCTTTCACGTTAAAATGGTTGAACGGATGGTCCAACCGCGGATTTAATTTAGTCGGTTCGCCTCATCGGTGACCTCCGGCCTATACCCTGCACCACGAGACGGCCAAAGAACTTCAGCATTTGAGACTGTACTAGTTCTGATAGACGCTGTTTTGTGCCGAGTTCTTGGAGTATGGAAACGTTTGTACGGATTACTTTCTGGCCAAGTATACTCGTACTAGTCACCCTTTTTTACCCTACCTACTTTGTACTCAGTCAGTGGAAATCTATAACAGGTATTTTTGTTCCAGCAAACAGTGATTAATAATATTCCTTTGTGCCTTTATTTAATATTCTGATTTATGAGCCCCTTTGTGTTTTTTTTTCACACTTTGTTACAATAACACCTTTTGATAAAACATGAGTATCGTAACTTTGAATTAGGGTTTTAAAGTCAACGTAAAATTCAAAATATTTTTGAACATTTATGTTTGTTTATGGGTATATTGAAAGAAACGAGGACATTATTGTTGGTACTCTCTCTGGAACAGTGATTTAAAGTGATGGAATAACAATGCAAATTAACAAAAAAATTAGGGAGCCTCCTCTTAAGTAACAGAATCTGCTAGAACATAAAGTCATCATCTGCCTAGCCTTTTCTCAAGTATGTTGGGGTCGGTTTCCTTGCGCCCCACGGATACCCCTCAAGTTAAAAGGGAAAATTTACAAGTCCGTGATTAGGCCTGTCGTACTTTATAGATTGGAAAGCGAGGCAGTGAAGAAGACGGATCAAAAAAAATTGCATGCAGCGGAGATGAGAATGTTGAGATGGATGAATGGAGTGACGAGAATGGATAAAGTGAGAAATAAAGTTACGCCAGTGACAGAAAAGTTGAAAGGAAATCGTTTGTCTTGGTATGGGCATGTGATGAGGAGAGACGAAACGCATGTGACTAAAAGAGTGATGAATATACATGTTGATGGATGGAGAGGCAGAGGAAGGCCCAAGAAAAGATGGATGGATTGTGTGAGGAATAATATAAAAGAGAAAGGAGTGAATGATAGCGTGACAGGAGAGAATGGAAGACGAAAACGTGTTGCGCCGACCCCAAGTAATATGGGGTAAGGGAAGGAAAATGATGTTGAGGTCGGTTTCCAGTCTAACCGGATGCAGCTGAATAACAGTATTTACAGGTATGAGGAACAGGGTGTAAAGTTCACTCTTCCTCCATAGAATAGGGAGGATCCTCCGACCAGACTGGTGCCGTATCTGGTGGGCAAGTGCCCGACGCTTGATGTCGGGACGTTGTATGTACTCGTATATATCCTAGTCGCATGGTAAACTGTGATTGCGCGATGCAGGATTTTGCGTGACGTCAGTGTGATCCGTAGTTCGTATGTGGCGTTGTAGATGCCACCACAAGTATTTTACTTGGAGCGACTGCCTATCTGACCTCCAGTCACTGGGCATACCGAATTCGATACCCCTTGGTAAGACTGTTTGTCAGACTTTAGGACTTCTGTCAACCCGTTACGGCCGTAACAACAACATGAAGAAAAGAGATAAATTGAGACAACATCAGACATGATATTACGACAGTAGAGTATAAGATCATTAAACCAGTCTTTATAACTGTAAGGAAAATGTAACGAACAACAATAAAGGGATAATGTTCTTTGGTTGGAAAAATATAATTAAGTTTCTCGTGCCATAACCGTTACGGGGTGAGCAGAAGTGTAAGCTAGTTATGTAGTAAGTTTAATTTATTTTTATTAATATAATTAAGTTTTTTGTGCCATAACCGTTACGGGGTGAGCAGAAGTGTAAGCTAGTTATGTAGTAAGTTTAATTTATTTTTATTAAGGTGGCTGAACTGGCGGATGGTACATCTGGTACATGTAATGTGGTAACTAGATAATTAGACTGTATTGTTCTACGATAATTCAATTTTAAATATTAGACGCTTGCTGGCTCATTGAATAGTTAAAGTTAGTCGTTTCCCTGGATCCCTCACCACTATTAGAGATTTGAATATATACATTTTTAGGGTTCCGTATCTCAAAAGGAAAAAACGGAACCCTTATAGGATCACTTTGTTGTCCGTCTGTCTGTCTGTCAGTCTGTCAAGACGCTTTTTTTCAAGAACGCGTGGAGGTATTAAGTTGAAATTAATATCAAACACGTAAGTATATTGTCCCTTGAAGCTCTAAAAAAATCAAGCTTCTAAGTCAACGAAATAAAAAATACGGCGTTTTATGCCACATAATTTTTATCCCCGCAAGTAAATCAAAATCCGTGGACCTAGAATCTTGAAATTTGGCAAGAAGCAAGGTCTCATAGCACAAGTAAAGAAAAAACTCCGAAAATTGAAAGTTGTTTTATCACATAAAAAAATAGTTTAATTGAAGAACAACATGTTTTTCAACTACAACGTTTAGTTTGTTTTTGGGATAAATTCTTTTCAACTACGGAATACTTCATTGTGCGTGCTCCGACACGAACTTGGCCAGTTTTTTTTTATTACCTTTTGCCTTAATTTTGTATGAGTTTTTAAGCAGTATCTAAGTAAGGTAGTATAGGGACTGGGAGAATGATTGTCATATTTATATCAACAATAACTGACAATGATAGAATTATTTATTCTTAGAAATAATTTCATATAAAATCCATAAAACTGGTCAGCTTGAAAATTCAATACAATACAGGATTCATTAGTAAAATTTTCTTAAATTAAGTAATAAATCTTTTAAACCGGCGGCGACATCTGGCTGCTTTTGGCGCAACTTTTTTGCGTTTTGTCAAAACAAGCTCGTAAATCAGATTCTGACCTTGAACTAGAATTGGTTTTCCCCTTTTACGGGATGTAAGTAAGAAGGGTTTCCTGGTTTGTTAGACTTTTGACATTTATCTTCTCATGATTATCAGATAAATGCTGGGTAATCAAATGGTTCTGGACATTGTACAAATTGATTTGTACCTTAGTACGTTTTCTACAATGTCCAGAACCATTTGCACACGGTCGTTGATTGCTAATACCTACATAGGTAGAGATAAACCATTCTAAAAATGAACGCCCCTCCACAGCGGTTACGCTCACATGCAAAGAAGGTGTATAGAAGAATACACAAATTGTCTTTGTCATTGGTGGTTCAGTCACCGGCGAGTACGGTCAACAACTAAACTAAATGAATAGGGTAACTGCTGTAGTAATTTGCTACGCTTTAGTAACTGGTCACTCATGAAAAAGAGGCAGAAACAAGGAGAACAAGCAAGCTCATGAACGAAAAGGAGCAAACATTTTTTTTTTGTACTTTTCACCTTGTTTCTACCTCTTTTTTATGAGTGGCCAGTTACTAAAGCGTAGCCAATTACTACAGCAGTTACCCTTCCTTACAGACTACATACATGAAAATATACACAATAACACAGATTTTTTTTATACAAATGATACCTACCCGAACGCCAAACAGCCGGATTTGTCGGCCAACTAGTGTATAAATGACACGAACGCGCGACAGAGAGTGAACGTGTCGTTCCATACAAAGCGCATGCTCCCCGCCGTACAATGTTGTTACCTGGACTGATCGCACGATAAGATGACATCTAAGTGCGGCGACGAGCCCATGTTGACCGTAAAGTCGCCGCACACACACAAGTAAAGTGTTGCAATAAGTATTTCCTCTCACACATTGAAATAATGATGTTTTGTGGAGGGGCGTTCATTTTTAGAATGGTTCATCTCTACTTGCTTAAAAACGATAACTTATTAAACTGTTGCAGTTGGCACATAACATGTAGTTGGTCTATTGGTTATAATATGTACCTATCTGCTTATCTATTAGCTACTATCTGACTCAACAGACGTTGTTTTGTCCAAATTTTAATAAACCGTGAGTTTATACAAACATCCCATAGAAATAAGGATGTTGAGTTTTACCGGAATTTGAAAATTTTCCGTAAAACTTTTAAATTTTTTCTTCACATAAAAACCTATTCCGGACTATTACGAACATTTTAAAACAAAAAAAAAAAAAAATAACCAAAT
Source organism: Cosmia pyralina (assembly GCA_946251885.1). Taxonomy (NCBI): domain Eukaryota; kingdom Metazoa; phylum Arthropoda; class Insecta; order Lepidoptera; family Noctuidae; genus Cosmia; species Cosmia pyralina. The sequence goes on from OX276343.1 coordinate 26,842,366, forward strand.
CGGTCCAGCCGTTCTGAAGTGCTGCGCTTACCAACGAACAGCATTTAATTTTTCTATATACATATCTAAGATTACTGAAATTTTACCAGAGGTTTTGCACCATGGTATTCGTATACCTTGTGTAAACAATGCAGATATTATGTAAAATAGCAGATGCATGACGTGTTATGAGAGTCAGAGGATTCAACAATAAAAACTGATTGTAATCGATGTCCCATTTCTACGTGACATGCAAGCAAACTCATGGGTCATGTTTTCATATTTATAAAATAGGTTGGACATAGTTACATGATATGTAAATTCGGAGGGAATCAAGGGTAGATTTATATGTAAGTGGCTTGAGTGGGTGTAACACATTTGTCGAAGACCGAACAGTAATCCTTGGGACCGACTTGTGTCCAAGAGAGGAAGACTATTCGGCTGAAATGATGATGATGATTGTTAAGGGTATACGTCGATAATTCCTATAAAACCAAATGTATATAGTTAAGCCATTTGGATTTTCTATGTGTTATTTGATTATATTGTCTACATCTGTACTAAAAACGAAACATGACTATGTATCTGTCTCTATCGTAACCCGTTGAACAGCGGCTTGTTGCTCTCGTCCATTGTCAAGCGGTGCCACGTGACCTAAAGTGACGTCATGACGGAATCGCTATTGTATGAATTTTTCGTTCCCGATTATGACGTTTTTGCGCCGGGTTATTTTAGAACGGTTTTTTGTTGTTGTTGTAATTCAAAGCTAATAATAGGCGTTTTTTTTTGTTTGTATCAATCTATCTGCCTAGCCTTTTCCCAACTACGTTGGGGTCGGCTTCCAGTCTAACCGGATGCAGCTGAATACCAGTATTTCACTTGGAGCCACTGCCTATCTGACCTCCACAACCCAGTAATTAGGTAATACGATACCCCTTGGTAAGTCTGGTTGTCAGACTTTCAGGCTTCTGACGACCCGTAACGACTGTCAGAGATCCACGAATGACAGCCGCGACCAACGGCTTAACGTGCTTTCCGAGGCACGGAGGAGTCTCGGTATGTAAAGATGGTCACCCATCCACGGACCAACCCCGGCAAGCGTAGATTAACCTAATGGATCGACCCGTGCGGCTGTTAGTACTTAGCCATGAGCTCCTCTTGTTGTTTGCATGTTGTGGTGAATTAAATACCCGTAGTGTAACTATATTTTTTGGCAATAGTAGACAGTATTGGCTATGCCATTGTTCAATAGCGGTACCTAGAGTTGCTGATGCGAACCTCCTCCGAAGGGAAGGTGCTTTCGCTACTGCTATCTTTATATCTGAGCCAGACAAGATGAATTAGCCAGCAAAAGTTGCTTGGTAGTTATAGTCGGGCTCAGGGCAGTCCGACTATCAACTGATTCGCAATACGTACTGAAAATAATATCGATTCGACTCGTGTATCCATTAATTCAGCATATCATAATATTATTATTTAAAACCGCGGGCATCACCTACATTTCGCTTATTTGAAACTATGCTATAAATCAAGCGAAACGAAATAACTTCATTACAGAAACACGGATACGGCATTAACAGAACGCATTATCACAAACTGACATTAAACCAATACGCCGACGATTTATATCTGAACATTTTCATTTTCTGCCCTATCCCAGAGGGATTTGTTGCAGGTAATTTTGTTATGGACAGAGTATAAATTATTTTATGGTAATGTAATTTTGTTGTTATTAGGTCGTGGGTAAATTTTATTTTAGAGGTGGCGAGTAAATAATACTGTTAAATATTTGTAGCCAGTGAGTACGATTTCAAGCAAAGCTATCTATCCAAAGGGCATTCAAATATTTTTCGTTGTAGATATCAAAACAGCGACTCGTAAAGCAGAGAAGTGAATCATGTACAGTACAACTAATTACACATTAAGAAAACTTAATGTCCTTCGGCAATCAAAACTAACTGTCAGTTTTAGCAGCTTTCCTCCCATTTTTTTAATAAATTACATTAAGTTAAAAGAGTATTAACAACTCTATATAGTTCCAAGTCGATTGAGAGCGTCCAAGTGTAAAGGGCAACTGATACACGAAGTTTGCCGAAGGACATTAAGAAAATAGTTGTACTGTACCATTTTTGTATTAAATTTGAAGTACGTAGAATAGAATAGAATAGAATAGAATATATTTATTGTAAAACATGAGTATACATCATTATAATATGTAGGTACTTATAGTCAAATTACCCAGCACTTTTATTTTTTAGCGAAAGGTAGGTTGGTAGACATACTAGGTAGGTATTTTGTGGCGTTCAGTTTTTCCCTCATAGAGGTACCGGTAGTTCCCGTTGTCCCCGTACGCAGTGTCCCCGTCCTACGGGGACAGCGGTACTTCAATTAAATATTTAAAAATACTTCCCGTTGTCCCCGTACACTGTCCCCGTTAATATAGTTGAATAAAATAAGTAAAAATTATTGCCCACAGTCCCCGTTTCTTTCTTTTTTGTGTAGTATTATGTGGGAGTCGGCATCTTTTACCCATCAAACAAAGTTTTTTATTTGGTATTTAATCAAATGATTTATTACAGCAAACAATCTTTAGACAGTAAACATTTGGTCTTTTTGGTCAAATTATTTGTTATGACAAAAAATATATAGGTTAGGTTAGGTTAAAACTGTGACCTTCTACGCACGAGCCAGAAACGACTAGAATTAAAAAAAAAAATGTGGAAAAAAAAAGAGATCATTTTTAACAGGCTATCAAGAACCGAACTAGTTAGTTAGAGGACAACGACTCGTGAAAAGTTTGCTTCCCGTTGTCCCCGTTAGCCGAATGTACGTTATGGGGACAGCGGGAAATACATTTAATCACGTCCCGCTGTCCCCGTAAAGGGGATATGGCATACGGGGACAACGGGAATAAACCGAGGTACCACCAACATAAATAAAACTTATCGAAAAAATACAAAGACGAAAGAAACAAAAATTGTTTAATTAGACTCGCACAGGAAGATCACAAATGAAACTAAACACTCTCATATAGAAGAGTTTCTATACTTACATATAAAAATCAATAAAATTGGCATGTATTAATCTCGAAAAAAATCAAAAATAGTTCTGTTTTTGTTTTGTTCGTCTCATTACTGGGGTGGTTCAGAAAAAAAATAAAATTAGGAAAAATCCAAAGGAACAGCCGAAAAATCGAAATTTAAATTTTGCCAAGTCAGACGTTGATGTTGACGTTTAAAAAAATAAAATAATAAAAAAACAGAAGTAAAATGAAAAAAAAAAAAAAAAAAAAATCATATATCTTATTTGGCTTTCATTGCATGTCGAGGAGTCTCCAGTTAGACATATAAAAAGCCTGTAGTTGAAGGCTCCGCTCTTCCCTTACAAAACAAAAACAAAGTCCTGTACGAAGCCAAAAGTTACAGCATAATGCTGCGACATTTAAAAGAAGTTGTCCCAGCGCTATGCGACGAAAATACAATTATATCCTCTACCTACCAAACAGCGTAATCAAGCGGATAGTCATTCGTCAATCGCAGACCCAATACAGTTAATGAGCCGTTCAATGAAATAGCCTGCCGAGACCTAGCCAGCCTTTTTGTTAGTTGACAGTCCATTATTGTCACTATCAATATGTTTCGATAATTCGCTTTCATATGGAAACAAAGATTAGCGCGGATTTGTAGAGTTACATCCCTACACATTCGTTTTCTCTACAAATCCATACTAATAATATTAAAATTTATTGCCACCTGAACCAATCTTTTTGTTTATTTGTATTTTATACAACGTGTCGTTTTGCATCCTCGTCAAATTTAAGAGTGTGGTATAGACAATCAAACCGAACAACTTTTTCCATGCACCAACATCGTAATCGCGAAAAAATAATCAGCCCTCCCATACATTTGCGTCGAGTAGATATTGAAGTTTTCTATGGGACAGTTGAAAATTTTTTCGCGATTGCGATGTTGGTCCCATGGAGAAAGTTGTTCAGTTTGATGTTCTGTTGTTATGTCTCATACATACCCTGAAATTTGTCAAGAATGCAAAACGACACGTTGTATATAATATTCAAAATCTGTATTAATAATAATAAAATTACTACTAGTTTTATTAGGGGCTCGTGGCTAGGTAATAAAACGGGTCGATCCATCAGCTTAAGCTACGCTTGCCGGGGTTGGTCAGTGGATGGGTGACCATCTTTACATACCGAGACTCCTCCTTTCCTCGGAAAGCACGTTAAGCAGTTGGTCCCGGCTGCCATTCGTGGATCTTTGACAGTCGTTACGGGTCGTCAGAAGCCCGAAAGTCTGACAACCAGTCTTACTAAGGGGTATCGTATTACCCAGTTACTGGGTTGTGGAGGTCAGATAGGCGGTCGCTCCATGTAAAATACTGGTATTCAGCTGCCTCCGGTTAGACTGGAAGCCGGCCCCAACATAGTTGGGAAAAGGCTTGGCAGATTGATTGACTATTAGTTTTTAACCGACTTCTAAAAAAGGAGGAGGTTCTCAATTCGGATGTTTGTATTTTTTTTTTTTATGTTTGTTCGCGCATAACTCCGTCGCTTGCCAACCGATTTGAAAAAATATTTTTTTGTTGGAAAGGGTATACTTCCCAAATGGAAACTCTTCAAATATTATAGGCACACCTATAGCGATTTAGGTATTTTTTATAGTAGCTCGTGCATTTGCTCTCGGAAAGCACCACTTGGAGAAGTGGAACTGATGATGAAGACCACAGATGGCTACCGGAACTACTCAATGAGAAATATTTCACGGGTTGCGATTCGATTACTTTAACATGGTTGCTAAGCAATTTCCGCTCGTCACACAATGCGTGTGGTGAGTGGTTGTTGAGGAGTTCTCCTGGTTCTTGCCAGCAGAACTCCTCAACAATTAACGTCCCAGCATCGGGAAATGCAATATTTTGTAACATGTGATAAGCAATTGACATTAGACTATTGTAACTTATACAAATTATAAACAGACCCACTAAAAAGTGAAAAATAAAAACTTTTTTACAAAAAAATACAACCGACTTCCAAAAACAACACTACAAAGTGAAAAATAACTTTAATTTCGGAAGTCGGTGGCAAAAACGAAAATACATTTAATCAGACACCGACTTCCAAAATTAAAGTTATTTTTCACTTTGTAGTGTTGTTTTTGGAAGTCGGTTGTATTTTTTTGTAAAAAAGTTTTTATATTAGATAAGTATAATAGTAATTTGAGGCTAATCTTTTTACAACAGTATCTGAATCAGCATTTTCCAGTTAGTTTCACTGACTCGAGGGAAGAGTGCACCTTCCATAATACAACATATTTTATGTTGCACATTGCCTGCAGATAAAAACTGGTGTTCAATAGCATCTGGTTGAACTAGAAATTGACCCAAAAACAAAAAGTATGAACTTTTCAATTAACTTTTCTGATCATTTCATAAAAAAAAAATTACAATATCATTTGAATAACAAATAAAACTAGGTCACTTGCGATTTGTCTTTACCTGCCATCTCAGATGACAAAGTGCAGTAATTGCGCCTCTCTTAGCCGGTAACTGGGACAAACTAATTTGGGAATCACCTCACAAACAAACCGTTGGGAAGGAACAAGGATTGTGTTTAAGTGGCGTATTTGTTTCCACTTACTTGAGAAAAGTTTGGCTATCGAGAGTATAAGGAAACATAATATATTAGGTAGTATAACTTATTGGTATAGTTGGCAGGGAACTGAGGATGGGAGTTTGATTCTTAAGTAGGTTATTATGTTATTGAGGGGCTTAATTATTATTTAATTCTAAGCAGAACCACCATTAACTAGCTAACTTTTGTTAGATTGGGCATTACCTGTTAAAACAGAATGTATGTGTTAGTGAATATAACAAATAAAATAAATAAATCATCTTCTGCCTAACCTTTTCCCAAATATGTTATGTTGGGGTCGGCTTCCAGACTTGTAAGACTCGTTATCAGACTTCAGGTTGATAGACGGAGGGATCTTGGTATGTAAAGATAGTCACCCATCCACTGACCAACCCCGGCAAGCGTAGCTTAAGTTGATAGATTACTTAACCATGAACTTTTCTTTCTACATAACTGTAATTTTTATAGTATACATAATAAAGAGTATTCTGTCTTATCCATTGCTGTGAGCTTGCATTGGCCAATCTTGGCCCATGAAATAGCCCATTTTTGCATGCGGATTTTATGCAGTAAATACGTACTCAAAGTATTTAGGAAATACTTATTTGTATATTTGCCGCGGTCGGTCCTTAGACGGGTAACCATCTTTACATACTGAGACCCCTCCGTGCCTCGGAAAGCATGTTAAGCCGTTGGTCCCGGCTATCATTCGTGGATCTTTGACAGTCGTTATGGGTCGCCAGAAGCCCGAAAGTCTGACAACCAGTCTTACTAAGGGGTAGCGTGTTACCCAGTAACAGGGTTGTGGAGATCAGATAGGCAGTCGCTCCATGTAAAATACTGATATTCAGCTGCATCCGGTTAGACTGGAAGCAGACCCTAATATCTATGGTTGGGAACAGGCTATGCGGATTTATTGATTTTTGATGATTTTAATCTAACAAACTGATTTCAGTTTGTTAGATCAACAATATTTCACCAAATTAACGTTAAGCTGATATTACAACAGCTAATTGCATCTCCCCATAACCAGCTATAGATCGTTAGCTTAATATTCCCTCTATATTGTATAAAACAAAGTAATATGTATAGAACATACATGAAATTGTACTTACACAATTTCCGCATTAAGTCCCGTGCGCAACGTATTTCTGTGCGAATTATTAATGATCTTGGCTAGCATTTTCCTTCATTTCAGTGTTGTTTCTGGCCTTTTCTCACAGAGTGACGGAAACATTATAAATATAACAATCTCCTTGTATTAACGGCAGGTTGTTCGGGCCTGTAGGCCTTTAAAACGCTACCTCCGCCTCCCCCAAATGCAGCGCGACGTGTTTATTTACGACGCGCCGCCGACGATTTCGCAGAAAATCCATGCCACAGTGTAAAATATTTGCAGTTGATTAACTTAATTAGTTTTTCTTAGGTCGATATTTATTCCTTAGGTTTACATTTTATGGTGTCTACGGTGGAGTGAACTAAGATGATTACATAAAATGTCGTGAACTTGTTTTCACATTATCAGATAACGATACCAACACGATTCGATAGCGATAGGTTCAATTATTACCGGCCCCATGATATTGTTGAATATCGATGACCATCGCGACTCGACAAACAAGCACACTACTATGTATCGACGTCTCGAAGCCGGCAGTGCGAAAAATTTTGCTCAAGTGAAAGAATGCCCGCTACTCTCACCCCGCACTGTCTTCGCCGGTGGATATCGTGCCGATATCGGTGTCGGTGTATGTGGAAACCGGTTACAATGTTATGGGCATGTGATGCGGAGAATGAAGAAAATGTCGTCTGGAATGTTTTGATTATGAATCTGGATGGCTATACGAGTAAGAGAAGACCAAAGAAACGATGGATGATCTGTGTGAAAGATGATATGGCTAGAAAGGGAGTGACTACCGTGATAACAACTAAGTAACAGAGAAGTATGGAAGATAAAAACAAGTTGTATCGACCCGAAAAAAAATGGGATAAGGGCAGGAGAATGTAGATGATCGGTGCCTGTCGTTGACTACGACGATATAGGTGACAATAAAACACAATGTAAAAGCGAATTATTCCATTACTTCACTGGGCGGAGCAGGAAACGAATATAGCACGTAGTTTCAGATTTAACCTTTAAATGATTATCATCGCGCTAAATCTTTATGGAGTTAAGGCTTAGCGGATGGAAGGATGTCAATCGTGATATAATAATAACATAAGAACGGCTATTTTAGTCAACATTCATACAAGCAAATAGCTTAGTGGTTCGATGACTTCTTTGCACACCGGTGGTTAAAAGTTCAATTCTCAACTGTTGATATTTTTTTCGATTCTTTTTTTACATTTTGTTATACTGTTATTTGATAGTTCGTAGAACGTACACAGAATCCATGAAGTTTATTCCTTTTAAATCATCTACGGTTATAATAAAAATAAATATCATTGATTAGCTGACAGTATTAATGAGAAATCCCGTGTGTACAATCTACTGTTATATTTTTAGCGATAGCCGGGTTCGCCAGGAATAATCTGTAAGAATCACTCAGTGTATCACTGTTGTGCCATTATGTATTAAATACAGGTATGGCACGAACAGGCGTTTACGAGTATTTATTCACTAAAAACGAAAAACAAGCAATGGAAAATTGCTACTGAAGGCTGCGGGTTTCGAACTTAGGACGAGCTGCTTCTCAAACGGACGACTCTCTGTATATTTTGGCTGCTGAGACCACAACTACAAACGTACTGTACAGAAAAGTTTTATAAAATATGGCTGTTGTTTTAGTATATTGTGAAGTCGCGGGCGGAAGCTAGTTAGAGATAAACATGATTTTGAGGTAGTAAGGTGAAAGTTTCAAATTGCAATGGTTCTACTGGGTATCAAAAAGTCACGCAAAAGTTAATGTTAATAGAAATTTAATTTTTTCTTTAAAAAAAGATCTCTTTTGCAAAATTTCATGCTTCTAGCCCAGCGATTTAGGCTGTGGATTGTCTGTCAGTGAATATAAGAATTTTATCAAGTTGACAAGCCGTGTGCCCGATGGTATTTCCCATCGACATAAATGGTGAATTTTCATCCCCTTTAGTGACTGAATGAAAAAAAACATTAAGATTTTTATTAAGTACGGGCTAAAAATGGTCGTACTGCTTTGCTTCTGCTGTAACCATATTCTTTTGTTTTTGATGTCGACCACTGCTCATAAAGATAAGTAAATATTGACAACTACATATGAAGGAACAATTGCCGTACTTTATTGTCAAGGGACGTACCTACTGCTACAGCTATAATTTATCGAATCTACTATTCTAAGACATCAAAATTAATTTAGTGTATTTTTTAACCGGCCCCGCTCATGTCGGATTGCCATCCCTTAGGACAATAGTCATAGTTTTTAGGCTAAGCCTAAAAAAAAATTGCAAGTATCAATATGTTAAAAGTTACAAACCAACAAACATACGATAGGTACGTCATCGACTAACTTGCTTTGGAACATGGACACCGAGTGATAGGTACGGTTACCGCCTAACTAGGCTACGTTCACACGGCGCTATTTTTCAAGTGTATAGAATACGATATTTTATCGTATACAGTGACTTTTTGTACTAAAAACTGAAAGTTTGTTCACACAGCTAAAACGATACAAGAAAATAATCTTTTCGATCGACAATTTTTATCGTGTTCATGCATTAGGTCATGTTAGTATAGCACTTTTGTTTGAAACAGCTCGACGAAATTCTCTGGCAGAAAATCGTCACGTAACGAAAAAACGTTTAAATGCCCCCTACATGCGACTTTGTCTCTTTATCTCTTTCTATTATATCTTGAAAGAGACTAAGAGAGAGAGGACAAAACGACGACAGACGAGAACGGAGAGGGGGAAAATTTTCGAATTTTACTTTTTTCATGGTTTTCGAGGGAGCCAAGCCGGTAGTGGAATTAAATTGAAAATTCAAGATGGCGGCTGTGAAAATTTTGTGTTTGTGTTTTAAATCATATGTTAGAAGGAACTTCATTCCTGACGGTGGTCCCCGACCGCACATTTTTATTTTTTTCTAATTTTCATTGTTGTTGCCAGAGTGAAAGTTGATTATATTAGTATCCAACCGACAACCGGATACATTGTATTTATACATATTATGTGTAATTAATGTAGGATATGGTAGTAGCGAAGACAGTTCGATGGAGACTGAAATAGTAATATGGATGAATCTGATGAAAAAATCTTAGAAAAATGTGTTTTAAAACTTCTTCATAAAGGACCACGATATAAAATTATAAACTACTCGCGCTTGACTATAATTTTATCGATAATAATTTGCAATGTGTCTTAGCACTATCGTAAGATGACAGTTAAACGTCATCATACCACATATAAATAATCACATTTTCGAAAACGATATTATGAATTAAAACTATAATATAATTACGAGATATTTTTTCTGAGCTGTCGCAATTTCATATCTAATGTGTTCCTCTTTTATTTGAATTTTTTGAACAACTGCAGAGAGAGCGAATTTTTAAAAATTTTGACACAGGTCCAACCTCCATGACGTCCCGCAGGACTCTGATCGCGAGCGGATTTAGCCAAATTGACTAATTTTGAGTTTATTTAAAAAAAATCTATTAAACTCAAAAATCCAACCGTTAAATTCCCTCCGAAATACGATTACCTCATGATACATGCAATTTTCATATAATTTTATGCTGTAATTAGGAAATGAAACGGAAAATGGTTTTGAAATCGACCATGTTTCGGATTTTTTTTTCATCGAGGAAAGTACAACTAATCGTGTTTTGAACCGTTAATTTCCCTCAAGCAAGGATGTATCTATGGCATATATTTTTTTCAGGACCTTAATACACTAATTTGACCATTTAAAATTGATTCTAAAACAGGAAAATTCGGATAACCTCCCGTTAAGGTGATAATGTAAAAAGCGAACCGGGCGGGAATAAGAAAGTGACAGAGTCAATTACTTCCACATGCGAAAAAAAGAGAGCGCAACAATGCGCTGGAACCAAAATAAAAGCACCAAAATAAAAATTGTTCAAAAATAAATTAAGCAATCTATCAAAAATATTTTCAGCCAGAGTTTTCAATTACCTAATACGCACATTTTGAATACAATTTTGCAATGAAATTACTTAAGATTTTAGAATTACAGAAAAAAACATAAAAAAGTAGAGGTCTTTTCGGAATTAAATTCTATCCAGGAAATTTAACCCATTTGCGTTTTCCTTTAGTCAGAGTATTAATCAAATAGTCAATAAACATATATACAATAAATAAATCCATACATGCTGCAATAGTGAAATAAATGGTTACGAAAAATCCCTCAAAACATTTTGATATCGCCTTAACATCGTAATTGAATAATGAGTATAAGCTTCCAAATAAGGCCCAAATTCTGTTTTATTCTCCGCTTGTATCTTACCACGTGCAAACAACGTCAATATCGTATCTTGTAGAAACCCCTTTTTATTTATTTAAAAGTAGGCGGTTCCGTTCACTATTTATTTATTTATTTTTATTTTAAATAGAACGGCCGAAACCAATTACACTATTTAAATATAATTACTTACACTACATAATATATAATTTATTTAACACAGTCATGCATTCTTCTCACAAGAATTCAAGCATTCTGACAGAATCATCTTCCATTCAGTCACAAACACATCAAGATCTGTGTTTGAGTTCAGGAGAGCGTTAACAGCGGCTAATGTCCGAGGAATAGGTGACTTGGAGCGTGCAACAGTACGACAAGTTGGAACAGCCAGTAAGCGGTGTTTTCTGCTACGACAATAATTGTCTATGTCATAGAGAATACGTTACTAGCAGATGTTATGATTAGCTCAAGGAATTGAAGTGGTTTTAAAATAAGGAATTGCCTAAGAGGTACGAGCATTGATACCATGCTTAATAATATTGTTTTTTTTTTAACAACGATCGTTTGTAAAAAAAACCGAAACCGAGTACCGAAAATTTTGACTGCGTTGCTATTGGTCCACGTAATCAACATAAAGTCCGTTCCATACAAACCAAACGCTGTATAGCTGTACATGTACATTCAGTTGAGTCATCGACTACCTGTGCGTCGCACGTGTTTTAGTGAGTGAATCAAACGATATTGTTTGTGCGTGAGTCATGGCGGACATGTCTCCTGTACAGTAAATTTTAGAAGTATTCAATATGAACGGGCCTTAAAAATTTCAAAACAAAACAAAGGCGTTGGCCCCACCCCGACCAACGACCCATCTTACTCTGTCAATATCGGAAATGTGTGAGAGACATAACTCAGTACTCGTCTGTTAAAAAAAAAAACAGACTTTATAATATTGTGTGTATGATTCTAAACTAGTTTTCTTGCAATTTTTTCCTTCAGCGAAAGTCAGTGTTGTCTCGGATAAGACAACAAAATTTACAAGTCCTATATTACTTACAGTCCGCAAAGCCTTTCTGAGATTTGCATTTGTGTGAGTGCACATAGTGTAGGTGTGACGCCCGGCCTAGAGCGCGACGCGTCATTTGCTTGATTTAAAAACGGTTTATACTGTTTTTGGCGATCGGCCTGAGGCGCGGTGCGTCCCTCGCGTGACGCAACTCCGCTTCTTTGGTGATCACTCACACAAAATCAAAGCTCAGCTTAGGCCTCGCGGACTGTAGCACGGTTTGGACATTAAAAGATGTGCTGAAGAAGCACGTCTGTAAACGTCCACGTCCCATACCCGTTTCAGTAACACTACGCGATACCTACTTTGACCGTGTCGTTGGTCTAGTGGTCTGCTGAGCATGAGGTCCTGGGTTTGATTCTCAGGTCGGGCAAAATGTTATTGGGGATTCCATGGGTGAAACTCCAGGACTGGAGTCTGGATTTGTGCCCGGTTGATGGCAATAGGCTCGCCCCCTATTACATGGGCTTAAACATAACTGGAGAAATGTGGGTGTACTATAGGTACACTTCTGCCAAACCCTTCGGGGATTACAGGCGTGATGTTATGTTATGTTGCGCGACACCTTCGATGTAAAATTTTCAATACACGATATTTCTGAAATTATAAGGGTTGTTGGGTGTCCTAATCGTCATGCTTCGGAATATTCATGAATCCGGTCAAGAGCGAGTCGGACTCGCGCACCGAGGATTTCGTTCCGATTTATGAAAAAATGTGCTATTTAGAGACATCCTTATATTGTTCCTGTAATTTTTACGTAAACTTCTATCACATAGAATAATTTCAGATTTTTCTCTATACAAACCTGAGGGATAAGAGGAGAATGGTATTTTTTTACATTTTTCGTCAAAAGTCGAAAACTTTGCGGCCTAAAAAAAAAAAATAATAATATTTGTGAATGTGCAAACAGCGTTTTTTAATATTATATCCCACATCCCTAGTCTCCACTTCGAATTTTAAAGACCCCCTTTCAATCCCGGTTTGCAAAAAAAAAAAAAAAAATATTTCTTTCTTATGTGCAAAATAATTGAGCAAACGTCATCTAAAACTGTTCCATATTTCAAGTTGATAGCATTAGTAGTTCTTGAGATATCCAGCTGTGACAGATGGACAGACAGACAGAGTCACACCGTAAGGGTACCTTTTTACCATTGGGAAATTATTAATCGCACATCAGAAAAATATTAAATGGGTAGTATTTAAACGCACATCAAAAATTACCAACTTTTCCCAACAGATTACGTACATGAAAAATACTGTTTACACATCTAAATTTGCACGTATAATAATCATTATTATACATCAATTTTTGTCCAAAGTTACAACAAAAATATTAATTACATATCAAAAATACTAACTGTTCATCAAAAATAATAAATGCGCATCTAAAAAACTTATTATTTCACTGCTAGTTAACTAACTGAATATCAAAAGTTGTACAAATAATAATTATTGGGCACCCCGAGGTTAGGTTTGGTTAGGTTCCTTGAAACCCTGCAGACAGAAATAGGAGTCCCGCGCAGCGGGGCTCCGTCGACCTGACGTTAAGTTTAATTTATTTAAACGTGCAAATTTTGATGTGCAAACAGTATTTTTGATGTACGTATTCTGTTGGGAAAAGTTGGTAATTTTTGATGTGCGTTTAAATACTACCCTTTACCATTTTGGTACGGAACCCTAATAAGTGGTCACAACTTTTTTTTAGGCGCTCTGGAGTATGCTTTAGTTTTCCTTTACGTCATAGATAGAGTATGAGATACTAGCTTTATAGCCCCATGCCCACTACGCGTTCACCATAAGGAAAACCTCATAAACATGTCTTAAGCCTCCTTCTCCCTATGATGATGGCGCTTAAGCGTTCCTATGGCCATAGTCTTGCATGATGGTAAGTGGTGTCGTAATATAATGTAAATTATGGTAACTGCCGTCTCTGTGGCAACTGTGGAGTCGTTGGGAAGATGTCGGGTTGTATGTGTATGTGTAATATGACTTATTTCCGTAAGGAAATAGTGTGGTTTACGCTGTGTGGATTTAAAGAGCTTATTTTACGCTTTTGTGGATTTATCTGAATACGACTTTGCTGTCAGATTTCAGTTGAAAATATAAAACTAAGAGGTAAATTCAAAAATATTTTATTGAAATTAGTCTTAGAATCAGCAGAATTTGACAATGTAATAGGTTCTTTATTTCAATATGGAATTAAAAAAAGTTTAAGTTATGTTTTTGTAGGCTTCAATCGGCTGATGGCAAAGGTCATTGGGATGGTGGTAGTAGGTATAACACGAGCTTGTACTCGTAATTGCATGTAATGACTTTTGCCAAAAAATCCGAAATGAAACTTCAATAAGGTTTAAACTATCTAACTGTCACATGATAAAATAGACCTTGTCGTTTTATGACGTGCAAGTGACATTCAACCTTAGGGTATTAATACAAAAGGTCGACAATACTTCCCTTGTACACTAAATGCGTATAGTACCACACTTTCAATCACAATCTGACGGATTTTGAAAGCAATATTGCTAGTCCATTGATTCATATGTTTGAAAAGGAAAAGAAAAGAAAATAAATTTATTTGAACCAGGAAAACTTGAAATAGTATTGTGTGCTTCACGGCTGCGTCAAATAGTATTGTGTGCTTCACGGCTGCGTCAAATAGTATTGTGTGCTTCACGGCTGCGTCAAATAGTATTGTGTGCTTCACGGCTGCGTCAAATAGTATTGTGTGCTTCACGGCTGCGTCACATAGTATTGTGTGCTTCACGGCTACGTCACATAGTATTGTGTGCTTCACGGCTGCGTCAAATAGTATTGTGTGCTTCACGGCTGCGTCACATAGTATTGTGTGCTTCACGGCTACGTCACATAGTATTGTGTGCTTCACGGCTGCGTCAAATAGTATTGTGTGCTTCACGGCTGCGTCACATAGTATTGTGTGCTTCACGGCTACGTCACATAGTATTGTGTGCTTCACGGCTGCGTCAAATAGTATTGTGTGCTTCACGGCTGCGTCAAATACTATTGTGTGCTTCATGACTGCGTCAAATAATATTGTGTGCTTCACGGCTGCGTCAAATAGTATTGTGTGCTTCATGACTGCGTCAAATAATATTGTGTGCTTCACGGCTGCGTCAAATAGTATTGTGTGCTTCACGGCTGCGTCAAATAGTATTGTGTGCTTCACGGCTGCGTCACATAGTATTGTGTGCTTCACGGCTACGTCAAATAGTATTGTCTGCTTCACGGCTGCGTCAACTAAGCTCAGTTTAGCATAAATTCTAGCCAACTGACCCTGACGCTGGTCTTCAACTGGACCTTATGTTACGAGGACGTGTTATGTATGTAAACCAGTTTTATACTAACTACTAACTACTCACACAGCCCTACTCTCGGTGAGAGGGAGCGGGCCGTAATCCACCACGCGGGCCCAGTGCGGGTTGGTAGATGTCACATGTCTTCGAATTTTTGGTTCTAATTTTCCTTCACAGTTTTGAGAACAGCGGTGATGAAATAAATTACACAAAGTAAGGCGCCCTGCCTGGGTTCGAACACACGACCTACAATTCGTAAGTTGGGGCCGCTACCAGTGGACTACCACTGCTTTGTGTAGCAAGCTAGCAAGTAATAATAAAAAAAAAGTTTATTTCATAAATCATATTTGGTTTACATTGCATGTCGATGAGTCTCTATACAAAGAGGAGAGAGGAGTAATAATAAACTCGATTAGATATTTGTTTGTGTGCATGTTGGCGAACATTTTGGCGAATGTTGTGGCCAATACCTATGGCCATCATGTAGAGCGGGTATTTGTGCTTACCTTGGTTTGTATTGGAATCATGGCCGACAAATTGGCGCGAGATCCGTGTGGTGTCGGTTTGTAGCAAAAGATCAAAGGGTTGTGGCAGAGTTATGGCCGCCGCGTCCACACTTTGGGCGCGCGTTTAGTTTGGTACGAGCTCCCAGAGTATTCACACACACACTACATACACACCACAGTTGCGGTACGATGTGAATAAATAAACCGCAGCAGCAGTTATCGCCTCAATATCCATTTTAATAAATTCGTCCGCACATTGGCCTGAACAAACTGCAACTGCTAACTGAACGACCTTCCAACGTATGGACGCCGTAACTTTTGGCTAATATTATATCTTTGCTACAACATTCGCCACAATGCTGGCCAACGTGAAGAGCCGGCATTACGCAGTTACCCTGCCGGATGACCGCCTTAACAAACAGCTTCTACTACTAGTAGGTAACACCTACCCATGCACTAGTATTTTCAATATCCATATATCGGACACATGCCCCGAGCATCTCAAAATAACTGGACTGCCAATATCTATAAACCAAAGGATGTTGGGTATAAAAGTATGCGAGAATATTCCATTTCATTCTTTGTTATTGCAGTGAATATTTGAAAGAAAATTGCAAT
This sequence comes from Cosmia pyralina, assembly GCA_946251885.1. Taxonomy (NCBI): domain Eukaryota; kingdom Metazoa; phylum Arthropoda; class Insecta; order Lepidoptera; family Noctuidae; genus Cosmia; species Cosmia pyralina. The sequence goes on from OX276343.1 coordinate 26,858,881, forward strand.
TTTTAAGAATTTGGTACAAATGCTGTCCAGAATTGAAAGAGTTCTGTAAGCAGTTTTTGAAGTAGGAAGTATCCTGTTACTTTCCTAATTCTTTTGCTACGCTAAGGTATGGTTATAGGTAATTTAATTTAATTTTGTATCACTGTTAGTTTTGAATTGGGCTTGTGGCTAAGTGGGCAATAACAGCCGCACGGGTCAATTGGTCAGGTTAAACTATGCTTGCCGCGGTTGCCGCGGGTTGCCATTTTTACATATCAAGACCCCTTCGTGCCGTTGGTCCCGGCGGGTATACGTGGATCTTTGAAAGTCGTTGCGGGTCATCAGAAGCCTGAAAGTCTGACAACCAGTCTTACCAAGGGGTATCGTATTACCCAGTAACTGGGTTGTGGAGGTCAGACAGACAGTCGCTTCATGTAAAATACTAGTGATAAGCTGCATTCAGATTCCAATTAGACTGGAAGCCGACCTCGACTTAGTTGGGAAAAGGCCAGGCAGAGGAAGATCAATGTAATTTTAATTTTTAATGTTGTATTTTTCTTCATAATATGGGGATAAATTTACCCCATAAATTCATTTTATTTTACTTATTTATTACACCTGGACCCCCGGAATCCCCGTGGAGGTTCACGTCAATAGCGAAAAGCATAGGGTTCGAACTCATGACTTTTTTTTCGCGTGTTTGAAGTAACCGTTGAAGTGCTGCCGTTTCACTTTCACTTTTTGTCAAAGTCATTAGTAGTATGTATAGTGTATATGTGTGTCTATGTGTAGTGTTGTATAGTTCTGTTATCAAGAAACTGTACTGTACTGTTGTTGTAGTGTTCTGTGTCTGTTGTGTTCTGTTAGAATGGCACGGCTGACTGTTGCACATAGGCCTTTCCAAACCATAGCCAAAATGACTAGTCTCAGTCGTAGATTCACGCCAGTTACTATACTACAGTGACAACTTAAAAATGAAATCGATACATTCAATACTCAATTAGCTCAATATTTACAATACACCCTTCCTAAAAACTAAATGCATTGGATGCCTGTATCATAATTGATGCAGTGACGAACAATATTATAATTTAGCTTGGAAACATTGTTCTCTTGTCTCTTTTTTGAGAATAAACTGTATTCAAACCTACACCTGACACTTGCCCATTTTTTCTTACATAAGTAAAGGTGACAAATCGCAAGCCTACACAAAGAGAACTACCATTAATGATTTTGCAAAACATAAAACCGTCATCATGCAAACACGATCCTTTGCAAAAACCGTAAAATTTCAAACATAACGCCCTTTTTGTTGAAACCTTTAATAGCTTGGAATCCAATCAATCATCCCCTGACTGAGACTGACGGCTACGTTTTTATCTCGTTTATAATTCAAAAAACTCGTGCAGAATCTCTATTTACATTCACTTTAAAAAGTTAAATTTTTGAACAGTTTTTAAGCTGGCAATTATTCCTGTATTACGTATGTGCACAAGTTTATTTGTAAAACAGGCGAAAGTATTTTATTACCATAGTCTGTTTCAAAATGTTAGATTACTATATTAATTTATTTAGGAGGAGGAGGCTCGTGGCTAAGTAATAACAGCCGCACAGGTCGATCCCTCAGGTTAAGCTACGCTTGCCAGGGTCGGTCCGTAGATGGGAGATCATCTTTACATATCGAGACTCCTCCGTACCTCGGAAAGCACGTTAAGCCGTTGGTCCCGCCTGTCATTCGTGAATCTTTGACAGTCGTTACGGGTCGTCAGAAACCCGAAAGTCTGACAACCAGCCTTACCAAGGGGCATCGTATTACCCAGTTAATGGGTTGTGGAGGTCAGGTTCAGTCGCTCCATGTAAAATACTGGTATTCAGCTGCATCTGGTTAGACTGGAAGCCGACTCCAACATAATTGGGAAAAGGCTAGGCAGATTGATTGACTATATTAATTTATTTCTGTAAATTGATTCAATAAAACACTCAAGGTCTCACAGCGGCTGTCGAGAGAATGCGCTCCTGACACCTATCACTTGGAGAATTTCTAGTTATACCACAGAATACATAATAGTACAAGTACAGAAGTTTCACTCCGCAAAATCATTTGAATAAATAGCGACTCTAGCTACGATAAAATAAAGCGCAATTCAGGTCGTAAAGCGTTAGTTACCTACAGTTATATTCACCTAGAAGTTGCCTCTCTATCGCGTAACGTTTAGACCTTCTGACTCGTTATGGTTGTCTTCATTTAAGAGGCGGCGCGTGAGAATCGAACTTAATTCCGCCACGGCCGGCGCGCGGCAGTCCATACTGAATTACTCCGACAAGTCGAGCCCGCCGCGTACTTGTAGCTTCATACCTAAAATGCGGAGTGCGCCTGGCCTGGTGATACAGTCTTCGCCACGCAAGTTTGCAAAAAAGTGGGAATGCGCAGTACGGAATCCTGTTGCCCCAAGGGCTTGATTCAGAAAGCAGTACTCCTGAACACGACATGCATAGTGAGGAGGTTCCTCTCTATAGAACCCTGCCCACCGGTACCTTGGACCCTGTTCCCGATATTGGTGGTTTTATATTTTTAAATGTTTAATTATAAGTTTTTTTTTTAATATTTAAAAATGTAAATGATATGTGTATGTAAATGAAATAAAGGAAAATAATAATATGTCCCTACTATCCTGTCCTATTTGGCGCCGCTGTTATCAACTGAGGACGACAATACAATCAAGTGTAGTCACTAAGTTTTAAAAGCTAGAATTGTTATTTTTCGTTTATATTAACAGGGGGATAGTAGTTTATCAAATTAGGAACAACAAAATTTGCTACATTCAAAATTGATGGCAATAACACTATTCTAACATAGCCAAAGTTTGTGCCGGTAGCACATAATTTCATATTTTTTTATGATAAACTATATGCCAAAATTTTTTTCATGAATATTGTTGTAGGAGGAAAGGAGTATGTAAGGATCGTAGCAAGTGGCATTCTGTAGTTTCTGCCTACCCCCATGGGAAGAAGGCGTGAGTATTATTTATTGTTGTAGGCTATAGAAAATTTGCTACTGTAATTGGCCGTTGTATAGTCAGCAACAAAAGTCGATTAACACTTGCAGTTTTTGAATCTTAATTATTAACCCGTCGCGCGCCAATTAGCAGACACAATTGAAATTCTATTGTTATCTGTACACATGGTGTACAATCGACATTTTAAGAGTTAAGTGAAATATTTAATTCAAATCGGATCAGAAGTACTTAAAAATTTAAGAACATTAACTCTCACGAAAAAAAAAACAGTTTATCGAAACATTTTGTGTTATTTTAGATGACAAAATGTAGCAGTGTTAACCGACTTCTGTTGCTGACCGTACTCAAATGAGTACACACTCTTTATGGGGGCAGAATTGTTTTATTCCTTTTTTTTCTTACTTTTATATTTATTTATTTGGTTAGTTTAAGATAGGAAAATAAGCATTTCGTAAATAAAACAAACTTCCTTTATTTTTGGCGTTTAATGGGTTTATTTCTTACTAAAGTAAACAGACACAAACAAATTACGAGTAGGTACCTACGTTAAATTACATATTTGTTACAAATATCAAAAATATAGGGAACTACGTACCTACTTATGATTTACATCAAAATTGATGTACCCACGCACTAATATTATAAAAGGAGAATGGGCAACTTTGTTAGGTAAGATTAGTTTGAGCCTACAACCATAGGTTTGGCCGGGAATATCCCAATATCACAAATATAATATTCTAGGTAGATAGAAAGTTATACAATAAAGGCACAGCTTCTCAGCCTGATGCCAGAACATTAGTGTCGCATTTTTTGGTGTTTTAAGGCGAGTATAGCTGCGAATGGCAATTCTATTATTGCTAAAAAAGTTTGATTGATCATGTTTTTTTAATTATTTTAGGATCAACTGAAGAATAAGGTAGTCTTAGCAGATACACTCTTACCAGCTATTATAGGGAGTGTGTTCCCGAAAGCATCACGAAAAACTGACTAAATGTATACACTGAAACTAAATTTAAATGGTTTTTGATTATAAAAGACTTTTTGTTCATTTGTGTATATGATTGACCTATATGAAATTAAAGGGAGGGGAGTTATTCGAAAAGAAGAGAAGGTATAATTATGTTTAACACTAGCAAGTATATTTTTAGACCCATATGAATTATAACTCAAACGCTAACCATCCCAGCTCATTTTTGACACATTTTTGCAGAAGTAGAGGGACATTTGGTAGTTTCCCCCGCCCTCACTATCCTTCTATCCCAATAACTGGAGCAGGGACAATCCTTCACCCAATTTTACGACAAATTTGAAAAAAAAAAATTGGTTTTTGCCAATGTTTTAGGATTTTTCACCTTTGTGCGACGGCAGTGGGACAAACATGAATACACACTTAACCGTTATTTATAATTTATTATGAATTTAGCCTAATTTTGAATTTCATTCTTTAACAAACTATGATTAACCTATTTATTTAGTTTTATAACATTGAAATACGGACAACCATCATTGAGTTTAAATAATTATAGTACCTATCTATCTATGCGCACTCACACAAATGCAAAGCTCAGTTTAGGCCTCGAGGACTGTAGTATCTAATGACCTATAAGGAGGATCAAAGTTTTGAAAAATAATCAATGTTTAAAACATTACCACACAATTCTATTGTGCTAGTTATATTCAACTATTATTGTTTTATCCAACAGCCATTTATAAGTCTCTAAACATACTAATTAATTTAAGTACGGAAAAGCCACGTCAAGTGGTGCTTTTGTACAATCCGTCAAACGAAAGGTTCACTGCTCAGCAATGCCACCGCAACATTTAAAGCCTAGCTCTGGTTAATGCCTATAGATTTTTCAGACCCTCGCTAAGTGGGTAATTTCACTAATCAATCGGAATGATACTAAAAAAATCAAATCCGAGAACTGAAAAAGAAATTGTTCAGTTAGTTCGTTTAAAAAAAATACAGGCTATTTCAACCTATAAAAGATATTGGGGAACATTAAATATCACTTTCGGCCACTGTCCTTTATTTGTCTAGACAGTTGACCCGCGGTAATTCGGCCCCTGTCTAATCTAAATACGTAAAATCTAAGTACATGCAAAGCACATTTTTAAACCCCGATCTACACTCGCGCGCGATTCTTGCTGTTAATTCACGCCACGGTTCGCGCCGTGAACTCAGACAAAGAAGATGGTGGATGACGAAAATCCATCGCAGTAGAACCAGGTAAATTAATAATTTATCTGGTTAGAGTAATAATTTGCCCGCAAAGAGTTGCGAGTGTAGATGCATTCGCGTTTGCGCGCCGTGAACCAAGCGCAAACCCTTTGTCGAGGGACAACAACCGACAGCGATCGGGAAACGGCGCGAAGCACAAATGCGAAGGCGTGAAAATACGCAAAACCATCCACACTCGCGTTTCATGGCTTTCGCGGCCATTTGGCGACGCGAGTGTAGAGCGCGCATTACGGCAAATCTTCGACAATGCATCTTTAAACATGTGGGAACTTGTTCGCGGCACCGTGAATTTTGCTCGACGCGTATTGTCTCTGTTTGATTGCGAATGCGAATGTGATCGCGAGTCTTCCCACATAAGTCACATCGCGGAACTCATATCTAAACGTGTTGCAGTGGCATTGCAGACAGAACTTTAAGGTCTAGCCTGCACTGCGATAAAAATCGCGCGAAATTTTTATGGCAATTCTGTAACACATTTTAATTTATGTACGAGTATCTGCACGCATTTTGGCAATTTAAAATTCGCACTTGTTGCAATTCCGTACAATGAATATAAACCGGGCGCAGTGCGAGCTAGGTCTTAGTATGTAATTTGTCGGATTACAAGGTACTCCTTTTCAAAAAAGCTCCGGACTACAAGCGCAACGCAGGGGGTCGGTGGCAGTAGGTAGGTACTGTTTAGTCCGACAAATTCAATCATACGACACCCCTTGCAAAACGTTGATCAGATTACCGCGGGTCTACTGGTAGTAGGTATTTATAAATATGTATGTAATTACTTACTTATTACTAAACGGATATTATTAATGACGTTTTCTTACAATTAATACTGATTGACACTGATAATAAAATTATTATGGAATCTTCATAATTTCTGACATTTTGTTATGAGAATACATTTGTTTTGTTTGTTATATACTTCTATTATTTCACGGATAATACAAACATCGATCTACAAAAATAAATCTGAATGATTGAATTATAATTACATAATTATGATTTTGAAAGCTAAATTCGTAGGTACAGCCTACGTAGGTATAACCTTATTCTTAACATGTGTTAAACACATCCTTATTATAGTACCCTCCTGTGGGCTGAAAATCGATTTCTCACAATATAAATCTCTCAATTAAAATATTTGTGTACACAAAAACAGCCCTTATAACTACAAAAAGTATCGGAATTGGAGTGAAGTGGCTTCCACTTCACTACTCGCTACTTCAGACTACTGAATAAAATACAGTAATATTTGCCTGCTCATACAAAAAACAAGAATCTACGCCGAAACTGGGAAACAGTCGAAATCATTATACTCTCATAAATTATGAGAGCAAAGCAATAATTATTTTATCATAATCCACTAAGCTTCAAAGGTCGTAATCGATGTGACGTAGTGAGATGATTCGTCGAACTTCCCGCGCAAAATATAACCGCCATTGAAATACATAGAAGGGAAGCTCTCCCCACTCATGGCACACAAGCGCCATCGGTGGGCGGCGGCGGTGTCACCGATCTACACAAATCTACGACAACCGAAACATCAAGATACTTTTCCGAAAAAAAAAAAACTGAAGTTTTTGTTGCAGTGACTCGGCTACGATACAGCGCCATATTTTGGCTTGACAATCAATTCCGTGTTCACTACTCGCGACAACCTATAAACGGAACACGTAAAACGTGTAGGTAAATAAATGGAGAGTGAGCGTTTTATTTGTTTTTGCGTTGCAGCTTGCGTCCTACGGCGCACTGTACATTCTCGTGTTTCGCGAGGTTGTCTGAGCGTGCGAAGGGTTTATCGCAGTGGCGGCAGTGGAATTGTTTGATGGCAGTGTGCTTGCTGCGGATATGGCGGTTGAAACAACTCGAGCTCGCGAACCGCCAATTGCAGCCTTCCTCCAAGCACAAAAGAGGCTTTGTGTGCAAATTCTTGTGCCTACTAAGAGTTTTCTTCCTGACGTAGATCTTGTTGCAATTCGGGAAATCGCAGTGATACCCGTTTCTGCGGTCAGTTGCCGACGATTTGCGCAGCTTCATGTGCGTCTTCGCGTGCGGTACTGGCACTGGGCTCGGTATCTCCTGTGGTGACATACCAGTTATTTGCTGTGAAATACTACTCATTTTCGGTAAAGCATCATTAATTTGCGGTGACATTACAGTCACTTGTGGTGATAAATCAATAATTTGCGGTGATATATCAGCCATTTGTGGTGAAATACCAATAATTTGCGGTGACATATCAATCTCTTTCGTCGACTTACCAGTGGGTTCATTCAAATCGCTTAATGGTACGCACGTCATAGTAAGGATTGTGTAGGTGGTGGAGGGAATCAGTGAGGACGGCGAGGTCGGTGGTGACGGTGGTTGCGCCCTCGCCTCCTCCTGGGGAAGATCGTCACACTTGAGGAGCATCAGTGGCAAATCGCCACACTCGCGCGGCTCCTTCTGAGGAGAATCGCCACACTCGTCCTGGCGAAACTCGCCAAACTTGGGTAGCTCCTCTCCACGGTACGTCGTAATTTCGTGGCATGTCTGTTGCCAGGACTCAGATAAGGACTGATCATCGAAGTAGCCCGTGTCGGTGAAATCCACCAATTCGCTAAATACGTTACCGCTTGGTAGTACGTCAAACGCATATTGTCGGTCCATTGTGATGTGATATCGATCGATTGCAGAGTAACGCGCCGCGCGACGTGCCCCAGCAGTGGCTAGCGAAAGACTGGACGTGGGGTCGTGGCATGACACCCTATCACACTACCGACAAATGTATCCTTCAATCATTTAATTAATTCACACCTTCGTCATTTCGAAGTGTAATATAATAACCATTTCATAATGTATTCGACTAATATAGAAAGGCGGTTGTGATTTGAATTTAATAAAAACTTTTTTACAAAAAAATACAACCGACTTCCAAAAACAACACTACAAAGTGAAAAATAACTTTAATTTTGGAAGTCGGTGTCTAGTTAAACGTATTTTCGTTTTTTGCCACCGACTTCCGAAATTAAAGTTATTAACCGACTTCAAAAAGGAGGAGGTTATCAATTCGTCGGAACCTTTTTTTTTTATGTATGTTCCCCGATTACTCGAAGATGGCGGGACCGATTTGGATTGTTTTTGTTTTAATTCGAGAGGGTATACATCACAGTTGGTTCCATATAAAATTGATTAACTTTACTGCGGTAGTTTTTGAGTTAGCTTCAATAATTCGCATTTTTTCCCCACTTTTATATGGATGATGTTCTAGTTTGTTTGCAGGTAGTGGTATTAGAATTTGTGTGGGGTAGGTTCCACAACTAAAAAGTGAAAAATAAAGACTTTTTTACAAAAAAAAATACAACCGACTTCCAAAAACAACTACAAAGTGAAAAATAACTTTAATTTCGGAAGTCGGTGGCAAAAAACGAAAATACATTTAACTAGACACCGACTACCAAAATTAAAATGATAGTACCTACCCCACACAAATTCTAATACCACCTAAAATCACTACCTGCAAAACAAACTAGAACATCGTCCATATAAAAGTGGGGAAAAAATACGTATAATTGAAGCTAACTCAAAAACTACCGCAGTAAAGTTAATCAATTTTATATGGGACCAACTGTGATGTATACCCTCTCGAATAAAATAAAAAAAAACCAAATCGGTCCAGCCATCTTTGACTAATCGGGGAACATACATAGAAAAAAAAAATAAAAAAAAAGGTCGGACGAAGTGAAAACCTCCTCCTTTTTGAAGTCGGATAAAATGACAAAATATATTAAAAATAGTAATTAATTATCCTCTTGTTTTCATGTTTATTTATTTATTCTTATACCTTAGTAAAAAGCGTATAGGTATTAATTTACGGCATTTAATTTTAACGAAAAATATTCAATGAGAATTACTGATGACAAATATTCTTACTTATTATAATAATGTCAGAAAGATTATTGGGCTGTCACATGCTTATATAACATATATATGCAGCATACTCATATTTCTATGTTACATTTAATTACATTAATTCGACGCCAACGGCATAGTTATATCATGTACAATTTTGATCTAATTGAATTTGTCTAGTCTGAGTGATTTTGATGATGATAAGAGGGACAATTTATAAACGTAGCATTCTAATCTCCTCCGTCTCCATCTGTCTATCTTACCTCTAATTTACCTGAATCTGTCTTCATTGACAAGCTTTTGACATTGATTGTCGCTGATATGAGATTGCGAATACAGACTGTTCATAGTCATTTTACCTGATTTGCATCATTTTCAAAATCACAGTGATCTTTATTATTGATGCAGTAAGGCTGCTTTTCGGTTGCTACCACTGGCAAGTCTGTCAAAATCACAGTGGTCTTTATTTTCGTTACAATAAAGTTGCTATTGGGTTGCTGCTGTCAGAGCTATCAAATAACTGTGAACGGTAGATTTTGAACGTTTTTAATTGGGATTGGCCCGCTAATATTAATACGAGTTTTTTTTTCTTTTTCCTTTTTAAAAATCTTACAAAGCAGTTTTAGTTTCTATTCAAATCGGTCCTGAGATTCCTTTAAATATTTTTTCATTTGGCCCACACGACCACTTAAAATAAAATTCACCCTGTATATTTGTTCTGCACGACGCTGCAGTACTGAGATTCCATGTATTGCTTTCACCTGTTGTGTATGCAAACAAGAGCTTAGGTTCAGCACTTCTCTTACGTTCCACTTAGATTTATTTAGTTTGAATCGTTTGGCTTCTCAGAGGTTGCAGTTGGCTTGTAGAGAAATATAACCGTAAAAAGATTCAACTTAGTTCTGGGAAATAAGCTACTGTGCTCTATTTTAATTGCCAAGTTATTTATTATACATGTACCCCCTTTTGTAAACAGATGATAATTATATCTCGGGACCATGGGGTCCTAGTCCTTTGGATGGCGAAAGAGGGGCCGAAGTCACAGAGGTCCCTTGGACAATTTTAAAAGGAATGAGGCATCTCTCATTTCGTTTAAAATTGTCTTAGGAGCCTCTGTGAGTTGGCTTGGGGATAATCATCAGTTGGTCAACCAACGATTATCTCTGTATGCACTATGTAATTGCAACCAAGGACAACCCCCGGTTGGTGCGGGACTATTTCAGATCATGGAAACAAAACATATTGGGCAATGGGTTTGGGTGACTGTAATGGATTGATTACCTAAAACTATGGAAGGACAGCCCTGCCTGACCAATGATATGTAATATACTCGGATAAAATGGCAGGGGGTGACTTGTACACTCAATAATGGGCCCTCGGAAACTATTGCTAGCATGATGACGTAGCGACAAGGGGCCAACATATCCTGAGGTGCATGAGGAGTGGAGAGGTATTCCACGGCTATGGCTATCAGGATAATCTCGGAAGTACTTTCAAGGTCCCTACCAGCAGTGAAGTACTTACTTCCTCCAAACAGGTTTGCTCTTAAAGAATCTCCACTCAAGCCAGCCAATAAAGGCAAAAAAGAGGTTGAGCTCTGCTTCTCGTCAGTGTTCACTCCGGTTAATAAAGGCGAGCCAGAAATGAGGAACAAAACTTATCCCAGGAGATAAGGTCCGCGGATACTGCCCAACAGCTCGCCACATACTGTCCTGCGGGTTTCTGTATCTCTCTTGGTCTGGCTCCTCACCCTAGATCTGTTTCAGCAAAGTAACCTCGACCAACACAGTCCTAGAGTTCAGTACGCAAGCCCCACCACGATGTCGTCTTAGAAATCAGAAATTAGATATTATATTAGAAACAAATGAATATCCTGAACACTTTACAACAATCCAAATTCACTTGCAGTTTATCCGTGGCATTTTAAATTTTTGTAATACTTAAGTGACTATTGTACGTATACTTTAATATATCTTCATATGCCTACGGATACAATGTACACACACAAATTATAGGTGCGTCATCCATTTTGTAAGCATTTCGCGCCAAAGTTTCGCGGATCGCAGTACTGAATACTGGTTGAGTTATTCCTGACATTATCTGTATTGAAATCAAACAGTTGAATGCTGCCGTCATAAATGTGGTTAGGGTTGTCACAATTTCTACTTATGACTTTTAATCTTTTTCTTCATGTCGCTGGCACGACGAAAGAAATAACATATTTCACATTCATATTCTTATTGCGTTCCATAAAAGCTTATAGTTGAGTACAAATTATGGACCCTGTTAGTTACTCTCAAATTGCGGATAAGGGTCACTGGAACGGGACGCGACGCGACGCTGCGCACACTTTATAAAATTGCGATACAAAATCGAAATTGTTTAGTACAAAATACGCGCTGCGCAGCACGGCGCATCTCGCATCTCGCGCTTGCGCTAAAATTATACCTTTACCTGTAGTAAATAACTTCGAAATTGTTTTGCAATCTTAAAAAGTGAGAGCAGCATCGCGTTGCGTCACGTCTGAGTGTGAACTGACCCTAAGCCCAAGTTGAATTGAATCGAAAAGAAGACTTTTTAATGTCACATTAAGGACGCTATTACAAATGGGTAATCAAATCATTACTTTTTTACACAAAAGTATGTTTATTAAATAAAATGCTTTGCGTTATTCAAATGTTTTATGGCCGAATTGTTGATAGATGTGCATGGTACGATTCTGAACTATAAATATAATTTTAGGTAGGTACAGTTTCTAAATAAATGTACCGAACTGAAAATTTTGACTTCGGTACCTTTATTGAGAAACTGTACCTATCTAAAATTATATTTATAGTTTAGAATCGTACCTTGCACATCTGTCAACAATTCGGCCAAAAAACATTTTAAGAATGCAAAGCATTTTATATAATAAACATACTTTGTGTAAAAAGTAATGATTTGATCACCCATTTGTAACAGCGTCCTTAAGAAAACTTTTTTGCCTTTCTTACTTTAGCATGGCAGTGATGTGTGAGTACAGACAAACTACAGAAACTAGAATAATAAGGGGGTGCATTATAGGTATCCAGCGCATTCTGGGCAGTCAACACTGCCTCAAACTTGCTGGTTGGCTAGTATCATAACATGAGCTGATAAAAAGAAGAAGTGTAATTAAGAGCGTTCATCCCACGCGGGCTGATAACGTCGCATTTCTAGTGGATTTTGTGATTATTTTATTAAATTTAAATCAAGTACTATTTTTTATTAGTCTAATAACTAGATCGTTGTTTTTTATAATATTTTTAAATATTTACTCTATAATAAATAACAATATTTTACAACAACCTCTACAAATGCGGCGTTGCCAGCCCGCGCGGGATGACCGCTCTCAACAAGAATTTCTGCGAATATATTTTGAGGACCAACCCTACGCCATCAATTAAAATGTCTATCGCTCTCGCGTCATAGTTTTGAATGCATGAATGTTAGATGGCGGCCGCGGCGATAATTGTCGGTCAAATCGGATGCGTTGGCATTACATCACACCTGCGTATCATATGAATATGCATTTTATATGCATATTGCATATGACGTGTTAGCTCCAGCGCGGTCTGTAAAGCATTGTATTGTGATTTTCCGGTAGTGTACAATGCATTAATTTTGCATTGGAGTCTGGGTACGTATTTGTGAGGCTGTTGTAAGAGTTTGGCGTTTAATTATAAATTGCGTTTTATTCTAGGGCTGGATATTGAAATGTCTTTGCTTATAATTGGATTCGAATGATGTGGCATTACCAAATTAAACTCTATTGGGCTTTTGGGGTGGGTTTTACATATTTTGGAACGAAGTTCTTTAACGCGGTTTGCGGTAGGAGTTGGCGGGTAGAAATTTTCACGTAACAAAAAAGCGTTGTATCCAAAAAAAGTCAGCTTCAAGCTCAAGTTTCAAGTGTCAAAAGTTTTTGTTTTTTAATACAGAGCCATCTAGTGTAAGTTTTTTTCTTTCTTTCTTTTTTCTTTCTTGTTACTTAGAAACGGTGCGTATACCTATAATATCGTAATATCAGGACATTAAACACCTTGATATAATATAATTCGAAGCAAAGACAAAATATTAAAAAAAAAAAAAAACAAACACAAGAGGCAAATCTGCACCCGAATTTATTAAAACAAAAATCGTCTGCTCAATAAGTAAATAGCACAATGAATTTAATTGAATAGGGATGTTGAGTAAAATCTTTTTTTTTGTCCACGTATTTTTTCTTTTTTAACGTATCAGATTACGGCGATACATTGAGTTAACTCAATGACGACATCAGTCACGTCTCAACACCTCAAGTACGAAAGAAAAAAGTCTCAGTGACGTCATGTCACATTTTAAAATGTGGCATGACGTCACTGAGACTTTTACACTCATTTTATACGTAGTTTGTTATAGTTATGACGTAGCGAGCCCCCTATCTATGTCATTTTTTATTAATATGATAAAACAAAAATACGTGTCTAATATTTTTTCTATTATCTGACTAACGGACTAAATAGAATTTCTTTTTTTTACCCAGGAAACATCCCTATTGTCAAAATTAATTGCATTGCAAGAGTCCCATCGCACATATTATTATCTGCATTGGTATAAGTTAAGGCTCTTGTAGGTACCTATACCCATAAAAAGATTAGCCCTCGTAAATAAATAAATAAACCGTCACCCAAAGTGATAAAACGTGATAATTTTCGTCGGTCCCTTTCAATGCAAAGGACACTGGTATTGAAAGCTAATGGTATAGCTAATGTCTCCGGTCGGAACCGCGCTGTCTGATGGATCGTTCAGATTTTTAAACCACGATTAATGTACTGGCCATCGGCGAACATTTATCTTTTATGCGAGTTAGGACGCGGTTAGGGTGGGAAGTGGCAGCGGAAAATGTGTGTAGAGTATTAAAAACTTTTTTACAAAAAAATACAACCGACTTCCAAAAACAACACTACAAAGTGAAAAATAACTTTAATTTCGGAAGTCGGTGTCGGTGTCGGTGTTAAATGTATTTTCGTTTTTTGCCACCGACTTCCGATATTAAAGTTATTTTTCACTTTGTAGTGTTGTTTTTGGAAGTCGGTTGTATTTTTTTGTAAAAAAGTTTTTATTTCTCACTTTTTAGTTGTATACCTACCCCACACAAATTCTAATACCACTATCTGCAAAACAAACTAGAACATCATCCATATAAAAGTGGGGAAAAAATACGTATTATTGAAGCTAACTCAAAAACTACCAAAGCAAAGTTAATCAATTTTATATGGGACCAACTGTGATGTATACCCTCTTGAATAAAATAAAAAAAATCCAAATCGGTCCAGCCATCTTCGAGTAATCGGGGAACATACATAAAAAAAAAATTAAAAAAAAAGGTTCCGACGAATTGAGAACCTCCTCCTTTTTGAAGTCGGTTAAAAATAAATACGAGTAATAGTAATAATAATCGCTTTATTTTCAGGCAACTAAGGCCCATAGATTGAAATACACAAATAATCTGACAAATTAATAAACTTTTAAGAGCGTTGGCTCCGTACGACATTTCATACAAACTTTCAAGTCTTTTTTATCGAAATGAATGAACCGATTTTAATGAAACTTCATACGTATAAGCATGATACATAGGTCTAAAAATTTGGTTAAGAATATTTTCTAAAGATAGTGTTGCAGCTAAATTCGACCGATTTTAAATATTCCATAGAAATGGAGATTTCCAATTATCTTTTTTTAAATAAAACATTTCCTGCTTATGCGTATGAAGTTTCATTAAAATCGGTTTATTCATTTCGATAAAAAAGGACTTGATAGTTTGTATATGAAATGCTGTACGGAGCGAACGCCCCTAATATTATATTCAAAACATCTAACATTAAACTATTAACTAATTACTACCTACGTAAAGTCGGTAACGTATAACTGAGTCGTGGTGTCATGTAAGTTTCCACGAAAACGCTGATACACGACATCGTCGGCAAAAATTCCTCTTTCATGAAGATCTCTAGATAATGAACCGGAATCCGCACCACAAAAGACTTGAAGCGACTTCAACTTCTCAACTGTTAAGGTTTGTACATAATATCACGGCTATGATCCACAAAGAAGTTTTAGTCCCATATAAAAGGGGTCAAGGAGAAGCTCGTGGCTAAGTAATAACAGCCGCATGGGTCGGTCCATCAAGTTAAGCTACGCTTGCCAGGGTTGGTCAGTGGATGGGTGACCATCTTTACATACCGAGATCCTCCGTGCCTTGGAAAGCACGTTAAGCCGTTGGTCCCGGCTGACACTCGTGTATCTTTGATAGTCATTACGGGTCGTCAGAAGCCCGAAAGTCTGACAACCAGTCTTACCAAGGGGTATTGTATTACTCAGGTACTGGGTTGTGGAGGTCAGATAGGCAGTCGCTCCATGTAAAATACTGGTATTCAGCTACATCCGGTTAGACTGGAAGCCCACCCCAACAAAGTTGGGAAAAGGCTAGGCAGATTGATAAAAGGGGTCAAGCCTCTGCCATTGGGCTAATGCTGAAGATATCCTTATGAAGAACCCAATAACATTATCCGACCTGGGAGTCAAACCTACTAGAGTTAGACCAACGAGAAAGTAAAGTATGAAACATACGTGTTGAATTAGCAAAGCAGTGTATAAGAGATGGTATTTTATTTTATTTTATTTGGGAAAACAAACAATCGTACATTGTATATTATATCTAGATACACAGTATGCTATAAGTAAATGTACAATCCACTACGTTTCCACATGTTACTAGTTCAAAAAAAAAAAAGATACAGTGTTGGGAAAATTAAGCAGTAATTAATTAGCTATTACATGTCTAAATAAAAGGTACATAATAATTAAAATTTATGAGCAAGGCGCTTAATAATTTGTTCTCTAAATGTATATTTAGATAGGGCAAAAACATCAATATCATTAAAGTTATTATTGAAAGCCTGAACCAATCTCTGGAGCGGCGCTCTCTCCCCTGCATTTGTGCGGCAGGGAGTTGTAGCAAACAGTGGATAAGAGCGCGCCTCACGTCTCAACACTGTTCTAGGTACAATATAGCATATTTTACTGATTAATTCAGAGCAATCAAACCTATTATGTACAAGTCCAGTGGTATGTATAGTAATATGGTGAATATTTTACGCCTTTAATATCTGATCATTACTAGTCACAAGAGATGTTTCTACGCCAAGCAGATAAACAACAGCATTCTTTTGAGATCTTCAAACTAGGTACAGTCACGAGTATTAATATGTATATGTTATGGACCAGGTGATTAATGCGGGCATTATTAATAATGTACGAGCATTATGAATAATGTGTAGCTCTATTAGGCTAAGTGATTAGTTACTATCTTAACTTCATTATTTCTCACATTGCACGGTCATTATTATATTGCTACATGACAATTGGGCAATTTGATAATAAAGCTAAATTTGACGCGGTGCGAGGGCGGGGAGGGAAGAGTGACACGCTTTGACCAATCAGAGACCGCCATTTCTATAAAACAAAGATAATATGTTGTGAAATTTTTGTTTTAAATTTAAGATGTTTTATGTTATATTGTTAATATGACTTTCCTTAAGTTTTAAACGCAAAAACTAGTGGATTGTTAATGTAGAAGTCCTTGATAATTAATCCAAATAATGAGTCTGATTATTTAAATGCTTTAATATTTAGTTTATTTTAAGTAAATGACAATAACAATAAAAAAATAGTAATTACATATGTTTGTATTAATTTGCCCAAAAGATGATGGACAATATGTATAATGCCCGGTCAATTTGATTATTTGAATAATTATTACCAAATTCCACTCTCATATTAGGCATTTTTCATAATGACCGGGCATTATTTATAGTGCTCAATTTATCACTTGGTCCATAACATATACACTTAGCAAAATTCAAAAGCGATTTTCTCGTGTAATAACCACAACAACTTTGAGATAAGACCTATTTCATATTAGTATGGGGTCCAAAATAGTACGTTCATAACAACATAAAATTACAATCAACACAGTAGGAGAAAATCACTTTTAAAATCTTGCTTAGTGTATACAAATTAGTGCTCGTGACTGTACACACGGCTACACATCAAGCTATAAATTTCCAGTTTACACTGACGTCTCATTGTAAGGAAATCTTACACAATGCGAGATCAGCTTATACTGGAAATGTATAGCTTGATCTGTAGCCGTGCGTATTTACGAAAATGTATCTGGTCCGGTGAAATTAGTTTGGTTTATGACGAAGCCTTTATCCTTTCGTATTATTATATTATATTACAGAAACAATTAAATAGATCCGCAGATCCGCCTAGATCCGCGATTCCTGCAGTCGGTAGGTTAGTCACTATTTCACTTAATGCACACAATGGTGCCGATTCTGTTGTGCACAAACTAAACTTAATTTAGGCTATTGCTAACTTTTTCTCTCTATTATGACAAGAAAGAGACGGAAGTAAATTAGAGCTGTCAAATTAGTTAGAACTAATTTTTCCATAGACATTTAGACGACACGTAAAAACATGTCGACTAAAAACACGGTGAAGCGCAAGGCGTGAACTAATTTGACATCTCCAACTTAGTTCATAGCTATAGCCGTCCTTTTCTCGCGCTGCCTGTTAGTAAAAGATAGCGATTCTCTAATTTTAGTTTAGTGCGTTCACAAGAGAATCGGCACCATTATCAACCAAAAGTAATTCAGCGAAACCGCTTACACGTGAAAAAGCTTGATGGCATTAACGGCATTACATAATATATGCAACAGAATACGGTAGATCGCTCATTCTCCGCTTATTACGTAAACCGCAATACACGTCGTCATAATGTACCATATATTTTTATTTTTTAAATGCACAAAAGGTGCTGAAATACTTTTTGACAACGCCATTAAAGTTGTCAAATATTAATCCAGAAACATTACCACCAACCATAGTTGATAAGTTTTTACTAATATTTGGACCTATGTTGTCAAAACAATAGGGATGGTAGCTAAAATTTTTTTGTGCTGTTGCATTTAGATTAAGTATTAAAAAATATTGAACACGTCTTTTTTTATTTTTACGTAATCAAAAGATTACGGCGATACATTGAGTTAAAATATGGCATGTCGTCACGCCTAGCTAGATTTTATACGTAGCGAGCCCCCACTCCCCAACTTTAATGCATGTAATCTAAGTATGTTTTTTAATAATATAATAAAGTAAAAAATATTATACGTGTGTAATATTTTTTTATTTTCTGCTGACAGATTAAATAGAATTTCTTTTTTTTTACCCACGCATCATCCCTATTAGTAAATTATTTTTATCTCCTTTTTTCGTTAAATATACAAACAATCAATCTGCCTAACCTTTTCCCAACTATGTTGGGGTCGGCTTCCAGTCTAACCGGATGCAGCTGAATACCATTATTTTACATGGAGCGACTGCTTATCTGACCTCCACAACCCAGTAACTGAGTAATACGATACCCCTTGGTAAGACTGGTTGTCAGACTTTCGGCCTTCTGACGATCCGTAACGACTGTCAAAGATCCACAAATGACAGCCGGCACCAATGGCTTAACGTGCTTTCCGAGGGACGGAGTAGTCTCGGTATGTAAAGATGGTCACCCATCCACGGACCAACCCCGGTAAGCGTAGCTTAACCTGTACGGCTGTTATTACTTATCCACGAGCTCTTCTTATTAAACTTTGTTAAACTGAAGTATTTTTTAAATATGTATAATAAGGTTAAATATTGTACGGTGGTACCGAACCTTTCGTGTGCGAGTCGGACTCGCACTCTGGGTCTAATTAATTTATTTTCTTCTTTTTAGGGTTCCGTACCTCAAAAGGAAAAACGGAACCCTTATAGGATCACTTCGTTGTCCGTCTGTCTGTCTGTCAGTCTGTCAAGACCCTTTTTCTCAGGAACGCGTCGAGGTATCAAGTCCAAATTGATATCAAATACGTAAGTCTATGGTCTCTTGGAATCCTAAAAAAATCAAGCTTCTAAATCAACGCTTTAAAAAAATACGGCCATTTATGCGATATATTTTAATATTTCGCAAGTAAATCAAAACCTATAGGGTATTTCCCGTTGACCTAGAATAATGTTTGGGAAGAAGCTAGGTCTTCCGGCACAAGTAAAGGACAAAGTCCGAAAATTGTTAATTTGCAGTTTTATGATATCAAAAAAAATTTTTTTTGGGATCCATTGTTATGTTTGTTTTTGGGATAAATTCTTTTCAACTACGGAACCCTTCATTGTGCGTGTTCCGGCACGTACTTGGCGGGGTTTTTTTTTTTCACCGATACCTATAGATCTCAAGTTATGTCGAATCCTTTCGAAGCTTGCCCGAAACGATAGGGTTTTTATTAGCTACGGTTTCCTAGAAAAGTGGCGTCCGCCACATAGCGTCCGCCACATAGCGTCCACGAGACACATTACTTGTCAAAGTAAACTCAAACTCAAAGCATTTATTTCAAATAAACCAATTACAGGCACTTTTGAATTGTCAATGGGTCGGTCAGTCAGAAAGATGAAGCTAGTTGCCCATTCCAAAGGTAGTAGATCCCTATGGAGAAGAACGGGCAAGAAACTCCACGGACACTCTTTTAAATCAAAATATTTTTACAAAATATTGGTTACATCGTTCATGTTGAAAATATACATGTGAGAACAATGTAGAAAGACGTGCACGTTAAAAAGCGTCCGTAATCAAAAAATAAAAACTAAAACAACTAGATTAAATATTAAAATTAAAAATAAGCCATGGCAGCTAAGAGACGACCAGTCCCAACTGACGGCGCCCGGCGTAAATAGGTGTGTTTTCCTAGAAAGCGTTTTTTGACACCCTCAAATCAATTCCCACTGCCATCATTTTCATGACAGGCGTCACTGTAGCCGTTATGTAGCGGCCACCGCTCTTCAAGGAAACCGTAGTTTAAGATTGACAATAAGTCGACATTCGCACGGACGTAAAGATATCGCGGCGATTTTTTTTGGGCACTGCATTTTCAACGCTCGGCTCAACAACGAGAGTTGAAAATACAGTGCGCTATAAAATCCCGCCGCGATATTTTTACGTCCGTGTGAACGTCGGCTTAGTATGGAAGGCTTAACGTGCTCCCATAGGAACGTAATATTTTCCAGTCACCCATTCAATAAAGGTATTTCCATAAGATTACAAACCCCCGAACCACAACTCAAGAGAATACAATAATTATTTTTAATCACCGATTCATTGTTCGAAGGTTCATTGTGAACGTGTCACCCTTTCGGATTAGCGTTATTTACATCATGATATTAGGGTCGCTTTGTTTATGAATAGTGCGATAGGGTAAGCGGTATTTATGTAGGTCAGTAATTAGATGGGTTTCGCGAAAATCCTCGCGATTATGTTTAGATAAATGGTGAGATAAGATTTGTGAAGATGTTGTTAATAAGTTTGGCTCCTAAACGGTTACTTGTGATTGCCGTAACTAAGACATTATTATTGTTGTGTTAAAATATGTGTTTGTGTGTTCTTGCCTAATGCTACTGGAATTACAGGAGTGGTTTATTTTTATGTTATAATATATTATAATTATAATTACCGTGTACTTTTATCAAACAAATTTCCAGGCCCTTTCATAATAAGGTTATTTTTCGCCTCATTACTAAAATTGAAATATATTAACGGTCTAATACTAATCCACTTACTACAAATAAACCTGCTATGGAACCTAATACGGAAGGTGATACACTTCCGTATCGAATCGAACATTATCAAAAGAGTCCTCTAAAGGCTGTTCACAAATTCAAAACCCGAAAACATTGTCAGTTTATACATTAACGGTCTTATTACAAAACGGGGTTTTTCTTCGTCATGGTTTAAACCATGGAGTCAGTTTTTGTAATATGAACCTAGCTGTGATAGAAATACAGTTCTTTGTACAAAAGTGACAACTTAGTCCTGTACTAAGTTGTCAGTTTTGTAAAACAGACATCTTAATGTGTCAGAATAAAGCTCGAAATTCAAAAAAGGGTCCATGGTTTAAACCTGGGTTTGAAGATGAACCTTGTTTTGTAATAAGACGGATATGGTTTAAATCAAATAGACGACCGCCATTCTTCCGACAGCTGTTTGCTGTCGGGGGCAAGGCAAATTACTAATTGAAAATGTGTTATTTTCGATTCGATAACCCGTCGAATGGTTGTGATTATGTTTGCTGGTCATAAGTTCCGAATATTTTAATCTATCACGTTCTAGAGGTCTCCAGAACCATAGGTTGATAGCTGGCTTATTCATAAAATGTTCCCAATGTGTGGCTTCCTGTCACAACGCGTGACGCTACGTGCAGCTGCCGACTATGTCTGTTCTGTGCCCGTGATTGTGCCAATGTTTGTTTCCTTTATTATTCGAGTTAGCTTATCTTTTTACACGACTGCCCCAAAAAAGGATTGTAATGTTTTCAGGGTTCATGTATGTATGTATGTCAGTTTTTTATGCACGTTTTTCTGTGCCATTTAAACCTATTTTTATTTCTTTTTTAAAAACAAAGCCATTAAACAAATTAATATTTTTCTTACAATATAATCAAACAATCATTCCTCTAGGTGTACTCTCTGCTTATCCTCTTACGTTCCATAAATTCCCAATCAAAATAAAACAATATAAAGCCCAGCTGTTGTTCGCTCACGTTTATTTGCGTCTCGACGTTGACAAATACATTTAATTTGCCACTCAAAGGCGCTTAAGATTTAATACTCTCAATCATCAATCATTTTTTTTTTTTTGAAGACCAAATTATTTGTTGCGTCTTTCATCTCTATACCCAATTTATTGTTCAAAGAATAAAAGTATGTAATAAATTTTGTTATATATTTAGGGCCTCTTTCACCACCTATGAAGTTCCAATTTATTTACTTGGCAGATAATTTCATATAAATTATGTTCCATTTTTGAATTTATTCCATGAGTAGTGGCTATTCGGACATCGTGAATAGGCCCTTAGACTTTGATACCTATTGCTCCTATGGTATTTATAGGTCCAAAAAAATGCTTTATTATTATGTTATCTACAAAACATCTCGCCTGTATTCCCCGAAGGGTTAGGCAGGTGTACCTATAGCACACCCATATTTTGCAACTTATATTTATGTCTTCTTCTTATGTCTTCTTTCTTCTTCGCAAAAGAGGAAGACCTGTAACTAGGTGGGCAGATGACATCACACGAGTCGTAGGAAAAAACTGGCTGACAGAAGCCAAAGACCGAGACCGCTGGTGTTCTCTGGAGGAGGCCTTCACCCTCACTACTTAAGGGGTTCATGCATGTATTTTTATTTCATTATTTAATTTATTTTTAAATTCAATTTGTTTTTATAAATAGTACAATTATTCAAATTTAATTGTATACATTTTAAAACTATTATTATTACAAATGAATAAATATTATGGAAATCATTAATTAATGTTATGAAATGTTAGACCAACAACAAATATAACAATTATTTTTAAATAATGTCATTGTATTATCAATCATTTTTATCATACACAAGTCATGTAAAAATGTTAAATGTTTTGAATGCATGAAATAAAAGGCTTTTTTATTTTTTTTTATTATTTATGTCTTCTGTAATAAGGGTCCGTTCCAGGACCTCATGCACAGTAGTAACGCTTGCAACCACTAGACTAAAAAGGCAGTCAAATTATAATAAGTTTGGTCTGATCTATTTTTTAATACCATACCGAGACTTTTCCGTGCCTCGGAAGTCACGAAAGCCGTTGGTCCTGGCTGACATTCGTGGATCTTTGATAGTCGTTACGTGTCGTCAGAAGTCCGAAAGTTTGACAACCAGACTTAACAAGAGGTATCGTTTTACCTAGCTATTGGGTGTGGAGGACAGATAGGCAGTCGTCCATGTAAAATACTATTATTCAGCTATATCCGGTTAAACTTGAAGCCGACCCCAACTTACCGAACCCTATGAAACTACCAAGGTACTGCAGTGCCTCGAGCATGTTTGCTGAAGCAAGGGTCCCGGATTTTTACGCCGACATGAGGTCGCGAGGATCACGTCTTTTTGGCAAAGTTTGAGACGCTCCAGTAACAACATATTGAGGGTTGTCTCGTGCAACCTAGCAAGTCCCATATTTGTGCCCAAGATTTCTGTCCACCAGTGGAGAGCAAAAAATAACAAAAAGAGTATTGTTTTTGAAGATAATATGAATAGGTATACCTACATACCTATTCATATTATCTTCAAAAACTTTCTTCCTCTATATTTTTTTAAATGTTTTTACAATTTTATTTTTATAATTTACTGTTTACTTTTTATGCTATTTTTTTGTATATGGGTATTTTGCCTGAAATAAAACACAATTTTTTTAGTTTCATTTTATTTATAGTTGGGAAGAGGCTAGCTAAGCATATTGTTTGACATAACGTGGACAAACATCTAAATGAGCTTTGTTTTGTTAGCCATGGGTGTCGTAAAAAGACTTAGAAGTCATTATAAAAGTGTAAGCAGAAGGGAATGTTTGTCAAAGGACCGATGGCTGGTGGAGCAGATGAGTCCTGGAGTGGAGAGAGACCGCGAATCAGACCCCAGCTAGATGAACCGCCGACCTTAAGAAAGTGGCTGGAACAGACTGGATGCGAAAAGCGGAGGACAGGGTGTTGTGGCGCAGTCTGGGAGAGGCCTATGTCCAGCAGTGGACTGCGATAGGCTGAGTTGATTGAAGCAGAAGGGTCCTCATAATAACAAATGAGATTACCAATCAGCTAGGGAAGTAAGGTAGTTATGACAATCCTCCACTGTTTCGGTCATTAGGGGCCTGACGTCTATAGTTTTGTGAAAAGATTAGGTTACACTGCCTTGCTGGTCTAGTGGCCGCAAGCGCTACTGCTGAGCATGAGGTCCTGGGTTCGATTCCCAGGTCGGGTAAAGTTTTATCGGGTTTTTCTATCAGGAATTTCTTAGTGGCAATAGGCTCGGCTCGCCCCCTATTACATGGGACTTAAATATAACTAGGTACACCACTGCCTAACCCTTTGGGGATTATAACCGTGATGTTATCTTTAGTAATAAGTTACAAAACAGTTAAGAATTGTTTTAATTCACAACCTGAAAACTTAAAGCGTGTGCTCAAATACAAATACGAGCACTAGGTCTAGTATTTTTAGCACAAACCAAAGGTGCAAACTAAATAACAGCAAAGTTTCAAGCACTTAAGTACTTACGTTAAGTACTAAGTAAATATCAAACAGAACACTTGAGAAACGAACATACTTAAGGTAGATACACGTTATTGTGAAGAAGTACCGTTGAATATATTGTTGAGTTGTTAAGGTGGAGATATATTATAGTGAGGAAGTGTGAGCTGTCGGCGGTAACACCTGCAGCTCCACGAGCCTCAAATGAAGCTGGTTTTGGATGTACCTGAATGTTTGGATATGGTAATTTTATTGAGACGTAATAATTTTAGCAAGAATATTTCATGTTATTACATGCTGAAGGAGAATGGAGCGCAGTATGCAAATCATAAAAAAAAAATAGCATTTGATTTTTTTTATATGATAGAATTTCAAATTAACAATTTTCGGACTTTTTCCTTTATTTGTGCTGTGAGAGCTTGCTTCTTGCCAAATTTCATGATTCTAGGACAACGGGAAGTACCCTATAGGTTTTGATTTACTTACGAGTATCAAAATATGTCGCATAAATGGCCGAATGTTTTTATTGCGTTGACTTAGAAGCTTAAGTTTTTTAGGACTCCAAGAGAACATAGGCTTACGTATTAGATATTAATTTCAACTTGATATATCCACGCGTTCCTGAAAAAAAGGGTCTTGATAGACTGACAGACAGACAGACGGACAACGAAGTGATCCTATAAGGGTTCCGTTGTTTTCCTTTTGAGGTACGGAACCCTAAAAAAAAACTTTATTCAGTTCAGAAAAAAAAAACACGGTACAATAAATACAAATTCTCTGGACCCCACATTAGGACATAGGATACTTTTCATCCTGATAGTACGTTCCTGTGAAATAATTTCCTACCTCCACGCAAGCGATGCCGCATGCTAAAGCTAGTATTTTATAATTATAAAATGTCTGTACTTAGCCGTTACTTTTTCTGCACTCCTATCCTTATTTTCTTCTAATATACACGCGTACCATGATCACCATAGAAAAGGATTTTGTCGACGGAAGAATTAACAAAATGACAGATTGTAGAAATATTTCTACGCATTCTACACGTCTAAGCATGGCAATGTGTCATTTTGTCTATTCTACCATCAACAAAACGTCGTCATGCTTCTCATGCTGGTGTGCGTCTGACGATGTTTGAGACCGCAACGACAGTAATGAAACATGGAAAAGAAATACGGTGAAAATATTTCACCCGAAAAATGAATAACGGGTTCAACTACATATTTAATATTTGCAAAGGGACCAGTTTAACTAAAAAAAAAACAGTCAAGAGCGAGTCGGACTCGCGCAGCGAGGGTGCCGTTCCGATTTCTGAAAAGAAGTGTACTATTAAGAGACATTGTTTTATTTTTCCTATAATCTTTAGATAAACTTCTATCACAGAATAATTTCAGATATTTCTCTATGCAAACTTCGGAGATAAGGCAATGGTATTTTTTTTTAATTTTTCATAAACAGTCGAATGCAATGTGGCCTAAAAAAAAATTGAGAATTTACAAACAGCGCTCCTTCATAATTTCTTATGGTCTTAAAAATGATTTTAAGACCCGCTTTCAGTCCCAGTTGCAAAAAAAAAATATATTTCTTTCTTATTTGCAAAATAGTTGGGCAAACGTCATCTAAAACTGTTCCAAATTTCAACAATAAGGGTTCCTTTTTACCATTTTGGAAACCTAAAAACCAGCAAAACGCAAGAATAAATTCTAACAATTTATTTAAATGTCAAAGAATTATCGCCAGTGGAACTCAGTAAAATTTTTTCACACATAAGATTGATTATCCCAGTAGGATTTGTCCTACGTTTTATTTAATTCATTCTAAATCTGCATAAAAGGCTCTTTCTACCCAAAACCAATACAGTAAACTCATCAATCTCTAGCAATATGTACGCAAATCTGGAAGTCCGCAAAAAAGTCATCGTTACCATTGTTAGGGTTCCATAGCCAAATTGCAAAAGCGGAACCCTTATAATTTTCGTCAACCATCATGTCCGTGTGTCCGTCTGTCAGAATGTTACACAGCCTTTTTCTCGGAGACTAGTAGCACTATATCGATGTAAATTGGAAAGAAGGTATTATTATTATAAGGTAAGGAAAGAAATTATGTATTCTGTTCACCGCTAAAATGGTGGAATGAAATGACGTAATCGTACATGTAACCAAGGGAGGAAACAAAAAATTTAATGCACAAAGACGTGAGGGGTATCGTTTCATCTCATAATAAAAAATCGGCCAAGTGCATGTCAGACCACGCACAATGAAGGGTTCCGTAGTTGAAAAGAATTTATCCCAAAATCAAACTTAACATTGTAATCCCAAAAAAAAAAAATTTTAATGTGATAAAATTACAAATGAATAATTTTGGACTTTTTCATTTACTTGTGCTGTGAGACCTTGCTTCTTGCCAAATTTCATGATTCTAGGTCAACGGAAAGTACCCTATAGGTTTCGATTTACTTGCGAGTATTAAAATATGTCCCATAAATGGCCATATTTTTTTTACTGCGTTTACTTAGAAGCTTGATTCTTTTTAGAACTCTAGGGGACTATACACTTATGTATTTGATATTAATTTCAACTTGGTACCTCCACGCGTTCCTAAGAAAAAGGGTCCTGACAGACAGACGGACAGACAGACAGACAGACATACAGACAAAAAGACGGGCAATGAAGTGATCTTATACGGGTTCCGTTCTTACGGAACCTTTCACTGTGCGTGGTCCGATACGCACTTGACCGGTTTTTCCAAGGAGAAGTAATTGCCAACAATGATCATTTTTACTTGTCGGTTGGCTGACCGACTATTTCCTTGAGCCATCTGTATCTCGATATCCGTTTCCGTGACTGGGCTAAGAATCAATCGGGACCGAAGCAAGAAATATTTCCGGTTGTCTGTTTATGAATAAATTCGCCTTTTTTATGCATTGATATTATTTCTCAAATGTGTCGGTTCTTTCCGTCAAGTGTTGAATGACGGATCGTATCTTATTATCCTTTTTTTTTATTAAAACACTTAGAGCTAAGAATTATGTGGGGAGACTTGGGAATCATCCGTCTGGTAGAAAATGCCTGTGCCTTTAAGACCACCTATGTATATTTGTGTGCTTGAAAATAAATAATAAAAGTTACAAAATACACAGTAAAGTACTCGGAGGTATGTCGGGAATTGCCATACTACCACATGCTTCAACCAATTAAAATTATACGGTGCATGCTCAGAAGTACCAATAGCGTAGACCAGTAATGCTACGCCGTAGTACTGTAGTGCTACGCCGTAGGCACATCTAACGATGAAGCTAAGCTTTGGTTTCCTAGGAAAGCGGCCGTAACGGCTGTCATGAAAATCTGTCATTTTCACCAATATTTGATATTAAGTAAAACCCCTCCCCCCCAAAGATTTAAATCACTAGATTTGCCCTCACCGTACTTAGCCACAAGAAAAAGTGTCCTTATTGAGAAGAGTGAGCTCACACATTATTAAAGAGCGTCACTACGTCATTGCTTGTCAGAAGTGTCAAAACTAACCAGTAATACGACTATCTTTTGACGCAGTAGGGAGAATCTAACAATTTAAATCTTTGCCGCTGTCATCATTTTCATGCTCGAGGTGCTTGAAGATGTGTCCAACCATAAAAGTATTTTGATATCAAGGTTCTCCTAATAACCAATCAAAGTAGAAATACCACCACGACAACGTCACCATTTATCAAAAGCATTTGTAATAGCTGCAGTCTAGCTCGGTAAATTTGTGTTTTATAGATAAACTAGCTTCTGCCCTCGACTTCGTCCGCGTGAAATTTCTTGTCCCCCCGACCACATCGCACCACCTACCCGCGCTATTACTTCGTTTTCGCTTAGCGTTCTTTCTGACTTTTTTCTTTCTGTTCTAAGGGTCCTATCGTGATGTTAAATAATTTATAGCCTTCCTCATGAATTGGGTTATCAAATGCAAAAAGAATTTTTCAAATCCGACTGGTAGTTCCAGAGATTAGCACGTTGAAACTTACAGACAAAAAAAAAACCAACTCTTCAGCTTTATTATAAGTATAAATAATAAATGACTCATTATTAAGCAAACTTTTTTTTAAGGACATAAAAATATCTTCCCTGGTCTACCACCAAAATCGAGTGACGTCAAGACGTTTTCATCTAGACACGTAAGATTCTCGCTCACTCTATTCCCTCATTGCAGCCCCCTGTGTATTGTTTGACTGGAATCCTAAGTGGTAATGAGCCTACTTGAAATCACTGGCAAACGTGGATGGTTTATAAATCTCCAATAAGCTGTTCCTTTGTTTTTTATTTGGTGAATTTTGTGGTATATACATATTTAATTAATTGGATATCTTAGGCATAGACTGTACTGATGAACAAAAATGGATATCAGATCAGCACTTTATAAAGAGCGACAAATGCCTACATTGCAATGCCGACATTATATCAGCGACTAGCTGACCTGTCAGACGTTGTCATGTCAAAATTTCTATTTGGATTTTTTGGCGGTTCCTCTGGACTTTTCCTAATTTTCTTTTTTCTTATCCACTCTAGTAATGAGGGGAACAAAAAAAAAATATTCAAATCGGTCCAGCCATTTCCGAGTTTTTGCGAGACGCGGCATTTGTTTTTTATGTAATCGTAGATTATAAAAGTTGAGCGATAGTAGTCTCTCAATTGATTATTGTAGTACTAATGTAAGGATAAACGCCGTGACGCGCTCACTAGAGGGGGGCGTCACGTGGGCAGAGTCATGTGAAGGGAAGTGAACTGATCGACGAGTCAGTCTTGTGAGGGCACCGAACGGGTGCAGACCTCCACTTCTCCTACGCGAAACTGTCGGTTTGCCCGAATTCAGAAATAGTGCGTGAATGTTATTAATATTATACCTACTGTGATAATAATTATTCTGAAAGTGAAAAATTAACTGAATTGCTGTATCATAGTGTTTGATTGAAAATCTGCACTATGGATCCCGTACACCTAATCAAGATGATGAAGGTACTATCACTCAGCTTTCGCTGACGCCGTTATATACTCGTATATGTCGTGAATTCTGAACGGAACGTCAAGTTGTACCGACTTGGGTGTGTTTGAAAATGGGGGTTGGCATCACTGTGCGAGCTGTCAATGTCATTTTGAGTTTGCGGGGGAAAATAATGGTGACAGATGACGGCTGTCATTCAAGGTTCCTGTACTTGACGAGGACTTCGTGATTAGACACCGAACTGAACGGACATGCGCTACCAACCTCGCCCCGACCTCGCCGCGTTCCGATACGAATCCAGTTCCATCCGATTCGTGTGTGCTACTTTCTAATCGATCTGTAGAGTGCATATTGGGTCTTATTTCGGATTTGGGGGAACTGTTACTTCCCCCATTCCGCAAAACTGTTTCAGCACCCTAATTGCGTAACACACTATCTATCGGAATCGGTTTAATTTTGACAGTTCAACAACATTCGAGCAAACAAATTTTACGAACAAATGCAGCAAGGGATTAGCAATTTGCTTCAAAATGATTCAGATTCCGATTGATAATGTGTAACGTAATCAGGGTGCAGGATCTAACACCCCAGTACCAAGACTTTGCATAGTTTTAAATAGTTGTGATGAAGGGATTGATATTTGTTGCACTTCACTTCATAAATTCAAGCACCAAGTCCACTAAACTATATAACTAAATATATATTATAACTAACTCACGATGTTTTCCTTCACCGATGTCAGTAATCTCCAAGATAAACTCTAAGTATATATGAATTGAGAAAGTCACATTGGCACTAGCCTGGATTTGAGTGAGGAGCTCGTGGGTAATTAATAACAGCCGCACGGGTCGATCCATCAGGTTAAGCTTCGCTTGCCGGGGTCGATCCGTGGATAGGTGACCATCTTTATACAGTATGGAGCTCACATATAGCAATAAATCCAACCACATACTTGATATCACCTTTGCTGACGATATACAAAAAATTAACAAAATCGGTCCAGTAATTAGGTCAAAAAGTAGAGTTTTAATTTTGAGTAAATTTGAATATCCTGTACATTCGATCACTAGGTCTATGAGTCAAGGAACTTGAATCCTTGAACATGTGTGCAAACAAAAAAAACCCTGTTTGGTGAACAATGGAATGGGCACTATGGTGCACCGCAGGTGGCCAGCTCGGTTGTCTAAACAGAGTGATTACTTTTACTGAATTTATTTTGATATTTATTTTGTTTGAAAAATTAACTTTTTTATTTTACGGTCTTTAATTTAACATTTAATTTTGCTATACTTCTGTGGACTAGTATTGCTAGTAGCTTAAATTCTTTCACATGGTGCCAGTTCCATACTGTATACCGAGACTTCTCCGTGCCTCGGAAAGTATGTTAAGTCGTTGGTCCCGGCTGTCATTCGTTGATCTTTGACAGTCGTTATGGGTCGTCAGAAGCCCGAAAGTCTAACAACCAGTCTAACCAAGGGGTATCGTATTACCCAGTTAATGTGTTGTGGAGGTCAAATAGGCTGTCGCTTTATATAAAATACTGGTATTCAGCTGCATCCGGTTAGGTTAGGTTACTGGAAGCCGACCCCAACATAGTTGGAAAAAGGCAGGCAGATTGATTGGTACTTGCCCAGATTTGAATCCGCAACATTGGGCACATGGCTTAATTGTTGCAAAATAATGTCCTAAGAAACATTCACTACTACACTACCTCCCTTAAGGTTGGTAATGGGTTGCACCATCTTACTTTAACAATAACAAACATCGCACCTTGAGTTCTATGTTTGTTATTGTTAAAGTAAGATGGTACAACCCATGTTTGTTAAAGTTCCTGTTAGTCAAAAAGTGGGTCGTTCCATTTGACAATTTATTAGCTGACGTCATAATTTTAACTGTAACCTTAACAACCCACGCTTCGCTGATTAAAGTTATTGTTAAATATCTGTCACTTCTGTCAGGCGCGTCGAATGTCATGTCCCTGCTCCGAACTTTATCTTTTACATTTGACATTGACGGTGCAACAGCAGGTAATCATTCTATGGTCATTTTAACTTTGACGAAAACTATAACCTAGCCCTTGGTGCAACCCACCCTTAATAATAACGCCAGTCAATTTTCTCTATTCAACCTAACATTATCATTATCGACCTCGGCTACTTAGCAAAGTTTCAACAACTACCCAAAAGGCGTCACATCTTACATTTCAATAACCAAACCAGATTACAATGTCAAGAAACTCTCGGATAACACGAAAACTGCCAAAACATGCCTCCTCCATTAGAATAGCGCACATCAGCGAACAGAAAAACACAAAATAAATAGATGCAGAAGGTCGGATCTACATATCTAGCGAAAACGCACGCACACAAAGATACGCTTCACGTACACAGCGAGCGCAAGCGCACTCGTGACTGGCATTTGTTTGAGATCGACGTTTGTACGCGTCTATGTGTGCGTGCGTTTTTTTTTCGCTCGATATTGGGGCTAAATAGTAACAGTCGCACGAATCGATCGAAGTTTAAGCTACTCTTAGCTCGGTTGGTCCATGAATGGGTGATCATCCATTACATTTCAAGACCCCTGCGTGCCTCGGAAAGCACGTTAAGTCGTTGGTTCCGGCTGTCTTTCGTACATCTTTGAAAGTCTTACGGATAGTCAGACGCCCAAAAATCTAACAAAATATCTGGGTATTGTTTTACCCAGTAATTGGGTTGTGGAGGACAGATAGACAGTAGCTCCATGTAAAATACTGGTATTCAGCTGCATCAGGTTAGACTGGAAGCCAACCCCAACATAGTTGGGAAAGGGCTAGGCAGATTGATTGTTTGGAGCCGACCTTCTGTACCTATCTATTTAGTACAAAGACTAATGATTCAAGTTTTACGTCGTGTGTAACAAGGATATGTCAAGGTCTGTCTGCACTTAATCTCGGCTTCAAATACCGTACTCTGGGAATGAGCAAACATAAATAGTGCCTGAAATTAACGTGTGACTTAGAATTGCTTGATATTGAAATGTTATGCTGTTAATGAAGTCGGCTTTGTTTTGAAGTAGGGATTTAGCGGGCCTTTGCTCGGGTGTTAGGGTAAAAGTTCTTACTTACGTTTCTAAAGACCTAATGTACGCTTTTATAATTTCTAACGTGACGTTATCATTGTGGACGTACATAAAAGCTATGGAAACATTATGACATTATCGTGGACGGAAGATTAAAAGCGTAAAGCGAAGAGCTCGTGGCTAAGTTATAACAGGCGCGCGGGTCGATCCGTCAGGTTAAGCTACGCTTGCCGGGGTTGTGCCGTGGATGGGTGACCGTCTTTACATACCGAGACTCCTCTGAAAGCACGTCCAGCCGTTGGTCCCGACTGTCATTCGTGGTTATTTGACAGTCGTTACGGGTCGTCAGAAGCCCGAAATTCTGACAACCATTCTTACCAAGGAGTATCGTATTACCCAGTTACTGGGTTATGAAGGTCAAATAGACAGTCGCTCCATGTAAAATGCAGCTGCATTCGGTTAGACTGGAAGTCGACCCCAACATAGTTGGGAAAAGACTAGGTCTTTAATGACTTCAGGAAGATCATTAATCATAATTATAAATTCTAAAGGTCCTATATTTGTTCCCTGGCTTACCCCCGTAAGGGTGAAATACGGGCCGAAGTGTAGCCTGCATATTCTACCATTTGTTCGCGGTTGCCAAGTAGCTAGCAAAGAACTCTAGGAGGGCCAACCATCGCAAATTTACTCAAAAGTATATCATTGGCTACACTGTCGAATGCCTTCCTGAAATCAAAGTAATTATAATTCGTGCTACGTCCTACACGGAAACCGTGCTGTGCGTCATTGAGCTGTGAGACTACTTGCGAGTGGATAGTTAAACACAACGCGGACTCGAAGACTTTAGCAAATGCTGACAGTACTGCTACTGGTCTATATCCACTAATATCCGAGCTTGGAGCCCCTTTCGGTACCGGATTCACCCTAGTCAATTTCCAGCCGTCCGTATACGAGTATTCTCGTAAAAAGCAATTAAATAAATGCATGAGCGGCTGGGCCAGCACCGTCCTACAATCTATAACCACGAAGGGTGGCACCCGTCTGGCCCAACCGAACGCTTGGGCTTGAGGTGCGCGAGCGCAGCACCCACCTCATCGAGAGAGAGCTGCCCCACATGAACACGGGCGCCTCGCTCGAGCGCCGCCTGGCCAGCGGCAGCCGCAACCAATCGCGGTACCACTGTCCCATAAACCGAATGAAAGTAGTCAGCGAACGCCCGAGCACTCTCATGCTCTAGCAAAGGCTCACCATTCCTAGTTATCTTAGGTCTACTACGTTTCGAGCGCTTGCCTCCAATAAAACTCCAAAAAGACCTAGGTTCCTTCACAAATTGTTGCTCCGTACGCCTCTGGTAATCGCGGTATGTGATACTGATTTTGTCTTTGACAATAGAACGGTAGTGAGAAAAATTAACATAGTCGCTGACTGAACCAGTATTTTTATAAGATTTGTGCCACAAAGCCTTCTTCTTAATGCACAACTTTTAACAAACAACATTTGCTATGGGACCAAACCTGAAATCGCGAATAAAAATCTGCTGTTCCCTACATTTATGCTCATATACTCGTAACACGTCAAAATGTAGGGAACAGCAGATTTTTTTTCACGATTTCAGGTTTGGTCTCATAGATTTGGCGGAGAGCCAGTTTGGGATTTGTCGGAGAACCAGTTTGGTTTCCGCAGGGGGCGCTCTACGGTGGACGCCATCATGCGCGTGCGAGCCCTCACAACGGGGGATGCTGTGGCCCGGGGTGGGGTCGTCTTGGCGGTGTCTCTAGACATCGCCAACGCCTTTAATACCCTGCCCTGGAGTTGCATCAGGGAGGCACTCCGGTATCACCGGGTGTCAACCTACCTCCGTCGAGTGGTCGAGGCCTATTTGACGGGCAGGGCCGTCATCTACCCCGGTCATCAGGGAGAGTGGAACCGGCGAGAGATGTCGTGCGGTGTCCCACAGGGATCGGTCCTGGGGCCACATCTGTGGGACATCGGGTACGACTGGGTGCTGCGCGCCGACCTCCCTAGCGGCGTCAGCGTTGTATGTTACGCTTACGACACGCTGGTCCTGGCGCAGGGGAGGTCGCACCAGGCGGCGGCCGAACTAGCGACACGCGGGGTTGCGACAATCGTAGAGAGGATCCGAAAGTGGGGACTCGAGGTGGCCCTGCACAAGTTCGAGGTCATGTGTTTTCATGGTCCTCGGAACGCGCCACCGTCGGGTTCCCAAATAACGGTAGGAGGGGTTCACATCGAGGTCGAGTCGTCGATGAAGTACCTGGGACTCGTCCTCGACAGCCGGTGGAACTTTGTGGAGCACTTTCGACGTTTGTCTCCCAGACTGGAGCGGGCCGGGGCTGCCTTGAAGCGGCTCCTGCCCAATTTGGGGGGTCCAAACGCCTCCTACCGGAGGCTTTACGCGGGGGTCGTGCGGTCCATGGCCCTTTACGGGGCACCGGTGTGACGCGTTCCCTGAGGCTGCGACCAGCCCGCCGGTTGAACGCGTGCCAGAGGGTCATGGCCATCCGGCTAGTCCGGGGATACCGCACGGTCCCCTGAGAGGCGGCGAGCCGCCTTGCCGGATCACCACCATGGGATCTGGAGGCAAAAGTCCTCGCGCACGTGTGGGAGTGGCGCGAGGAGGCGAAACGCCGGGGCGTAACTCCGCTGCCGCGAGAAATCACGGTACAGCGGGCAGAGCTCCGGCGGGATCTCATGGTGACATGGAGAGTGCGATTGTCGCAACCCAGCGCTGGGCACGCCACAATTGCGGCGATAAGTCCCCTCATTGAGGAGTGGTTGGAGAAGCGCCACGGCGTCCTCACCTTCCGCCTGACGCAGGTCCTCACCGGACACGGTTATTTCGGGAGGTTCCTGTTGAAACGCCCAGGTATCACCATTGTGTGGATTGCCCGGAGGACACGGTGGAGCATACAGTGGAGGTCTGCCCGGCTTGGGCGGAGCACCGCCGTGTTCTCACGGACGCGATCGGCGGCGGCGATCTCTCGTGTCCAAACCTGGTCCAGGCCATGGTGCGGAGCGAGAGTGCATGGGAAGCCGTCACCTCCTTCTGCGAAGCAGTAATGCTCGCGAAGGAGGAAGCGGAACGCGTGAGGGAGAGGCAACAGTCGCGCCCTCGCGCCCCTAGCCGCCGTAGGAGACGCCCTGGGCAACGGGAATCGAAACGATTCCCGGCCACCGTAGGCGCCGGCTTGCGGACGACGAGTAATGGGCAGCTCGCCATCCGGTAAGGATCAGGCCCGGGTCGACGGCGCATTGTGTTCCACGCGCGCCTCAAAGAGATGTCAGCAGTGACGGGGTCAATGGGTAAGTCCGCTCATCCGTCCGTCTGACATAATGATTCGTCAAGCAACAAGTGTCAAGTTCAATTTTTCAGACGGGCAAATACACATCGGGAGTAAGGACAACTGTCAAATCGTGTTGTCATTCATTTTTCGTTCGGGCTCCGAACAGGTCATCCGTCCGTAGGTGATATAGATTAGGAAACTTCCGTAAAGAAGGCCGAAACTATGGACCCCCTGGTCTATTCAGAACATCTGTGAAAGATCTGGGTGCCCCGAGGGTTTTTGTTTTAATTGCGTCCAGACCACATGCGCAACGGTATCCTCAGCCCCCATGCAAGCCCTGTACAGAAGACTATCCATTTTGCCTATTATGTGGAAGTGTTTGTTTAGTGAGCAGTGGACAAAAACACACTACTAATGTCATAAAATCCCCCAGCATCTAAAATTTTACAGAATGTCGCGTCCCGAAAAATATATCAAAATGCTCTCGACAATTTCTGAAACTAAGTTTCCACAAAGGCCACATTCCTATAGTTTAGTCTACACTTGACTACGGTAGTTTATTTTGCACGAAAATCACCAGAGCTATGCACTTCGGGACCCGGTCGAAGAGAATTTTATAGCACAATGCACTTTCCGAAATTCGTTTTAAGCCTCGTAGTGGCTATATGTATGGGAGGCATGTGACTCTTCTATTTCATGTCGGTGTCAGTAGCCTGTGAATTGGAATGTTCACCCTATTTTCGGAGTGTTTTTTTTTATATTAAGGCGTCGATAACCGACTTCTAATGATTTTAAACTGAAGATCATGTCTAAACTAGTAGTGTTAAAGATTTGGAAAAAAATATGTTAAAAAAAACCAAAAATCATTGTTTTAGGTTCTATTGTTCAAAATTTTCTATCCTTAATAAAGAAACCAAATAATAGTTTTTCTCAAATATTTTCCATGTACAGACAGCGATCAGTTACACTTTCTGTGTATGTAGGTATAGATTAGAGCATTTTCTTAATTTAACTTAATATGTGAACATTTTAGATTATGTTTATATTTGTAAAGAAATGTCTTAGATCGTGGATGAGAAACTGAGAATCACGCAAAAACTATCAAGCGTAATAGGAACCTTCACTATTTTAAAGACAATTTAATTATTTTTCTTTTATTATACGTCGTTTAATATACTCAATCACCTTTTGTTTTATGCATAATAAATTAATAATGCGTTTAATTTGGGACAGCGCTCCTTGATGGGCGAGCCATATTACCGGCTGGACGAACGACGCGTTGCGTGAGCTCCGCATAGAACACGCAAGCTAACCACTCAAGGCCGTTGGCATATTTTTATATCAATTTACTGAATCTTTGGCCTAAAACAATTCCTATATCTTATCAGATTTTAAGACAATTTCTTTTAAAGGGGCCCTTTTGCTATTATGAGACAAAGTGTGTGCGAAGACCAACAAGGAGAAGCATTAACCATAAAAACACTACAGAAATAATATAATTTGATTATCAATAAAAATTTATAAGCTGTACATTATTATAAGCAAAACGAAACTAAGGTAAAAGCTACAGTCGTTGTTGTGGATATATCTGATCTTCATGTACCACATTACTGGTAGGTATGAAGTAAACTAGACAAAACATCAAGATGTTTTGAATGAATGAATGATAGCTTTATTGAAGCATTCCCGTTTGAGCACCAAAGGTATTCCCATCTAAGCACCAATCAATATTTTAATGTGGTGCTCAAAATAAAAAATATACAACTTTATTCCCTTTTGAGCACCTCCTACGGTAGCTTCTAGTGATGGGGTGTTTAATAAAACATCAATCAATCAATCTGCCTAGCCTTTTCCCAAATATGTTGGGGTCGGCTTCCAGTCTAACCGGATGCAGCTGAATACAAGTATTTCACATGGAGCGACTGCCTATCTGACCTCCACAACCCATTAACTGGGTAATACGATATCCCTTGGTAAGACTGGTTGTCAGACTTTCGGGCTTCTGACGACCTGTAACGACTGTCAAAGATCCACGAATGACAGCCGGGACCAACGGCTTAACGTGCTTTTCGAGGCACGGAGAGTCTCATTATGTAAAGATAGTCACCCATCCACGGACCGACCCCGGCAAGCGTAGCTTAACCTGATGGATCGACCCGTGCGGCTGTTATTACTTAGCCACGAGCTCCGATCGTTTAATAAAACATATCGATACAAATTGGCAGTACTTTTGAATACCATGGGATACCTCCTATTTATTAAACACTCCATCACTAGAAGCTACCGCACCGTAGGTGCTCAAAAGGGAATAAAGTTGAATATTTTTTATTGTTTCCTTTTGAGCACCACGTTAAAACATTGATTGGTGCTCAGATGGGAATACCTTTGGTGCTCAAAAAATAAGTGCTCAAACGGGAATGCTTCGCTTTATTTGCTAGAGTATAGGATGTACATTAGATGTTGTTATACAGTCACCTAATTCCCTTACAGTCGCCACACATTAGTCCAGCAATTTACGAGTGAGCCATCATTTGTCACCTCTCAGGTATAAGTATCATGTTCCGGGTCACAGCTTCCATTGGTTAAATGAATTATTTTATTACGTCATTCAAAGAATTATATGTTTGCTATCTATGGCAGTACCTAGTGTGTTTCATATTGATCATAATGATCAATTGATGCATAAAACGATGCAGCACTCCCAGGATTCTCGCAACAATAAATAATTGTGTCACGTTACTAGATGCTTGAATCAAAAAGGCAGACAGCGCGACATGACGACGATGGTACGATGCGATAATGGTAGAAAAGTTTTCTTAAAAAATTGTACTACTAGCGTCGCGTCACGCTGTCGCGTCGAGACTTCCCTAAAAGGGGGATCCCTTTTAGGGAAATTCGATTCGATTTTTATCCTTTAATTTCAGCATAAGTTTTTAATTTCTCTAACATAACGATACACTTTTGATATCAATTTAAATATCATATCACAAATATTATATT
Source organism: Cosmia pyralina (assembly GCA_946251885.1). Classification (NCBI taxonomy): domain Eukaryota; kingdom Metazoa; phylum Arthropoda; class Insecta; order Lepidoptera; family Noctuidae; genus Cosmia; species Cosmia pyralina. Next base: position 26,897,552 of record OX276343.1, read on the forward strand.
TACTTCTTTGTATACTTGCTATGTTAAATAGTCAAGCACCTAATTCTCTTGCGGACAGTACAGTCGCCACACATTATTCTCGCAGTTTACGAGTGAGCTGTCATTTGTCACCTCTCAGGTAAGTATCTTGTTGTGGGTCACAGGCTATATAGCGTCTGGCGTGTTTGTGGTCCAGTTAGTTGAAGGATTGTGTCTATGGCTACATTTGTAACTATTACAGTCTAGCAGTAGGAGTGGGTATGTTATTCATAGGTGTAGTTTAATATGGCAAAATGTGGGTGTACTATAATACACCTCTGCTTTACTCTATGAGGAATACAGGCATTTTTATGTTATTATTAATATCGTATCATCATCATCATCTGCCTAGCCTTTTCCTAACTATGTTGGGGTTGGCTTCCAATGTAACCGGATGCAGCTGAATATCAGTATTTTACATGCAGCGACTGCCTATCTGACCTCCACAACCCAGTTCCTGGGTAATACGATACCCCTGGTAAGACTAGTTGTCAGACTTTCGGGCTTCTGACGACTCGTATCGACTGTCAAATATACACGAATGACAACCGGACCAACGGCTTAACGTGCTTTCTGAGGCACGAAGGGGTCTCGATATCTAAAGATGGTCACCCATCCACGGACCAAACGGTAAGCGTAGTTTAACCTGATCGATCAACCCGTGCGGCTGTATAATAATTGTTATACTTTGGCACTACAGACTATGACAGACCATTATGTCGAAAATAAATCAAATCTGCCTAGCCTTTTCCCAACTATGTTGGGGTCGGCTTCCAGTCTAACCGGATGCAGCTGAATACCAGTATTTTACATGGAGCTACTGCCTATCTGACCTCCACAACCCAGTTCCTGGGTAATACGATACCCCTGGTAAGACTAGTGGTCAGACTTTCGGGCTTCTGACGACCCGTAACGACTGTAAAATATACACGAATGACAACCGGACCAACGGCTTAACGTGCTTTCTGAGGCACGAAGGGGTCTCGATATGTAAAGATGGTCACCCATCCACTGACCAACCCCGGCAAGCGTAGCTTAACCTGATGGATCGACCCGTGCAGCTGTTATTACTTAGCCACGAGCTCCTCTGTCTCTCTTATGTCGAGCTCTTATGTCGAAAATACTGCAGCATTAGTTTTGAAATAAATTTATGGTAAAGTTGAGGATTAATGTTAAGTAATACTATGTTTGACGAAAACACGATTCCATAAAATTTTCTCCATAGAAAAATAATCCAAAATTACCTCTAAACCAAACATAAAACCGCTGCTATTCAAAAATACTTCAAATTAGATCATGAAACTTTGCATAATAACTGAACTAACTATAAAGCAGGTCTTATGCTTTTTTTTTATTTTTTTTAAATTACCATTATTTTCACCGTAAAAAGCAATTACTTAAACTATCGGCGAACAGCACCACACTCAGTCTCGCTCTCACTCAATCTGCGCACAGTATCGTGCGAGACAAAAAGCCGAGGTAGTATGGACTCTTAACCCCCGTTCGCACGGGCGTAATAAAATCGCGGCGGGATTTTATAGCGCACTGGATTTTCAACGCTCTGCTTAGCGCCGAGAGTGCAAAATCCAACAGTGTGTTTTTTCGACGCGCTAGAATGTACTCTGTTATTGTTAATTTGGATTCTCGACGCTCGGCTCAACAACGAGAGTTGAAAATCCAGTGCGCTATAAAATCCCGCCGCGGTTTTATTACGCCCGTGCGAACGGGGGTTTAATGATGGTGAAAACCGGATTAAAATTCGTTGCGTAGTTTAGAAGAACAACGCACTTACATAAACCGGCACGAAAAGCGACTTAAGTACTTAGAAATTTTATTTTTCCCTTCCCTTAGTGTAGTTTTTGCAAATATCCAAAAAAACTATTACAAACTAAAACTTCAAATGGGGTTTTAATCCAACTAATATTATAAACGCGATAGTTTGTGAGGATGGATGGATGGATGTTTGTTACTCTTTCACGCAAAAACTACTGAACGTATTTTGATGAAATTTGATACACAGATAGTTAATAACCTGGATTAATACAAAGAATACTTTTTATCCCGATATTCTTACGAGTTCGAGGAGCTTGTGGCTAAGTAATAACAGCCGCACGGGTCGATCCATCAGGTTAAGCTACGCTTGCCGGGGTTGGTCTGTGGATGGGTGACCGTCTTTACATACCGAAACTCCTCCGTGCCTCGGAAAGCACGTTAAGCCGTTGGTCCCGGCTGTCATTCGTGGATCTTTGACAGTCGTTACGGGTCGTCAGAAGCCCCAAAGGCTGACAATCAGTCTTACCAAGGGGTATCGTATTACCCAGTTAATGGGTTGTGGAGGTCAGATAGGCAGTCGCTCCATGTAAAATAATGGTATTTAGCTGCATCCGGTTAGACTGGAAGCCGACCCCAACATAGTTGGGAAAAGGCTAGGCAGATTGATTGATTGATTCTTACGAGTTCGCAACTTACGCGGACAAAACCGCGGGGCGCTGCTAGTTTAATTATAATTATAAAATCGGAATGTATCTAAAAAAAATACTCTAGGTATAGGCTTATGAATCCAAATCACGAACCGAACTATCTTCTGAGACAGTAAGACGATTATTTATTGTTCCTCTCAATTCACCAAAAAGTCTCTTTACGAAAATAATAAATCTTCAGAGACTGGATAAAAATCAAAGCTATTGTTACTATCATTTTCTGTCTCAAACAAGCACAATAGGTACCTTTTGATATTGAAATAAATAACAAAACGGTACTCGAACAATGCTGGACAATTTATCATCGAATTATTTTGAACGAAAGCGATTCGCCATCTTGGGCGACATCCAAAACTTTGTTTGTCCCGACCAGATTTATTGGCGGGGTTATTGTCACTAAATATGTAAAAACCAGAAGGTAAACTTACTAGATTACTTAAAAATAACGTTGGGAAGGGGACTTTCTGCCTGCATTGTGTTCTGCCTTTGTGCATGGTTCTCTATACAGGGTTAGTTTTCAAAGACCACCCAAATTTTCACAGGGTGTTCTACCCATGAATATGAACAACTTTCACTAAGGGACCAACACTGAAATTAAGAAAAAAATCTGCTGTTCCCTACATTTAGACTAGTTGTTCGAACCTAAATGTAGTGAACAGCAGATTTTTTTCGTGATATCAGAGTTGGTCCCATAGTGAAAATTGTTCATACTCATGGGTAGAACACTCCTGTATTCTACGTAATCTGTGAGCTAATAATAAGTTTAAGACGATAAAAGAAAGCCTGGGTACTTGAGCTTCGTTAGGTACCTGCTTGTTAAAAGAAAGAAAGAAAGAAAAATGCGTTTAATTGGCATTACAGCTTTAAAAAAAAAAATATATATCTTAAAATTATAATAACATAAAACAAAGATTGTAATGCCAAAAGGGCCTCAGCTCAGCATATTGTCAGATGACAACACAAGGTGTACCACCTGACGCTGTTTTTTTTTTTTTTTTTTTTTTTTTTGATTTGTTACTCACATGTGAACCCCATTGGCCCCGTACATTTGGCGATGATCAGTACGATATTTTATTGTACAACTTTGGAATCACATGACGGTTTAATACTGCATTTGTTTTTAACCATGTGGGGTGTTGACATGTGATTCCAACTTTTGTACTATAACTGTAACTGTTAAATATCGCCTCAATGACTCAATTAAAAGTAGGTAAAAAATACTAAAAAAAGTCCCTGGCTTGCAAGTTTATGCTCACACTCCAAATCTTAGATGGCAGCGTTACCACCCAATGTGATCCATAAAAAAAATAAGGTCTAACTCCAGACGCATAATTTTTCCGAGAGTCGATGATTGTTATTATCATACATTTCGAAACAAAAATAGGATCTTGTCTCGAACCTTCTGCGTCTGTGCACCTGTCCATGGTCAATGCGTCACGTGATGACGTATCGTTGCAAACTATGGGCTATTTGTGGTGACCATAGATATCCGTGCGGTTTATGAACAGACGTTATTACTTCCCTATCGAGTTTCAAGAGGTGATTAAGAAATGGTAACATAGGGTTGGACTTTATTGCGGTGTTTTGATGAACTAGATTCAGAATTATTCGTAGAAACAACCACTAGTATTAACTACTTACTTCAATCTTATTTTTCTTTTGTGGAGCTATAAAAGTGACACATATATGCATCCCTAAATATAATTGCACTGTTGGATTTTCAACTCTCAGGCTGCTAAGCCTAGCGTTGAAAATCCAACAGTGCACTTTTATTTACGGATCCATTTAAGAGTCACTTAGGGTTGGTGAAAACGGGCATTACAGTACGGCCGATTTATCTTGGTGAGTCCGAACTTCGCGCAAAAGGCTGCGCAGTAACATTTATTTTTTAGGAACCAATTGGTGACATGAGGCGAGTGTGAGTGAGAGAACAAGCGTGAAAGTTCGTAGTGCGTATGTTCAAACTCGCCAAGATAGAATAGAATAGAATAGAATAGAATAGTTTATTTAGAATAGAATAGATATTTCGGCCGTAGTGTAATTAGTATCACTTTATGAGCGCATTTAAATCATACATAAAAAGATATATTAATTTACATTATATTTGTACCTAAACCAAATTATGTTGTGATGGGCCCGAATGCTTTAAATTCGAAATTCCTTAAAAATTCCTTGGAAATTTCTTATCGAGACTTCATAGAGGGCTGGTTCGTTCTTTGGCCCAAGAATTAGCATTTCCATTCAACGTGGTAATGCTGCCAGTCTTCTGGGCACGTTTCTGGATGATATCGATGCGGTCGAGTACTTCGAAGCTTAAGTGTCCTTTTGTTTTTGTATTTAATTGTGTAGTTAGTTAGTCATTTACTTTAGTACCTAGGGTAAATAGTGTTAACTTGTATATTGTATTTAATTTGAATTCTGATTAGATGTTGTGCTAAAATGTATAGAAATTATAAAATTATTAACCTCATACTAACAATATTTTTAGCTCACTAAGCAACACGCGCTTTACACGTGGTAACTAAGTGTACAAACACGCTGTTAATGTGTGCGTGAAGATGAGTAGCGTCAGCACATAACATACAAACGCCCGTACACACACACACACACACAGTTCCGATTCTGCCGTTGTCTCGGACGGTACCGAGAGCTCCTGCGCTTACACACACATTCACAGCGTGTTTGTACACTTAAGTAACCTTAAGGAGAGCGCTTCGCTTCGTGAGATAAAAGTATATGTCAGATTCTGGCATATACATGATCTAATCTTGTATATATCTACAATTTTTTTTTTTAATAAAGCAAAGGGCCTTATGGGTTGTCTATAGAGCTTGACTAACTTAAATCAAATATAACTCAATCTGCCCAAAATGACATCATACTAAGATTCCTCCATAAATCTTTAATTCTACACGCCAGGCACTTTTACAAAAGGCTTGAAAATCCCGAGAAGTAAGATTCGATCCATATAAAGCGCCAAGTAATGTGAAAATTGCGTCTTATTTCAAAGGAAGGTGATTTTTCTCACCAACTTAGCATTTTTTTCCTTCTAAACTCTTTAGAGATTCAGAATTTATATTTTATGCGGATTTTGGTATAAAAGGGTTATAAAGAGCTTCATTTGATCACGCTTGCTGTTTTACTTTATGCTGGGTTTTTAGCTGTTGCTGAAGTACTATTCGCATTATAAATAATTTTAATCCTTTTTAACCGACTTCAAAAAGGAGGAGGTTCTCAATTCGTCGGAACCTTTTTTTTTATTTTTTTTTTTTATTTAAGTTCCCCGATTACTAAAAGATGGCTGGACCGATTTGTTTTTTTTTTGTTTTATTCGAGAGGGTATACATCACAGTTGGTCCCATATAAAATTTATTAACTTTGCTTTTGTAGTTTTTGAGTTAGCTTCAATAATACGTATTTTTCCCCCACTTTTATATGGATGATGTTCTAGTTTGTTTTGCAGGTAGTGGTATTAGAATTTGTGTTTGGGGTAGGTACACAACTAAAAAGTGAAAAATAAAAACTTTTTGTGAAAAATAAAAACTTTTTTACAAAAAAATACAACCGACTTCCAAAAACAACACTACAAAGTGAAAAATAACTTTAATTTCGGAAGTCGGTGGCAAAAAACAAAAATACATTTAACTAGACACCGACTTCCGAAATTAAAGTTATTTTTCACTTTGTAGTGTTGTTTTTGGAAGTCGGTTGTATTTTTTTGTAAAAAAGTTTTTATGTTGGGCGTTTGAGGTAAAAAGAAAGAAAATCGAAGTAAACCGTAGTAATTAAATGGGGCAGAGTTGAAAAGGTTGATGATGATGATTATCAAATATCTTGAATTTTTAAGTTTTTTTTTTTATAAAGTCAGATTACCTGCTTTGAAATGAAATTATATTAACAGACAGCTGCTAGATGTTTTTTTTACCCGACTGCGCGACGCAAGGGAGGGTAATGTATTTATCAGCCTATATGTATATACAACTAGCTGACCCGACAGACGTTGTCCTGTCTTAGCTATGAATATTCTAATGTAAACGCGCGAAGTTCCCGAAGGCTCAAGCTGAGAACATTTTGAATTGTGTAGGAAAACATAATTTTATATTCTATGAATTGAACTAGGATTTTTTACTCAAAAGTAAAAAAAACCGAAATAAATTTAGAGTAAAAAGTAAAAAATATGAAAAAGATTAATTGGAGCCAATCAATTTGAAAAAAAAAATATTGTTTTGAGTATGAATGTCGGCAATTGATTTTTATTTTAGAATACTACATAGCTGTGACCCGCCAGACGTCCTGTCAAAATTTCAATAAATCAAACGACAGGAAAATAAATGAGCAACTGATAATAAAAATACAACCGACTTCCAAAAACAACACTACAAAGTGAAAAATAACTTTAATTTCGGAAGTTGGTGTCTAGTTAAATGTATTTTCGTTTTTTGCCACCGACTTCCGAAATTAAAGTTATTTTTCACTTTGTAGTGTTGTTTTTGGAAGTCGGTTGTATTTTTTTGTAAAAAAGTTTTTATTTTTCACTTTTTAGTTGTGTACCTACCCCACAAAAATTTTAATACCACTACCTGCAAAACCAACTAGAACATCATCCATATAAAAGTGGGGAAAAAATACGTATTATTGAAGCTCAAAAAGTACCCAAGCAAAGTTAATCAATTTTATATGGGACCAACTGTATACCCTTTCGAATAAAACAAAAAAAAAACCAAATCGGTCCAGCCATCTTCGAGTAATCGGGGAACATACATAAAAAAAAAAAAAAAAAAAAAAAAAAAAAAGGTTCCGACGAATTGAGAACCTCCTCCTTTTTGAAGTCGGTTAAAATGAATTTGAATTTGGAATTGTAAATAGAATGAAAGATTCCCGACAGATATTGCCCTGCCCAAATTTCGTATATGAAAAAATGAATTTTCTTCATATTTTTTTTTCGTTAATTTTTCAATATTTTTAATACTTATTCTGCTATTCGGGACGGAGACAAATACGAAGAATCAAAAACCATGAAAATCCATCTAGCCGTTCTCGAGTTATAAGGGTTCGAACAAACCCGACTTTGTTTTATAATATATGTATATATGTAGTGTAGTGTATAGATGTATATATTTATGTTTAATCCTTTCTTTGTGGCGCTCTAGAGACCAAACGCATGCGCCGATTTTAATGATTCATAAGTCAATCGATTTGTCTTAATCTTGTGAGTGTCACTAGTGAGACATGACAGTAATCAAAATTCAATATGGCGACAAACAGACGCCAAATTGTGAAAAATAAAAAATGTAAGTCGACAAACTGCGTCATGTGGGGTATCACTGAAAAGGTCTTTAGAGAGAATCTCATGCAGTTGGAGGCGTCTTCTTAAATGTTACAATAATAGACGTATTGCCTCTGACTGCATGAGATTGCACTTTTCACGCAGTCGGTTTTTTTTTTTTTTTATTTACTTACTTTTTAGGGTTCCTTACCTCAAAAGGAAAAATAGAACCCTTATCACCACCACACCCACCACCCACCCACCTACTTCGTTGTCTGTCTGTTAGTCTGTCAAGACCCTTTTTCTCAGGAACGCGTGGAGGTGTCAAGTTGAAATTAATATCAAATACCTGTATGTGTCCCTAGGAGCACTAAAAAACTATGCTTCTATGGCAACGATATAAAAAATGTGACATATTTTGACGTATATCAATTTATGGAAGAACATGTTTTTCAACCACAATGTTAAGTTTGTTTTTGGGATAAAATTATTTTCAACTACGGAACCCTTCACTGTGCATGGTCCGACACGCACTTGGCTGGGTTTTTAGGGTTCCGTACCTCAAAAGGAAAAAACGGAACCCTTATATGATCACTCGTGTGTCTGTCCGTCTGTCACAGCCAATTTGCTCCGAATCTAATGGACTGATTAAGTTGAAATTTGGTACACATATGAATTTCTGTGTCCCAAACACGGACGGGTAAAGTAAATAAATGAATTTTGAATATAGAGGTCACTTTTGGGGGTAAATAAGAAAATGAAAGGGCTTACTATGAGGGTGTCAAATATATTTTTTTTATAATTTTAAAATAAATTGTTTTGAAGTTATTTAAGAAAATAGACGAAAATTGACCACCTTATCTCCGAAACTACTGAGCCTAAAATTTTGAAAAAAATACAGAAAATAGATCTTTACCCGTAGATTACAGGAAAACCAATAAGAAGTCTGTGGTCTTAAAATAACATGGTAAATCTATCAATATTGTGAGTACAAACTTACATTTACAGTTGGAATGTATGGGAGAACATGTTTTTCAACTACAATGTTAAGTTTGTTCTTAAGTTAAATTCATCCCAACTATTGAACCCTTCATTGTGCGTGGTCCGACACGCACTTGGCCGGTTTTTTTTATTTTATTTGCTTTGCCTTTTCTGGTGGCTTTGTTGAGCATAACTTATTGTATTATTTATAACGAAGCAAAGTAGGACATAGCATAATTCTGCTTACCATCTTTTCGAGAAAAAAGCACTGTAACCAACATCACACTTTACAAACACAGAAACAATATAAATAAAAAACGTCAGCATCCCATCCCCCGGGATATGTCGCGTTGTATAAATTCAATTTTTATTTGATAACCATAACGAGGTTCGTAAAATTTAACTGTTTCACTCGCGTATCGGTGGAGCAGGCATGCCATGTATGCAAATCAGGTTGTTACTGTGCCGTGCTCGTGTTGACTGAAGAATGATAAGAGGAATGGATTTCTGGTTGTCTGTTGTTAATTGGCTTAACCCCTTAAATGTCAAGCGCACACATGGGATGCGTAAGGAGAAAACTTTATATAATATGTTTATAAACGTATATCATCCTAAAACATTTCGTTTTGCATCCTCGTCAAAGGAGATGGCCAATTTACTTAGGGCACTCTGCCTCGCATCGAAAAATTCATGTACATTAACGAGTTTTGCTTTATTTTGAATTTAGTATGCTCTAAAATTAACTGTAAAAGTTACATAATCCAATAACTTCGGATTTCTTAGAAATTAACAAAAACATGTTTTGATCATGAACCTACTTGGGCTCATAACTAGGTAGTAGCCAGATTATTCTGCGTGGGGTATAAGCTACGCTTGTACCAATGTGCAATGTGTGTGTGTGTGTGGTGTTGTTGTATCAATGGATGGGTGACCATTTTCTTATCGAGGCCCTTTCTCGGAGTGCATGTAAAGCCGTCGGCCCTGTATGTAATACTCTCAGGTCGTGTCAGATTGCCGTCCCATCTGACAATCACAGTAAGAAATAGAAGTATAGTCACAGATTAATACGGATGGGACACTGCGCAAAATCATTTAAATAAAAAGCGACTCTTACGACACAATAAAGTGCAATTCAGGTCGCACAACGCTTATGACCTACAGTTACATTCAACTACAAGTTGCCTCTCTTTCTATCGCGTAACTCTTATACCTTCTGACCTACTGAATTAGCCCCGTGGACGGGTCCCGCCGCGTACTTGTAGCTTCATACCTAAACTGCGGAGTGTCCCATCTGTATTAATCTGTGGTATAGTCTAAAGTTTAAACCCAGAATTACCTAGACTTCAGAAGGCATGTGAGTTAATATTGAATTATTATCTTCTTTACCTGTGAAGGAAAACGTTGTTAGAAATACATGTACTATGAATAAACCCTGTGTGAGTGTGGGACAGTAATGGAATGATTAAGTACATATATTATTGGATACTCTTAATAAAAAAGTTAGGTAGTGTCATAGAGAATTGCAAAGGGTTAAAATAAAAACAAACATTGAATAACTTTTGGGTGGGTATAGACCATCAAACCGAACAACTTTTTTCATGGCACCAACATCGTAATCGCGAAAAAAATAATCAGTCGTCTCATACATTTGCGTCGAGTAGGAATTGAAGTTTTCTATGGGACAGTTGAAAATTTTTTCACGATTACGATGTTAGTCCCATGGAGAAAGTTGTTCGGTTTGATGGTCTATACCCACACCCTTAAATTTGACGAGGATGCAAAACCACAGGTTGTATATAAACGTCAAATTCCATCATCCGATGGCGACCGCGGGCTTACAGTAGTTGTGAACCTATGAACCACATGAAGACATCTCAGGATGTCTTCATGAAAACGCGGTAATGACCGTCTGAAGTCTGCCAATTCGACTGGTTACACCTATTCAACTGGTTATCCAGTCGAATTGGCATCGGTGCAGAGACTCCAAATCAGACCAGGGTCTCGATAGAGTCATAAGATTTCTTATAATCCATAAACGCAAGACATAGGGGCCGATTATACTCTTCGTACTTGTGTATAATTTTTCGCAATGTGGTCTATATGGTGCTTTATCCTCCTCGAAAGCCGGCATTCTCTGGTGGCTAAAACTCGTCAAATCGCGGCGCTACTTTTACTATGGCACCAAACCAGAAATCGCGAAAACTTTTATAAAAAAAATACAACCGACTTCCAAAAACAACACTACAAAGGGAAAAATAACTTTAATTTCGGAAGTCGGTGGCAAAAAACGAAAATACATTTAACTAGACACCGACTTCCGAAATTAAAGTTATTTTTCCTTTTGCGCGCGTTTTTGATTTTTTTGGAAGTCGGTTGTATTTTTTTGTAAAAAAGTTTTTATTACGTTGCCTTAGAAGCTTGATTTTTTTAAAACTCCAAGGGACCCTTAGCTTGACATAGTTTTTGACATTAATTTCAGCTTGATTCCTTCATGCGTTCCTGAGCAGAAAGGTCTTGACACACTGACAGGGGCAGACAGAGATGTACAACTAAGTGATCCTATAGCGGTTCCATTTTTTCCTTTTGAGGTACGGAACCCTCAAAATGTAAACAAAAAATAGCGTCCATGAAGTATTGCATTTTTCGTCTATATTTGCCTGTCAATAAATAAGGACCTTCATAGACGTGCTTATGTTAAAAGTAAAATGGCTGGAAAGATTATAAAAAGTGGGTCCTTAAACCTGGTGGAGGTTTAAGGACCCACTTTTTATAATACAACGTACAAACTCCTAAAAAACTCACAAAAACCATTTTTTAAAAAACGAAATCCTCTTTTCACTCACCAACATTTTTCCTAAATATTAAAGATGAAAACACCATACAAAAATTCAGTAAATATTTCCTCACTAATTAAGCTACACTCCTAGTTAAAACTAATTTAATCCTTCCCCGGTATTAAGTTTAAGCGGTACAGTGAAGCGGCTTTCATGGTATTACTATCGGTTCTCGATTAGTACGGAACTTCATATCGGTTGTGTTCTCATTTACATGATCTGCAAGAAATCCAAGTAAAGTTGAATAGATAAATACATGTATGGTTGTACTACTTACATAAATTATAGTATATTTTTTATTACACATTAATAATATTAATATTTACAAAATTAGCTCTAACAATCTTAAAAATAGAATTAGAATTAGCATTGCCATACAACGTGGCAATGCTGCCAGCCTTTTGGGCACTTTTCCTGTCGACAGCGATGCGGACGAATTTTTTGATGCCCTATGATTAATTCCCCTCCTTTTTTATATACTTGTACATATTTTTTGTTTTTAATTATAGTTCATAATCCTAGGCTAGTAGTTGTAGCCTTGTCTTTTTCCCAAATTGGGAAAAAGTTGGGGTCGGGTTCCAGTCTAACCGGATGCAGCTGAATACCGGTATTTCACATAGAGCGAATGCCTATCTGACGTTCACAACCCAATTAATGGTTATTACGATACCACTTGATATGACTGGTTGTCACACTTTCGGGCTGCCGACTACCCGTAAAGACGGTCAAAGATCTATAAATGATAGCTACATGTTAAAGTTATCACTAGATATTGTGTAGAGCAGTGATGACCCCGTAATGGCCCCGACTTATGAGTCATCGGGTTGTGGATCTGAATCCAGGCAGGTGCTTTCCTTTCTAACGTCATTTTCACACAATGTCACTTTCGCAAAACGTCATTTTCGCAGAATGTCATTCAAGCCATTTTGTTCTCAGGAGAGACCTAATATGTCGGTACTAACACTGCAGAATCGGGTAAGTAATTTATTAATAAAAATAAATTATTAAAAAAATTAAAAACATGACTGTCCTGCCAAAAAACGAACTAAAAAGTAAAAAACAAGTTGTATTCCCATGACTAAACAGATAAATGAAATTGTTATTGCAGTCGCGGGACCTCTTAGATTAAAAAATATTCTACAGAATGGTCCCCCGAGTGAAATGACAAATTCATTTATCTGTTTGGGCTTCACTCCTTTGGGCAGTCGTGTAAAAATATACAAAAAATGATCAATAATTAAAAGGGCTTGAATGACATTCCGCGAAAATGACGTTTTGCGAAAGTGGCATTGTGTGAAAATTACTTTTTGAGAAAATGACGCTGTGCGAAAATGATGTTTTGCGAAAATGACGTTGTGTGAAAATTACTCTTTGAGAAAATGACGTTTTACGAGTGACCAAATTTTTCACGATGACATTTTGCGAAAATGACGTTCTGCGTCAAGACCCATCAAACTAAAAAATATTCTCCATGGGACCAATATCGTAATCGATAAAAAGTTTTTCAGTTTGTCTATACTACCCTTAAATATGACCACACCAAAATACATGCTGTATATTCACAACAATAAAAAAATACCTTATTCTTAATCACACTAAAAACTTTATTAACGACCAAAACAGCTTGCATAGTCTTAACATTTTAAATTTTTCTTCACAAATTTAGTAAGAACTTTGAGGCTATAAAACACGTATTTTAAAACGAAGTCTCAAGCTATAGCAGTCATTGGCCCGCACCTGGGGCTCGCTGATTTTACGCCGACTTGTTCCAACTTATATAAAGTACCGAAACGACAAAGCCGTTCGCAAACGACCTCGAAGTCGACTGCTTATACTGTCAAAACTTTGTGTATTAAAATGCTTATTGTTAACAATGTTTTCGCTGTATTTGACGGATATTTTGGATAATGTTGTTGTCTTGAATAGAATCCAAATACGATACATACCTAGGTAAGGAGACGATCGAGACCGACAATTATATTAGTCTAGACTTCTGACTGTGAAGACTACCAGAATTACCAGGATGATATAATACCTAACTAGTTAAGCACACAAATGCTATGAAAACCCGTAGTTACCCGTAGCGTTGGTGATCAGCATCTTTATAAATAAAAAGAGAAGTCCTAACTGACTGACTGACTGACTTATCAACACCCAGCCCAAACCCTTGGACCTAGAAAGCTGAAATTTTGCACAGAAATTTTGCTGAAATTTTATAATGTAGACAAGGAGTAAGGAAATTCCCAGTAGTACCTTCCCGTGGGGTATTTTCCGTCATCCACGCGAGCGAAGCCGCTGGCAAAAGCTAGTCGCTTATAATACAGTATTTTTATCTTACGAAGCGACACGCGCTTTACTTGTGCTTACCAAGTGTACAAACACGCTGTGAATGTGTGTGTAAGCGCAGGAGCTCTCGGCACCGTCCGAGACAATGGCGAAGTCTGAAGTGTATGTGTGCGTGTGCGTGTCTGTGTGATGTGCTAACGCTACTCACACACACACACATTCACACTTGGTAACCACATGTTTTGTCTCCCTTCGTGAGATTAAAACTTATGCATCGTTAAAAATCCCAATCAAGTGCTTTTCTCTTTAGAGTTTTGCTTCCAAACCTTATGTGAAAGTGAAAATCATGGGGTAACAATGTGGCAAACGAACACATAATTAAACCTGCACCAAAAATAAACATACTCGTAATTCGCAAGAACAAAAATCCCAAGTAGATCGAAAGACCAAAGATCACAGAATTAATCAAGCTACAAAATATGCTTCACTTACCTGCAGACACTTCAGCCACTTAGCAGCTTCATAGAAGCAGAAATTCACCTTCTTATATTTCACAAAATCCTTTACTTCAAGCAGCAGAACCACAATTTTCTCCCACAATGAAATCAGCCAGAAAATCCTGCTCAATCTGAAAATAGCATTGTCTCAGGTAATAATATTGACACGAATTAGTTAGGAACAGAAGGCTTACTTGATACAACCAGCTCAAAATGTCGCACTCACACATAGACGCGTATACAAGAGGTGGTGCCCAGGGGGCGTACTGTGACGTGAAAAAACATCATGGATCCGTTGAGAAAAAGGATGGTGCTAAAGGCCGTATATAGCTCCAATTCTCTCTCACACTGGAACCGTTCAGCTTCTGCCCTGCTATAAGAGCTCATAGTAAGCCCCCTGGAACCAAAAGTAACATTGAATTTGCCTAGGAATAAAAATATTTTAATGGTACCGGTCCGGCCCGGTATAGTTTAATTAAAGTCACAATAAAAGTGTAATAGGCTTAAATATTTATTTATTTTTGGCTTATTATTTTTAGGTGTAAATATTTTTTTAAACAAATTGAAGAAAATAAAAAGTAGGTAAGTAAGTTAAAAAGAAGAAAGAAGGTAAGTTAAAAAAGAAGAAAAAAGAAGGAAAGAAAAAGAAAAGGAAGGAAAAAAGAGAAGAAGAAGAGTAAAAAGAGAGGAAAAAGAAGAGGCCCCTCTTCTTCTTTTTCCTCTCTCTTTTCTTACGAGAAAGGTAAGTTTTAAAAAGTTTAAAAAAAAATTTTGTTTTTATATACACGCTTGGTCCAGAATATCACACAAATAAAACAAAATTTATTATGAAGCTAAATATAATAGTGTTTCAGAGCCCTGTGTATTTGTTCGTTCGTCGTAAAACTTTGTGAAGGGACATTAAGACCCTTCTCAAATCTGATGACTTCAAAAAATAAAATCAAACCTGTCGATCGCGGAGTCATCCACTATCTCCCAGTATTGAATTTCACTCAAATCTAACGACTGCGTCGCAAATGATTCATTTGGTACGAGTATACTCTAGTTTATAGAATGGTGGATCTTCGTTGGAAACAAGGCAAAATCCATGTGTAAATGCGGTGTATTACGAAGTTCCATAGTCTAAGAAAGGCGAAATTTACTCAGAAATGAAAAAGTTTTGTAAAAAAGATTACCAGAAACATAGCCAATGATATTTTTGAATGAACAAATCACAACAAAACGTTCATGATGCTGTCACACGCACCACCACAGATTTATAAATAAATAAAATAGAAATCGTCAGTCAGACCAGACTAAAAGGAGGGTCAGAAGGATTATGTTTTTAACGCATTATTATAATTTTTCATGTTAAAAACAAACGAATATTATCAAAAAATTGGTAATTCATTTAATACTCTATGCGCGGAAATAATGTAATTGTATTTGTAACATCGATTGCTCCTGAACTTAAAATTCATACAACGACATCACTAACCCGAATAAAAAAATACAAAAGGAATGACCACACTATGGGAAGTGGCGCATTTGGTTTTATACCATGGCCATCGTTAAAACCTCAGTCATTATTGGAAAAACATTACATTACATTAGAATATTCATAGCTAAGACAGGGCAACGACTGTCGGGTCAGCTAGTATACTCATTTGTAAAATTTTGCATGACAAATGTGTGACTATTTAGTAGGAAACTTAATTACTGAGCTTTAATACCAACACTGTACGACTCATTGCAAATAAATGATTAAGATAGCCCATACTACCTCAGATTTTTGTCTCGCTCGCACGATATTGCTCCCGGACTAAGTGCGGAGCTGAGCGCCGATAGTTTAGGTAATTGCTTTTTAAGGTGAAAACAATGGTAATTTGAAAAAAATAAAAGCATAAGACCTGCTTTATAGTTAGTTCAGTTAGTATGCAAAGTTTCATGATCTAATTTGAATTTTTTTTTTTAATACCAGCGGTTTATTGTTCGGTTCGGAGGTAATTTTAAATTTTATTTCTGTCGAGAATTTTTATGGAATCGTATTTTCGTCCAACATACTACTTAATATTAATCCTCAACTTTACCATATATTTATTTCAAAATTAATGCTGCAGTATTTTCCACATAACGGAGGATCATGCTAATAGCCATTTGAGGTAGTATATGCTCTTAAGGAGCCAACCTTCTGTAACTCTACTGTGGGACACATTGTCTTCTCAGACCAAGTCTAATTTAATAAAGAAATTAATTAACAAAGGACTGTTTAACACAGTATTAAAATATGTTCAAATTTTCAACTGGTTGAGTGGTTGTACCCGTGTTATGATGTAAATGGTAAAATTATTGTAGGGTAAAAGGCAAAGGATTAAATTTTTGTTATATTGAGTAGAATTTTGATAGTGTCTGGCAGGTATTTGAACTTGTCGCATTTTCATAATTAGGTAGATTTACTTATTGATTTTTTCAGTAATGTGACCCGCCCCGTCTTCGCACGGGTAGCACTAATTACCTTTGACTTGTGGTGGATGATTGTAATACTATCTTGAATTCATGCAACCCTAGTACTTTTTGTTAGGTTACTTGTTGTTTTATAAATTGTCATAGCCCGGCCAATATTAATATAAGTTATAGCCTACAGCACTCAGAAATAATGTAGCTACCTACCACTCCTACTAGTGTGATGTCCTGTTGTTGAGTACATAAAAATCCCTGTCAAAATAAAATCTGTGGCCTGTTGCTAAAAGGGCCATTGTCAATAATCCTTATTTTCAATAATAAGCATTCGAAGAATGAACCAGAATTGATAATTATTATTTACTTGTTATAATGTAGAATGACAAAATCTCTTTTTGATATTTGATACATATTTAAAGGTTAATTTATTAATTAAATTAAAATTCAAGAAAAAATTGGTATTTTTGTAAATATTTGCTACTTATTCCTTTTTAGCACTAACAAGAATCCTATGTTAATGACAAATGGTAACTTTGGCCTTTTTAGTATAATAGAAGAGGATAGTAAAAATATTATTGTCTTTAGTGCAAATGCAAAATGGGCCATTGTATTTATATTGGTATATTTTGCTTTAATAAATAATATATTATAGGTAATACGGGCTGGTATCCGCAACTCCACGGTAATGCGCGTATTTTGCGTAATATATTATATATTAAATTATGCAGCCAAAGCAAAGATTGTATCACTAAAACGGAAGTTAGCTTTGGTCGTTTTAGTTCCGACTATATTACTAGCGTAGTGTTTATTTTTAAATTCCCTTGGCTTAAGTACACTGCAGCCCTTTTAACTCTTAATAATTTTTGTGTAACAGTATGAAAGCACACACCCATTTGCCTTTTCAACATAGTATCTTTTGAGAGATTGTCGTCTAACGCCCAAAAGGGCGTAAGTGTAACGACATTATCATTATTTTTTTATCATTTATTATTTATGTGTACTAAAAAGTAGGATAAATAATAATAATCCATAATCCCTAATTTGGCACTAAAATCTCATTTCTCACAAAAACGTACTTTGACCCTTTTAGCACCAAGCCACAGAAATAACCCTAAACCATGCATATTATTGGTAATTTTACTCTAAAAAAGGGAGAAATCCCTAAAAGTGGAAACACTGGATACCGATATAACCGATAACCGATATAACCGCTATGATACCGACACAAAATCCGAATGCAGTGGACGCACCTTATTTTTATTTTTTTATTTTGCAAATCTGTTCGATACGGACGGGCCGATTCCGACCCAGTGGGCGCGCAACTTTAAAGGTATGATAACATACATGCCTTTTATAAGTCATCAAATTTCCTGTCTATTTCCAAGATAGACCACACAGAGTCTGTAACATTAACTTAAAACTCACTCCATTAACTTAATATTCAATTCTTTACATAAAAACAACATCCCATTACTATTGTTTATAACCAATACAACGATCCTCTCATAATTGCCGACTACAAAATTACAAAACATGGAATATTTATGGGTTAATAACTCTCAATGGATTCCGGTTCTGTATTGTGAAGTAGCAAATAATTTGTTGGTAGTAAGGAAACTATTCAAATGAATCTCGGAGCCATTTATCAGGGCGTAACTGTGTCCTGTGGAGTGTTGTTGGATTATTTTAGTGCTTACGTAGAAGTTGATGTTTTTGGAAGGTCAAATGGAACAACCCATATTTTGTCTAACAGGAACTTTAACAAAGGTGGGTTGCACCATCTTACTTTTACATAAAATAAAATACAGAATAGGTATATAAGGCTAACATCAATCCCATTACTATTCCGTTCATCTTTTACACAAAGAACAACAAAATAAACAAAAACTTTTTTACAAAAAAATACAACCGACTTCCAAAAACAACACTACAAAGTGAAAAATAACTTTTATTTCGGAAGTCGGTCTAGTTAAATGTATTTTCGTTTTTTGCCACCGACTTCCGAAATTAAAGTTGTGTTTCCCTTTGTAGTGTTGTTTTTGGAAGTCGGTTGTATTTTTTTGTAAAAAAGTTTTTATTTTTCACTTTTTAGTTGTGGTACCTACCCCACACAAATTTTAATACCACTACCTGCAAAACAAGCTAGAACATCATCCATATAAAAGTGGGGAAAAAATACGTATTATTGAAGCTAACTCAAAAACTACCGAAACAAAGTTAATCAATTTTATATGGGACCAACTGTGATGAACCCTCTCGAATAAAACAAAAAAAATCCAAATCGATCCAGCCATCTTCGAGTAATCGGGGAACATACATAAAAAAAAAATAAAAAGGTTCCGACGAATTGAGAACCTCCTCCTTTTTGAAGTCGGTTAAAAATAAACTCAGGCGCAACGCAATATCCGAAACGCAAATAAAACGTGAAAACGTTCATGAAGGGCTTTAATTTCACTGAAATTTCATTGAAATTAAATTTCCATGCGCTGAAAATTTTTCATGCTTCATTCAGATGGTATCGAAAATCGTTTCGTTTTTATGGTTCAAAATAAAAATAATGAGTAGTTTCATGGACGGGGAACACGTGTAATGGCTGGTCTATCTGGTTTATGGGTTGAGTTGAATGCTGTTTTGAATCAAAATGGTTTTATGTTAATGGTTTTGGAAGTGGTGTTTTGGCTAATTTTTCTTTTGTTGTTGTGGGATTTTTTATTCATATATTTTGCAGATTATTATTCACGCAAATCCACCCCAAACAGTTTCAGAATCTAACTGATTTTGTGCTGTAACTTTTATGACATACTAGTACTTCCAGCGCGGTTTATTTTATTTTATTTTATTTGATAGGAATAACAAACAGCAGTATATTACACAGTAGGCATACAATATATAACTTGCAATAAAAGTAACAAATACACTACTCAAGACGTTATCCACAGATTACCATACAGAATAGCTAGCTGTTAGCAGAGCAAGTTAAAAAAGTTTCAACATCCACACGGTTTCCCCGTGTGGATGTTGAAAAATATCCCCCGGGAATGCACTACCGGGAAATCCTTCCTTATTACTCGTCTACATTATAAAGGGAACTTTGTGCAAAATTTCAGCTTTCTAGATTCAAGTGTTTGTGCTGGCTGTTGATGAGTTAGTCAGTCAGTCAAGACTTTTCTTTTAACCCCCGACGCAAAAAGAGGGGTGTTATAAGTTTAACCCGCGCTGTGTGTGTGTGTCCGTCTGTGGCGCCCATAGATATTATATATGAAAGAAGGAGATATGCCCGGTAGTTGAAAATGTATCAGAACCCGATGTCGCTAGGTTGGCCCCACCACCGCGCCACTACTACACATGTAGTTCAATAAAAGCAATAGATACAAAGTCGCGCACACACTTGCAATTCATAAATCAGAACATACTACACAATCAGTTATAAACCTTAATTCGTCACACACAGCGTGCATTTACCATGCACCGTACAACTTACTCACACAAAAACATCTGGCGCTATTATTGTGTTGTGCAAAAAGCAATTTATTTTACATATACGCTAGTGATTGACTAAATCGGAAAGTTATCGATACTTCCATTTATTACTGTACAAGAAAAATTAAGAGTACGTCAAGTACGGAACAAATACCTGTAAAGTGGAGGTATTTGTTCCGTACTTGACGTACTCTTAATTTTGGGATTGCCCATTCAAAAAGCCTGCGAGTTTTCTTTAGAGGCTGGAACATTTCTGCCTTAAAGTGAATTGAGCATATGGTGCTATATTTTGTTGGGAACCAGTTAGGTGGCCTTCCTGTGGCATCAATCCATTCTTTTTTTGTATTTGTGTCTTTTGGGAAGCTAAAAAGGTACTATAAGAACTTATTTATCATTTACATAATAAGTATCTTAAGCTATAGTCTATAGTCTAGGAACTAGTTGGCCGCTGAGACAGGGGTGAGGCGGCGGTTCGCAACGCACGTACTGAGTAATGCGCCCCCGCTCCTCCATCCCACCGCTCACATACTCGTACCTAAGAACCTCACGATGAGTAAGCAGGTAGCAGGCAACAGGCGAATAGGCTTTTGTTATTAAAAAAAAAACCCTTAGTTAAGAAATAGTTAAATATATGAAAACAAACACATGCCATACTCATGCATAACAAATAAATAGCATGAATATGTTGACTTATTTTAAGCAATAATCACTAATATTTTATCTGAACCATACCGATTACTACAACGCATTCGAATCTTGTGGTGCATAGTTAAAGACTTTAGCGGAAGTAAAATACCAAAACCAAAAAAAAAGTAAGGAAATAGCACGAAGATGCGATAATTTAAACCCAAAAACACTCCACCTAAACATTAATAAACTTACTTTACGACCGTTGGTTATGCATTTCTCTACTAGGTATGCTGTAAAATAATCAAAAACAGTAAAAAAGATTATTTTACATTCTCAAAGGTTTTCCAACGGTACTTAAACGTCATCTTTTCAAGTGTTCCAACCGGGCTAAAACGGTTGACAAATTGAAAAATAAACTATAATAGCAATATAATATTCGTTGGGCAATCGACATTATTATCGATAGCCCACTTTAGTGGATCTTAACCTCATCACTATCTCGCCGCAAGACACAGCGGCTGTACTATGCGACGCTCCGCGTAAATAAAGTATCGTTTTGTTATTTTTACATTGCTTGTCCAGTCGCTTAGCGACATACTTTAGGTAGTGGTTAAGGAGCAATGTATTTGCTGCAAAAATAGTACAGCCGCTGCAATATTTGAAAACAAAAATAACGTAGTAAAAGCAAGAAATATTTTACGATTTGTTGTTTTTTATGATTTTAAAGATAAATACAGTAAAATACTTTTACTTACATATGGTAAGTGATTCCGTGAGATACGAAGTTTTTAATATCACTTCGGTTTTTGCTGGAAACCACTGAACAACACGGCATTTTTATAATTTATCGTGACCACGGTCGAAAGCGTACTAGTTCGCGGAGACGGCCATTTGGCGAGTAAAGGCGCAGCGTGCGCATAACGCGTGGACACAAACACGCCCCCATGCCACTTCTCCTGTTTTTTATATTTCTATGGTGGCGCCGAAGTTCTTAAACGGCTGAACCGATTTGGATGCAGTTTTTTTTATTTGAAAGCAGGTTTTCAGGCAGGTTCTTAGACATGTTTTATCAACATCGGTTCAGCCGTTTCAAGGTCATCCAAAAAAAAACAAAAGACAAAACAAAAATATTGTTATCTGCGGTATAATGGGTAAGTATTTAATTTACTTTCAAACATTAAGTATGTGTGACCTTAAATTTGAAACACCCATACACACACACACATACACACGCACACACACACACACACACACGGACACACACACACACACAAACACACACACCACACACTCTTGAAAAAAAAAACAGATATGTAGTATTTGGATTCGTTGTTTTGATCAGGAAGTATTTAATTCTATCTACAGTACGATGGTGGCACGGAAGAGATCATAACTTCTTTTGTAACTAAGTTTAAAAATTTTCAAATAAAAATTAAATTAAAAAAAAAGCGAACTTTTAAAAAGTCTAAAACAATACCTACCATTAAGCCATCAAATTCGATTGATCAATACCTAGATGTATTTTAATTACAGAAATTGATGGATGGCACGATAAGGTTTGCTCATTGAAATGTCGCGGCGAGGTGCCGCATATGTAGTAGATAGTCAATCAAGTGAAGGGTCTGACTTACTTATGCGATACCCCACCACGACATTATTTCCGCAGCATCCCTGGTACCTAAAGGGCTATTTATTTCATGTAAAGTCAGGGAAATTAATAGTTAAGCAAAGTGACTACCAAATTATGGTATATTCACATCATAAGTTCACAACTGTCAATCTTGACAGTTGCATGAAATGGTAAATTGACGCAGTGTGATAATTTGCATAAGAATTAATTTCCACGAATACTACCGGCAAAGGATCATGGGTAAAAATATATGAAGCCTGGTACTCGGTCCAATAGCCATAATATATATATCATTGGAAAGGTCTTTTTACAAGGATTAATGATAACCGAGTCGCTTGTCTCCATTTGCTGTCGGAACGGAGTTATTTTGTGTTAGGTATTTTTTTTTTTTGTTTGATTTTGTTAAGATAATGGTGATATTATATAATTTTCTTCTATAGAATCCTGTGTTTGTTGATTAATAGATACTAAAATGAATAAACACTCGGGAATAAAAAAAAAATAGAAAAAGTAAGAAACGTTATTTATTTTTTTAAACATTATTATCAACAATAATGACATCGTTGAGGAACGCTGCAGGAGTAGTGAAGCCTACATGTCTGGCATATCCTAGATACCACACGATTGAAACTATATGAGCACAAGTGCCGATTGTTCGTCGTCCGGTCAAACACGTGCAGTAATAATTGCATAAAATGTTATGGATATTGGTTTCGTTTTCAATAACATTGTTTTTTACTAATACATAACAATAATAAGTTCTTGACCGTACGTGACGCGACTGTATGCGTCCGCGTAAACGCCAGGGATCTTCGTTTATACCATATTCATTTTAATCTTGGAGTGCGCTTTCTCTATATTCTTGTAGAATGTACAGTCCATTTGATAAATGCTCGCTGCAGTAGGATCGGGCTAGCTTCAGTTGATAGGTGCCCAATGAAAGTAAAATAATCTGTTCTTCCGTCAGTAGTGGGAAGTTCTGTATTTCGTGACTTTCTATTCTTTGAAAATCCGCTCTTCGGTTATTCAAATGTTTTCTTTCAACATAATCATAAAGTAGATTCGGGGAATCTATTTTCTCCCTGATTATGTTTAGGAAGGCCTCTGCGTGAATGTTGTCATCGATGGGTATGTGGAAGTTATTAAACATAGCTGCGGCGATTTTAAAATCAATGAACATTTTTGGTAGTGTTTTATTAAAATATTTTTGCCGCAAATGCTTGAAATCTCGTTTGAACCTCCCGTTCACCACTTCCACTACCCACCGGCATAGTGTAACTGATCGAGCTTCATTACCTTGCTCAGTAGTTAGCTGTGTCTCCCATCTGTCTTTAGATGGTGGAACGTAGGATTCATATCCCCATGCTTCGATAGCATCTAAGCTGTCCCGGAAACCGCGATCTAATATGAAGACATCGTACGGTTGAAGAAAGCAATGCAATGGGTTTTCTCCATCATTCATTATATCGCTCATGATGTTCGCATCGCTCTTAGTGGCAGCGTATGGTCCCAAAACATCGATTATATAGCCATTGGAACACACAATTAAAAACGGCTTCAGCAAGTTCTGGAACTTATGCAGGCTATAAGATAGACGCTGGAACAAAAAGTTCGAGCTTTTATTGATATATATATATAAGTCCCATCGCATATAACGATAGCTTTATTGTTTTCTTCATTTCCAAATAACCCTCTTGGTATAATGAGGTTCTTTTCTAAAACGTCGTTTCTATTCATATGGTCCACTCCCAAGTGTAATATTACATATTCATTCATGAGGCATTCGCACACAATAGTTAGTAAACGTTCCAGCTTTCTTCGTGACATATTAAATAACGTCGCTAATCTTTCATCTGAGTCTCCGGTACGTAGTTTCGTCAGATATATGCCTAACGCAGTTCGAGGCTCCTTGCACCTCCCACTTAGTGAGGGTGTTTGTTCTAATATGGAATCAAACTGTTCGCATTTGCGTCCTGTCCAAAAGTACATATCCTCGTTGCTTAAAGCACCTCTTGTGTTGAAATCTAGCCTAGGTCCACGATTTAAAGCCATTCTCAACATGTCACAAACGTCCCTAAACTGTTGCGCATTGAAGTTATGTGTGACATTGCAGAATTGAGGCAGCTCTTCCCAAGCATTGCTCTCAAGGTGTTGTCCACATACTCTAGCACCGTCAGGAATATATAACTTATATTCACAGAAAATGTGAATCTTGATCGTCTCTGGTATTCGATGGCGGGTTGCGTTTTGGCAAGTGTTAAAGATACAATGCCCTGGAGTGTTTGGAGCTCGAGTGTAGTCTGGAACCTGAAGCTCTCGTACATTCTGTTCTACTTCTGGTATGACAGGTGGTCTTCCTACAACGTTGTCAATTCTCTGCCAACATCGGTGACACACACGTCGTGTGTTGTCGAACTCTACCTGAAAATGGTAGAATACGATCTTGCTGATGTTATGTTGTATTTTTATGAAAACATTTAAAACAATACGGTATGTAGGTATTCAGGTTTAAAGTCATGGCATACTTGTATTGTTTTCATATTTTAAGTAATGCAAGTAAAAATATATCTTATGTATAGCCGATGTGACGGCTTAGTGAATAGATAACAACAGCAAACACACAATAGGTGGTCAGAGAAGTGTTTTAATAAGAAGAACTATAAACGTGCGAACTGAGTCATAAAAGGATTAAAGGATTGTGAGAAAGCTGCACAAGTCATTACTGATATAAAGGGATGCCGCTCGGAAGCAGGTAGCTAGTACTGCACGTGTTTTTTTTTCTATGAAGCGAACACCCTTAGCTACGGACCATACAGCCGCGCTACATAGAAAATAAACACGTGCAGTTGGTAGTTTGCAGCTAGGTTCGGAAACGCACTTTTACACACAACACTAGAGTAGTTCAATAAGACCTGTAAGTGCGAGCAAGAGGTCCGATTAAAATGATTTAGGGTTCAATTCGCACGTTTGTAATGGCTCAGGTATAAAAACATAACAGACAATAATAATATAAACAAATCGCTTCTAAAAAGAAAAACTGAAGCTGGTGAAGTTCGAAATAGTTTAATGAAGTATGTACTAACCTCCAAAACGGCATGTTCTCGTATATAAGCCACAAACTCGGGATGCATTCTTGGAAGATCATCAGTTAAAACATGCTGTTGGTATCTAGCATGATGTAGGCCTCGCCGACACATCACACAGTTGCGATTTTCTTCATAACGATGTTCCAAATCGATAAGCACAACAATAGTCCACAACACTAGCCAAGATAAACGTTTGTAGCGGGTAACAATGTCCAAAAGGGGCGACAGGATCAGTGATGAAAACGGTATAACAAAGTACTAGGTAGAATAAACAGCTGCGGAACGTCGTTTCACGCACAGAACGATACAACGACTAGTGAATGTCGCGACACAAAAGGCTGTCCACTGGCACAGCGCACCACCTACCCCACCCCGCGGCTGGTTCCCTATCCCCGAGGTCTATAGTCACCGTTGTAACCAAAAACTGAAATGTTAAAGATAATACTACTTTTTTATGTAAAAAAACATATTTTCAAAAGCCTTCACCATTATCATATTATATCACGATATAATGTATGAATAGTAACACAATAGACGTATAAAAAAAGAAGGACTCCGCGCCACGCATATCGAAAGTGAAGCACCGTACCGATCTATGTGTGCGTGATATGAGTACCTGCAAAGACGCCGTCGCTTGTGTCACGTAATGGCGTCCGGTTGGCATACTATGATGTAAATGTGTGCGTGAGGCGTGTTTGTACAAACGGTCCTGGCATACTTACTGTGCTTCACTTTCGATATGCGTGGCGCGGAGTCCTCCCTTTTTTTATGAGTCTATGAGTAACACAATACATTTCTCGTTTTAAATAATGTTGTTTTACATTGTTTTTTTCGTATTTCAACCATGATAGGTACTTGCAATTATGATATTAACTAAAACTGGAACTTTTGGGAGCTTGCCGTGGTTTTCAGACAAGGATTTGAGACATGTCGCCATAGTAAATATTTTTCCTGATTAAAAGACCTATCCAATGACACCACAATGATTGCTATTGGTGCGAGTACCAAAATGCCCATTCTCCTTTTAAGCATGCTCAGTTTAGAAAATATTTTTGCGGAAGCGCAGCTAGTGCCAGACCACTAGCCTTCCTAGTTTCACCTAATTAGAGACAATATGCATTTGTGTCAAACTCAAACTCAAAGCATTTATTTCAAGTAAACCAATTACAGGAACTTTGAATTGTCAAGGGATCGGTCAGTCAGAAAGCTAGTTGCCCATTCCAAAGCTAAGTAGGTTCCTATAGAGAAGAATGGGCAATAAACTACACGGACACTCTTTCAAATCAAAATATTAAATGTGAGTGAGTACCTATAGGGCGTGTAACAAAAAATAACAACAATCATTAGCAACAAATCAAATAAAAAAAAACGTGCATCCTATTGGTCAAAAGGCATGAAAAGGGTGATCGAGTCGTGAGCCGTGCTATTTCTATTATTACCTTAAAGGTGAGCATTTGAAAGTTTGGCCGATAGTACATGTACAAAGCCTTTCCAACCAAGTTTCCTAGACTTCTACTGTGCAAGATAATACCACAATTTTTTTTTTTTTTATGAAACTAGCAGGATATTGGAGCATCCTTACAACTGACGATTGCAAGGAATCACGTTCTTGTATGATTCCGGATCACATCGCCGCAACACATACCGAGCGCTGTTATTACCTACTCTATTGCATAGCCGTATTCCAATAAAAATTCTAATAAATTCTCCTTCCTGTTCGTAGGACGAGTGAAAGGGAGGGAATGCGCAGTGGTAGCCCGTGAAATTGAAATTTTCTTACGTTTTTTTGCAATTTGCAGGATTATCATCAACACATCTTGTTGATAATTCTTATGGTTGTAATTATGTAAATACATTTTTTTTTTTTTTTTTTTTTGTAAGTATTTCATACTATTTTGCCTTTCTTCATATCATATACAACAAACTTATCAAACAATAGAAATATTTTTTAACGTAAATGACTAACTAACTAACTATACAAATAAATACAAAACAAAAGGACACTTAGGCGTCGAAGTACTCGTCCGCATCGATGTCATCCGGAAACGTGCCCAGAAGACTGGCAGCATTGCCACGTTGAATGGCAATGCTAATTCTTTGGCCAAAGAACGAGCCAGCCCTCTGATCACGTGAAGCCTCGACCAGTCGGCGAGAAATTTCCTTAAAAAGTAGACGCGCACTCGGGCCCCATGACCCGAGCGTTTCGACCCCAAACGGCTCAAAACTGTAGTTACCTATAAGGTTACAGTATTTGCGCCGCTTGAGGGTCTCAGCAGCCGCAGCAGCGGCGCCAGCACAGCACGTCGTGCTTGGAACATGAGATGGCGCAAGGGTGTCGACACAAGTTGCGTCCCACACCAGAGGCCTACCCATCTTCCAAGGCAACAACGTCATGCCATCTGGTCTCTTCCCATCGTCACGTACCAAGCCGTTTGGTTCTAATACCGCTGGTACGCCGGCGGTAACAAGAGCTCGAAATACTGTAAATACATATTTGTTATGGTCGCAAATCATATTTTGATCAACGTAATACCTTTTTTTTTTTGTGGATTGGAAATCATCAAATAAGTTCACCCGCTCTGGGCGGAGCAGGAGGGCGTGTCGGACTTTTACTGACTAAAACCCACCCGTGTTTCTTCAGTTGCCTGTGCCAGGGCCACGGCATCTCTTTCGAACAACCCGCGACCCCGGCGTCAACGTACCTACTACCTGACCTGCAAATTGCAAAAAACGTAAGAAAATTTTAATTTCACGAGCTAACATTGCGCATTCACCTTAAATCCATTTATGAGTCGAGATATACGTCACGGTAAATTCTCCAACTGCAAATGTAAGTTTGTAATAGCAAAACAATTTTTTTTATATAACTACAAATTAACGATTTTCGTACTTTTCCCTTTACTTGTGCTATGAGACCTTGCTTCTAGCCAAATTTCATGATTCAAGGTAATCGGGAAGTAAGAAAAATATATAGGTGTATTTTATACAAACCCGGGATTAAACGGATTTATTTGCGAGTATCAAAATATGTCGTATTTTTTTTATTGCGTTGACATAGAAGCTTGGTATTAAGAGCTACAAGGGACCGTAGACCTACGTATTTGATATTAATTTCAACTTGATACCTCCACACACTCCTGAGAAAAAGGGTATTGGAAGACAGACAGACAGCCAGACAGACGAACAATGAAGTGATCCTAGGTGTATCCGTTTTTTCCTATTGAGGTACGGAACCCTAGTAAAAGTACCTAGTAACTGCCACTAAGCAGCGTTGCTGTGTTTTGGAGTTAAGAGATAAAAGACAATACAAATGCACATGGGACAATACTAATCCGTGGCAACAAACCTGCACGAACGCAGGTGGGTATAACTGCTCTAAACCTATCCTGCATATTTGCCAATCTGTACAGATATCGATACCCGACACGATCTGCAGAGTTTTGCTAGCTAATTTATTTTGAGACCCTATATAAAAACAAACGAATCGGAAAGTACTTAAAAACTAGCTTTTAACTGAAACCTATCTGTACATTACCACTAATCTTAAAAGCGCAACACCATGAAGTTAGCTAGTAAATAGATTGCTCAGAATACAGCCGCGAGACGTGACTGGAGTAGACAACTTTAAACTTCGAATGCATCTGACGTTTTGTTATTTGCTTTCAATAAACAGATCGCATTGAACACGAAGATCGGGTGGGGTTAGCTCTGGGTTGTAATGTCGGACTCGGAATGCATTGATGAATTGGTTGGATTTAGCAGGTGGATGGTTAGGTTTAACGTGACTTAGAATAAAGCTTACCTATATGGTTTTCCAGACAAGTGGTGGCTGACATTTTGTGTCTGCAATTTACCGTCAAATGACGTCACGAAAACGTTACTTATGAAAGAAAGTTGGAGTGTTTTTCTAGAGAGTGTAAAACCCCGCTACCATCATTTTTAAACGACTCCAAAAGAGGAGGTTCTGCATTCGAGCTGTATACTGTCGTGACCATGTGAGATTAACAGTAGGGAAAAGAGAGACTGTACCTTACTTGTGGATAGTCCATATAATGTTATATGTTACTTCCACCAACGCCCCACAGGCCTTGCAAAATAACACTTCCCAAAAACATAATTGAATATTTGAAAGTCTACTGTGCCAGTAATTGGCGGCAAAAATATAATTTATTTATTATGTACTTCGTAGTCCAGATTTGAATTTAAAAAAAAAATCCTAAATGTCCTAATTCTATAAGTAGTTAGTGTCATTCAAAAAACAGTATATTTGTGTTTTTAGTACCATTCCTTATTTTATTTCGGTAAACGAATACAATCCTTAAATACCAGATACGCGTAAGCAATCCTATAATCCAGAAATACCCAAAAACAAAAAAGCTTCCAGAAAACTGTGTAGAAAATCTTTTACAGCATTTTGCCTTATCCTTTCCAGTATGAACCGGATACACTTGTACCGTTTGCAACAAAGTCGGTTAATACACGAGTGTCTGAAGGGTCCATGTAAACGGATAAACGGCTGGATCCCGTCCCTGTTGGGACTTGAGACGTATCAATAAACTGCTTACTTTTTTGAAGGCTCTTACCGATTTTGTATGGTTTCTGAAGTTGCAGTTCTTTTTATAGTTAAGTAACTCAAAAGGAAAAAAAACAGAACCCTTATAGGATCACTTCGCGGTCCGTCCGTCTGCCTGTCTGTTTGTCAAGACCCTTTTTCTCAAGAACGTGTTAGATTTGATATAATATATAATTATAAGAGTATATATAGCTACTACGCTAATAGTAAGCCTTAAATGTCAGAATGGTTATTGGTTATTTATCATGTCTGAAAGTATTATGAATATGGTGTGTAAAGGAAGGATTTCATAAAGAAAAGCACAGAAAGACAAGACTAGATATTTATTATTTCAATTAGGCTTGTCAAGAATTATTCATCTTTAATGAGAAAGCTATTGTCCGTTCGCAAAACTAGGTCTTCATGGAGAAGAAGGACAAGAAACTCCATGGAAACAGTATTATAGTATTCTATCAACACATTTCTTATATTTTCCACAAATTATAGTTATCTCAAACAGTTAATTCTATCACTCAGAATAATAGCAACATAATAACAATATTTAAGGTATAATATGAAATTACGTAACTTACATGACACCTGGTAGATATATTTCACATCACAACGGCACTAGCACTAGCCACTTGAACATCCACTGAGCAACTGCCTCGAGAATGTCATTACAATCCTTTTTATATCCTACCACCCCTTCCATTTATCCCTTCCCATCAAACATCAACTGACAGTATTGTATCAATTGTTTCAAACAACCTGTTATATTAAAATAGCAATATAAATTCTATGATATACTACAGTTACTATCAAATATTATTTAATTATTTATAGTAATAAAATCTGAACGAATTTGACAAGTTAAGAGTGGTATATTTCGTAAACACAATAACTAATCAAATTAGATACTTCTACATTGGTCTCAAGCTTCGTAAATGTGACAGATGTCAATATCCAACGAACAGTTATTCTAATAATCTAAAGGTAATTTTACAATGATTCGATGATTTTAATCACAACCGAACTAACTTCCGGAATCAAGGTAATCTCAAGTATTTATTATTAAATATTAGACACATAATACTACATTTATCTAACACGGCCATACTGACAAGTACTTCGCTCTCGAAGTACATTAGATACCGTTTTTTCTACAATTGTAATTTACTTTGGTTTTGTCATCGTCATTGTCATTTTTGTTTTGTGTTGCCAATTGCCTAGACGTGTCAAGTCCCCTCCACCCGCTGCTAGTGGGATAGACTTGCACCAAGCAAATGACCGACCAGCGGAAACACAGTCATAGTCACAGTCAGCTAATTATAATTATCTAATACGGCCATACTAACATGTATTTCGATTTCGAAGTACAAGATAATTATCATTATACAAAAACAATAGTGTGAAACTTAATCACATCTTACTGTATGTGGCCAAACACCCGCCATCGGTGAAGCTCAATCACCCGCAGTCAGTGAATGCCAGACAACAGTCAAGACAAGCTCTTTTTGTATTAATTAAATAAGTAATCAAAACAATATACCGCTCGGTCAACCTGACAATATCATTGCAAATTGTATTGATCAGCCTTATTACATTTTCTATTAAATAATTGCAAATATTCAATATGGTCACTCTGTTGGTACGTTACTTTTTAGTAAAAGGTTATAATAATAAGCCAAATCAAAATTATCACGAAACTCAGATCAGTTCCGACAAAACTATAACAATACTAGCATTTTGAAAGTGAAAAATGTCATATTTGTTTATCAGCAAGTTAAGTGATATTCGCTATTTCTTTCATAATATAAAAATACAATTATGTTCCATTTACTTTATGACATTACCAACTTCAATTTTGTAAAGTTTCCTCCAAAGCCATTTTTTAAATTAATTTGTGATCAACAGAGCAATAATATTAACAATTGTAAATTAACTTTCCGTGAACACTTGATTCTCAGCACGTTTTCATCGAGAGGGTCGATGAGGGTTGAGCCAACGACCCGCCGTTACCAATGGTTTCCAGCAGAACACGATTGCTCCAACGTTGATCATGAAAATAGCAAAATAAAATTCATTAGAAATATATTATGTGAGACTGGGAACTTATCCCACTTCTGATGTTAGATTTGGTATAATATACAATTATAAGCATATATATAGCTACTACGCAAATAGCTAACCTTAAATGTCAGAATGGTTATTGGTTATTTATTCTGTATGAAAGTATTATGAATATGGTGTGTAAGGGAAGGATTTCATAAAGAAAAGCACAGAAAGACAAGACTAGATATTTATTATTTCAATTAGGCTTGTCAATAATTATTCATCTTTAATGAGAAAGCTATTGTCCGTTCGCAAAACTAGGTCTTCATGGAGAAGAAGGACAAGAAACTCCATGGAAACAGTATTATAGTATTCTATCAACACATTTCTTATATTTTCCACAAATTATAGTTATCTCAAACAGTTAATTCTATCACTCAGAATAATAGCAACATAATAACAATATTTAAGGTATAATATGAAATTACGTAACTTACATGACACCTGGTAGATATATTTCACATCACAACGGCACTAGCACTAGCCACTTGAACATCCACTGAGCAACTGCCTCGAGAATGTCATTACAATCCTTTTTATATCCTACCACCCCTTCCATTTATCCCTTCCCATCAAACATCAACTGACAGTATTGTATCAATTGTTTCAAACAACCTGTTATATTAAAATAGCAATATAAATTCTATGATATACTACAGTTACTATCAAATATTATTTAATTATTTATAGTAATAAAATCTGAACGAATTTGACAAGTTAAGAGTGGTATATTTCGTAAACACAATAACTAATCAAATTAGATACTTCTACATTGGTCTCAAGCTTCGTAAATGTGACAGATGTCAATATCCAACGAACAGTTATTCTAATAATCTAAAGGTAATTTTACAATGATTCGATGATTTTAATCACAACCGAACTAACTTCCGGAATCAAGGTAATCTCAAGTATTTATTATTAAATATTAGACACATAATACTACATTTATCTAACAAACGCGTAGAGGAGTAGTATTATTTATTCTGTGGTAGAGGTATCAAGTTGGAATTAATAATCTGCAAATTAAATAATCCAAAAAAAAAATTTTGTTTTTGTTGGGATAAAATCACAAAATAGCTATTTTCGCAATTTTTCCTTTACTTGTGCTGTGAGACCTTGCTTCTTGCCAAATTTCATGATTCAAAGTCAACGGAAAGTACCTTATAGGTTTTCATATACTTGTGAGAAAATATGTCGCATAAATAAATAAATAAATGACCGTATTTTTATATTGTGTTGACTTAGAAGCTTAATTTTTTTAGACCTCTGAGGGACCATGTTAATTTCATCTGGATACCTCAACGCGTTCTTGAGAAAAAGGGTATTGACTGACAGACGGATAACGAAGTGATCCTGTAAGGGTTCCGTTTTTTCCTTTTGAGGTACGGAACCCTAAAAAACAAAAAAGTCAGGAGGTGTCGTGGGACACCCGTTTAGAACGAATTTTTTTTAATTTGCTGTGTACTAATACAGAGCCATCGAATAAGTCTCAAGTTCCAAGTTTTTTAACAGCTAAAAACTTATACTAGATGGCTCTATAGAAAAACAGAAACAAAAACTTTTGACACTTGAAACTGACTTTTTCTGGCATAACGCTTCTTCGTTACGTGACGATTTCTGCCAGTTGACAAGTTCGCATGTTGCCTTAAAGAACTTCGTTCCAAAAAAGTTCCGTAATCAGTGAAAAGTTTGACCTACTATCTATATAGGGTGACTGGTAATTAGTGACCGATATTTAAACACATGATTGCACTCATGATAACAAACAACTTTTACTATGGGACCAAACCTGAAATCGCGAAAAAAAAAATAAGGTGCCCCATAAATTCATGTTCGATAACTCGTCAAAAGCTGCTTTTTTTTCGCGATTTCAGGTTTGGTCCCATAGTAAAAGTTGTTTGTTATGATGTGCACAATCATGTGTTTAAGTATCGGTCACTAATTACCAGTCACCCTATATAGATAGTAGGTCAAACTTTTCACTGATTACGGAACTTTTTTGGAACGAAGTTCTTTAAGGCAACATGCGAACTTGTCAACTGGCAGAAATCGTCACGTAACGAAGAAGCGTTATGCCAGAAAAAGTCAGTTTCAAGTGTCAAAAGTTTTTGTTTCTGTTTTTCTATAGAGCCATCTAGTATAAGTTTTTAGCTGTTAAAAAACTTGGAACTTGAGACTTATTCGATGGCTCTGTATTAGTACACAGCAAATTAAAAAAATTTCGTTCTAAACGGGTGTCCCACGACACCTCCTGACTTTTTTGTTTTTTAGGGTTCCGTACCTCAAAAGGAAAAAACGGAACCCTTACAGGATCACTTCGTTATCCGTCTGTCAGTCAATACCCTTTTTCTCAAGAACGCGTTGAGGTATCCAGATGAAATTAACATGGTCCCTCAGAGGTCTAAAAAAATTAAGCTTCTAAGTCAACACAATATAAAAATACGGTCATTTATTTATTTATTTATGCGACATATTTTCTCACAAGTATATGAAAACCTATAAGGTACTTTCCGTTGACTTTGAATCATGAAATTTGGCAAGAAGCAAGGTCTCACAGCACAAGTAAAGGAAAAATTGCGAAAATAGCTATTTTGTGATTTTATCCCAACAAAAACAAAATTTTTTTTTGGATTATTTAATTTGCAGATTATTAATTCCAACTTGATACCTCTACCACAGAATAAATAATACTACTCCTCTACGCGTTCTTGAGAAAAAGGGTCTTGACAAACAGACAGGCAGACGGACGGACCGCGAAGTGATCCTATAAGGGTTCTGTTTTTTTTCCTTTTGAGTTACTTAACTATAAAAAGAACTGCAACTTCAGAAACCATACAAAATCGGTAAGAGCCTTCAAAAAAGTAAGCAGTTTATTGATACGTCTCAAGTCCCAACAGGGACGGGATCCAGCCGTTTATCCGTTTACATGGACCCTTCAGACACTCGTGTATTAACCGACTTTGTTGCGAACGGTACAAGTGTATCCGGTTCATACTGGAAAGGATAAGGCAAAATGCTGTAAAAGATTTTCTACACAGTTTTCTGGAAGCTTTTTTGTTTTTGGGTATTTCTGGATTATAGGATTGCTTACGCGTATCTGGTATTTAAGAATTGTATTCGTTAAATAAAATAAGGAATGGTACTAAAAACACAAATATACTGTTTTTTGAATGACACTAACTACTTATAGAATTAGGACATTTAGGATTTTTTTTTTAAATTCAAATCTGGACTACGAAGTACATAATAAATAAATTATATTTTTGCCGCCAATTACTGGCACAGTAGACTTTCAAATATTCAATTATGTTTTTGGGAAGTGTTATTTTGCAAGGCCTGTGGGGCGTTGGTGGAAGTAACATATAACATTATATGGACTATCCACAAGTAAGGTACAGTCTCTCTTTTCCCTACTGTTAATCTCACATGGTCACGACAGTATACAGCTCGAATGCAGAACCTCCTCTTTTGGAGTCGTTTAAAAATGATGGTAGCGGGGTTTTACACTCTCTAGAAAAACACTCCAACTTTCTTTCATAAGTAACGTTTTCGTGACGTCATTTGACGGTAAATTGCAGACACAAAATGTCAGCCACCACTTGTCTGGAAAACCATATAGGTAAGCTTTATTCTAAGTCACGTTAAACCTAACCATCCACCTGCTAAATCCAACCAATTCATCAATGCATTCCGAGTCCGACATTACAACCCAGAGCTAACCCCACCCGATCTTCGTGTTCAATGCGATCTGTTTATTGAAAGCAAATAACAAAACGTCAGATGCATTCGAAGTTTAAAGTTGTCTACTCCAGTCACGTCTCGCGGCTGTATTCTGAGCAATCTATTTACTAGCTAACTTCATGGTGTTGCGCTTTTAAGATTAGTGGTAATGTACAGATAGGTTTCAGTTAAAAGCTAGTTTTTAAGTACTTTCCGATTCGTTTGTTTTTATATAGGGTCTCAAAATAAATTAGTTAGCGAAACTCTGCAGATCGTGTCGGGTATCGATATCTGTATAGATTGGCAAATATGCAGGATAGGTTCAGGGTAGTTATACCCACCTGCATTCGTGCAGGTTTGTTGCCACGGATTTGTATTGTCCCATGTACATTTGTATTGTCTTTTATCTCTTAACTCCGAAACACAGCAACACTGCTAAGTGGCAGTTACTAGGTACTTTTACTAGGGTTCCGTACCTCAATAGGAAAAAACGGATACACCTAGGATCACTTCGTTGTTTGTCTGTCTGGCTGTCTGTCTATCTGCCAATACCCTTTTTCTCAGGAGTGTGTGGAGGTATCAAGGTTAAATTAATATCAAATACGTAGGTCTACGCTCCCTTGTAGCTCTTAATACCTAGCTTCTATGTCAACGCAATAAAAAATACGAAACTGACTTTTTCTGGCATAACGCTTCTTCGTTACGTGACGATTTCTGCCAGTTGACAAGTTCGCATGTTGCCTTAAAGAACTTCGTTCCAAAAAAGTTCCGTAATCAGTGAAAAGTTTGACCTACTATCTATATAGGGTGACTGGTAATTAGTGACCGATATTTAAACACATGATTGCACTCATGATAACAAACAACTTTTACTATGGGACCAAACCTGAAATCGCGAAAAAAAAAATAAGGTGCCCCATAAATTCATGTTCGATAACTCGTCAAAAGCTGCTTTTTTTTCGCGATTTCAGGTTTGGTCCCATAGTAAAAGTTGTTTGTTATGATGTGCACAATCATGTGTTTAAGTATCGGTCACTAATTACCAGTCACCCTATATATGTGCTTTAAAATATCTCTTGTAATGTAACATAGTCACCTCTTGTCAAAAATAAATACCCTATAAATAGCTAAGTAACACTTTTCAGCACAAAAAAAAGTCTAAACAAAATGTCACCTTGGGCCCTTATCTGAACTTTCAAGAAGGATCGCATCAATCTGGAACGTTAAACTTCGTAGTTCAAATCGATTTCACATGACCCATCTCATGTGTCATACGTAATCGATACCGAATTACTTATGGACACGGAATAGTGAGCAGACTGGAGTGCTAAGACGCGCTACAGACAAAAGCAATGACTGTTGTGCGTCGCAAAACATCTGAAATAATGAGTGTCATTGTACATAATATTAAAATGATTCAAGTGTACATAATCACATATTTATATATCTTTAGTATTCAACTTGCTATGGTGCCAATGTGTTTTGAGAAATATCTGTAGTTCGTCTAATGCCTGGTTTCTGAGGTTTTTAAAAGGAGTTTATCCATTAAATAGTGATTATTGGTTCGATATCGTGTTTTTGAATACTTTGTTAAGGAAGAATTTAGCTTAAAAGTCGAGTGAATTACTACTGATGGCTTATCTGAGGACCTCAAAACCGAGACCGAGCATGGAAGGAATTCGCTTTAAATATATATTTTCAAATCAACAGCTATTGAGAGTTTAAACTCCGTTTAAGAATTCTCTAAGAACCGGGCATTAGGCGCACATTTCTCTGCATTAATACTCCAGTTACTCACCACTCCGTGGCTATAGACTTCTCTTTAGCCAATCATGACATTCCGAAACTATGTAGACGTAATCACATTGTTTGTTCGTGAGGTAGGCAGGCTAGTTAATTATTATGATATTGTTTACCTGCCAGTAGACATACCTACTATTTGGTTTTATTACATTTATATCTAGAACTTTGATAGTATTGCTTTAGCTAGGCTATGTAACTTATGCTTACGCAATTGGAAAATAAAATAAAAATCTTTATTTTATACAAAAACCTTCAACAAAGCTTAAAAACTAGGTGGCATGAATTTTAATAAAGACAATACAAATAGAGTAAACCCTGACTCTCAAACTAGAAAATCCTGTGACTTAGGAGTCAGAATAAATAAAAAAAATTATAATATAAATATTTTTTTATATACACTTCTGGACACATCTATTGGCCCACCTTAGAGTTTAGGTTTCGATGGCCCCTACCGAAATATGATTGCTAGATTGAACAAAAACTGTTGATGCAGTTTTAAACCTGATACATTTTACCACCTTTTTCGATCGTATTGTTTTAAATTTGAATTCAGTATACCATACGACATGGAGCTACGCCTAACAAGTCGGATATGCGCCTTGTTAAAGGCAATTGATTTTTGAATAAAAAACATGTTTTATCAAATAAAGGTTTAATTTAATAACGCGTGTTGCCTCCATGGGCATCTACCACAGCTCTCATACGATTAGGCATAGAGTTTATCAACCGCTCTATGAAATTTTGAGGGATCATCTCCCATTCCTCTTCTATGGCAGTTTTCAACTCCTGCATCGTCTGGGCAACTGGCTGACGAGCCCTAACACGTCTTTTTAGCTCGTCCCACATGTGCTCAATGGGGTTCATGTCTGGGCTTCTGGCTGGCTAGTCCATAACTGTGATGTTCACATCCCGAAGATATTCCCTGACGAAGCCGGCCGCATGGGCTCTTGCATTATCATGCATAAAAAGGAAATTTGGGCCCACATAGTCCGCGTATGGTATCACGTGAGGTTCTAAGCACTCACGAATGTACCTTTCAGCATTTAATGTTGGCAGCCGTGGTCCTGTAACAACCTCAAGTTGAGTTTTGCCGCTCGCGGATATACCGCCCCAGACAGTCCATGAGCCACCGCCATAAGCAACCCTCTCTTCAAAGCAGCATTGTGCGAAACGCTCTCCCTTACGTCGGTAGACCTTCTTCCTTCCATCATTGCCATGTAACACAATTTTAGACTCATCAGAAAAGAGTACACGGCTCCAATCTTGCTGTGTCCAATTTAAATGACTGCGTGCGAAATGAAGGCGCGCTGTTCGGTGGGCTCGCGTTAGTTTGGGGCCATTAGCTGGGTTGTGTGGTACCATATCACGTTCTTTTAACCTTCTCCGAACAGTTCGAGCGCTCACAGATACTCCGTGGAAGTCGCGAAGTTGGTTTTGTGTCTCAATGGAGGTTAGGTGACGATTTCTCAAGCTGGTCGTCACGATGAATCGATCCTGCCTTTCAGTTGTGACCCGAGATCGTGGCCTTCCTTGGCGACGAACAAAGTCGCCAGTCTCTAGGTACCTCCGATAAACATTTCGGACCGCAGATCGACTTAAATTAAGT
The DNA here is from genome assembly GCA_946251885.1 of Cosmia pyralina. Classification (NCBI taxonomy): domain Eukaryota; kingdom Metazoa; phylum Arthropoda; class Insecta; order Lepidoptera; family Noctuidae; genus Cosmia; species Cosmia pyralina. The sequence continues at coordinate 26,936,975 of OX276343.1, forward strand.
TGAGCACTCACGTTTCTTTGGCTGTGTCCGGCCTGAATAAGTGCCACAGCTTGGGCGGCGACTTCAGGTGAAGTATCCATTGATTATTGATAGAACCTCACCTTAATGTTAAAAATAAGTAATAATGTTTGTTGCAAAACCAAAGATATCAATCACTTTTTCAAGAATTAAATCCAAGTAAACCAATAAAACCAAGTTTTCTTAGTATTCGATTGTTTGATATCAACAAACAGGCTCCAAATTGTCTTTTGTTTCTTTAAATTCTGTGTTCGAAATTCAAAAAAAGACTATTGAATGAAATTGTGAATGTGCCAGGTTCAAAACTGCATAAAAACTTTTTGCTCGACCTAATATAAAATTTTAGCTAGGACCAAACGAAACTGAAAATACAAGGTGGGCCAAAAGATGTGTCCAGAAGTGTATTTTTTTCCCACTGCTGAGACACGGCCTCCCCTGTGTGAGAGAGAGTAGACCGTAATACCATGCCTGCCAGTGCGGTTCGATGGATGTCACCTGTCTTCAAACTTACATGTTTTTCTTGTTTATGTTTTGATAATTCAATTATTTATGTTTATGCTCTATAATTGGCTTTGTGATAGATGTTTCTATTCAATCGATGAATTTATTAATTTGAAACATTAAATTTTTATGTTAATGTACAACTGCATAAAAAATTTTTAAATTATGTACTATGAATTTATTAATTAATTAATTTTTAAAACATTTACAATTTTTAATTTACAATGTTATGAATTTATTTTAAACAGATACAGATAGATACAGTAGATAGTTATTATAAATCTATTTAAAATATTTAAGTATTGCAATTATCAATTATTAGGAATTAAATGGATCTTGTATGTAGACTCGACATATAACTAAATGACCAAATTGATTTTAATGACTTGTTAAGCTATTGTTAATCAAGTATAGTATATAATGTAATTTAATTCTAATTTAAAAATGTCAATGATTCACAATAATTTAATTTTACTTAACATTTGCACAACCGAAAGGTTGAATATAGTGTATCAAACAAACTGTATAACATCTAATGTACATCCTATATTCTAGCAAATAAAGTTATCATTCATTCATTCAATAAAGTTATCATTCATTCATTCATTTTATGTTTTTCAGGCAACCGGACGCGGGCAGACCTGAGTGTAACGAGCTCAAAACGGAAATATGGAACAAAAGGGCGGATACGTATACTCAGCACAGTGTGGTACAGACTGTCAATAATGATGATGATAAACAAGACTGTTTTGATTGATCGATATCAAAGGTGCATAGGTAATTAGTAATACACTTCAGTTCATATAGCATATATGGAGGAGCTCGTGGCTAAGTAATAACAGCCACACGGGTCGATCCGTCACGTTAAGCTGCGCTTGCCGGGGTTGGTCCGTGGATGGGTGACCATCTTTACATACCGAGACTCCTCCGTGCCTCGGAAAGCACGTTAAGCCGTTGGTCCCGGCTGTCATTCGTGGATCTTAGACAGTCGTTACGGGTCGTCAGAAGCCCTGAAGTCTGACAACCAGTCTTACCAAGGGGTATAGAATTACCCAGTTACTGGGTTGTGGAGGTCAGATAGGCAGGCGCTCCATGTAAAATACTGGTATTCAGCTGCATCCGGTTAGACTGGAAGTCGACCCCAACACAGTTGGGAAATGGCTAGGCAGATTGAGTTCATGTATCATGTATTGCCAAATAATGTGAACTTTGAACTCCATTCGACAAATCCATGAACTTGGATTATGGTATGTTTAAAAGTTGGTGAAAATCGTTAGTAGATAGAAGAAAAGTTCTAGATCTCACATTTCTTCACAAACTGTTTAACGGGGCTGTTGACTGTAGCGAGCTTCTTGGAAAGCTGCAGATAAGCGCACCATCTCGCTTGCCGCGTAAATGTAACTATAACCTTTTCCATGTGCCGGGATCCAAAACAAACCTCGGACACTTCGCCGTTTTGCCAAGGCTCTGTAGGCAGTTTAACAGAGTATCGAAGCTTATTGATTTGGATATTACATGCAAATTACCAAAGTTTAAAAAAGACGTAAACGTCTTGGTATCCAAATCGTAATATTTTTTTTTTGACTTCTATTTTTATTCTTTGATTATTATTATTGTTTGATTTTATTTGAAATTAATTTAATTAATTTTTATTTGAATTTGTTTAAAATTATTTTGTATTATTTTGTACCCTTATTGTTTTGGTTTTCATTTTGATTCTCTTTCAATGACTTTCGTTTATTGTATTTTGATTAATTTTAATGATTCTTGTTCTTATCAAACTTCTTGTACCTACCTAGTTATTAAGTGAATGATGTGGTCGCCTATAATTGGAAGCGCACATTTGTGTTGTCCGTATCTGCAATAAATTATGTATGTAATTGTGTAGCCTCTGTTGGCGATCCATTAAATAAATAAATAAATAAATAAATAAAAGCGATTATATATATTTTACAACATATTAAATCTTAAAACATTAATTTATGTCATCATTCTCCTGCCCTTATCCAAATATATTATTTGGGGTCGGCGCAACATGTCCCTTTTTGTCCATACTACTCTATTAGTCGCCATCTCGGTAGTCACCCCCTTTCTAGTCATGTCAACTTTCACACAGTCCAGTCATCGTTTCTTTGGTCTTCCCTTCCTCTTATAGCCATCGACATTCATACTCAAAACTTTCCTCACGACATTTTCCTAATTTTTAAAATATTAATTTACTATGATAAAACAAAAAGCTTTGAAAAAATTCGTCCGCATCGCTGTCAACGCGAAAAGAACTCTAAAAGCGATTTGTTTTTATTAAACATAGAAATAAAATTGACAACCAACCTTCTCGTCATATTCTCGATGGACAAAAAATAAATCTTTCAAAGCAAACAAAGAATGTGTTGACTGGTTTCCTTCAAAATACACCTTCGTCACCGATACTTCCCGGATTTGCATCGGAGGCGGCTCTGTAAGCAATGCGGCAAGCTTGCAAGCTGGTTGAATTGAAATTGTGCTTTCAATGTGTTATGGGCGAAACAAAGGGTACTTTGTATATTGATTATGGAAAATATCCCATGGGAACGTATTACCGGAAAATCTGTCCTTATTCCTTGTTGACATTCTAAAGGAAACATCTGTGTAAAATTTCAGCTTTCTAAGTTCAAGGGTTTGGGCTGGCCGTTGATGAGTCAGTCAGTCAGTCAGGACTTTTTTTTATTTATATAGATAGATTGTATTGTAATGTTAATGTATTGTATACTGTCTATGAGTCGTTGTAACTTGAATGAATAGATGAAATAACGAAAGTAATATACAAACATAATTAATGTCCTTTTAAAAAAATGCGCTTCCCTACATAATCTACTTAGCCTTTTCCCAACTATGTTGAGATCGGCTTCCAGTCCCTGACTGAACCATCGCGGACTTTGTGGTGAACCACTTTTCGGCCTTATTCAAATCAAATCAAATCAAATCACTTTTATTTGTTAACACAGGTAAAGAAATATGGATCTTATATTAGTAAAAAGAACGCTACGAGTATGTTATGCCAGGAGGCGTACAAATATGTTGTGCATCTAGCTCCAGATCATACATGATAATCACTTATCAAAATAAATTATCAAAAAAAAACAAAAAAAATATTACATAATATTATTTACCACTAAAAATATCTAAATCAAAATCACAAGAACAAAAAAAAAACATTAAATGTTAATTAATAAGGAATTTCAATTCATAATGTCAGTTTTGTCATATACCATAAAAAAACAAAGTCAACAAAAAAAAAAAAACAGTTATTTTGACGCATTTTAATAATAAGTAATTTTATTTTGTTTATACCGAGCCATCATTCAAAAATTCATCTAATGTATAATATATAATAACACTTGTCACTAAGCAACTTATTAAGTGCCTTTCTGAATTTTATTATAAATTTTTGGCGCGTTACCGAAGAAACTTTTACGTATTAGGGCTGTGTTACATTTAATATACATTTATTACTATAGCAATAAGTTCAAAAGTGGTTCAAAGTGGAGAAAGTAGGTACCAGTACCATCTGCCGGATGGTACTGGTACCTACTTTCTCCTGTTATCTAGGCGAGTCAGAAAATCGAAAATACAAAGCTAATTCTTATGAAATAAAAGAAGAATAAAAAAAGTCAACAGTTTTCTGCAGGTTGTCTTTGTGTTTTCAAATAAAAGAACAATAAAAATGTACTAACAAGCATTTTCATTGTTCATTTAGTTGAAAACACATCGACATATTATGTTTTCTCCAGCTAAACTATTGCCTGTTATTTCCAATCAAACAACTTCGCCCCAACCAATCACATTCTCGAGAACTGTCAAGCAATTCCTGCACCGAACGCTATTCGCCAAATCGAATGCAGACATGCATGATGCAAAGGAGAACGTCTGAAATACTTGTTTTACATGCAGAGTCCCATTTGCAATATAAAACAGGAGAACGTGTAATGTTTTGGACGTAAAACGTAACTAAATATCTAAGGATTCGATCTTCGAAATGGAAGAATACTCGTATTTGTAGTGTGGATAGGCTGCAGCGTTCAGTTGGGATACAGAAGAAGAAACAGGTTATTTGATTGATGCGACTTCCTATGTATTTTTTTAGAAAAGGGTTCATCTTTTGTGTTCATTTTTAACCGAGTTCAAAAAAAGGAGGAGGTTCCCAATTCTGTTGTATTTTTTTTTTAATGTCTGTTATAACAGAACTCCGACATTTATATACTAATTTCGAAAATTCTTGTTTTATTTGAAAGGATGTACCAGTACCTACTTTCAGGTTGGTCCCATATAAATTTGGTCAAGTTTTGACGAGTGTTTTTTGAGTTAGCTTCACTAATACATATTTCTTCCACATAGTGTCTTGATCATGTTATAATAAATTCCTGTCACTGTTATTTCCATATATTTTATGTGGCGCAGGTACTTCCTACAGCTAAAAAGTGATAAATATAAATAATTTACAAAAAAAAAAACCTATTTCCAAAAAGGGGTTGATCTTAGTATCCGGGAGCACGAAGTGAGGGGTGACAGTGGTTGAAGGTGGTACGCGTTGGATTCCTGATTCTAACATTATCACTCTTCTTAAAAGATAATGCACATTTTTCGAGAAATTTATAAAAATTATTTCTAACCTCAAATCAACAAAATAGTATAACGAAACGTTAAAATGATTCACACTCCTCACATAATCACATCATTCCTCATCTTCCACAATCAACATTTCACCAACAACACTTTTCCTAAAAATACCTCACATAAAAAGTAAAAATTATACCAGAACACACTAAAAAAACTTGTTCCCGCTAACTACCACGACGACAAACCATCAGCGATTAAAGTCACACACGGGTAGCAGTAACCGTGACGTTGGCACAAATTTTCCGCACGCATGGACACCCTACATTCGCATCGTGTAGCGAAACACTGAGATGTGTCCCGTTTCTCATAAATCACGAGGGCATCCTACATAACGACTCTGCGAGTTGGGGTAGCTAAAATGTTTGTGTGGTGGGTATTTCGATGATTAGCTCAGTCATACTGTAAAAGTAGGTACTTCTTTAATCTTTAAAAGGACAACTTCTTTATTATCCTTCTCAAGTTTAAGCAAGAGCTTGGGGACGTCTGTGTCCAGCAGTCGGACAGTAATTGTATATAATAAAAAAAGAGATACTTTTTTTAGTATATGTATTTTTTTTTTCTTTACATAAAAAATTCACGACCTGATTCACTTATTGTATTTAGTATACAATAAGTGAATCAGCGAAACAAACCCTACTGCTGTTGCTGCGAAAAACCAAAATTAATTTATGTGGTAATTATTGAGTTTATGAAAATCTATATCTCGGAACGTCAGGATTTACTCAGTTAGATTTAGACAGACATGTGGGCAGAAGATGGGTTTCATGCAATGAAAACACACTGGGTGCGATACACGGTGTTTAAAATCACAATCTAACACAATCACTAAGCACAACGAATCGAATACAGTTTCGTGGCGTACCAACCCCGATGCGATCCAACACTAGACTGTTCTCCCTCGCCATGAGTTTAAAACATCACGACTCTATAGGCTTCTATAGAGTCGTGATGTTTTAAACTCACGAGCGCGCTTGCGCTGTAGGCGTGGGTACCTCACGTGATGTCGCCTGTGGCGTGCTTGCGATTCGTTACGCGTCCGTACTATTGACCGGATCCGACATATACATATAATAAAATAGTAACGAAGTCAAAACTGTACATGGAATATTTTTGCAAAAAAAAGAAGTAATTGCTACAAGGTGTGGTAACGAATCTGATGCCGAAAATTGTGTTTTTTTTTAGATTTTTTTTCCTTTTGTCTGTTTATATATGTTCCGGACTGCCGCAAAAATGGTTGAATGGATTTGAATGAAATTTTGGCACACAGATAGTATCAAACCTGGATTACTGGACAATGTCACATGCAGGAAAATCAGATCAGAAACAACTACACAAACTTTTGGTTCCTATTCTAGAGTCAACATTACGACCCATAGAGCAAAAACTTTTCTGGTTTTCTCTTCAAGTAAATGCCTTAGGTAAGTACAAGTTTATTTACGTCACTGCCATTATCGTAAATCGTCGTAACTGGCTATATATATTTCTGCACTAAAACACAGAATAAATAAGTAAGTAATGCTTCATTAAGTTTAACTAAGCTAAGCATCATAATTATCTAAATTATAAGATAAATAATTTTAAAACTTAACTAATAGAGTGAATGCGGAACAACGGTCTGTCTTCAATGAATTGATCAACAGTATTGAATAGTGCAATACATTTTATTATGCGTTGCAAATAAAATAGTCATACCTACGGAGTTTTTTGACTTCCAGAATTATCAACTTTAACGACATCAAAACTGTGCGCTTTTATTTTCAAACGTTGCGATATTATCGTGGATGTCCACGTCCATAAGATATATATATATATATAAAATACGTGCATGTTATGACGTTATTGTCGAAGGAAATTTAAAAGCATCTTCATAATACATATATTACTAGCTGCGTCCCGCAGTTTCACCCGCGTAGACCGGGATAAAAGTAGTATATGTGTTAATCCAAGGTATAAACTATCTACATACCAAATTTAATCCAAATCGGTCTAGCTGTTTGAGCGTGAATAAGTAACAAACACACATACACACACACTTACAAACTTTCACCTTTATAATTTTAATGTGATTTCCATACATTTTACTTTCTTGTGTTATCGTGATGCCGTGACGTGGTCATCCAGATAATATCATCACGTTAGGAATCCGTGTTCTATAAACAAATAACATTCAGATGACTTACTGAAATAGCATAAGTCATAATCTTATTCGTCACTAAGCGTCATTTTAGCCGCATGAACTCCTGTGACTTTATTTGACTTTCCCCTGTACATAAATTTCCCTAGACATTTTGTGAATTAAAAAGCTTAATTTAAGTGGTCCGTCAGTTTCTGAATTAACGCCCTTTGAGATGCTACAACGAGACCTCGCTAATTTCTTGTGAACTTGCTCATATATTTCAGTTAAACCGCAGTAAATAATTGTTTAATTTTGTTGTGTATTAATTGTGTCTTAGTAAATTAAAGATTTAGGAGATAAAGATTCCTTCTTCAGCAGAGGTCTTAGAATATACTTGCCCGCCATCTGTACAATCGTCGGTGTTGAAAAGTACGGTGGTTTTTGTTTTTATATTGTACTAACTTTTGCCCGCGGCTTCGCCCGCGTGGATATCGGAAAAAAATCCACGGGAACGTATTACCGCAAAATCCTTCCATATTCCTTGTCTACATTATAAAGGGAACCACTGTGCAAAATTTCAGCTTTCTAGGTTCAAGGGTTTGGGCTGGGCGTTGATGAGTCAGTCAGTCAGGACTTCTTTTTTATTTATATAGACTAGCTGACCCGATAGCCGTTGTCCTGTCTTAGCTATGAATATTCTAATCAAACGCGCGAAGTACCCGAGGGCGCGAGCTGAGAACATTTTGAATTGTGTAGGAAAACTTAATTTATATTTTAAGAATTAAACTACGATTTTTGCTCAAAAGTAAAATACCGGAGCAAATTTAAAGTAAAAAAGTCAAAAATATGAAAAAGATTAATTGGAGCCAATTAATTTGAAAAAATAAATTTGAGTATGAATGTCGATGGCTATAACTGGATGGCTGTTATAGCCATCGACATTCATACTCATATTTTTTTTTTTTTTTTTAGACGACAAGACCTGTGAAAATGCCCTGTGAATTTATGACAAATGTCTTATTTCCAATATTATATAACCTCATGACCAATTATTAAGATAAAACATACACAATGAATGCCGTGTTATAGAATATATACTAGTAAAGTTATTATGTTATTATTCTGCTTTATTTTTTGTTATTTGTTAGTAACACTGGATGGATGAAATGGCAGCAGGTCACGGGAACAATCTGCGACTCCCGCATTCCCTTTAAACTTAAGGGGAAGATATATAAAATAATGGTTAGACCTATGGTGTATGGATTAGAATGTTGGGCCACAAAAAGGATGAATGAAAGGCAATTGCATGCAGCTGAGATGAGAATGCTTAGAGGGATGTGTGGTGTTACACGAATGGATAGAAATATATAATAAGAAATGAGTAAATAAGAGCAAATTTGAAAGTGGCACTGGTGACTGAAAAGTTGTGCGGAAATCGGTTGTCATGGTATGGGCATATAATGCGGAGGAATGAGGAAAATGTCGTGTGGAAGGTTTTGAGTATGAATGTCGATGGCTATAAGAGTAGAGGAAGACCAAAGAAACGATGGATGCACTGTGTGAAAGATGATATGGCTAGAAAGGGAGCGACTACCGAGTGACGAGTAATAGAGAAGTATGGAAGAAAGGGACATGTTGCGCTGCCCCCAAAAAAATTGGGATAATGGGTTGTTACTTGTATCAAATCTCCACATATTTAGTACAGTAGTGTTAGTAAATTGACTCTGTAACAATAAGCTGTGCATGAAAGAAACTTCTAGTTTCTTTCATGCAAACCTTGTCCTGACAATTACAAATACAACAAATAAGAATTAGCCAAATAGTTCCCGTTCTTAAGTGATGCACGTACATACATTCGGCAATTGATTTTTATTTTAGAATACTACATAGCTGACCCGCCAGACGTCCTGTCAAAATTTCAATGGATCAAACAGCAGGAAAATAAATGAACAACTGATTATAAAATTAATTTGAATTTGGAATTTTAAATAGAATGAAAGATTCTCGACTGACATGAGAAAATGAAATTTTCTTCATATTTTTTTTCATCAATTTTCCAATGTTTATAATAGTTATTCTGCTATTCGGGACGGAGACAAATACAACAAATCAAAAACCATGAAAATTGGTCCCGCCGTTCTCGAGTTTTAGGTGTTCGAACAAACCCGACTTTGTTTTATATATTAAGATTGTATCGTAATGTTTAATATATTGTTTGATGTAATGTATTGAATACTGTCTATGACTCATTGTAACTTGAATTAATATATTGTTTGATGTAATGTATTGAATACTGTCTATGACTCATTGTAACTTGAATTAATAAATGAAGTAGCGGCAGTAATATATAAACATATTTATGTCCTTTTAAAAAAACGTGCTTCCCTACATAATCTAGTTTTAGCCTTTTCCCAACTATGTTGAGATCGTCTTCCAATCTAACCGGGTATAAGCTGAATATCTGTTTTGTACATGGAATGACTACCTATCTGACCTCCACAACCCAGTTACTGGGTAATACGATACCCCTTGGTAAGACGTTGTCAGACTTTCGGGCTTCTAACTTGTATCGACTATCAAAGATCTACAAATGAGAGCCGGTCGGTACCAAAGGCTTATAATGCATGGTCACCCATTCACGAACAGACCGCGGCAAGCGTAGCTTAACCTTCGATTGACCCGTGCGCATGTTATTATTTAGCCACGAGCTTCCCATGTGCTTCCCTACATCTTCATCGTTTATGCGGAAACGATGGCTAGTACTTATAGAAAAAATATGAAAACTAACCTCTTTTCTTTATTAACACTATAGCCATACCCTAAAATTCTATCTATCATAAATTAGATCTTTCTTCATAACTCAAGCTAAACAAAAATACCACTTCCCTATCGCGTATTAAGGCGCGGACCATACAGAAGCGACGTGAGACGAGGACAAGACGCAGACGCGGCAATAGTATGCAGATGGACAAACGGCGCTCTTGCGTCTTGTCCTTTCTGTATGTTTTATGCCAGATCGCGTTAAGAGCCCTGTTGCATTTTGTCACCTCTCTCGCTCACACGGGACTAAACTTTTAAGAATGTTAAATGAAAAGATGCTTTTTTGAAAAATGTAATCTATTCATAGGTAAAAACACTTTTCTATTGTGTTAGCTAATTTCAAATTCAATTTCAAATATTTTATTTCAGATAAATCTGAATTTATTAGATAACACAATATAAATGTGTTTTTAATAATTACCTATTAAATTAATATTATTTATTAATAATACAGCCCCACCGCCGTATCTCTACGTTGACGTCGTGGTGCGGCTTGCGCGCTCCGAACTCTGGGTCTGTGCCGGTGGAGTTTAATTTGCCGAAACAGGTCTAGGGTGAGGAGCCAGACCAAGAGAGATACGTGAACCCGCAGGGCAGCATGTGGCGAGCTGTTGGGCAGTAGCGACCCCACGGGCCCTATTTCCCGGGAAAAGTCTTGTTCTTCACCTCTGGCTTGCCTTTATTGGCCGGCTGGAGTGAACACTGACGGGAACAGAGCTCCCACCTCATTCTTGCCTTTATTGGCCGGCTTGAGTGGAGATTCGCAAGAGCAAACGTGCTCGGAGGAAGGAAGTATTCCAGTAAGTGCTTGTAGGGATCTTGACCATCTTCCAGGCTCTGGGATTGTTCTGAGAGCCGTGGAATACCTCTCCACTCCTCAAGCACCTCAGGACATGTTGCCCCTTATCGCTACGTCACTATGCGCTAGCGACCGTTTCCGGGGGCCCATTATTGAGTGTGCAAGTCTCCCCCTGCCAATTTATTTGTGTATATTATATAACATTGGTCAGGCAGGGGACATAGTTCTTCCATAGTTCAAGGTACCCAATCCACTGTAGCCACCCAAACCCATAGGCAAAAATATGACCAAAGCATCTCTCAAACTCTCTCTTAAAACTCTCTCTCTCGTCTCTCTTGACTCTTTTAAATTTTTGTCACTACATCTTCTTTTAAACCGCACTTACCCTACCTTTAAAATAGATTACATTTAAAAAAAATATCTTTTCATTTAATATTCTTATTGGTCCCATGTGAGCGAGAGAGGTGATAAAATGCGACAGCCCTCTTAATACATTTTGTATGAAGAATAATGAAGATACGTGAAAGGGACGCCACGTCTGCGTCCCGTCCTCGTCTCACGTCGCTTCTGTATGGCCCGCGCCTAAAGACCAAACAGTCCATATTTACATGGCACTATTCTCATTTCTTCACTCTTAGGCCATAAATGTGGCGATTCGGGCCCGAAGCCCGAAGGCGTTCCGGTAAATATTTCATGTGTTACATAGTCGCTCGTCGGTCTAGTATCGCTGTCGTGTCGCTGTTGTGTGGTTATGGTGTCGTTGCGATGTGATTTAGATAAGTACATACTTACTTATTGTTTACAGGGTGGGAAGTATGGTGTTTGTGAATGGGTTTCTTCATAGTGTTGAGTTGCTGTATTTTTATTGTGCCTTTTAAGCTTTACACTTTTGATGCATATATTATACTATGGGTGTAAGTGTAAACAGTGGCAATATTTTAACGGGACATTGTACTCATCATTATGAACAACTTTTACTATGGGACCAAACCAGAAATCGCGAAAAAAATATCTGCTGCTGTTGTGTGTCTATATGTACTGAACAGCAGATTTTTTGCGCGATTTCAGATTTGGTTTAGCGACTGCCTATCTGACCTCCACAACCCAGTTACTGGGTAATACGATACCCTTTGGTAAGACTCATTATCAGACTTTCGGGGTTCCAACGACCCGAACCGACAGTCAAAAATCCACGAATGACACCTGGGACCAAAGGCTTAACGTGCTTTCCGAGGCACGGAGGAGTTTTGGTATGTAAAGATGGTCACCCATCCACGGAACAACCGCGGCAAGCGTAGCTTAACCTGATCGATCGACCCGTGCGGCTTTTTTGACTTACTCTAACATCTCGCCCCCTTTTACATAGGACTTAATCATAACTGGCGAAATGTGCCTGTACATCTCTGCCTAATCCTTCAGGGATTACAGGCTTGATGGTATGTAAATAAAAATGTAACTGTACAGCTGTGTTAATAGAAAGCATAAACAACCTAAAGTATAAGCCATTCCTTAACCAAGACAGCTAAAACAGATGGCTCTTGAAAGGTATATCTCAACATAATCCGGCGGAGGAATTTAATTTGCTCGGTCTATTATGGGTCGATAACGAAAAGGGTTGACTAACCCTCGTGTTTTGCGCCAATTTTAAGAGTCCTTTACTTTAAGTGACTGGCACATGCTCTGTGCTGTGGTGGGACTTGACTGTTATTAAATTGGTTAAGTGTGAATTGATCCCGTCCGTCGTATATTTATACACACACACACACACACACACACACACACACACACACACACACACACACACACACACGTGTCACATTTTGTCACATTTTTCTCGCAAAAAGGCGATTTCGTCTCTTTGCGAGAAAAATGTGACATTTCGGGAAAGGTGTTTTTTGTTATTATTCAATAATTTAATATTCGGTTGTAGAATCTTTTTGTGTATTTTTAGGGTTCCGTACCTCAAAGGGAAAAAACGGAACCCTTATAGGATCACTCGTGTGTCTGTCTGTCTGTCCGTTTGTCACAGCCAATTCAAGCCAGTCAAGCTCCGAATCTAATGGACCGATTAAGTTGAAATGTGGTACACATATGAACTTCTGTGACCCAAACACGGACGAGTGAAGTAAATGAATGAATTTTGAATGTGGGAGTCACTTTTGGGGAGCATATTAGAAAATATAACAAAAAGTTTTGCAAAATCTACCGTGTGACATATCAAATGAAAAAACCTACTATGAGAGTCTCAAATATATTTTTTTTTATAATTTTTAAATAAATTATTTTAAAGTTATTTAAGAAAATAGACGAAAATTAACCATTCCCCCGTTATCTCCGAAACTACTGAGCCTAAAATTTTGAAAAAAATACAGAAAATAGTTATTTACCTGATAGATTACAGACAAACCTATAAGAAGTCTGTATCTTAAAATAACATGATAAATCTCTCAATATTGTGAGTACAAACTTACATTTACAGTTGGAGTGTATGGGAGAACATGTTTTTCAACTATAATGTTAAGTTTGTTGTTGGGATAAATTCATCGCAACTACGGAACCCTTCACTGTGCATGGTCCGACACATACTTGGCCGGTTTTGTAAAAGTTTATTAGACAACTCATATAACGTAAAAACACATTAATTTACTTGTCATAATTTTTTAAAGTTAAGTTCCTGTAAAATTGCACTTTTCTAGATAGCACGTTTTTCTCGCAAATATGCGAAATTAACTTTGCAATTTTATTTCAAATTGAAATTCAAAATTATTTGATAGTAAATTACACAGGACACACTAAATGTAATGCATGAATTGGTAAGCTGAAGTAAAAAATAATGTAAATGGCACTAGCACATCACTGGCATCAACAATTCAAAAGTAGCCTATATCCTTTTTGAGGTCATGGTCTACCACTCCGCCAAATTTTATCGAAATCTGTTCAGCCGTTTTAGCGTGAAAGAAATAAAAACAAACAAACAAACCAACAAAAAAACGCACTTTCGATTTTATAATATTAGTTAGGAATAGGATTATTTAGGCTTGAACAATTACTGACTATTTTCATTTGTACAATATGTTACTGGTATTTAAAATTACTAGTTAAACTTCCAATTTTAAAATATTTTTACCGTAAAAAAACTGTATAAAATATATCAGTAAAAAAGCGACTCTCATACTTGTTGGCTCGAGCAGTTCACATAAAAACTGACAAAACACTTGTACGAAAACAAGCTAACTGCCAAACTTCTTTGCATTAGCTGAACGCTTATTTATTTCTTAATTGATTAAACCCTGGACCTTGGCCCCCTTTATTTTTCCCTGTATCCGTCAATTGGATTGTCCGGAACTTTCCTGAATTTTATTTTAGGCCAGAAAAACCGCAGATTGGGATCTAAACGTAGTATCATAATAAATTATCATCTCAAATAAAGTAAACTGCCAATGTACACACCGAAGCAGATCAAGTTACTACAAACTGTCAAATCTTCTCATTCGATTTTGAACTTAACCGCAACCTTTTAAGGTTTAAAATCATTTGGAGAAATTTGACACTTTGGTATAACCTGATGTACTGTTGTCAGTACTATAGCTACTCACCTACTTATCTTGTGTACGGTTATTATGGAAAAATTCAGGGGAAACATTATCCAAATTACAATTCCTTTAGCCAACTCAATTGACAATAAAGCATTGTATTCGTGCGTACGTATGCATAAGCATAATCAGCCTATAATGTTCCCACTGCTGGGACACAGGCCTTCTTTCGGTGAGAAGGAGTGGGCCGTACTCCACTACGCGGGCTCAGTGCGGATTGGCACATAGTATCGAATTTTTGGTTCTAAGACATGCCGGTTTCCTCACGATGTTGTTGTTCACCGTTTTGAGAGCAGTGGCGATGAAACATTTACACAAAGTGAAGCGCCTGTCTGGGTTCGAACTTACGACCTACAACTCGTAAATCGGGGCCGTTGCCACTGGGCCACCACTGCTCTCCTAAATGTATGTATGACTTTATCTTTCGAAATAATTTACATACATTTAAATTGACTGCAGCCACCTTACCAAGCTTTCCACGTTTCACATCAACCCCTCCCTAGTGAATTTAATACCTACTCATTTTTCCAGTGCCAATTTTATCTGAACTGCACCAACCATACCTTCTCTTTCCAACATTCTCTTCCTACTCGATAATATTAAATCACATCGTGCCAAAAGTTACAAGTTGCCACCTCAGTGCCTATGACAACTGCAATAGCAGACTTTATTCAAAAGACTACGCGATATATTTCACGAATTGGCAGAGAGCCAGAGTATCTTTGTCACCAAACCTTGTGACCAGATACGTAAGTGAATCCCAGTTTGTGAGCCGAATTGAGACAACTTTTCATAGTATGTTGGTATTGAAATTTGTTTATAGTATATTTAGAGAGAGAAAAAAAGGAGCTCGTGGCTAAGTTAAGCTACGCTTGTCGGGGTTGATCAGTGGATGGGTGACCATCTTTACATACCGAGACTCCTCCGTGCCTCGGAAAGCCGTTGGTCCCGGCTGTCATTTGTGGATCTTGGACTGTCGTTACGGGTCGTCAGAAGCCCGAAAGTCTGACAACCAGTACCTATCTTATTACCCAGTAAGTGGGTAATGGAAGTCAGATAGGCAGTCGCTCCATGTAAAATATTGGTATTCAGCTGCATCCGGTTAGACTGGAAGCCGACCCCAACATAGTTGGGAAAAGGCTAGACAGATTGATCGTATCCGGAGAAATTAATTTTCTATGATTAGTACGCACAGTCAGTCGCTCCGTGTAAAATACTGATATTTCAGCTGCATCTGGTTATACTAGAAGGTAACCCCAAAAGTAGTTGGGAATAGGCTAGGCCGATGATGAGTTTTAAGTAAGCGAATTGACTCACACGGAGATATAGGGTAACTGCTATAGTAATTGGCTACGCTGTAGTAACTGGCCACTCATAAAAAAAAGGTAGAAACAAAGAGAAGAAGCAAGCTTATGAATGAAAATTACGAAAAAGTTTTTTGTCCTTTTCACTCATGAGCTTGCTTGCGTTACCTTGTTTCTACCTCTTTTTCATGAGTGGCCAGTTACTAAAGCGTAGCCAATATGATTACTATAGCAGTTACCTTAAGTTACGTTTTATAAAAAAAGATCGTGTAAGATGACATGAAACACGATAGCAAAAATATTTAATAAATTCTTTTAACATTTTTTCTTACTTTTTCCTCGCTCTTCTTATGGCCCGAAAAATGTTCTCACTATGACCTCACTCCAATTAGGGTAGGTCCGATTTGTGAAATTGACTGAATACTTGAGCGCAGTCATTACGCTTAAATCAGTTTCACGCTGATTCCGCTCGTTTGCGAGTAAAAAAAAGTTCGCTTAAATAAGCGAAAATGATGGAATGAGAAAACGTCCATCCAACTGGCGTTTGATGGAACTTTGTCTAGATTTCAAGATTGCTTTGTTCCTTGAAAAATGGAAAAAGAAATCTAGATTGAATTTTAAAGATAGATAAGTCTTTATTTGCTTTAAAACATGGTACCTATAAAGTTTTTACAGTCTGGTTTTGATATAATGTCCACATGTTTACTTGCTGTACAGATTATTGTATCAATTGCATTCAAAATAATTAATAATAAAGCTAAAAGTTGGTAAAAGTTGGTTGGTAAAATTGGTAATACAATAATTGTCCTTCAAAATCTAGAGGAGCTCGTGGCTAAGTAATAAGAGCCGCACGGATCGATCCATCAGGTTAAGCTACGCTTGTCGGGGTTGGTCCGTGGATGAGTGACCATCTTTACAGACCGAGACTCCTCCGAGCCTCAGAAAGTACGTTAAGCCGTTGGTCCCGGCTGTCATTCGTGGATCTTTGACAGTCGTTAAGGCTTGTCAGAAGCCCGAAAGTCTGTCAACCAGTCTTACCAAGAGGTATCGTATTACCCAGTAACTGGGCTGTGGAAGTCAGATAGCCAGTCACTCCTTATAAAATACTGGTATTCAGCTGCATCCGGTTAGACTGGAAGCCGACCGTAACATAGTTGGGAAAAGGCTAGGAGGATTGAGTCATTCAAAATCACAAACATTTTCATTAATACTTTTACGAGCTGGGGTTCGGGTCAAATAACTCTATGCCAGTTTTACACCAAAAACACACTATATTTGAATAATCACAAATACAGTAATCAGAAACATAAGCAGAATCACTTGTAGCTCACTGTTAGTTCACTATTGTTGACTGTTTCGCATTCCTAGCTGAACTCCCGTACACCGCTGGCAACCCTCTATTTATAAAATAAAATAAATAAAATAAAATTCATTTAATTCAGGCAAAAACCCATAAGTTAAGTTACATGATAAAATAAAATTTCACAATAATGCCCCATAATACATCGGAATAAATTAAATGAATGGACGAATACAAATTGAAAAGGGTCAGAGAATAAAATAAAATAAAATAAAATGTCAATGCAATTCAAATAAACAAAGATATTATATGTCGAGTGTAAGCTTCTCGAAAGTTCGAGGCCATAATTCGAGAACATTCTAGTACTTATAGGAATGATCTAGAATGCTGCAATACGACACTTAACCATCTAGAATATTCTGGAATGGTTTAGAATGTTCTAGAAAAATCTGTCACGAATCGACGTATGTAGTTCTGCTACTCCATAATAGATGGCGTTAGCGTCTACATACACATTTTATGATTTTTTTTCAAGTTTCAGAAATATTTAATGTCATAAAAGTTATGTCCATTCTGCCATATTAGTTAGTTTTTAAATGAGTTAATATTATTATTTTTTTTTTTGTTATTTTATTATACAATACGTACATGCATCACAAGGCAGATTTTAGAATACTTGGCTGACTTAGGATTACCCTTTAATACGAGTCAGCGTGGATCCCTTGTTCTTGTAAAGGAAAACAGGATTATCTTTTCAATGCTTGTCCACGTTTGCGTGCAGTAAAATTTTACTGTGAACCTCTTAAGTAATAGTAAGATAGATAGTAAGTTGTTTTAATATTATGTTACTAACACTCTATGGAGTACTTATTCCGAAATAAAAATCATTTAATTTAATTTTAATTTAAGTCTGTCAGCACAAACTTAAGCACAAATTTTATGTGCCACCTTAGTTACAACAATGATGGTGCCGTAGTTTTGTGTGAACACTGCACAATGTGGTGACATCACAGTCACGTAGTTTTAGGGAATTCATTGTTGGTAAGTAGAACATTCGAAATTTACTGATGAATAAATAGTGATAAGGCAACATTGTATGTTGTTTCATTCGTTCACAGCCACTGTGGTAACGCATTACCATGGACGTCTCGGTTGCAATGATAATAATGATGAGTATTTTACTGATGAAACAGGACAATAATCCATCTGATTTAAAAATAACTCCGTTGTTTCTATATATCTTGAATTTTATTACACACATCACATCCATTTTGAACGTGCCCTCCGTGTTATTGTACTGCACTCGTCCCCCAGAAACAAAATTGAAAACGTGCGTGCAATTTTACCGGCCATGCGAACCCTTCAAACTAAAACACAGAACAATGCGTGGTGACAGGAATTGGTAAAAAATATCAGGTGAAGTCTAGCTGAATTATGTAGATACTAGCACTTCCTGCACGGTTTCGCCCGCGTGGATGTCGGAAAATATCCTACAGGAACAAAAATCCTTTAAAATTCCAGCGTTCTAGGTCCAAGGGTTTGGGCTGGGCGTTAATGACTCAACCAGTCAGTCCGGACTTCTCTATTTATTTATATAGATTTGTCCTGAACGTGATCCTAGATTATCCGACGTTAAAAAGTTGCGTATTGTTTCAAGGTATACAGGAGTAGGTCTTGTCTAGGCTAATTCATTATGGCCCAGGGTATAGACGGACGTACTTTTTACTGACTTACGGCTCTCCCTCTTTTGTCACAAGAGTTGCTACTACTATCAGTTCCACGATTATTCCTATTAATTTAAACAGCAAGTTGCACCAAAACTACCCAATCAAAACTTAAACTACAGTTACTCATAAAGGCTCTTTTAGTCCACCTTAGTTAACCGACTTCAAAAAGGAGGAGGTTATCAATTCGTCGGAACCTTTTTTTTTTTTTATTTTTTTTTTTTTTTTTTTTTATGTATGTTCTCCGATTACTCGAAGATGGCTCGACCGATTTGGATTGTTTTTGTTTTATTCGAGAGGGTCATCACAGTTGGTCCCATATAAAATTTGTTAACTTTGCTTTGGTAGTTTTTGAGTTAGCTTCAATGATACGTATTTTTTCCCCACTTTTATATGGATGATGTTCTACGAGTACTTTGTTTTGCAGGTAGTGGTATTAGAATTTGTGTGGGGTAGGTTCCACAACTAAAAAGTGAAAAATAAAAACTTTTTACAAAAAAAAATACAACCGACTTCCAAAAACAACTACAAAGTGAAAAATAACTTTAATTTCGGAAGTCGGTGGCAAAAAACGAAAATACATTTAATTAGACACCGACTTCCAAAATTAAAGTTATTTTTCACTTTGTAGTTGTTTTTGGAAGTCGGTTGTATTTTTTTTGTAAAAAAGTTTTTTTAGCTAAGAGCTCCGCTACAGTTAATTTAGAATACATTTAGTTATATTCACGTCCACAATACTTAGTCACTTACAAACCTAGCCCTACTAAACAGCGTTCAAATCAGCAAACCGCCCGGCTCGCTAACGATCTCAAGCGAAGTTAGTGTTGCCCAAATGTGGCGTGTTGCCCAGATGTGTCCACTCACGGCGATATATGGACCGTGATTGTGTTGATAATGTCTCTGTGATCTGGGTTGAATTAGTGTGTGTAGATGGAGTGTTGCAGTACCTATAACGCTTTAAGTGAATTATGTGATGATTAGAGTAGCCGATTGGGTTTACACATCATAAAAATTTCTGTCGCCTATAGAATAGACAAACTCAATAGGGTTTGTAGTGTGGGTCTTGCACGTGCATTCATTCAAGGTCGTCTGTTTAACAACCTTTCACTTAAAAAATATTTTTTTCAGAAAAAAACACTACAAAGTGAAAAATAACTTTTATGAGGCTAACACTCGTGGAGGAGCTCTTGGCTAAGTAATAACAGCCGCACGGGTCCATCCATCAGGTTAAGCAACGCTTGCCGGGGTTGGTCAGTGGATGGGTGACCATATTTACTTAACGAGACTCCTCCGTGCCTCGGAAAGCACGTTAAGTCGTTGGTCCCGGCTGTCATTCGTGGATCTTTGATAGTCGTAACGAGTCGTCAGAAGCCCAAAAGTCTGACAATCAGTCTTACCAAGGGGTATCGTATTACCCAGTGACTGGGTTGTGGAGGTCAGATAGGCAGTCAATTCATGTAAAATACTGGTATTCAGCTGCATCCGGTTAGACTGGAAGCCGACCCCAACATAGTTGGGAAAAGGCTAGGCAGATTGATTATGAGGCTAACGCTCACTCTACCCTCTTTGTCTATGGGTAAGTACACCCATCTAGATGAAATAAAATTCAATCAGTTGTCGTAAGCCAAGTAGACAAAACACTAACGACTTCAGCAGAAATTCAACAAGATATTATGCAATGCCCTTATACCGTCCAATTACAAATCAGCCTAAGGGCGGAGTTCACCGAAATTAAAACGGTTGTTTAGATATTTAATCAGTTCTTTCCGTAGGAAGCTTAACATAAACCAACTGTTTATATACCTAACCGGCGGTTTGAATGTTGGTGTAAGCAGCCCTACGTAACATAACAATCTCCAAAAACCGACCCTATCAAGCAAAAAAGACGCAATATTTTGCCGTTATTATGACGTTTTATATACGACAAGAGGCGTTCGCAAGTCATAATACCGCCTAATCCCCATCACTTGCACGTCGGGGGTAAGCCGGGGGTAAATCAGGTCGAGGGTGTTGCCACAGAATAGGTAGGTACAGAAGGCCGACTTCATACAACGAGTGAAAACAGGTGCACGCACACAGACCAGAACGAAGGAACTTCAAACTCTTCAAAGAACGAAGACGAAAAGCTATTAATTATACAGGTAAAAATAATCGTCTTTTCCGCTACACTGCCAATATTGTCAAATTAAAATCATTTATTTCGATTAGGCACATAAAAGGCAAATTTGAACGTCAAAATTTACGAAAAAAAATAGAATTCATTGTAATCGCCCCTTCCAACAGGCAATTTCGTATGGAAAAGAATGGGCAAGAATCTCTACCGTTACTACTCTTTTAAAATGTTTTAGAATATTTTATACATTAATTATGAAGACGATGTGCCGATAATAAAGTACCCACACAATTGGTACAAAAGAATTAAAAATTAAGCAATGACAGATGAATTAATTATGTGATAGACCTTACACGGTGCTCACATATTTACAAACATTGTAAAAGTGTACGATTTTCCTAAAATTATAACAAGTCAGCGCTGAATGTAAAATAAAAGTCATAAAAATAATAAATTAAACTAACAACCAGTTTGATTTTGTCTAGATTCTAGATTGTCCTAGTGAGCAAGACCAGCAAGTGTCCAAGCATTCTTATCTTGAATACCTATATTACTCTAACCAATTTATTTTTATTGTCTTCATAACAACTTTTTAATTTGACATATTGCTCAGCAGACTCACAACATTGTTTAAAAATGTGTTGCAAGTTGTATACCAAATAGCTTCTTCGACTGCACTTACTTACAGCAATTTCAAACTACGTCTATCAAATGCCGGCTGTACCTAGACTCGTGTATAGGTGTGTGTGATTTCACTCCTTTTATGGAGTTGACCTTCTGTATATATATCCATTCTGTGGTGTTTCGACAAGAAAATGTGTTACCTTGTGACTCAGATTATGTGTAGGTCAAGATATTGCTGAGTTTAGCAGTGCACGTCTTTTTATTTTAACGATTTGGGTGAGGAGTGATGTATTGATTGTTTTAATTTTTAGTTATCAAATCAAATCATTTATTTATTTGTCATATGGTCATAAAATGTACATTAAATGGTCTTAAGATTAGTCACAGGTATCATCATATTCTGCCAAGTGTGGCGTGCATATATTAGGTCTTTACCTATGAAATTGTCGTTCTGCAGTACTGGCCATTTCAAATCAAAATAATTTTTGTTTGGCTAAGAATTCTAAGTTCAAATTAATTTTATTTTAAAAACATGGATTTTTTTTTCCAAAAGTAGTCATTTGTTTATTGATTAGTGTTACATTTTCATCGCATTTCAATCTTTTTCGTCATCATGGATACGTTAAAAATTCGAGTAATTATGGAATATGAGTACCGTCGTGGCAGCAACGCGGCACAAGCGGCACGCAATATCAACGACGTTTACGGAGCTAACACTACAAACCAACGCACCACTTGTTATTGGTTTGCTCGCTTCCGTTCTGGAAATTTCGACCTGAAAAATGAACCTAGCGGTCGTCCGAAGACTTTGGTCGACAATGACGAATTAAAGACGATTGTGGAAGCTGATGATACACAATCTATGGCTGAAATAGCAACAGCTTTCGACGTTAGCGTCAAAACAATATTGGTCCATTTGCGTCAAATTGGCAAGGCAAAAAAGCTTGACAAATGGGTGCCCCACGAACTCAATGATCGCCAGCGCGAAGTACGCGTCGAGACGTGCCTTGCACTGCTCAACAGACACAAAAATGAAGGAATTTTGAACCGCATTGTTACCTGCGATGAAAAATGGATTCTGTTTGATAACCGCAAGCGCTCAGCAAGTTGGTTGGATCCTGGTTCAGCACCTAAACAATGCCCTAAACGAAAACTTACCCCTAGAAAAGTGATGGTCACTGTTTGGTGGTCTAGCGCCGGTGTGATTCATCACAGCTTCTTACCAAAAAGGGTGAGCATTACTTCAGATGTGTACTGTGAAGAACTGAACACAATGATGGAGAAGCTGGCACATCTCCAACCAGCATTGGTCAATCGCTCGTCTCCGCTGCTCCTGCACGACAACGCGCGACCTCATACTGCACAGCAGACGGTCTCCAAGTTGCAAGAACTGGGGTTGGAAGCTCTCCGTCATCCGCCCTACTCACCAGACCTTGCGCCTACAGACTACTACTTTTTCCAGAATTTGGATAACTTCTTGGCGGGAAAAAAAATCAATACCCGATAGGCAGTACAAAATGCCTTTGAAGAATTTGTTGCCTCCCGTCCAGCTGATTTCTTTAAGAAGGGCATCAATAAACTGCCACTGCGTTGGCAAAGATGCATTGATTGCATGGGTGATTACTTCGATTAATACAAATAAAAAATGCATGAAAAAAATTCGTTTAATTTTTTTTCATACAAAACGGCAATTTCATAGGTAAAGACCTATTATGTATTAGGTAGGTACATACATTTATTACAAATTAAAATTTAAGTTAGATAGTAATGAAGGCTACCTGTTGTCCCGTCTCTGCTTGCATATTATGTTTTTATATTCATTCGCGAGTCAAGAATAAGAAATAAAAGAAATTGACGCTTTTTTGTTACGTGACGATTTCTACCGATTTAATCCTTGGCGCATTAATGAACTTCGTTCCAAAAATAAGCAATAACCAGTTTCTCTTTTAATTTCATCTCCAGTTTTAGACTGCCTACAATTTTTGAGGTGAAAATGCCTGCAAAACTTCTCGCAAAACATTTCAAGTTAACACCGACCTCTAAAATTCCGTGCGCCAATCAATACCGAAACTCTCAGACTGGAATTTTTAAACTCTCCCAGCGGAAAATATTCGAAACAAACTTTTAACTGTGATTAACCTATTTCCGTAACTTGGTGCTCCAGGTTATGCTGTTGACACATTTACAATTGGTTACTGGTTAAAGTAGGTACCTACTTATCAACACTTTTTCGTATGAAAACAGACGACTTTTTTTGGGCTCTAGCTGTAAGTGAGATTTTTCCGGAATATGCGAATTTTACGCAGCTGAGGCGGCAAAATCGCCATTTATAGGGTCCCGACTGCCAGTCTGTCAAGAACCTTTTCTCAGGAATGCGTCAAATCCAGTTGAAATTAATATCAAATACGTATAGGGCTATGGTTTCTTGGAGCTCTAAAAACAACAAAAAAAAATAAAAATACAGCCCTAACCCTATTTCTTTATTTTTTAACCGACTTCAAAAAGGAGGAGGTTCTCAATTCGTCGGAACCTTTTTTTTTTTATGTATGTTCCCCGATCACTCGAAGATGGCTGGACCGATTTGGATTATTTTTTTTTTTTGGTTGAAAGGGTATACTTCCCAGGTGGTCCCATGATCATCAAGTCAGGATCTGATGATGGGATCCTGGAGAAATAGAGAGAACTCTTCCAATTTTATAGGCACACTTGAAGCGATTTGGATAGTTTTTGGAAGAGTACTTTCTTGGAGTGGTCCCATTTCAATTTGGTGAAGATCTGATGAAGAACTTCTGAGATAGGCAACGGAACTCCTCAATTAATGATAGCAAATGGACTGGGATTGCTAAAATCTCATGTCTGTTTGTTGTTTACACCAGTTCATAACATAACATCACGCCAGTACGCTGTGAAGGGGTAAGCACATGTGAACCACTAAAAAGTGAAAAATAAAAACTTTTTTACAAAAAAATACAATCGACTTCCAAAAACTGAAAAATAACTTTAATTTCGGAAGTCGGTGGCAAAACCGAAAATACATT
Organism: Cosmia pyralina; assembly: GCA_946251885.1. Lineage (NCBI taxonomy): Eukaryota > Metazoa > Arthropoda > Insecta > Lepidoptera > Noctuidae > Cosmia > Cosmia pyralina. The sequence continues at coordinate 26,961,581 of OX276343.1, forward strand.
TAATCAGACACCGACTTCCGAAATTAAAGTTATTTTTCACTTTGTAGTGTTGTTTTTGGAAGTCGGTTGTATTTTTTTGTAAAAAAGTTTTTATAAAATAAAATTAGCCCAAGTTACTCCTTACAATATCAACCTATATGTCAGTGAAAGTCTTGTCAAAATCAACCTGGCCATATTGGAGATTAGCCGGAAAATACAGAAAGACAGACAGACAAACATTTTAAAAGTGTTTTTTTTTTTTGTTTTAATTACCGTGTACGTATACATTTAGTTTCGTATGCATTTAGTAAAAAGCTGTTATTTTGACATTAAAAAGAGACACTTCAATTTTATTTGTTTGTATGTAGATGTACGAGGTGCATTCAATAAGTACCTAGCCTCATCGCCAGAGGGCGCTGTAGTTTCAAAAGAGTTTTACCACAGTGTAGCACATTCTTTTTTAATTCTTTTTTCAAATTTTCATTCCAATCCCTTCATTTGTTTTAATTTGACAACTTATGGAAGCGAACGTGTCGATCGGTTTTACAAAAATGGAAAAAGAGCAATATCGTTCGGTGATTCGATTCCTATTTTTGGAAGGGAAAACGCGCATCGAAATCAAAGAGCGCTTGGATGCTGTGTACGGTGACTCTTCTCCATCGATGGCCACCGTCAAGAATTGGTTCAACGAGTTTGCATGTGGCCGTACGTCGGTTTTTGATGAACCACGTCCAGGTGCACCGAAAACAGCTGCTACGGAGGAAAACATTAAAAAAATCCATGATCTCGTATTGGCAGATCGCCGATTGAAGGTTCGGGAGCTAGCTGAGACTGTAGGCATTTCAGAAGGAACAGTGCATCATATTCTTCACGAGGAACTCGGCATGAGAAAGCTGTCGGCGCGATGGGTGCCGCGTTTACTCACACCAGAAAACAAGCGCAACCGTGAGACCACATCGGAGACGTGTTTGGCGCTGTTTAAGCGGAATCCAGCGGAGTTTTTGCGTCGTTTTGTGACCGTCGATAAAACCTGGATCCACTGGTACACACCAGAGACCAAGGAGCAATCAAAACAATGGATCCAGACCGGGGAACGTGCTCCAAAGAAGGCGAAAACTGTAAAATCGGCCGGAAAAGTTATGGCCACCGTTTTCTGGGATTCACAAGGTGTGATCTACATCGATTACCTCGAGAAGGGTAAAACAATTACAGGGCTTTACTATGCCGATTTATTGGGCCGATACGACGCCGAATTAAAGAAAAAACGACCCCATCTGGCGAAGAAAAAAGTGCTGTTTCACCACGACAACGCACCGGTTCACACGTCTGCCGTTGCCATGGCCAAATTGGTCGAATTACGCTACGAATTGCTGCCCCATCCACCGTATTCTCCAGATTTGGCCCCTTGTGACTTCTTTCTGTTTCCTAATCTCGTTTGTTTCTCGTATACGAGTATCTATACATCTACATACAAACCAGTGCCAGTACTGATCTCAGTACTGTAGGTACATTGTCAACACAACCACACAATGTTGTTAGCACAGAATGGCTCAGTATGAAGAGCAGCCGACAGAGCAATAATTAATACTAATGGCAACATTGTCCTTGAAAGTACAGTCTCTATAATTATTCATTTTCGAGTTCTAGTTTGAAGAGATTGAAATTAAAAACCGTGCGAGTCAGACTTGCACACGAAGGGGAACCCTTCATGTGCAAGTGTGTATCGCTTTACAAGATTTTACACTAAATACTTATTTTAAAATTCAAAATTAAAAATATATTTATTATGGGCATATGTTAGTGAAGGTCTTAACAGTAAATTAAAGTTTCAATATGTCCTGCCTAATAGGCATACAATAATTAAGTATTGGCATTAAATTTAAAATTATTTTACATGTCAAATTTAGTTATTATAAATTTCAAAATACAATTAAATTAATACATGGTCAACAATAAAATCAATAATTCAAGAAATCCTGGATCGTGTAGAATGCTTAATCAATTAAAAAGTTTCGTAATTTATTTTTAAATACCTACTGGAAGTTCCTTAGTGCTCAGAATGTCAATAGGTATTTTGTTGTATATTTTTGATGCAATGCCAAAGAAGCTTTTGTTAAATAGAGCCGTTTTATGTGGTACATTAGAAAGTTTTAACGTATGTCTATTCGACTTAAGTTTATCAAATAGATTATCACTTGTTTTTATAAATACGGCTACTTCATAAATGTAAATTGCAGGAAAGGTAAATATTTTGAATTCTTTGAAGTATGGTTCACATGAATCAGGGACACGGATACCAGCAATCGCACGTACACATCTTTTTTGCGCTTTAAACACTAAATCCCTATTAGTGGCATTGCCCCAATATATGACTGCATATCTCAGTGTCGACGAAACGTAAAATACTTCAGTTTAAAAAATGTCGTTTGTCATATATGGACCCCCTTTAATTTTTAACATTATTTTATGTTTATTATTTATTGATAAAGCATCAACTGAAATACACAATCTGTGAAAATTTCAACAGCTTTCCTATTATAAAAAAAAAAAAACGACAAACGGCGTCTATTTATTTTTTAATTTAGTTATTCTCAGCTTTAGGAACTCAACAAAAAAAGACCCACGAAAATCCGTCGACTATAAACTTCTTTCCACTTTTTAAGTATTTATTAGTCTAATTAATTGCACTCAACAACACCCTTTATTTTATATTTCCCTGATATCTAAATTAAATTGGAATCCGGAGAAAAAAATCCAAAGCTTTACAACGAATTCTCTTTCCAGCAAAACGAAAATAAAAAGTATTTTTTACACTGCCATTGCACAAATAGTGAATGTAGTTTGCTACAGGCAAACGCACCGCCTTGCTGCCACACTGCTACTGTAGAACCCTTGACGCGTGAAAACGATGCCTAAAGCGCTTTAAAGAGCTGGAAATGCCGCGATATACAACTTAAGGCGAGTAACTAACCGGCAGCGTCACCACTGAAAAATTAATAAGTCTGGAGAGAACATTTTGAAATTGGCATTTTTTTTTTTTTTGTGAATGGGAAATCATCAATGACTTCTCCCGCTCTGGGTGGAGCAGGAAGGCGTGTCAGACTTTTACTGACTAAAACTCACCCGTATTCCTTCAGTTGCCTGTGCCAGGACCACGGTATCTCTTTCGAAAAACCCGCGACACCGATTTTTAAAATTGCCTCTGCTCACATTTTTAGTCAGATGAGGTAGAATTTTTTGTATTAAAAAAATCAACACTAAACCTTCTCCGTCTTATTACAAAACAAGGTTCATCTTTAAACCCAGGTTTAAACCATGGACCCTTTTTTGAATTTCGAACTTTATTCCGACACATTAAGATGTCAGTTTTACAAAACTGACAACTTAGTCCGGTACTAAGTTGTCAGTTTTGTATAAAGAACTGTATTTCTATCACAGCTAGGTTCATATTACAAAAACTGGCTCGATGGTTTAAACCATGACGAAGAAAAACCTCGTTTTGTAAAAAGACCGTCTAGGTTTAAAGTTATAGTACTTAACGGCAAAAACTTTTCGCAATGGTGGCGCTGTCAGCAGCTATACTCGCCTTAAGGGTATCTATTTTTTATTTGTCAAAACGTGGGAAATGTTCAGATTTCTTTTTCTAAAAAGCTAGATTATAAAACAAATAACGTAACATCACGCCTGTAATCCCGGGATATAAGCAGAGGTGTTATAGTACTGTGAAGCCTCAAGCTTCACAGTAGGAGATTAACTGTACTACTAAATAATAATAAATAATAATATAATACCAGAGGGACTATTATTTATATGGGACATCTCCGCCGCGAAACAGCGAAACCGCGAAACCGCATGATGCTCCGCTGGTGTATCGCTATTCGAATAGTGGAACATCATGCGAGTTGAATTGAACAACTATAGTTTCGCGGCGGAGATGTGCTAAGGCCAGCAATGGATCGTAACCCATCCACGAACCGACCGCGGCAAGCGTAGCTTAACCTTCGATCGACCAGTGCGGCTGTTATTAAATAGCCAGCCCCTTCTGCCATTTATATAGTATACATGGTAAAGAGTATTCTTTCTCTGTATCTAACACCCAACCAGCGCTACAGACATGCTAATCTTTCCTCCACAGCTTTACAATAAGGTAGTGAGGAGAGGGGGGGGGGTAGTAGGGGGTCTCAATTAGATTCTATAGTGCTAATAAACCACTAAGAAAAACATTAAAATTTTATATTTTCAAATTTCGCGCGAAAACGCTGAACGCACTGGACGCCATATTGCTCTGTGGTCATGACGTCAGTTGGCTGAGTAAACAAACACACATACACTACATATCAGATTATATACACTGATCAGTTTTTCACTGACACTTTTTAATTTATACAGCCGTATGGATGACGTAATAACATTACAAAAACTGAAAACTTTGAAATTAATTTTAAAATTTATATTGTTATTTTAAGAATTAAAACTAACATTTTCCGACTGCTTTTTGCCTAAGCTATCTAAATAATATATTTTTAGATTTTTTCTCTTAAAATTAAGGTAGTATATAAATAGCATAAATAAGACTGTATTGTCATTATACCGCGTACCAACACAAGAGACGTTTTGCCTCTAATCTCTACCTCGCATTTCACTGCCGGGATTTCCTTTCCCATTAATTCTCCATAAAAGGAAACCAATTAACTAACGATGCTTCGAGGATGTCGAGGAAAACAATCTAATTAATCTAAAACATCTGTCGATCGATTTGTGGCGTCTCCAAGTTTTGTGAATGTACACTCACAGAACAAAAAAGTTGATCAAAAATGGCGCATACCTAATATTCAAAGTGTTATTGAAAATGTAAGCTATTAAAAAAACTTGCAGGGGCTCAAGTAATAACAGCCGCACGGGTCGATCGCTTGCCGCTATTGGTTCATGGATGACCATTCTTAACACATCGTGACCGATACGTGCCTCGGAAAGCACGTTGAGCCGTTGGTCCCGGCTGTCTTTCGTAGATCGTTGACAGTCGTTACGGGTAGTCAGAAGCCCAAAACGTCTGACAACTAGTTTTACCACGGGATATCGTCTTTCCCAGTATCTGGGTTGTGGAGGCCAGGTAAGCAGTCGCTCCATGTAAAATAATGGTATTCAACTTCATCCGGTTGGACTGGAGGCCGACCCCAACATAGTTGGGAAATGGCTAGGCAGCTGATGACGTATGTATGTATATTCAATAAAAAACTGATCAGATGCAGTTGAATACCAATATTTTACATGGCGCGAACGTAAAATATTGATATTCAACTGCATCTGGTTAGACTGGAAGCTGACCCCAACATAATTGGGAAAACGTTACGCAGATAGTAAAAAACTTGCACCATGCAAGTCAAAATTTACATAATGATGCGTAATCTGTTCATTCTCCGATTGTACATTGTATGCGTGTATACGTATATCTAATGAAAAGACGCACCTATTTTCTTATATTGTAAGGACAATGCGATATAGATAGGTTTGTTAGGATAAAGGATTTTTGTGTTTACTTCGCTTATTGTTCTGAATGATTTCGAATAATTATTATTATTATTATAATAATAAATGCGTGCTTTTATATTCTGTTGTTTCGGCAATGAATGGAGCACCCTTTCAGGAAAGAAGGTTATAAGGAAAAAGATGTAAGTACCTACAGTAAAATCCTCCTGTTTGATCACAACGAACTCATATCTGTCGGCGAAAACCAGAATTGGTGTTTAGGCAATTTTTTCCCCTAGACTGTAACCCCCGAAGGGTTAAACAGCGGTGAAGTGTGGGTGTAATGGTAGGTACATCTATGCATATTTTGATACTCGCAAGTAAATCAAAACCTATAAGGTACGTACTTCCCGTTGACCTAGAATTATGAAATTTGGCAAGAAGCAAGGTCTTACAGCACAAGTATTGGAAAAAGTCCGAAAATTTTTAATTTGTAATTTTATCACATAAACATTTTTTTTTTGGGGTTACTATGTTAAGTTTGTTTTTGGGATAAATTCTTTTCAACTACGGAACCCTTCATTGTGCGTGGTCCGACACGCACTTAGCCATTTCTTTTTGTTTGAACGTGCTAATTACTAGAACTACCAGTCGGATCCGATTTTTTTTTTTGTATTTGATAAATTAATTCTTGAGGAAGGTTGGCTACTTAACCACCATAACTTTGTCTTTCGCGATTATGCATTTACACATTTTAATGAGATATGAGTCTTATTTATTATGATCTACAATTAAAACTCTATCTAAACAATATTCATCAATCTTTTCTATTTATGCATAATTATGTGTCAAACTTTTACTCGAAACTAAGATTGTCTTAAAATTCAGAAGTCTTAGTAAATCTTAGTTATAAAACGAACTGAACTCAGCTTTTTAGCATCATAAATCAATTAATAAATAATTATACTTGTACAAAATGGTTTTCTTCGGCAGGATTTCTTTATTAATGTAGGAAATAATACGATATCTTTTAGACTGTGTACTCTTAACTGTTTTTAAAATAAGAACGAAATATCCCCAGAAAATTAACAAGCGGAAAAAGTATCAAAACTATCCATAAATAAGGGTTTTTACTTATGGAGGATCTGCAGTAGTAGCCGCAAAACTCAAATTTACGTTTTTTCAATTTGCAAAAAAAAAAAACTTGCAGGTCAGTGTCAGGTTGTATGTTGATTAAAATATAATTCGCGCCCGTAACTAACATGGCTTTATAGAATTATAATCATAAAAATCATCAATACAACTCTCTAAGTTCATATTAGGTTGCTTAGCTTGGGGCTAGATGGCGTTGTGTGATATGTCCAAACATATTTATTATTATTTATTTATATTTATTTATATTACCCTATTGAATGACTATTTCATGAAATCATGAGATTTGAGGTCAATTCCAACATAAGGAGTTGTATTGCTGATTCTAATGATTATAATTCTGTAAAGCCATATTAGTTACGGGCGTGACTCATATTTTAAGCAACATACAACCTGACACTGACCTGCAAATTGCAAAAAACGTAAGAAAATTTAAATTTCGCGGGCTACCGCATCCCCCTTAACAATATCTTTAGGGACTTGCGAGAGGTATTACTATATGTTTCTGCCTTACTTTTTTAAATTTAAATAGCTTTTTTCATTTGAATCTGAACCGTCTTTTAACGAACTTAAAAAATAGACGATCAAAGATAATTCCATAACCATATGGAATTATCTTTGATCGTTTATTTTTTAATTCGTGTTTATGATTCTGTAAAAGAAAAATACTTAATATTAAGGTGTTGGATTTATTCCTGGCAGTTATTTATTTTGATATTTTTTCCTGTCTAACCGGATGCAGCTGAATACCAGTATTTTACATGGAGCGACTGCCTATCTGACCTCCATAACCCAGTTACTTAGTGATACCTCTTGGTAAGGCTGGTTGTCAGACTTTCGGGCTTCTGACGACCCTTAACGACTGCCAAAGATCCACGTATGACAGCCGGGACCAACGGCTTAGCGTGCTTTCCGAGGCACGAGGGTGAAGGTGAGGTGAGGTGTGGTGAGGGTCTTGGTATGTAAAGATGGTCACCCATCCACGGACCTACCGTGGCAAGCATAGCTTACCCTTATTATACATACATACTTAAATAAATCATCGGTGTCTTATTTAGTGTCCTAGGAGATCGATTATAACAAATAAATAAATTACATATCTTTCCTCATAACTTTTCAAATTAACAGATTATAACATTATTAACTACTAGCCGTTGTCCGCGGCTTCGCCCGCGTGGATGTCGGAAATTGTCCCACGGGAACCTACTACCGGGATAAATAGTATTCTAAGTGTTAATACAGGTTATAAACTATCTGTATGCCAAATTTCATCCAAATTCGTTTAGCCGTTTTTGCGTGATTGAGTAACAAACATCCAAACATCTTCACATTTATAATATTATATTAGGAATATTAGGATCTCTGTCAAAAAATCCTACTAGGTCGCAAAAATCGAGCAGTACCATGTACTATCAAGAAAGCTATTAAATTAGAAAAAAGTACATTTTAGTCCCTACTACACAGGCTCATTACTGCACTTCAATCTCTATCTACCTCCATTGAAATCAAAAGCTAGATAGCCTGTTAGCCTATAACTCAGTAAGTTACTGAATTAACTATGACCCCTACATAACCAGGATCGTGTAACATTATAACTTGTTGCTCACTCGGCGAGTTTGCCAAGTTCTGCTAACTGAGGTCGCAGCTCAGCTTCAGACCCCGGACGGTGTATTACTTCGATGATGTTGACCTTAAGTTTTTTTTTGTACGGAACTAAGTTTAGGACCTCAGCACACCTCCGCCGCGAAGCTATAGCAGCAAAACCGCAATAGTTAAATTCAACTGACTCGCATGATGTTCCGCTACTCGAGTAGCGGAACATCATGGACTACTCTGGCAAATGCAAATTATTATATTTGTGTTTATATATATCTTTGTATGTTGTATTATTATATTATACACTTCTGGACACATCTTTTGGCCCACCTTGTATTTTCAGTTTCGTTTGGTCCTAGCTAAAATTTTATATTAGGTCGAGCAAAAAGTTTTTATGCAGTTTTGAACCTGGCACATTCACAATTTCATTCAATAGTCTTTTTTTGAATTTCGAACACAGAATTTAAAGAAACAAAAGACAATTTGGAGCCTGTTTGTTGATATCAAACAATCGAATACTAAGAAAACTTGGTTTTATTGGTTTACTTGGATTTAATTCTTGAAAAAGTGACAGATATCTTTGGTTTTGCAACAAACATTACTTATTCTTAACATTAAGGTGAGGTTCTATCAATAATCTATGGATACTTCACCTGAAGTCGCCGCCCAAGCTGTGGCACTTATTCAGGCCGGACACAGCCAAAGAAACGTGAGTGCTCAACTTAATTTAAGTCGATCTGCGGTCCGAAATGTTTATCGGAGGTACCTAGAGACTGGCGGCTTTGTTCGTCGCCAAGGAAGGCCACGATCTCGGGTCACAACTGAAAGGCAGGATCGATTCATCGTGACGACCAGCTTGAGAAATCGTCACCTTACCTCCATTCGACTTCCACGGAGTATCTGTGAGCGCTTGAACTGTTCGGAGAAGGTTAAAAGAACGCGATATGGTACCACACAAGCCAGCTAATGGCCCCAAACTAACGCGAGCCCACCGAACAGCGCGCCTTCATTTCGCACGCAGTCATTTAAATTGGACACAGCAAGATTGGAGCCGTGTACTCTTTTCTGATGAGTCTAAAATTGTGTTACATGGCAATGATGGAAGGAAGAAGGTCTACCAACGTAAGGGAGAGCGTTTCGCACAATGCTGCTTTGAAGAGAGGGTTGCTTATGGCGGTGGCTCATGGACTGTCTGGGGCGGTATATCCGCGAGCGGCAAAACTCAACTTGAGGTTGTTACAGGACCACGGCTGCCAACATTAAATGCTGAAAGGTACATTCGTGAGTGCTTAGAACCTCACGTGATACCATACGCGGACTATGTGGGCCCAAATTTCCTTTTTATGCATGATAATGCAAGAGCCCATGCGGCCGGCATCGTCAGGGAATATCTTCGGGATGTGAACATCACAGTTATGGACTGGCCAGCCAGAAGCCCAGACATGAACCCCATTGAGCACATGTGGGACGAGCTAAAAAGACGTGTTAGGGCTCGTCAGCCAGTTGCCCAGACGATGCAGGAGTTGAAAACTGCCATAGAAGAGGAATGGGAGATGATCCCTCAAAATTTCATAGAGCGGTTGATAAACTCTATGCCTAATCGTATGAGAGCTGTGGTAGATGCCCATGGAGGCAACACGCGTTATTAAATTAAACCTTTAATTGATAAAACATGTTTTTTATTCAAAAATCAATTGCCTTTAACAAGGCGCATATCCGACTTGTTAGGCGTAGCTCCATGTCGTATGGTATTCTGAATTCAAATTTAAAACAATACGATCGAAAAAGATGGTAAAATGTATCAGGTTTAAAACTGCATCAACAGTTTTTGTTCAATCTAGCAATCATATTTCGGTAGGGGCCATCGAAACCTAAACTCTAAGGTGGGCCAATAGATGTGTCCAGAAGTGTATATTTGTGGATTTCGGAAAATATCCCACGGAAACGTACTACCGGGAAATCTATCCTTATTCCTAGTCTACATTGTAAAGGGAAACTCTGAACAAAATTTCAGCTTTCTAGGTTCAAAGGTTTGGGCTGGGCGTTGATGAGTCAGTCAGGACTTCTCTTTTTATTTATATACTCAAAACTCAAACTCAAAGCATTTATTTCAATTAAACCAATTACAGGCACTTTTGAATTGTCAAGGGGTCGGTCAGTCAAAAAGATGAAGCTAGGCGCCCATTCCAAAGCATAGTAGGTACCTATGGAGAAGAACGGGCAAGAAACTCCACGGACACTCTTTTAAATCAAGATATGGTTACAAAATAATGGTTACATCATTCATGTTGAAATTTTACATGTGAGAACGATGCAGAACGTTAAAAGCGTCCTTAAAAAAAAAAAAAAAAACAATTCAAATATTTAAATTAAATTAAAATAAGCCATGGCCGCTAAGGTATGACCAGCCTTCACTGACAGCGCTTGTTCACGAACCTGACGCATGGATTAGCTAAATGATCCAACACGCGCCACCATCAGCGAGACATTAGAGTGAGCGTCACATACTCTAAGCCGCCAGGGCACATTCAAGTCAAACAAAGACGTACCCAGTAAATGGTAGCTTTAGAGTATGTACATAGTACTCACACATGTGCTATGCAATTATATAATACAAAGGAGATTGAGTCAATACAATGCAATGATAGTCTTACAATCTTCAGCAGCTCCAACAGTATCTTCAAATGTTAATTAATTAGTTGTGGTTGTGGAGCAGGACCAGCATTGAGCCAAGCATTTTTATCAGTTATGTAATTCCCAAACTTATAATATGCCTGCCTGCATAGTGTGCGTTTTATACAAGTTTTGAATTTAGTCTCATTGAGTTGAAGTATGTGTGGAGGTATTTTATTGTAACATTTTAAACAGTACCCCATGAACGACGACTTTAGCTAGTCTGAAACCTAGTTGAGCTAATAGGTCCCTTTTTCTAGTACTATAATTATGCCTTTCACCTCTTTTACTAAAAAGATGTAAATTTTTCCTTACGTACATGATATTTTCGTAGATATATTGACAAGGTACCGTCATGATGTTAATTTCCTTAAACAGTTCCCTTAGAGAATCGCGCTTGCGGAGATTATAATATGGCTCTAATGGCTCTTTTCTGCAGAATAAAAATTGACTCGATGTCTGCAGCCCGTCCCCAAAGTAAAATACCGTAAGACATGATACTATGAAAGTAACTAAAATAGACTAGCCGCGCGGTATCTACATCAGTAAATTGACGGATTTTTCTGACAGCATATGCTGCTGAACTTAGCCGTCCTGCAAGGGATGTTAAATGAGGACCCCATTGTAGCCTTGAGTCGAGCGTGATCCCCAAGAAAACGGTTTTATCGACGAATTCTAGTTTCTCTTGATTCAATACTATCTCACAATCACTACTTTTTACATTTGGTAAAGAAAATCTAATGCACTTAGTTTTTTTCCCATTTAATACTAAATTATTAGCAGTGAACCAATTTTGGACCTGCAGTAGGGCGTTATTAACGTCGTCAAAATTTGTATCACGTCTACCTACCTTAAAAATTAAGGAAGTATCGTCAGCAAATAACACCATTTGTGGTTGATTTTTTAATAAATGGAGTAAATCATTAATATACACTAAAAAGAGGAAAGGACCCAATATTGAGCCTTGTGGAACACCCATTTTTACATTTAAAGCAAGTGAAGTGATACCATTTATTTGAACTTGCTGTTGTCTATCATTTAAATAAGATTTTAATAAACTGAGCGCAAGTTTTCCAAGTCCGTAATGCTCAAGTTTCAAGAGTAAGGTTTCGTGATCGACGCAATCAAATGCCTTGGAGAGGTCACAAAAAATTCCTATGGCGTCTTGGGCCTCTTCCCACGCGTTAAAAATGTGTTTTAATAAGGTTACACCGGCGTCGGTCGTACAACGTCCTTTGGTGAAACCAAACTGTTGATCGTGAAGTATTTTATTCGTGTTAAAATGATTGAGCATTTGATTAAGCATTACTTTTTCAAAAACCTTGCTGAAAACTGGCAACACGGATACGGGTCTATAATTATTTGTGTCCTTACTGTCCCTGGATTTAAAAAGTGGTATTACCTTACTGTATTTCATTAAATCCGGGAAAACTCCTTGATCCACACACAAATTAAATATTAAGGCTAAGTAAGGCGCTATTGTCTCAATTATGGAGGTACAGACTTTAATGGACATTCCCCAAAGATCTTCGGTCGGTTTGATCTTAATTTGCTTAAAAGCTTTAATTACTGTTATGGGGTTAATGTGCTTAAAGTTAAATTCAATCGGGCAGGCCGAAACGTTCGCCTTTACTAAATCAAAAGAGAGTGAGGGCGAGGAGTTTAATATTTCAGTAGTTTTAAGTGGGATACTGGTAAAGAAATTTACAAATTCTTGAGCAACTTCTTTGCTATCGCAAATGAGACCACATGACGTCTCCAGTGTGTAATCAAAATTATGCTTTTTGATCCTGTTAGTTTCATTATTGATAATTTTCCAAACTGTCTTAATTTTATTATCTGCTGATTTAACCTTGTTGCTAATGTATAAAGCTTTAGCTGCCTTACAAGTATTCTTAAAAATTCTAGAGTAAGTAGAAACATACTTATTAAAAGATTCCGTGTTAATATAAGGCTTAAGGCCATACAGCTCGAAAAGTCTTTCCCTACTTTTCCTGAGTCCTCTAGTTGCCCAGTCACTAAATAAAAACTTAGGGCTTATAGTTTTTGTGATCTTCTTAAAAGATTTATCGAACTCTGTTTGGACTACCGAAAAGAATTCTTCATACAAAATATTAACATTGTTCATTGTTAGTTCTTGGTCATTTAACTTACCAATTAAAGTGCTATTAAATTTATTTAAATTAGCAGATGTTATTGGTCTGGATTGTATCTGCACTTTTTGTATTGGTATGTTGGACTCAAAAGTTACAGTTTGACCGCTGTGATCAGAAAGGAGATAATTAACGATGGATTTTTCTAAATAGTCACAGCAACAAAAAACATTATCAATACATGTAGCAGTAGTCGTAGTTATTCGGGTTGGTTCTACAAACACATTTGACAAATTGAATGATTTAAACACTGGTATTTGAATTGTTTTCTAAAATATTAATATTAAAGTCACCACAGATAATTACTGACTTATTACCAGCTGCAAGTTTTGCCAAAACCTATGTATAGATAAACCTTCCAGAATAAATTATCTAAAATATGGTGAACGCCGCATCAAAATCCTTTGCGTAGTTTATAAGAACTAAGCGATCATAGAGACAGACACGAAAAGCGTCTTTGTTATATACTTATTACTTATTTATCAAACACTTTATTGTATATTATTTAAAAAAAGCCGCTCGCACATGAAGGGTACCTACTACCGTACCACCGTACAATATTTAACTCTACATATTAAAAAAAACTTCAGTTGAAAAAAACACGTTTCTTTATGGGGGTTCTTTAATTTGTAACTTTATTTTATTTTTATTATTTGTTGTTATGGCAGCAATAGTATTTCTAATGCACAATCTGTGAAAATTTCAACTTTCTACCTATGACGGTTCATGAGATACAGCCCACTGACAGACAGACGGATGGTTGGATAGCGGAGGCTTAGTAATAGGGTTCCGTTTGGCACCCTTCGGGAACGGAACCCTGAAATGGACAATCAGGCATGTAACCTTTCCCTAGCCTGAAAAGTGAAGGCATGCTTTTTCATTTTTCTTTCGTGACCTTAAGAGGCCGGTGTGAAATTTTTCCGATTTCGCTAATTTACCTACGTGATTTTACAGTTTGAAATTTCTTTCATGTTGTGTATTAAAAATTTTAGAAATACAGAATTTTAACTGTAAAAATTACATCTGTAAACACGTAAATCAGCGAAATCGCCAAAATTTCGTATACGGCCTCATATCATTACCGTGTACTCGTAAGTCATCTGCTTAGCCTTTTCCCAACTATGTTGGGGTCGGCTTCCAGTCTAACCGGATGCAGCTGAATACCAGTATTTTACATGGAGCGACTGCCTTTCTGACCTCCACAACCCAGTTACTGGGTAATACGATACCCCTTGGTAAGACTGGTTGTCAGACTTTCGGGCTTCTGACGACCCGTAACGACTGTCAAAGATCCACGAATGACAGCCGGGACCAACGGCTTAACGTGCTTTCCGAGGCACGGAGGAGTCTCGGTATGTAAAGAATGGTCACCCATCCACTGACCAACCCCGGCAAGCGTAGCTTAACTTGATGGATCGACCCGTGCGGCTGTTATTACTTAGCCACGAGCTCCTCTCCTCTACCGTGTAAGTAATACGTCTTATTTTAAAACTCGAAATTATTCATGACTTAAAAATACGTTTTCAAGTCAAATTAACCCGAATTAATTGATGCTCATGAAACGTCACCACAAACCTTCGGTCTACATGCAAGAAGATAGGTAGATAATTATAGGTACTCATAAACAGTAGGTCCAAACGTCGGTACACATGTCTTACGTTATCAACCACAGTTATCTTGAGATGGGCAAGACAGCTCCCTTTTCATGTACACACGTAACAGATAACAGCCGAATATGTTTGCTTTTGATAGCTTTTAGATTTTTCACTTCAATATTTTGAAGGATTATGTCAAGAACTCTGGTACTCAATGATATTATAAAGAAGTAGATATAGGTAATGCACGCCAATTAAAATTAAAACTAAGGTACTAAACTCATGCCTTATATCTTGCCTAACGTATGCTTGCCAAACGTAGAAGTTCAACAACAAAACAAAGGATAAAATAATTTCATGCCAACGAGGAATAGAGCGCAGTATGATGAATATTAAAAAAAAACTTTTTTACAAAAAAATACAACCGACTTCCAAAAACAACACTACAAAGTGAAAAATAAATTTAGTTTCGGAAGTCGGTGTCTGATTATATGTATTTTCGTTTTTGCCACCGACTTCCGAAATTAAATTTATTTTTCACTTTGTAGTGTTGTTTTTGGAAGTCGGTTGTATTTTTTTGTAAAAAAGTTTTTATTTTTCACTTTTTAGTGGTTCACACGTGCTTACCCCTTCACAGCGTACTGGCGTGATGTTATGTTATGAACTGGTGTAAACAATAGACAGACATGAGATTTCAGCAATCCCAGTCCATTTGCTATCATTTATTGAGCAGTTCCGTTGCCTATCTCAGAAGTTCTTCATCAGATCTTCACCAAATTGAAATGGGACCACTCCGAGAAAGTACTCTTCTAAAAACTATCCAAATCGCTTCAAGTGTGCCTATAAAATTGGAAGAGTTCTCTCTATTTCTCCAGGATCCCATCATCAGATCCTGACTTGATGATCATGGGACCACCTGGGAAGGAAGGAAGAAGGAATACCCTTTCAAACAGAAATCCAAATCGGTCCAACCATCTTCGAGTAATCGGGAACATACATAAAAAAAAAATAAGAAAAGGTTCCGACGAATTGAGAACCTCCTCCTTTTTGAAGTCGGTTGAAAAATACAAAAACAAGACACAAAAATAAGACACATCACCAAGGCAAGGGATGGATTGGTACACGCCCAATCATTAAAATGGAAATGGGCCGGACATGTGGCGCGCCTACGAGACCAGAGGTAGACCAAAAGGGTGACCACATGGGCAGGTCCACAAGGCAAAAGAAGGAAAGGTAGACCTGTTGCTGGTTGCGAAGATGAGCTCAAAAAAACAGCCAGCCCCAAATGGATTCAAGTAGCCCAATCTAGAGAGGACTGGCTAGCTTTGGAGGAGGCCTTTGCCTGCAGAGGGGTTCTTGCAGATAATTAAATAATACAATATATTTTTAACACAGGATTAATTAAAAGTTATGTAAAATCTAAACTAACAACTAAATTTAAGAACTAAACTTAATTTCTATAACTTTTCTTTTGTAATCTGCTACGAAATATAAGGCTTTTTATTTTTTTATATTTATTTATTAGATATAGGTAAAGCTCCGGTTTCTCACAAGAGTGGTTCCGTCGTATTATAATAGCCGACATAGGAATCTGTAATTTTTACCAGTATTCAACATTAAGGTGTCAAAAAACCGCTCTGTATTTAGACAGCCGATAATGTGTGTCCGTTCACCGCTTTCTTAGGAAACTAAAGCGGTGGTCGCAATATAGCGTCCGTAGTTTATCGTTGAATGACGTCACTTCTTCTTCTTAGCGTGTCGATAGCAAAAGTAACTCGAAAAAAAATATATTATACAGTCTTTTAAATTTGTTCCGCTCAAAAATCAGCAACGCGATTACCATTAGATCCTCACGTGTGCAAGTGACTGGGCATGCGGTGCAAGATGGGAGGTGAGCCATTATCTGTGGAGAGACGCCACATTAAATACCGAAGATCTGAGCCGTCCATGAACCCTCACTTCTGGAGGTTGCTGCGTCCTGCTTGGGTGCGAAGTCTGTTTAAGGTTTTCCAAGTAGGCCACGGTAACATGTGCCCGGATGGGAGGCTCTGTGATGGTTCAATGACGTCACTGAAACGTTATTTATGAAAGTAACCCTCGCTTTTGCTTCAGGTGGACAGTGGAAGCCTAGTTGCGAGTTGCAGTGCTCATTTCCTACCTCTGATACACGATCGGATTAATTACCGTCGCCTGAGACTCGACGTTGACCTTTTACGGTTGGTTTGGTTTCTCCTGAAGCAACCAACCCTCGTCCTTTTCCATTCGGGTTTGGGACCGTCAATGGCGGAATTAATAATTAACTAAATAAGTTGTAAATTAACTAAATAAGTTAAGATCTCTACAGTACCTATAATGGCTATAACATGGCAAATTGACAAATCATAGTGTGCCAATTTGATAAATCGTTAATCTCCCTGACTGTACAATAAACACATATACTAACTATTATATTTAGATTCTTGACGTAGAGACTTTAGTCGCCTTTTGTGTTAATTAAAAGGAAGAGATTAATACTTTTTCGCCAGAAATCACAAGCATAAACATACAAACACATACTCATGAAGACATGACATAATTACAAACACACCATGGCAGATATACAAATGCTGTTATCCATGGGGTCGACATTTAGAATAGTCAGAAACTAGAGACTATTAACATAGACGTATAAAAAAAGTCGGAAAGATTCTTGTTAACAAGAAACTGTGTCTATCGAAGTCAGCCAGCTCGCTGTACCTACGCACGCATACATTTCACAAGACATGCTGATACCTTATAAGTTCTATGTTAAGGATTTGGTTTCCGCACTTATTCCTTCATGTGGACCATTTTGCGTGTGGTATATTGCTGATACCTTACCATATTACGAATGGTTGACTGATGTGTGAATGTGTGCGTACAGTGCGCCTGTAGGTACAGTCAGACACCGGTCGGCAGTGGGCTGACTCTGATAGACACAGTTTTTTGCTAGCGAGAATCTGTCCGCCTAATAAGTGCTACGATCACTTACCCAAATATTCCTTATCTACACATAAATTATTCAGTTCGTTACTCACAATAACAACTTCACAAAGTACCTTCAATATAAAGTAAATAAAATGTAAATTGGGGTGAACATTAAGCTAATATCGCCCAATGGGAAAGTTCTAACAATTATGTAATGTAACATTAACAAACTTCAAGACAATATGCTCCTCTTCTTAGAAAATAGCATGTTTATAACTTAATATTGTGGTGGCCCGGATATGAGAGCTATACAGGGTGTGGCGTAAATAGTGGTCCAACGTTAAGGGGTCGATACACTGTATATACAGCTATCACATACCACAGTTGTTTTTTTTTTCCTAGGTCTCGGAATACAATTTTTTTTTAAATTGATAACTTGCTTGAATACATTTTTTTTTACATAAGCATGTGATAGCAAATGCATTTCACAGTTATAAACAAAAGAACAAAATTAAAAAATAATGTCATTTATAGAAATTATAGCCAAATTAGTAAAGCAAAGTGTCAAATTTTCAAATAATAATAATAGGTCTTTACCTATGAAATTGCCGTTTTGTATGAAAAAATTTAAAGGAATTTTTTTCATGCATTTTTTATTTGTATTAATCGAAGTAATCACCCATGCAATCAATGCATCTTTGCCAACGCAGTGGCAGTTTATTGATGCCCTTCTTAAATAAATCAGCTGGACGGGAGGCAATAAATTCTTCAAAGGCATTTTGTACTGCCTCTCGGGTATTGAATTTTTTTCCCGCCAAGAAGTTATCCAAATTCTGGAGAAAGTAGTAGTCTGTAGGCGCAAGGTCTGGTGAGTAGGGCGGATGACGGAGAGCTTCCAACCCTAGTTCTTGCAACTTGGAGACCGTCTGCTGTGCAGTATGAGGTAGCGCGTTGTCGTGCAGGAGCAGCGGAGACGAGCGATTGACCAATGCTGGTTGGAGATGTGCCAGCTTCTCCATCATTGTGTTCAGTTCTTCACAGTACACATCTGAAGTAATGCTCACCCCGTTTGGTAAGAAGCTGTGATGAATCACACCGGCGCTAGACCACCAAACAGTGACCATCACTTTTCTAGGGGTAAGTTTTCGTTTAGGGCATTGTTTAGGTGCTGAACCAGGATCCAACCAACTTGCTGAGCGCTTGCGGTTATCAAACAGAATCCATTTTTTATCGCAGGTAACAATGCGGTTCAAAATTCCTTCATTTGTGTGTCTGTTGAGCAGTGCAAGGCACGTCTCGACGTACGACTTCGCGCTGGCGATCATTGAGTTCGTGGGGCACCCATTTGTCAAGCTTTTTTACCTTGCCAATTTGACGCAAATGGACCAATATTGTTTTGACGCTAACGTCGAAAGCTGCTGCTAATTCAGCCGTAGATTGTGTATCATCGGCTTCCACAATCGCCTTTAATTCGTCATTGTCGACCAAAGTCTTCGGACGACCGCGAGGTTCATTTTTCAGGTCGAAATTTCCAGAACGGAAGCGAGCAAACGTTGATGTTGCGTGCCGCTTGTGCCGCGTTGCTGCCACGACGGTACTCATATTCCATAATTACTCGAATTTTTAACGTATCCACGATGACGAAAAAGATTGAAATGCGATGAAAATGTAACACTAATCAATAAACAAATGACTACTTTTGGAAAAAAAAAAATCCATGTTTTTAAAATAAAATTAATTTGAAATTAGAATTCTTAGCCAAACAAAAATTATTTTGATTTGAAATGGCCAGTACTGCAGAACGGCAATTTCATAGGTAAAGACCTAATATAAAAATATTTTATACTGAGACTGGAAAAGAATGGTCCAAATTGTGGTATGTGATAGCTGAATATACGGTGTATCGCCCCTTTAACGTTGGACCACTATTTACGCCACACCCTGTATATGCTATGGCTTGTCTCCACACGGCTTTAGAAATTATCATAACCCAGCGATGTTGGGGTCGGCTTCCAGTCTAACCGGATACAGCTGTATACCAGTATTTTACACGGAGCGACTGCATATCTGACCTCCACAACCCAGTTACTAGGTAATACGATACTCCTTGGTAAGAATGGTAAGACTTTCAGGCTTCTGGCGACCCGTAACGACTGTCAAAGATCCGCGAATGACAGCCGAGACCCACGGAGGGTTCTCTTAGTATCTATAGATGGTCACACATTTACGGACCAACCGCGGCAAGCGTATCTTATCCTGATTGATCAACCGTGCGACTGTTAATACTTAGCCACGAGCCCTCGGCTTTAGAAAAAGCAACTGATTATTTTAGTTGTGAAGTCACATTGCATACCTACAAGTTTGATGGGTTTGTGGTGCAAATCTAAAGCTTAGTTATGAAAAAGAAGATATCTAACGTTTGCACTAGAAAACATTCAACATGAGATGTTTCGATGCTTGTCATGTCAAAAAAATCTCACAATTTGTTTTGTTGAATTTGCTTAAGCACTGCACAAAACATGAGTAAGACTTAAGACAGATGTCAAGATTTGTTATAAAAATGTGGTGTAAACATGTTGTGATATGAAACGTCAAACAAATTTTCCGTCAACAAGTTGTGTGACAATGCAAACGCGAGTTGATACTTTGACAGGAAACCATGGAAACGGAGATTTGAACATGTTTTTTTTTTTGTGAATGTTTCGTCAGTACCAACGCACAGTTAGTAACAAGCTTTGTTTTAGAAAAGCAGATAATAATTTGTAAGTTAAAAAATTATGTTCTATGTACATTATCGTTGTAGTTAAGAAATCTTACTAGTTTCGATGTTAAGTTTATAACTAAGTGACTGAACTATTACGATATTAAAAAGGCTAGATCACTGGTCAAACTGCTCCTAATGATTTTCAGAAGTATTCGTGTGCAAACTAATTCAATAGTTTAGTGATTTATGACTGCATGACCGTAGGTAGCGTAACTGACATCACAAATCGATTTATTCACCCCTTAAATGTCAGACGCACACATGGGGTGCGTAAGATAACACCAAGGAGAAACCTTTACATAATATGTAGGTATATAAACGTATGTGAGGAGCTCGTGGCTAAGTAATATCAGCAGCACGGGTCGATCCATCAGGTTAAGCTACGCTTTTCGGGGTTGGTCAGTGGATGAGTGACCATCTTTACATACCGAGCCTCCTCCGTGCCTCGGAAAGCACGTTAAGCCGTTGGTCCCGGCTGTCATTCGTGGACCTTTGACAGTCGTTACGGGTCGTCAGAAGCCCGAAAGTCTGACAACCAGACATACCAAGGGGTATCATATTACCCAGCTACTGAGTTGTGGAGGTCCGATAGACAGTCGCTGTATTGTTGTGTATTTTTTTAAATAAAACTTTTAATATTTAGTACTTTGCGGTATTTAATTATAAGAGCAAATCAAGTCTACAAATCTTGTCTCTTGTCTTCCAAGTGACAGCTCGCCAGACATTTGTCAATGACAACTTGCCAAACGTCTGGTAACGTTCCTTTACTACAGTCGCTCCATGTGAAATACTGGTATTCAGCTGCATCTGGTTAGACTGGAAGCCGACCGCAACATAGTTAGGAAAAGTCTAGGTGAATTGATTGATTGCATAAGAACGTATGTCATAATATAAACGTAAAATATCATCATCCGATGGCGACCGCGGGCTTATAGTATTCGTGAACCTATGGGGTTCAGTTGAAATTCGAGCACACATTGACATGAACCTATGCCGTCTTATTACAAAACGAGGTTTTTCTTCTGTCATGGTTTAAACCATCGACCCAGTTTTTGTAATAAGAACCTAGCTATGATAGAAATACAGTTCTTTATACAAAACTGACAATTTAGTCCGGTACTAAGTTGTCAGTTTTGTAAAACTGACATCTTAATGTGTCGGAATAAAGTTCGAAATTCAAAAAAGGGTCCATGGTTTAAACCTGGGTTTGAAGAAGAACCTTGTTTTGTAATAAGACGGATGAGGTTTATAAGGTTTATACATTGCTATATGTGACGAGTTCACAAGGCTACTTACTAAGTAGTTAATAATAATTTAAGACCCTCTTTCTCTCTTTTTGATAACGAATAGAACAGATGTGCTGTGAAAATAGCCACAGGGTTGTATTAAAAAATTAAAATCCCTTGCTACTTAATATATTTACAACCCTTTTTTTTTTTTTTGTGGATGGGAAATCATCAAATGACTTCTCCCGCTCTGGGCAGAGGCGGGAGGGCGTGTCAGACTTTTACTGACTAAAACCCACCCATGTTCCTTCAGCTGCCCGTGCCAGGGCCACGGTATCTCTTTCGAACTACCCGCGACCCCGGCGGCATCGGCCCAATTGACCCCGTCACTGCTGACATCTCTATATTTACAACCCTAAAACACGTCTGTTCGATTCATGTATCGTACATGTCACGCGCGCATTGCGTTAGCACTCTTCCGTCGCCTTGCACAAATTATAGTGCAGAGCGACAGTACTCATTCAGCGCCATTCATATTCAGCTATACGAGTACACATTTCACATAGCAACAACATTCATAATTAGCATTAGTTACATGGTAGTTAAATATACACAATAAACCATCATCTTTGGCTATCCGTGACTTATTCATTCAAGCTAACATCCAAGGTGTGTGCGACCCATTCAGCAGCGCATACAATAACTAAAGCGCTTATACCAAAAAAAAAAACAAATCTTATCACTTTAGCTAATATTTTCGAAGGTTGTAGGCAAGAGAGGGTGACACGCTCTCCCTGGGCGTTGCCATGGCAACCGGCGGGGCTCATGCCCGGTCGACGGCCCACGCGCCACGCGTGACCTTGAGGCCAAACGTGGGCCGTACCAAGGTTGGCCAATCTAATTGAAATGTTTTTCAATTGTTTATATGTTTAGAATTGCAGAGATGAGCTTGAAAGTACTAAAATTCTGTGCGAAAAATAGGTACCTACATTTGTGTGGGAATTTTGTGTCTAGGGACTTGGGAAATAAAAAGCAACGATATACCTAAATATAATAAAATAATCTACTAATTTCCAATTTACTTTAGTCTTATGGAATTAAACGGTTTAAATAATAAAAATGCACCCATTAAATAAAATTAATATAACTGGAATATTAATATTACAAATTATAAATAGGTAGAACAAAAAAAAAAAAAAAAAAAAAACGAATGATAAAATCAAATAAGATAATTAATTTCTATATAAATTAATGATATTAAATATGTAGATACTATCTTCGTCCACGTGAAATTGCTGCAGTCGCATCGCATCGCCTGCCCGCGCTATTATGTCGTGTTCACTTAGCGTTCTTTCTGACTTTTTTTCTTTTTGCTTGGCTCCTAAGAATCCTAGTTAAACATATCCTTCCTTGGGCTATCAAATGAAAAAATCATTTTTCAAATCCGACAAACAAAAAAAAAAGACACACTCTTCAGCTTTATTATTTGCATGTAAATATAGATTGTGTTAACCAATTATGGAGTTGTACAGCCACTTTTTAGGCACTACAACCAATGCGACTTATTATGAAACCAATCATGAAACGTATAGACGACCTCATAACTGCTTTATCACCCTATGGTTGAATATTGTGTCACTTGTCTTACACGTCCGAAACCGATAAAGTCTATTTGTACAAGTGACAGTTAGACGGTGGAGGTAGACAAAGGCTAAGTTAACTCAGACTGCCATCTTGTCAATCGCGCCCTTCTCCCGCTCATATACCTCAGGCGTTGACTAGCAGTTGCGCGTGCACTATAGTGCCAACCTTAGTGAAGTTTTCAATTTAGAGAGAATTGTTGTCAGAAGTGATAAAGCAATGTAATAAAAGCTCATTTGCAATAAACTGGCCTGGTATTCATTAGCAAACCCTACCACGGCGTGATACTTAAAAATATATAGGTATATCATCTTTGACCGCAACTGTCATTCACTCGCCCTCATATTTTATCTATGCATGAGGTCGGCTATTAATTTTTTAACAAAAGAAAATCTCAAACTTGATATATTTTTCTAAAACTTCTGAGAAAGATATACATAACGGCAGTTTCAAACTGCGATAAAGCCTAATAAATCTTACGACCCTTTATAAGAAATAAACATTGTAGTACATTAGGTAGGTACCTATTTTATTTATTTCATTATTTTCAATGGCTACTTTATGACTTTGGTTTGCTGGCTTATGCACCAGATTGCACCATCTAAACCTGCATCCTAATTACGTAATACACTTTCTTTCACAATCTCTTCTTCTTTTCTTCCTTCTTTATTTTTTTTTCTTTCTTTTTTTTCTTTTCTTTCTTTCAATTGTAAGGATTTTGAAAAATTCTTAATACATCCGTACTAATATTATAAATTCGAAAGTAACTATCCGTCGGTCTATCTGTCTGCCTGCCTGTCAGTTACCTTTTCACGCCTAAACCACTGAACGGATTTCGATAAAATTGGCAAGGTGTTATATGGCATCCTGGGGAAGGGCATAGGCTACTTTTTGTCTCAAAAATAATCCTATAGGGGGTGATATTAGGGGATGAAAGTTTGTATGGAAAACCCAGCATTTCGTAGGTTAAGGATATGAAAATTCAAATGTATACTTTTGGTGGGAAATAAAAAATTATGTGGTTCAGCGTTTTTGAAAAATCATCCCCTAAGGGGAATACTGGGTTGATTTGTAAATGCACAAATAAAATTAAAATTTTTGTGTAAGTACCTCTTTTTATGAGATTTAAGTAAGGGATTGGAAATGTAGTTCATTGTAGTCATAGGTCGTATCTTGAGATAACATTTAGTCTTTATTTCATTAAAATCGGTTTACTCGGTTAAAAGTAATTTATTACTAAAGTGTGACCGGCATAATTAAAATGTTAAAATATACAAAGTCTCCCTGCCGCGTCCGTTTGTCTGTCTGAACGCGTAACTCAAAAACTTTAAAGGATGTTCATACGGTTTTCACCAATGAACGGAGTGATTCATGAGGAAGCTTAAATGTATAATTCATTAGAGGTTTTGTATAAATTGGCTGAAATATGACGATGGTTGTTGAAGATGTAGGAAAAAATCATGGCTACTTTGAGCGCCGCGTAAACCAATCAATCTGCCTAGCCTTTTCCCAACTATGTTGGGGTCGGCTTCCAGTCTAACCGGATGCAGCTGAATACCATTATTTTACATGGAGCGACTGCCTATCTGACCTCCACAACCCATTAACTGGGTAATACGATACCCCTTGGTAAGACTGATTGTCAGACTTTCGGGCTTCTGACGACCCGTAACGACTGTCAAAGATCCACGAATGACAGCTGGGACCAACGGCTTACCGTGCTTTCCGAGGCACTGAGGAGTCTCAGTATGTAAAGATGGTCACCCATCCACGGACCAACCCCGGCAAGCGTAGCTTAACCTGATGGATCGACCCGTGCGGATGTTATTACTTAGCCACGAGCTCCTCGTAAATGCCGCGTAAACCAATAGTTATAAAACAATGTATTATGGAATCAATACATTGTTTACCTGGATACTTTTAATCCCGGTAGTACGTTCCCGTGGAATATTTTCCGACATCCACGCGGGCGAAACCGCGGGTAAAAGCTAGTTGCTTCATATATTTGAAAAATTCATCTACTCGACAACGTAAATAACGCAATGAATGTTGTTGAATTGTCAAAGGCATTGCAATTCTTTGTGTGTTACGCAATTACGCCGCCTGGCCTTCCTATGTCTTTATTATTCGAGCGTATGGTACTCGACGGCTGCAGCTGAAAATCAGCGTCAGGTGGTACAGTAGTACCTTGTTTTGCTGAGCTGAGAACCTTTTGGCATCATAAGCATTGCTTTCTTTCTTTTTTAATAGTTTTAAGGTGTTTTTTTGCTGTTATGCCAATAAACGCATTTTTTATTCTTTCTGGCATATAAACGGTACCAGATATATCAATGTGAGGGTCGTCAATGACTCTTTTATGTATGTTTTTTTTTTATTTTTAATTTAAACAGGATTGGTCTGGCTGGTAAAACGACCGACTTCCAAAAAAACACTACGAAGTGAAAAATATTTATTTTAACTGAATTCCGAAATAACGTTATTTTTCACATTGTTGTGTTTTTTTTTTTTGGAAGTCGGTTGTTTTTTTTTTTTTTTTTGTAAAAAAGTTTTTATTTGTCACTTTTTAGTTGTGGTACCTATCTCACACAAATTCGAATACCACTATCTGTGTAAATTACAGTGACAGGAAGTATAGTTATTATAAAATCATCCACATAGACTAAGTGGGAAAAATACGTATTATTGAAGCTAACTCAAAAACTATCCAAGCGAAGTTAATAAAAATTTCTATGGAAATGACCTAGGCATTATCAAACAAAAAAATATTTCCACATCAGTCCAGCCGTCTTCGAGTAATCGGGACATACATAAAAAAATAAGAAAGATACCGACGAGAACTGAGAACCTCCTCCTTTTTTTTAAGTCGGTTAAAAAGAAAAGTGGGTACTTAGTGTATACGATGATGATGATGTTGAACAAGATTTTAAAGTAATTAGCAACGGATAACCTATAAATATACAGTTATTAAAACAATAGCTCACCACAAACGCATCATTAAAAAACATAGGTATGAAATGACCAATTTATCGGAA
Organism: Cosmia pyralina; assembly: GCA_946251885.1. Classification (NCBI taxonomy): domain Eukaryota; kingdom Metazoa; phylum Arthropoda; class Insecta; order Lepidoptera; family Noctuidae; genus Cosmia; species Cosmia pyralina. The sequence goes on from OX276343.1 coordinate 26,987,804, forward strand.
CATTATTCACCGCAGACAATACACTGTCCTCGTGAACACTGAACGAGAACGAATGGAACTTTATTCACACAATCGTTCAGGTCTGTACAATTAAAATGTAATCCTTTATAATCCGAATATCAGTATCATGAATAATTTCGACACCTTAACACGATATTTCGGTTGTAATATTATTATTTCGTTCGTATTTTTATTTTAATGATGACCGATCCTTGATACTGTGTGTTCTGTAATTGCACGGGTTTTAGCTGAGGTCGAGGTCATGAGTTCGAGTTTTTGGACTAACTAAATAATTCATACTTTTATGTAATTTTGCGTAGGTTCAGACATACGTTTTTTTTTTGTATTTTTAACTATTAACCAAAGGTTTTTTATGAACGCCTAAATTGGTTACAGGTCTTAATAAAAATTGGTCGCTATGATATTATAATTTATGCAACACTGAGGGCAGGATAGGAGGTACAGCATGGTTTGCGACACAGCACCACATCCACACACTGCTGCTTAAAACATGCAGTCAAAGCGACCTCTGCCCTGCCAATCCTGTCACCGACAACGCCGTGGACGTGGCGAAGTTTTGGGTCAAAAAAATTTGAAATACTGTTGTGCCACGTAGAAAAAGAATAATCCTATTAATCTGCCTAGCCTTTTCCCAACTATATTGGGGTCGGCTTCCAGTCTAACCGGATGCAGCTGAATACCAGTATTTTAAATGGAGCGACTGCCTATCTGACCTCCACAACCCAGTAATTGGGTAATACGATACCCCTTTGTAAGACTGGTTGTCAGACTTACGGACTTCTGACGACATGTAAAGACTGTCAAAGATCCACGAATGACAGCCGGGACCAACGGCTTAATGTACTTTCCGAGGCACGGAGGAGTCTCGGTATGTAAAGATGGTCACCCATCCACGGACCAACCCCGGCAAGCGTAGCTTAACCTGATGTATCGACCCGTGCGGCTGTTATTACTTAGCCACGAGCTCCTCTGACATATTGATAAAAATAATTTAAATTATATAAATCAAAAGTAACCTTCATAGACTAAGCTAGTAATAAACACTATGAGAGAAAATTTAAAAGAAAAAGTAATGATTAGCTTGCTACATAATACTAATCTGTGGTAATGATAGTTTGACAACCTGACATAAGTGTCATAACAATGAAAATTAAAGAAAACAAATCGTTTTAGACCGATTCGCAAAATATTAACGCAAAATCATAGAAGTATGATATATACATGTATTAATTAATGTAAAGTGTAAGTATAGGATGTAAAATGTCTGTAGTACATAGATACTATACGGCTTAACGTGCTTTCCGAGGCACGGAGGAGTCTTTTAACCACAAACTCTTAAGAATAATCCTATAATCCTACTAATAATTATTCTAAACGCGAAAGTTTATGAAGATGGATGGATGTTTGTTACTCTTTCACGCAAAAACAACTCAACGGATTTTGATGAAATTTGCCACACAGATAGTTTATAACCTAGATTAACATATAGGATACTTTTTATTCTGATATTCCTACGGGTTCGAGACTTACGCGGGTGAAACTGGGGGCGCTACTAGAAATAAAATTATAAAAATTTTGGAAAATTCAAAAGTGCACGCCTCACAGACAGGAACATGTTGACGATAAAATTTACGGAAAAAATCTAAGAAAATTCATCGATTTTTGTTAATAACTTTTGGACGTTTATGAGTTCGATAACGTAAATTTCCAGTCTCTAGTTTATGAAACTTCTTTGCTAATATGAATTCCATTTAGAATAGAGAGTATAGAAACGATTATAAGTTGGAAAATATTGACAAGGTGACATATCGAGAGTAGGCTCTTAGGCTGCCTGTCCACCGGAGTGGAGCGAGGCTGCGGAGTGGAAAGACGGAGAAATATTAACCAATAGTATCTTATCTCCGCTCCAGAGTTTACATTCTATTGGTTAATATTTCTCCGTTTCTCCGATCCGGTGGACAAGCAGCCTCACACGCTGCAGCGTTATGAGGCGCGCAATTAGTTGGTGATTACAAAGAAAAAGCAATAAGGTCACATTGTCTATCTAGCAATTAGAATAAATTATTGGATTACATAGTTGAACTACTCTAAACTTTCTTAGCTTAATTAATTTAATCATGAAAAACGTCATAAACTCGCTTATAAAGTAACATTTATGACGAAACCGACCATATCTTGTGTGGTTTAATTAATTTTAACTGCCAGCTAAAAGTGGTTTCAATCAGTGCACTGAACAGCAAACAGACACACTTTGTCACTTTCATTAACTATGTTTTACATTATATATTTATAATATAGTTATTTATTACATTAAGGGGCTTTTTGGCTAAGTAATAACAGCCACACGCGACGATCGATCAGATTAAGTTACGTTTGCCGAGGTTGGTCCTTCGATGGGTGACCGTTCTTACATACCAAGACCCCTCCGTACGTCAGAAAGCATGTAAAGCCGTTGGTCCTGGCTGTTATTCGTGGATCTTTGACAGTCGTTACGGGTAGTCAGAAGCCCGAAAGTATGACAACCAGTCTTACCAAGGGGTATCGTATATAACCAGTAACTGGGTTGTGGAGGTGCGATAGGCAGTCGCTCCATGTAAAATCCCGACCCCAACATAGTTGGGAAAAGCCTAGGTTTTTTGCAATTTGCAGGGCCGTGTCAGATTGTGTCTTGATCAAAATATGAAACGCGACATAAAACATATGAGTTTACATAATTTTAACTATAAAAATCATCAATACATCTCTCTAAGTTTATATTTCGTGCAGATTCGTCGAACGAACGAAATCTGACGAATCTGCACGAAATCTAACTTACAGAGATGTATTGATGATTTTATAGTTAAAATTATGTAATTATACATATGTTCTATTGTCGCATATCATGTTTTGATCAAGATAAAACCTGACACGGACCTGCAAATTGCATAAGATGCAAGAAAATTTGAATTTCGCGGGCTACCACATCTAATCCTCCTTAAGCAGTGCGCAAATTTTCACAGAGTGTTCTACCCATGAATATGAACAACTTTTACTACGGGATTAACTCTGATATCATGAAAAAAAAATCTGCTGTTTCATACAAAACTTCAATCCTACTCGACCAAAATGTATGAAGCAACAGATTTTTTTTCGTGATTTCAGAGTTGGTCCCGTAGTGAAAGTTGTTTAAATGCATGGGTAAAACACCCTGTCAAAATTTGCGCACTGCTTAAAAACTTTTCCTGTATATTCATATTATTGCAACCTGACCTTAATTCCCGCGTCGGGTCTACGCGCCAGCTACAAAATAAACGGCCGATGACCTGTCAGTCTGTCAGCTTGATATAAAACTATTTCATAGTCATGGCGACTGAATGTGTAAGTCCCTAACTGCAGTGAATTATAACACTGGCTGACAGGATTTGTCAAAACAAAAAGTGGTTGAAGAGTAGGGTTAGTATGAAGGTCGTGGAATAATTTGGGATATGCCATAAGCATTGTTCTTTATTTGTTTTCATTAAGAACTAGCTTTTGCCCGAGGCTTCGCCTGCTTGGTTCTAGGAAAATATCCCACGGGAACGTACTACCAGGAATTCCTTCCTTATTCCTTGTCTACATTATAAAGGGAACCTCTGTGTAAAATTTCAGCTTTCTAGGTCCAAGGGTTTGAGCTGCGCGTGGATGAGTCAGTCAGTCAGTCAGGACTTCTCGTTTTATTTATATAGCTTAACTTCTGCAAAATCTCTTTTTTATTTTTATTGGTACTATCACTAGACACAGGCCCATAGATAAATAGCTTAACATAAACATACATATTTGAATATACATAAACAAAACATGTGTTAATAAATAGGGCTTAAGACTAAGCTAGTAAGTAGCACTTCACTTTGCACTAGCTTGAGTTTGTGCTGTCCTGTGGTACTTATCCGCGGAAGCGACGGAACACCATGTCCTGCGGCCAAAATTCTTCTTCCATGACGAGGGGCAGATAATAGTTCGGTACACGCACCACGAACGCCTTGAAGTTGACGTTGCGGCGTGACTCCAGTAACTGCACCCTCGGCGTGTACCTCGCCTTCTGGCGCTCGTACTCCACGATTTTCTCAACCTTAGTGGTGTAATATGCCGTAGTGATAATAGTGGTAGTCAGCAAGATAGTCTGCAGCACCAGGTAGCCAGGGGGCGCAGTAGATTCATGAATGGTCGTGGATACACGACACTTGTTACGTAACAGAAGTGTCGTCACGATACTTTGCAATGCCTACATTATTTCTAAGATTTATACTGTACTAGCTTTTGCCCGTGGCTTCGCCCTCGTGGAGATAATCCCGCGAGAACGTACTACCGGGATAAAAAGGATTATATGTCCTAATCCAGGTCTCCTCCTCTTCAGAGTCCTCCGTGCCTCGAAAAACATGGTAAGCCGTTGGTCCCGGCTGTCATTCGTGGATCTTTGACAGTCGTTACGGGTCGTCAGAAGCCCGAAACCCTAACAACCAATCTTACCTTCTTATCCTTCTTTCCTTCTAATCTTATCTTTTTCTTGAAGTGTGTCCAACTAAACGTTTTCTTTCTTTCTTTACCAAGGGGTATCGTATTAATAATATCGTATTATTTAATAGGTTGTGGAGGTCAGATAGGCAGTCGCTCCATGTAAAATACTGGTATTTAGTTGCATCCAGTTAGACTGGAAGCTGACCCTAACATAGTGTCTACCCTTGTGCGAAATTTCATTCAAATTCGTTCAGCCGTGTTAGCGTGAAAGCGTTACAAACAAACTGACTTTCGCATTTATAATTAAATTTTAGGATTTTACCATTTTTTATTTTTCAGTAAATGTGTATTATTATTATTTGTTACTTTTGTTGTGCAAAAGCAATAGGAAGGTCGTTCCAACTGGATGTCTCAGGACACCTCTCGACTGTTTTTATCTGTTTTTATCAATGATACATAATGTACACACAACTACTTATTGTGACATTGAATGTTGCAAAATGACATCGATCAAAACGATTTCTCATGAAGGTGATTCAGTGGTGATCTAATTGTAAGCTTTACCATCTAAGAATACATGTGGAATGCAATAAAGTATTGAGTATGCACGGCCACATCTAGTGTTTGCTAATACATATATAATACCTACATCTATCAAGCTACACTCAAGATTGATTAATATATGCGCGCAGGTTAAGCGTTGTCAACAAATCTTCAATGGGAACTGTTGACACTGTTTAAGATGACGTGTGATATATGTCTGTATGTATAGAAGGGGGTTGAAGATAATGGTTTACCTGTATATATAAGATTATTAATAGAATAATTGACCATTCCACAGGTTGTTCCGTAAATATTGGATCAAACGTAACGGGTTGGTAGCTCACCTGATTTCCAAAAACTAATTTGAATAGTTTAAAAACAACCGCTACGGTACATATTTTTAATTCAGACTTTTTTTTTTTGTTTTTTACCGTTTTTCTCTACCAGACATCAGTTTTTTTAATGCTGTTCCTGCAAATGATAACATTTTTCGGTATAACCTAACCTAACCTAACCCAAATGATTCATCAACAATAAAGAGGGTCTGGCGCTCGGCGGCCGCTGTCGCGGTATAGCTTATTAGTAATAAGATACTATTTTTATAACTTTTTATTTGCCTTAAAAAAAAAACATTAATTGAAGTGTTTTTTTTTCGATAAAATGACTAAAATTTAAAAAAATAAAAAATATTCAAATTAATTGTTGGAAATAGAAATGGGTGAGCAACCTACCCGTTACGTTTGATCCATTATTTATGAGACATCCTGTATATGTTTATTTTGTTGCAACTAGTGTGCGCGGAGGTCTGCATAGCTTTAGAGTTTTTAAATCTAATAATAAGTCGAAAAAAGACAGCTGCCATTTTTCTTTGAATAGGTACGTACTTCTAAACCAATTTGAATATTATTCAATAAGAATGCTAAAATATGAGTTGGGGATCGTTTTATTTTCTTGACAAGTATTAATAACGGCCAGCTGCTGCTAGCTCTGAACAGCTGAGCCTCGATATCAGGCAAAATGTTAGTCTTGTGAGAAAACAAACAAAGACATGTAATTAATGCAAATGTCTGGACTTGATCGGATATTTTGCAAAGTGTCTAATACGGGAATTCGTGAGCTAATATATTCCTGGATGCATGACTTTGTTTTAAACTCAGAAAGTGAAGAAAAAATATTTAATAGCAACGGACTAAGGGCCGGTTTTTTGATCTGTAGTTAACTCAACCAATGTTTAAACATAGTAACTAATGGTTGAATTTTAGCTAAATGTGAAAGGCTAAACATTAACGATTAACAATTAAGAATGTATTCATGTTAACTCATTCAGTTTAAAAAATAGTAACTATGGCATTTTGGCAAATACATTAAACCAAAATTCAACCCTTAGTTATTATGTTTAACCATTGGTTTAGTTAACTACAGATCAAGAAATCGGCCCTAAGTGAAAGGAAATCAGCTGCATTCGTGTTTTCAGGGTTCTTATAGTTTCGCTATGTCTGTCCGTCTATTCGTCCGCAGCTTAGCTCAGAGAGTCTTAGTACTAGAAAGCTATAATTTGGCATCGATATACATGCCGACAATGTGGTAAAATAAAATCATGAAAAAAAAATTTTTAGGGCACCTTCTGTACACGTAAACTGGGAATGTTTTTTTTTTCTCGTCTACCCCATGATATGGTACATTGTTGGATGGGTCTTTCAAAAATATTGTGGGTTTGTTCAAACAATTTTTCGATTTAGGGATCCGTTTCTGTAATATGAAGCTAATTTTGTTAGAGTCAAGTGTCTGCCCCCTGCCCGGTAAATGGTTTGTTTTGGATGGGTGAAAAAATTCACGGTAGTAGTATATATAACGAAGTTAAAAGAAAAACTATCACAGCTAAGTAGGCTTTTCAAGTTTACGAGTAAATCAATCAGCATTTTGCAGTTGGAATGTATGGGAGACCATGTTTTTCAACTACAGTGTTAAGTTTGTTCTTGGAATAAATTCATCCCAACTACGGAACCCTTCATCGTGTGTGGTCCGACACGCACTTGGCCGGTGTTTTAAATTTATTTTCACTAATCCTCAGCCGGTAGCCTAGAATTGAATCCTCCAGCAGAGTGTTTAGAGGATTCAAGGCTAAGCAGAACCAAAGTGGACTCATACTATCGCCCTAAAATCCTTAGCTATTCCATTATATTTTGGTAATTTTGTGACTAAACTTTTTAAAGTGTTGGGTTATAAAATCTGTGATAAGCTGTAATATTCACTATCTGCAAAGCATCGCATATGAAAGTCAAACCCTAAACCAACATCCGCCTACTTGATTGCCTAAAGTTTAAATTGCTAAACTGAATCATGACAGTAAAATATATTTACCTGTCTACCTATAATATCCACTATAAAGGATCACTATCAGGGTCCTCCAAAATCAAAACAATTTAAACTTATAACTCGGTGTGGTGACCCTACTCACATAGCCACCCATACCGTTTACAACACACACAATTTTTTACAAAGTCAACCTTATCACGTTGTGATAAGATTCACGCAACCCGCATAAATAAATTGGTCGTTCCATACATGACACGAAAACTCATGAATAGATATTGCAATGACAAAACCGCGGAAAATTGGACTTCGGTATGACGTAGAATTATTGTTTTATTTGCGTTTAGAGGTGCGTTTAGAACAAACGGCTATCCCGGGAGCGGTAATGTGCAAATACGATTATATTACGGGAAAGTACGTACAGTCGTAAAAGTGAAGATAAAAAAAAGGTTTATGTATACCTATATGAAAATGTTTATATATGGTTCTAATAGGTAATGGTAGAAGGAATTTAAAGAAAGCTGGATATATTAAATGCTACATTAAACAATAGACTTATACTAAATTTATATTATTTTCTTATTTTAGGCAACCAACAGCGATACATATAGAACGTTACAGAGTATGTGATTACAGTATTATATGGCTAATAATAGGTTTCTCTGTTTATCTGGGATAAGTATAAAATATGCGAACGGACTACTAAGAAATATTTAAATTCAAAAGGTGCAATTTTAGGTATATTTCTTACAGTTAAGTAAAAATTTTAAATAAAAAAAAGTTTTAAAATGAACTCGGTTTGGTGGTTCGTGTTATTTACCACCTCTTTCAAATTTTATTTATTAAGATCCGTGCCATCTAGTGATGAATGGTTGAAGTATCATTAACAAATGCAATTCGCTTGACATATTACAACCGATTGGCGATACTTAGAATGAATGATATTTCATTTTACTTGAATTTGAACTTTAAATCTAAGTTTTTTTTTCCTATTATTCTATGCTACTGAAATTATAAATTACGACAGTAAATAAAAAATCTAAGTCTTTGTTTAGCTAAAGGGCCTGTTTCGCCACCTACAATTAAGTTCTTAGTAACTTACTTGGCAGTAAATTTCATACAAATTCTGTTCCATTTTTGAATTTATTTGGTAAGTAGTGGCTACTCGGACATCATGAAATAGGCGCTAAGAGGTAAGAGATTAGTAGTTTGTCATTTGACTTTGTTTTTGGTTTTTATTGTTTAATGATGAATATAATGATGATGATTGCTTGTTTTCTTGTAGGCCACTCCACTTAATGAAACGCCGAATTGTTTGATATGTGATGCAGTTTAATTACTGTTACAATGGTTATAAATTTTACAATATTTCAAGTCACCCGTGCAGTGGCTGTCAACGCAATGACGCACGACCGCGCACCCCCCGCGCGCCCGCGCTCTCTTGACAGGTTTAGTGTCGTTCGGGAATAGCTTCAACAGATGATAAAACCTTTTTTTACTTTTTTATAGGAAATCTACTCATTAAAACATCTACTGTATTATATTTAAGCCTGTAACATCAATAAAAATATCTTCTAGACACAATGTAAACCGTTTGATCCGTTTGATTGCTACGGCGGCGGCGTAGCCGATAAAGTCTACGGCGTAGCAGACTAGGCTACGACGTAGCACTAGTGTAGCAGTATGCTACGGTGTGGTATCGTAGCCAATTATTATGCTGCCAACTGGATGAATTGTCTTGTACCTTGCAGAAAGACGGCAAAGTCTTTACATATTAACATAGCGTCACGCCTGTTTTTCCCCAAAGGTTAGGCAGAGGTATTGGTACCAAAAACTCACTTATATTTCGTCAGTTATGTTTGTCTCATGTAACATGGGGCGAGCCTATTACCATCAACCGGGCACAAATCCAGGCTCCAAGCTGTTACTGAGAATTTCGCTCACGAACACTTTGCTCGACCTGGGAATCGAACCCAGGACCTCATGCTCAGCAATAGCGCTTGCGACTATTTGAACAAACAACGAGGCAGTCTTGTTCAGGGCTTGGAACTGGTACCAAAAGTACGGGTTATTTACCGGTACTTACCGGTTCTTGCCATTTAGGTACCTACCTGGATACCGGTTCCAGACGGGTACCGGCGATACTCCACCTAGAAAGTACCGGTACCTAATTCAGGTACCCGCAGCGTACCACAAATTTCGTATTGGTACCTTGAAGTTATTTATCTCTATCCTTCTTACTTACTTTAACTGTTTTCTCACTCTTATTTATGGAAATGTTTGTTTAGTATCAGTACACTGATTATAAATACCAATAGTACAGGCACGAAGTCTGGTACTGGTATCAATAGTACCAGTACTAGTCTGGTACCAGTATCACATCAAGGCCAATGGTACAGGTTCCCAAAAATACCGTTATTTCAAAGCCCTGGGGCCATACTATGACTTGAAAAAAGATCATGGATCCATCATGGTTCCAGTGAGAGAGAGAGAGACGGAGCTATATAAGACCTAAAGCATCATCCTTTTTTCTCAACGGAATCATGTTGGATCCATGATCTTTTTGCACGTCATAGTACAGCCCCTGGTCTTGTTTACGAATAATGCGTATGAATATTTAAAACCAGATTGATAATTCCTGAGGACTATAATACAGTCTATCTACTTCAGGAGCTAGACCACTACCTCTTAAAGCAGTATTATTTTAATCTTACATGAGTGTGGGAAAGAGATGGAGCTATACAGGACGTCTAGCTCCATCTCTTTCTCACACTGAAGTAACATTAAAATAATACTGCTTTAAGAAGTGGTGGTTGGCCCCCTGGTCAACTTACATCAAATAAGTTCAAGAGATACAAAACCTCTCATCCATAGTACGAGTATATCTTGAAACATATTTTAATAAACGACTGCTCAGGGATCCGCTCTATGGGCGACACGTAATTACATTGTCTATTCACATAAATTAATCTCTGGGGAAAGATGTTCCTTAATCGTAAACTATGCTGTAAACTGTGACAACATTACTATCTATCTACTAGCTGCGCCCCGCGGTTTCACCCGCGTAGACCGGGATAGAAAGTAGCGGTATGAAAAATAGATGTTAGCCGATTCTCAGACCTACTCAATATGCTCACAAAATTTCATGAGAATCGGTCAAGCCGTTTCGGAGGAGTACGGCAACGAACATTGTGACACGAGAATTTTATATATAAGATCTATATAGATAAAAAGAAAAGTCCTGACTGACTGTATGACTCATCAACGCCCAGCTCAAACCCTTGAACCTAGAAATTTGAAATTTTGCACAGAGGTTCCCTTTATAATGAATCAATCTGCCTAGCCTATTCCCAACTATGTTGGGGTCGGCTTCCAGTCTAACTGGATGCAGCTGAATAACAGTATTTTACATGGAGCGACTGCCTATCTGACCTCCACAACCCATTAACTGGGTAACGATACCCCTTGGTAAGACTGGTTGTCAGAATTTCGGGCTGCTGACGTCCCGTAACGACTGTCAAAGATCCACGAATGACAGCCGGGACCAACGGCTTAACGTGCTTTCCGAGGCACGGAGGAGTCTCGGTATGTAAAGATGGTCACCCATCCACGGACCGACCCCGGCAAGCGTAGCTTAACCTGATGGAACGACCTGTGCGGCTGTTATTACTTAGCCACGCGCTCCTCAGCGTTCATTAGATACTAAACACGATACATTAATCTAAAAAATATTTTTAACGTTTTTTTTTTTTTTTGAAAATATATTGGTCATCTATAACAATTTATACATATACCTACTCCAAATAAGAATAAAATCAATTATGTTCTCTGACTGTTTTTAAAAACACTAAAAACCCCTTCTAAAATATTATGTAGGGTGTGTTTAATCATAGGTATCAAATTAAATTTATTACCTACCTTCAATGATCCCTGACCACAAAATAATTTAAATAAAAAATCAAAGTTAAAAACTTAAACCCATCTACGACAAAAACCCAACTAAAAATGTAAAAAAAGAAAGAAAGACGTTTATTTGGACACACTTCGTGAAACACAAAAACAAAAGAAAAAAAACACAACACAGACAACAACAAAACAGCAAGACAGACAAAACAACAACAAACACACCAACAACAAGACAGTAACAAAATAACATCGATTTCGGTTTTCGTATAACCGGAGTCACACGAGTCGCATGTTGTTCCGATACTCGAATTACGATTCGATTAAACTACTGCAGTTTCGCTGCTAAGGTTTCGCGGGGGAGATGTGATACCCGCATTATTAGTTTGCGTTTTTGTCGAACTTGGGTTTTAGTTTTTCTTTAATTTTTATTGAAATTTTAATTTGTTGTTTTGTTTTAATGGACATGGATAACGGTGTCATCATTACTATTATTAACATGAGATATTTCAGATGTGTGGGCTCGTGGCTAAGTAATAACAGCCACACGGGTCGATCGTTCAGGTAAGCTACGGTTGCCGTGGTTCGTTCGTGGATGGGTGAACATCTTCACATACTACGAAAGCACCCAGCTGTCATTCGTGGATCTCTGACAGTGCCCAGTTGGCAGTGGCTCCATGTAAAATACTGGCATTCAGCTACATCTGGTTAGACTGGAACCTGAGCCCAACATAGTTGGAAAAAGGCTAGGCAGATAATAATGAGATATTTCAGCCTTGTCTATAAGATGGGAACGCACCTGCCATATCTCTGACATTGAAGATGCTCATAGGCGGCTATGATCGCGTACCATTACCACAAAAAAAATATGGACAGTAAGGAAATACGTACAAATGGTCGAAACGTCATACTCACACAGACGCGCGCACCGACGAGGCCCCAAGCGATAGTCGCGGTGCTCTCAGTATATTTAGGGGTCTCGTCGATGCCGCCGGTGTCGCGATGTCGCCAGGGTCGCGGATGCCGCTGAGGTCGCGGGTTGTTCGAAAGAGATACCGTGGCCCTGGCACAGGCAGCTGAAGGAACACGGGTGGGTTTTAGTCAGTAAAAGTCTGACACGCCCTCCCGCTCCGCCCAGAGCGGGAGTCATTTGATGATTTCCCATTCTCAAAAAAAATGGGGTCTCTTCGATGCGCGGTCTGTCTGTGTGCTGTTTCGTACTTTTGTTCGTAGTATCCCTACTGTCCATATTTATATTGTGCCATTAAAGTCACCCAATAAAATATTTTCCCTACAGCTTTCTATCACTACCACAGAATACATACATAATAGTACAAGTACAGAAGATTCTTTCCGCAAAATCATTTAAATAAATAGTGACTCTTGCTACGACACAACAAAGTGCAATTCAGGTCGCACAGCGTTAATTACCCACAGTTATATTCACCTGGAAGTTGCCTCTCTTTCTATCGCGTAGCTTTTATACCTTCTGACTCGTGAGGGTTGTCTTCTTTTACGACGCGGCACGTGAGTGAGTATCTAACTAACATGCGAGCCGGCCGGCTCGCGGCAACCCACATTGAATTAACGTCGACAAGTCGAGCCCGCCGCGTACTTGTAGCTTCAAACCTAAAATGCGGAGTGCGCCTGGCCTGTCACTACACAATCATAAATAATATCAACTCCACATCATCCATGCAGTGTACGTACCGCGGTGGTACAGTGTCCTTGTCACCACTCACCACGCTCACAATAAGTACGTGTCGCGAATGTACACTTAGAATATAAGTTATTTAGATTCGAAACCTCGCACTGGTTGCGAAGATATTGACGGTTACAATAGAAAAGTTATTTATGATGTATGGAGACTGCGGCAAAAAAAAAACGGTTTTGTGATATTTAGAAAATCAAAATCAAAGTCATTTATTTACTTGTGCTACAAAGCTGGTAGGTGAATAAATATTCTTGTGGGATGACACATTTGCCATATTTTGGCTTGCAAATATTAATAGTAAGGTGCTTGTTTATACAGGATAAGTTTTTAAGCAGTGCGTAAATTTTCACATGGTGTTCTACACATGAATATGAACAACTTTTACTGTGGCATCAAACCTGAAATCGTGAAAAAAAAATCAGCTGCTCCCTACATTTTTACGAGTTTGGTGTAGATAAATGTACTGAACAGCAGATTTTTTTTTTTTTGCGATTTCATAGTTAGTCCCATAGTGAAAGTTGTTAAAATTCATGGGTAGAACACCCTGTGAAAATTTGCGCACTGCTTAACAACTTATCCTGTACCTATAAGGCGTCGTCCTAACTGGCAAACCATCGTACGAGCAAACGATGCGATTTCGTCGCGCGATGAAAACATGTTCCTGTGCTCGCGCGATGATTTGCAAGCTCAATTAGGACACTAAAGAAATGTGTGTGTTTAATCCCGTCGTGCGATGAAAAGGCTTCGTTTGCTCGTACGATAATTAGCCAAATAGGACGACGCCTAAGCAACTAGCTGATCCGCCAAACGTGGTCCAGGTTGTCCTGTCATAATTTAAATTTCTTTTTTTTCTATTGTTTTAAACAAAATTCAAATCAGTCAAGTCGTTTTTGAGTTTTAGCGAGATTTTCAATAAGAAGATAGCTATTCCAACAGTTAAAAAACAGACTTGATGACTTTATACGAGTATTCGCCGTAAGATCTTGTACTATTTTCCATTTGCCCAACATTGGTCTTCAAGAAAAATTATTCAGTTATCAAACATATCCGATGAAACAGTCTTCTTATGATTGGTTACAAAATTACTTCAAATAGGGTTTCAGCTCAAAACCGTAAAGTTCTGTGTGATTTCTGACAAAGGACCATCACCAGTTTTTCGATGAGTATCATTTGATAATAATACTGGTGTTACAAACTTATGAGTAGGTTGACTAACAATTTTTCCATTGTTTTCAACCAAATTTACCGTGATCCATATTTGAAACCATATGGTCCATATATGTTCACTTTTTGCAAGTTGACATATTTTAGAAAATTATTTTTTCGAAGATGTTGATGTTTTTAAACAATTTTATTAATTGTGTTTGTTGCCACATAGTTATAGAACCGTTTAAAATAAATAAGACTGATAACACGTTAAAATTCGGAGTTTTATATGAGAAAATCCTTATGGTGGTCCATATATGGCGCACTTACTCTACTTATTCCCCGTTAGATGGTGAATGGTAATAACAAAACGAAAGAAAAACTATAGTAGCTTTAACATGTACCCATACCCTTATCACAGCGGTCCAAGTCTGCTTATAATGCGTTACAATAAGGATAAGTTTGGAACACCCAATAAATCTAACGGTAGGCGGTAGAATGGATTCCGCAACACTCCTGCACAAGATAAAAGCAAAAATCTATCAACAAAGAAAATATTGCACACAGTTTTTCCTTTTTAACCGACTTCAAAAAGGAGGAGGTTCTCAATTCGTCGGAACCTTTTTTTTTTATTTTTTTTTTTTATGTATGTTTCCCGATTACTCGAAGATGGCTGGACCGATTTGGATTTTTTTTGTTTTATTCGAAAGGGTCATCACAGTTGGTCCCATATAAAATTGATTAACTTTGCTTCGGTAGTTTTTGAGTTAGCTTCAACAATACGTATTTTTTCCCCACTTTTATATGGATGATGTTCTAGTTTGTTTTGCAGATAGTGGTATTAGATATTGTGTGGGGTAGGTACACAACTAAAAAGTGAAAAATAAAAACTTTTTTACAAAAAAATACAACCGACTTCCAAAAACAACACTACAAAGTGAAAAATAACTTTAATTTCGGAAGTCGGTGGCAAAAAACGAAAATACATTTAACTAGACACCGACTTCCGAAATTAAAGTTATTTTTCACTTTGTAGTGTTGTTTTTGGAAGTCGGTTGTATTTTTTTTGTAAAAAAGTTTTTATAACCCAGAAGTTTAATGAAAATAAATAAAATAAAAAAAACAGAACGGTAATATCGATACCTAGCTTGGAAAGAGCTTTATGTTGCGGCATTTTTAATATCTTACGAACTTTACCTACATAAAACTAAAATTGACAACATTCTGTAACCATCTCACTTTACTGACAGTTCACTTATCTAATTTCTCGATATTAAAAGAAGAAATCAAAGCGAGAAACAAAAAAGAACTGGCCAAGTCGGTGTCGGACCACGCACAATGAAGGGTTCCGTAGTTAAAAATAATTTATCACCAAAAACAAACTTAACATTGTAATCCAAAAAAAAAATATGTAATAAAATTACTAATTAACAATTTTCGGACTTTTTCTTTTACTTGTGCTGTGAGACCTTGCTTCTTCCTAAATTTCATGATTCTAGGTTAACGGGAAGTAGGGGAGAGCGGGGTACAGTGGACCGTGGGGCACAGTGGATCTACTTATATAACTCCTTGTCTATTTGTTACACACACACCGCACACCGATGAAACGGACATTCTGATAGTTCCCCTCCCGACCACCAGTGCCCTTGACGCTCTTGCTGTGGAAACACGTGTAGCCGCCATTTCGCCGCCCAAAAGTACTGAATCTATTTTTTTTACCGGTATTCATTGAATGTTCTACACTAAAAACTATTTGATATTGTGTTAATATGATTAGATTTCCTAAATAATGATTTAATATAGTATAGTTAAAATCTCGCTGCAGACTTGGTCATAAATCATAATCGGAGTAGGGATGTGCGCTAGTTGCGCGCGCTCAAGGCCATTATCGATAGCAGATGATGACGATTACTCAGACGAAGAATTTTAATTTTCTATTTTTAGTTTTATATATACGTTCTTTTGTTTTATATTTAATATGCTTTGTAGTAAATTTGGTAATAAAATAAAAAAAAATGTGTATTTATTTCTATCACCCATTTATAAATATATAAAACTATCGATATCACTCATCGACTGCAGTAATGCACAGGACTACGTGTGGGCGTGGCCTGCCCATAAGGCCCGCGAGTGGGAAAGAGAGCGAAACACTCGAATGATTTATGACCGAGTCTGCAGCGAGATTTTAACTATACTATAAGCTCTCAAAATAAAGCGGTGGGCTTGTCGTTTAGGTTAAGTTTATCGTAAAAATGTGATTCATTTTCAAATAAGGCTTATCGGTGAACAGTGGATTGTTTCACTCTGGGGTACAGTGGACCGCGGTCCAATGTGCCCCATACTGATATTTTATACTTACCTAACTTAATTTGGTAATTGTTTCAGACTAACAACATGGTCCGGAACCGCACAAGAAAAACTAATATTGGTCTCGTGAGTCGGGAACAGATGAAGGAAGCGATCGATCTCATTTTGGAAAGAAATAAAATTAGGAAAGTTGCTGCACTAAAAACATTCCGTACACAACTTTGCAAAGATATTATGAAAGGTTTTATTTTTTTTTCAAGTTTTGAGGATTTTGTGATTAAGAATAAGATAATTTTGATTAAAAGTATTGATTAAACAAATTAATCTTTTATTTCATATTTATATTGAAACAGTTCACTGTAACCCATTTAAAAAAACCGGCCAAGTGCGTGTCGTAACACGCACAATGAAAGGTTCCGTAATTGAAAAGAATTTATCCCAATAAAAAAAGTGAAAACCGACTTCAAAAACCAAAAATGAATAAAATAACTTTCTTAAAAAACTTAACAGCTTCTAAAGTCGGTGCCAAGCTAAAGTGTATTGAAGGACTAAAGACACCGTCTTCAGAAGCTGCTAAATGTTTTAAGAAAGTTATTTTATTCATTTTTGGTTTTTGAAGTTGGTTTTAACTTTTTTTAAAGTAAATTTATTTTTCCATTTTTAGTTGAATATTCAATTACATTTAATAAGTAAGCCCAAGACGAACGAAAAGAAGAATCATCAAAATCGGCTTAGAAATGCCGGAGATACAGTATATTTATGCATATAGCTTTGTACATAAGACTAATTACATAATGTATTATCTACTAAATCCTTCCTGAAAGCATGTAGATCACGTCAGTGAAAGAATCATCAAAACTGGTTCATTAGTTTTTGAGAAAATCGCGGACCAACAAACATACATACTTACATACATACATACGGGTTGAATACAGAACCTCCTTTTTTTGAAGTCGGTTAATGAAGTCGGTTAAAAAACTTATCAATGGATCTCAAAAAAAAAATTTTTATGTCATAAAACTAGAAATTAACAATTTTCGGACTTTTTCCTATACTTGTGCTGGGAGACCTTGCTTCTTGCCAAATTTCATTATTCTAGGTCCAACGGGAAGTACCCTATAGGTTTTGATTTACTTGCGACAGTTGCGAGTATCAAAATGTGTCGTAAAATGGCCGTATTTTTTTATTGCGTTGACTTAGAAGCTTGATTTTTTCAGAACTCTAAGGGACCATAGACTTAAGTATTTGATAATAATTTCAACTTGATATCTCCACGCGTCTCTGAGAAAAAGGGTCATGACATACTGACAGATTTGATTTTTTTTATATGATAGAATGACAAATTAACAATTTTTGGACTTTTTCCTTTATTTGTGCTGTGAAAGCTTGCTTCTTGCCAAATTTCATGATTCAAGGACAACCCCCCTATACCCCTATAACCCTATAGGTTTTGATTTACTTGCGAGTATCAAAATATGTCGCATAAATGGCCGTATGTTTTTATTGCGTTGACTTAGAAGCTTGAGTTTTTTAGGACTCCAAGAGAACATAGACTTAGAAAGAAAAAGAAAGAAAAAAAGAAAATACGTTTATTTGCGGTAAACATGACGCAAAGGACAACAAAATAAAATAACAATGTAAAAAGCAAGTTTTGGGGAAAATTGCGTCACATCTACGCAAAACGGCTACCGCTCAGCATAATGCCGCGACCCCATGCGAAACGGAGCCCCAGCGCTGGTTTTCAGCGATAGCCGGCGTTGACGCGATGACGTCGACCGGTGCAGCATGTAACAAATAATATGCAATTAAAAAATAAATAAAATACAAAGTTAATTCTAAAGGTATAGATGAAATATACAGAAAATGACAATATTCCCGCATTCCGCTCCGCGACAGCACCGACTCCCACGCCGCAGAATGCGTTATCTGTGCGCGCAGCTGTCAGCGGCCGGAAACATTAGACATATTACATAAAATTTTAAACATGGCGTAGCATTATGCAATTAACATTTTGATTTTGATGTAATTATGTAACAGAGGATGTATTGGGTGATTAAGTAAGCATTTCCTACGTAAAATTAATTTGTGTTAGATGTGAATGATGACAAAGACTCGGACACACAAATGAGATCAAATAAGAAATGGTAAGTGATAAAAACTTTTTTACAAAAAAATACAACCGACTTCCAAAAACAACACTACAAAGTGCAAAATAACTTTAATTTTGGAAGTCGGTGTCTGATTAAATGTATTTTCGTTTTTGCCACCGACTTCCGAAATTAAAGTTATTTTGCACTTTGTAGTGTTGTTTTTGGAAGTCGGTTGTATTTTTTTGTAAAAAAGTTTTTATTTTTCACTTTTTAGTGGTTCACATGTGCTTACCCCTTCACAGCTTACTGGCGTGATGTTATGTTATGAACTGGTGTGAACAACAAACAGACATGAGATTTCAGCAATCCCAGTCCATTTGCTATCATTTATTGAGGAGTTCCGTTGCCTATCTCAGAAGTTCTTCATCAGATCTTCACCAAATTGAAATGGAACCACTCCAAGAAAGTACTCTTCCAAAAACTATCCAAATCGCTTCAAGTGTGACTATAAAATTGGAAGAGTTCTCTCTATTTCTCCAGGATCCCATCATCAGATCCTGACTTGATGATCATGGGACCACCTGGGAAGTATACCCTTTCGAACAAAAAAAAAATAATCCAAAGCGGTCCAGCCATCTTCGAGTAATCGGGGAACATACATAAAAAAAAAAAAAAAAAAAAAAAAAAAAAAGATTCCGACGAATTGATAACCTCCTCCTTTTTGAAGTCGGTTAAAAAGAATAAGTTGATTAAAATAAAATATGGATTCATGCATCGAGACTATTGAATTATATTACTAATAAATAAATTAAATTAGATTGGATAAATATAAATTAGGATATGATACAAACAAGGGACGCTACTTACATATTGGATATTAATTTCAACTTGATACCTCCACGCGTTCCTGAGAAAAAGGGTCTTGACAGACTCACAGACAGACAGACGGACAACGAAGTGATCCTATAAGGGTTCCGTTTTTTCCTTTTGAGGTACGGAACCCTAAAAAGCATGGTAATTCCATGTGTTGATTCACTGTACCCCACTACGATCCACAGTACAGTACAGCACATGAAGATCCAGTGTAACCCAGATGTGGGGTACAGTGGATCATTTCCCAACTTCAAAAAAAACTTTTATTGCCAGAAAACTATTGATGTTATTGCTAAAGTTGAAATAGATTTAGGTAGCCAACATCACGTTCTATCAAATAAAGCCGTATTTTTTTTTAATTTATTGTTTATTTACTAATTTGAACCGCTTGTAAAAAAAGTGATCCACTGTACCCCGCCCTCTCCCCTACCCTATATATGGTTTTGATTAACTAGCGAGTATCAAAACATGTCGTATAAATGACCGTATTTTTATAATGCGTTGACTTAGAAGCTTGATTTTTTTAGAACTCCAACGGACATTAGAACTACGTATTTGATATTAATTTTAACTTGATACCTCCACGCCGGCTCCTTCCGGAGAAAAAGGGTCTTGACAGACTTACAGACCCAGAAAGACGACAATGAAGTGATCCTATAAGGGTTCCGTTTTTTACTTTTGAGGTAAGGGACTCATTCTTTTACTGGAACCAATTTAGAGCATCGTTAGGATGTACACAGTACACTCATAAGCAAGGTACAGTCGACTACACATCAGTGGTAACAATTTTACATTTACTGCACTTTATGTTGTAGGTGTAAGGGCTGTTTTCAACTGCAAGTTTTCCCACTGATATGCGTGCGGTTGACAGCACTTACTCATGACTCAAGATTTAATAAAATTCTAGCCTATAACCTCTTTACTGTAAAAACAGCGCAAAAACAAAACATCCAGCGACAATAGCGCTTTCAGCACTAATCAACGTGAATAAAGCGCTCAAGATTTATCAAACTCAACCCGTGTTTAAATTGTATGCACGTTTTAAGCCCAAGCAACAGAAATTGCCTGTGAAGGCTGACGACATAATTCATAAATTCTCAAAACGCGACCACGGTTCATCAAGTCGACCTGAATTAGTTATGTCAGTACCTCGAGCGAAGGTCCAATGTCGCTTGAATATATTAACACTAGCTTTGCGGCACAAGTGCGGAAGGACCAGAAATGCAATTTTTAATAAGCTGTACAGGGGTCAAAGACCGGTAATACAATTTTTAGAAAATAATGCCCTGCTTTTAAAATGTCACTTCTGGTGTTAGCTGCGTGATTACTGATTAATCAAACAAATGTTTGGCTTATTTCGCTTATTTTATATTTTCTTCAATATTTTAAACTACTGTTTTCGAAAATCAAATTTTGAATTAATCATCGGGAAGGAAATTCAAAAAAAATAAATAAATAAATAAATAAAAAAACAGAACGGTAATATCGATACCTAGCTTGGAAAGAGCTTTATGTTGCGGCATTTTTAATATCTTACGAACTTTACCTACACAAAACTAAAATTGACAATATTCTGTAACCATCTCACTTTACTGACAGTTCACTTATCTAATTTCAAAAAAAAAAAAAAAAAAATCTCAGTAGCTATTTGGAATAGGAAATATACCATATCAATGGTTATAAAGTACTAACTGCGCCCCGCGGTTTCACCCACATAGACCGGGATAAAGAGTAGCCTATGTGTTAATCCAGGATATAAGCTATCTACATATCAAATTTCATCCAAATCAGTCCAGCCGTTTGAGCAAGAAGAAGTAACAAACATACAAACACACACACACTCACTAACTTTCGCCTTTATAATATTAGTGTGATAGTGTGATTTACAGTATTACGTGGTGAATTAAATACATTCTATGCAAACACCAATCAATCTGCCTAGCCTTTTCCCAACTATGTTGGGGTCGGCTTCCAGTCTAACCGGATGCAGCTGAATACCAGTATTTTACATTGAGCGACTGCCTATCTGACCTCCACAACCCATTAACTGGGTAATACTCGTAAGACTGGTTGTCAGACTTTCGGGCTTCTGACCACCTGTAACGGCTGCCAAAGATCCACGAAAGACAGCCGGGACTAACGGCTTAACGTGCTTTCCGAGGCATGGAGGGTCTCGGTATGTAAAGATGGTCACCCAAATTCAAAATATTTATTTGCCAGAAAATACATTATTTAACAAGAAAAGATCATGAAGCCTAAAAGTTATTGTATTCTGCCTGCAAGCAAGCCACCACGCCATCCACGGAACAACCGGGGCAAGCGTAGCTTAACCTGATGGATCGACCCGTATGGCTGTTATTACTTAGCCACGAGCTCCTCTATTCTATGTTCGACATTTTATGCAAACATGTGGGTGTAAAACAGAACCTTGCTTTCATCGTAATGGCGAAAATACACATGCCTGCAGCTGGCACAAAACCGTGCAAGTAGCTGGCATGCCGTGTGCCATAACATCATCTGATTGTGTCACAATGGCATGCCAGATACTTGCATAGTTTTGTACAGACAGCGTCAATAATATCGGGACGAACAAACTGTTCAAAATAATCAGAGCAACTATGTACTGAATTAACTCAATGACACAAGGAATGTTTCAGAATGAAGACAGTACACGACAACTGTCATTCTGACAAGAACTTTATCCATTTGAGATAAAGTTTATTTTCTTAGTTGTTTATTATCATTACTTTGATCTCTTTCTAGTGCTGGTCATCATCAACTAGCTCTCGTCTGCGAATTTGTTCAGTATGACTTGTAAATTACCGGTCTTTTAGACCTAAAAATTGAACAAAAATCTCCGCGACATTGAACGTGTTAAAGGTACCCAAGTCGCTATAAAGTGTTGAATTAATGTTCTCAAAGCAAAGTTTTCTGAGAGATTTTTCAGCTTGTAAACAAAGTATGGGTTTAAAAGAGATTACGTGAGGGTGTTTGGGTTTTTTTAGGGTCACATTTTTCAGGGGTAAATTTGGAGGAAAGGACCGTCACGAAATTTCTGGGGCAGGGATACCTACTATAATATTCTTTGTTATGTATTAAGCTTTTGCCGGTCATTGAATACAGAATTTATGAGATCTTTTTATATTCTGTTTTCGTTTTACGCAGAAATTGACGTAAACTCATTTCCTATTATCCAGTCAACTGTTATTACTAGCTTCAACCAGCGCGTGCGTTTCAGAAATTATCCCACGGGAACATACTATCGGGATAAAAATGGCTTACTCGTGTACCAAATTTCACCCAAATTCGTTCAGCCGTTTTAGCGTGAAAACGTAACTAACAAACAAACTTACTTTCGCATTTATAATATAACTAGCTGCGCCCCGCCGTTTCACCCGCGTCGACCGGGATAAAAACTAGCCTATGTATCAAGGTATCAGCTACCTCCATACCAAATTTTATCATAATTGGTAAAGCCGTTTGAGCGTGAAGAAGTAACAAACATACCAAACACATGTACACACAAGCTGTCGCCTTTATAATATTAGTGTGATAGTTAGGATGTACTTACTACTACTTTTCTTTCCAATATTCTGGAAATTCTTTTGCTCTGTTGTTCTAAATACATAATGCAATAGAAATATATTAGTATTCATATCATCTTAAACGTATAAAATATCAAATTATCATCAGAACCTTCATCTTCTACTCATATTTAGGTAGAGATAACGTTGATTTGTAGCTACAGGTTCGACAATTGAAGTCTGTATGTAGTCTTTAGCTTAAAGACTACATACAGATTTCAATTGGTAAGAAGTATTGCAATGGTGTGTTGGCTGTTTCATAGGAAACAGCCAACACACCATAGCAATACTTCTTACCAAATATTTTCAAACTCTTCAAACTACGCGGAGAGAAAAAATCCGTCCGTCGAAATAATACTCTTTGGTATTTGAAACAGATAAGCAACATTTCAATCTGATTGCACAATACAAAAGGTTCGACCAGGGACCCTCTTTTCTTAAGGCTAGTACCCTATTCTCGCGTTATCAACAAGTACGGCAAAATCTTTTATTCACTACTACACAACTTTATTTTGTTTGGTACGTATTCGATTTTGGTAGCTTTGTGCTTAGTGTTTTACTGACCATATTTTTTTTAACTTTGATCGGTTTTAAATATACCAAACATTGAAAAAGTTACTTGGGGATATTTCAGCGAAAACAAGCCTAATATTGAAACTTATCTCACACTAATTTCAATCAGGAAAATCACACTCAACCTTGACTTTAAACAGGAGCTCTTTGGGTCTATAAAAGTCCCCCCCCCCCCCCAAACCTGACCTGACCTGACCTGGGGCCTAACTTCTGACTTTCTAGAGTTTTACTAGTCAATTACTAGAGGTGGTTTTCCTTATCAATTAATTGTGAACTGTGGCCTTAGTTAACAAAACTGTATTAAGTTTCAGATTTCCTATTTCAGGCTGTGAGAAAATAAATGAATATTTCCCACGCTTGCACTAGCTGTTCGAAGTTCTAATACTGCAGTAACACGTCAGATGCATATTTCACAATTACGCGTAATGAAAAGTGACAGGCTGTTAGCTGCGTGCCTAATAGCATAACACCGTACTATCACATTTCCTCAGGTAGCTCTTGTCGACACGGTAGCAAGATACTATAACAAAAAGGAACCAAGGTAGTGTGACCATTTATAGTCAAAATATAGTCAAGGCTTCAGACTTTATAACAAAACTGCTGCATCGTGTTTATGACGTGGAAAAATAAAGGATTTTTTATGATAAATATTTATTTCTCAGTCTGCTAAGCTTTCACCGTAGCCGTTTGAAAATTTTCGAATGATGTTTTTTTTTATTTGAGGTTATTTATTTCTTATTTTCTTTTCATTTCACCACCATGCGTGCCTGTCAATATCCAGCTTTCAATAAACGAATATATTTCTAAAGATACGAACAGTACAAGTAAATAACACGCAAACCCAGTGAGCGATAAAACATTAGTATTCCGCACCGCGTCTTCGATATTTTACCAAGTTTAGGGGAACCAGGAGAAAATACGTTTCGAGAAATTCCCGTTTAATAATGCTCCCGCGAATTGTATGGAGTTCTTTTATTATTGTGCTTTCATGCTGTTGCGAATCATGCTGGTATTATTTATGTGCGAGTGTGTGAAAAATGCATTGAAGAGGCAGTTTGAGGTGGCAAATGAAGCCATGAATCGTTATGGTTATTAAAGGTAGCGTTGTTAAAAAAAATACAATTATTTAAAAGAGTTAGACACGTCACTGGATTATGACATCAAATGGTCTGAGATTTGTACAAAATCATTGAAATCCCAAAAACTTCTAAACATAACACCCACCAGTTCAAAAACATTTTTGACAAGCGGTACGTATCGACAACACCTAAAACAACGCTTGTTCCTAAAATTACAAAAAACGGAACGCAACGCTCGAAATATCGAAAAAAATGTTCGAACAACAAATACGAAATCCAACCGCAAACTTTACGCCGACGACAAAATGGCTTGAATTCTAATAACCTAAAACATATTCACTAGCATACCATGCGAAAAATAAATTAAATAAAAACATATTTTCATTTTTATCACACAAACAGTAAAACTTGATGACATTCGGAATTCGAGAAATTTCGGAATTTCGCTGGACATTTTCACGGCAGTCCAGCTAAATGCTGCATACGTGGCCCCTCTGAATATTTGCTGGAATATTATTTGTGGTTGGGCCATTAATATGGTCGCGTTGTCAGCTCAATGAATCGAAATTAAATATAAAAACTTTTATTGCCAGTTTTGAACCCGATAATGCGTTCAACTCCAATTCGGATTGTGTCAGAAACAACTTTGCACTTTTAACGGTGAAAAATATTTATATTCGGTCACATCTGAAACTGCTGAAAAAAAGCTTAGTTAAATGAATTCGTGTACAAAAAATTTACTTTAAAAAAAGTAAAAACTGACTTCAAAAACCAAAAACGTATAAAATAACTTTCATAAAAAACTAAACAGCTTCTGAAGTCGGTGCTAAGCTAAGATGCATTGAAGAATTGAAGACACCGACTTCAGAAGAAGTTTTTTATGAATGTTATTTTATTGTTTTTGAAGTTGGTTTTTACTTTTTTCAAAGTAAATTTATTTTTCCATTTTTAGTTGAATATACGATTACATAAGTAAGTCCAAGACGAACAAAAAGAAGAATCATCTAAATCGGCTTAGAAATGCCGGAGATACAGTACATTTGTGCATATAACTTCATACATAAGAATACTTACATAATGTATTATAAATTATAATATATTAAAACCTTTCTGAAAGTATGTAGATTACGTTAGTGAAAGAATCTTCAAAATTGGTTTATTAGTTTTTGAGAAAATCGCGGACAAACAATCATACATACTTACATACATACGGCTCGAATATAGAACCTCCTTTTTTGAAGTCAGTTAAAAATATAGAATTAAATCTAATACCAAAGTCTAATTTGTTTTATAATTATTTACAAATGATGCTTCTAGCAACAGTAAAACGCACACATTTAACCTTTACAACTCCATTTGTTTACGTTTTTAACCGACTTCAAAAAGGAGGAGGTTCTCAATTCGTCGGAACCTTTTTTTTAATTTTTTTTTTAATGTATGTCCCCGATTACTCAAAGATGGCTGGACCGATTTTGATTTTTTTTTTGTTTTATTCGAGAGGGTGTACATCAAAGTTGGTCCCATATGAAATTGATTAACTTTGCTTGGGTAGTTTTTGAGTTAGCTTCAATAATACGTATTTTTTCCCCACTTTTATATGGATGATGTTCTAGTTTGTTTTGCAGGTAGTGGTATTAGAATTTGTGTGGGGTAGGTACCACAACTAAAAAGTGAAAAGTAAAAACTTTTTTACAAAAAAATACAACCGACTTCCAAAAACAACACTACAAAGTGAAAAATAACTTTAATTTCGGAAGTCGGTGGCAAAAAACGAAAATACATTTTACCAGACACCGACTTCCGAAATTAAAGTTATTTTTCACTTTGTAGTGTTGTTTTTGGAAGTCGGTTGTATTTTTTTTGTAAAAAAGTTTTTTAAGCAAAATTATCTGTCTCAAGTATGATTTGGCTTTACCTATTAATGTCTGCAAGTGCCCCTTCAAGTAGGGGTAGAGGTGCTTAAGTTAATTGAGAGTATGTCATGCTCACTCAAATGTCTCGCTGATGGTGGTGTGTGTGTTGGATCATTAAGTTCCCTTCAAAATGGTTGAGCTAAATGGTGCTGATCCATGCGTCATGTTCGTGAACGGGCGCCGTCAGTTGGGACTGGTCGTCTCTTAGCTGCCATGGCTTATTTTTAATTTTAATATTTAATTTAGTTGTTTTAGTTATTATCTTTTTATTACGGACGCTTTTTAACGTGCACGTCTTTCTACATTGTTCTCACATGTATATTTTCAACTTGAACAATGTAACCAATATTTTGTAAAAATATTATGATTTAAAAGAGTGTCCGTGGAGTTTCTTGCCCGTTCTTCTCCATAGGGATCTACTACGCTTTGGAATGGGCAACTAGCTTCATCTTTCTGACTGACCGACCCATTGACAATTCAAAAGTGCCTGTAATTGGTTTATTTGAAATAAATGCTTTGAGTTTGAGTTTGAGTTTGAGTTTGAAATTCAAGTTATGCCGGATGGACGCCCGCTGTTCAAGGACTTGTCATCTCCAGATAGCCCGACGGTTGGACGTGACAATCCTAACTCCAGTCAGGACACTTACTGCCATTTCTTGTCCGGATTTCCTCATTACTGATTATGTCCGGAGTTTTGAAGCCCTTTCTAGTAAGGTTTAAATTTAATACGCGAGATTTGAAGTTGTGAAGTCGTTATGGTGATTTATGAAAGTCATGTGGCTGGAAGGACCAATTTTTGGGCGAAATTCTCTGGATTGTGTGAGGAGTTATAAGATTGTAGAAAACAATGTCGACCTCAAATCACTAGAGTAGGTACTGTTCGAAAAGATATGAATAGTAGATTTCATCTTTAATCTCTTTTTTTATGTCAAAATATTTGGAACGAAAACAGTTAGGAAAACCAAAAATCTAAATCAAATTTATATTTAAATATCTTAGGCCATTTCCAATACTATCAGAGTATCTTGTCGATAGATCTAAATTTCTTACTACAAGTAAATGTTAGTGCACTTAAGAAAACACTTCCAATCAATGGAAGTCGAGGCGTGAGTAGTTTGTTTTAAAAGTTTTATTACATCCTGCAGACTCTCGGGGAAAGATCGAACTTACTTAAGGCGAAAGCGTCAGGGTAGGTTTTATGCAATTCGCAAGTCAGTATTGGGTTGTATGTTGATCTAAATATGATTTGCGCCCGTAACTCATACTTATTTATAGAATTATTATAATAAAAATCATCAATACAACTCTCTAAGTTCATATTACCCTATTGATTGACTATTTCACGAAATCGTGAGATTTGAGGTCAATTCTAACTTAATGAGTTGTATTGCTGATTCTAATGATAATAAAACCATATAAATAAAGCCATGTTAGTTACGGCCGCGAATCATATTTTAATCAACATACAACCTGACACTGACCTGCAAGTTTTTTTTTTTTTGCTTATTGCAAAGAAAGAGAACGTAGGGCGTTGGCGGTAAGGAGCAATATGCTGGCCCGTAGGTTCGCTCGATGTACTAAGGAAGTAAAAATAACACTTTTTAGGGCTTATTGCCAATCTTTTTACTCGAGCGGACTGTGGGTTCGGTATACGCAACGAGCCTACAACGTCCTACGTATTCAGTATAATAATGCATTCAGGATGCTGTTGGGGTTACCGCGACATTGTAGTGCGTCACAAATGTTCGCAAATGCGCGCGTTGACGGTTTTCACGCTATAATGCGTAAGAAAGTGGCGTCATTATTTCAAAGACTGCGCGGTAGCACCAACAGCATTTTGCAAATGATTGCGTCCTGCCACTGCGACTGTCCCATTCAGGCTCACTGGGTGGGAATCGTTACGGGATGATAGGACTGCATACCTACCTACTGTGGTGTACCTACTAACATAGTTTGTAAGAAAACTGTTACTAACACAATATGGATTTTGTCCGAAATAAATGGAAAATAATAATAATAATAATTGCAAATCGTTGAAGGAGCGCTTCTTTGGCCGCCTGAAGAAAGTATTTAATAGTCTTCTATCAGGCGGAAACAAGGTGCGTGCCTTCAACGGTTGGGTCATGCCGGTTTCGGCGTACTCAAATGGACTCAGACGGAACTCGACGCTCTGGATCGGAGGGTCCGTACGCTGTTGACTGCATATCGAATGCATCATCCACGGTCATCGGTAATGAGACTGTATATCCCGCGAAAGTGTGGAGGCCGAGGCTTTTTAAACGCTAAGACTCTCCACAACCGCGAGATATGCAGTCTCAGGGAATATTTCCTAGAAGCCGACGTGGGGATGCACCGAGATGTGGTCTCAGTAGACAAGGGCCTCACCCCGCTCTCCTTAGCTAACGAGAACTGGTGCAAACCTATGGTATTAGATACTAATGACCGCAGGGAGGTATGGCAGAGCAAAGAGCTTCACGGGCGTTTTTACCGGGTCCTACATGGGCCCGATGTAGACCTCTTAGCGTCCGTATCCTGGTTGCGATTCGGTGATCTCTTTGGGGAAACCGAAGGTTTTGTCTTTGCGATTATGGATGAAGTTATGATAACGAACAACTATCGGAAATATATTGTGAAAGATGGCACGGTTGACATCTGTCGGGCATGCCACCGTCCGGGGGAATCAATCCGTCACATTATTTCTGGCTGTTCTCGTCTGGCTAACGGAGACTACTTGCATAGGCACAACCTTGTAGCCAGGATTATCCACCAGCAACTTGCTCTGAAATACAGTCTTGTGGAATCGGAAGTACCGTACTATAGGTATGTGCCCGACCCAGTTCTCGAAAATGGCAATATCACGTTGTATTGGGATCGATCTATCATCACTGACAGGACTTTTGTTGCCAATAAGCCAGATATAGTGGTGATAGATCGATTAGAGCGTCGCACAATGATTATTGATATAGCGGTCCCGCATGACGAGAACCTCGTGAAAGCTGAAAAAGATAAGCAGATCAAGTATCTTGACCTGGCTCACGAGGTTGTCGACATGTGGGATGTGGATACAGCAATCGTTGTGCCAATAGTCGTGACGGCCAATGGCATAATAGCCAAGAGCCTCGATCAACACCTGAGGAGGCTCTCGTTAGGCAGCTGGATCAAGGGCTTGATTTAGAAAGCGGTACTTCTGGACACGGCGCGTATCGTTAGGAGGTTCCTCTCTCAGCAGCCCTGACCACCGGTAGCTTGGACCCTGTTCCCGATATCGGTGGGCTACTATTTTTTATATTTTTAAATGTTTTTATATTTTTTATATTCTAATATTTAAAAATATAATTTATATGTATATAATGCTTAAATAAAGGATATAATTGCAAAAAACGTAAGAAAATTTTAATTTCGCGGGCTACCTTAGCGGGCTACCTTAGCGCACCCCCCTCAAGCTTTACTGTTTTTCTTTGCAACGGTATTAGCTTAGCTTGCAATTCAATCCAATCTATAGTCACTATATCCAATGCCTCTTTTTCTTTTTCTTTGATTTTAGATAATCACTATCGATTTATTGCCGAGGATTGAATAATATACGGATGTAAGGACTAATTTTAATAGTAGATTCTAAGAAGATATTCATTAAGTCATTCGCATGATATAAGTACTTATCAATTTTATTTCTTAATCTTAGATCATCAACTTCCTAATCGGCCATGGCCTTTTCGTTGAACGGTTTTGCGACTATTTACATCATTATCATTCGTCATTAATTCTGTATTATAAACAGAATTAATCTCGATCTACCACATAAACAATTTTCAGGATAAAAGACCACAAAAACATTTCAGCGTAATAATCTATTAAACACACAGAACATCTTACAGAATCTGGGCACCGAAGTAACACTAAACAGAAATGTCCATATAAACACGTGACCTCTTTACTTGGTCACTTCATATTCAGCTGTCCGCACATAAAATTGTCACGTCACTGCCAAAGGAACGTCGTAAAAAAGAAAAAATAAACCCGTTGATGTCAACTTGTTGCTGTCGTGTCAGCCGTGTCGTCACGTCGCTTGCGTCATTATGGTCAACGTCAGCTGTGCGGTTTTCAATTTTTTCGTTCGTGTTTTGTTTTTTCGATAATCTGTTTGCTGCGAGGTGGGCAAAGGCATAAAGAATTCTTGTACTTAAAGTTTAAAATGTTTTTTTATAGCTAAAATACATACTATGAAGGTACAGCACAGAAGGTAAGCCGACGCAATAAATATATTATATAAATTATGACCCAAAACATTATTAATAAATAATGTTTTGGGTCATGCTTTATAATAATAATATTTTCATTACTCTTGGTACTAAGTACTACAATACAATTAATGCGAAATAAAAAACACAGTTCCACGCAGGTTTCATCAGGATATGTTTCGGAATTTCGGAATACAGTTTGAAACCAAACAAAAGCATTAAATACTTGTACTCAAAACTGGTTAATATTCAAAAAAAATACAAATTACTACGATTTTATTAATATTTATGTCCTCGAACCCTTTGTTGCAATAAGTGAGAAAGGACGGAATTTAACAATCCTCCAGTAAAACAGATAATATTTGCAGTGGAAAATAATACTGAGAAAGAGTTAAGACGCGACAAAAGTGGTGATCATTTTATAATTTAACTAACTTAGAACCGATTTTATATATTTATATGCTTACATTTATTTTTTTACTAGCTGCGCCCCGTGGTGTTGTTAATCGGTAAAAAAAATATTCACATTTTTAGAGGCAAAAAATTTCTCATCCCACGGGAACACTACATTGTTTCGGGATTTAAAGTATCTTATGTGGTAATCCAGGGTGTCAGCTACTTCCACACCAAATTTCATCAAAATCATTCAAGCCATGAAAGAGTAGCAAATATATTTGAATTCCTTGCTCATCCAACGGGATCAATACTTTCTCCGCATAAAAAGTAGCGTATGTGTTAATTTAGGGTATGAGCTATCTACGTACCAAACTTCGTCCAAATCTGTCCAGCTGTTTGAGTGTGAAGAAGTAACAAACATACAAACACACCCTCACACACTCACAAACTTTCATCGCCTTTATAATATTAGTGTGAAGTGTGATGTGATTTATATTTTTTTTCATGTTTTTTTTTTATTATTGCGTTGGACACCCTAGGTCACCCAATTAGAGCTATCCCGTGGAGCTATCTAATTAATTGTGTGTCATTATTTAAAGCTTGATAGGTTAGGTACGTATATTTTCATAATAATAGGTACTTAGTCTTCGAAGTACGTAGTTCCTTAATTTCAATTACAGTGTTACAACTAGGTAAGTAAGTGTAACGGTGTCCCTTGCATGTCCAGATGATGACCACCGGAGTGGTTTTAGTGAGGTAAAAATCCCACACTCCCCGGTTTTTTCCCCAAAGCTCGGGTGCCTTTTGAAGATTTCCCCCGATAAAAAAAAGGTAAGTAAGTAATAATATATATATTTGATATTAACCGATATTATGTCCCTGACTGCACAATTCCTACGGGGTAGTTGCGTAAACACTTATAATAGGAATGGGTTTTGACAGTTCAATAAAATTCATTTACGTTGTTGAGAAGACAAATTCGAAGATATGAAGCGATTAGCAATTTGCTTCAAAATGATTCTGATTGATAGTATGTTACGCAATTAAGGTGCTGCTTCGTAGCAAAATATAGCTAATTATAATATTACAATCATAGGCGGCTTATTTATTGTTCGCGAGACGGTGCAAAAGGCTTATAGGAAATGGAATAAGTACGTCTCATTTTGCATTTACATTACATCATTCTAGTACCATTTAAATTATGCATTTCTCTTCTGGATAAATATTATTTAGGCACATGCACCATGTTTTAAAATCCTAGTTTCAAAAAATTTAAACACTGATAACACTAATTAAAAAGCCAACATCACTTGGTAATCCCAGGTGATCACCCAATCCAAGTATGACTTTTAGCTGTTGATAACGATGAACGAACGAACGACGAACGATGAACGCTCACACGAGCGCGGTGTGAATCGCGTCCGTGGAGTCATTTTACCTAATATTGTACGTGGTATGAGTTCTATACCAAGAAAATATTTTTTTATTATTACTTAATAGTGATGGAACAACGTTAATAATAAAAAAATATTTTCTAGGTATAGAACTCATACCACGTACAATATTAGGTAAAAATGACCACGGACCCGATTCACACCGCGCTCGTGTGAGCGGATTTATTGGCAAAAGAAAAGGTGATGACTGACTTACATTAACACAAAAAAAAAAATACGCAAAATTAAATTCTCATAACTGCTTTTCAGAATTGACTCAGATCAAGAATCATAACAAACCAAACAAAAAATAACTCATCAAAAAGCCAACGTCACGCAGTATTCCCAGGCGGTCACCCATCCAAGTACTAACTGCGCCCGATGTTGCTTAACTTCGGTGATCGGAACGAGAACCGGTGTTTTCAACATGGTATGAACGTTGGCGACAGTGCAGCTGAAATTACTCTTCACTATCAATGCAAGTGGGCAACTTTCCAACTACAATTTATTTCTGTAATTAAATTAATTAAACACTAAGTCTAAATATGTCATAAGTTATGACCGTCCATCATCTAGGCTGTTAGAGGCAATAGCTAGTTTGATCCTCCATCAGTGCCTACGATGAAATGAACATATGTTCACCACAGCTACGTTGGATGGATTATCAGAATAACCAAAGTACTAATCTATTCTTAAACTATGTAGTCAGGTGCATCTCACATAAAGGAGCTAGGGTAAGGTAAGGTGTCGTTTGTCTCTCTTTAAAGTGTAATGGTTGATACATTGCCCGCAGAACGGGTGGACGATGAGGACGAAAATTACTACAGTGGTGACCTCGTACCAAAAGACAGTTGTGTTGATAAGCTCTTCTTAAGGTGGACCGTCGATTTGGTGAAGGTCAGAAGGCTAAGCCGACGTTCGCAAGGACGTAAAAATATCGCAGCGGGATTTTATCGCAAACTGGATTTTCAACTCTCGTTGTTGAGCCGAGCGTTGAGAATCCAACTTAACAATAACAGAGTGTATTCTAGCGCATGGAAAAAACACACTGTTGGATTTTCAACTCTCAGCGCTAAGCAAAGCGTTGAAAATCCAGTGCGCGAAATAAAATCGCCGCGATATTTTTACGTCCGTGCGAACGTCGACTAATGTTCTTACCTAAAAACGTTCAAATTCAAGTCGCAATCTCATGCCAGCGACAATCAAATGTCAAAAATGTAGATAAACGGTATACAATTTTTGAAAGATTGAGGGCCTGTTTCACGATGTCCGAATGCCACTACTTACCGGGTAAATTCAAAATTGGAACAGAATTTGTATGAAATTATCTGCCAAGTAAAGTAATTGGAACTTAATCTTAGGTGGTGAAATAGGCCCGGAGACTGAGATGAGATTGCGAACGATGTTAAAAATACGGGAATTGTTCCTGTGATGAAAAATACTTACATTGTCAATCTGCCTAGCCTTTTCCCAACTATATTGGGGTCGGCTTCCAGTCTAACCGGATGCAGCTGAATACCAGTATTTTACATGAAGCGACTACCTATCTGACCTCCACAACCCAATAACTGGGTAATACGATACCCCTTGGTAAGACTGGTTGTCAGATTTTCGGGCTTCTGACGACCCGTAACGACTGTCAAAGATCCACGAATGACAGCCGGGACCAACGGCTTAACATGCTTTCCGAGGCACGGAGGAGTCTCGGTATGTAAAGATGGTCACCCATCCACGGACCAACTCCGGCAAGCGTAGCTTAACCTGATGGATCAACCCGTGCGGCTGTTATTACTTAGCCACGAGCTCCACAAAATACTTACATTGTAAACTTTAAAAAAAAAAGAAGATAAAATCCTGGCAAAACGAAAACTCGTAAAAAGTCGCATCGACCCAGCTCAGTAACTCTTTACAATTAAAAAAATTTATCAAAAAGCCAACGTCACGCAGTATTCCCAGGCGGTCACCCATCCAAGTACTAACTGCGCCCGATGTTGCTTAACTTCGGTGATCGGAACGAGAACCGGTGTTTTCAACATGGTATGAACGTTGGCAACGGTGCATCTGAAATTGTGCTTTGCTATCAGTGCATCTTGGCAGTAGTCCAACTGTGATTTATTTCTGTAATTGGATTAATTGTTTTTTGAACTCTCATCACTACTAAATACGTCACTATACTAAGTACGAATACACCGACGTGTAAGACTTAATACCGTGTCTTTACTAAATAGTCACATAAGACAAAGATTCACACGTTCCGTCCAGGGCCGTCATCCGTCATCTCAGTTGTCGAAATGGCGGTGAAAGCTCGTTTGATTCCCGCCTAATGCACTGATGATGATGTCATGCTTGATGGCTGATGGGAACGAAATGTTATAGAATGGCAACCACATCTTGGAAGGTACATATTAGGTAGGCCCTCCACAAGGTAGATCGATGACCTGGCGAAGTTCGAGAGAATCCACTATGGTTCGGGAAGCACAGGACCGCATATTTTAGCTATGCTTAGGAGATGCTTGGCTTTTGCGATCTAATGGCTGAATGATGATGCTGATGAAGGACCTCGTGGCTAAGTAATAACAGCCGCACGGTTCGATCCATCAGGTTAAGCTATACTTGCCGGGGTTGGTCCGTGGATGGGTGACCACCTTTACATACCGAGACTTCCTACGTGCCTGGGAAAGCATGTTAAGCCGTTGGTCCCAGCTGTCATTACGGGTCGTCAGAAGCCCGAAAGTCTGACAATCAGTTTTACCAAGGGTTATTACCCAGTTACTGGGTTGTGGAGGTCTGATAGGCAGCCACTCTATGTAAAATACTGGTATTCAGCTGTATCCGATACTGCAAGCCGACCCCAACGTCGGCTTCCAGTCCCGGATACAGCTGAATAGGGAAAAGGTTAGGCAGCAGGCTTTTATATGATGATGCTGATGAATACAGTTATTCTATTTTGTTTTGTTTGTTTAATGAAAAAATGCCAAAATCCTCCTACAATTTGCATTAACTCAAGTCCGAACCGGTTAACAAATAAAATATATTTTATCATAAAGTCAATACCACTCAGGAATGTGGAGGTGGTGGAAGCTGATGGTGATGATGAATGTTTGCTTGAAAAAATCAGAAGATCAAAAAATAAGCTCAGACATGATAAAAGTTGTAATGACAGAGGTGATAATCATTACAACTAATACAAAAGATATATTTCATCAAAAAGCCAACGTCACGCAGTATTCCCAGGCGGTCACCCATCCAAGTACTAACTGCGCCCGATGTTGCTTAACTTCGGTGATCGGAACGAGAACCGGTGTACTCAACATGGTATGAACGTTGGCGACGGTGCAGCTGAAATTACTCTTCACTATCAATGCAAGTGGGCAACTTTCCAACTACGATTTATTTCTGTGATTAGATTCATTGATCCGTCGTTTCAGCTATAGCAACTACATAATACAGCTATATTGTCGATACAGCTATATTTGCAACTACATAATACAACTATTTGTCGATACAGCTATATTTGCAACCAAATATACAGCTATATTGTCGATACAGCTATATTTACAACTACATAATACAGCTATATTGCCGATGCAGTTATATTTGCAACTAAATATACAGCTATATTGTCGATACAGCTATATTTGCAACTAAATATACAGCTTTACTGTCGATACAGCTATATTTGCAACTACATAATACAACTATTTGTCGATACGGCTATATTTGCAACTACATAATACAGCTATATTGTCGATACAGCTATATTTGCAACTACATAATACAGCTATATTGTCGATACAGCTATATTTGCAACTACATAATACAGCTATTTGTCGATACAGCTATATTTTCAACCAAATATACAGCTATATTGTCGATACAGCTATATTTGCAACTACATAATACAGCTATATTGCCGATGCAGTTATATTTGCAACTAAATATACAGCTATATTGTCGATACAGCTATATTTGCAACTAAATATACAGCTATATTGTCGATACAGCTATATTTGAAACTTAATATACAGCTATATTGTCGATAAAGCGTTATATGCAACTACATATACAGCTATACTGTCGATACAGCTATATTTGCAACTACATATACCTATATACAGCTATATTGTCGATATAGATATATTTGCAACAACATATACAGCAATATTGTCGATACAGCTATATTTGTGCCCGCAACTACATTCAAGACGGCCGGCATCTAGGTCGTCGAAGTGGCGATGAAAGATGCCCCGCATATGAATCTTTGAAGTAAGCGCACCCTTAAGGCGGAGACTGGCTTGTAACGTTTGTTTGTAAAGTATCATTCGAGGCGAGCTTGGCTACAAAACGGCAATACACTAAACGTTACGTACGCTCGCTACGAGCACTTGACTCAAGCGTGCTCCATTTTTATTCAGAATGGCGGTAAACATGCGGTCGCAATGCTCACATCGAGCGAATCGGCACGCTGCACCGACTACAGTAACGCGTTACAAAAACTCGATACATTACAAACAAACGTTACAAGTCAGTCTCCGCCTTTAGTCCAATGGATTTGTAAAAATACCAACTTTTATACATTCATGTGCATCTTACTTATGTAAGGTAGGATGGGGTAAGATGTGGAATGTTGGAATGTCTCTCGCTAAGTGGTAGTGGATGGAGCATAACGAATGTCCGATAGAGACGAAAAGTTCTGGAGTGGCAACCGCGAGCTGATAGGCTCAGCAAGGTGGACGGACTGGTGAAGGATTATGATTTTAGCAGTCTATGTATGTATGTAAGTATGTATATAACTATTTATTCCACCGTAGCATCTAAATCACTGAACCGATTTTAATGAATGAGGTATCAATAAATTTGTAATAATGGTCCGGGTAACATAGGCTATATAAATTTTGCCTAAATTTAATATGGTTGACTTCACACGTAAATTTCTGACCTCGAAAAAATTTAATTGAGATAACACGCTTGATTGACATGTTTGGTATCAAAAGAAAGGTCTTGACAAGCACATTACAAATATGTACTCGTATATATGTCCTAAATAATTATGTTTAAATTGTTAAAAATAAGTATATGTAAATAATATTAATTTAATAACTTACAGACCTACCGCGGCGAGCGTGATTTTTCAGTAGTCGGGTTTTAGTTTTTCATCTTACTTTTTATTGAAAATAGAATTGAAAAAAGTTGCTGAAACAAAAAACTACCAAAAATTTTGTCACTGAATACAAAACATACTCTATTAATAAAACAAAAATATATTTCATCAAAAAGCCAACGTCACGCGGTATTCCCAGGCGGTCACCCATCCAAGTACTAACTGCGCCCAATGTTGCTTAACTTCGGTGATCGGAACGAGAACCGGTGTATTCAACATGGTATGGACGTTGGCGACAATGCGACTAAAATTACTCTCCACAATCGGTGCATGTTGGCAGCTTTCCAAAAACGATTCAAAATAAACCAATATAATATCTAAATTCACTGTTCATTGATCTGCTACAACCAGTACAACTGCATTTGGAGCTGCTTAGTTGTGCCCGTGACCATGAACGTCATCTAGCTACTATCGGAATTGCAGTGAAAGTTTGTTCACCCACCGCGCAATGTCAGGAGTCAGTTCCGTTTTTAGAACAATTATGTTAGCTAGCTTAGAGGAGCTCGTGGCTAAGTAATAACAGCTACACGGGTCGATCCACCAGATTAAGCTATGCTTCCCGGGGTTGGTCCGTGGATGGGTGACCATCTTTACATACCGAGACTCCTCCGTGCCTCGGAAAGCACGTTAAGCCGTTGGAACCGGCTGTCATTCGTGGATCTTTGACAGTCCTTACGGGTCGTCAGAAGCCTGAAAGTCTGACAACCAGTCTTACCAAAGGGTATCGTATTACCCAGTCACTGGGTTGTGGGGGTCAGATAGGCAGTCGCTCCATGTAAAATACTGGTATTCAGCTGCATCCGGTTAGACTGGAAGCCGACCCTAACATAGTTGGGAAAAGGCTAGGCAGATTATTATTTATGTAGAATGAGCTTAGAAACGAAAAAGAAACGATAGATGGATTATGTGAAAGATGAAAGGCTAGAAAGTCGACTGCATAATCAGCCTATAATGTGGTAACATTATAGGCTGATTATGCAGTCGACTTTCGAGTCGACAGCAGTGGGAACTGCTGGGACACAGGCCGAGGAGACCTATGTCCCAGCGTGAGAGCGAGCGCGCCGCAATCCACCACGCGGGCCCAGTGCAGTGCAGGTAGATGACACATGTCTTCAAATTTTTGATTCTACGATTTGCCAGTTCCGTCACGAAGTTTTTCTTCACCGTTTTTGAGAGCAGTGGTGATGAAATAATTTACACAACGTAAAGAGCCTCACAGGGTTCGAACCTACGACCTACAACTCGGTAAGTCGCGGTCGTTACCACTGGGCCACCATCCCTACTGAGATGACGACTAATAGTATGGAAAAATAATGCATGCTATGCCAATCCCAAATAAATTGGCATAAGGGCAGGAGAATGAGGAGCTCGTGGCTAAGTAGTAACAGCCGCAGGGGTCGATCCATCAGGTTAAGCTACGCTTGCCGGGGTCGGTCCGTGGATTGGTGTCCATCTTTACATACCGAGACTACTCCGTGCCTCGGAAAGCACGTTAAGCCGTTGGTCCCGGCTGTCATTCGTGGATGTTTGACAGTCATTAGGGGTCATCAGAAGCCCAAAAGTCTGACAACCGGTCTTACCAAGGGGTATCGTATTACCCAGTTAATGGGCTGTGGTGGTCAGATACCTATCTGACCTCCACAACCCAGTTAGTAGTCAGTTAGTAGTAGTCACTCCATGTAATACTTGTATTCAGCTGCATCTGGTTAGACTGGAAGCCGACCCCAACATAGTTGGGAAAAGGCTAGGCAGATTGATTGATGGGCAGGAGAAAGATCATGATATAGAATGAGCTTGCCATCAGTACAGAAATAGAAATATAGTTTGTTCAACGAAATCTCCAAACGGCTGGTTGACACTTCCCGTTACCCATGGGCTGGCTTTTACCTTGGCCAGCGGCTTAGCATTGCCATACAACGTGGCAATGCCGCCAGTCTCTTGGGTACTTCACCAGACGACAGCGATGCGGAGGTATTTTTCGACGCCATATTTTAGTTTTTAATAGTTTTGTCTCTTTTTCTATTATTATAATCTTATTCACAATACATTGGTAAACCAGCTCGAAGACAAACCAATTGGTCTTCTATCACATCGGAAACTTATTCATTGGAGCATTAATTTTTCCTTTTGATCTCATTCAATGTGATCGCTACTGGCTATTATAAATGAGAAACGGAGTATAAGTAATTTGTTGTAAAGGACCATCGGAGCAGAAGTTAAGGACGTATTTTTAAGAAGTAAGGCTTGCTTGGAATGGTCGTGGACATTTCTTGGATGCTTGATGATATCTAAGTACTGGCCTAGTTAGATATTAATTGGTAGGAATCTTACGGCTGAACCCAATAACCTATCCATCACCAGTTTTGGTATACTGGAGATAGCAAAACCTATATCTATGGTTATAACGTCCCAATAATCTAACACAGATAAAACAAAGGAACACGAACAAACAAAAGGAACGTAAGGACAGATAGAATTATAAGTCTATCGTCAGTAGCGATCTGTCTTTTACTGATAGTAGGTTATTGGGTTCGGCCGTTAATATTCGATAAATTAGTCGGTTATAAAATTATAGTCTGTTTTTGTAACAAACGAGTAGCAAAAATATTGGCTACGTTGCTATTGGTCCACGTAATCAAGATAAAGTCCGTTCCACACAAACCAAACGCTGTAGTTACATGTACATTCAGTTGAGTCATCGACTACCTGCGCGTCGCACGTGTTTTAGTGAGTGAATCAGACGATATTGTTTGTGCTTGAGTCATGGCAGACATGTCTCCTGTACAGTACATTTTAGAACTATTCAATATGAACGGGACTTAACAATTTCAAAACAAAACAAAGGCGTTGACCCCATACCGACCAATGACCCATCTCACTCTGTCAATATCGGAAATGTGCGAGAGACATAACTCAGTACTCGTTTGTGTTTGTTGCTTTTATTCAGTAAACTATACGTACTCGTATTTGGTTGAAGAGTTAATGTCGTGCAAATACATTCAGCTACATCAGGTTAGACTGAAAGCCGATCCCAACATAGAAGATGATGGTAATGATCATGAGATGTTGATATGAAAATAGTCGCCATTGTGTAGTTAGTTTTTCTTGGCATTTAGTTAAACAACTAAATTAAAAAACTAACTATTTAATTATGTTGTTTTTTCTTCAAATTCTGTTGTCACATTGTTGAATAAATACATAAATTAGTATAATATTCAGTCATTAACATATCTTCTACCAGTGTCTTCAGCAGCTAAAATTATTTAGTATTTGAAGAAGAAGACAACATAATTAAATCTGTATCATTACTAAGTACACCATCTTTGTATCTAGATATAAAGCTTGTTGCAAGCTTTCAACCTTTGATTTAATATTTGGACATTGCAACACAGTTTTTACTGTCCTATTGACACTTGACAGTTGACAGTTCAGAATCATGTGTCAATTGTTTTCTGTTTGTCATGTAATGTGCGGGTAAATATTTACTTGCTCCTTAAACTCAGTGCTATATTTTGTATTTGTAGTAACATGTTATATTTTTATTTAAATCAAGCCTCCCTTCATTCGAACCTATAAACCCGAAACTACAGTCCATCATCATAGCCAGTACGCGGAGCGTCGTGTAGGTACATTGTTGAGTAGTCTACTACGCCAGCATCACATACGCCGACGCCCGCAACAAAGCTGTTCCACCAAAACCAGCATCAGTTCTTGGCAGTATGCAACGTCAGCTGGACAATGTTGTATTTACATATACCACTTAGTTCCTAGATGTGTGACTAACTCGGTACCCGACTAGTTAGAAACACTACCTGTCCAGTGACCAGCCTACACTGAAGGTAATTCTATATGCATACAAGATGCACACGGCGGGAATACAATTTGGCGGAGGCGTCAGAGAAAGCCACAACGGAGAGCTCGAATTTCAGGCTTGCACCTTAGTGATTGACAATTGGTTTAAGTGATATCTTGTAACACAAGTCATCATCTTCATCATCATTCCAGCTGAAAGACGTCCACTGCTGGAAATAGGCCTGAGACCAAGCACCACCACTTTGACCGGTAACGCAACTACACAAGAGAAATTAACTCAAGAGATGATGTTTGGAGCAATTTAAGAGCATTGGCGCCGTACGACATTGCTTACAAACTTTCAAGTTCTTTTTTATCGAAATGAATGAACCGTTTTTAATGAAACTTCATACATATAAGCAGGATACATACGTCTAAAAAGTTAGCACAACTTTGACAAATAGTGTTGCAGCTAAATTCGACCGATTTTAAATATTCCACAGAAACAGAGATTTCCAATTACTTATCTTTTTTTTAAATAAGACATTTCGAAAATGTTCA
This sequence comes from Cosmia pyralina, assembly GCA_946251885.1. Classification (NCBI taxonomy): domain Eukaryota; kingdom Metazoa; phylum Arthropoda; class Insecta; order Lepidoptera; family Noctuidae; genus Cosmia; species Cosmia pyralina. Next base: position 27,029,917 of record OX276343.1, read on the forward strand.
TAATTAACTTTTTAGTATCCTGCTTATGCGTATGAAGTTGATTTCGATAAAAAATGACTTGAAAGTTTGTATGAAATGCCGTACGGAGCCTACGCTCTTAAGTGTAATTTATTTCGAAATTACTATAATGACAGACCGCACAACCTAAACCGCTGGGCGGCTGGGTAAAGCATGAAAGAATATCGAACCTCGTTGGCATACCGTCCGCCATTTTGAAAAAAAAAAACTAGTTTCGGCGGCCAGCGATGAAACCTATCTCAATCGACAGGCTAAGTGATTACAAACAAAAAATATTCAGTAATTAATCTCGTTAGTGATATACATTCTGAGATGTTTGAGTTCAAAATGTAAAAAGCTTTTTTACAAAAAAATACAACCGACTTCCAATAACAACTACAAAGTGAAAAATAACTTTAATTTCGGAAGTCGGTGTCTAGTTAAATGTATTTTCGTTCTTTGCCACCGACTTCCGAAATTAAAGTTATTTTTCACTTTGTAGCTGTTGTTATTGGAAGTCGGTTGTATTTTTTTGTAAAAAAGTTTTTATTTTTCACTTTTTAGCTGTGGAACCTACCCCACACAAATTCTAATACCACTACCTGCAAAACAAACTAGAACATCATCCATATAAAAGTGAGGAAAAAATACGTATTATTGAAGCTAACTCAAAAACTACCAAAGCAAAGTTAATCAATTTTATATGGGACCAACTGTGATGTATATACCCTCTCGAATAAAATAAAAACAATCCAATTCGGTCCAGCCATCTTTGAGTAATCAGGGAACATACATAAAAAAAAAAATAAAAAAAAAAAAAAAAAAAAGGTTCCGACGAATTGATAACCTCCTCCTTTTTGAAGTCGGTTAAAAAAGAAATAAAATTAAAGAAAAAAAAACCTTTTTAAAAACAAGCTTTTATTATTTGTAATAATATGAACTAAAAAGTTAAAAATAAATTATCTTTTATAACAAATTAACACTTTATAAGTTCAGTGTAACCTTTAACGATAAATTAAGCTTCTTTGTCTATGACAGAATAATTCCATACCGTACATAATTATTTATTTTTAACACTAAAACTTTACACTTTAATTATTATATTTTCCCGTTTTTATCTCAGTCCCAATTTTATAAGTAAAAGCGTGTTACATTTGTATGGTATAATTAAGAACATTTGGCACCTGTTATCATAGCTCTTGCTATCATAATGTAACACGCTTTTATTTATAAAATTGGGACTGAGATAAAAACGGGAAAATATAATAATTAAAGTGTAAAGTTTTAGTGTTAAAAATAAATAATTATGTACGGTATGGAATTATTCTGTCATAGACAAAGAAGCTTAATTTATCGTTAAAGGTTACACTGAACTTATAAAGTGTTAATTTGTTATAAAAGATAATTTATTTTTAACTTTTTAGTTCATATTATTACAAATAATAAAAGCTTGTTTTTAAAAAGGTTTTTTTTTCTTTAATTTTATTTTTAACTTTTTAGTATTTACAATTCGAGGTTTACTACGACGTAGTTCGTAGCGCGTAGCAGCGTTTTTTCGTTATGTAGTCGTAGCATTTTCACATAATATGTGCTGCTTTGAGCACTTACAGTTTAGTATTTTGTTTATATGTTTAATAGGGTAAAATAATGTTTCAATTAGTTATGTAATTACTTATTTGTAACGTTTCTCATTCTGTCCATTTCTTCTAATGCAACAACATTACAAGGTTTCTTCGAAGTCAATTTGGAGCAGTCAAGTTCTTCGATTCGAAGACCTGCTAAAGACCTAACTCGGCTTAAAGCCACATAAGCTTGACCAGCAGCAAATAATTTGGAGCCTAGATAAATAACTGCATGATCTACTGTAGTTCCCTGCATTTTGTGCACAGTTGAAGCCCAAGACAAGACAATTGGGAGCATTCTTCTTTCAGCTGTGCCGTGATTAAATTTAGCAGGAAATTGAACTGATTTAGGCTGTATTATGTGAATGCCATCGTTACCAAAGTCTACGCGAACCGATGGTATATCGCTATCGTATAGTTGAGCACGTCTGAAATATGGCCATATGATTTCAGTGATGTGACCTATCGCTCCATTCACAAGTCCCTTAGCAACGTCAACGTTAGACCTCAACATAACTTTAGCACCAACAAATATTTCTAGTTCTTTTGGAAGACCACCTGTTTTGTTAATGTCCGAGTGTATTATATTATTATTATTCATGTTGTTCCCACGAGTATAGGACAAAAACGGTCCCTCCCCCCAGAGGTCCATTGTAGAGGGATAAGGGCTTCAGTACAACAGGGTTCGCCCCGGGGTACCCTGAGGCGCAACGTTAGCGATATGACATGTTTATACACCCTCATACCATTCAGCCCTCGGCACGTGCACACCTTGGCATTGGGTCATCCATAAACCATCTAATTAAAGACAGTAACCACATTCATAACAAAAAGAAAGAACTTTTTTTCCTAAAGTTGGAGTTGCATATTCACGATAACCAAGTTACCGTCAAGACAAATCAAACAGCCCAAACTCGATGGAGCTGCGTCGTTTAGTTAGGCCCTAATTATTAGGGAGTTCCTTTTGCCACCTTCCAGTTCCATCATCAGACCATGGTTAGCATATAGTATCAAAGTACTCGTCAAGACGCATCAAATGTGCCCAAACTTGAAGGGGTTGCGTCGTTTAATTACGGAGTTTCTATGGCCACCTTCCAGCTCCATCATCAGACCCTGGTTACCATATAGTATCAAAGTACTCGTCAAGACGAATCAAATGAGCCCAAACTCGATAGGGTTGAGTCGTTTAATTACCGAGTTTCTATGGCCACCTTCCAACTCCATCATCAGACCCTGGTTACCTACTATATAGTATCAAAGTACTCGTCAAGACGAATTAAATGAGCCCAAACTCGATGGGGTTGAGTCGTTTAATTACCGAGTTCCTATGGCCACCTTCCAACTCCATCATCAGACCCTGGTTACTATATAGTATCAAAGTACTCGTCAAGACGAATCAAATGAGCCCAAACTCGATGGGGCTGAGTCGTTTAATTACCGAGTTCCTATGGCCACCTTCCAGCTCCATCATCAGACCCTGGTTACCATATAGTATCAAAGTACTCGTCAAGACGAATCAAATGAGCCCAAACTCGATGGGGTTGAGTCGTGTAATTACCGAGTTCCTATGGCCACCTTCCAGCTCCATCATCAGATCAGCTCCACGTCATAATAATATTGCATTGTCATCCGATTTATAAATGCATGCAAAATTTCAGCTCAATCGGAAACCGGGAAGTGCATCAAATTTAACTTGCAAGATTTGATTACAGAACGACAGACAGACAGACAACGGGACAGGTGAAACTAAATAAAAGCTTGTAATAACGCTTTACTTTTCCACGTTTTTGAACTCAAATATCTCAGAAACCACTAAATGTTTTTTGTCTTACTCTATCGATTGACACTTGTCATTACCGCCAGTGGCAGACGGTAGATAGTGTAGGTATGCCATGTTCGAACCTCTTTGCACAAGAGTTCATTTTATAATGAAGGTGAGCAATGGGGAAGGCAACTGTCAAAATGGCGCTGACGTAGCTAGTTCACAACACAAGCAAATAATACAAGGCGTGAGATGGTTCTATTTAATTTTTGTAAAAAATACGCTTTCTTGTGTTTTAAAATACTCCGAAATTGAAGTCCACCATTTCCCAAGAGATTAAAAGATTGTGGAAAGCTATTCGTATTTTTTTTTTTTTTTTAATTTAAACAGTTCGAAACATTTTGAAGAAAATGGTTACGAGGAAATATTTAAGGTTTTAAATTCCGACACCGCCATCTATAATTAGCTTTTCACGACCTTCTCCATTATAAAGGATTCTCGAAAATACATTCTCCCCCCCCCCCCCCCCCCCCCTACAGGGATTAAATAGAGGACGAAAGTTTTTTTTGCGACAGGAAATCCCACCACCGGGCTCACGGCTTGTAAGAACAGAAACATTGAACTCTGGAGATAAACGGATACACTTCATCAGCACCTTGTTGCGAGTTAGCTTGGCATGTATTAATTACACTATTTCCATCTGCAATTTGTTGTTTAGGTGAATCTTGGAAACTAATACCTAATATTGCTTTTTTTTTATTGGTTTTTGGTTTATATTGGTTGGTTAGTTTATTTTACTGGTTAAAAGCAATATAGTGAAAGTCTGGATTCAAATCGACTCGCAAATAACCAGATACAATAGGATAGTTGACAGTTTTTAGGAAACCGATTAAAAATGTTCCTTGTGGTAATTTTAATTAAAACATGAAAATACTAACAAACCAATACCAATTTTTCATTTATAAAACTCATTATAATTTTCCTAGTCAAAACGGGGCACTCAGTAATGGCGGCTCGAGTGATGTCATCATCCTTATAGGCCTGTGTTCCACCAACATTCAAACCACCATTTAAACAGTTGGTTTTTGTCAAATTTCATAAGGAAATAACTGATTAACTAAACAACTTTTAAAAGTCGGTGAACTTCGCCCTTAGTCGTCAACTCTGTGACAGATTGTCTGCTGTCAAAAAAGTAAAAACAAATAATCAGTGTTTCCACCCCCTGCTTTTGTATTTCTCTTAAGATGTTTGATATCGATTCAAATAATCGATTATTTATTTGATAAGTTTTTTTTTTATTAATTAACCGAATCTAAAAAAAAATCGCTTATTAAATGTTTTTCATCGATTATTACTGTCAAATCAAATCGAATAATTATGATTTCAAAGTAAAGAAGTGATGACAGCGATCTAAATATCTGAAACGCAAGCGGAACGGACAATCAATATTTTTTTTTCAAATTTCGTTTTCGTTGTGATATTTCAATCATATTTTTTCTGACTGTTAACATGCGAATGCTTTTTACTTTTTCTGAAAAATTCCCTAACTTTCGGGGAAAATATTATGAGGTGGGAACCCTGAAATAATGTTATTTTGTCAATGTGACATGACTGATAGTGAGACCTGTCGCGCCATGATTGGCGTTCAATGTTACGTGACCTATGGTATGCCTATGGTTATATTTTTACGTAGTTATTTCTCAAAAATATTACTTAATCTAAAATAATTTATAAAACTAAGTATAATTTTAGCTCACAACCATAATAAAATTCATAAGGTAATTTTCTTACTGTCAACTGTTATTAGCCTATTGTATTACCAACGACAGACGTTATCCTGTCCTAATTACAATAATTCATACAAAATACCAGTACAAAAAACCCGTTCACTTTTTCCGAATTTTCCAATTTTCTCGGCAACTTTTCCAATTTTCTTCTTCATAAGAATTTTTCTCAGACTTCAACGAACATTTGAAAAAAAAAATTGGTCCAGCCGTTCTCGAGTTTTGCGCTTAGCAACACGTTTTTAGCAATTCATTTTCATTTATATAGATAGAACTTTAAGTTTATAAAAAAGGTACCTACTTAATTTTTTTTAATTCCTTTAATGTAAGTCTCGTTTTTATTAATAGTAGGTACAAGAAAACTCCATATTTTATTTATCACTCCAAATCCAAAACCCCTGTCCGTCACTCAAAGGTTCAAAGAAGCAAACTAGCAATTTCCGTTTCGTGTAATCGTTAAGGACCAAAATTACTTAACTTCAACCTAATTTGTTCACCAAAAAAAAAAACCATTCGCTGTGTGATTTACAAACAAATTGTGGGTATTTGATAAAACGATGCTAATGAGCGGCGTCGGGGGAAATGGTGACATAATAATAATTTGGAAGTTTGACTCCACTTTGCTGTTTCTTGATTTTTATTATGGCTTGATGACATATCGTTTGTGCTTTCCTCGGGTATGATTTATTGCTTTACTTGATTTGAAAGGGAGTTGTAGATTGAAAAAGAAATATTATTACAACGTACAATATTTGGAAGAAAGATGAAAAGAATAAACGTTAATATTGTCATTGGAATTGATGAAAATATCTCTTAATTATGATTGTTAGGTTGTGGAGGTCTGCCCGGCTGGCGCGGAGCACCGCCGTGTTTTCGCGGAGGCGATCGGCGGTGGCGATCTCTCGCATCCAAACGTGGTCCAGGCCATGGTGCGGAGCGAGAGTGCATGGAAGGCCGTCACCTCCTTCTGCAAAGCAGTAATGCTCGCGAAGAAGGAGGCAGAACGCGTGACGGAGAGGCAACAGTCGCGCCCTCGCGCACCTAGCCGCCGCAGGAGACGCCCTGAGCGGCGGGAATCTATTGCCGATTCCCGGCCACCGTAGGCGCGGGCTTGCGCACGACGAGTAATGGGTAGCTCGCCGTCCGGTATGGACCAGGCCCGGGTCGACGGCGCGTTGTGTTCCACGCGCGCCTCAAAGAGATGTCAGCAGTGACGGGGTCCAATAGGGCCGATGCCGCTGGGGTCGCGGGTTGTTCGAAAGAGATACCGTGGCCCTGGCACAGGCAAGTGAAACAACACGGGTGGGTTTTAATCAGTAAAAGTCTGACACGCCCTCCCGCTCCGCTCAGAGCGGGAGAAAACATCTGATGATTTCCCACCCACAAAAAAAAAAAAAAAAAAGTTGCTCCATGTAAAATACTGGTATTCAGCTGCATTCGGTTAGATTGGAAGCCGTCCCCAACATAGTTGGGAAAAGTCGAAGCAGATGACGATGATCTCTTAATTATCACCTTGTTTTGCAATTTAATACTGTTAATATTATAAGTTGATTATTAAAACGAAATCATACCACAAGCCTCTTCAGAAACCAAAACATTGTGCTGTTTTTCTATTTCCCACATTTTTGTTGCTGCCTGTAGGATTTCCATTTTTTGTTGTGTTACAACACTGGTAATTAAGTAAAGACTGAGTCATCCCCTGAGTCGCAGGAAGAATGTGCTGATTCACGTATTAGGCTCATCTATTAGGGCCACTTCAGAAGAACCAGTTGTTTTGACCCAAATCTTGATTAGATCTAAAGTTAAGCCGTAACCACAGATTAATACAGACAGGACACTCCGCAGTTTAGGTATGAAGTACGCGGTCGGCTCATCTCACTGGGTCAATTCAGTGTGGGCTGCCGCGCACCAACCGGCTCGCACGTTAGTTCGATCAGAGATGAGTTCGATACTCACTCACGCACCGCGTTGTAAAAGAAGACAACCCTAACGAGTCAGAAGGTGTAAGAGTTACGCGATAGAAAGAGAGGCAACTTATAGGTGAATATAACTGTAGGTAATGAAGGTTGTGCGACCTGAATTGCACTTGATTGTGTCGTAGCAAGTGTAGCTTTTTATTTAAATGATTTTGCGGAGTGTCCCATCTGTATTAATCTGTGCCGTAACTTTAGGATCGCATCAACTCATCTTGAAACTGTAGCTAGACAATAATGTTTTTTTTTTTCTCTCTCTTTATTTGTTTTGGGGTTTTTATCTAGACAGATATGTTAACCCCATCGTGCCTTTTATCATTATAACATTAACACTTAACACACAAACTGTTTCTGTAACTTTACACACAAACTACACTAAACAGTTAAATAATATATAAAACACTTTGTTTATAGGTAGAAGTCACCGATGAAGGACTGTGATCAAATTACATAACTTTTTGGTACCTTCTGAAGTTGGTTCGGATAAAATTGATTGTATCGATCCCACGTTAAGCCTATTTAAGTCTAATTCTCTCAAAAGTGACTCCCTCTCGCGCCTATTGCGGACAAAATCCATCAGCAAATACTGCACGTCCAGACAATAATGTTGATAAGTAATTTACGTTAGTCTCATACGCTATATCATCGTTTGTTCGCTACACTGTTAGTAATATTGGATTTTACAGTTAGAAAATTCCAGAGGAGCTCGTGGCCAGGCCAGGCGCACTCCACATCTTAGGTATGGAGCTATAAGTACGCGGTGGGCTCGACTTGTCGAGCTAATTCAATATGCCGCCGCCGCGTCGTAAAAGAAGACAACCCTAACGAGTCAGAAGGTATAAGAGTTACGCGATAGAAAGAGAGGCTACTTCTAGGTGAATATAACTGTAGGTAATTAATGCTGTGCGACCTGAATTGCACTTTATGGTGTCGTAGCAAGAGTTGCTATTTATTTAAATAATTTTGCGGAGTGAATTTTCTGTACTTGTAGTATTATGTATTCTGTCTCGTGGCTAAGTAATAACAGCCGCACGGGTCGATCCATCAGGTTAAGCTACGCTTGCCGGGGTCAGTCCGTGGATGGGTGACCATCTTTATCTTTTGAAACAAATTAAGCCGTGGCGTTGGTCCCGACTATCATTCGTGGATCTTTTGCAGTCGTTACGGGTCGTAAGAAGCCCGAAAGTCTGACAACTAATACTACCAAGGGGTATCGTATTACCCAGTTCTTGGGTTGTGGTGGTCAGATAGACAGTCGCTCCATGTAAAATACTGATATTCAGCTGCATATGGTTAGACTGGAAGCTGACCCCAACATAGTAGGGAAATGGCTAAGCAGAAGAAAATTCCAGCAGCGTCTAACTTGGAATTTTGTGCCTGATAATGCCTACCTTGTTATTTAAGTGCCCATTCCACGATGTCCGAATAGCCACTACTCACTGAATAAATTCAAAAATGGAACAGAATTTGTATGAAATTATCTGCCAAGTAAGTTAGTAGGTGGTGAAAGACTTACAAACTTTATGGAACTGTTATCAAAATACTGAAGTACACCATGCTAGTCAAAAGCCTGGAAATAAACCTTATTTTCATCCCGTAACGATAATATCCCCAAAATTTTTTGGTACTTTCTTCCATTTCCCGTACAAAAACTCCAGCACACACTTCTCAACAAACACCGAAGAAAAAACCCAGACATATTATTGCTAACATTTGCGTTATACCCACCAGATACAAAACCTTATCTGTTATAATAAATCTTCGCGCATAACTCATTCGCAGGTGCACTGGACTTGACTATAAAGGTTATGGCGGTAGGGATGGGCAGAACAATATTTTACGTGACTACGCCGTTTGTTGGGAGCGACTTCATTTACTTATTCGAAGTTATTATCACACTTTGTTTGGTGCGTTTGTGTTGCTTTTATTAGAGATCCGTGAATTGGGGTTTAAACATTTTGGTCTAGATGACCAAAATGATTAAACCCCAAAAACTAATTGAAATTATCATCAAATACGTAGGAGACGGTCCATTGGAACTCTAAAAAAATCAAGCTTCTAAGTTAACGCAATAAAAAATTACGATCTAAGCGAAATGTTGATACTCGTAAATAAATCAATACCTATAGGGTACTTACTTCCCGTTGACCTAGAATCATGAAATTTGGCAAAAAAACAAGGTCTCACAGCACAAATAAAGGAAAAAGTCCGAAAATTGATAATTTGTAATTTTATCAAGTGAAAAATATTTTTTTGGGAATTACAATAATTACAAGCTTAAATTTGCAGTTGGAGAATTGACCGTGACATATTATATATCAATGTATGGGAGAACTTGTTTTTCAACTACAATGTTAAGTTTTTTTGGGATACTTTTTTTTCAACTACCCTTCTTTGTGCGTGGTCCGACACGCACTAGACCAGTTTTTTACATTTAGTAACAGGTCGACCGAGCTCTACTCGAATGAAAATAAAGGAAATGGATGTTCCCATAATATACCTAGCTGGATCGATTTTTCGCCCCCGTAAATCTCTAATTGCAAGTTTCATCGAAATCGTTAGAGCCGTTTTCGAGAACGAGATTACAAATATTGCTTATTTAATAGTTTAGGATACATAATTTACACTTTTTCACCTATAGGTAGGTACGCTAAACTATCTATGCATTACTTTTTATCCCGCAGGTTTTTAAACAGACACAAGTTTTTTTATTAAATATTGTCTACAGTGAGGCTTTGACAAAACGCTTCTTTGCGAGAAAAACGTGCTATCTCGAAAAATGGAATTTTACAGGAAGCACTAAGTAAACTTTAAAAAATTATGACAAGTAATTAATGTGTTTTTACGTTAAATGAGTTATCTTATAAACTTTTAAAAAATACACAAAAAGATTCTACAATCGAATATTAAATTATCGAACATATTAAGCATAAAAAATTATTATAAAAACACCTTTTCCGAAATGTCACGTTTTTCTCGCAAAAAGGCGAAAACATATCGAGAGGTAAGTACATAGGTATTTATTTTATTTATAAAAGTGATTTTTTTATTGTGTTTATTCTTTCATAAGTCATTACAAACCGAATGCATTATTCAGTGAATTATTTTAATTACGTTAATGTGACAATTACACTTCATTAAACATAATCATTTAAATTCCCATGTCGTTTGTTGTTATGCACAATATTACAACAGCATTTGAACTAACAAGCTTGATCACACAGTTAATTTAATATTATTATATTGCCTAAGCGTATTACTGTGTTGTTTAGTTTCACATTGTTGTTTTTGTTGGGTTTTCATTCATCATTCTCCTGCCCTTATCCCAATCTATTTGGGGTCGGCGCAACATGTCCTTTTTTTCCATACTTCTCTATTATTCGTCATCTCAGTAGTCACCCCCTTTCTAGCCATGTCATCTTTCACACAATCCATCCATCGTTTCTTTGGTCTTCCCCTACTCTTATAGCCATCGACATTCATACTCAAAACTTTCCTCACGACATTTTCCTCACTCCTCCGCATCACATGCCCATACCATGACAGCCGATTTCCGCACTGTTGTCATTGTTGTCATTGTTGTTTTAAATGGAAATTCCATTTGGAAATTCGAATTTTGTAGCTATCGATTTTTGTTTTAAAATGTTTTTTGATATTTTTTCAGGGTTCCGTACCCCAAGGGTCCAAACGGAGCCCTATTGCTGTCACTCACGTGTCCGTCTGCCCGTCATCTGTCACACAGGTTTTACAGCCTAGCGATTGAAGCTACAATCTTCAAATTTTTATATTATAAGCATCTTGTTAACTCATACGTTACCCATAAAAATTATCAAAAATATTTTTTAATGTTTTTAAGGGGGTTCCTATACAGTAAAAGGGGGGGCGAAAAAATTTTTTTTCTTTCACCATCGAGTAGGGTATCATTGTTTAGAACTTGTTGAGCAGATATGTGCACAAAAGTCAGCTTTTTTTTTTACAAAACTTATCTGAAGAAATTTTTAACTTCCCACTGACCTATGAACTTGAAATTTGATGATAATATTTTTTTTATTATTACATATTTTACTAACAAATACCAATTCTGTGTGTTCTTATTTGGTATTTCGAGTCGATCATAAATAATATGGTAATTGTAATTCAGGAATAATAACATAATAAATATCACGCCTGTAATACTTCGAAACGGTGTAGGAAAACATCGTGTGGAAACCGGCATGTCCTAGAAACAAAAATTTGTAGACATCGATGCGACATCCACCAACCCGCACTGGACTTGCGTGTTAGACTACAGCAGCCTACTCCCTCTCGAAGAGAGGATCCGAGGCCTGTATCCCAGCAGTGAGAACATTATAGGCTGATTATGATTCAAATTTAAATTCAAATTCATTTATTCGTGTGATTTTTGGTACATGAGATCTTAATATTAATAAAATAGTTCCTCAAAAAATCTACCTTAAAGGTGTACACGCTTTCACATAATTATTATAAAAAAAAGAATAAGTAATCAATCTAATAAAATAAAATAATTACAACAAAACACAACATAACTTAAGTCAGAAAAAAATAAGCAAAACATTAACAATTGAGTACACGTAAATAAATAATTAATGGAATTTAAGATAATAATGCATTGTCAAAATTAAATAAATATGAATGTCAAATAAGTTACAATTTATCATTAAGGAATTCGTCAATAGTATAATAACATTTTTCTAATAATAGATGTCTTAATTTGTTTTTAAATTGAATAATATTTAAGTCCTTAATTTCATTTGGTAACTTATTAAATATTTTTGGGGCCATGCAAAGTATGCTTTTGTGCATCAAGGCGGTCTTTGTTGGTCGAACGCATAATTCATGTCTATATACGTGTCTAATCATTCTATAGCGATGTTCAGATGCTTTTCTGAATAGATGCATGTTCTTTTTAACAAATAAAGCAGTCTCAAATATGTACAAGCAAGGTAAAGTCATTATTTTTAACAATATAAAATAAGGATTATTAATCCCCAAAGCGTTAGGTTGCGGTGTAGCTATAGTACACCCACATATTACCAGTTATCATCAGTTATGAATATTTACTGCTCGATCGCTGCAAGGCAAAGCGCAGTGAACAAGCGTCGCAATCAATGCTTGTCTCTCCTATAAATTAGAAAAGGCCTTTATCCTGTAGTGGTAGTTACAGGCTAAAATTACATTATATCTCTTATAAAATTACTGGACGTATCCATTGTTTTATCGCTTTTTGAACCGTGATAGTTAACAGTTAAAATTTTCACAGATGATGTATTTCTGTTGCCGCTATAACAACAAATACTAAAAAACAGAATAAAAGAAATATTTAAGAGGGTTCCCATATAACAACCGTGATTTTTTTTCCGTTTTTATAGATAATGGTACGGAATTCTTCGTGCGAGAGTCCGACTCGCTCTTGACCGGTTTTTTATAAACCTATGAGTAACCGTAGAGTTTCTTGCCGACTCTTCTTCATAGGAAACGACCAATTAGAACCGTGCACCTAGCTTCTGACGTTTCATAAGTGCCCATGAAAGAAATAAGTGAAATAAAATATTTTGATTTTAATTTTGACCCCAGGTTGATAAAATTTTCATTTTAATTCATTCAATAAAAACAAAAAAAAAGATAATAAAATTATAACACCTTTTCCCACATTTTTAAAAGCAGGTACCTATTTTACGTCACATAATCTTTACACGAAGGTACTTCATAAGTACTGAACGTCGTGAGTTTCACTTGTAAGACCTGATTGCAAAGTTTCGTGAGGGGAAACCTTGCAAATGACTTTAGGTTCGCACCAGAACTGAGCGCGTAATAAAAATGTCAACGAAATTAATTTGTTCTTACTTTTACGCTTTCTGGTGAAGGGCGCGTAGAAAGTTACCTGTATTGAATATGATCTCGGTCTGTAAATTATACTTTTAACAATATCAACCTGTTACATTTATTTTGGGCTGCAGGTCTAAAATCTCACAGAGGCTTCTTCTAATAGAGTGAAGAACGAAGCATTAATCATTGCGCTCGTTCCATAATGTGTTGACTATTCAAGTCAATCTCAACCACTATTAGGTGACTATTAAGTCAACACACTATGGAGCATTTTTCTGATTTTGTCTATCACTGTAAGTACCTAGGTAAGCGTCTAATAGGCAGACAAAGACAAAGCCAAAAACAAAGACAGACAAAGATGATAAAGAAAGAAAGAACTTAACGTTTACTTGGACACCCTTATACAAAATACATAATAATAAAATTTGTGTGTGCCTCACGGCTGCGCCAAATAGGTTTATTTTAGCTTATAGGTGCTGTCTGATGCTGGTTTTCTAATGAACCTTTAAGGACTTTTTTTTTGTGGATGGGATATCATCAAATGACTTCTCCCGCTCTGGGCGAAGCGGGCGTGTCAGACTTTTACTGACTAAAACCCACCCATGTTCCTTCAGAAGCCTGTGCCAGGGCTACGGTATCTCTTTCGAACAACCCGCGACCCCGGAGGCAGTTCCAACTTACCTAATACATAAATCTTTATACTTATAGATAAATAAATGAACTAGTAATCGAATATAATTACAAAAACAAAAAAAAATAATAAAACAACAAGAACTATCTCAGCAAACCCTGTTCTTACAATAACGATGATGGGGCCAAAATGTATTGGATTGACATCAGCAACCGAATATCAATCTGCCTAGCCTTTTCCCAACTATGTTGGGGACGGCTTCCAGTCTAACCGGATGCAGCTGAATACCAGTATTTTACATGGAGCGACTGCCTATCTGACCTCCACAACCTAGTAACTGGGTAATACGATACCCCTTGGTAAGATTGGTTGTCAGACTTTCGAGCTCCTGACGACCCGTAACGACTTCAAAGATCCACGAATGACAGCCGGGACCAACGGCATAACGTGCTTTCTGTGGCACGGAGGAGTCTCGGCATGTAAAGATGGTCACCCATCCACGGACCAACCCCTTGCGGCTGTTATTACTTAACCACGAGCTCCTCCTCATCAGCAATCGAAAAACTTATGTTAATCTTGTTGAAACCACTATTATTTTCTTTTATTTAATTTAAGTGCATCATTTTAAATGTTTTTATAAAAACATAAAACTAAAAAAAAATATATAATTATATAAAAAAATAGGGGTCAGGGCTCTAGAGAGAGGAACCTCCTCACTATGCGTGCCGTGGCTAGGAGTCGATAAGACAAAATACATGACATATTCCCTTTAAACCCCAGGACCAACTAAATTTCAACTTGAAAGCCCACTCATGTAATTTTATCAACCATTGTTCTTGTCCCGTGTTAATTAAAACTAATTCAATTAAATATCTTGGCATAATCATAAATTATCGTCTTAGCTTCGAACAACACATTGAAACGCTAGTTAAAAGAATCCGAAAATTAATCTACATATTTAAAAATCTAAGACATATATCTGATACATCAGTTATTAAGACAGTTTACTTTGCACTATGCCAATCTTTGCTAGTATATTGCATTACCACATGAGGCGGTACTTCAAAAACTTATATGATATATTTAGAGAGAGCCCAAAGAACTATATTAAAAGTTAGTTGCTTTTTTCCAAGGCTCTATCCAACTTTAGAACTTTACCAACACTGCTAACTGTCCGGCAGTTGTTCATACTCATGACAGTACTAAAGAAACATCCAGAACTGCACATGAATCACAATTTCTTAACACAAAATAGACGATCAAGAAATGTTTGTTCAATCATCCGATTTAACACTACTTTCTCCCAAAAGTTTTTCTGTTTCCTTGGCACTTTTCTTTATAACTCAATTAATAACAAAATATCTATCTACACACATACAAAAGCTATTTGTAAAAGAAAATTACGCATTTGGCTTTTTAATCTGGACTACATTGCCACTGAAAAAAAAATTAAAAATTGTTTATTGGGTCTCAAACAGTTACTTTTGCAGATGTAATTGAGACAGCCCCAGTAAGTAATTAATAATACTTGTATTGGGGTTGACTCGCTCTTTCCCTTAATTGATAGCTATACACTATTGAGACTCTGTAACAACTGAAATTTTTTTAAAACCAGTGTCTTAACACCCACACATTTACACTCACACTCCTACACTTACAAACATTCATACACTCAACATTCTTCATTTCCATTCTTAATTTTTTGTTAAGCTCATTCTTATTTTATTTTGTTTTGTAGATACCTAAGAACGTATCACTGAATATATATACAGTGATAATAATACCTACCAATTTGTACATTTATTTGAATTTTATGTTTGATTTGCTTTTCTCTGATTTTTAAATTTTTATGTTCTGAATTTTTCTAACTGTAAATACAGTTTTCAAACTGATATTTATGTATCAGACAATCTATGTACCAGACAAAATAATTTGTAATTTTCTCCAATTCCATATTTTCTTTACAACACAATATTTAATATGTTCTTATTTTACCTAATTGCGATTTCAGACTTATGTTATGTAATATCTTGACTAACCATTTTGTAAGTTAACATGTCCTATCTAAATGAGCCGGGTGATCTGTAACTCAGAGCCCTCCTACTTCAGACACCTTTGTCTATTTAAGATTGTGCATTCATACTATCTAGTGCCTGTAATACTGATGTTGAGATAAATAAAGATTTATGATTATGAGTACTGCTTTCTGAATGAAGCCCTTAACCCAACAGCGCAATGAGAGCCGAATGACGCGATAACATATTATTGTTATAAAAAAAAAAAAAAAAATATTTCGGAACAATAACAAAAGACAGTACAACAAGTAAAACGATGATAGCTGCAAAAGTATAAACTGTAGCGCGTTATTAATAAAAAGTTATTGAATGAATACGAAACGCTTTGAAAGTGATTAAATATTTTGCTTTTTTCTTTCGATTGAAACCTCTCTGGGCCCTTAGGCCTCATAAAGAAAGTAAGATTTTATTTCATTCAAATTCAAATTCATTTATTCAAATTTAAATAGAGTAAGTACAATCGGTGGTTTCACATGTTACATTATTTTAATCTGGTTATGGCATGTGAAGTTTAATAATATAATAATAAGAAAAAATAAAAAAAATATAATTTAAAAAAAAATGGGTATTTAGTCATAATTTGTCATATTATTAGTCATATTATTTTTTAATTTATGTTGATCAAAATTTCACCATTGAATATGTATCATTTCCATTATTCATAATAACTAATTCACACACACACACCAAATTCGAATGAAAACTAAAAGCAATCTCCTAAAAACTCAAATACCCATCAATATCCCACTTTACAGCACACACAGATCTAGAGTTACAAATGGATCGATCTTTAATCCAAAGTGCGTAAAAAAATGTCATGCGACCCACGGATTTGGAGGATAAATCCCACATTTACCAATCGACAGACATGTAGGAACATTTTCAATTTCCGGCCATTTTTGTGACGTCATCTTTTGAGGGACTTTGTTGACGAATATTTTGATCTCGTTCTTAGCAATTTTCTTAAGCAAATGTCTTCCTGTTTGTGGATGGAAATTGTTATTTCGTTATTATATCAGTTGTGGGTCTGTTCGGTTTTGTTGGAAAACTCGAACGGTATATTTTGTTTCCTTTTATTTCTTGGTAAATAGGGTAGAAAGATCTTTCAATTGTGCTGACTTTGTAAGTCAGAATCGTTTCACTTCCATAGCAGGAAAACAAGAAGAGGACATATTTTTGGTTCTATATAATTTAAACTAACAATGTTTTACCACTCTGTATGTGAGTTAGTGCCAAAAAAAACTTGCTATGTACAGTCAACAAAAGAGATATCTAGGCTGGGTATACTAACATATTTGTATGTGAATTGCTTCATGCTCAATTTCGTGACGATATACAATTTTGTGTTGGTGTGTTACATTGTAGGAGTATTGCGAAAACAAAGTAATATATATATAAAATTGAACATGAAGCAATTCACATACAAATATGTTACTCTACCCTGCCTAGATATCTCTTTTGTTGACTGTACATCTAACTAGCTTCGGCCCTCGACTTTGTCCGACCCACCCCGCCGTAGCGCATTGCCTGCCCGCGCTCTTACTTCGTTTTCACTTAGCGTTTTTTCTGGCTTTTTGCTCGGCTCCTTAAGGTTAATAAGGCGTGGTGTAAAATAGCCTATAATCTACCCCAAAAATCGGACCATCAAATGCAAAAAGATTTTTTTCAAATCCGACAGGTACCTGAGATTAGCGCGTTTAAACAAACTAAAAAACAAAGAAACTCTTCAGCTGTATTATTAGTATATATATTAATATAGATAAATAACTCCTTTTCCTAAGAAACCCCAGAGTCTAAAAGGAAACTTGAGTGTTGGGTAATCCAGGTAAATCCCATACAATTGTCTTTGCAAAGAAATCCGATCCCTTGCTACTTTATCCTCACTGGTTCTTTCCATGAAAGTTTTATATTGTAAAGGAAATTTTATACGGCTTTCGGTGCGAAATTCTTAATCAATTTATCTTAGCATCTTTTTATTATTTTTATCCGTTTGCTGAGAATGGTTATGTAACCCTTCAAAATTCAAAGGCAAAACTTTTGTGAAAAATTGGCTGTACAAAACTGCTTTTTCTAAACAATTATTTTTCTATATCTTAATTAGGTAGTTATTTTGTAATCCTTTCTAAGGAAAACCAGCAGTAGCAGTAGGTACTATTTTGTAAAGGAAAATAAAAAATAAAGAAAATAACAAAGAAACGACGAAGAAAGACGAAGTATTTTTTAAACTTCAACATTTCTTTTAATTTATACCCACAGTATTCTTCTAAACCAACTTGCCTAGACTTGAGTGGGCTATCAAATATTAGCCTCATCAGATAAAAAAACTCCGTCCAAGGGTGTGTCGGACCACGCACAATGAAGGGTTCTGTAGTTGGGATGAATTTATCCCAAGAACAAACTTAACATTGTAGTTCTAAAACATGTTCTCCCATACATTCCAACTGTAAATGTAACTTTGCACTCACAATATTGAGAGATTTACCATGTTATTTTAAGACCACAGACTTCTTATAGGTTTTCCTATAGGTTTTATCTATTTTCTGTATTTTTTTTCAAAGTTTTAGGCTCAGTTGTTTCGGAGATAATGGTCAATTTTCGTCTATGTTCTTAAATAACTATAAAACAATTTATTTTAAAATTATAAAAAAAATGTATTTAAGACCGTCATACTCGTAGTAAGCCCTTTCATTATCATCATCATGTCACACGGTACAATTTACAAAACTTTTTTTTTTTATTTTCTTATTTGCCCCAAAAAGGAGGAGCTCGTGGCTAAGTAATACCAGCCGTACGGGTCGATCCATCAGGTTAAGCTACTCTTGCCGGGGTTGGTCCAAGATGGGTGACCATCTTTACATACCGAGACTCCTCCGTGCCTCGGAAAGCACGTTAAGCCGTTGGTCCCGGCTGTCATTCGTGGATCTTTGACAGTCGTTACGGGTCGTCAGAAGCCCAAAAGTCTGACAACCAGTCTTACCAAGGGGTATCGTATTACCCAGTCACTGGGTTGTGGAGGTCAGATAGGCAGTCGCTCCATATAAAATACTGGTATTCAGCTGCATCCGGTTAGACTGGAAGCCGACCCCAACATGGTTTGGAAAAGCCTAGGCAGATTTATTTGCCCCAAAAAGTGACCTCATATTCAAAATTCATTTATTTTCTTTACCCATCCCTATTTGGGTCACGGAAATTCATATGTGCACCAAATTCCAACTTAATCGGTCTATTAGATTTGGAGCGAATTGGCTGTGACAGATGGACAGACAGACACACAAGTGTTCCTATAAGGGTTCCGCTTTTTCTGTTGAGGTACGAAACCCTAAAAAAGAATCCTGCAGAAAAAGTCTTGGCCAAGCAAATCAATCTTGATAAGTGTGATGCGCAAAACTTACGAAAAGAGGCAACTTATGTTCCAGCAAAGCGGAAAACTTTTCAATCGGTTATGGAAGAATCCATTAAGATGAATCGTTGAATTTTCAGTTTTCTATCAGATCACAACTTTATCTGCCAAGTTTAAGAAAGAATATGCAAATGTTGTCAGCATCGGTATGGAGGTATAGATGCATAAAGGTGAGCGACCACTGATCCGCGGCGGCCGCAACCGGTCGTGGACGCAGTGGTATATTATGAATTCATACGTTACGGCACGTACGTAACGTATGAATTCATAATATACCACTGCGTCCACAACCGGTAGCGCCCGCATTTTGATTTCTTCATACAAACAAACCAAAACCCATTGCGTTCCGTGCGTGCGTTGCGGCTGGCGCAGGCCAGTGGACGCTCAGCTTAAATGCATAGTCTTTGATAATTTTTTTTTTAGCAAAAAATCTAGATTGTCTACGTCTCGTTGGTCTAGTGGTCGAATCGCTACTGCTGAGCATGAGGTCCTGGGTTCGATTCCCAGGTTCAGACCGTACCATGAGGTGTTAATGCCATCATGGTTAATTGTGAAAAAAGGATGGTGCTATCGGTCGTCTAGAGCTCCGTCTCTCTCTCACACTGGAACCACGATGGCTTTAACACGTCATAGTAAGCCCCCAGGGTAAGTGTTATTGGTTTTCCCATTAGTAATATTTCAGTAGTAGTTCGGAGTCTGGATTTGTGCCCAGTTATGGTAACAGCCTCACTCTCTATAACAAGGGACTTAAACATAACTAGCGACATGTGCACTATACAGGTTCAAATTAAATTAGCTAGAGAAACTTCACAGACATGATTAAACATGATGTGACATTCTTTTTTTTGGGTCAACGACCGTTGGTTGCGTTGTTACTTGAAGTAGGTATAAGTTGAGAAAATCTGTTTGTTTTTGTTTTATTGTGTTAACCTATCACGTCTATGAAGTTTACACAAAAGAAAACTGATTTTTAAAGTAATATTTCAAGTGACCACGGCTGACGACCCAAAAAAAAACTCATCAAATTAATTTCATTTTTGTTTTATCATATTTAGATATTGACACCCATCACGTCCGCGAAGTTTCGCTAGCTAATTTCTTTTGACTCTTTCTATTAGGTACACCTCTACCCAACTCTTCGGGAAAACAGGCATGTTGTTATGTTATGATGTTGTAGTTTAATAAGGGTACGAGAATATGGAGGCAGGAGGTAAATATCGTTCTTCAGTTACATCGTAGCTTAAAGGTGTTTTTCCACCAGAGATGTTCTATATGCCACGTTGCTAATGGATGCGTTTGATATCCACCAATCATTCTGTTCGCGACGACGCGTCATCAAACAATCATACAAAGTTTGGCGTTTTCCTAAGTGTCGGCGGCGAGACCCTATCTGGCGCACGCTAGCGCAAGTGGCGGAGGGTCCGCCATCATATAACGTACCGAGTCGCGAGTGAGTTATTTAAGCTGCTTATAAGCAATTTTGTAAAACTTTGTAAATAAAATTCTCGTAAAAATAAAGTTGAAATCTGGAGACGGTTCGCGGCTCTCGTTAAGGTAAAGTTTCGAGGTACCTAAGCGCGCAAGCGAAAATATAGTCTCGTAGCCATCGGCATATGGTACCTATTGACCGTCATTCTGTTCCTGAAGAGTTACGCAAGTCGTCTCCTGAAATCTCCTGAAGACTTATCAAATTGCTGTTATTATTTCATCTACAAGAAACCCTTCCCCGTCAAAACTTCACACATAGCTACTGGTCGCCAGTCTGCAGATATCATGAGCCTATAGGTGCAGGACGTCAGCGCCGTTTGGACTAGCAGGCCTAACCTCATATAGGGATACACCTGGATAGGCATTACGCACTCCTTTCAACACACCGTGTCCAACGATCACGCCCGTCCCGTACACATTCATTGGTCCACATATCATAGCACTGGTGGAAACGGGTTCAACTAAGCTATGTTTTTTATATGGAAGGATGCGTGCTGGGAGCTATGATTGCGCGAGTGGTGTAGCTATGTGCATCGTCCTCGCACAGCTACCTCGCGGCGGCGCATCTTCATGGCACACCTTGCTCGCTCCGCTACAATGCTTAGCATTAGTGGAAACGGTCACATAGTTTCGTAGCTTAGCTTTCACATGCTTGCAGCATAGCTGCATAGCACATCTCTATCAAAAGCACCCTAAGGCTGCTTTTCCATCAGAGATGTGCTATGCTACGTTGCTATGGATGCGTTTGATTTCCACTAATCATATTCATTGAAAGAAAAGAAAGAAAACGAAAAATATTTTATTTGGGACACGCACAAGAAATACAGGTAAAAAGTAACAAAATAAACATTACAAAAAAAACAAAAATACCCTTGCGAGGCCAAAAAGCACACACTCACACACACACCCACACAATCTCCACTCACACACACACACACCCCCCCACACATCTCTGGTGCAAAAGCAGCTTAAGGCTTTTTAGCGTAAGGTTTGTTTGTTATTTTTTGATGCATGATATTCTAGACGTTTCGGTCTAGTGCCAACGTGATGGATGGTTTACGTTTAGTTTATCTTCACCAGCTTGTTCTATGATATTTTGGTAGCTTCAGTGCTCTGTCGGAACATTGAAGAAAGAAAGAATAAAGTTTATTTGACACAGTTCGTGAAACACAAAATACAAATACCAAATAAAAATTGGTCAAGAGCTAGTCGGACTCGCGCACCGCCTGTTCCGTACCATCATTTATATGTAAGTTTTGTTGATGATTTCTGAAAAACTGTGCTACTATGGGACATCGTTTTATTTTTCCTGTAATATATACATAAACTTCTATCACATAGAATAATTTCAGATTTTTCTTCTAAAAACTTCAGAGATAAGGGGGAACGGTATTTCTTTTTACATTTTTCATCAAAAGTCAAAAACTGTGCGGCCTAAAAAAAATAAAAAATGTTTGAGAATTTGCAAACAGCGCTCTTTCATATGATACCCCACATGCCCTAGTAACGCCACTTCGAATTTTTAAGACCCCTTTCAGTCCCTGTTGCAAAAAAAAACATATACATTTTTATTTCTTTCTTATTTGCAAAATAGTTGGGCAAACGTTATCTAAAACTGTTCCAAATTTCAAGTTGATAGCATCTTCTTGAGATATCCAGCTGTGACAGACGGACAGACAGACAGACTGAGTCACACCATAAGGGTTCCTTTTTTATCATTTTGGTACGGAACCCTAAAAAGTGAAAATAATGTTTTAAAACAATAGTGTGTGCCTCATGGCTGCGCCAAAAAGATTCATTTTAGCATTAATGCCAGACAGATGCTGTCTGACGCTGGTTTTATAATAAACCTTTAGGGTCAAGGGACGTGGAGTACATATAGTTGCAACATACTTAATTTTTATACTTATACTTAAATAAATAAATAAAAAAAAAAAATAGTAATCAAATATAACCCATCATAAAAAAAAAAACATTGTCATTGAAAACCTTATACCCATTGTCACTAAGTTGAAAATTCAACAGTACTAATAGTCTTTAACAAGTAAGTTAGTGTATGATGAGTCAGCTGACACCTGCTAATACTTCATTACGTACATTGAACCGTCCAGTCTTGATCAGGAAGAACCAGAACTAAGTCAAGCCAGAATTTAATTTTTTTTTTTTTTTTGTAAAAAACTTTTTTTTTTCAAAGAACCCATACATCATGTTTGTTCAAGTAGGTTCCTTCATCAATACTTAATAACGTCCTCCAAAAACATTATTACTAGGTAACTACATGAATTACCCACTTTAATTAAAAACTAAACCAGCACTTGGGCGTCAACACGCAACGCATATAAATGAGGAACAAACAAAATTGTACACAATTAGAGAAGCAAAATGAACCCCGAGTGAAATGCTAATGCCTCCCGAAACTCATACTGTTTCGGTACAAAGCAAATATGTTCTCTAGTTCCCGGAATCTTTGTAGAGACGTATTAGTTTGGTAGCATGGTAGGAATAATGCGGATAGGTGTTTAGTTGGTTATACCCAGGTTCTTATATTAAGAATAATTTAAATACCTAAGAGTGAAAAGGCATCTTCTGGGCACGCTAGTACCATCGTATACCTCGTCCATCACTTTTAATCAGGCGAGATCGAAGTTAAGAGCAGGCCCATTTGGCAATAAAAAAATTAATTAAATAATGTGGTGATTAACTGACTGATATTTTACTAACAATCCCTAACCAAACTGTTGGTGATTGTCAGTAAAATGTCAGTCAGTTAAAGCGTTTTGCATGCAAACATTATGCATTGACTTTGAAATTGGGACGAATACCTGAGTATTTTACTTTACTCACTTGCAGGAATAGCCTCTCCAAAGGTTGAAGGGAGATTGTCTGCGTTTCTAAAAAGCTGAAGCAGGAGAAAGACAAACGCCATTCACTCTACGACGTAACTAAGCCGAGGGCAGACTGAAGAGCCGTAACAGTTTCCATAGGTCGACCATCCCACTAAATTACGGCAGCTCTAGACCGGTACAATTCAAACTGTGGCTGCCTTAACAACCCCTCCAGCTGAGTATGTTGATCCTGCAGAAAAGCTCCAAGCGGGCCACCCACCACCATGGCCCACCTCGAAATCTCTTAACCGACTAAGAAAGTAAGAAGCCAGGTGGGTCGCCACATATACAGTACCAGTATGGGGTACCCAATTGATGCATCCCACTGTACAACTTAGTCAGGTGGAGGTACTCCGATGAGCTACAGTGCGACTCTGGAACCACATTACAGACGATACCTCACCTCTTGTCGCGCGCACCTGTGTACGAGTATACAGAGATGTGTAAAAACACCAGAACTATCGTATCGTAGTCGAAACTAATAAAAATTAATAAAAGAGAATCATCGATACGGCGAAGAAGAAAGAGATGGTGAGATTTTGCAGAATAGATCGGCTGGCTGACGAATGAGACGCTACCAGGAAGAAAGAGGTGCTTCTAGCTATTAAAGCTAGTTTTAAGTAATAACAGCCGCACGGGTCGGTCTTTACACCACATGAGTGAACTTTACACCCTGTTTCTCATCCCTAAATATTACAAAACAAAGTCACTTTTTTTTGTGTCTGTGTGTGACAGCGTTATTCTTCTAAACTCCGCAACGGATTTTAATGTAGTTTTCACTATTATTTACGAAATTTATTCCGATAGATTTATGTATAATACATTCATATTTAACTTAAAAATAAAATAAAGAGATCTCAATGTTTTGTCAAGTCGTAAAAACCGTGCGAAGCAGGGGAGGATCATTAGTACCTCTATAAATTAATGAGTTTAAGAATCAGAATAAGTGGGTTCTGAAAAATGTTATGTTCTACAGCTACTTATCTGTAGGTCTAATCTAAATAGTTCAAAAAAATGCAGTAGCTAATACCCTAAAAAGTTGACTTCCCTATAGGGATCAAAACGACTAACATAAATATCACACTAAAAACGGATAAAAACCCTTCCTCAAAACTAGTTTATCTCCTCGGAAATTCGACTCAACGCCTTTGAAAAGCTTCTCAAACAAATCGATGTGGTAGGTAAATAAAAGAGTTTGCTGAGGACACTTCACATCAAAGGTGAAAAGTGGATGGCCACTCCTCGTACTCGGTATTCGCCGAATCATCCGATTGTTGCCGAATAATCCCGATTGATAGTTTTCGAATTTCGAGTTTGAGAGATCTTCTTTTGTTGTCTTGTCATGACCATTACCTGTGACTTTGAAGTTTTATTAGCTTATGTGGCACTGGCGGCTTTTTTAAGTCGCTAAAAAAGAAAATGCTGCAACTTTACCCTAGATTAGGGAGGTCTGTAGCTGCAAGTCCCTTAGAATATAAGAATACCTACAAAATGTTCCTTAGATGTGGTCCTTAGATCCCTAAACCATAAGACTCAAAGAAAACATTTATTTTCTTATTATAGCATACTAGCGACCCGCCCCTGCTCCACACAGTTTTTTCGACTTGACAAAACATCGAAATTTCTTTATTGTTTCTAAGTTTAATATTATACACATAAACCTTTCGAATAAAATTCTCTTATTGGTGGTGAAAACCGCAACAAAATCTGTTGTGTAGTTTAGAAGGAGAACGCGGTCACACAGACAGATACAAAAAGCCACTTCAATTTATAAAATGTATACCTATATGTCGCAGTAAGATGGTTGTAGCTGTGATATAGTTATATCCCTGGGTATATCTAGGGATCTAGCTATAAACCGGTATATTATATTTATATGAAAGCGGTTCATACTATCTTGCTAAGAATATAATTATGATTCATCATCACGATCAGTACCATTTTTATCTTACTTTGGGTGCCAGAGTTCATCGAAAATACTCTTTTTTCTATTGTTGTAACGCTGCATAGTGTTAAGATAAATGTTAGTGTACAACCGATTTTTTTTTATTTTTTTATTTTTTATTAATAATATATGTATTAGGGCACTCCGACCTCAGGTTAGGTTAGATTAGAACTATGACTTGTGAGCCGAGCGAGCGAAGCGAGTGATGCCGCGGTAGCACCGGCCGGCGAGAGCTACGATGAAATTGGTCATAGTAACAAAATTTTCATATACATACCTAACAATGTTACGGCTACAAACATCTTACCGCGACATAAAGACTAGATTCTGTAAAAATACAAAAATGGTACAGTAAGTGCGGGTTACTTTGACTCTAGGGCATAACTTTGGCCCAAATAGAGACAGATGTTTACTTTACTGTCATTAAATCCACACAAGGTTCCGCAAGTACGCGTCTATATCACCATCTAATAGTTACCGAAGGACATACGACGTTCGGTAGTGTGGTCGTGACACTTGGGGCAGTTTATACAGTTGTCTCGATTTGGGCCAAAGTTATGCCCTAGAGTCAAAGTAACCCGCCCTTACGGTACACAAATAAAAAAAAAGATTTTTATTTTATTGCACAGTTTTTTTTAGGTTAATTTTGAACACGGTTTTACTAAAGAGCTACTTTAACGCTCTTGTGTACACCTATTACCCCATTTAAAGAAAACTTTCATACAATTTCAGTTAACAGCCTGTAGTGGTAGAAACTTAAAGGCAACTTTATTTTAAACTACCTAGTATGTAGTAAACTCGTTCTTAAATGAAACTTCTTCCCTAAAGACATGTAATTCCAAGACTACTTTGCTAAACTTTTATCTGCCGACAAGGTTTGAGACTGTTTCCCAGCGTGTAAGGTATATTACTAATTTTACTGTTAACCTTTCCAACTAAATAAAGTTAACAAAACTCCAAACCTTGCTTGAAACTTGTGAACTTTAACTTAGCTGAAGCGTGTGAACTTTAACTTAGCTGAAGCGTTTCTACGCTAGTAGAAGTGAGTTTTGTGGCTTAAAATGGTTTGAATTTTTTGGTGTCCCACAGGGCAGCGTAATCGGCTCCTTATTATTTTTACTGTATGTAAGTGATTTGCCAAGTCAGACAACAAGACAAAAACTATAATACGAGTATAGTATTGTCACTACGCAAAATACGCGCGTTGACGTGGAGTTGCGGATACCAGCCCTTATTACCACCTACCACCACCACCCCGTACCACCCACCACCCCGTATTACCACCTACGTTATTTACATAAGGTATTGTCACTGAGTCACGAGTGTCACGAAATTGAGTCAAGACTGTATCACATGAGTGTCACGTGAATGTCACGTGAGCCACGAGCACTCACGTCTTCTTTTACGAGCCAAAAATAAAATTGTCACGGATTGTTTAAAGACAAGAATCTATTATGGAACAAAGTTAAAAAAAACTGTTCCTTCACTACCTAATTATCGAACGTCAAGTTTATTTTGAGCAAAACTGCATGCTGAAAAGTTAAGTTGAGAAAGAAAATTAGCTTCCGAATGAAAACACGTTGAAGGTAACAACATGACTAGAAAATTACTCAAAACTTTATAAGAACTATTCACGAGGCGCACTTCGCCTCGCACATTGTGAGGATTGAGAGCGACTTCGCTTTGATTCAAACTCGTTGTAAGTTTAGTGAATTAACGAGAGTTCTGTTTGCGAGTGTATTTGGAAATAAAGATGCATTGTTATGCAACAAAATATGTAAAATCTGTTATGTTGTGTAAAAATATATGTTGTGTATAAATATAGGTAAAAGATAAAATAATTTAGATAGAGTTCTTCAGTTTGCTTAAGATAAATGAGACACAAAAGAAGTTTTATTGTTATGACGTCTATAGACGTCGACCGCCCGCGAAAGTGCAGACGATCGAGCTTGGTACGAACCGGAAACAGGACATGTTTCGTTACGCAAAAAAATTGTTCGTCTTGAGGCGAAAGCGCCAGGGCAGCCCGCGAAATTCAAATTTTCTTAAGTTTTTTGCAATTTGCAAGATGTTAAGTTGTATGTTAATCAAAATATGATTCGGGACCGTAACAAACATGTATTTACAGAATTGTAATCATTAAAATCATCAATACAACTCTTTAAGACCAATAAGTAATTCTATTGTATGACTATTTCATGAAATCTTGACATTTAAGGATTATACTAACTTATGGAGTTGTATTACTGATTCTAATGATTATAATTCTGCAAAAACATTGTTACGGTCGCTAATCATACTTTAATCAACATACGAGTACAACCTGCTACTCACCTGCAAATTGCAAAAATCAATCTGCCTAGCCTTTTCCCAACTATTTTGGGGTCGGCTTCCAGTCTAACCAGATGCAGCTGAATACCAGTATTTTACATGGAGCGACTGCCTATCTGACCTCCACAACCCATTAACTGGGTAATACGATACCCCATGATAAGACTGGTTGTCAGACTTTCAGGCTTCTGACGACCCGTAACGACTGTCAAAGATCCACAAATGACAGCCGGGACCAACGGCTTAACATGCTTTCCGAGGCACGGAGGAGTCTCGGTATGTAAAGATGGTCACCCATCCACGGAACGACCCCGGCAAGCGTAACTTAACCTGATGGATCGACCCGTGCGGGTGTTATTACTTATCCACGAGCTCCTCAAAAATTGCAAAAAATCTAAGAAAATTTGAATTTCGCGGGTTACCCTGCTACCCTGCCCCCTTAATAATAAATTTCGCCATACTGCTGTCTAGCAAGAGGAACAGATTTGGTACCGAACGAGCGCACCATATCCACTGTCCGTTCCGAAACAAGTTCGATCGTGTGTTAATTATTAGGAGGAATTGTTAAATGAGCATCCACAAAGTTTACAGTTGATTGAAAATCTTTACAGAAAACGGACTATTAACCATCCAATGATAACCATTATTATGTTAATTTGCACAAACAGGGGGGTGTTTCTATAGTAAACAAGGGCGTCTTTGCCACTTGACCTTCGAATATATAGATTTCAGGCTCTAATTAGTCAATGCACATCAAGCGTATGTCATGTAGCTAATTAGTAGTCCAAGCAAAGCAATAATTATGATTATGTGCGTATAATGTCTCCCTTTACATAATTTAAGGGAAACCTAATTAGCTATACGACATTATAATTCAACTAGCATCGTCAGTGTGAAATTTAATGTTATAACATAAAAAACTTTTTTACAAAAAAAATACAACCGACTTCCAAAAACAACTACAAAGTGAGAAATAACTTTAATTTTGGAAGTCGGTGTCTAGTTAAATGTATGTTCGTTGTTTGCCACCGACTTCCGAAATTAAAGTTATTTTTCACTTTGTAGTTGTTTTTGGAAGTCAGTTGTATTTTTTTTGTAAAAAAGTTTTTATTTTTCACTTTATAGTTGTGGAACCTACCCCACACAAATTCTAATACCACTACCTGCAAAACAAACTAGAACATCATCCATATAAAAGTGGGGAAAAAATACGTATTATTGAAGCTAACTCAAAAACTACCGAAGCAAAGTTAATCAATTTTATATGGGACCAACTGTGATGTATACCCTCTTGAATAAAACAAAAACAATCTAAATCGGTCCAGCCATCTTCGAGTAATCGGGGAACATACATAAAAAAAAAAAAAAAAAAAAGTTCCGACGAATTGATAACCTCCTCCTTTTTGAAGTCGGTTAAAAATATGTCCTATATTATGACACTTAGTAATACTGAAGCTATAGCTTCCCATTACCTAGTGAAAGACTTTGGAAGATACCCTACATACGTCACATACCTCTTTGTAATATGAGGCCATGACAACCAGAGTAGCTTAACTACCAATAATGAATACTGAGACTTTAAAGGAAAACTGAAAGTTATGATTGTTTTTTTTATAAAATTTATCGTCAAATTAATGATTTTTCAATGTTTTCACTACGTATATTCAAAGTTTAGGTGCTTATTTTGTCAAATTATACAGAAAACAAGTAATTTATTCTATGTTTTAGGTATTTTTTTTACAATTAGGCCACTGTGGATTTATGGGATTATCTAATAGATGAAGTAAATTTTCTGTCTCCTAAGATACAGGAGTACCTAGTTTAGGAGACAGGGTTACATGATCTGTGCAGATTTATGTAGATATCCGTGTTTTGTTGTTTTGCACATCTGCTCTTGTTTACCTATCATGAATCTTGTGTGTGTAATAAATGTTATTCTTATCTTAAAGTGATATTTAGTCCAAAAATGAATGAATATGAATAAGTATAGATAAAGAAACAACTCATGTTATCTGGTAATATGAGCGATTAATTACAAAATCTATCAAGTCTAGCTCCAGTCCAGGTCATACCTGTTAGTACAGATTTTCTATTTTCATGCCCAATGGCAGAATGTCATTTACGGGAGGAAACAGCCCATCATCTGTGCAGTCAGAATGTGAATATAGTAATACATAATATGACATAGATAGTTCAACAATCTTTCACCGAAACTAAGAGGTTATACAAAAACATGAGGTGTATTTATTTGTTTAGTAAACCAACAGTGGTACATACAAACAAATAAAACAGAATCATCATTCTCCTGCCCTTATCCCAGTCTATTTGGGGTCGGCGCAAAATGTCCCTTTTTTATATACTTCTCTATTAGTTGTCATCTCGGTAGTTACCCCCTTTCTAGCCATGTCATCTTTCACACAGTCCATCCATCGTTTCTTTGGTCTTCCCCTGCTCGCCATAGTACTCACCTACTAGCCATCGACATTTATACTCAAAACTTTCCTCACGACATTTTCCTCACTCCTCCGCATCACATGCCCATACCATGACAACCGATTTCCGCACAACTTTTCAGTCACCGGTGCCACTTTTAAACTTCCTCTTATGTACTCATTTCTTATTCTATCCATTCGCGTAACACCACACATCCCTCTTAGCATTCTCATCTCTGCTGCATGCAATTGCCTTTCATTCATCCCTTTTGTTGCCCAAAAATGTGGGAGTCGCAGATTATTCCCGTGACCTGCTGCCATTTCATCCATCCAGTGTCACTAACAAACAACAAAAAATAAAACAGAATAATAACATAATAAATGTACTAGTATAGTGTTTTATCTTATTAATTGGTCATGAGGTTATAATATTGGAAATAAGACATTTATCCTAGATTCACAGTGCATTTTGGAAAATCAGTCTTTTCGTCTATAAAATCAATATATGGTACAAAGTCATTCAGAGTGAACCTTCTCGCGTGCCCTGGTTTGATGACACTAATTTAAGTAGGAGTTACGTCAAAGTAGCTTTAAGACTGCGTTCTGGGCACTTTCCATCAGCAAAGTTTGCTTTCCTAATGCGTAAGACAGCATCTCCAAACTGCGAAGTATGCAACAAAATAGAAGACGTGCAACATTTGCTGATGGAATGCGTTAAAAGCAAAAATGAAAGAGATTCATTGATTAGGGAGTTTGGTTTAAATATTTTAGATCTTGGGCTTATTTTCACTATTTTAGCGAAACCTAAATCAAATGTTGCAAAAAAACTGTGTGGTCTAGTACAACAGCTTGATCAATGAATACCTATATTTGTTAAATAATAAGGATTATAAGAATAGTGTTATTATATGTTAACTTTAGTGGTGTAAGAGTAGTGATAAGGTACAATAGGGTTGGCGTATCCATGTGAATAAAAACCCTCTATTAACTTTTAAGAAATAAAAAAAAAAAAAAAAAAAAATTACAGTTAATAAAAAAAAACATAAAGGTACTGAGTTTGCATTCAGCCATAAATAGATCAAAACTAACACACAAAAGCTCTCAGCTTTTCAGTTACTATAACAACAAAATCTAAAAACTTGACTACCCGTTCATTTACTGACTAGTTTGCAGAGAGTAAATTTTCATCAGAATGTAGCACAAAACATGATCAAATTTCATGAACTGTCAACAACTTTCAACTACAATTTCAAGTAGAGTGTACCTACATTTACAGGGTTGCTACACCGGTATAAAGTTTTACGAGTATTTTGCTTCGGAAGGTAAACCGACCTTGTTTCAATAAAAAATATTTTTTTAAATGGCCAAAAATCTGCACTTGGGACCACAGCGGAAAACTGTCACTGAACCAAGGAATACCTACTCAGTTTTGTCGATAAGGAAATATTATATAAATAAGTCGAGTTTTACGTAACTATTTTATAAATTGTTATCTGTGGAGAACGTAGTGGGTAGCATAATTAACATAATAAAATGTAGTTAAAAAAAATATTTAAGATAATTCGACTGTTTCTTATTGTGCTACTGTTTGTTTTTCCTTAAATAAATGAATAAATATTTGTAACATTTTAAATGATGGAAGATTAGACCTACTTAAAACCTGTACACTCTTATGTTACTAGAGATATTGTTATTACGTTAAATGATAAATTATTTTATTTCATCGGTAGGTTTGTACAAACACTTTTACACTGTAATAATATTTTAAAATCTATATGAGGTTGGCGTTTCCTATTTGACTATTCTGAGAAGAAAGGCCGAAACAAACTCAATGGGCACAGTCTCCTTTAAAGTAACAGACACAATCCAGATCATGTGCGAACCATGTAGATTAGTGACTGAAATGGTATTATAAAAGAAAGTTTCAAATTATATGTTTAAGACCAGATAATTCCAAGATGCATTCAACATAAATAACCTTACTTAATTCGTGCACACAGATAAAAATGTAAAGATATGTTATAACATACAAAAATTGGTTTCGGAAGCACTACACTGGCGAGAACGCAATCCCAGATGTCACATTCGAATTTTTTTTCATTTGAATTCACAGAAGTCGAGAACATCGAGTCGAGATTCGGGATATAATATAGGGTAAACATACTACTACATAGTACTCCATTTTCAGTTGACCCTACAATACTTATAGAAGCCAGCTTTTGGGGTTCATTTCAGTAAAATTCTGTAAATACTTCGCTTATGTGATAATAATCTAAATTTTAGGAGAGTAAAAACACTAGAACAGAAAATAGCTGAACAAAGCAGACACCACCGCATGTGACTGATCCTAAATTACCCTAGAATGTTAAGATTTTAGTTTTTCCTAATTATGTTAAAATTAGTGCTATGGTTGGCCTTCCTCTTTAAAAATAGTTTACCTACGAAAATTCGAATAGTTACGCATTTTAATTCAAACTTCCAAGACGCGTTGCACACGTAGAGAAATTATTTTTTTGTGTTGAAGTTTTATTTCTACAGCTAGTCGTTGCTGAAAAGCAACAAAGTATACGATTTCCTTTCCATTGAAAAACTATTTTTTACAATATTTAACACAATTATCTATTTACACTATTTAACACAATTATCTATTTACATTAAATGACTAATTAATTAACTATACAAATAAATTCAAAAACAAAAGGACACTTAGGCATCGAAGTACTCGTCTGCATCGCTGTCATCACGAATAGTGCCCAGAAGACTGGCAGCCTTACCACGTTGAATGGCAATGCTAATTCTTTGGCCAAAAAACGAAAAATTCATTAATTTTAAATCCAGATTTGACTAATTTCCACGTCAAAAAACTCAGTTTCGCCAGCCCTGCACTCATGTAGACTTCAATTACATAACGCGGAAGGATTGTTAATTGAGTTGCGACAGCACACGACGCGGGCGCCACGCTGTGACGTCATCACTCGTTCCAATCACGTTACACTTGTTTTTCCTTGATGGACAGGATAGAAATTAGCTGCTAAAGTCTACGAGTATGTTGAAATATGGATAGAGACAACTCCAAGCTATCGGTAGAAACTTAACATCGCGAGGAGATGTTATGAGGTCATTCCTCCCCAAACGGAGGATATCTATGTAGATATACTAAAGTGAAAAGAAAAATGGGTCCGAGAGGTTTGAGGAGCTTTTCAGATTGTGTGCTACCTATTGCGAATTTTATAAGAGAAGAAAGCGCTTAAACCAATTGCTTATTAATTTGCTTGGGATTTGGCAACAATTTCTAGCCATTTCAATACAAACAGCTTTTCAATTCACCAAAATTCTTTAACCAAAAACTCGCCACAAAGGGCGGACATCCCCCGAACAAAATCTAAGCCTAATAGAATAAAATCCCTTTTAAAACACCATAAATCCGAAGCACCCATTGATAGGGACGCTCCTCAACTGCTTATAAATCCAGTGAAATGGTTATTGGGTGAAAAATGGTCGAAATTGTTAGATACCTACCTCGGTTAATTTAACATTTGGGTTACGGAATGATATCTCTGTGCATTATATCAGGGATTGTATTTTGAAAGGGTACAGTGTAATGAAAAACGTCGCGATTTTTTTTTTGTTTTAAATTGTGTTTGATGGTGGAAATGTGTAATTGTACTGTTGTCTAGAGAAATCAGGGTGGATTGTTTTGTTATTGAATTAATTGCAGAGAAATGTTCAACTTTTTACGTTGAAGTGATTATAAATATAACATAATGACATCACATACACCATAAATTAAGGAAGATGCGCTAAGGTAGCCCGCGAAATTCAAATTTTCTTACTTTTTCTTGCAATTTGCAGGTCATTGTCAGGTCGTATATGTTGATATAAAATATGATTCGCGTCCGTAACTAATATGGCTTTATAGAATTATAATCATTAAAATCAGCAATACCACTCAATAAGTTAGAATTGGCCTCAAATCTCATGATTTCATTAAATAGTCTTTCAACAGGGTAATAATTGTAAACTTAGAGAGTTGTATTGATGATTTATATGATTATAATTCTATAAATAAATATTTCTTCCGCGAATCATATTTAGATCAACATCACCTGACTTGCAAATTGTAAAAACGTAAGAAATTCTGAATTTTGCGGGTCACCCTGGCGCTATCGCCTAAACTACAGTCTTCGTCACGTAAGTTGACACTTATTTGCCAATTTGATTGGTGGCTACTGTAAGAACGCACTCTCGGCAGTCGTCGAGAGAAGGTCGAGAGAATGCGTTCCTGACGCATGGAGCAGCACCATTCAGCTCAACCATTTTGAAGGCAGCCGATTGATCCAAGATAACCTCTTATCTCTTACTTATCTACCCATATGTTATAATATTGACATTGTTACACACGCATAAAAGCCTACACAAATCAGACATGCACGAGAACTCGTACTTCACGGTCATCGAATGCAAGCTTAGATAGCAAATTAATTGAATTCACGTATTGCACATCACAAGGGATATTTAGTGAAGCTTCCAATTAGTACATTAGTGAACTAGAGCGCATTCATGCGACATATTTAATAACCTTGTTGCGTTTAATTAAGACAACAGGGTCCTACTGTCTAGTTAAAATAACAAAGTGTTAATATACTGGATCGTCTGTTAAACGTGGTGATTGTACTATTACAAGCTTTGCGCCCTTCGGCTTTTCCGTCAGTAAAAATAAAGCGATTTTTTTCTAAAATTTTCTTTATTATCCTACTAATATTGTAAACGCGAAAGTTTGTGAGGATGTATGGAAGGGCGGATTTTTGTTTCTCATTCACGCAAAAACTACTAAACGGATGTTAATGATATTATATTTCGCACACAGGTAGTTTATAACCTAGATTAACACATAGAATACTTTTTAGTCCGATATTCTTATAAGTTTGAGACTTACGTGGGTAAGCGGGGCGCTGTTAGTATTTGATATTTAAAAAAAAACTTGCTCAAATTTTGCAAAGCCTACCACTAGGTCTACTCTCGAGTAGACCCAGCGGTTTAGGCTGTGCGTTGTCTGTCAGTGAGTAAACGAATTTTAAGATTTTTATTAACATAACACAACATCACAACTGTATTCCTCGAAATATTTATTCCTATACCTTTATACCTACAGCACGCGCCTACCACCACCAGCACCACCTACAGCACCACCACCACCACCGCCGCCTACCGCTGTAGGTGTAGCAGCACCTACAGTACTCTCGCTCAGTGAGCTCGTGGCTAAGTAATAACGGCCGCATTGGTCGATCCATCAGGTTAAGCTACGCTTGCCGAGGTCGGTCCGTGGATAGCCCGTGTCGGTCAGCTTTGCCCCTAAGGTCAATATCACATAAAGCATTGTTACCAATGGTGTTGCTGGTATCTTCAGGCGATGACAATCCTTGCACGTCAGCCAGATTAAACTTGCAATAAAAACTTTTTTACAAAAAAATACAACCGACTCCCAAAAACAACACTACAAAGTAAAAAATAACTTTAATTTTGTAAGTCGGTGTCTGGTTAAATGTATTTTCGTTTTTTGCCACCGACTTCCGAAATTAAAGTTATTTTTTACTTTGTAGTGTTGTTTTTGGAAGTCGCTTGTATTTTTTGTAAAAAAGTTTTTATTTTTCACTTTTTAGTTGTGGTACCTACCCCACATAAATTCTAATACCACTACCTGCAAAACAAACTAGAACATCATCCTCTCGAACAAAACAAAATTTTTTCAAATCGGACGACTCTGTAAAAAGTTATGCGTGGTCATACATAAAAAAAAAAAAAAAACATATGTGGCGAATTAAGAACCTCCTCCTTTTTTTTTCGTCGGTTAAAAATAAAAACAAAATATTAGGTCTTTACCTATGAAATTGCCGTTCTGCAGTACTGGCCATTTCAAATCAAAATATTTTTTGTTTGGCTAAGAATTCTAATTTCAAATTAATTTTATTTTAAAAACATGGATTTTTTTTTCCAAAAGTAGTCATTTGTTTATTGATTAGTGTTACATTTTCATCGCATTTCAATCTTTTTCGTCATCATGGATACGTTAAAAATTCGAGTAATTATGGAATATGAGTACCGTCGTGGCAGCAACGCGGCCCAAGCGGCACGCAACATCAACGACGCTTACGGAGCTAGCACTACAAACCCACGCACCACTTGTTATTGGTTTGCTCGATCGGTTCTGGAAATTTCGACCTGAAAAATGAACCTCGCGGTCGTCCGAAGACTTTGGTCGACAATGACGAATTAAAGGCGATTGTGGAAGCTGATGATACACAATCTACGGCTGAATTAGCAGCAGCTTTCGACGTTAGCGTCAAAACAATATTGGTCCATTTGCGTCAAATTGGTAAGGTGAAAAAGCTTGACAAATGGGTGCCCCACGAACTCAATGATCGCCAGCGCGAAGTACGCGTCGAGACGTGCCTTGCACTGCTCAACAGACACACAAATGAAGGAATTTTGAACCGCATTGTTACCTGTTATGAAAAATGGATTCTGTTTGATAACCGCAAGCGCTCAGCAAGTTGGTTGGATCCTGGTTCAGCACCTAAACAATGCCCTAAACGAAAACTTACCCCTAGAAAAGTGATGGTCACTGTTTGGTGGTCTAGCGCCGGTGTGATTCATCACAGCTTCTTACCAAACGGGGTGAGCATTACTTCAGATGTGTACTGTGAAGAACTGAACACAATGATGGAGAAGCTGGCACATCTCCAACCAGCATTGGTCAATCGCTCGTCTCCGCTGCTCCTGCACGACAACGCGCGACCTCATACTGCACAGCAGACGGTCTCCAAGTTGCAAGAACTGGGGTTGGAAGCTCTCCGTCATCCGCCCTACTCACCAGACCTTGCGCCTACAGACTACTACTTTTTCCAGAATTTGGATAACTTCTTGGCGGGAAAAAAATTCAATACCCGAGAGGCAGTACAAAATGCCTTTGAAGAATTTGTTGCCTCCCGTCCAGCTGATTTCTTTAAGAAGGGCATCAATAAACTGCATGAAAAAAATTAGTTTAAATTTTTTCATACAAAACGGCAATTTCATAGGTAAAGACCTATTATAACTCCTTTACATAGACTACAAATACCCTACAGCACAAAGGTCTCAACTCGTACTTTATCTAATACTTAGAACGACGTCACTATATTATCCGAACACAATGTAGTCTAATTTCGCGCGATTGTATACGTGGACGCACTTTATCTTGATCGGGATCTCGTATTGTATTGAAAACGTACGATTTTGGAACGTATAGGGGAGTAAGGTCTTGGACCCACAGTGATACAAGTTTTTCTTTGAATTCATAATGCTAGTTTGCCGTACGGTCTAAATCTTTGAGATCCATACTTGATAATATCGGATTTCTCCTCAGCTAAATAGCAATGTTTTTGTTTTGCAATTTTTTTTTTGTTTGTAAACAGGAATCATGGGTTTAAGCTGCAAACCAGCGCTTAGCAACCCGCTAAGTATAAGTAACCTAAGTATAATGTTGACTCTTAAACCTCTTGCTTCCGGTATAAGCTGACGTTCGCACGGACGTAAAAATATCGAGGCGGGATTTTATCGCGCACTGGATTTTCAACTATCGGTGTTGAGCCGAGCTTCGAAAATCCAACATAACAACAACAGAGTGCATCCCAGCGCGTCGAAAAAACACACTTTTGGATTTTCAACTCTCGGCGCTAAGCAGAGCGTTGAAAATCCAGTGCGCGGAAAAAAATCGCCACGATATTTTTACGTCCATGCGAACGTCGGCTTATAGTTTTGTGTATGTAACAACGTTATTCTGTACTATTCTATCCTATGAAAAAGTAATTACAAAAGTAATTATTAAAGTAACAGCCGCGCCCTCGCGCGCAGGAGACGCCCTGGGCGGCGGGAATCTATCGCCGATTCCCGGCCACCGTAGGCGCGGGCTTGCGGACGACGAGTAATGGGCAGCTCGCCGTCCGGTAAGGACCAGGCCCGGGTCGAGAGATGTCAGCAGTGACGGGGTCCAATAGGGCCGAAGCCGCCGGGGTCGCGGGTAGTTCGAAAGAGATACCGTGGCCCTGGCACGGCCAACTGAAGGAACACGGGTGGGTTTTAGTCAGTAAAAGTCTGACACGCCCTCCCGCTCTGCCCGGAGCGGGAGAAGTCATTTGATGATTTCCCATCCACAAAAAAAAAAAAAGTCTATGGTCCCTTGGAGTCCTAAAAAAATCAAGCTTCTAAGTCAACGTAATAAAAAAATACAGTCATATTATATAAGAAACATGTTTTGATACTTGCAAGTAAATCAAGTACTTCCCGTTGATCTAGAATCATGAAATTTGGTAAGAAGCAAGGTCTCACAGCACAAATGAAGGAAAATGTCCGAAAATTGTTAATTTGTAATTTTATCACAAAACAATTTTTTTTTGGGATTACAATGTTAAGTTTGTTTTTGGGATAAATTCTTTTCAACTACGGAACCCTTCATTGTGCGTGTTCCGACATGCACTTGGCCGGTTTTTTTTTTGGAAGTCTGATTTTTTATTAAAAACTGTTTTATTATAAAAATCAAATCATTTATTTAAATTAGGCTAAAAATCAGCACTAATCAGGTGTGTTGAATTGCAACTGTGAAACTTAGCACCAGTTTTTTTTTTTGCGAAACTGTCCAGCTCTTGAACTTGATCTCGCCTGATGCAAAGCGATGGATAAGGTCTATGATGGAACGATCAAGCCCAGAAGATGCCTGCTTACTCTTGCTTTGAGGGCTGACGGGTTATACGTGGATGAACACAGACTCTGGCAAAGAGTCTCGGGAGAAAAAGAAAAAAAGTGTGAGCAGAAAAAAATAAAAGAAAAAAAAAGAGAGAAAGAAAAAAGAAAAGAGAAGAAGAAAAGAGTTAACTTTGGCCGCATAATAATTCTTCATCCCTAAGAAAGTTATACATCATAATTTGCATGAATTTAACACACAGGTTGTTCTACCTATGTGCTACGTGCTACTCAGAAATGCCTTTTTTTTTGTGGATGGGAAATCATCAAATGACTTCTCCCGCTCTGGGCAGAGCGGGAGGGCGTGTCAGACTTTTACTGACTAAAACCCACCCATGTTCCTTCAGTCTTTCGAACTACCCGCGACCCCGGCGGCATCGGCCCAATTGACCCCGTCACTGCTGACATCTCTTTGAGGCGCGCGTGGAACACAACGCGCCGTCGACCCGGGCCTGGTCCTTAACGGACGGCGAGCTGCCCATTACTCGTCGTCCGCAAGCCCGCGCCTACCACAGAATACTTACTTATAATCCCAGTAACAGGTTTCCCAAAACTCTTAATTCCCTTAATTTTCATCTCCCGTTTTTCCCTACCATTACAAATTCAAATTCAACCACCAAGTCACAGATGCTAACACAACAAATTATGTCACCTGTCAAACAGGCGACGGTACATGTGCCCAAAGTCGTGGCGAAACGTGACTCCTGTACCAAGTGGTAGGGGCGGCCGTGACGGACGCGCCACGAATTGAGTAGTAGGGCTGTGTAGTACAGCCGTGCCTCCACCGGGCTTTAGTAGGCCACTGGGTTTACACGTCTTTTTAACCGACTTAAAAAAAACAAGAGGTTCTCAGTTCGTCAGAATCTTTTATATTTTTTTTTTTTTATGTATGTCCTACCTACAAAATACTGTCTTACCTACTCGAAGATGGCTGGACCGATTTGGAAAATCCTTTTGTTTTTTTAATGAAAAATTTTCTTTCTAGGTGGTCCCATATAAATTTTATTAACTTTGCTGGGGTAGTTTTTGTGTTAGCTTCAATAATACGTATTGATCCCAATTAGTCTATGTAAATGATGTTATAGTAACTTCCTGTCACCGTGTTTTACATAGCAGGTAGTGGTATTCGAATTTGTAGGTACTGAACTAAAAAGTAAAAAATAAATTCTTTTTACAAAAAAAAAAACCTCCGACACCGACTTCCGAAATTAAAGTGATTTTTCACTTTGCAGTGTTTTTTTTTGGAAGTCGGCTATTTTTATAAAACTGCTTTATTAAGATATAAAGTCATTTATTCCATATATTTGCAAACTGTTGATCCATATGAAGTAAAATTTATCATTAGAAACTTAAAAAACAAACAAAGTTTTGGACATGACGAAATACCACCAATACTTGTTAAATCATGTATCGAAGAATTGATAATGCCTTTGACTTTTCTTATCAACCAATCTTTCACGGAAGGTGTTGTCCCGGATTTACTAAAAATATCTATAGTAAAACCTATATATAAGAAAGGCAAAAAGACGGACGCAGGAAACTATCGCCCTATAGCGTTACTACCTACATTCTCGAAAATATTTGAAACTGCTATGTCCAAACGGCTAAATAAATTTTGTGAAAAATATAAAATCTTTAATGACAGTCAGAATGGATTTAGGAAAAATAAATCTACAACTCTAGCAGTATTTAAATACATTCAAGAAGCGTTAAATATAATAAATAATAAGAAATATGCAATAGGGTTACTATTGGATATGAGCAAGGCCTACGATAGGGTATCATACAAAATATTACTTGATAAACTTTACCAAATTGGTGTTAGAGGCAATGCACATAAGTGGTTTTGCTCATATCTAAAAAATCGCACTCAGTACGTTGAAGTAGAATATAATCACCCGCATACTGGCATAATATCCCATGTAAGGTCACAAGCAGCGGATCTAACCATGTCTATACCACAGGGTAGTGTGGTAGGATGTATTCTGTTTTTAATCTACATAAACGACTTGCCGAAAGAAATAAATGCTCAAAGTGTCCTTTTTGCTGATGATATTTCAATAGTTTTTCCATGTGCCGACAGTAATGAGTTAAATTCAGCCCGAGATGATAAACTCTCAAAAATAGTAAGCTGGCTGAAAGACCATAATTTGGAAATAAATTTCTCTAAAACCAAGCTTATGCAATACAGACCTTATCAAAAACGCCCACTGAATAATATTAACTATTCGTACAATAACATACAGCTTCAGTGTGTAGATGAATTTAAATTATTGGGTCTGACAGTTGATACCAATATAAATTGGAAGGCCCATATTGAGGCTGTGTCCAGTAGACTTGCAAGTTTCACGTACGCTTTAAATGAACTAAAAAGGTCAACCGATTCAAAAACAGCTATGTCGGCTTATTACGCCTACGCATATTCATGGTTAATATATGGAATTATTGTGTGGGGAAATAGTGCAGAAGTAGGAAAACTCTTCATTTTACAGAAAAGATGTATAAGAATTCTAGCAAACATTAACCAAATGCAGAGCTGCAAACCTTACTTTATTAAATATGAAATGCTCACATTAACAAGCATATACATCTTGGAAGTGGGCAAGTTTGTCAGAAAGCATGCGTCACTATTCCCATTAGTTAAAGACCAACGACCGCAGCAACGCAACTTAAGATCCCAAAACAAACTAGCGCAGCCAAGTTCAAAACTTGCTATGTATCATTCAGGACCGCTTGTAATGTGCATAAAAATTTACAACAGATTACCAAACGACATTAAAAATATAGAACATGAAAATAAATTTGTAGACGCACTTAAGAAATACTAAGTGTTATTATAGCCTCAAAGAATTCTTTACTTAAAAAGGTTATTTCGTACTAGATTGTGCAAATAGAATAATGTTAATCAATTAATTAATAATAATATGTATAATAAAATTATAAAAATGTCATTAATTTAGGTAATAATAATGTATGAATGATATAAAATGTTAATCTCATGTAATTAATATAATGTATTGACTCAATGTGAAATTTCCATTTCATAATAAGTTAATGTTTATGTAATTAATTAATAATGTAAGTTAATTTAATATATCTATCTGCAAATATGTTGCTGTGCCCTAGCAGGGTTCATGTTTGAAACATAAACAACACATAACATCTTTTACAACATGAATGCAATAAATAAATAAATAAATAAATAACTAGCTTAAAAATCGTCACTTTTTAAACGTCAACAGTCCTCTAAAACGCCCGCCATTCACCACTTCGGTAGTGCTTTACCTGGAATAAAAAGTGAAAGCAATGTGAAACAAACTCCCCAGCGGCATATCTGTCCGTTAAGTTTAAAAAAACTTGATTCGATACAATACTATGTAAAGTAATAAATATGACAAAACAAAGAAACACAAAACATTAATTTAAAAAAAAAAACTATTTAGCCCGTCACGTCAGTCAGATAATAAAAAAATATTAGACACGTATTTTTTTTATTTTCAATAATACGTATTTTTTCCCCACTTTTATATAGACGATGTTCTAGTTTGTTTTGCAGATAGTGGTATTAGAATTTGTGTGGGGTAGGTACACAACTAAAAAGTGAAAAATAAAAACTTTTTTACAAAAAAATACAACCGACTTCCAAAAACAACACTACAAAGTAAAAAATAACTTTAATTTCGGAAGTCGGTGGCAAAAAACGAAAATACATTTAACTAGACACCGACTTCCGAAATTAAAGTTATTTTTCACTTTGTAGTGTTGTTTTTGGAAGACGGTTGTATTTTTTTGTAAAAAAGTTTTTATAACTCAATGTATCGCCGTAATCTTTTGATTACGAAAAAAAGGAAACGTTACGTGTCCAATGTTTTTTTAATAAGCTACATGACATACAAAAAAATTTTTTTGTCATCATCCCTACTAGGTCAGTTAACACACGCCATTGATCCAATTAACTACGCAATTAAAAAAAAAAAAAAAAAAAAAAATTACGCATCTAAGACCTGACGTCACACAAATTCCTCATCGTACAAACAGAGTTTACCGCGCGACTGGCATATGAACATCATGCCGACGTCAACCATCGGGCAGTAGCCCACCAGACACAACACCCGTCTGGTCAGAGGATCCTCCCTTTTGTAAGGATTACTGAACTTTACATCCTGTTCCCCATCTTTCTATAGATTTTAAAACGAGAAAAGAATAAACACCAAAAAAACCACCTACGTTTATTCAATACACCCTCCGACTTAGTCGAAGTTAGAATGCACGAAAATGCTCATTTATTATTATTATTATTATATTTATTTATTTCAGGCTATGCCCATAGTGTTAGTAACAATGGTCTTAAATACTAGTGTTAGTAGAACTTACAAACTATTGAGTGTGGAGTTTCATCCAATGACGCAGCATTGGAGACTCCCATCTATCTGCGAATAAACTCAAGATAGTGTTGGTGCTGCCACGAAGACGAGCAAGCAGAGAAGCGCTTCTTTTGCGTATGATGGCCGCAAAACCATCTATATGCCTTTCTGCAAACATCTTTGACGCGCTACATCGCCATGGCAGCCCCAACAGTATTCTGAGTGCGTTATTATACTGGACACGTAGGTCACTATATGCACGCAAACTATAACTAGTCCACAGGCTGCACGTGTAAAATGACGAGCAAAATGATTTAAACAAAGTAATCTTGACCGCCACTGTACATCGCGCAAACCTGCGGGCCAGCATGTTGCAGCGTACCGACAGCGACCTACGTTCCCTATCAATGTCCTTGTTATCTTTCAAGT
The DNA here is from genome assembly GCA_946251885.1 of Cosmia pyralina. Taxonomy (NCBI): domain Eukaryota; kingdom Metazoa; phylum Arthropoda; class Insecta; order Lepidoptera; family Noctuidae; genus Cosmia; species Cosmia pyralina. The sequence continues at coordinate 27,073,657 of OX276343.1, forward strand.
CATCGGTAACCCAATGACCCAAGTATTTAACATTGGTCACCCTATTTAAGGGTGCTCCGCAGAGCGATATCTCTGGTATAGTTGGGTAACCTATAGCACCTGCTTTAAAAACCATTATTTCGCTCTTATTGGTGTTATACTTGAGTCCTTGAGTCACCGCGTATGCTTCACAGATTGACACCAGTCGCCTCAAGGCACCGATCGATGGGCTCAGCAACACCATATCGTCGGCATAACTAATGTTATTTATGCACACTCCATCTATATGACAACCGATATTAGTGTTGCTGAGCTCAACGAGCAGCCGATTCATGTACAGGTTGAAAAGTCGAGGTGAGCTCAATCCCCCCTGCCTCACCCCGCATTCCAACCGATACACCTCAGAGAAAGACCCCTCCCACTTCACACTGTTTTGTTGATTATTATACCAATATTTAAACAATTTAATGATGTCACTAGGCAAAGCAGTTTCTTCTTGTAGCTTACGCCACAGTGCTTCATAATTGACGAGATCGAATGCCTTTGACAAATCCAGAAAACAGGCAAATACAGGCGTTTTTCTGTCAGTATAATACTGCACAGTCTGCTTGAGGCATAAAATAGCATTCTCCGTGGAGAGCCCTGGTCTAAATCCAAACTGATTGTCTTTTAATTTAATATGCTTCGATAACTGTTTGTCAAGCAGACTGTCCAGCACCTTGGCTATGACAGTCGCCAATGATATAGGCCTGTAATTGGAAATGTCAGAGGCATCTCCGGTTTTATTTTTAACAATAGGCACTATAGTAGTATACACTATATAGTAGTACTATATAGTAGGCACTATATAGTAAGGTCATCAGGTAAATAACAGTGACTAACACAAAGGTTAAAAAACATGGCTAACACTCGCGGCAGATGTACGCCGGCGTGTTTTAGATGTTGTGTGTGTGCTAAGACCGTCGTGACCGGGCGACTTACCCCTTTTCATTCCCAATATCACCGATGCAACTTCACTTGCCGTGAAGTGAACGGTAACGTCACCCGAAACGGCCTCAGCATCGAACACCCGAGTCTGATCTCTAAGTAGTGAATCAACCTTAAAATGTTGTTTAAAAGCATTACCTATACCTGTCGGCTCACTCACACCCGCTACACTCACAGGGCTACATTTATAACACCGGTATCTCCTAACCAAACCTTCACCGTGTGAACCTTTTCATGCCTCTACAAATCTCTGAGTACCATTGTAAGTTTTGAAGGAGGAAGACCCTTGACCCTTATCTTGATATAAACTAATTAGGGATGCACGTTAAGAGGTACAGAAATCCTTCTCCATTCATGATACCAAAAGTTTACACGGGGAGATCTTAAAGACTGACATTCGCTTTTTCTCTAAGGGCTGATTTTTCAATAGGCTTTTATCTTGTAAGATAAGAATACATATTGCGGTTTGACAGTTTGTACTGAAAATATGTCAAACTTTCTTATTTATTCTTCAGAAAAAATACCTTAATAATTATGTTTACATTAATTTCTGTTTGTTTCTTGTTAATTTAATATTTTTATAGCTAAACCACCAAATTGTATGCACGGCTTTTCAATGGTTACAAACGTATGATTGACACACTGTTTGCAAACCAAGATAGAAGGGCAAATTCGTATGAAAGGACCAATCAGTTCAGATAATTTCATCGACAATCTTGCTTTCCCTCTAAGAGATTGCTCTCCAAAAACCTAAACTTAAATGACAGAAATTTTGTAGCAGTAAAAAGCGTGGCAAGACGAGCTACAACGTAATCACGCGTGCCATAGTGCAGTAAAAAGTAAAAGGGTCCCTTTATCGGCCGTAAACATGTGTCGTGGGTTTGTTCAACTTAAGATCGGACGGTCGAGCTTAATGCTGGAGAAATGTTAATGTAGTGTTACTTACTTGATGAATAATGACAGCAGAAAACGTAATAAGGGGAAAAGGAATAGGTCATATTTACTATTATATTTTAGTTTGAATAGTCAATAAATATGAAATAATTATTATTATACTAAACAATTGCAATATGAATGCTCAATCTTGACATGTTAATTTTATTTTAATTTTTCATTTGATTGAACTATGTTTCTTCCCTCCAACAGTCAATAAATGTTATATAATTATCATTACACTAAACAATTTGCAATATGAATGCTCGATCTTGACAATTCGTCGGTGCAGTGGTAAAGTAGCCAATCTGCCATTTTGGTGTTATTGAGTTAAAAATGTCAATATTTAATGTCTTTTTTTAATACATATGGCAAAATAAATGGTAAACGTAACATTAAAATTGTACAAGATTTGGAAAATCTTCCAGGTGCCAAAGTGCGAACCATACAATGTGTGCAAAGAAAATTTTTTAAATTATTTTATTAAAATTTTTTTATTATTTTTTTAAATTTTTCAAATTTCATCATTTAGTTTATCTATTTTTATTTTTATGAGGAGCTCGCGCCTAAGTAATAACAGCCGTATGGGTCAATCCATCAGGTTAAGCTACGCTTGCCGGGGTTGATCCGTGGATGGGTGACCATCTTTACATACCGAGACTCCTCCGTGGCTCGGAAAGCACTTTAAGCCGTTGGTCCCGGCTGTCATTCGTGGATCTTTGACAGTCGTTACGGGTCGTCAGAAGCCCGAAAGTCTTACAACCAGTCTTACCAAGGGGTATCGTATTACCCAGTCACTGGGTTGTGGAGGTCAGATAGGCAGTCACTCTATATAAAATACAATACAATACAATTCAGCTGCATCCGGTTAGACTGGAAGCCGACCCTAACATAGCTGGGAAAAGGCTAGACAGATTGATTGATTTTTATTTTTATCCTGTTTAGACCTGGTAATATGTGCATGCTGTGGTCTCCTGTAATTGAAGGAGCACACGTAAAGAACTTTTTAATCGTGTTTAATTTATATTGTATAGGTGTATCCTTTGTTGGACATCCTAAATAAATAAATATACTCCACTATGTCACTATTGATCCCGATTGAGATATCCATCAATGTCAGCCGTAACAGAAAGAAAAGAAAGAAAAATGCGTTAAATTGGCATTACAGCAAAAAAAGAATTAATAAATACACCTTAAAATTATAAAAAACATAAATACACCTTAAAATAAACAAACAAAAAAACAAACAAAAAACAAACAGAAAAACAAACAGAAAAAACAGACAAAAAAAACAGAAAACAAACAAACAGAAAACAAAAAAAAAAAACAGAAACAAACAGAATAACAAAAGTCTGGAAGTTATCCTTGCAAGTGGAGGTCGAGGTCGAATTGCAGTCGCACTGAGCACACTACAATTTTGGGAAAAGGTGACTCAAATAATTTTCATCTCGCCAGTTATTATTTACTTTATTTATGGTCCTTTAGCCCAACTTCAAACTCCGTGCCTCTCATACTGTTAAAAAGTAATACTACATAAGATTGGGCTGTTTGCACGTAGATGGCACGAATTTACGATCGGGGGACCGTCGATCCGAACTTTGACTTACTGATGAATACAGCCCCAGAATTTATGGGGGAGACATGCCCATTAGGAGGGGGCTTACCCGAACATACGAAAACATTCCGCTTTTTTCAACTTTCCGCGGCTTTTTATTTATTACTTGCTTTCGAGCGCTGCTGGTTGTTCCTCCTTTACGTAGAATATTGAATGGAATGTATAGTAAGATGTTTTAGGAATTGTTAAATCTAAAAATAAGCACGACAAATATTATAATACAGACATAGTAAGTATCCCTCGAAAGGAGTTGTAGAATGAATTGGTTCGGAGCTTAGCCTGAAGCAGGCATCATCCCAGCGCTGATTTGCTAGATTCTTTTTCTCCTCTCAATCAATCTGCCTAGCCTTGTCCCAACTAAGTTGGGGTCGGCTTCCAGTCTAACCGGATGCAGCTGAATACCATTATTTTACATGGAGCGACTGCCTATCTGACCTCCACAACCCATTAACTGGGTAATACGATACCCCTTGGTAAGACTGATTGTCAGACTTTCGGGCTTCTGACGACCCGTAACGACTGTCAAAGATCCACGAATGACAGCCGGGACCAACGGTTTAACGTGCTTTCCGAGGCACGGAGGAGTCTCGGTATGTAAAGATGGTCACCCATCCACGGACCAACCCCGGCAAGCGTAGCTTAACCTGATGGATCGACCCGTACAGCTGTTATTACTTAGCCACGAGCTCCTCTCTTTCTTCTTTTCTTTTTCTCGATAAGTAGAGCTATCGTTATTTCTCCTGACAAAGTTTATTCTGTAATACTGTATGTATATATTTATTAGTATTTATTCTTGTTCGAATTATCTATCCGTTTTATTGCACTTACCATATGATTAGATCATCGATATATCTTAGATCGATATGTAGTCTTAAACTAACAGATAGTTGCAAACCGTATTTTAAATCTCTTAAAATAGTAACATTACCTTGCCTTTACATACGAGTATATGAGACCACATTGTTCGTCAAGAAAAATAGTGAACTGTTTAAAAAAGCTTCAGAGCAACGCTATAGATCGACAAGACAAGAATATCGTCACGAATTATGTCTAAGAGCCTCAAAGACTGCCCTTATGCAAAAAAGCATCCTCTGCATGGCTCCGAAAATATTCAATAAACTACCAAATGATATTAAATATTTAAACTTGAAACAATTTATACGGAGACTAAATAAGTTTTTAATTGAAATATGCTACTACATCATTGACGAATTTCTTCTTGACAAAATGTAATAAATTATATGATAATTTAATAGTGTATTTTATGCTTGAAAATTCAAAAACTTGACTTATTAATTGTATTCTGAATATTTATTGAAATAATGAATTGTGTTGTGTGTGTTTATTATAAAAAATTATTACAAGTAATTAAGTATTTTAAATATTGAAATGTTTGTTAATTTGTTTGCATGTAATATTAATTTCAAATTCTAAATAGTGTAGTTAAATAGGGTAGTTTTTTGAGTCACCATAACCTAAGTATAAGACCTTTGACTTTGACTTTGACCATGTTTTGTCTCTATATCACCCTAAGGTTGACTGAAAATGCCTCAGGCATTAAGTCCGCCTTTGTATAGTATTTTTTTACTTGTGAATAATGTTTTAATAAATAAATAAATAAAAAAGCAGGCATAAAGTAATTGATTTGTAATTAGAACTTAGGAATATTTCTCTAATTGACTGCCTTTATATCTGGCCACCCACTACCTGTATTCTAAATAAAATTCCAGGCCTAATAATTCTGGTCCTAAAATTAATCTGGTCCAATCTGCCTAGCCTTTTCCCAACTATGTTGGGGTTGGCTTCCAGTCTAACCGGATGCAGCTGAATACCAGTGTTTTACACGGGGTGACTATCGACGAGCGTTATTTGACCTCCACAACCCAGTAACTGAGTAATACGATACCCCTTGGTAAGACTGGTTGTCAGACTTTCGGGCTTCTGACGACTCGTAACGACTGTCGAAGATCCACGAATGACAGCCGGGACCAACGTTGTATTCTAAGGCATGAAGGAGACTCGGTATATATTGTGGTCACCCATCCACTGACCAACCCAGGCAAGTGTAGCTTAACCTAATGGATCGACCCGTGTAGCTGTTACTACTTAGCCACGAGCCCCTCTGGTCCTTATCTACAGGACCTAAATGGACTGCAACATGTCAAGATCAAGATACGACGTCGGGTCTGCGTCGCGACTTGTTTCAACTAGTTCGACTTTCATAAAACGACAAATTACTCGAAACAAGTTCTTTGTTTCGTAAAATATGAGCCAACAAGATTCGAGGAATTAACTTGAATATTTAACGTTAAACGGAAGACATGTTTTTAAGTAATATGAAGTTTACGGCTTAAATTAAGAACTTTTTAGACGCTCTTTAGCCGTTATGAACTTAGTGCTTGAAATCAGAATTTCAAAATGAGAAATTTTGCAACATTAATTGCTTTTTATGGTAAGTACATTAATGCCTTGGTTTCTGAGGAATTCTTAAACGGAGTTTAAACTGTCAATGTTATTGATTCGACAAAATTATCTATTTAAGCGAATTCCTTACTTATGCTTGGTTTTTGATGTCCTCAGATAAACCCTCGTTAGTAATTCACTCGACTTTTAAGCAAAATTCTTCCATAACGTAAGTGTTCAGAAACACGATATCGAACCAATAAACACTATCAATGGATAAACTCTGTTTAAAATCTCAAAAACCGGGCATAATTCCAATAAATAACACTTTTGGCACATACGTATAATATGAGTACTTTATTTTTGTGGATGGGAAATCATCAAATGACTTCTCCCGCTCTAGGTGGAGCTAGGGCGTGTCAGACTTTTACTGACTAAAACCCACCCGTGTTCCTTCAGTTGCTTGTGCCAGGGCCACGATATCTCTTTCGAACAACCCGCGACACCGGCGGCATACGGATGAGTCCTGGTTAGCTTATCATACAAGTCAAGGAAAGGACACGCGGTTTGGGGGCTATATTTTGTAAATGGCTGATTCTTAGCTTTATAAGAATAACTAGCGACCCGCCCCCGGCTTCGCACGGGCTCGATCTACTAATATTAGTTTGTCCTAATTGTATATTTAACTAAAAATGGAAAAATAAATTTACTTTAAAAAAAGTAAAAACCGACTTCAAAACCTAAAACGAATAAAATTACTTTCAAAAAAAACTTAACAACTTTTGAAGTCGGTGTCAAGCTAAGGTGTATTAAAGAATTGAAGACACCGACTTCAGAAGCTGTAAAGTTTTTTTTTAAAGTTATTTTATTCGTTTTAGGCTTTAAAGTCGGTTTTTACTTTTTTTAAAGTATTTTTTTTATGTATCTCTTAAGGTTTAGTCAGCGCACGCCATTAAAAGCATATTTTTCACGACTTGACAAAACGTCAAATTCCAGTACTTCATTTACGTTTAATATTAGGTTGGGGAAAAAGTCTTTTCGCATTATAGTATGTATGAACTTAAAATAAAATCTCTTTGGCTATACTATTTGTATCTGGCTGGTTTTGGTATCATTGAAAGTTTAAACTTTAAAGAACATAATTCCAAATTCAAATTAGGAAAATGTGTGATTTTCATTTGTTTTTCGTACTGTCAAGATGAGTGAATCTAATGAAGAAATTCGATACATTTTAAAATTTTACTACAAAAAAGGTAAAAATGCAACGAAAGCCGCGAAAAAAATTTGCGATGTTTATGGACCCAGTGCAGTGTCTGTGAGAGTAGCACAAATTTGGTTTAAGCGTTTTCAATCCGAAAATTTTGATGTCAAAGATGCACGTCACTCTGGTCGCACTATTAAGGATAAAATGGATGCCATTTTTGAAAAAGTGGAGCAAGATCGGCATATCAGTAGTTACGACGTAGCTGAATAACTGGGAATTGACGACAAAACAGTTTTGGCGCATTTGAAAAAAACTGGGTACACAAAAAAGCTCGATATTTGGGTACCTCACGAGCTCACTGAAAGAAACCTAATGAATCGTGTACTCATTTGTGATTCTTTATTACGACGTAATGAAACCGAACCATTTTTGAAGAAGCTGATAACTGGTGATGAAAAGTGGATCACGTACGACAAGAACGTGCGAAAAAGGTCGTGGTCAAAGGCCGGTCAGGCTTCACAGACTGTGGCAAAACCCGGGTTAACTCGCAACAAGGTGATGCTGGGTGTGTGGTGGGATTGGAAGGGCAATATTCATTATGAGCTGTTACCACCAGGCAGGACCATCGATTCTGAACTCTACTGCGAACAACTGATGAGATTAAAGCCAGAAGATGAGAGAAAGCGGCCGGAATTAGTCAACAGAAGGGGTGTGGTTTTTCATCATGATAACGCTAGACCTCACACATCTTTAGCCACTCAGCAAAAATTAAGAGAGTTTGGCTGGGAGGTGTTAATGCATCCGCCGTATAGTCCTGACCTTGCACCTTCAGATTTCCACCTGTTCGGTCTCTTCAGAATAATTTAGGCAGTGTCAGGTTAACATCACGAGAGGACTGCCAAAACTCCTTGTCGCGGTATTTTGATCAGAAGTCCCAAAATTTCTATAGCAATGGGATCATGTCCCTACCTACAAGATGGCAAAAAGTTATCGAACAAAATGGTACCTACATACTTTAGATAAATGTAAATAATGTATATTAAAAAATGTTTTGAATTTTCTTAAAAAATGCGAAGAAACTTTTTCCCCAACCTATTATTATATATAAAAGAATTATTATATAAAAACCTTCCAAAATACATTTTCTAAATGATGGTGGAAACCTCATCAACATCCGTTGCGTAGTTTAGAACAACGCGGCCACAAAGACAGACAGTAACAGCGACTTTGTTTATTTAGAGAAGTGATTAGAGAAGAAGCGATTTTTTGTTTTTCTTGAACAATGACATTACCTGCAAGTTTTGGGATATCTCCCATCGCCCCTGACATTAATACATTAATTTACTTCTATTCAGATTGATATTCTCTACTTTATTTAAAACCGAATTGCAAGCTCAGTTTTATCCAGTAATTTCAATCTTGAATGGTCTACACTGCTTCGAGGACCAGAGAAAGATACAACACCGCACATTGTGAAGTTCTTAAATCGCAGCTGCTGTAAGTGTAGTGATAATATCCAGCATATAGTGTCTACCAGGTCACAGCTAACATCTAACATGTGCTAACTAAGTTTGTACTACGGTCCCGGAGCAACTGAAATCGGTTTACTGGATGGTGCAGACTAAGGTGTGAGAGCAAGCGGGTGTTTGTTTACGGGAATAGTGAACTGATCCTCTAAAAATTTATTGATCTTCTAATGACACACACTTTTTTAAATAACTGAGCCTCTTCTAAGCTTTCTAGCCTTTTGTCATGGTTGGTTGTAGTAATTTAAGCTAGACCAAGGACGACACGCTGCTCACGGCTCGGTGGAGTTCGCACAGGGAGGCAGCGTTGCTGGCTACGGCTGGGATCTCAAAGGTCGTGAGTCGCATACGATGCCTGGGCCTGGAGGTGGCCCTTAACAACATCGCATTTCATGGCCCGCGACGGGCGCCGCCATCGCCACCGGGATTACACATTGTGGTCGGAAGGGCTCAAATTGCTGTCAAGTCAACCAACCATGAGGAAAATTTCGTAAGGAAAGTTTTGAGTATGAATGTGGATTGCTATATAAGTAGGTTAAGACCAAAGAAACGAAGGATGGACTGTGTGAAAGGTCTTATAGCTAGAAAGGCGGGTGAATACCTACCAAGATGACAACTTATGTTGCGCCGACCCCAAATAAATTGGGATAAGGACACACAAACGAACTCACAAACGAACTCGACCACAGAACAATAACTTGTGCGTAAAAAGGTCCCATAGAGCATTGATGCAAAAAAGTGTTTTTTTTTATGGCACCAATCATATTCAACCACATTCCTAGTTCAATTAAAGAATTAAACAAAAACTTATTTAAGAAAAAGCTTCTTTATGTTGAATAAATTTCGGAATTTTTGGCAGACAAAATGTAATGACTGTTTTTGACTTTAGTTAGTACTCATCATCTGCCTAGCCTTTTCCCAATTATGTTGGAGTCGGCTTCCAGTCTAACCGGATGCAGCTGAATACCAGTATTTTACATGGAGCGACTGACTATCTGACCTCCACAACCCAGTAACTGGGTAATACGATACCTCTTGGTAAGACTGGTTGTCAGACTTTCGGGCTTCTGACGACCCGTAACGACTGTCAAAGATCTACGAATGACAGCCGGGACCAACGGCTTAACGTGCTTTCCGAGGCACGGAGGAGTCTCGATATGTAAAGATGGTCACCCATCCACGGACCAACCCCGGCAAGCGTAGCTTAACCTGACGGATCGACCCGTGCGGCTGTTATTACTTAGCTACGAGCTCCTCCACGACTTTAGTTAGTACTCGTTGACTGTTATTAAGTTTAAACTTAAATAACATTGCACGTGACATTTTTGTATTATTTAATTTTTTTTTCTCTCTTTTTGTTTATATTATTTGAATATGGATGTAGTAAACTTATTTTTTATATTTTTCCTTTTGATAGTTTCTTATTTTATATTTTTGAGAAAATCAATTATTCAACTGGAACGCCTTATAGCAATTACACCAACGGAGCAAAAAATTACTTCATGTGTGTGTGTGTTCCATCCATCCTGTGCGCGGTGGACATAGAACCGGCCATGGGTCACCCACGCTTAATAAATTATGTTATCAATTTTAGTATAAATGACATCCATGAATATTTGTACGCCTTCTGGTATAGCATAGCGCGCTTTTATTTTTTTCATTTCTATAGCAGCTATTTATTGTACCTATGATTAAATGACTTATGACGTATGACATGACAAAACGCTACCGCCTATAACTTACACACAACACAGTATGTGTCAAGCGTACGACTTTGCACTCAACTTTGCTTATTAGATTGTTTTGTTTCGTGCCTTGATAATTAAAGCTGTCACACACCTAGTTTCAGTAATACCGCCTTAATTTCACAAGTTTATTACTGAAGTGTGCATTGTTGGAACCAATCGCGTTTGGGCAAGTTTTTCTTTATGAAGGTGGTAGGGAGTTGGGTGGCTTTAATCAGCGCACGTTGTGCTGAAGAGGTTAACTTTGGTGTTATACAGTGGCGGGTATATTTTAGTGTTTATACTGGAGTCTCTCTTGCAGACTAGCATCTTGATGTGTTTAACTTAAATTAGAATGTTGATGAATATGGTTAATTAACATCTGGTTCTTATCTTGTGGCTCACTTCCAATATCTATGTTCTTCACACGCTAGGAATCTGCGTTCTTCTAACAATCTTCTCCTACTCTGTCCTTCTCATACTTCTGACTTTGTTCATTCTTCCTTTCATATTCAGTCCATTCTTCTTTGGAATGCGCTTCCTCTTGGTATCAGGACGGCCACCAGTCGGTATGTGCATTTAAGCGGAAATTGCAGAGTTATTTCAACACCTCTCTCTCTCTCTTGTATTTGTATATAATATGTATTGATATTAAAAATATATTTTATGTAATATATATATTTTTTTTTTTATTTATTTATTTTTTTTTTTTTATTTTTTTTTTTATATATATATTTAAATATATTACAGTATGTATTTTTTATATATAAAAAAAAACACCACACCTCTCTCTCAATATATAATGTTATATATATATTTATATATATAATATATATAATATATATAATATATATATATATATATATATATATATATATATATATATATATATATATATATATATATGTAAATATATTACAATATATATTTTTATATTGAAAAAAAAAAAACACCACACCTCTCTCTCTCTCTTGTATTTGTATATAATATGTATTGTATTAAAAAATATATAGGTATATAATACATTATATATTTTTATATATATATATATGTTGATGAATATGGTTAATTAACATCTGGTTCTTATATATATATATATATATTATAGGTATATCTTATAGGTGTATCTTATAGTATTATTGGTTTATAACCTATTTATGTGCTTGTATAAAGTCTATTTATAATTAATTAAGATATATTTTTAGTATTCTTTTTATAAGTATTCCTCTCATGCTGGGCACCTGCCATCTAATCTCTTCACCACCCTTGGTTGACTGGTAGAGAATGCCTAAGGCATTAAGTCCGCCTTTGAACGTTTTATGTGCGAAAAGGTTACATAAATAAATAAATAACATCGGAGCCTCACTCTGTAAAACCAGGGACCGTACAACCCCGGTTAAGAGTTAAGTCTTTCGAAGGGGTAAGCCGTTTAAGAGGTTACGTTTATCATGTGTAACTCCTTGAATGGGTTTTAGGCTTGAAACCCAGTAGAAGGGTTATCCCTTCAATATGGATAACCCATTGAATGGGTTCTATACTTGAAACCCAGTGAAAGGGTTACCCCTGCATTAAGATAACCTTTATAATATAAGGGTTTTGTTTGGGTCACCATATTAGCTACGAGTATTGGCAACGTATGCCCATCATCGAGAGATCATATTACATTGCTCCGAGTCGGAATGTTACGCTGTTATCGTTTTTAAGAGAGTTGAAGTGTAACCCACATAGTATGGGTTTTTGTTTAACTGCTTAGAAAATCCCTATCGAAAATCCTTTCAATGGATAACCAAAATGGTCCTTTAAGCCATTCAAAAGGTAACAAAAGGGTTACCTACATCGTATGGGCATTTGATTAACTGTTAGAAAAACCCTATCGAAAACCCTTTCAATGGATAACCAAAATGGTCCCTCTCTACAGCAGGGACCATTTTAGTTACCAGTTTTGGTTGTTATCGATTGTATTAAAGAAAACCGATGACATGAAACTTCACACCCACCAACCTGAACTCGGGGCCTGCGTGGTGGGTTATGTCTCACGTAGAGGAGACCTGTGTCCCAGCAGTGGGAATATAAAGGCTGATTATGTATATGCTAAAGAAAACAGATGGATTTTGTTTTTAATTGACCTGTGTTTTAGATAGAGACACATACCCCAAAAACCTAAAACCCGTTCGTCTATCAAAAGCTCATTATGTATTTTAAAATCTATCCATACTAATATTAGAAATGCAAAAGACACTCTCCGTCTGTTAGCTTTTAACGCCTTAACGGCTGAACGGATTTCATAAAATTTGGCACTACAGATTACCTGAGTTAGGACATAGGATACTTTTATCCCGTCTTACGTTCCCGTAGTATAATAATTATGCAACATCCATGCGGGAAAAGTCGCGGGCAACCGAAAGTGCTTCATAATCAATGATTTTTGTTCTTTACATAAACCATCCCCTTCCTTCATCTATGTTAGAAAGTGTATGCATTTGAAATGTAATCGAAAACGTCATACTTCAAAACATTTACCACCAATTCATTTATAAAACCGACTCAGACAGCTCAGTTCCCGCCACCATTTACGTAAGTGCTTACAGCTAAGCTGCTGAGGCGACTAATCGCAAGCTGTGTTAGTGTTGACACAATTAAATGTACAGGGTGTACGTTAAATGTGTTGCGGTGAAGTACTCTTTTGTGTGGTAGTGCGACAAATGTAGTGAAAAGGGGGATGTTTCGAGACCAGATAACGAGTTACGGCAAGAGTACAAATGCCTGTAACTTGTACAAAAGTAGATGGCATGAAGTGTGCTATAACAACTTCTGATTGGTGAATGTCACAATGGCATACCAGCTACTTGCATAGTTTTTTGTACAAGCTACAGTAATTCCCACTTTTATGATTTGTAGCTGTATTATAGCACATCATCATTCTCCTGCCCTTATCCCAATCTATTTGGGGTCGGCGCAACATGTCCTTTTTTTCCATACTTCTCTATTATTCGTCATCTCGGTAGTCGCCCCCCTTTCTAGACATGTCATCTTTCACACAATCCATCCATCGTTTCTTTGGTCTTCCCCTACTCTTATAGCCATCGACATTCGTACTCAAAACTTTCCTCACGACATTTTCCTCACTCCTCCGCATCACATGCCCATACCATGACAACCGATTTCCGCACAACTTTTCAGTCACCGGTGCCACTTTCAGACTTCCTCTTATGTACTCATTTCTTATTCTGTCCATTCGTGTAACAACCACACATCCCTCTTAGCATTCTCATCTCAGCTGCATGCAATTGCTTTTCATTCAGCCCTTTTGTGGCCCAACAGCTATTATATTATATTTATAATTGCATCATTGATGTTTTATGTAATGATGAAATCATCTACCGTCCTAAAAAAAATATATGTACAGGTATATAAAAAAGAACGGGAAATAATCATAGGACATCAAAAAATTCGTCCTCATCGCCGAAAGGACGAATGATGTCTGTTGACTTTTACTGTCGTAAAAGTGCCCAAAAGCATTGACACGTTGTATGGCAATGCTAATTCTTTGGCCAAAAAATAGGCCAGCCCTTTGGTCACGTGTTTGGTTACATCTGTCAATGCCACAATTTCAATACCACATGACAAGATTACTTAAACAAAACTTGATAAATCAATGCCTGTAATTTTCTTGAGTCTGCACACGATAGATGTGCACTAACCAGAAACTAGAACTGAACTGAACTAGAGCTGGTTTAGGGATTGGAAGACCAATTTCTACTTCTTATAGGAAATAGTGAACAGTACGACAACGTTCAAAGATACCATTATCTTCGGAAAAACCGAATTATAGCGAATGAAATGTGGCTATCGACCAATAGAAATTGATTTATATTATTCACACCTAAATTGTCACAGATTGACGCACTAATTCCGTTACTCCAGGTCACACCCTCACTCCCTTATTTGACCAGTCACATTTAATTCGGCCAAATTCGTTTTTCCCGAAGATTAACGATAGAACGTTTGAAAATTGTCGTATTGTAATTGGACATTTTATCCCTAACTCTAATCCTGACTCTTTTGTACTTAGGTAGGTTCTTTGTCCAATATCCGGTATCAGCATCGTATTTCAACCAGCTAAATTAATCTATGTGATATATGATGTCGGAAAATATCCCACGGGAAAGTACTACCAGAAAATCCTTCCTTATTCCTTGTCTACATTATAAAGGGAACCTCTGTTAAAAATTTCAGCTTTCTAGGTTCAAGGGCTGGGCGTTGATGAGTCAGTCAGCCAGAACTTCTCTTTTATATAGATATATGACTGACTGACTGACTCATCAACGCCCAGCCCAAACCCATGAACCTAGATTGCTAAAATTTTGCATATTTTTATTTTTTTCCTTTATGACAAGGTATAAGGATTATTTTTTTTAACTTTTGATTGGTAATAATCAACAAATTACTCAATTTATCAACATTACAATCAAGTTAACTGTACTATTTACATTCATCTTACACAACACTTAATAGACCAACCACCGTCCTAAACAACCACACCACAGTAGAACCACATTAACTGAATAATGTAAATAATGACGGACATAAAATACACAACGCTCGGTTACATTAGATATTAAAGCTGATAGCGCTAGCTGTCACTTGTTGCACGTTAGAGGAAGTGATTGTGTATTTTTGATGCCTAATTTCGTGCTGTTGGTGCCAACTTGCTTGTGGCTAAGTAATAACAGCCGCACGTGTAGATCGACCACTTGCCGCGGTTGGGCTGTGGATGGGTGACCAACTTTACTTACCAAGACCCCGCCGTGCATAGGAAAGCACGTTAAGCCGTTGGTCCCGGCTGTCAATCGTGGATCTTTGACAGTCGTTACGGGTCGTCCCCCGAAAGAAAGCCCGAAAATCTGATAACCAGTCTTACCAAGGAGTATCGTATTAGTAGTCAACTTCATCCGGTTAGACTGGAAGCTGACACCAACATATTTGAAAAAGGACGAGAATAACTGAAGGTGCTTTTTTCTATTGCAATTGAAATTTAGACAACGCAACGTCTGTCGCTCCAGCTAATCCTACTAATGTTATAAGTTTGTGAAGCTGTTTGGATGTTTGTTACTCAATCACGAAAAAACGGCTGCACGGATTTAGAGGTGGCACACAGATAGTTTATAACTTACATGAACACATAGGATACTTTTTATCTCGGTAGTACGTTCCCTTGGGATAATTTCTAGGAGTAAATAATAAGTGCGAAATGAGTATTTTTTCAATTTTAAAATCGTTTGAATTTTTGTGACATTTATTTCGCGAGTTCTAGCTCATCCCACATACTTGGAATAGGTAATTGATTTGAGCCCCTACCACATCAAATACCTAATCTTCACGGACGTTACACATTCTTTACATTTCAACCATGCGAATGAACCTTAACGCCATTCTTCACAAACGCACCGAAAACGTAAGGGTTAACGTAAAGGTAACCTTTCTAAACCCGACTCAACAGATGTTACGTGTGTTATCAAATTTAGCTGTCCCCAATTATTTAGGTACAGACATGTAATAGATAAATACAGAAGGTCAGGTTTCCTATGAGTGAAACGCAAGCACACATAGACTCGCGTCGACGTACAGCGAGATCAAGCGATCTTGCGATTAGCATTAACTGCTCTTAGTAGTGGCCAACTCAAACTCAAACTCAAAGCATTTATTTCAAATAAACCAATTACAGGCACTTTTGAATTGTCAATGGGTCGGTCAGTCAGAAAGATGAAGCTAGTTGCCCATTCCAAAGCGTAGTAGATCCCTATGGAGAAGAACGGGCACGAAACTCCACGGACATTCTTTTAAATCATAATATTTTTACAAAATATTGGTTACATCGTTCATGTTGAAAATATATATGTGAGAACAATGTAGAAAGACGTGCACGTTAAAAAGCGTCCGTAATAAAAAGATAAAAACTAAAACAACTAAATTAAATGTTAAAATTAAAAATAAGCCATGGCAGCTTCTTATAGGTTTTTCTATAATCTTCAAGTACAAAACTATTTTCAGCGCAAAATTTTAGGCTCAGCAGTTTCGGAGATAAGGGGGAATGGTCAATTTTCAAATAACTTTAAAACAATTTATTTTAAAATCATAAAAAATATAATTTCAGCCCCTCACAGCAAGCCTTTTCATTTGCTATGTAACATGGTATAGTTTGCAAAACTTTTTTTTCTCTTATTTGCCCCCCAAAAGTGACCCCCATATTCAAAATTCACTTATTTACTTTACCTGTCCAGGTTTGGGTCACAGAAGTTCATATGTGTACCAAATTTCAACTTAATCGGTAACATTAGAGGAGCAAATTAGCTGTGACAGAAGGACAGACAGACAGACAAACGAGTGATCCTATAAGGGTTCCGTTCTTTCCTTTTGAGGTACGGAACCCTAAAATTAGCTGCTAAATACATTTAAGTAACACGTAACTCGACAAAATGTGCAAAATGCACATTTTTTTCGTTTGGCAATTTCACGTTTGGTCCCATCGTCAACAACCTAGTTGCTCTTATGAGAAACTAGACCATCTTTCAGGTTTTGAGTTATTTCAATCACACCCTGTTTTTCACTCGTTGCATTTGAGCTCGCCTTCTGTATCTGTATCTATTCTGTGGCACAGAGTCTGTCCCGAGCGTTCTGCTTCATTGGGGCAACGTGACTGCGACGGAGTCTGACCGTTTTGTCCCAACTATAAAACGTGGGAACTGGACAAAAGGTGTGTTTTTCTTTTTATTGAATAGTATTGTTACTGAGGAAAGATTTTGATTGTTCTATTCATAGAGCTTATAATGCTTGAACAAATAAAAATGCTTATTTATTTACACAACTACAGAAATGTCATTATACATTTATGCTGATTCATCTGTTTTTACACGATTGCCCAAAAAAGGAGTGTAATGTTTTCAGGGTTTATGATGTAAGTTTGGTTTGGGATCTTGATTGATGGAAACCACTGTATACACATGACTATTGTTTATTCAGGACACTGATTTACATTGTTGTACATTAATACGAGTCACAAGGTTATATTTAATTTTGTAAAAGTTTGTAAGAGACGTGTGCACTCTGTTCCACGTGAAGTTAGAAGGGGCAAGCCAACCATCTGTCAAATTCATATTTAGTTTGACAACTATGAAATGACGTTGACATACTAAACAAGTTTCTTTTTCTAATATTATGTGTTTTAATTTTTGAGTTATTTAATTATATTAGGCTCTTCAGCACACACAGCAGTATTACTTTACAATTTGTACATTGTGTTGTATTTGTGTTATTGTTAATTGCAAACATAAGTCTAAGCGAAGGTCATCGTTAACAAAATCTATCTGTAGACTTTTCCGGGATTATTCTATTCAGTATGTATTATGCCTACAGTCCCGCCATCGCGAGAGAATACGTTCCTGACACCTGTCAGTTGGACAGTTAGTTGTAGTAAGGATCAAATTCCCAAAACACATATTCGTTAGTATGAAACTGGCAGGTGTCATGAACGCAAGCTCTCTGTAGCCGTACTGTAGTAAGTTTCGTACAATAACTGGAAATAGTTTGTAGATTTACGCTTGTCGAAGTCTGTCAGAACCACGAAGTCGTAAACTTATAGAGCAGTTCACTCACGTTGCTCTCCGATATTATAAACATATATTGAGAGGACTATTGTGAAGAATTTAAAATAATTCACGTCGTCATTGTATAAATAGTAGAAATCACAGGGAAAAATTATTATTTTAACTAAACTTTGAATCAATAATAATAACATAGTGCATACAGGGATAATCGTCGGCTGGTGCCTCCTCGTCATTTAAAATTGTCTAAGGGGCCTCTGCGAGTTGGCTTCGGCCCCTCGTACGCCTTCCAAAGGTCCGGGACCCCAGGGTTCCGAGATAAGCCAAAGACAAATAAATAATAATAATAATAACAAAAAAAAAAAAATATTTTTGTTTTTTTAAATCGATTTTTTAATACCATTGCAGTTTTGACAACATGAAACACGCAACAATGATAATTATGAATTTATTTTTCATGTCCTCGTATCGATCATTCGGAGGGGCTCGTGGCTAAGTAATAACAGCCGCACGTCGATCGATCAGTCAGCACCAGCGCAGCAGCAGCGCGCGGCAGCTACGCTTGCCGCAGTCAGTCCGTGAATGAGTCCTACCCATCTTTAAATACCGAGACCCCTCCGTGCCTCGGAAAGTATGTTGTGTCATTCTTGGATCTTTGACAGTCGTTACGGGTCGTCAGAAGCCCGAAGGTCTGACAACCAGTCTTACCAAGGGGTTCGTGTTAACCAGTAAGTGGGTTGTGGAGGTCAGATAGGCAGTCGCTCCATGTAAAATACTGGTATGCAGCTGCATCCAGTTAAACTTTAAGCTGACCCAAACTTAATTGGGAAAACGCTTGGCAGATTTATTGATCGTATTGATCATTTCTGTTCTAGGAAAAAAAAATATGATAGTTTCCTTATAAATACATCTGACAGATTCCTTATAAATAAATCTGTCATAAAGGACATTTATCACTGGCTGCCAATCGATAAAGCCTCAATGCATTTCAATTGAATAATTAAATAAAATAACCAAAGACAATAGCAATGATTTTTTTTCAAATGATCACAATGAATATACATTAAACGCAATTAGCGTCTATTCGAAGCTTATATTCATTAAGTTTAATCTAGCACAAAGTACGAGTAGCTTCTCAGTTGATTTTTAATGGGAAAACTTTTCCCGTTTGCATGAACGGCACGTCGGGCAATAAGCTACTTCCTTATAAGAAGAAAAATATGTTTACATTATGTCTCTAACTTTTATAGTTTCTAGAGATATGAAAATATTGAAATACTAGCTGACCTGTTAGACGTTATCCTGTCAAAATTTCAATTTATTTTTTCCTGTTTTTTTTTTCCTTTAAACCATCCCTGTAGGGGGGTATTACACTATAATATATCTAGGATCATACAGAGGATCCTATCTCTTATCCTAAATATATGACTTCTGGAATCATATCTGTATCATTATCATAGTTCTTTGATCCTATTTTTTGTCATAAGTGGTTGCAATGGAGAACGAGTCGGTTGTGTGTACTACTATTGCTTCGGCAGTGTGTATTATGTGTTGTTGTTTAAAAAAAAAACCGGCCAAGTGTATGAATAAAAAAAGAATACCGATGTTTTGAAATAAAATAAAACATGAATTATTTACATTTTTAAATTCTCTATCAATCTGCCTAGCCTTTTCCCAACTATATTGGGGTCGGCTTCCAATCTAACCGGATGCAGCTGAATACCATTATTTTACATGGAGCGACTGCCTATCTGACCTCCACAACCCATTAACTGGGTAATACGATACCCCTTGGTAAGACTGAATGTCAGACTTTCGGGCTTCTGACGACCCGTAACTACTGTCAAAGATCCACGAATGACAGCCGGGACCAACGGCTTAACGTGCTTTCCGAGGCACGGAGGAGTCTCGGTATGTAAAGATGGTCACCCATCTACTGACCAACCCCGGCAAGCGTAGCTTAACCTGATGGATCGACCCGTGCGGCTGTTATTACTTAGCCACGAATATTCTCTATCCATTAGTGTAATCCTCAAATGGTTAGATCGTCACCTTTAAGATGCATGTAATCAATAATTTTAGTATTTTTTTTACAAGAAGACTTTAAATGTTTTATAAGACATGAAAAGAAATAAAAACATGCAATGTGATGATAGCAACGAACATTAATAATGTTTTTTTAGATGTAGTTTATTACTTTTAGTTAATGCGTTAATTAATAGCCCCTGAATAACGCACTATCGCAAGGTTTTGCTCAGGGTAGCGCCTTAAACATAACCACACTCAAACCTGAACAAAAAAGCTTCCATAAAAATCTTGAAAAACGTCAACAGTAATACATTCTGAAGAAATCTAAATTAGCTGTTCCACAGCTTCCACATCTGAAAAGTTTGTGAAAGAAATACAATCGACTTTCTTTCCTTAATTAAGAGTTCTTTTCATTCGCTGTAACGAAACATTTTCGAATATTTTCCTGCTAATGCTTGTGCGTGTTCTTAAGAATATTATAGACAAAAGAAATGATATTCAATAGCGATCTCTGTTTGTGTTTTGTTTTGTTACTAAATAGTTGTGAATTGGCGGAAAAATCTGTGGTTTTTGAATTAGGAAATACGGCAAAGTTCAAATACAGTCTTCTTAATTCTTTGCTTGCCCGCACTGGGCCCAGGTGGTGGATGGATGGGCCCATTCCCTCTCATAAAGAGGAGGCCAGTGTCACAGCAGTGGGCTGATTATGTAAAACTTAGAAATGGAGGAAAATTTTAATTCAAGGGCAAATTCCACATTTTAAAATACTTCAAACTGACACTTAAATTACCACAGGATATAAATAGATGCCTATTCCACTAGGGCAGAAATGATTGCAAAACAAATTCTAAGGAAAACGGAGTGATTTAAACTTCAATGCGTCCGGAAATCTGTCAGAGGGTGGCCCGATTAAAGAATATATAGCGGTCGCGTAATTTGGGACCTTTGTGGCATAGATTGATTCAGCGAGGTTGAATTCGTGAATAATTTAGAAAACCCGGCTGAATCGTACAGTTCTTTCGCCAGACGGCTAAATAAAAAATACACACGCATTGTCTTTGGGGTATGTTGTGTTGGTTTTAGCGGGAAAATATCTGTCAATGATGCGTTGTCTTTGCGCAGATTTCGTATTTGATCTGTGTGGATATTTGTTTGTTTTTGGTTTCATATTTTAAACAATGATTTTGTTAGCACCACATATCGTAAATGAGGTAACATGCCACACGTAAGGAATTTCTGGCTCATTAAACTTTTCAGTTAAATGGCTGGTTTACACAGTGCGAGATTCTGACTAGACAGTAGACAGCTGTTCGCACTGTGTAATCATGTCAGTAGCTCGGCTTGTCTTAGCTGTTTTCATTATGAGAGTGGCTGCCTAGTCTCTTGCGAGTTGTGTGGTTGCAAAGATTTTACAGGATCCTCTTGTGACTGACTGGCGAGCTACTGCTGAGAGAGCATCCGAACGATGCGAGTGATATGCGAGCTGCTGCCATGTGAGTGATGGTCATCTATCACTCATATTTTAATTAAATAAAATATTTATATTTGACTTTCACTAACACTACTATCATCAGTAACATCGCATTTTAACATTGAGTTGCAAGCAGTTATTTCTTTCAACCAAGTGAACCGCGTTGACTTGAACTCTTATTAATAAGAAGTCAGCTTTAATGTATATTGTAGGTATGGATGCTTCTACTGAGGTACCAAGGACCGATGGCTGGTTGAGCAGACGAGTCTTGGAATGGAGACCACGTATCGGCAGGCGTAGACGCCCCCCAGCTGGATGGACCGACGACTTTAAGAAGGTGACTGGGACAAACTGGATGCGGAAGGCGGAGGACAGGGTGTTGTGGCGCAGCCTGGGAGAGGCCTATGCAGCAGTGGACTGCAATAGGCTGAGTTGATTGATGATGGGATATTATTGTAATCTCTTGATTTAATTAGTTAATGGTGTGTGTGTGTGTGTAAATAGCATTCAGCAGGCTTCAAGATTCAGTTATTAATCGCTATTTAGTTGACATCTTCTCATGGCATTTCCATAAATCTCGATGTTTGATTGTCTTCACATGGACCTTATACTCAATTAATTCATAGGATATTTCAAAGAGTTTGTGGATTGACGACATTTTTCAGTAACAAATAGAACACCACAGGAATATTTGTTGTAAAGAATAAGTTCTTAGATGAACGAGTTACTTGTGCTCATAGTTCAGGCATTTAGTTAAAGACCATCACCATCATCATCTTCCTGCCCTTGTCCCATGTTACTTGTGGTAGGTGCAACACGTTTTATTCTTCCATTCTCCCCTATCAACGTCACGCTATCATTCACTCCTTTCCCTTTCCTATCATTCTTCACAATTTCCTTCCATCTATTCTTTGGCCTTCCTCTCCCTCTCCATCTATCAACATTTATAGTCATCACTCTTTTGGTCACATGCGTTTCCTTCCTCCTCATCACATGCCCATATTGCCAAACGATTTCCTTCCAACTTTTCTGTCACTGGCGCCTGTTTCAAACCCCTCCTACTCATTTCTTACTTTATACATTTTTATCACTCCAGACATCCATCTCAACATTCTCAGCTCCGCTGCATGATATCTTTTCTCATCCGTCTTCTTGACGGCCCAGCATTCCGATGACACACACTAATACAATAATTGAAAATACCTATCACACAATCGAATCCAAATCCAATCAAACTAATTAATTAATTCCGCTTAACGTAGACAAGGCGAAATTGTCAGAATTATATTCACATTGCAAATTAATTTCTGAGGGCAGGAATGCAATCCTACAGATATGAGCTCGCCCGGGGCATAGTTAGACCCTGTCAAAACACGCTGGGTTGAAATAGGTCAAATTCCTTTTGACATTTTATTAACCGCAAAGAATTAGCCATTGACGCTGGTATTAAGGATCGCACATTTTTTCATTTATCGACACGCACCATGATAAGGTACTGCTTAAAAATAGTCATACTCAATTATTGGTAAGGGATTCTAAAAATAAAGGAGGATTAAAATTACTAAACTAGGCTCATAGGCAACGATTATCGCTGATGATAGAAGATTAAAGACTTCAATAAAGAAATGAGTTTTAAGCAATCTGACATATTGTAGATTATTACTTAAGTACTGGCAACTAGTCCAATACCTTAGCAGTTGAGCAATAAGGACTTCCTTACAGAGTAGGTCCATAATAGATGATCCGTCCTTAATAATACATATATAATCAGCCTTTAATGTTCTCACTGCTGGGCCACAGCCCTCCTCTCTTCGAGAGGGAGTGTGTTGTAATCTACCACGCGGGTCCAGCGCGGATAGGTAGATGTCACATGTCTTCGAATGTTTTGTTCTAGGATATGCCAGTTTCCTCATGATGTTTTCCACTGCATTGTATAGAGTCCAATCAGAGCAAAGGATAGACCTAGAGTGGGGTCGAGGCGCCATCTTAACGTTCGCCGGGTGGAGCATTCATTCCTGTAACCGTGGTTGACCGAGGTGGATCACAAGTGGAGAAGCTAGATCGGTGCCGCGAACCTGCCGCTCCTTTATAGTTAAAATTACCTAGTGACGTGTGTGAGTGTTTTGTGCTCGCATATCCCAATGACGCCCACTAGACCCGACGTGAACACTAAAAACGATGTCGAGCAGGATAGTGTTTCTCCGACATATATATATAATAAGTACATAAACAAATTCAATCAGTTCAAAGAAATAACATATTATCATTTATTATTTATCAAAGGTCAAAAGGTGCCTCAAGGTGCTTCCAACATCAGTAGGTTATAATACAAATGATCGTGTAGTGTTTTGAACACAGGTTACTCGTCTGAATTTAATGCAATCATTCGGATCGATACACGAGCTCGCCTCCTGTCTAGCTCATCATCGTTGCCAGAGACGAAGTGCGTGAATTAATATTGTAATACATTTGTCTTTTAAGGAAATTTCTCGCCGACTGGTCGAGACATCAATTGACCAGAGGGCTAGCTTGTTCTTTGGTCAAAGAATTAGCATTGCCATTCAACGTGGCAATGCTGCCAGTCTTCTGGGCACGTTTCCGGATGACATCGATGCGGACGAGTACTTCGACGCCTAAGTGTAAGCTAAAAATTAGTAGATCGGTGACATCTACCAACCCGCATAGGGCCCGCTTGGTGGATTACGGCCCACTCTCTCTCACCGAGAGGAGGCCTGTGTGCCCGCAGTGGGAACATTATAATATCCGAGGAAGGCCCAAACGTGTTAACACAAAAACTATTAGTTTGGGTAAACAATCTGCACGACTCAAAGCACAGCAAGCCATAGCCATTTAACTTCAAAAATGTATCTAAATACTTACAACATTCTGAGATCTATACATTCTTTTCATACGTATAGAAACAATTTCCAAACCAAGTCTAAATCATAACATCAAAACTATATCAAAATTGCCAACAGAACAGGGAAACAAAAATAGAATCGCTCACTCAAACGGCTACAGAGGTAAACATGTCTCGAGATATAGCAGATATCTTCAGATATGTCCCGAGGGTTGCTGTCACAGTGAGAAGGGGACAAAATAAGGCCCAAGGTGCACTTGACGGAATGATTAAGAATGTCGGTCAAGCGTGTCTTATATCTAACGTGTTTTGCCGGTGCGGAGTGACGATTTTGTAAGGATCCTGATAAATTGGTGTGTGGTAAATGGATGAGGTTTTGATGCGGCAGAGTTTTTGAGACACATTTTGTGTAAAAATAATATTCTATCACAGGAATGCTAGAGCCACTACTAGGCATGCTAAAAAAGGCTAATGAGTAATTTTTCCGAACCTACAGGCAACATTTCTGAAAAAAAAAATTAAGGTTTAAAGGAAAGGCTTAGCAAACACCTAATCCTGACTAATATTATAAATGCGAAAGTGAGTTTGTTTGTTACACTTTCACGCTAAAACGGCAAAACGAATTCGGATGAAATTTGGCACATGGGTAGACCATGACCTGGATTAGAATATAGGATTATTTTTATCCCGGTAGTACGTTCCCGTGGGATAATATCCGACCTCCACGCGGGCCAAGCCGTGGGTAAAAGTTAGTAACGTATAAAACCGACTACGAACAACCGAAAAACTTAGAGAGAAATGTTTGCCTTTTGTTGGACAAACATTACTCTCGCACACGTGATAATATTTTAACAAATATCTTATGAAAAGTGGAGCGATTCTGTAAACCAACATAAACAATTTTCTATGGAAACAAAGTATCAAAACCCTTTGTTACGAACTTCCAAGTATCAAGATCCGACTCTGCAGCATAGGGGTAACAATTCATTGATTTACACAAATTTAGAACGGAGCCACCCTTACACCCATACCATGGCAGGATCAATAGACACCTATACATAGCCATCTATACATATTCACCTATATATGATTGTACATTTGTTTAGCTCTGACAATGCCTTGAAGATATAATGATAATGTTACAATACATTGGTCCCGATTCTTCGAGAGTAATAAGCTGATTTGCTGATTTTTTATTTACGTTGGAAAAAGATTTAACAATATATTAGAGATACCAATTCATTATTTGTACATTAAAAAAATTATACTTAATTAGAGATACTTAACTGCTTATCTGAAACGGTATTACTTAGAAAGTATATTCGCGGCTGAGCTAGTATGGTATACCGGAGATAGAAAAACTGTATATCTATGGTTTTAACGTCCCAATAATCTAAGACAGATAAAACGAAAGAACACGAACGAACGAAAGGAACGTAAGGACAGATTATATTGTGAATCATCAGTAGCGATCTGTCTTTTACTGACAGTAGAAACTGTATATCGTAGAAAGAGAACGTATCAAATCTACGGATGCATTCAAGTAGCCTAAATTACATCAAAGTGCCATCCCTAGAATTGACAGTTAGGAACAGTTTGTATGAGAAAAAGAAAAATTTGTTTTTTACGTTTTTCGGTGCAATTTTCCCATTTTTTGTCTTCAGAACCTTCTTCGGACTTCAACGAATCATCCTCATCATCATCATCTTCCTGCCCTTATCCCATATTACTTGGGGTCGGCGCAACACGTTTTCTTCTTCCATTCTCCCCTGTCAACCGTCACGCTATCATTCACTCCCTTCTCCTTCATATCATTCCTCACACAATCCATCCATCTTTTCTTTGGCCTTCTTCTGCCTCTCCATCCATCAACATGGACTTCAACGAATATTTGAAAAAAAAATTGCCGAATTGGTCCAGCCATTAATTTTTATTTATATAGAAGATAGACTAGCTACCCGCCTCTACGTTTTTACGGCTTGACAAAACATCGAGTTTTCTTTATAATAATTACTAGCTGCTGCCCGCGCTTTCATCTGCGATCCAGGATGAAAAGTAGCCTATGTTCTTCTCCAGGTCATGGTTTACCCATGTGCCAAATTTTATTCAAATCCGTTTAGCTGTTTTAGCATGAAAGCGTAACAAACAAACAAACCCACTTTTGCATTTTTAATGTTAGTTAGGATTAGGATGTAAATATAAACCTTTCGGAATAAATTCTCTAAGTTATGGTGCAAACCGCATCAAAATCCGTTGAGTTGTTTAGAAGAACAACGAGGTCACACATACAGAGCGGCTTTAATTTATAATTTGTATAAATATAGATATTGTATTGTGAGTAATTCCGATACTTCCACAGACAAACTTCTGTGATCAATTTACGAGAAGGATGCTAAGTGGTATTGAGTTTTCCTTGAATAGCCTAATTGATTAGCAATTCTAAGCCGTAAGCGTTAGGCGTGTGAAAGAAACATGTGATTGCTGTTGTTTTCGCTAAAGCTTTAATAGAATTAATGAATATAACCACAAACGAACTGTTATTCGGCGAGAGGTGCGCGCACCTCAAGTATACACTGCGCGATGTAGAACGAAGGCTGGGGTGCGAGCCCCTCTCCGCCGACTTTTAGAAACCTATAACTCACAATTCACTGATTTTGATATTTTCGCGCTGCCGCAATCTAAATTTAAAAGATTGGTTTCACAACCTCTTGCAAGTCGCCAATAGGACGGTTGCTTATGTTATCCGTTCCTTCGATTCGTCGGTTTATAGTGTTTTTCTTCTAAATATGTACTTTTTATTATTTTCTTCTCATTTAGCATGCGTTCATTATAATACTCAGATGTTATTTCGTGGACAATATTGTGGGTAGTACGTTTTTTCGACTGTATAATAACTACTTTCTTAATACTGTATTGTATAACTGTTTATTGTCCCAAATAAATAAAATAAAAAATAAAATAGAAGCCTACGCCAATAATCAATTAATTGTTGTTTTATTTTAGTATTATATTCCTAAATAAGGATAGGTGATGTTGTGGCTATTCATACGTTAATAGTACATTTTGATACAAGTGGAGAATTTTTGTTATTGCATTCGAGGCGGAATTGACACCCAAGCCGTAGGCGAGGTTGTTTTTGAGCCGAGAACTGCAATAACAAATGTCCACGTGTATCAAACGACGTTTTTTAATACACTTTTGAAGAAATAAAATAAAATAACGAAAACTATTTTGTCATGAATTATTAGGAAACTATGACTTAAATTTTCTTTTTTTTTCCGCGCTTTGCTTTCGCCAGGTTGAAGGAAAAGCAAAGGTATAAAGCCGATGAACAGTCTAATATCAAAAATAGAAAATTCAAATATTTTGAGTTTAAAACACAAATAAATGTTAATTTGTTCATAAACGTTTTTTATTATAATATCCATGGTTTTTGATGATATTCTATTTATAAACACTATTTAAATATTCAAAAAATATTAACGCCGTAAAGACGCAATCTCTTTGCCGAGATTAAAAAAAAACATTCACCTCCAAATAGAGACGGTGTGAATAGAGACATTTAACCAATTTGGACTGTATAGGTATAAGTTATCTGTGGCAATTTTTATTCCCGCACACGTGTTGGAAAATAAAAAATCGCACGCGTGTGAAATACATTGCATTGTGAACCAAAATAATCGTAGTGCGATATGAACCAGTTTTCGAGGAAGTTTATTGAAAAATAATTATTTTGTGATTTTCGTGTTTACCCAGAAACGACCAATTGCAATTGTCAATTTTTACGTAATTTAAATGATCGTCTACCAAATACAATTGAAGTGATTGACAATATTACTACATTAATTGAAGTGATTGACAATACTACTACACTTGCAACTGATTGCAATTGATCAATTGCAAATGATCGTTTCGGGGACCCTATAGGTTCAAAGAAAAATATCACACTAATATTATAAAGGCGAAAGTTTGTGAGTGTGTGTGTGTTTGTATGTTTGTTACTTCTTCACGCTCAAACGGCTGGACCGATTTGGATTAAATTTGATATGTAGATAGTTTATACTCTGGATTAACACATAGGCTACTTTTTATCCCGGTTTACGCGGGTGAAACTGCGGGGCGCAGCTAGTTGACGATAAAACAGTCCATATTATTTATTACTGCGCTTTTTTAGCTGCGCCCCGCGGTTTTGCCCGCGTAGAGCGTGATAAAAAGTAGCCATTGTGTTAATCCATCAGGGTATAAGTTATCTACATACCAAATTTCATCCAAATCGGCCCAGCCGTTTGAGCATGAAGAAGTAACAAACATACAAACACACACACACACACTCACAAACTTTCGCCTTTATAATATTAGTGTGATTGTAGAAAAAAAATGCAAAGACACGTCGCCAAATTAATAAATACGTTGGCATAATTTATGTAAAAAATCCATTCAAAATGAATTCTCAAGTAATGGTTTTCATATTAATACTTAATAACACAAAAGCGTAGTGGTTTTAATGTGTTCTTTGCCAAGTTGAACGCATGTACGGTGTGGTTATGCCATAAACCTGTCGAGATACGTGCAAGCGTTTCCAATGGACTTTAAACTAGGTTAGTGGGTGTGAACCTGGGGTTGCAGGGTCTTTAAAATTAGTTTTGGTTTTGGTTTACGCTTATATATGGAAGTGAATGTTGGGTGTGGCAAAAGAAGCATGAAAGTAGAACAAATGCTGTGGAAATGCGTTCCTTGCGAATCATGTGTGGTGTGACTATGAATGATAGGCTGAGATATCACATAATCAGCCTATAACGTTCCCACTGCTGGGACACAGGCCTCCTCTCTGTGAGAGGGAGTGGGCCGTAATCCACCACGCGGGCCCAGTGCGGGTTGGCAGATGTCACAAGTCTTCGAATTTTTGATTCTAGGACATGCCGGTTTCCTCACGATGTTTTCCTTCACCGTTTTGAGAGCAGTGGTGATGAAATAATTTACACAAAGTAAAGCGCCTGCCTGGGTTCGAACCTACGACCTACAACTCGTAAGTCGCGACCGTTACCACTGGGCCACCACTGCTCCTATGCTGAGATATGGTGCGGCTTAAAAGAAGATGTATAAACAGTGACAAAAATTTAAAAGAGTATGCTTAGATGGTTTGGTCATGTTGAGAGGATGAATGAAAGGCGACTGACAAAAGGTAAAAACAAGACACAAAAAAAAACCAAAAAGAATAAAAAAAAAAACAAAACAGAAATACAAAACAGATGTGAGTGGAAACGCCGGGAAAGGAAGAAGACATATATAGTGACCTTATTGATGATGTTCTTCAGAAAGATCAAGTGCCTAGTACTTGCAACTGGCGTGCGTGTATGACGATGTATGAACCTAAACGAGGCAAAAGGATGGTAGCAGGTGGCGTTCTGTAGTTTCTGCTTACCCCATGGGAAGAAGGTGTTGTCTATATGTTAGTTTGAAAGTGGACTGAAGAGGTTTTAATATTCCAGTGCTATACCTATTATAATGGTAAGTATAATTATCAAAGTCAGACCTAAGAAAGTTTCACAAAAATAAAATATTGCTAGAATATAGGTAGGTAGGTAGGTAGGAATACTCGTGTCTGTCTATCCGTCTGTCACAGCCAATTTGCTCCGAATCTAATAGACCGATTAAGTTCAAATTTGGTACACATATGAATTTCTGTGACACAAACACGGACGTGTAACGTAAATAAATGAATTTTGAATAAGGGGGTCACTTTTGGGGGCAAATAAAATTTAAAAAAAAAAAAGTTTTGCAAACTGTACCGTGTGATAAATAAAATAAAAGGGCTTACTGTGAGGGTCTCAAATATATTTTGTTTATAATTTTATAATAAATAGTATTAAAGTTATTTAAGAAAATAGATGAAAATTGACCATTTCCCCCTTTATCTCCGAAGCTACTGAGCTTAAAATTAAAAAACTATGACTATCATAAAAGAAAACATTGATGTATTGGCTGGTCCTTTGGCCGATTCAATAAATGAATATGTAAATAAAGGTGTTTTTCCTGAGCAATTTAAATTAGCTAAAGTACTACCAATACATAAGAAGGGTTCTAAAACAGATCCAGCGAATTATAGGCCTATCTCTTTGTTGCCGGTATGTTCTAAAATATTTGAAAAAATTATGAAGGTGAGGCTGGTTTGTCATTTGAATAAACACAAAATTATAACCGACCAACAATTTGGTTATCAAAATAATAATAATAGATGCTATTGACATGTTGATTGATGATGTAGTAGGTAAGTTGAATGCTAAACTAAAAGTAGCAGGACTTTTCCTCGATCTAAGTTCTGCGTTCGATACAGTGGAACATAGTATTCTTTTGCACAAGTTATATTTCTATGGCATAAGGGGAAATGTGTTTAATTTATTTAGATCCTATTTACATAATAGAACGCAGTATGTGGAAATTAAAACAGTTCAAGAAGATGGGCATGAAAAACTACACAAATCAGACATAGTTATAATAAATAAAGGCGTACCACAAGGATTAAGTTCTAGGTCCAGTCTTCTTTATAATATTTATAAATGATCTGATAGCTTACATGAAAAGTATTTCAGATGATACTAATCTTGTAGTTTTTGCCGATGATACAAGCGCTATTATAGCTAGCGACAATATAGAAAATTTAGAAAAGAAGATTAATTTTATCCTATCTGCTCTTGAGAAATGGTTCACTATGAATGATTTAAAACTAAATCTTAAAAAGACGCAATGTTTATTATTTAAATCGACAGTGAAGAACAACGATACTGTCAAAGTACATTTATTAGGGAATAAAGTGGATATTGTAGACAATGTAAAATTTTTGGGGGTACAAATAGATGCACTTTTAAATTGGAAGAAGGAATTGGAAGTGGTTACCAACACTATGAGTAGTGCTTGCTATGCTCTCAGGAGTCTTAGAGATGTCTCACCCGCTCCGTGTATCACTCTATCCCACTCGCACCGTCAAACTGATGATGATGAGATGATCAGTCTCAACTGACGGCGGCGCCCGCTCACGCACCAGGCTACTTCAGACACCATTAAGTTTTGTACAAAAAAAAAATAAAAAAACTAAAAAAATATAATTCTATCCTACTACAATATTGTTAAATGCTGTAAAACCATCACCAATATCCTGACAACGAATAAAAAGCCCTTTATAAAACATATATTTCAATCAAGTTAATTAAAACTGTGACGTTTTATTAAGGCACCCGTAAAACACAAAGGGGCTCCTGGCACTAAGATGGAATGGATTACTAAGCCAGGTTCTACCTCCGTTGGAACACTATTGCAGGCTTTTATCCCCCTGCAGTAGCGAGGTACTTAATTGAACTTACAGTTGTAAAAGCATTACTTATTGTTGCAAAGAATAAGAGTATGGCATTTTTAGGGTTCCGTACCAATATAGTAAAAAGGAACCATTGGTGTGTCTCGGTCAGTCTGTCTGTGTGTCACAGCTGGATATCTCAAGAACTACTAATGCTATCAACTTGAAATTTGGAACAGTTTTAGATGACGTTTGTCTTACTATTTTGCAAATAACAAAGAAATATAAATATATTTTTTTTTTTTGCAACAGATACTGTAAAGGGGTCTTAAAAATTCGAAATGGGGATACTAGGGCATTTGGGGTATCATATGAAGGAACGTTGTTTGCACATTCTCAAACATTTTTTTCTTTTTTTTTTTAGGCCGCATAGTTATACTTTTGATGAAAAATGTTAAAAAAATATCGTTCCCCCTCTTATCTCCGAAGTTTGCGTAGAGAAAAATCTGAAACTGTACTATGTGATAGAAGTTTATGTATACATATGTAAAACGATGTCTCTAAATAGCACAGTTTTCCAGAAATCATCAAAAAAATTACATATAAATGATGGTACGGAAACCTCGGTGAACGAGTCCGGCTCGCTCTTGACCGGTTTTTTTAAAAGGTGACTTTCAGGATTCTTGTTTCGAAATATACAAAATTCTAGAAATTGTTTGTTTGTAATTAGAACATACTGATAATACGGTTAGTTGAAAGTAATTTTCATATCAAAACTCAGCAATATTCTCATGGGCAGATACACAGTGACTATTGAGTAAAACCAGTGTTTTTACCTGTATTTCTTCCTTTCTTTTGAAAGATGTACACATAGATGCATACATTAAGCCAACGTACTGTTACATCCCCAGAATGCACCCATTATTGCCTAATAAGCGCCACGTCATCGTCCTGGTCGAAACCTAGTGCATTAGTCAGATAATAGAGCCAGTTCGGGTTGAGACTCCTACCGGATAGGTCGCGTGTCAAAATATTGACCAAGTTTCCCATATTATTGTGATTTTTAATCAATATAATCATTTAGCACAAATAATCGTTTTTTTTAAAAAGGGATAATCAAATCGTGTCCTAACATTGGTGGCAGCGGTAAAGGGATTGTATCCCGTGGAACGCCCCGTGAAGTGTTATCCAGTGAAAGTGTCTCTGTGCCAAGTGTATCTTGTGTGCCTCAAATCCTACGACCCGAACTCATCACGACCTATCTGCGGCCTAAGAGAGGCCAACCTTGGCTGAAATAGGCCATCTCCAGTAGCCTTCGAGAGGCTAACTCCAGCTCGAGGGGCCAAATCCAGGGCCCTTTCGAGGTTCATCCGAGTCGTCACCTGTCTACTGTGCAGTGGTACTGGGCAGTGCGCTGCAGGCGCATTCTACGGACCTGCTCGTATCCAGCACCGACCAGGATCAGACGTCCTCCGTGTCTCCGCAAAATGAAGTGTTTCTGTGTTCTGTGAGTCAGTTCAGTGATCTTAATTTTAATCCTATTTATAGATTTGCCATAGTTACAAATCATAAGTTACTTTATAATCCTGTTACTTTGTATCTGTAGATAACATTGTGTCCAGACCGTAGTCTAAACATCCTTCGCCCACGTATTCGGTAACTCAGTACTCAGAATACTGATAAGCCGTCCAGAACCAGTTGGCAAAAGTTTTATATTGCGACCTTATAATAGTTATTGTACTTGTATTTTATTTCGGAGCCAGTTATTTTATTAAAAAAAAAAAAAATGACCAAATCCGATTCTAAAAAAGACCTCAAGGAGGTGAAAGATGAAGAAATACCCCTTAATGTTATTTTAAAATTTATCAAGCCATTTGACGGCTCTCGAGATAAATTAAATGCTTTTATAGTAAATTGCGATAATGCAATATCTTTGGCGTCATCATCACAGGAAGATATTATACTTAAATTTATTATCAGCCAACTAGACGGCAAGGCGCAAAGCGCGTGCTCCATCAAAGACTTTGACAATTGGTCATCTCTCAAAGAATTCCTTAAAAATCAATTCGGTGAGAGAAAACATTACGCCCATTTACTTACCGAGCTCCAAGAATGTCATCAAACTAACCAGGAGACGGTCAGCCAATTCCATCTGCGAGTCGAAACTTGCCTATCCAAACTACTTACAGAAGTGACAATTTCCAATACAAAGAAAAGTGAACTTGTAGGAAGAGTGGCTGCGATGGAGGATCTAGCCCTTCATACATTTAATATAGGGTTACACCCTCGCATAGCTAACATTGTAAGATGTAGAGATCCTAAAAACCTGAACGAAGCCGTCAACTATGCGATTTCTGAAGAAAAAATTCAACACCACACATTCCGACAGAATGTAAATTCCAAGAAAGAACAGAATAGACCTCCACCTAAGCCACTTCTACCTAATAATAACAATCAACCTTCTTCCTTTAGGGATTCGTCAGTGTGCAGATACTGCAAGAAGGAGGGTCATACCTTAGCCGAATGTAAATTGCGCGAATTTAATAATAAAAAATATAACAATAAATTCAATTACCACGCGCAACAATATTCTTCTAAGCCCAAAAATCCTCATGTAAACCTTGTGAATAATGAAGAAGACTCCACTACAAACATTTTAGAATCTGATCAGGACACTTTAAATTACTAAACGTCTCGACAAGGTGTCGCACGAGACGAACTTTAAAAGTCGATGCCGTTAATTCTATATCCAATCACCATCTATCCTCTAGAGCTACACGACAGGGTAACCAGCCCCAAACTGGCAGCTCTCAAAATGTCACGCGACAGGGTAACCAGCCCCAAACAGAAGACATTTCTGATCCTAATCACCATTTATCACCTAGAGCTATACGACAGGGTAACCAGCCCCAAATTGGCAGCTCTCATAATGTCACGCGACAGGGTAACCAGCCCCAAACTGAAGACATCTCCAATCCTCCTCAATCCATGTGCATCCCTAGAAAAGAAAACAATGATGATTACAAAGTGTATGAAGTAAATACTAACTTAAAAACATACTTACCCTATGTCGTCGCCCAGTCGTCTGTCAGCGAAAAACCACTTACCCTTTTGATAGACACTGGAGCCTCCTTGTGTATCCTAAAGAAATCATGCCTAATCAAACCTCCTGAATTAAGAGTTGATGTTGTCAGAATAAAAGGCATAGACTCAAAGGACCCGATTACGAGTCACGGTAACCTTACTCTAGACCTAAGTTTATCCCCTGGATACATAGTATCACATAGATTTCATATATTTGATAACCTAGGCTTTCCTTATGATGGTATTATAGGTAATGACCTATTCGTTAAAAATGGCTGCCGAATAAATTATGATTCTGGTATGCTGGAAATCGGACACCATCATATAAAATTATCATTCAATCATCCATCTTACACTATAGAACCACGAACCGAAACCATCATAGAATGTTTAGTTCAAAACCCAGAAGTTAAAGAGGGTATAATTTTGGACCAACATATTTGTGATAAATTGCTAGTAGCTAATTCAATAGTGAAAGTAAAAAGTAATAATCGAATAAATGTATCCATCCTAAATGTATCTGAAAAACCTATTTCAATAGATCCTAACCTATCTTTGACCTTGATACCTATGACTAAAAATGAAATATGCCTATCTCAACCTAACACCAATTGTTACGAGAGAACAAACGAGGTCCTTAAACAGCTACGAACTTCCCATTTAAACTCCGAAGAATCTGAAGTTCTTTATGACATCTGCAGTCAATATGCAGATATATTCCACCTTCCCGACGACGAACTCACTTCAACCAGTGCGATCAAGCACGAAATCAAAACAAGTTCCTCGCAACCTATAAATGTAAAATCTTATAGATTTCCAGAGGTTCATAAAGATGAGGTCAGAACCCAGATCAGTAAGATGCTGGAACAAAATATTATTAAACCATCTACCTCTCCATGGTCATCCCCCATTTGGATAGTGCCCAAAAAAGTGGATGCATCAGGAAAAAGAAAATGGCGTATAGTGATTGACTATCGCAAGCTCAATGACGTAACTATTGGGGAGAGCTATCCAATTCCCCAAATCAACGAAATCCTAGACCAGCTTGGTAATAGCAAATATTTTACAACTCTCGATTTAGCGTCAGGCTTCCATCAGATAGAAATTTCAGATGAAGATGTCCCTAAAACTGCTTTCAGTGTACCCGAAGGTCACTACGAATTCATTAGAATGCCATTTGGCCTCAAAAACGCCCCTGCAACCTTTCAGAGACTTATGAACACAGTCCTTTCAGGGCTGCAAGGTATACACTGCTATGTTTATTTAGACGATATTGTTATATATTCCTACGACCTCACATCCCATGTCCAGAAATTATCCTACACATTTGACAGATTGAGGAAATTCAACCTCAAACTGCAACCAGACAAGTGCGAGTTTCTCCGCAAAGAAGTTACTTATCTTGGCCATACTATTAGTGAAGCAGGCTTAAAACCTAACCCAGAGAAAATAAAAGCTGTAAGCGAATTCCCTGTCCCAAAATGCGCAAAAGACGTAAAATCATTCTTAGGGTTGGTTTCCTATTATCGTCGCTTCCTACACGATTTTTCTAAGCTAGCCAAACCTCTTACATCCTTGTTAAAAAAGGATATACCATTTGACTGGACTAATAGTCAACAACTTGCTTTTGAAACATTAAAAAATAATTTAACTTCAGCACCCGTCTTAATATACCCCGATTTTACTAAACCTTTCATCCTGACGTGTGATGCGTCAAATTACGCTATTTCAGCAATACTCTCTCAAGGCGAGGTAGGAAAGGACCGCCCAATCGCGTTTGCCTCACGCACATTAAATAAAGCTGAAACTAATTACAGCGTAACCGAAAAAGAATGTCTGGCAATTATTTTTGGAACAAAAATATTTCGCCCATATCTATATGGTCACAAATTTAAAATTTTAACTGATCATAGACCACTTAGGTGGCTATTCAATTGCAAAGAACCAGGCTCTAAACTAGTAAGATGGAGATTAAGACTTGAGGAATTCGACTATGAGATCGAATATAAAAAGGGTAAGATCAACAGCAACGCTGATGCTCTTTCCCGCTACCCCGTAAAATCCACTAGCTTACCAAACACTGCTCACGTACTTACCGACAAAGTACCACCAGTGAGTATTCCACCTCCACCTCAACAGCCGGAAATTCCTCCTGCTAATCCTGAAAGTCCCGGAATACCTGAAATTCCCGACTTACCTGACTTTGTAGACTTACCTGAAAACGTTGAGTTACCCGATGACCTCGAACTCCCTGAAGATTTTGACATCCCAACACCACCTGAAGTCCAAAATGACGACGACACTTATACTAAATGCCTGAAAGAAATAAACAACAAATTAAATCAATTTGATACTATAATTCATGAACATAGTGAAAACTTATTAAAAACAAAATTAAAAACTATTATTATACCGACTTCCATTGACCTCGACGAGTCAAATCACTATATTTCGGAAGTCATTGATAATCTTCCGGAACCAAAAGATATCCTAAAAGAAGAAAGAACATTACATTCCTTCCTCTCTTTTGAAAATAATAATGTTAAATTTTACTTCCTTTTCCTAAAAGTCTATCACTTCGATCAATGTAACTATGAAGATATTTTTAAGAGCCTCACAAATCTAAAACTTGAATTAATTAATAAAAACACAACTGAATTCGCTACGACAGACTTCCGTAATCCATTCGATTCGCATAGTTTTATGAAAATTCATAATATAATTACATACCTATTTCATTCTACTTCAATCGCAGCCCATATTTTCAAAAATACCATAATTTACCCTTCTCCAACGGAAATTACTAAAATCCTAAAAGAAAACCACGATATTCCCATATCAGGTCATTTGGGCTCAAATAGAATGTTAAGTAGAATCCAGGAGAAATATTATTGGCGCAATATGCGCAGAGATGTCGAAAACTATGTCCGAAAATGTGATCAATGCCAAACCAATAAAGCTTTGCGTAGAACCAATCGAGCCCCTATGCAGATCACAACTACATCTACGCAACCTTTTGAACGCGTGTCACTTGACATTGTCGGACCGTTGCCCGAATCAGGCACGGCCAAGCTCAGGTTCATTTTAACAATTCAAGACGACCTCACAAAATTCTCTGCTGGCTATCCTATTCGAAATGCTACGGCAGAAGAAACCGCTGAGTGTTTGATACATTTCATATCCCAATTTGGCATCCCCAAGACTATTCTCACAGACCAAGGAACTAATTTCACAGCAGATCTATTTAAACAAACTTGTAACTTTTTGAAAATCAAACAGTTATGGTCCAGCCCATATCATCCACAAACTCAAGGTGCTTTAGAAAGAAGTCATGCGACTCTAAAAGAATACTTAAAATGTTTCGTCGATGACAATCAAAATGACTGGCCGAGATATGTTTACACGGCAATGTTAACCTACAACACCACAGTCCATTGCACCACAAATTATACACCATATGAATTATTATTCGGTTGCAAACCATTTATACCCACTTCTATTTATGACACGGCACTAGAACCTACATACCCTAGTTATGTCCGTATACTCCAACAAAGAATGAAACTCTCCAGAGAGAAAGCTGTAGAAAACATTCTTAAATCTAAAATTACATCAAAAGACTATTATGATAGAAAAACTAGACCTATGAAATATAAAACAGGCGATATGGTGTATATCAAACACCACCCGCGGCAAAATAAAGCCCTGTTGCCTATCTGGAAAGGCCCATATAAAGTGATAAAAATTAATGGCAACAATACGTTGACCCTTCTCGTTAATCGCCGCCACGTTAAGTATCACTATGACGAATTAAAGTTGGCGGAAACAACTAACACTTAGTTCTTAATCTAGTATTACGCATATATCTTTAAAACCTAGTTTTAACTTAAATAAAAAAAAAAATATAACATTAGTTAAATATTTTGTCATATATATATTTTTCAGAATATCTACATTCCTGTCCCTTGCAACATCTGATATCGTCGAACAAGTCTCTGAAAGCCCTGGCATATACTTCGATCCGATAGGAATCATGAAACAGACCAGGGATAATATTCATTTGCTTGTACCCATAGATATTGCATATATAAAACCCCACATAGACAGCATAAATAATGTTTTAAAAAGTTCCACACTTTTGTGTCAAGAAAATACAGTACTTAAGGAATCCGAATGTACAAATATACTGCAGCCACTGGCTTTGCGACTTATTGATATTCTAAAAGACTACAGTACCTTATCTCATTTAACATCTGGGCGAGAAAAGAGATCCGCTTGGTTAGCAGGAGTTGGCTCTCTTTTCAAACAAGTCATTGGAACAATGGATGAAGACGATGCTATAAGATATAATAACGCTATTCAAACCCTAAATAGTAATAATATTAAGATTGCGTCTATTTTAAAGGATAACATAATTGTAACGAGCACGGCTCTTTCCCGCTATAACGAAACTCTTAAAACTATAAACACAAATGAAGTCCGTTTGAATGACGCTATTATTAATCTATCTAGCACTTTTAGTAACTTGTCTATCTTATCTGATAAGCTGTATATAAAATCAAAAATGAACGATGTCTATACTGAACTATCATC
Organism: Cosmia pyralina; assembly: GCA_946251885.1. NCBI lineage: Eukaryota > Metazoa > Arthropoda > Insecta > Lepidoptera > Noctuidae > Cosmia > Cosmia pyralina. The sequence continues at coordinate 27,112,953 of OX276343.1, forward strand.
TTGCCTACTTACCTTGTCATTTAAATTAGACGACCTTGTAAATGCAATGTTATTCGCTAAAACTAATACTCTGCATCCGTCAGTTATGACACCTAATCAATTATATAATGAGCTAGTAGATAATGTTAGGAAATTACCTAGTTATGAAAAATTGCCTTTAGACTTAGATTTAGATAATATTCATGCTTTAATTGACATATTAAAATTGTCTTGTTATTTCGCAAACAATAAGTTAGTCTTTGTAATTAAAGTTCCTCTTGTACACTCTTTCGAGTTAGATCTGTTTAAGGCTATTTCGGTACCTATACCGCACAATATAGATAAACCAAACTCCTATGCAATGATAGTGCCATCTTGTAATTATATTGGCATTAGTAAAGATAAACTAACATATACCTGTATAAGTGATCTAAAATCATGTGTTGAACCCGTAAATAGAGTTTATATATGTGATGATGTGAACACACTCTTAATTCCAGAAACACCAACCTGTGAAACCGATATACTAACAAAAATTGTTACGGAAATACCTAAATACTGTCAAACTAAATTAATGTATGGTCAGTTAGATATTTGGCAAGAATTGCAAGGTAACAGATGGATATTTGTCCAATCTGAACCGACTAAACTTTCTATCCAGTGTAAATCTGATTTAATAGAGTTGAAAATATTAGGTACTGGTATACTTAATATTCCACCTAATTGTACCGCTTATTGTAGAAACAAACAACTGTTTGGTAGAAACAACATTGACATAAATGTTAAAAATATAGTTTCCGATTTTAATCTAATTAATGAAGCCTGTTGTAATCTAGAAAAGTTTAATATATCAAAACCCAATTTGTTATTTTCTAAATTGTCAAATATAGACTTAGACAAACTACCTAAGATTATTAATAATCAAATATTGTCAGATGTTGATAAAATTATAAATAATCCTAGCCCTAACCTAATTGAATATAGTTCTCATTATCCACTTTTAACTTACTTTGTAATCATTTTAATTTTAATCTTTACTAGTTATAAACTTTGTAAGAAGTTTGGGAAATATTTTGACTGCAAAAGAAAGCCCGACTCACAGGACAATAACAACTTAGATAACGATCCGGAACCTGAAACAATTCCTCTTCCAAGGTTAAGAATAAATTCGTAACTTTCCATGAAAACCGTAAAGTTCCTCTTAAAGGGGGGGTTGTTACATCCCCAGAATGCACCCATTATTGCCTAATAAGCGCCACGTCATCGTCCTGGTCGAAACCTAGTGCATTAGTCAGATAATAGAGCCAGTTCGGGTTGAGACTCCTACCGGATAGGTCGCGTGTCAAAATATTGACCAAGTTTCCCATATTATTGTGATTTTTAATCAATATAATCATTTAGCACAAATAATCGTTTTTTTTAAAAAGGGATAATCAAATCGTGTCCTAACAGTACGCACGGACGTAAAGATATCGCGACGGGATTTTATCGCGCACTGAATTTTCAACAGCGCCGAGCATTGAGAATCCAACCTAACAACAACGGAATGCATCCCAGCGCGTCTAAAAAACACACTGTTGGATTTTTAACTCTCGGTGCTAAGCAGAGTGTTGAAAATCCAGTGCGCGAAAAAAACGTCGCGATATTTGTACGTCCGTGCGAACGTCGGCTAACTCACGCGATTTTCCTCTGGGGGTAGGCAGAAACCACAGAACGCCATCTGTGACGATTATTACATACTCTTTTTGCTTCGTGTACGTTCATAAATGCATCTAACAACAACATAACTACAATTGGTTGCCTGACAGGTTTCGGCTTAAGTCACCTCTGGTGCCTCCCACAATATTTTTCTTTAAGCCCATGCTTTTCCTTTACTGGACAATATTGTTTTTTTTTTTGTTATCATTTTTTAAGGATATTGTGGAGAAAAAAAAAACTAATTATTTAGCGAATATTTTCTATTTATTGTAAAGCTTTCTGCAGTACTCTTGTAAAAAATCCAAAGTCCTGTTCACCATTACTTGGAAAAGTAATCTACTTAGAATAAGATGTCATAACAAAGGACTTCTCTTCACTTTACTGCATAACTGAGCTAACCACCGGCTCGAAACCACAGAATAATAAAGTTACAGTAGTTTATCTGGGCAGTGACTTTGAATTAATTACCTACGGCCGCTTGGCAAAAAATACGTGCCCTGTTGATTACTATTGATTACTTGTTACTCGAACTGTTGCGTAACTGAGACCGACTGAGATTTCGAAGCGCGTCGTTTCAGCCGTTTTCTATGAAGATAAACTACTGTATCATTAATAAACTGTGTCCAAACCCACCTAGTTTAGATAAAGGAATCATTCCAATTAGCCGGAGCAAATACCTAGAATTGAATACAGATTTACGCGGCGTGCTTGGGTCAGTGAATAAGGGAGAACAAAAGATTAACGTCTCGTATTGAGTTGTAACAAATTATAAACAATCAAATACAGGATGCTTGTCAAAAGCTCATTCACATCATAGCATAGCTTTATCAGCCTATAATATTCCCACAGCTGGGACACAGGCCTCCTCTCTGTGAGAGAGAGTGGGCTGTAATCTACCACGCTGGCCCAGTGCGGATTGGTAGATGCCACATGTCTTCGAATTGTTGGTTCTAGGACATGCCGGTTTCCTCACGATGTTTTCCTTGTTGTGATGAAACAATTTACACAAAGTAAAGTGCCTGTCTGGGTTCGAACCTACGACCACTGGGCCACCACTCATCCTATAATGTTCCCACTGCTGGGACACAGGCCTCCTCTCGATCACATCCAATCAATACGGTAAATCAATCTGCCTAGCCTTTTCCCAACTATGTTGGGGTCCGGCTTCCAGTCTAACCGGATGTAGCAGAATACCATTATTTTACATGGGGCGACTGCCTATCTGACCTCCACAACCCAGTAACTGGGTAATACGATACCCCTTGGTAAGACTGGTTGTCAGACTTTCGGGCTTCTAACGACCCGTAACGACTGTTAAAGATTAACGAATGACAGCCGGGACCAACGGCTTAACGTCTCGGTATGTAAAGATGGTCACTCATCCACGAACCAACCCCGGCAAGCGTAGCTTAACCTGATGGATCGACCTGTGCGGCTGTTATTACTTAGCCACGAGCTCCTCTACCAATCCAACCAATAATGTAAGCACAGGAATAATTGTTAATCCCAAGACGCCTTGCTCAAATCACCGCCCCTTTTTTTTTTTTATCGTGGAGAAATGCTCATGCATACTGCACTACCACGGGGAGATAGTGCAGTTATGTGGGACTCTAACCCACTAAAACTCCACGGTGTCTTCCTCTGCCGATTAACGTCATCCGCGAGCCCGCCACGGCTGTCCGTCACTGGACCCTCCTCTGGGGAGTACCTACACCCCATGACCGGCGCACCAGAACACCTTGCACGCCGAGACCACCCGTGGGACCAAACCAGCACATGGGCGCCAGACGACCCCGTGCCTGGGCACCCTTGGTCCCCCTGCGACGGGTCAGGTCATTGGCCCCGCCGCCTGCCAAATTTCGGCCGCAGAGGATAGGGAGAGCGGCCAACGTCATACTGACACTCCTCCTCCCCTGCGGCCCCACCGCGTCCGCCATCAAACGGTGGCGGCCCCGTCAAGGCCGCGGAAGGTAGGGAGAACGGCGCACCGCAATACCGGCACTCCTCTCCCGCCGCGGCCTCCAACCCTCAGCCGCGATGCCTCCCAAAAGACACAGCGGCCCACCTCAGTTGCGGTGTCGCCTAAGCGGCCACCGCAACCTACCTGTTGGCCGCTACGTCGTCGGCTTATCAGGAAAAGCCCTGACGAGCGGCCCTCCTCGGGTTACTCTTCGCTTAACCGTGGGTGACCAAGCCACGGCTACTGAGCCCCCCCGCCTCGACAATGCGGGAACCCACCGGGGAAATCACCGCCCCTGGTACCTCTCGTAATATGAAATTATAGCGCTCTGAGACCTTTAGATCATAACATCATACCTTGTTCCCTCGAAGGGTTGGGCAGAGTTGTATCTGTAGTACACCCACATTTCACCAGTTATGTTTAAGTACCATGTAATAGGGGGCGAGCCTATTGCCATCTGCCGGGCACAAATTTAGACTCCAGGCTGCTATTAAATCAAGACAATAAATTATTAATAATATTAGTTAATATTAGTTAAGACAATCGTAGAGAGGATCCGGCAGTTGGGACTCGAGGTGGCCCTGCACAAGTCCGAGGTCATGTGTTTTCATGGTCCACGGAACGCGCCACCGTCGGGTTCCCAAATAACGGTAGGAGGGGTTCACATCGGGGTTGAGTCGACGATGAAGTACCTGGGACTCGTCCTCGACAGCCGGTGGAACTTCGTGGAGCACTTCCGACGTTTGGCTCCCAGACTGGAGCGGGCCGGGGCTGCCTTGAAGCGGCTCCTGCCCAATCTGGGGGGTCCAAACGCCTCCTGCCGGAGGCTTTACGCGGGGGTCGTGCGGTCCATGGCCCTTTACGGGGCACCGGTGTGGGCGCGTTCCCTGAGGCTGCGACCAGCCCGCCGGTTGAACGCGTCCCAGAGGGTCATGGCCATCCGGCTAGTCCGGGGATACCGCACGGTCTCCTGTGAGGCGGCGTGCCTCCTTGCCGGATTACCGCCATGGGATCTGGAGGCAAAAGTCCTCGCGCACGTGTGGGAGTGGCGCGAGGAGGTAAAACGCCGGGGCGTATCTCCGCTGCCACGAGAAATCACGGTACAGCGGACAGAGCTCCGGCGGGATCTCATGGCGGCATGGAGAGTGCGATTGTCGCAACCCAGCGCTGGGCACGCCACAATTGCGGCGATAAGTCCCCTCTTTGAGGAGTGGTTGGAGAGGCGCCACGGCGTCCTCACCTTCCGCCTGACGCAGGTCCTCACCGGACACGGTTGTTTCGGGAGGTTCCTGTTTCGAATAAGGCGGGAGGAAACGCCCGGGTGTCACCATTGTGTGGATCGCCCGGAAGACACGGTGGAGCATACAGTGGAGGTCTGCCCGGCTTGGGCGGAGCACCGCCGTGTTCTCACGGAGGCGATCGGCGGCGGCGATCTCTCGCGTCCAAACCTGGTCCAGGCCATGGTGCGGAGCGAGAGTGCATGGGAAGCCGTCACCTCCTTCTGCGAAGCAGTAATGCTCGCGAAGGAGGAAGCGGAACGCGTGAGGGAGAGGCAACAGCCGCGCCCTCGCGCCCCTAGCCGCCGTAGGAGACGCCCTGGGCGGCGGGAATCGATTGCCGATTCCCGGCCACCGTAGGCGCGGGCTTGCGGACGACGAGTAATGGGCAGCTCGCCGTCCGGTAAGGACCAGGCCCGGGTCGACGGCGCGTTGTGTTCCACGCGCGCCTCAAAGAGATGTCAGCAGTGACGGGGTCAATTGGGCCGATGCCGCCGGGGTCGCGGGTAGTTCGAAAGAGATACCGTGGCCCTGGCACGGGCAGCTGAAGGAACATGGGTGGGTTTTAGTCAGTAAAAGTCTGACACGCCCTCCCGCCTCTGCCCAGAGCGGGAGAAGTCATTTGATGATTTCCCATCCACAAAAAAAAAAAAAAAAAAAAAAAAAAAAAAAAAAAAAAAAAAAAAAAAAAAAAAGGCTGCTATTGAAAAACCTTTAAAACTTAGAATTTAATATTTTCTTTAAACATTAGGCACATAAACCCTTTCATCGATAAGACAGTCCGATTCAAAGATCCTATTCTGTTCATTTGGTCGTTTATTCGCTTACATTTCCTGAACTGGTTATACTGTACACTCATCTTTATTGTGTCTGCACTAAATCTCCACCGTCTAACGTCGCGGCCGCACTGACCTCCAATTATAACTGTTTGGTACAACTATCTATTGTTACGACGAGCTGAGGTGAATTGTAAACGGATAGATTGTAGCTTCGGAGGTCAGATTGGAGTTATTGGAGCTTAAAGCAATAGTTGCCAAGTACGTACTTTGTAACTCTGAATTCAAGATGGATGATTTGCAGATAAAGAGCTACAAGTTTGCTACGCTGTGTAGCAGGTGGTGCTACGCCGGCTACGTTGTCGTAGCAAATCTGTATAGTTAGAAATGCATGAGAATATGAATTAGTTTTCCCGTATTTTTATAAAAAATAGTGGCATTATTTGGAGATTGATATTGTCCGCAGAGCAGTGGTGGCCCTGCCCTGACTTACGAGCTGGTCGTGGGTTCCTACCCAGGTAGGCGCTTTACTTTGTGTACTTTATTTCGTCGCCATCCACTGCTTTCAAAACGGTAAAGGAAAACATCGTGAGGAAATCGGCATATCCTAGAACCAAAAATTCGAAGTTATTTACTGAGTTGAATGTGGCGGTTAAGAGTATGTCATGGTCACTCAAATGTCTCGTTGGTGGTGGCGTGTGTGTTGGATCATTAAGTTCCCTTCAAAATGATTGAGCTAATTGGTGCTGATCCATGCGTCATGTTCGTGTACGAGCGCCGTCAGTTGGGACTGGTCGTCTCTTAACTGCCACGGATTATTTTTAATTTAGTGGTTTTAGTTTTTATCTTTTTATTACGGATGCTTTTTAACGTGCACGTCTTTTTACATTATTGTCACATGCATATTTTCAACATGAACGATGTAACCAATATTTTGTAAAAATATTTTGATTTAAAAGAGTGTCTATGGAGCTTCTTGCCCGTTCTTTTCCATAGGAACCTACTACGCTTTGGAATGGGCAATTAGCTTCATCTTTCTGACTGACTGACCCCTTGACAATTCAAAAGTGCCTTAATTGGTTTATCTTCTATCTACATAAATAAAAAAGACGTCCTGACTGACTGACTGACTGATTGACTGACTCATCAACGCCCAGCCCAAACCCTTGGACCTAGAAAGCTGAAATTTTGCACAGAGGTTAGGGAACCTCTGTGCAAAATTTCAGCTTTCTAGGTCTTTTCCTTGTCTACATTATAAAGGGTTATAATGTAGACAAGGAATAAGGAAGGAATTCCCGGTAGTACGTTCCCGTGGGATATTTTCCGACATAAACGCGGGCGAAGCCGCTGGCAAAAGCTAGTTTAAAGCGAGTTTTTATTCCTGTCATAGAATGGAGGCCTGTGTCGCAGCAGTGGGAAAGTTATAGGCTGATTTATATTCGATTTTAAAGAATATTATGAAAGACACAAAAATGTTTTATATCGTACTTTTGGTTTTAGGATTTAAAAAACGGATTAATAGATCGGATTCCCACGTAAAGATGGTTGTTTTCATTTCTGTTGAAACTAAAAGTTTCAGTAATAACTGAATACCAATTTAGCATTTTTATCCGAACTATACATATGAAATAATTGGAAATTCCAATATTGTGATTCCAGGGCACATAGAAATTATTAAAAACTGAAATATTGAAATTTTCAGTAAAAATAACATGGTATAGCAGAATTTTGTAAAAAAAAAAATTGTATAATGTTATTTCAAGTATGAAACATATTTGTTTTCACCAATTTTCCAGGAGTTAATAAAAGGATTTTTCTAAGTTTTCGTCGCGTCGACTAGAATTTATTTTTAAACGAATAGTTTTATCGAGGTGGTACGTTTATCGGAATTTCTAAAAACCGACTAAAACCTGGTACTTTTGGTTCCAAAAAACGTTATTACAGATTCCTAGTCTCTGAAAACTAAATTTTAGGGAGAAAAACTAGGTCTACTCAAGCCCCTTATTTCCTCTCATTCTGTTTTAGATTTCATAGTTCCTAGTATAGGATACGTACTCGTATTTTTTAGAATATCAACACCAACGTAAAAAGAAGAAAATAATCATCTCTTCTAGTTAACTACTTGTTAATTGCACATTTTAGCAGACAAGAGGATTGCATGATCGTCCTCATGGCGTTCATGACGTCAATTCTTGTAAAAACAGAATAGACAGAACGAAATCCAAGAAAAAGGGACCCATTTTTTTGGGATCAAAATAAAAGTACATAATTACTTTAAGGGTAAGAGGTGCTCGTGGCTAAGTAATAACAGCCGCAAGGGTCGATCCATCAGGTTAAGCTACGCTTGCCGGGGTTGGTCCATGGATGGGTGACCATCTTTACATGCCAAGACTCCTCTGTGCCTCGGAAAGCACGTTATGCCGTTGGTCCCGGCTGTCAGTCGTTGATCTTTGACAGTCGTTACGAGTCGTCAGAAGGCCGAAAGTCTGATGACCAGTCTTACCAAGGGGTATCGTATTACCCAGTTACTGGATTGTAGAGTTCAGATAGGGAGTTGCTCCATGTAAAATTCTGGTATTCAGCTGCCTCTGGTTAGACCGGAAGCCGGCCCCAACATAGTTGGGAAAAGGCTAGGCAGATTGAATTACTTTTAGGCTAATTTGCATAATTGCATTGTAGTATATTTATAAATATAAACATAATACCACGCCTGTTTTTACCCGACTACAGCAAAGCCAAAAGAGCGTTATGATTTTAACTGGCTATGTATGGTTCATCTGTTCCCTCATAACTCCTATACTAATACCTTTTTAACTGACTTCAAAAAAGGAGGTTACTCAATTCGACCGTATATATATATATTTTTTTATGTGTGTTCGCGGATAACTTCGTCGTTTATGAACTAATTTCCATGATTCTTTTTTTATTGGAAAGGAAATATCCCAACAGTGATACCATGATAAGGAAACCAGGATTTGATGATGGCATTCCAGAGAAATCGAGGGGAACCTTCAAATTTTATAGGCACACCTATAGCGATTTGGGTATTTTTTATAGTAACTCGTGCATTTGCTCCCGGAAAGCACCATTTAGTGAAGTGGAACTGATGAGGAAGACCAGAGATGGCCATCGGAACTACTCAATAATACGTATTTCACGGGTTGCGATTCGATTATTGTTAAGCAATTTATGCTCGTCACATTATATATGTTGAAATGGAGCTAATGGTGACTTCACCATCAGTTCCAGTTCTCCTGGTTCTTTATTGGGAGAACTCCTCAATAATTAACGTCCTTGTATAGGGAAAAGCAATATTTTGTAAAAGGTGATGAGCAGTTGACATTAGGCTGTTGTAACTTAGATGAATTACAGACTGACGACCCACTAAAAAGTGAAAAATAAAAAACTTTTTTACAAAAAAAACAAGCGACTTCCAAAAAAATACTACAAAGTGAAAAATAACTTCAATTTCGGAAGTCGATGGCAAAAAGCTAAAATACAGATCCAAAGACACCGACTTCCGAAATTAAAGTTATTTTTCACTTTGTAGTATTATTTTGGAAGTCGGTTGTTTTTTTTTTTTTTATATAAAAAAGTTTTTAGTTGGCACTTTTGTCGTAGTCGGGTTTTAGTAGGTGTACCTATAAATATAATGTATTATGTTTCAGTGATTCAAATCAGTGAACCTCTCCAGGAATTCATGAACCATCTAGTTACGTCTGCTAAAATCTGAATGCTCCATGTCAAACACAATTCCTTGAACCAACACACCTATATCTACGTTACATCCCGACCGCATTGTACCAGGGCTCCAGTAACGCGAGGAGATCTATTATTCCGTATTTCAATAGAGACAAAGTTCGGCACGTGACCGATGTCCGTTGGGAGACTCGCGTGGTACTTGTTAGTTAGGGAGGACATACACTGGTGGGGATGGCGATTGAATTAATACTGGGGGATTAATTTTGTAGCAGTATAGGTGGAAATTTTGGCTCACAGTCACCCATTAAATATTAGCCTGCCGATTATGACGATGACTTTTGGGATTTAATAAAACAGTTGTTGTCACACAGATTAAGGGAAACGTGTCCAGTGTCCAGTAAATTTTAGACAAATTTGTCACTAACATAGCTTCGTGGCACGTGCCTTTTGTCAAAAGGTACGCTCTATACTCCAATTCTACAAATGTGGATTAAATTCCACGTAGTTCAAGTGTGTATTTTCACTAAAATTAGTTTATTTGATCAAACTCAAACTCAAAGCATTCCCTGATCCGTCTCCGATTATTTAAAAATCGAATACATTCTAATGAATGAATTTATTATGCATTAACTGCATAACACATAAATTCATCTGAAATTCTAAATGTATTCAAATTAAATAATGTTTAAATGCAGTATATTTCGATACATTTCCGAACATCACAAACCTGATAAGCAATGTTAAGGAAAATAGTTTACCTAATTACCGATTCAGGTATGCTTTGAGGGCGTATAGCAGCGTTAACATTCATAGTATTTATGATACATGATGGAATTACATATAAATTTCTCTGAAATGAGCAATTTCTATACAATATGTAAATTATAATTAGCACACACATTCCACATAACAGTAAAAGCTAAAAGACTTCCCTTTGTCACAAGTTTTTCTTATACATAATAAGTTGGAGGATATTACCACCGAGCGAGCAGTCGTATCTTCTGAAGTACTTTTAATAGTACCTAACTGGTTTTCTTACTGAAAGAACCGCTGTCACCGTCTATAGATTTGTAAATTAATTGATTAACCCGTCGTATGTCGTAATTACAAAAATAATAAAAAAGCCATTGTGTCTGAATCTATGGGGTTCATATGACACGCAAAGACTACAAAAAAAAAATTGGTATTTGATGATTTGACCGAGTCTAACAACAAACTGTTACTGGCCACATACTTAGATTTTGACAATGTTATGACTGAAATACAATAGAATAAATGAAACTCATTTGTATCTTAATTTGGAAAGAATATGGATATCCATAAAAAAACACCCTCTTTTTTACCCGACTACGGCAAAGCCAAAAGAAAGGGTTATGATTTTAGCAGTCTATGTATGTATATAAGTATTTACGTGTGTTCTACCGTAGCGCCTAAATTACTGAACCGATTTTAATGAACGAAGTATCAATAGATTCGTAATAATAGTCCGGGTGACATAAGCTATACAATTTCTCCATAAATTTAATGTGGTGGACTTTACAAGTAAATTTATGACCACGAAAAAAATTAGATTGAGATAATAATGACATGTTTGGTATCAAAAGAAAGGTCTTGCCAACCACATTACAAATATGTATATATGTCATATTGTATACGTAAATAAATATGTTTAAATTGTTAAAAATAACTAAAAGTGGAGGTAAATAATATTAATTTAATTGGTTACAGACCAACCGCGGCGAGCGTGATTTTTCAGTAGTCGGGTTTTAGTTTTTGAACTTACTTTTTATTTTATAGCCACCTACTATTTATAGCAAATCAACAACATAATAACTAATGTAACCTATATGACCTATATTGCTTATTATATCCAAAACAGTATTTATAATACGGTTGGACAGTGTACTTGAGCCATAACATTGTCAAAATCAAGGTGTATTCGAGTCTCATTAATTTGATGTATTTTAAATAGGTTCGCGTACTCCTTGACTGTCAACATCACTTAATATCAGCTGAAATAATATTTAAGTGAGCTAAACCTGCAACAAAACAGAATCTCTAAGGAAAAAACAGTGTAGCAAAACCGCTAAAACTTGCAATACTGTGACTGCAGCCTTTAAATATTTAGTAGCAAAACGCGCCAAGGATTAGAAGATTACCGAGCAGGCAGGCGATCGGGCGATTAGATCGGTTTCAACTATCATTATCTTAACGGTGAGGGGACTCCTCAATAATAGTTATAAATACATGTGGGCTTTTGAAAGTTTTTGGGGTTTGGTTGGGATTCGTAAAATAGACATATTATATTTTTTTTACACAATGAATTAGGCTGTTGTTATGCGAGCAAAAGGACAATGGCTATTTTCGCACAAAGAAGGATCTACATACATACATAAACTCACCCTTCTTCCTATGGGGGTAGGTAGAAACTACAGAACGCCACCTGCTACGATCCTTACATACACCTTTTGCCTTGTTTATGTTCATACATCTGGTCATACACGCAGAAGATCTAGAGCATTGATAACCATGGTTACTTACCGTAAAAATACGAAAATTTATGTGACATAATTTTATAAATAAATAAACCAATCAATCAATCAATATCAATCAATTATAAATAAATCAATCATTTTGATGCTCGCAAATAAATCAAAACCTTTAAGGTACTTCCCGTTGACTTAGAATCATAAAATTTGGCAAGAAGCAAGCTCTCACAGCACAAATAAAGGAAAAAATCCGATAATTGTTAATTTGTAGTTTTATCACATAAAAAAAAAAAATTTGCGATTATAAACTTACATTTGCAGTTGGAGGATAGACCATGACGTATATCGATGTATTGGAGAACATATAATATTTATCAACAACAATGATATGTTTGTTTTTGGGATAAATTCATCCCAACTGTGGAACCCTTCATTGTGCGTCGTCTGACATGCACTTGGCCGGCTTTTAATAATGACATGCGAAACATTCTCTTAATTCACAACTTCATAGTACTTTAAAGAAGTAGGTACATCATGAATTAAAGGCACACATTTCTATCTCCCCCCCTAGTCGTAATTTCCACCACTCTGACCGCATTTCATAGCAAAAATGTAAGCCTTTTCACGGTTCCAAAATTAGTTTTTGGTCTTTCACGAAACACATCAAAGGATAACTCAAAAGTTTAACTGTGAGAAATTGTGGCGACTCGACTTTGCGAGCCTTATTTTCGGTCGGAGTAAATTTAGTTGATAATGAAAAATTATTATTAACTTTACCTAAGAAAGTGGGAGAAAGTTGTTTCTGTCTATTTGAATTTTGGGTTATTTTAAGGCTAATATCGTGATCCTCGCCTCTCATGCACGAGGTTGTGGGTTCAAATCCGGGCAAGTACCAATATATATTTTTTAATTCATATGTACTTTCCGTGTTTAGCTTGGATATTGCTGACATCGGTGAAATAAAAACATCGTGAGGAAACCTGGACTTATAAAAGATTAAATTTAAGTCATTCTGTACCTCTTAAGGGGTCATTGTACTCATCATTATGAACAACTTTTACTATTTTAGGGACCAAGCCCGAAATCGCGAAAAAAATATCAGCTGTTCCCTACTTGTAGCAGATCAGATGTTCGCATATCTCTTCAAAATGTAGGGCGCATCTGATTTTTTTTTGTAATTGAAATTGAATGTCAAATAACAGCTTTTTTCTAAATGCATATATGAAAGTTTATACGGTATTTATAACAAAAAAACGTGTTTTTAAATTTTTGTCTGTCTGTTTGTTCCAGCTAATCTCCGAAACTGCAGAACCGATTTTGACGGGACTTTCACTGGCAGCTAGCTGATGTTCTAAAGAGTAACTTAGGCTACTCTACAGGAAACGAATTAGGGTTCCGCGCAAAAAAATAAAACCCATGAAATTAGAAACAAAATCCCATTCAAATAGGAAAGTATTTCGCCCACGCAGGCGAAGCCGCAGGCAAACAGCTAGTATATCATAATATTGTGAAAATATTTTGTTGACTTGTTTATAGGAAAGTGTAGATTGTAAGTGATCATTTTGTGGAATTTATTTTTGTATAAGCTTTAGCTAGCTATAGCTTTACAGCTTTTTTTTAGCTTTTATATACCAAAAACTTACATCTCCACTCTTCGGTATATTTCTCTTTATCATCCTCATTTTGACTTAAATAGGTACTATAGAGGAACCTTACATTTGACCAATTTGAAAACAAAACCCCGTGTACACGATGACCACATCTGTAAGCAAGCGTTACTATTACGGTCGAGTGCTGCAAGCAAGTATACTCCTTACGGTGTACAGATGTAAGTTTCCTCGATAGTACATTCTACCCGTAAGTTGTATGAATAAAATCTGTGACAAAATCTTTACGATGTATTACTCTGCTAATAAAGGAAACTCCTGCTACACGTTTTATGAGACTTAAAATTATGATTGTAGTACTAACGTAAGTTAATTATATTATTAATGTCATAACTTTTACTGCTTCGCTCGTAAAGTAAATATTACGATAGCGGAATCCATAATCCGACTGGCAGAGGATGATAGGTAAGTAGAAACGTAGCCATTTTGTTTTAGTGCTAAAACAAATTCCGTTTAACTCGAAAATGGTTGTTACACGTTACACGTGCGTGAAAGTATTACGATACTTTGTCATGCTTGATAATATGCTATAAAACTTTACATGATTATACCGATTTATGCCCGGTTTTTGGATCAATAATCAACAAAAAAAAATTATTTAAAAATAAAAGTAAAAACCGACTTCAAAGACCAAAAACTAATAAAATAACTCATAAAAAACTTAACAGCTTCTGATGTCGATGTCAAGCTAAGGTGCATTGAACAATTGAAGACACCGATTTCAGAAGCTGTTAATTTTTTTATGAAAGTTATTTTATTCGTTTTTAGGTTTTGAAGTCGGTTTTTACTTTTTTTTAAGTAAATTTATTTTCCATTTTTAGTTAAACAATTACCTAAGTAAGCCTAAGACAAACGAAAAGAAGAATCATCAAAATTAAATGCTGGAGATACAGTACATTTATGAATATAACTTCGTACATAAGAATAATTACATGGTGTATTATATACTAAAACCTTTCTGAAAGTATGTAGATCACGTTAGTTAAAGAATCATCAAAACTGGTTAATTCGTTATTGAGAAAATCACGGACAAACAAACATACATACATACGGGTCGAATACAGAACCTGTACGGTGCAACCGCACATTCAGCAAATTCATCAGTTCACATTCCGACCGCGTCATGGCAACACCCCATTTTATTATTAGTTAAGGTCGTGGCCTCAATACACGTATGAAGTGAAATACCATGGTTTCATTAGGTATCCTATCAATCAGTAAAAGGCGTACGCCGTACATCTTTAGTGGTCCTTTGAGCATTGCTATCAGTGACTATAAAGACTTAGAGAGTAACAAGTGTCTCAGGATCAACAAGGATCCATAAACTATCAGGTGTTGAGTGTGGTGATTTCAGAATGGGAGACTAACAAGTGTCTCAGGGTCAACAAGGATCCGTAAACTATCAGGTGCAGAGTGTGGTGATTTCAGAATGGGAGACTAACAAGTGTCTCAGGGTCAGCAAGGATCCGTAAACTATCAGGTGCAGAGTGTGGTGATTTCAGAATGGGAGACTAACAAGTGTCTCAGGGTCAACAAGGATCCGTAAACTATCAGGTGCAGAGTGTGGTGATTTTAGAATGGGACACTAACAAGTGTCTCAGAGTCAACCAAGATCCGTAAACTATCAGGTGCAGAGTGTGGTGATTTCAGAATGGGATTGGGGTTTAACAAGTGTCTCAGGGTCAACAAACATCCGTAAACTATCAGGTGCAGAGTGTGGTGATTTTAGAATGGGACACTAACAAGTGTCTCAGAGTCAACCAAGATCCGTAAACTATCAGGTGCAGAGTGTGGTGATTTCAGAATAGGAGACTAACAAGTATCTCAGGGTCAACAAGGATCCGTAAACTATCAGGTGCAGAGTGTGGTGATTTCAGAATGGGAGACTAACAAGTGTCTCCGGGTCAACAAGGATCCGTAAACTATCAGGTGCAGAGTGTGGTGATTTCAGAATGGGAGACTAACACTTGTATTTATAATCAAGTAAAAGTGATTACTTCAGTAAAAGTAATTACTCAAGTAATGACTTTCATTCTATAGTTTAGTAATTGCTTGAAGTTAGAACTGTCAAAGGTTAGAATTCTTGGCCAAGTAATAGTCACCATTTGCTTTACTTAAAAATTGAGAATTTGACCATTTTGCGTTTGTTTTTGCGGTTATAGCAATGGAAAGCATCAAAGCGAGTTTTGGTGTTATAGATGATATCGATAACTATATGAGTAGGTACTACCGGAGATAACGACAGGTGTACATACTACCAGAGATTGTATTTGCTGAGCATAGAAATCGCTTCGTGATGTGGATCCATTTCTGATTCATCATAATCATCATTATTTTTTTTCATTTGAAGATGTTTTAATAAGAGATTTCGCTTTTCCAAAAGTGTTGAGATGAATGTGATTTTACTGAGCATTATGGACTCTTTACAATCAGAGACACAAAGAGGGCTTCAGACACAAAAAGACCATGCTAGATAACGAAATTATAATAAAGCATAGTACCTAGGTATACAAAATACTGACTAACAAGAGGCCTCATTACATTCCTCTTTTTAACCGACTTCAAAAAGGAGGAGGTTATCAATTCGTCGGAACCTTTTTTTTTTTTTTTTTTTTTTTTTATTTTTTTTTTTTATGTATGTTCCCCGATTACTCGAAGATGGCTGGACCGATTTGGATTATTTTTTTTTTTGTTTGAAAGGGTATACTTCCCAGGTGGTCCCATTTCAATTTGGTGAAGATCTGATGAAGAACTTCTGAGATAGGCAACGGAACTCCTCAATAAATGATAGCAAATGGACTGGGATTGCTGAAATCTCATGTCTGTTTGTTGTTCACACCAGTTCATAACATAACATCACGCCAGTACGCTGTGAAGGGGTAAGCACATGTGAACCACTAAAAAGTGAAAAATAAAAACTTTTTTACAAAAAAATACAACCGACTTCCAAAAACAACACTACAAAGTGAAAAATAACTTTAATTTCGGAAGTCGGTGGCAAAAACAAAAATACATTTGATCAGACACCGACTTCCGAAATTAAAGTTATTTTTCACTTTGTAGTGTTGTTTTTGGAAGTCGGTTGTATTTTTTTGTAAAAAAGTTTTTATTTACTCCCATGAATGTTTCTTCTTCGCTCGTGGCTAAGTAATATCAGCCGCACGGGTCAATCCAACATGTTAAGCTACGCTTGCCGGGGTTGGTCCGTAGACCGAGACTTCTCCGTACCTCGGAAAGCACTTTAAGCCGTTGGTCCCGGCTGTCATTCGTGGATCTTTACCTACGGGTCGTCCGAAGCCCGAAAGTCTGACAACCAGCCTTACCTACTAAGGGGTATCGTATTACCCTGTTACTGGGTTGTGGAGGTCAGATAGGCAGTCGCTCCATGTAAAATACTGGTATTCAGCTGCATCCAGCTAAACTGAAAGCCGACCCCAAGATAATCGAGAAAAGGCTAGGCAGATTGATTGATTGAATGTTTCTTCTTCAAAGCACTCGTAGCGTTGGTTTGTTTGGAAGTTAAAATAGTATGATATTTTTTAATTACATTTAGGAATTTATCCTTTTCCAGACTCTAGAATGGTTTTTTCCTGCTTCAGACATACATTATAATATCTCATATCATAACAGATCTTGAACTCGCCGTAATGACACCAGACTTCAAACCCACACAAACATACAAGCTATGACATTAAAAATCACATGTCAGTAACTACTTCATGTGTAAAAACGTAGACAGAGAATGCAATAGACAAATTTATATCTTTTATCGCATTCACACAAGAAAAAGAGCAACTTACGCCGATTTCGTGTAAAGAAATGAAACAGAACGATGACATTTTTTGTTTCACGGCCCGTGTCTCGTTTTTCAAGGTTAGCACACTAGTTTGCTAAACAAAGTTTGACAGTTAACGTGCAGCTAGCTATCGTCTTCTTATAAAAACCAGTTTTTAAGTGCTTTAGGCTAAGTAATTTACATTATAGATTGTTGTGAACAATTTACTTAATATTTCAACAATTTTCAAAAAAAAAACATGGTGCGGTGTAGCGTTTTAGGGTGTAAAAGTGATAGTGGAACGAAAATGCCGGACTTGTCTTTTCATTCGTAAGTATAACACTCTTTATCAAGTAATAGGCGTTCAATAACATTTTAATGTGTGTAAACATAATGTATAGTGTAACTTAGACGTAAATTAATCAATAAAAAGCACAAAAATAACAATTATTAAATTCTAACCTAAGAACTTTGGTGTTGCCAATTTTTCTATACATTATTACCCACTATTCTGGGAAATATGTATCATGCAGTTTGTATTAGATTTAATGGCTTGTTGCAGTTTTCCCGAACATGATAATTTACGTCGGAATTGGATTGTAGCTACAGGACGAACAGATTGGACACCAAAACCGTCATCAAAAATATGTAGCAGACATTTTGAGAAAAAATTATTAATAAAAAAAAAGAAACTTACACTGCTATTACCTTATGCTGTACCTATTCTGGTAAATATTCAGTTATATTAAGTTTCGATCCAGGTTTTATAAGATTGTTATTTAAGTTTATTATTTTTAAAAGTACTACGTGTTGCAAACTATTATTTTGTATACATATTTTATGAGCAAATACTGAGACAGGCTTCTCTTAAATCTGAACGCGATTCAAGGTTTAATATTGTTCAAGAACTTAAAATACCTTTTACTGTAAACAACATCTTCCTACACCTATTATGTGTCTTCTTTAAAGATAATTAACTTGTTTTAGGAAACAAAGGCCTGTAATCCACCATTTTCCTCCATCAGTTTACATGAAGAACCAATTATGGAAATTGAAAATAATTTAAGCATTCTGGTAAGTATCCATGAATATTTACATCATTTAAAATCTAACAATCTTAAAAAAATATATATATACAAGTATATAGAAATTGTAATTTAAAAAAATTCTGGTAATTACAGCATAATATAATAATTTATAATGTACAAGTACATAGAAATTGTAATGAAATACTGTATTAATTTGTTTTGTATTGGGAAAATAATACTATTTTCCCCCGAATAAATACAGAATTTGGTATAATTATTATTTGGTACATGTTATGTATGTATAATTTTTAATTCTACAGTATTAAGATAAATTACCTTCGTAATTATCTTGGTACGTTTATTTATTATCAAGCCGTTTGATTTGGCGGTGCTTAGGGGAGGCCTATGTCCAGCAGTGGACGTATTTCAGCTGAAATGATGATGATGAAGAAGTTTGAACGAGAGATGTTGTGTGGCAGATTTTAACAACATACAAATCGCATGATTCCAGATTGAGCCTGCTGTTGCCTTACTGCCGTCGACTAGTGGTCAAAAGCCAGTTGTAATAGCATACCCTCCAATTTTTAAACCACCATCAATAGTAAGTATTACAAACAAAACAATATTGTGTCTTAACAAAGTTATGGTTATTAAACAGTTTGTTTTGATTTTAGGACAAGACTCCAGAGTACTCTCCTCAAACTTTGCGAAAAAAATGGAAAAACGCAGAAAAACTATCATCCGAACGACTGAAAAAATTAAAGGCTCTTAGAGAAAAAAGTAGACGTTTAACGAAAAAAGTCGCTAAATTAGAAAATGTGATTGCGGAACTTAAAACAAAGTCTTTGATAAGTGAAGAAGATGGGGATTTATTAGAATCTATTGACCCTGCCAATAGAGACTTCTTGAAAAAAATGTTGAACCCGGTTTCTGGTGGTAGAAAATATTCACCATCTTTACGCAAATTCGCTCTTTGCTTGCAATTTATAAGTCCTCGGGCTTACAAGTATGTACGACAACAATTTAATACTTGTCTGCCTCATCCATCCACACTTACTACATGGTACAAAAGTGTAGATGCAAACCCAGGTTTTACAACAGAATCATTAGAATGCATTAAATTGGTGGCAAAGGACAAAAAAACCGAATTGTATTGTGCAGTATGCATGGATGAGATGGCTATTAGGAGGCACGTCCAGTGGGACGGAAAGAAGTGTGTAGGTCTGGTGAACTATGGGGAAGCTTTGGATGGTCATAATATAGCTGAAGCTCGGGAGGCGTTGGTGTTTATGGTAACGTTTATAAATAGTGGATGGAAGATGCCTATCGGTTATTTTTTTATTAACGGCTGTACTGGCGAACAAAAGGCAACATTGATGAAACAATGTCTGAGTTTGTTAGTAGATTGTGGTGTTAATATAGTCTCCCTAACTTTTGATGGTTGTCCAGCCAACTTTTCGATGGCAAAAAGCTTAGGTTGCAATTTCGATGATCTGGAAAATATAACTTCATATTTTGTAGCTGATAAACAGCACGTCGTTATTTTTCCAGATCCAGCGCATATGCTAAAACTTTTGAGAAACACACTAGGCCAGAAAAATGAATTAACAAACATGCATGGTGGAATCATTTCATGGCATTTTATCGAATTGCTTCATAATCTGCAAGAAAAGGAGGGTCTCCATCTTGCTAATCGTCTTAAAAATCAGCATATTAACTTTTCAAAACAAATAATGAAAGTTAAGTTGGCGGCACAAACATTGAGTAATTCCGTGGCAGATGCGATAGAATTCTGTGACAAACAATTGAATTTGCCTGAATTTTCGGGTTCTGATGATACTGTTGATTTTATAAGAAAAATTAACAACTTATTTGATATTTTTAATAGTCGGAATCTGAATATGTATGGTTTTAAAAAACCTATTAATAGTAAAAATGGCGATAGCATACTAGACTTTATCAATGTAATGGATACCTACATCAGAGGACTGAAATTAGAGGGAAACCCAATACTGCAAACAAATAGGAAAGTTGGATTCATTGGTTTCTTGATATGTATACAAAGTCTTAAAAAGATGTATGCTGACATCATAGTGACGGGCAAACTTAAATTTTTACCTGTGTACAAACTTAGCCAAGATCACTTGGAGTGCTTTTTCAGCTCGATCCGATCGAAAGGCGGCTATAACAACAATCCAACAGCCTTTCAATTTCAAAGTGCCTACAAAAGACTAGTGATACACGGGGAAATAAAAGGCATTGAGTCGGGAAACTGTATACCTCTAGAGGATATACAAATTTTAACGCACACAGAAGTTCGATATGAACGTAAAATTAATATGTACTGCACTCAAGATGTCGAAGACTCGATTATAGATTTTCCCGCTAATAATAATTTCTTTGTCGATGATGACCACGAGTATATTTTTAACCCCTCAAAATTGGCAATCTATATTGAAGAAATAATTTCATATATCGGTGGGTTTGTTGTTAGGAAATTAGGAAAAGCTATAAAATGTGATGATTGTCTGCTAGCTCTTATTAGCGACAAATATTTGGGTCTTATATTTAAAAAAGATAAGGGTGGCCTTATTTATCCTTCACCCGATGTAATTAAAGTATGTACGATCGCAGAAAGAATATTTAGGATTAATTCACATGGAGGAATCTCATTCTTTTCCGAAAAAAATCTTTTGTCTAAACTTATTTTAGCAACTTTCAAACGGTGCCAGGATGTATTTACGACCAATCATTTTGAAAGTCAACCTTTTATTGGAAACCACAAAGTTTTACTTATCAAGGCAATCTCCATGCATTATTTTGAACTGCGTATACATCACGCAACAAAAGGATTTGAACCCAAGCAAAAAATTAGAAACATTCATACGAAGCTTGTTTTATTTAAAGGACAATAATGTGTAAAATCAATAAAAGCAATTATAAATAAACATGTTGTATTATTATTAACTCACAAATCCAGAACATATAGTCTGGCAAAAACGTCTAGAAACGGAACTAATTTTTAATCTTTGTCAGTGTTGCCTTAGTCCGTGCTTTATCAGACAATAAATGTGCATGAAAACGAATAGATTGATTTAAAATTAATAAGAATATCTAAAGTTCTGTCAGAAAAATGGTTATTAAAGTTAATATTTTATAATGTATGTTCAACTCTTTTTTGCCAGACTGTATGTCCTAATATCACATTACAAATGGTAGGTATTTAGAATCACATCACCGCTATCCATCGTCACCCTCCTGTCCTCATCGCAATTTATTTGAGTTCGCCAGCATGTCCTTCCATACACCTTTATTATTCCTCGGTATCACATATCTATACCTATACCGATGATATTGATAATCGATTTATAAGTGTCACTTTCAAGCTTTCTCTTACATACTAATTAATAATTTTAACCACACATTGTGGGGTAAATTTTTCCTCACACGGTAACCCTAGATAAAGTGACGTATTTTTTTTTGTCTTTTTCTGCGACACGCTTTGTAGGTGTCTATTGCATTCTCTGTCTACGTGTAAAAAGATACTTTCCATTTTTGTTGGGTTATGTCATGTCAAACGTTTTGTTTCTCCCAAGAATCACGTTTCTTTAGAAATAAATTAATTGAAATTATTAATTAAAATTAGTTTTTTAAAGATATTTTTATCAGAATTTAAAAGTAAAATAAAATTTAAGTAATATAACACCTTACTTATGCCTTCTAATGAAACAAAACGTAGTAAGTGAGTGTTACCAGAACGAAACAACTATCAAGCGTATATTCTTACTCAAGCATTTACTCAAGTAAGTAACGTACATTACTCGACTATAGAATAAGATTTTGTAATGAAGAATTCTACCCTCAAGTAATGAATTCATTAAGAAATTACTTAGCAGCAAGTAATTGCTTCATTATAAATACGGGCCTAACATGTGTCTCAGGGTCAACAAGGATCCGTAGACTATCAGGTGTTGAGTGTAGTGATTTCAGACTTAGGGACTAACAAGTATCTCAGGGAGTATTGTGTCGTCAGGAGCTGAGGCTAGCAGGTGTCTCAGCGAGCGTTTTGTTATCAAGAGCTGAGGCTAGCAGGTGTCTCAGGGAATCACCAAGGATCCGTAAGCAGTCAAGAACATTCAAGTAAGATCTTTCCATTTATTTCTTACTTCGATAAGTCCTCGTCATGGAGGACATACATGCAAATCAAAATGAACTTTACACAGCCATCCAAAAGTTAGCTAAAAATATCAAAAAGGACTCGGCGGATCGTAAGACTGCTGACTATTTCAAGCGACGTTTAGTAAACTTAAATCAGTATTGGTTCGATTACCAGTACAATCATGACCGTTTTCTTACGGAAGAAAGCAAGTCTCATCCGTATTTTAGTGGCCGTGCATACAAACGAACAGAAGAGCTATACAACTCGACCAAGGCATTCATCAATCAAAAATATCAAATTTTGTTGATAAAGATGAAGGAAGCTCAACAGGGAGGTTCCACTCAGGAGGTACAAGGCCCTGCACAGTCTGAGCAAGAAGATCCGGTGGGACGTCAATCGCCGCCCGTCGAGGTATGCTCCAGAGGTTCATCTAGTAAGCTTGATAACTGGTGAAGCAACAAACAAGCAAAATAAATCATCATCGTCAACTTTCAAGAATAAATATTCAGCAAGTAAGACTTCGGTAAATAATATCGAATTAACTTGTCCGTTGTGTATTGAGTCACACGGAATATACTATTGCAGTTAGTTATTAAATATGACACCAAGTGCAAAGCGACAAGCTATCATGATTGCATTTGTGCAAAAGTTGTCTTTATTCACATGGTGATAAAGAATGTACGTCAGAAAGGCGCTGCCGCGAATGTCGTGGCAAACATAATGCACGTTTACATGAAGTGTTCAACAATAAGCCATCATGTAACCCAATTACGGAGAATGATACACCAGCAGTTCTTGCAACTAGAACGCAAAATCAAGAATCACAAGAAAATCACGTTTCGCAACAAAGCCACAACGTGATCGAAACATTATTAGCCACTGCAATGATCAAAGTTCAAGCAAGTGACGGATCATACCTACCACAAAATGCGTGTACTAAAACATATTCAGTGGTAGTCCTAGACTGGTTACAAGGAGAGTCAGGACGATGGAAGTCTTTTGTCGCCAATAGGGTGCGACAAATATCAAACATCATACCTACAAACAGCTGGCGTTACGTCAAGTCAGCTGAAAATCCAGCGGACTGCGCAAGCCGCGGATTGGGTGTCGATCAATTGAAAGACCATTCGCTGTGGTGGGAAGGACCGTCGTGGCTGCGGAAGTACGACCCTGACCAAGAAACTGGGCGAGCAGTGTTTACCACAAACGAAGTAGCAATAAATCCATCAAGGGACTCGTTCGTTTACATAACATTTCTACTCATTCTACATAACATAACATAACAAGTACATAACATTATCACTGTTGGGAGTTTCGCCCCAACAGAACCTCCTTTTTTAAAGTCAGTTAAAAATTACCTAAAGCTTTGGTTTCGTAAGAAAACAAACGGTTCTGTCATATTATAACTACCTCTATGAAAATCAGTTATTTTCACCAAAGATTTAAATCGCTAGATTTGCACTCACTGTACGTAGTAGAAAAAAAAAAGTGTCCATACTGAGAAGAGTTAGCGCACATTATTAAATAGTATTTAAATGACAATCAAGTGTAATCACTGCGTCATTGTAGTCAGAGGTGTCAAAATGAATCATAAATGCGACTATCTTTTGACGCGGTACGACGATTCTAACGATTTAAATCTTTGCCATGGCCATCATTTTCATGACAGCCGTCACTGCGGCCGTTAGTAGAGGTCACCGCTCTTCTAGGAAACCGTAGCTTTAGAAATTGTCAATCGCGCGTAAACTGCTGTGATTGGTTGAATTAATTATCAACAGCCAATCGCATCACTTAACTTGCGAGTTTTGACGCGTCTATTTTCGTTCCGGAAACCGGTTGTCAAAGTCAAAGTGACAAACTGAACTTAATTTTTTCATTTTAGTAGTAGGTAGTGGACTCTTTGTTAAAGCTGTCCAAGAAAAATGCAGCAAATTAAAAAAATCAAGAGCTGTCAACCTATGCTTTTGCAGGTGTCCATAGACGGCAGTGGTAGTCACTACCTATTTAACATTTGCTTGTTTGCCACCAAATATAATGAAAAAAAAGTTGCAAGGATGCCTCCTTTTTAGTTAATTACAAAAACCTTAAAAAAATAAAATTAAAAGAAAACATTGTCCCCACCATTTTGACGATTGTGCATGACAATTCTTCTCTTTCCAAGAGAACTATTTTAGATAGGAGCACTGTTTGCAAAACACAGACCCCCAATATGTTCCCCTGTATCGTGGAAACAACGGGAAAGATCAAAAACGGTTGTTCCGGGGACCAGTTCCCGTCTAACATTTGTTGCGACCGGGCATCAAATCCGTAACCCAATGGTGCAGAAATCCTTTTGATCCGTGACTATACCTTTTATCCAATTTCATATATGTTCTGTATTACCTACTGCTATACTTTATTTACAATATAAATATTAGATTTAAACAAACCTTTTTTACAGTCCATTCAACCGATTTTGATTTCTATTCCGTAGGCTTAAGGATGATATTAAAAGCAAAACGTGGTCACAATACCAACTGTTTACTGCAGCTGTCATTTGTCTTGCCACCAACGCAATAGAAGTCAAAATCGGTTGTACGGACTGGAAAAAAGGTTTGTTTAAATGTTTAATCTTATTGTAAATGGAGTTTATATATATTATGTCGTAACCATATCCAATAATAAGCACGCCTGCCTCGTTGGTCTAGTGGTCGTAAGTTGTACTGCTGAGCATGAGGTCCTGGGTTCGATTCTCAGGTTGGACAAAGTGTTATTGGGTTTTCCATCTGGAATTTCTCAGTAGCAGCCCGGAGTCTGGATTTGTGCCCGGTTGGTGGCATGGGACTTAAAAATAACTGACCAAATGTGAGTGGTAATAGGTACACCTTTGTCTAACCCTTCGAGGATTACAGGCGTCATATTATTAAATATGTCGTAACCAATAATAATTCCTTTGCATATGTTCTAAATAAAAGAAAAACAACAAAGAAATAAACGGGACAATAATCCGCGGCAAAAAATACCTACGCAATAAATATTTACTGCAGTAAATTAAATAAAAAAAAACATAATCAATTGCATGCAATAAACAAACGTCTGAACGCTAAAATCTACAATAAAACAGGATTAAGGTGAGTTTAAACTTGCTACTGGGAAGGATGAGTTATAGAGGGGGAGGGCAAGAAAATCCGGGCAAACGCCGCGGAAGACCGGGCAACTTACCATCTAACCACTTAAAAAGTTTTATGCAAATCTATACCTGTAATCTATGTATATATGTAGTTAGGCGTACATATGACGCATTGAGGGTTAGAAAGAGACTGTCATACAGCTATGAGTGACAGAGATGACGGTCTACAAGGCTGAACTAAGGGCAAAATCGACCAACCTTTATGCTTATTATATGTTATATACTTTAAACTTATGGGGAATATTTTAAAACAATGGTTAGATTTGCTGTCTTGTATGGATCAGAATATTGGGCTACAAAAGGGATGAATGAAAGGCAATTGAAATGAGAATGCTAAGAGGGACGTATGGTGTTACACGAATGGATAGAATAAGAAATTAGTACATAAGATGAAGTCTGAAAGTAGCACCGGTGACTGAAAAGTTGGGTGGAAATCGGTTGTCATGGTATGGGCTCGTAATGCGGAAGAATGAGGAAAATGTCGTGAGGAAAGTTTTGAGTATGAATGTGGATGGCTATAAGAGTAGGGGAAGACCAAAGAAACGATGGATGGACTGTGTGAAAGATGATAAGGTTATAAAGGGGGTGACTATCGAGATTACGACTAATAGAGAAGTATGGAAGAAAAGGGATATGTTGCGCCGACCCCAAATAGATTGAGATAACGGCAGGAGAATGATGATTTTGAGTTTTTTATTTTTTTTTTATCAGCTGGTGGGTAAGTAATAACAGCCGCACGGGCCGATCCATCAGGTTAAGCTACGCTTGCCAGGGTTGGTCTGTGGACGGGTGACCATTTTTACCATACCGAGACTCGTCCGTGCCTCGAAAAGCACGTTCAGCCGTTGGTCCCAGCTGTCATTCGTGGATCTTTGAAAGTCGTTACGGGTCCTCAGAAGCCCGAAAGTCTGATAACAAGTCTTACCAAGGGGTATCTTACTGGGTCGTGGAGATCAGATAGGCAGTCGCTCCATGCGGATGGCAAATTGATATTGGGGATAGGGTATATTACACAGAACAGATAAAACCTCTTTTATCTCTTCTGTGGTATACTGTTTATATACGTAAAAGGTCAAACTCTCCCTAAAAGTTGATGTACCGTATTCACGACCGAGTGCTTAAATAAGCCCTCAAAGGTTGTAAGCTATGAATTGTTAATGCATCAAACCAGTATTAAATAAAAGAACTTGAAGATGTCAAACCTTTAAAACTTCATTTAAAAATTCACGTAAAGGTGCCAAGATTCGTGGGTCTCCCTAAAGTGGTAGCAGTTAAGAAGATTTTCTGACTCAATAATCTTCTAAAATGTTTTTCTACTTATTTTGACACTCAGTCTTAGCGAAATTCGGTGCAGAGATTTTTCGAGAAGAGGAGGAATTAGTTGATTAATTATACCTTTATCCTGAGTTATTTGAAGTTACGATTATAGCTACAGTATAAGCAACTTCTAAACTAATATATGTTTCATGTTGATAAAGTGGATTTAGACCAAACGAACATAGAACAAGAACAAGAAAAAGACCATTATTTTCTTGATAATCTCATCATTTTAGTATGAATTGACCAACCAAATTGACCGACCAATGAAAGAATGCTCCCCTGTTTACATCAATCAATCTGCCTAGCCTTTTCCCAACTATGTTGGGGTCGGCTTCCAGTCTTACCGAATGCAGCTGAATACCAGTATTTTACATGGAGCAACTGCCTATCTGACCTCCACAACCCATTAACTGGGTAATACGATACCCCTTGGTAAGACTGGTTGTCAGACTTTCGGGCTTCTTACGACCCGTAACGACAGTCAAAGATGAATGACAGCCGGGACCAACGGCTTAACGTGCTTACCGAGACACTGAGGAGTCTCGGTATGTAAAGATGGTCACCCATCCACGGACCGACCCCGGCAAGCGTAGCTTAACCTGATGGATCGCTCCCCTGTTTACATAAAAAGGATAAAATGGGCATACAATGTGCATTCGCTCGTCTAAACTACACTTTACATAGTCAAACATAAAAAACGAGGCTGAGCTGGGAATTAAACCTCGAACATGTCAAATTGACAAAAGACCACTAAAACCTACACGGTTCCCTGCCATAGACACGATGACATTTTAAAATTCCATTCCGCCGATATTGAAAGATTTCATTTGACATTCAATTTTCCAATCACCCCGTCCGAAATATCAATATGAATATCAAAATTTCTGGTGCACTCAAAAGAATTTACACCGTTTGGTAAGGGAAGCGTATTTATTGAATGCATATTGTTGCACTGGTTTCGTGAAAAATTTTATGTTTTTGGTATTTTAATTCGGTGTGATTTCGATATTTTGTTTTGTGACAAGGCAGCAAGGTAGCATTATTGTGTTTATAAATGGTTTATACCAATTATACCAAACAGCCACATGATCGATCGATCATGTTAAGCTACGCTTGCCGCGGTCGGTCCGTGGATGGGTGACCATATTTACATACCGAGCCCCCCGATACCCCCGAGTCTTGGTAAGCACGTTAAACCGTTGGTTCCTACTGGCATTCTTGGATCTTCTTTGATTCGTTGAAACCCGAAAGTCGGACAACCAGTCTTACCAATTTCTTACCCAGTAACTGGGTTGTGGAGGTCAGATAGGCAGTCGCTCCATGTAAAAACTGGAATTCAGCCGCATCCGGTTAGACTGGAAGCTTATCCCAATATAGTTGGGAAAAGGCTAGGCAAATGATGAAATGAGTTTAAACAATACATTGAGACCGATTATTAATTTTCCAAGCGTTCTAAGAATTGTTCTGTTATAGGGTTCCTTTCCCACATATAGGTAAACCTATATTTATATAATCTTACGCCTTTTTCCATTGGGGTAGGCAGACACCATAGAGACTTGCTGCTGATCGCTACATACTTCTTTTGCTTCGTTTATGTTCACACATCTAGTCATACACGTACGCCAACATTAGTCACCTACTTTTCTGGCTTACATATCTCATAATCCCTTCTTCAATCTTTATGCTGTGCTATCACAGCTTCAACGAGAGACAATAATTCAATACAAAGGCGTACCCTGAACAGTCAGAACTGCTACCAACCTTGTTTGTTGCCCAGCTAATATTTTTATCACGAAATGAGCTACAAGTATAGCTTGTCCATTCTGAAATGACACACCACACTACCGCATTTACAACATTACATTACATTTACATTTTTTTTTTTTTTATCTCGTAAACAAATTGAAGTAGTGGGGTGCGGCATTTCTTTCAGAGTCGACAAGCTATATTATCGTACAACTATGCAGACGGGCGATATGAAATCCTTGAAATTTATGACACAAACCAAGTGTATACAAAATATCGTTCGATCTTAATTGTATGCTCATTATTGGTCATTTTTGATGGGTTCGGGGGCTATCGACTCAGGCTAGGCGGCAAAATCGAATATATTATATATTTTGCCGCTCAGCCTATGCCGCCGAATCATGCCAATATGAGCAAGTGTGTAGCACGTCTTGCTTGTCATAAAAACACAGCAATAAAGAATGAAAAATATTTTATTTGGGATACGCATAGGAAATACAAAAAGTAAAAAAGGAGAAACTAAAACTAACAAAATCTTAGCATAATCTCAGTATTCTGATAGGACCCTCTGTGATGCCACGGTCATACATAATATAAATCCTACTAGAATAAAAAATAAATAAAACAATAATTTATAATTAAAAAAAAAAAAAATAAGAACCGTAACTATGTACTTACAATAAATTATTTACAATTCACTTTTCCAGTTTCAGAGGAAACCAATACTGCCACAAAAAATGCCAAGACCCAGTGGTTCGAACCCAGAGCTACCCATACCAGGACACAATCAAGTTGGCGACAGTTCGCATCGCTCCTAACCTAAAGCTACTGTCTTTTCGAGTCTCAAAGAACTTCCTGTACTTCAGCTTTGCGAGACCTGACACTGACCTGTTAGAGTTCAATGAACTTTGCAACGAGGACACATAGGGTTGTTTTGATGATGTTACAGTGACAAAGATTAAAAGTTTTTTTGGCGACTGTTGTAAATGATAAGCAAGCTCTTGTTATAGATTTTTTGTGAAAGATATATGGGGCTAAGGATTTTGAATGTGCAAAAGCGCATAGAAAGATCAATTGTTAGGTTCTAAAGTCACCATAGATCATGGATCCTTTCCTCCTTTCACCCATAATTTTAGCAATAAAGTTCATATATTTTTACTTAACCACGTATTGTTACCATTCCTAAAACTTGAGGTAACTTGAGTTTCCTATGTCACTATAACATTACTATTCTTGCATAGGTAAAGAAATGATATTGATAAGTTTAACTATGTGTGTCTGTTTTTTTTTTTTTTTTTTTTTTTTTTTTTTTTTTTTTTTTTTTTTTTTGTTTGGACATATCACACAACGCCATCTAGCCCCAAGCTAAGCAACCTAATGCTTGTGTTATGGTAACGAGATGGCTGATAAACTACTTATATAATATACATTTTTTTTTTTTTTTTTTTTTTTTTTTTGTAAATACATACATATTATAGATAGAAAAACACCCAGACTCGGAACAAATACTTGCAGGTCGTACAAATATTTGTTCCGTGCGGGAATCGAACCCGCGACATGCTGCGCAGCAGTCAATCGCTCAACCACTGCGCCAACCGTGTCGTCAAAGTTGTTTAAAGTCCATGTAATCGTATTGTTTGTCTTTTATATATTAATCAACAAATAATTGGGCTCCCCAATTTAAAATATAAATATGTGTTTGTGTATTGTCTTGTCCGTGTTAATGTCCGTATCCGTATTGTGTTGTTAATGTAAGTGTATTGTAATGTCGCAAAATTAAATAATTGGAAAAAAAAATACTTGTTTTATTTTAAGGTCTTGAAGTCTTTAACTCTGAACTAAGGAGCTCGTGGCTAAGTAATAACAGCCACACGGGTCGATCCATCAGGTTAAGCTACGCTTGCCGGGGTCGGTCCGAGGATGGGTGACCGTCTTTACATACTGAGACTCCTCCGTGCCTCGGAAAGCACGTTAAGCCGTTGGTCCCGGCTGTCATTCGTGGATCTTTGACAGTCGATACGGGTCGTCAGAAGCCCGAAAGTCTGACAACCAGTCTTACCAAGGGGTATCGTATTACCCAGTTAATGGGTTGTAAAGGTCAGATAGGCAGTCACTCCATGTAAAATACTGGTATTCAGCTGCATCCGGTTAGACTGGAAGCCGACCCCAACATAGTTGGGAAAAGGCTAGGCAGATAGATTGAGGTCATTTTTAACACAGATACTCTTTTTAGGCAATTAACAAGGGGTGCTTAATAAAAATTCAGGCACATTAACACGATACCAGGTACTTATCTGTAAACACAAAACCTCGATAGGAGACAAAATTTTTTGCTAGGATGACTCACACAAAACTCCATGGGTAAGCTTTCTTCCGATAGAATAATGGTGAACTGTCAGGTCATTGGAGTGTTTCTGTTGAAGGAATAATATAATTAAAGAACAATGTTAGAAGAATTGGAACAGCTTTATAAGAACAAAAATAGAAGTGACAAGTATAGTGTAAAGAGTACAAAACCATAACTTTTAGCCTATAGGTATACACCTAATAAGTATGAATATACAACAGTTTGTCGTAGTCCTACTATTTTGTCCTACCAGTAGGTCCACGAGGGTACAGGTCCAGGGTCCAGTATGGAGGCTGTTGGTCCTACTGAAGTTTTGAAACTAAAATGCACCTCCTGTATAAATAAATTGACTAGGTGTGTTGCCTAAGTTGCCAAAAAGCCCACACGCCCCACAGGACGTGTGGGCTTTTTGGCAACTTAAGCGGATACTCTTTATAAGAAATTACTTGCTTGTTTTAGTTAATTTAAGGGTATCACAATTTCATGTTTACTACGTGTATTTATATTATGGAAATCGCTTCATAGTTTGAAAAGTACCTAAGTTTTTGCGAACATACAAAATGCTTTGTAAGATATAAAGAGAAGGCAGTATGACGACTGAAACTGAGATACCCCCACACCTAATCTAATTTATTTATACAGGAGGGACATTTTAGTTTCAAAAGTTCAGTAGGGCCAACAGCAATAGCATATCCTCGTGGACCTACTGGTGGAACAAGATAGTAGACCCACGAGAAAACACCCAGTTTATTGTCACACAATATTCGACATAATCCTTGACATCATTGAAATTTACTCATGTTGTATCTTACACACGTTTGCCAAAATGCCTGGTAATCCCTTCCGTGTTAGAATTTAAGCTTCTCATTGTATAAGGACATACACTGACCTATTGGCGATGTATTTCAGAAAGATCAGCTACGTAGTCTTGGAACCGGCGTGCGTGTGTATTGTGCGTGGTGAATATTTTTACCACTTGATACCAATCGAAGGGCTTGCGGACAATGAGCAATGGGTAGCTCGCCGTCCGGTAAGGACCAGGCCCGGGTTGACGGTGCGTTGTGTTCCACGCACGCCTCAAACAGATGTCAGCAGTGACGGGATCCAATAGGGCCGATGCCGCTGGGGTCGCGGGTTGTTCAAAAGAGATACCGTGGCCCTGGCACAGGCAACTGAAGGAACACGGGTGGGTTTTAGTCAGTAAAAGTCTGACACGCCCTCCCATTCCGCCCAGAGCGGGAGAAGTCATTTGATGACTTCCCATCCACAAAAAAAAGGACAAACACTGACCTATTGACGATGTATTTCAGAATGGTCAAGTGCGTAGTCTTCGTAGTGTATGACTGGTCATACACTATGAAGACTTGCTTCGTTTACGTTCATACATCTGGATGTATGAACGTAAATGAAGCAAAAGAAGTATGTAAGGATCGCAGCAGGTGGCGTTCTGTAGGTTCTGCCTACCCCCATGAGAAAAACGCGTGAGTTTAATTTTGTATGCATAAGCGTAGTTTGAGAAATCCTACCTTTACCAATCATCGTACTTTCATACGACGATCGTAACATAATACAAACAGAAACTCATGACTTCTTCCCATAGGGGTAGGCAGGAACTACAGAGCGCCACCTGCTACGATCCTTACATACTCCTTTTGCCTCGTTTTTACGTTCATACATCTGGTCGTACACATACCATTATACCATTCCAAATAGAAATCAAAAATTTCCTCCACAACAAATATAAGTAGTAGGTACCTACATCACATTGTACTCGAATACAACCCAGTAATGTACTCAAAAGTAGGCTGCTCGTCCACTGGAGCGGAGCGAGGTTGCGGAGCGTAGAAACGGAGAAATGGAAACCAAGACCAAATAGAATCTAAACTCTGGAGCGGAGTTAAGATTCTATTGGTTAATATTTCTCCGTTTCTCAGCTCCGCAGCCTCGCTCCGCTCCGGTGGACGGGCAGCTTTATGTTGGCTCATTAATCAAGTAACATCGTACACGATATCCTCATTCTACCCGGCTTTGCACATACGAGTAACAATACAACTGCACACAGCCATTGTACATATACAAGTTAAATTCTAACTTGTAAGTAGCTGACGGTGCAAATAATAGTGGCTACACAACGCATACAAATCTTAGGCCTCATTTACGGAGACGCGGGGCGTCGCGCGTTGCGTTGAGCGGCGCGGCCCGCACTGAATTCAAATATATGGCGTTGTATGAGTGCGTTTACGGAGAAGCAATTTTAGACGCGTTTGTTTGAATTAGGACGTTTTTTGCGGCCGAACCCGCTGATGGCACCGACGCGTCCCACGCAGCGTTTATCGCGGCGGCGCACGCAGCGGCAATTCTCGATGAAGCTATGTCCGAGGCAGAATCTTCTGTCAGTCTTATTTAGAAATCGCGCAACACAGACGTAGTCACCGTCGCAATGGAGAATATGATCGACTTTTTTTAGAAGAAAATTCAATGTTAAAAAGTGAATTATTTAATATAAGAAGTGGCCCAGTGTTTACATCAACGGAACATGAGCGCGGGCGAGCGTGCGCCGCCGCGATGCCCGCCGCGTGCTTCGCTACACGCTAGAGGATTCGCCGCGGGCGCCGCGGCGGGCACCGCCACGCTTCCCGTCTCGCTTCTCTATGAACATGGTCGTATATTGCTATAAGTTTGTGTTTACGCGTGCGATGATGCGTGCCGCTTCACGCGCCGCCCCACCGTAAACAGAAAAAACGTCCGACGCGCCGCGAGACGCCACGCCACACGCGACGCGAGACGCCCCGCGTCTCCGTAAATGAGGCCTAAGGGCTTTAGTAGACATTCAGTAGCATGTCTTCAGCAGCTGCAATCAGCGATTTAGTCGTTTTTTGGAGGGCGATACAGTCTATAACTGAACGTTAAAATAATATATTTGTTAGTAAATTATTTCTAAGATTGTATATTATTTTATCAATTTTTAATACTGAATAAATATTTATTATTATTTCTTTATGTCTGTTCGAAAAATATCTGTTGCAAATGCAAACAAATGAATTAGAAAACGTACTTGTGAATGTTAATTTGTACTGCCACTTACAAATTAAGTGCTTTGATTTGATTATTTGAATACTTAAACCAGAAATTCTAATTTTAAGTGACCTTAGAGAGGTTTATCCATGACAATTGAGGTTAATTTTATAACCTCAAGTAGCGTCGATAAGTTTTCATTTACAATTTAATACAATAACTGTTGGAGAAACTGGTGAGGTATAAAGTTGAAACCTTCTAAATACAGATGAATGTGTTACTAATTCCCTTTGGATTGCGTAGGAATTTAAGCCAAACAGGATTTGTTTACACTTTCATGAGATACTTTTGGAACCGAATATACACTCCGCATATATTTGGATTTCAGGATACTTAAAAAGTGCAAAGTCGTGGCACCCAAACGCACGATTTTGTTATCGTGACTAAATGAAAACAGGTTTTAGGGTTTGGCACCACAAAAGGAAAAAACGGAACACACACACACACTCGTGTGTCTGTCTGTCTGTCCGTCTGTCACAGAATCTAATGGACCTATTAAGTTGAAATTTGGAACACATCAATTTATGTGACGTGTTACGTAAATAAATAAATAAATTTTGAATATAAGGTCACATTTGGGAAACAAATAAGAAAATTTAAAGAAAAGTTTTGCAAGCTAAACCGTGTAAAAGGGCTTACTTGGGTTCAAATAGATTTTTTTTAATAATTTTAAAATAAATGGTTTTATAGTTATTTAAGAAAATAGTGTTAATACCTACTAAAGAAATCAATGTTACTAAACATGGACCTCTCAAATATACCTACCTAAGAAGCGTTCATAGAGAAAAGCCACAAAAGAGCTTAAAACCGTCCAAACTTTAACATTTTAACGAACAGATTTAAAAGGCTCATTTTCTATGAAACTAGTTACACTTTTTTAGTTTTCGACATTAATTGCTTATGAATTATGCAAAAATATAAGTGCGCCCGACAAACTTCGCGTTCGCTAAGCAAAGTTTCTACTGATATATGTAACTTTATAGTTGCATGTTGATGTTGGATGCAGTTATGTGGATAGACCGCATAATGTTCCCAACTAATTTGCCTAATCTCTTTTTTAATTTTAGCGCTGCACGGTTTAATGGCCGTTTTGTTTTAAGGTGTGATTGTAATGGACGATTACTTTAACTATGGTATAAAAACCGATCAAGAGCGGGGGTTCCGATTTCTGAAAAAAGTGAACTATTTAGAACATCGTTTTATTTTTCTGTAATATTTACATGAACTTCTCACATAGAATAATTTCAGATTTTTCTCTGTGCAAACTTCGGAGATAAGGGGGGGAACGGTAAATACCGTAAAAAAAAAAAAAAAAAAAAAAATACATTTTTCACCAAGAATAGAAAACTATGCAGCCTAAAAAAAAGAAAAAAAAATTGAGAATGTACAAACAGCGCTCTTTCATATGATACCTCCACTTCGATTTTTTAAAACCCTCTTTCAGTCCCTGTTAAAAAAAAAAACATAATTCATTTCTTATTTGCAAAATAGTTGGGCAAACGTCATCTAAAACTGTTCCAAATTTCAAGTTGATACCATTAGTAGTTCTTGAGATGTCCAGCTGTAACAGATGGGTAGACAGACTGGGTCGCACCATAAGGGTTCTTATTTACCATTTTGGCACGGATCCCTAAAAAAGTTCCTACTTTGTTCATGTACTGACTGCTAACTTTCGAAGATTAGCAAAGACATAGAGAAATTTAATTTGAAGAAATTATTCATTGGCGTCTTTAGACCACTCATCATCTGCCGCAGCTGAATACCGGTTTTTTACATTGAGAGACTGCCTACCAGGCCTCCTCAACCCAGTAACTGGGTAATACGATACCCCTTGGTAAGACTGGTTTTTAGACTTTCGGGCTTCTGACGACCCGTAACGACTGTCAAAGATCCACAAATGACAGCTGGGACCAACGGCTTCAAGTGCTTTCCGAGGCAGGGAGGCACGGAGAGGTCTTGGTGTATAAATATAGTCACCCATCCACGGAACAACCGCGGCGAGCGTAGCTAAATCTGATCGATCGAGCCGTGCGGCTGTTATTACTTAGCCACAAGCTCCTCACCGTCTCTAAACCACTAAACCCAAGGAAAGCTCAAATAGAGATGTGTAAGCAACAGACAATCAACATCGTATTTTTGATCGATTGCCACTTTTATATCGATCAATAAATCAACAAGTCAACTCTAGAAACTTATCGATCCTTAATAGGCGTAAAATCGAGCAAATATTAAAAAAAACTGAAAGAAAAGAAAAAACATATTTTTTTAAGCACAGACTAAAAGTCACACAACACAACATTATTAATCTGCAAAACGAGAAAAACTTACAGATCTTAATGATCGTCAAAACATAGCATATCGAGCTACAATAACGCTCGTCAAACATCGAGCAAAGGAGATCTCTGCTTTTTATATGGACGCTGGTTTTTTGTTCCGAGAAAAATCTTAAAAGCATTAAACTACACCTAAATAAAATTATGGAACTTAGAACCACTGAAATAATATTTTTAGACATTGAAGAGAAAAATGATAAACTATTTAAATATTTTATCTATTGATGGCAACCCAAACAAAACCTCCCACACACTAACAATGTCATAATTGACAGATCAAATATGACGGAGTGTGGACTGACAGGCGACAGGCCTGATGAGGCCTCATCCTTCACCTCATCCTATCATCATCATAAATTACACTCCTACCAACTTATCTGTGAAATGGCGAAAATTGGAACTACGGCCGTCATGTTGAATGTCTTCGATTGTTCCGACACATGTCATTCGATTGTGTCGACGCATCGACGGTGGCGTCCCCTTTCAGTTCACAGATAAGTTGGTAGGACTGTAAATATTGACTGACAGTAATGACAGTACCTATTTTACAACTTTAATAAAAAAAATTGGGGTATGTTCACTTCAATAACCTAGATAGTTAGAAAGGTTTGTCCGTTTTAGGAGTAAATTCACACTAAAATAAAAAACGATTTTTCTCATAATTGGGGACCTTTTAAAATTCATGATATAGTAGGAACCACTAGTTTTTGAGATGTCTATCCAAATATATTTAACTTATCCATGTTAGAATGATTGAATAATAAAAAACCATTTTCGGACATGTCCTTTATAATCAACTTTTTAAGCGACATCACAAGAATAAACATAATTGCTTATTTTAACCATATTTTTAATGAAATACCACACCACATTCACTGCATGTCATCAGCATATTACTGTTAACTGAAGTCTCAAGCTGCAAGCTCTGCTCGCCTGGAGACAATTTCATAATTAAACTTATGTTGGCAAATACATTCACATGTACACGCTGGGGAAATTATTTGCTTTTGAGCAATTTGTTTTATTTTGTCATTCAAGTTTCTGGATTTAGTTTTTGTAGAATGAGCAGAGTACTATGTTCTGAGAGCAGTGATAGTTCAGTGGTAATTGCTGCGACTTACGGGTTTATGTAAATTATTTCATCACCACTGCTTTCAAAACGGTGAAGGAAAACATCGTTAGGAAACGGGCATGTCCTAGAACCAAAAATTCGATGGGCCCGCGTGGTGGACTACGGCTCACTCCCTCTCATAGAGAGAAGGCCTTTGTCCCAGCAGTGGGATCATTATAGGCTGATAATGCTATTATTATGCTATGTTCTGGTATCTAAGATTTTCGCATGAAAAATTGAACTTGTTCTCTCCTTCGGCGCTATGTAGGAATATTGCAGGTTAAAAATAATGAGCCAGCCAGCAAGGTACTAGCAGGGCTGAATGGCCAACTTAGGGATCTAATTCAGATCCTACACTCAACACTCATGACTGCGACCACTGGATGCCAAGACCAAGGAGACAGTATATTTTAGCGTTTGTGCGAAAATATTACATTTATCTTACATCTACAGAATAAAGACGTATTGCCACAGTATCATTGCTGTAATTACCACCCTTAGCTCAAAGCAGGCGCTGCGAAGTATGTTCGTAATGGGTACATTGGGGGCGCCATATTTTACATTTTATACCGCAGTTCTTTACTTCATAAAAAAAAAACAATCATATTGTTCGGCCAATCAATCCAATACTGGCTGAAGACCTTTCCCATGTTATCACAACATCCCTCCGTCTTCCTCTACTGACTACCCGGTCATAACTCAACCATGACTAATACACAACTATACCCGGCAACTCTACCCGGATTTCGGAATCAATTTATCAAGCAGACATAGTTGACTCCCGAAGCTGGTTGACTACTCGGTTGAATAATAAACCGCGGTTAACCGCGCCCCCGGGTGCTTTCCGTTTATCACCAGACACCACTTTACAAGTTATGACTGCTTTCAGAATTTTAACTTTATAGCATCTTGACTTGGATCGTGGAAAGGAGGGAGATGTGCTGTCACAGCAGTGTTGAAAAGGATATCATTCTTATATCGAATTTCACCAATAAAACTGCGTTTGATTACTGATCTGATTTACATCTAAACCACTGATCTAAATCACATTCAAAAGCGTCATCATTTTTGTGGGATATCTTGAACTGACTTGAGGCGGTTTATGTGCGCTAATCGTGTACAATTCTGTTGGTGAAATTCACCCTGAGAAGTGTTTCATGCACATTTCATTTATGCACATTTGTGTTTAAGTGCCTGCATAAAAATATAATCAACCATGAACATAAACTCAGTACAAACGCTTTATAGAGAGCAAACAGCAATGATTAAGCGGAAAATATTTAAACCTTAATTAATAATTTCATAAATTACAGTAAGCATGTTTATTCTCTCAATAGCAAGAAAACGACTACTTCCTTATGATATGCAAATCTTAGCATTATAAAAGAAAACACGTCATCAGATTTCTATTCCACTTTTTCAGAGCAAAACACTTATTTCCGTCTTGTCCGTCTTCCTTCTACATTCCCAGATTTTTATAATAAGAGAGTCGATATCCTTAAAACATTTAATGTTCAGCCATAACACCGTGTATTATGCTACCTTTGTAACGCCAGGCAATTACAAATATCTTTATTAAGATCTAGAAATTATTTTTACTATAAAAGTTACATAGGCATAAAACTTTGATGGTACGATGGCTCTTTTTCTGTAGTCCTTTTTATGCTTAAGAATAATTTGTAAGTATTACTGCTCCTTCAAGCAGATTTCGTTTTCGAAAGTACTATCACTATACTCCATTAACAATAATACATTTAAACAAACATTTTTTACAGTCCGTCCAACCGATTTTGACTTCTATTGTGTTAGTGGCATGACAAATGGCAGCTGCAGTAAACTGTTGGTATTGTAACCACTTTTTTGCCTTTAATGCTATCCTTAAGCCTACAGAATAGAAGTCAAAATCGGTTAACTCTTAAAATGTCGATTGTACACCATGTGTACAGATAACAATAGAATTTCAATTGTGTCTGCTAATTGGCGCGCGACGGGTTAAACGGACTGTAAAAAAGGTTTATGTAAATGTCTAATCTTACTGTAAATGGAGTATAGGTATCACACTATCACATCACACTAATATTATAAAGGCGAAAGTTTGTGTGTGTGTGCGTGTGTGTGTATGTTTGTTACTTCTTCACGCTCAAACGGCTGGACCAATTTGGGTGAAATTTGGTATGTAGATAGCTTATACCCTGGATTAACACATAGGCTACTTTTTATCCCTGTCTACGCGGGTGAAACCGCGGGGCGCAGCTAGTATATTATATTAATAATTGTTCGGGTCGAGACCTAAGTGGTATTGACTATTGGGATGGCTACTAAAACGCTAAGTTTAACTTGCTAAAAACAATTTATTTTATAACGATTAAAAGGCTATGCTAAAATGATGGCTAATGACAATGAGGCGAATACATTCGGTTACTGTCCGAATATGCACTGTTGTCGGCGCGCGCTCAACGCGGCCTTATTGATTCGCTAGATCAGCAAAATGGTTTACGAATAACATCGAACAATCACTGTCTTATCTGTCGTCTGTTAAATTAGTTTTTTTTTTTACATAAAGCGCAGGCCACACTGGGAACAAAGCGAAATGTTCTCTGTCTCGCATAGGGTCGTAGCATTATGATGAGCGATGGCCGTTTTGCGTGGATGTGACGCATATTTGTTATTTATTTATTTAAACTTTATGCACAAGTAAAAAAAAATACCGTACAAAGGTGGACTTAATGCCTGAGGCATTATCTACCAGTCAACCTTAGGGTGATGCAAAGACAAAACATGGTAGGTGCAACACAAGGGATAGATGACACGAAAATAACTATAAAATACAAGAATAAATACATAGGTGCTATAAAAATATCTGCCACGGCTTCAATGGGAGACAGTATTGTGTAGGTACCTATATAGATTACAATAGTGAAGAAATTTCGTACCTCGGAATAGTTAAATCAATTTGAGAAAATAAAGTAATTAAATAAACATTTACTTTATTCTGCATAACGTGGTTCACAAACTAAGTGCGATGTGTCGCTTCGTCAATGACAACAATCGATACCTCTTTCTAACTGTTCTGTGAATGAACACTAATTATGACATGAGATCAATAATTTATCTTCACTATTGTAATCTATATACACAATACTGTCTCCCATTGCAGCCGTGGCAGATATTTTTATAGCACCTTATATACATACATTAAAACAGAATAAACTTTGTAAGGAGCAATAACGCTCGGCAGAGGAGAAATAACGATCAGTAGAGGAGAAAATGAATCCAGCAAATCAGCGCTGGGGTGTTTCTGCCAACTTCTTACGTATATGCTCACGTGTCTTCACTTTAAAAGACAACCGATTGTTTGCCGTCCTGATGTTCAGAGGGAGTGTGTTCCAAAAAAAGACCACCTGGACAAAGAAAGAAGAGTGAATGAAACCAGAGCGGTGAGATGAACATTTTAGAAGACGATTATTGGTGTAACGAAGGTTTTTGTTATGGGCAGAGCATAAGAATTGAATATGAGAAGTCAGGTAAAAAGGAAAAGTGGGTTTGTCTAGAATACAAAACAACACAGACAGATAGCCCTCACCTCTCTGCGCTGACGAATGGGTAAACAACCATTATAAAAGCAATCGGTGCGCGGATACATGGTCACACTTACGAATATTGAAAACTAATCGAATGCAATTATTGAGAAGGCGGTCAAGTTTATTGAGGAGATCTGCATTCAGGGCATAGTAACACACAATATCACCATAGTCAATTATGGGAAAGATTAGGGACTTTACAAGCATCGCCTATAGGTGTCTTCTCCCCTAACTTGTTCTTTTTGTGATAGAGTTCTTTTTTTGCGTCATGTTAACCGCAATTAAACGTATTTTCTTTCTTATTCATTCTTCATTTTCTTTTCGCGTATTACGCGGTGAGCTGAAGTATGAAAAGACGCGAAAGAAAGCTACACGCACTTAGCTTAATTCCCAGTGTGGCTTGCCCTTTATGCTAGGCGGTATTCCACCCTTGCGTAGGACGATATGTCATTCGCTGCGCGGTTCATTTGTTTGCATGCGCATACGCATCCGTGCGTAGCGTGGCCGTATGTCGCAGTGGACGATCCCGCCTACATGTTCATACAAAGCGAAGCTTACACGTGGGCTGCTGTGGAGCAGCGCCTTAAAAGCAAAGTCAGTCAGCCAGTGAGCCATAACTGATAACAATTTCACCCATAAGGATCTCACTTTACTGACATGAAGACGATAAAGACAGTTACCATTTTACAACCGTTCAATAAAACCAAGAACTAAAAATTGGCAAATAATGTCTGTATACTCTCATCTTCCTTTCATTCAAAGAGAGCAAGCAGTTCTTACAGCTCACGAAACCAGAACCAAGCCGTGGTTTGGACGGTCGCCAATACACTGAGTATCAATACCACTTGGACTAAGCACCCTCTAACGACACGGTCGTGAAGATATAGCTTAAAGACTACACTAGCTGTTAGATATCGTATGGGTTTACTTTATTGATATGAGTCCGTTCTATTCAGTGGTTTAGGAATATTGTAGGACTTTTGTAAGGCATCTGAGTTGTGGAGGAAATTAGTAAGTACTTCAGTTGTGCCCAATTAAACCTGATGAATGAGAGAGGCTCGTGGCTAAATAATTGCAGCCGCGGGTTGATCCAAGATTAGGCTGCTCTTGCCGCGGTCGGTTCGTAGATGGGTGACCATCCATTACATATCGAGATCCCTCCGTGCGTCGGAAAGCACGTTAACCCGTTCGTCCCGGCTTTCATTGGTGGAAATTTGACGATCGTTACGGGTAGGCAGAAGCTCGAAAGTCTGACAACCAGGGGGTATTGTGTACCCAGTAACTGGGTTGTGGAAGTCAGATAGGCAGTCGTTCCATGTAAAATTCTGGTATTCAGCTGCATGCAGTTAGACTGGAAGCTGACCCCAACATAGTTGGGAAAAGGCTAATAAAAGAACGACCCAATATTAACCGAAGCAAATGAGTACTTAAAGGACTCTATCCAAGTTCCTAGCTTCTTGTTAGATAAGTAGGTACTTCTTTGAGCCAATGGACAATATCAAGGTTGATGAATCTTACTAGTGATAGGCCAGGCGCACTCCGCATTTTAGGTATGAAGCCTACAAGTACGCGGCGGGCTCGACTTGTCGAGCTAATTCAGTGTGGGCTGCCGCACACCGGCCGGTTCGCACGTTAGTTCGATACTCGCTCACGCGCCACGTCGTAAAAGAAACAACCCCAACGATTCAGAAGGTATAAGAGCTACGCGATAGAAAGAGAGGCAACTTCTAGGTAAATATATCTGTAGGTAATTAACGCTGAGCGACCTGAATTGCACTTTATGGTGTCGTAGCAAGAGTCGCTATTTATTTAAATGATTTTGTGGAGTGAATCTTCTGTACTTGTACTATTATGTATTCTGTGCTAGTGACTGCGTAATCTCTTTATCATGGTAGGGAGAAGGAGTTCAAATAAATTACCAAATGGTCGCTTCATTATCATCATCATTTCAGCCGAAAGTCGACTGCTGGGCATAGGCCTTCCCCAAGCACCGCAAAGCACCCCAAGCAGCGACCGGTTCTGTGCTTCCTGCATCCAGCGAATTCCTGCGGCCTTCGCAGCGTCATCAGTCCACCTTGTCATTAATCCAACTCTACGGCTTGCGGTACGTGTCGATGTCCAATGGTCGCTTTTAACATTTTTGAGTGTTTTATCTTTGAGAAATTACATGAATTTAATCGTATTTTCCTACAACTCAAGCTACGTTTAAAGGGAGATACTCGTAACTCGTAAACTACAGCAGTCTCCTAACCATTTAAGTTTAAATCAAACCAAACGGCTGACTAAGCTCGAGTGATTACTTTAGCATTCTGTTTAGACTACA
Organism: Cosmia pyralina; assembly: GCA_946251885.1. Lineage (NCBI taxonomy): Eukaryota > Metazoa > Arthropoda > Insecta > Lepidoptera > Noctuidae > Cosmia > Cosmia pyralina. The sequence goes on from OX276343.1 coordinate 27,156,468, forward strand.
AACTTAGTTACCGTTTCGACTAAATATATTTGCCGCAACAAAGTGCAACTAACCGACAAAATACACTGAATGACGATTTTAAATTACGAGATTTAACATCGAGGCAGTGAACATAGATAATCTTAATTTAAACGATATTTACACTATGGGTCTTTGTTACCCGAAATAAGTGATATATTATTATTATTATCGTCTTTGTCATTTCTCGGGACCAGGGGACCCGGACCTTTGGAAGGCGTACGAGTAGCCGAAGCTAACTCGTAGAGGCCCGCTAGACTCTTTTAATGAAATGCGGCACCAACCGACAATTATCCCTGTACGCACTATGCAAGTGCACCCAAGGACAACCCCCGGTTGGCGTAGGACTATTGCAGGATATGGAAATAAAGGTAATGGACAATGAATTCGGGAGGTTAAAGTGGACTGTTGAAATGTGAAAGGTCAATGGCCCCTGCCTGATCAATGTTTTCATCCGTGGAAAATGTTATTATTATTAAATGATTTAATTCTATTGGTTTTAGCATTTGGCACTTGTAATTAAGGATATCATAATGATGAACCCTCGATGAAAACTAGCCAGTCTTGGACTCCTTCTTCTCTTTTTTTCCCAATTAAATAAGGATACTACAACAAAACGGAACAAGGCGATAAAGAAAGAATACAGTTACTTCTGCGTACTTGGTTGCTTTATAGAAATTAATATACTTACAAGAACAAAAATCAGCTAACGAAAGTACACTAAAAATTTTGGTTACCCAATGCATCCTAAACACATCCATGTCTTTGTTACCTCATAATTCTGATACTACAAATGTGCAGGAGCACGTGACCACGTCACTGCCCGCGCTCATCGTGTTTTTTTTATTATTTTAGGTCAACATAATCAATAAAAATAATCAAAATCAATAAAAAAAAAATCAAATTAATCAGTTTTTATTTGCTTGGATATCTTTGGTTAGACGTACTGAACGCTGCATTAAAATTTGTCCATCTATTTTAATGGGACCTTATATATTTAGTTCATAAATTACTAGTGGCAAGTTACACATTCAAGTAAGTATACGTTATACATTATATCAAGCGGTTGATCAGCTGCATCTGCAATAAAATGTAATAAAACTTAAACATTTGAATAAACAGCAAAAACCACATTGTATATAATGACATTCTGCAGCTAAACGCTAGGAAAGGCGGCCATTGCTGCGAATTCCAAACGTTGTTGCAAGTTTTAATGTTTCTCTAGAGACGATGTGGAGTTGCCATATCTTTTTGGAAATTGAAATGTTTGGAAAAAATATGTTTCTTCTTTCTAGTATAAAAATTAAAAACCTATAAAATTCCTCGCGATTGAGTAAAAATTGAGTAAAAAGTTAAAACGCAAGAAACTAAATATATTATTAATTTACTTGTATATACTTACATAACAGCATACAATCAATTTGCCTAGCCTTTTCTCAACTATGTTGGGGTCGGCTTTTAGTCTAACCGGATGCAGCTGAATACCAGTATTTTACATGAAGCGACTGCCTGTCTGACCTCCACAACCCTTGGTAAGACTTTCGGACTTTTGACGACCCGTAACGACTGTCAAAGATCCACCAATGACAGCCGGGACCAGAGCTTAACGTGCTTTCCGAGACACGGAGGAGTCTCGATATGTAAAGATGGTCACTTATCCACGGACCAACCCCGGCAAGCGTAGCTTAACCTGAGTGGAAAGGAGTTTTAATTACCACCAGAATATTTTCATGGCCCATCTTTCTAGGAAAAAAAAAAGAAAATACATGTATTTGACCCTAAGGTAGTCAATAGTACTATACGAATATTTACACTATAGGTACTTACAAAATTCTTCCAAACAAAAAAAAATCAATCTCCCAAAAAATCCCTCGAACCTGGCACCACAGCCTATAAAATACATTGTAAGAGCAATATACGATGCTAATACGACGTCATAACGTTTCAATTTGCTGGCACATTTCCTAAATATTCCCGCAACGGTGAATTTATATGAGAAGTTGTGACGCAGCTGTGCTTCAATGCGCGTGTATAAGACGCGATATTTGCTTTTTGACAATGTGGTTGTTATTTTGTGATTGTTCTTCTTGATATTAATTTTAATGTTTTTTTTTTGTTTTGTTTTTAGGCTCACTCGTCATGGATCTTATAACATAACTAACGAAATGTGGGTATACCTGTCATCCAACAGCCAGTGTGAGTGCAGTGCTTATGATCAGACCGTGCCCCACTAGCTGGAGAGTTTCCTAAGTGCCTGTTCACCTGCACCTTGGATGACCAAAAGAATGCGACTGATGCCGCGATGAATGTGGCCGCCTAATGGGCTCAAACAATATAGACACATCGAAGAAAAGTATACTATCGACACGAAAAGAAGAAGACTGTAGCCTATAGGCTCTGCTCAACACTTTGGGGATTACTGGTGTGATCTTATTTGTGTTTTTAATGACTTTTCTATTTCAGCATGCAGCAACCTCCTTCTGTATTTTGAAAACAACTTTGATTCTTCTTGAACGATGTTCTTTCTGTTTGCAAGGCTAGGAGATTCCTTATGCGGATAGTAAAGCTGCGTTTTCATTTAGCGTTATGGATAGTTCTGAGCGAGCAAGCATTTGTTCGCGCGGTAAATGAAAACATTTGAGCGAACGAACATGTTTGTTCAGTGATGATTGTTTGGACTCGGCGAACGAATGCTCACTCGCTCATTCTTTCAGTGATACCGATGTCACGGCGAGCGAGCATTTGCTCTGTGCTCGACGTTGGACATGCTCGGTGTCCATCTATTATCTGACCCGCCAGACGTTGTCTTTTCAAAATTTCAATTTATTTTTATTTCTTTTAAACCACACCAGTAAAGAGGAAAATAAAACAAAAAAAAATATTAAAATCGGTCAAGCCATTTTTGAGTTTTAGCAAGACTAACGGACAGCAATTAATTTTTATAGAAGAAGACGGTATGGCTCTATTCTCGTTGTTACAGCATAATTGTCTTCTGTTCTAATGGCCGCCGTATCCTGTTAATGTAGCCCACATTAGCAGAATACGGCGAATATTCACGTTGTCGCGACAAGTTTGGCCGAGCATTTCGTCACATCGCGTAGTATTTGGGTGATGACGGATGCTTATCGCTGTACTGTCATCAAAGGGTTTTGTCGCGTCAATAATTTGCTTGCGTGGCTACACTTCGCCACTTCAGTTGTAGTCCGTACTTTGAGCGGGACGGACTTCTCTTTTTCATATTTTTCATGTTTTGCAAATGTTAATCTTACAATAATAACGAATAATAATTTACCGACATACTTCCAACGCCACTACTTCCTCCATTTTACTTCGCAAGAATTATCGTCTACGTCGGCCGTACAATAGGCAGACACGTTGCACGTTGCTGCTTAAATGTAGACAAGAACATCGCGTATACCCGTACCCGATGTTATTATTGCGCCAACGCGACACGAATATTCGCGTGCTAATTTAGCCCCATCATAATAAATTAATTCCCACAAAATAAATAGAATGTGCATACATACATTTTTAAGATAAGCAATGCAGTTTTACCATTTTTGGACCAACTGGAAAACTTTGAAAACGATCTCATAAAACAGTTTACTTTTCACTATCCCCAGACAAACACAATGACCCACAAGTACTGCCAGCTTATCCACAGATAACATAAAGGCACAAATTCCCGACACAATGGTATCAGTGGAGTCCTTTTATATTTTAAACTCTCCATTGTAAGTATGGGACATTTCTTTGTGCTTCCATGTTCGCGTCACACTTTGTTACAGCAGTAGTAAGCCGTGAACAAGTATTGTGGTGTATTTCAGATCAGTAGATTTATTGTAGAGTTTTTCATTCAGCAGAATAATCGTTTTTGTGTGCTAAATGATCCGCACGCGACTATCAAAGGTTTAGCTACGCTTGCTGCGGTCGGTTCGTAGATAGGTGACCATCCATCATATATTAAGACCCCTCCGTGCCTTGGAAAGCACGTTAAGCCTGGTCTTGGCTGCCACTTGTAGATCTTTAACAGTCGTTACGGGTAGTCACAAGCCTAAAAGTCTGACAACCATTCTTACAAAGGGGTAAAGTGTTACCCAGTAACTGGATTGTGGAGCTCAGTAGGCAGTCACTCCATGTAAAATGCTGGTATTCAGCTGCATACGGGTAGGTTGCAAGCCGACCCCAACATAGTTGGGAAAAAGCTAGGCAGATTGATTTTTTGAATCGTGTGTGAAAGAGAAACACCCTCTATGTAGTGTTATTTTGCTCGTGGTAGGACATAGTTTATGGACCTATAGAGGCATGAAGAACAGGGTGTAAAGTTCACTCATCCGCCATAGAAAAGGGAGCATCCTCCGACCAGACGGGTGTTGTGTCTGGTGAGCAACTGCCCGACGATTGATGTCGGGACATTGTATATATGCTACAGTCGCGCGGTAAACTCTGAATGTGCGATGCAGGATTATGCGTGACGTTGCGAGTGCGATGCGTAGTTCGCATGTGGCGATGTAGATGCCACCACAGACCTACTATAATTTGAATTTCTGCCGACAAGCAGTGATACTGTGTTCCGTTGAAGGATATGGTGTCGGAATGGTGTACCTAATTACAGACATGTGAGGCATTCCAGCTTTGTCCCTGGGTCCAAAATACACCTGTACCTATGTCATTGGTATAGAAGACTAGATGTCCACGGAAGTGTGGAAAGGTGTCCCTGTCCACTTACCAAAAGTACACCCGTCCCCGTCTCTCCACAATTACATTGCTTACTGTATGGTGCATACTCGATAGGCTTTTTATCCCTTCCATATCCTAAAGGCACGTCTTCCCTACCATTATTGCGACCACCGGTCTACTCCTTGATATGCAATGGTCTCTACTGTTGCACCATGTAACATGAGGCAATAGTGAGTGCGAATCTTTGGGTTCATTCAAGTAATCGAGTCTGGTTAAACCACACTTCATTCATCATACCTGGAATCGGAACTCGCTGGAAAACCAGCGAGTTCCGATTGGGTTTTCCAGCGAGTTCCGTTAATATACATATTATAAACTAATAGGTATACAGCTTTATATATTATTCTGTTAGTCAATAAAGATATTTTGACAAGTTGTAGGCATAAAAATGGCTCCTACAAATGATTGGTAATCCATTCCAACAACTGTATGAATAAGACTAAGCGGTCCAACTTATATAAAGTTGATAAACGCAAGCCCCGCACGCGATGCTTTTGTCCCTCGCTGCGATCTATCAACGCTTCGTGAGCGTTTGTTCAGCGACATATTGTATTGTTACGAAGATTATTTTTGTCGTTTTACTTGTTCGTAGGCGTTTTACAAAATTTAAAGCGTAATGTGTTCTTGTTGTAAATAAATAATTTGTTCAGTAAACTAATAAACAAAGCTTTATTAGTGACTAATAAACTGTTACTGACGTATTTATTTAACTTTAACTATACTCCATTTGCAAGAAGACTAGACATTTAAACAAACCTTTTTACAGTCCGTTTAACCGATTTTGATTTCTACTACGTTGGTGGCATGACAAATGGCAGCTGCAGTAAACAGTTGGTATTGTAACCACTTTTTTGCTTTTAATGCCATCCTTAAGCCTACGGAATGCAAATGGAGTATAACACTGTTAAAAATCAATTAGAAAATTTAAGGCAGAGAAAAGAAAATACAAAATTCAGGTAAAAACGTAAAATAATAAAAATTTACAATACTTTCATGAATCCCTCTCACAGTGCTTCTGACACCAATAAAATCATCACCCATTCATCCGCAGATCGTTTGTTGGATTAGAATCCAAGACATCATCAAGTCCAGAGCCAGAGCCAGAGGGCGAGTGCAAATGCTGATATTGCTACAAAGAAAATTTTACGCAATAAGATTCAGAGAGCTGATGATCTCCTTTTGAATTTCTACCACCATAAGAATCGCTACAGATGGCTAAAACCTGAAATGAATAACGCATCTTAATCCTAATTTTGATCCACGATCTTTGACGGCTGCTTGTGATATGCCCTCTTTAAGATTACATACGGCAAACTTGGCCTTTGACTAGTTACAGACAAAGATCGGGATCAGGATTGTAATTGAGATACATTATTAATTTCGAGCGTAGTGTTTAGTAAATAAATTAGACTATAGTACTCGCGCTATGAACTAAGTCGTCGTCGGGTCATAAAATGTCAGTAGCAATAAGAATGTGCAACGCTCCCTACTATTACGCACATCATTATAGCACTCCATAAGTGCAAGCGAGACAGACAAATTACAATGATTTATGGCCCGACGACTCAGTTTTTAACGCAGTGACTATAGGCGAAAACCTTGCAATTATTCGATATTCAAACCTTTTAGGTTAGAGTTTACAGAAATCTCAATTATTGTTATACATACATGTCGGCGCCAGGCCAGGGCGCGAACCACCGTAGCATAATTCACCAATATTAGAATTAGAGGAAACATGTCATCATAAATCTAATAATGTTATCGTGGTTAGATTTGTCAATTAGTTAAACTGGGGAAACGATAATTTGTTCCTTTCCCACAGCACTTTATAAACTAGCCATAAATCTAACATCTTTAGACCCGAGTTCACCAACAGATGTTTAATTTTTAATCAACTGTTCAAACCTTAAACGGCTGTTTAACAATATTTTACTGTTCACCACGCACTAACCATTGATTAAGTACTGTAATCGAATGATTAACTTAAACGAAGTAGCCAACTCAGTTTATTTATTTCTTTCTTTATTGTACACCACAAAAATACATAACAAAAAAGACACAAACACTACAAAATATACAATGGGCGGCCTTATCGCTTTCTGCAATCTCTTCCAGGCAACCTTAGAATTGACAGTGATTTGCCTGGATATGAAATGGGGCTGTCTTTGGTGCAAATAATAAGTGCCTACTTACAATATTATACTAAAATAGACACATACATAACCTAAATGATAGATACATAAATACATACATACCAAATATAAGCAACGAAAACAAATGAAGACTAAAGATATTAACAGTTACGTGAACACGATCACAACGACAAATAATGTTCCTTTACGAGCCTTTTAAACATAGGTAACGACTGCGCGCGTTTTATTTGAACTGGCAATGCATTCCACAAACGAGCAGCCTGGACAGTAAAGGATTTATCGAGGAAAATTGTGGAATGCATAGGCATTTTGAGCTTTAAATTATCAGATGACCTTAAAAATTTCGTGTGGGAGTCGCAAAGAAACTGGAAACGTTTCTTGAGATAGAGAGGGGTGGTAGGGGAAAAGAGCACATTATACAAAAGGGAAAGGATATGAGCATTCCGGCGATGGCGAATTGGTAACCACTTGAGCTTCACACGAAATTCAGAAACATGATCATATTTGCGCAAACCGAATATGAACCTTATACAAACATTTTGAAGCCGCTCAAGTTTATCGAGTTGGTCTTGGGTAAGGTCAAGATAGCTGGCATCAGCATAGTCAAGGATTTTTTATTTTATTTTATTTTATTCATAAGGCAACTACAACAGGTAACAATCACAGTGGGTATACAACTAAATAAACATTAGGTTTCGACCTGATTATCACCCAAAGCGTAATCGCACAACATGTCCAGCAACAACAATAGTTCACAAATTACAGCTACAAGGTCATCTGCCCTCCGACACACTCCAACTTAGGCAGGGAATGTGTAGGAGACCAAACACACCAGGTAAAGTACATTACATAGGTAATAGACACAAAGTTACATTATTAAAAGAAAACAACATTTAAAACATTACAAGATTAAAAAGAAAGAGTACAAACATGTCTTTTGAAAGCAGCGGCACGGGAATCGAAGATGTCAATACTGTTATTGTCTTTTGAAATTTCATTATAAAGTCGGCACATTCTAACGATGGGGTTGTAATATGAGGTGTTATTTGTAAAGACCAGCAGTGCGAAAATTTTCGGTGTACGGGTGTTATACCTAGTATTAATGTTTATGAGGGACAGCAGAGTTGAAGAGTCCAGCGTAGAATGTAGGATTTTATGCAGGTTTATTAAATCTTGCTGTTTGCGACGGGCATGCAAAGGTTCCAAATTGAATTTAACAAGACGATCGGAATAGCTTTGTAGTGTTCTAGAAAAGCCGTACCGATAAGAGACCCACTTAACACATTTTCTTTGCACACTCTCAATTCTATCAGAGTGTACTGCATAACACGGTGACCAGATTATCGAACAGTATTCCAATATACTTCTTACTAGGCTTTTATAAAGCAATAAGAAGCTTTGAGGCTTTTTAAATCCTTTGGTAGACCTAGATATAAAACCAAGAAGTTTCAAAGCTCTGTTCGTCATGTAATTGTAATGATCTCTAAATGATAGTTGTTCATCGAACAACACGCCGAGATCTCTGGCTACGTGCTTTCGTTCTAACGATTGATCCTCGAGTCTATAGTCATAGATGATTTTTATACGTTTCTTAGTAAAGGTTATAACAAAGCATTTATTTATGTTCAATTTCATTCGATTAAGGGTACACCAGTCAGAAATGATATTTAAATCGTTCTGAAGGGATTCACTGTCGGAGGCGTTTTTTATCGACGTGAATACCTTCAGATCGTCGGCATACAACAGGCAGGGACAAGCCAATTTTGTCACGAGATCGTTAATAAAAACAATGAAAAGCAGGGGCCCTAAATGCGATCCCTGTGGAATGCCTGACGTAACATTAACCGGTAACGACAAGTATCCTCTGACAGAAACGAGTTGGCTTCTGTTTTTTAAATAAGACTGTATCCATCGGAACAGGGAACCATGTATACCGTACGATTTCAGCTTCAAAAGCAGTACTTCATGGTTAACTTTATCAAACGCTTTCCGAAAGTCTGTATAGACTGAGTCTACTTGACCACCCTTCGCGAAAGCAGTACACAGGTAGTTTTTGTACTCGAGCAGGTTTGTGAGTGTCGATTTACTCCGAACAAATCCATGCTGGGATTGGGAAAGATACGGTTTAAAGTGAGAATAAAAATGCTGATACAAAGACGCTTCAAAAAGTTTTGCCATTCCAGATAATATACTTATGGGTCTGTAATTTGCGCAATCTGACCTGTCACCATCCTTGTAAATGGGCACAACGTGCGCCTTTTTCCAGCATTTTGGAAACGTACCCAGTTTTAACGATAAATTAAACAAATAATAGAGTGGCAATGATAGCTCTTCAGCACACTTGACCAGGAAACGAGAAGGTATTCCGTCCGGACCAGCGCATTTATTATGATCCAGTTGCTTCAATGCTCGCAAAACATAGTCGTGCTCAATATAAATCTCCGATAAAGAAGAGTGACATTCAATATCTGCGCATGCCTCAACACCGTCACCACTTGGGGGAGTACCAGACGTATCCTCAAAAACTGAACTAAAGAAGCCCGAAAATAATTCGCTAATAACTTGATTGTCAGAAGAAATCACTCCACCGATCTTCATCGTTTGTGGTAAGCCATTCGTACTTTTTCTGCTATTGACGAACTTCCAAAGTGATTTGATACTATCAGTTAAACAGTCCTCTGTGGATGATATAAAGGAACCGTAACATTCTTTTGTAAGAAACTTACACCTACTACGCAACAAAGAGAAAGCATCATAATCACGGGGGTTTTTATATTTTTTGAAACGTCTGTGATATTTATTTTTCTCATTGAGACATTTTTTAAGAGCTGGTGAGTACCAGAAAGGCTGTGCAGACTCACCCAACTTGGTTGTGGGAGTATGCTTGCTGATTATAGATGGGAAGAAGAAGCGATTGTGCAAGCGCAATCTTGGTGGCAGTCGGTAGAAAATTACGCAATCTCTTCAAAGATGCAGCAGATGCAAATAGCCTGCGGCTAACTTCCCGCAGCTGCGCAGTCCAAGAGAAATTCTTATCTATGAATATCCCCAATTTTAACCATTGGTTTATGCTTCCTGACGTGAAGTTTTCATTGTGCATCACTTTTATGTAGTTAGAAAATTAAAAAAGCAAGACGCTTTGAACTATATCTTTGAAGAGGATAATGTGTTAGAAGAAGTTAAAGAAATATTTTTATATTACAAACACGACGCAATTATTTCGAGGAATATGACGAGAAGGCATTTGGTATAAGAACTTAGTGCTTTGGAATTACTTGATTTAATTGAAAGGAAGTTGGAATATCCTAGCGACATGTAAGTTTTATAGTAGGAAGACTAATATTATTTAATTATGTTTGGGGTTACTGTAGGTAACAGTGGGTCAAAAACTACCTAGGTCATTTGAGGCTAGATTTATGATGTCTCTCTTTTTACTCTCTCGAGATTATGTAACACCTACTATTTATGTTATATTAATTTTCAGAAATAGTTCTCTGTCATCCATAAATCAACTGCTTCTCAATCTGAGGTACTATGCCACAGGGTGTCACCAGCTGACTATGGGAGACTACGCTTTTTTTTTAATTTTCTATTAGGTCTCTGTACTTTTTACGAGTTCCGTAAGTACTAATTTCTCGTCACTGGTGAAATTTACACTACGTTTGAAATTATCTTCCCTAAGTTATAATAAAAATAAAAGTAACACGACACGACGAAAAAATTATGATTTGAGTTTGATCACAGAGTCTGACAATGAAAATTGATCGACGTTCACATTCAACATTCACAAAATAATGATAATACCATTCGACCATTCGGTCATTTTCGACACATTCATTCAAAACGTTTGGTTATTTAACCGTTGATTGGAAATAAATGGAATGGGCAACTAGCTTCATCTTTCTGACTGACCGACCCATTGTAATTGGTTATTTGAAATAAATGCTTTGAGTTTGAGTTTGAATGGTGAACTCGAAAAAAACGCAGTTTGTTTAACCAACTGTTAGATGCTAACAGAACGGTTATGTAATCAATGGTTATGTTGTAGTTGGTGAACTCGAGTCTTATTACCTCTCATGTTGCTTTTGTAAACTAAGTTTTTAGAAGTACCTACTTAGGCAAACTTGATAAGGTGGGCACACAGTTTTGGGCCGAACGTGGTCATGGGGCGAGGGACGGGAGGTAAGGCCCTAGGCTTAAAATATTGAAGGGCTGGATTGGGACATTCCATTTTTGGCAAGTGAACCAAACGGTCGCCACACGTATGTGTTTCCCGATGTACCGAGCCCAGTGAACTCGTGAACGTCTTATCACATTTAGACAGTACCTAACTAAAACTTAGTGTGTGAATTCATGTAAGACTTTTAGACTGTTTATTACAATTTTCCATCTTACTGGTGCGTGTTACTTTCGCCTACACAAGTGTATTCCCTGACAACCCGATCCTTGACAATGAAAACTCATAGAAAACCGCTCAAGCCATCTGCCACTACGACATACATATATCGAAGCTTTGTATATTTGTGGCTAGAAGAACACCTAGGACAGACAAACATAATGAGTGAACATTCATGACAGGCAAGATAATGTTTGTGATGATGATATTAGTGTCTAGGGCTCGATATTAGTATAGGTACCTACACGTAGTGGAAAATGTAAAGTTTCATCGTTTCTAAACCCATGTTGCGAAGTAATCTAAGTATCTCAGTTTTTAACTAAAAGATATAACCTATAACCGCCATTAAACCCTCATATTCCCTAAGGAACTACTTTCACGAACGTATGTAGTTAGTCTAGCGAACTCAAACTAATTATATCCTAACTACTTACAGGATCAATTTATTAACTAGACTGGCTACATTGAAATTCTTTATGCACTTTCAAAGATTATTTTATACGTTACTTACATGTGGTTCTACTGAGCAAGTTAACATATTTTACATTGTGTACAGCGTTTGATAAATATTTAATTACAAATTCCGATTAATATTGGTAAGTAAAGATATTTTCTAATCCGTGTAGAAAATTAATCCACAATAAGTTATACTTTTTAGGGAGGTGTTTAATTCTCTTCATTTTACATTATTAAAGTTTCAGTTTTGCAAAAAAATCTTTACACTGTGGGTTGAATGTAGTAGGTAGTAGAGGATTTAAAATAATACCATAAAAACTATTTTTTTTCAATCTTCATACATTTTCAGGGTTCTATAGTCAGCAAGTACAAATTAATTACATTATAATTTAATATTTAATCTAAAATATTCATAGATAAAATTATTAAGAAAATGCTCTAATTTAACATATATTTTTTCTGAATCATTAACACTACTCGTTTAAACGTGATCAAACTCAAAGCATTTATTTCAAATAAGCCAATTACAGGCACTTTTGAATTGTCAATGGGTCGGTCGAAGCTAGTTGCCCATTCCAAAGCGTAGAAGATCCCTATGGAGAAGAACGGGCAAGAAACTCCACGGACACTCTTTTAAACCAAAATCTTTTTACAAAATATTGGTTACATCGTTCAAGTTGAAAATATACCATCATTAAAAGTATGTTATAGTTGTCTTAAGCAAGCAAGCGTACACTGAAAAAACGCTTCGATGCAAACAGCAATAAGCTACACATTTTCTCATGTTCGATATGAGAGGCTATTAATAGGCTATTAATAGGCTATTACACGTGTACCCTTCTCGCACTCATGTGAAAGACTGATGAAACTTTAATTGAGCTTGATGCCGACACATTCTACTAAGAGCTGATGTTACAGCTGTCCGTGATATAGCTGTACACTGGATGTAACTTTAATCACGTTATCCTCTTAAGGTGTCATTGTACTCATCATTATGAACAATTTTTACCATGGGACCAAACCTGAAATCGCGAAAAAAAACGGCTGTTCCCCAAATTTTGACCTCATAGTGAAAGTTGTTCATAATGATGAGTACTTACTTTTTTTAATATTTGGACAGTTATGTAATATATATTGAAGTTTATATGTGACAGTTACAGTTGTTTATTCGCGATTACGATGTTAGTCCTATAGACAAAAGTTGTTCAGTTTTATGGGTGTGGCCTTTAAATTTGACCACACCTTTCTGATGCATGCTGTAAGTAGTTTTTTTTCGGAGTAGTCAAGATAACAAGTACGTAAGAGTAAATAGTGGACGTTGACTAGCTTTTAACATTATAGTAGTTTAAGCTTGTACAAATTAGTGCGGTCCCATCAAGTTTAATTGGAAAAGAATAAGATACATAAGGTGCTATAAAAATATCTGCCACGGCTGCAATGGGAGACAGTATTGTGTATATAGATTACAATAGTGAAGATAAATTATTGATCTTAAGTCATAAATTTTTTCTTACAAAAAAATGTGCGTATAAATTTGAACTGATTTATTTGTATGAAATCGTCCCGAAGTGATTAGTCTTCATTCACAGAACCATAGAATTCATATATCTATGCACAGAACAGTTAGAAAGATGTGGCAAATGTTTTAATTGACGAAGCGACACATAGTACGTAGTTTGTGAACCACGTTAAGCAGAATAAAGTAAATGTTTATTTAATTACTATAATTCCACAAATTGATTTAACTATTCCGGGGTACGAAATTTCTTCACTATTGTATTTTATATACACAATACTATCTCCCATTGCAGCCGTGGCAAATATTTTTATAGCACCTTATATAATGCTTCTTTTTTTCCAATTAAACTTGATGGATCCGCTCTAATTTGTATCCCGCGACTAACATCATCATTTGTATACCGCATGTGATGTCTGTTAAACAAGCACTAAGAGATTATAATAAGAAGATGGGCCACGTGTGTTTCTGTGTTTTTGTCTTAAATTCCGGTCAAGGTTTGGAAGCTTTTTAGGAGATTGCAATCAAGCAAGAGATACGCGGAATGTTTTCTTTACGCGTCGACACATACACAGTATACTAGTAATGTAAATAATAGCGTTATTCTAAGTAAAATGCCTGTTTTTATTATCTTTAGAATGTATCAACATCAAGATACTTACTTAGGAACTGAATATAACAGTTTTTTAAAAAAAAAACCGCATCAAAGCTTAATGAGAAATGAGGAAACGCATATTCTCAAATAGTGTACTGGCTGAAAGTGAAAATACAAATCTCAGTTATAAGAGCAGTTTCAATGAGAATAAGAGGCACGCGAAAACATGTCAGGGCCTTTCAATATGAAGATGGAGCAGGAATGCTTTAGTGACAGCCTGATCCAGTGAAACAGAAATACTACATGTATTTTTAGGGTTGCGTACCTCAAAAGGAAAAAACGGAACCCTTATAGGACCACTTCGTTGTCCGTCTGTCTGTCTGTAAGCCTGTCAAGACCCTTTTTCTCAGGAACGCGTGAAGGTATCAAGTTGAAATTAATATCCAATACGTAAGTCTATGTTCTCTTGGAGTCCTAAAAAACTCAAGCTTCTAAGTCAACGCAATAAAAACATACGGCCATTTATGCGACATATTTTGATACTCGCAAGTAAATCAAAACCTATAGGGTACTTTACTTCGTTATTTTTTTACTACCAGTTACCAAACACAGGCTTACACCGACCAACGGCAGGCAACATACAACTATCTACGACATCCACTTCCCCGTTTGCTTTCAATTCGGCAAGACAATGGACAGTCCTACCATGTCAGCTGGAAGCCTTCCCCCACTAAACAAGCGAAGGATTTGCATAACTGCCAGTAGGATTTGTTATTGCAGACTGATAGCCATTTACCAGTGATTTGCGTCTGATAAATGTTACTGGACATCTCTAATTGGTTGATTTGAATGTCTGATGGAACTTGGGTTTGAATGGGATTAACGAAGAATGGCTTTTGAAAATAGTTTTGTAAAATACGGCTCTGAGAACGTTCGAAGTTATATTAATTTAAAAGATATTTTTAAATGTAAAGTATGTATTGGAAAGCGGGGTAAAATCTGGACGCTTAGGCAAATATTTAATAAAACCAAACCAACCACCCAATCAACCCAACCAACCAATCAACCAAGCAAACCAACCAGTAACCAACCAATCAATCCAATCACCAACCCACCAACCAATAACCAAACTAATCACCCACCAACCAACCAACCAATCTTAAGAGGGATCTAAACTTATACTACATAATAGTATAGGAGCTCGTGGCTAAGTAATAACAGCCGCACGGGTCGATCCATCAGGTTAAGCTACGCTTGCCGGCGTCGGTCCGTGGATGGGTGACCATCTTTACATACCGAGACTCCTCCGTGCCTCGGAAAGCACGTTAAGCCGTTGGTCCCGGCTGTCATTCGTGGATCTTTGACTGTCGTTACGGGTCGTCAGAAGCCCGAAAGTCTGACAACAGTCTTACCAAGGGGTATCGTATTACCCAGCCACTGGGTTGTGGAGGTCAGATACGCAGTCGCTCCATATAAAATACTGGTATTCAGCTGCATTCGGTTAGACTGGAAGCCGACCCCAACATAGTTGGGAAAAGGCTAGGCAGATTGATTGACAGATAAGATGTAACTTAGACTATGAGGGAGTAATAACTTTGTATTTATCGGTGGAGGCTTGTTATTAATAATTTAGTTTTATAGTATTGTTATTATAATGTTATTAGGCTGTAAGCGTACCAAAAATAAAGATAATAAAAAAAACAAAGTAAGCTTATTAGAAATTCGAAATCAAATGTTGAAGATACAATGCTTTAGGGCGTTCTTTCTTCAAACCAGAGCCACGGTTTTACCTAGTGAATTATATAGTTGCGATATAAACATTGGTATACAAGACATAAAGAATATATACAACTTATTTATAAAGGACATCCTTTATACATACAAGCTACATTCCATATCAAGATCAACCTAAAATGTTTTCCGACTGTATACAATTTTATTTAGGTCTCAATGCGAGATAAGATAATGAAAAACAATACTTTTGCCGGCAATAAAACAGGCAAACAGGCAGAAAGTGGGCGTTTATCGTCGAAAGTAGAGCGAGGCATACCACCGCATAAACAGGACGTTAAGGCCGGTTGATATCGAAGTATGTTTCGATGTATCTTATGTTTTTTCTATCTGATATGAAGAGAAAATAACTCTGATAAAAAGTAGGATAACCAATGTTGTGTACGCCATAAATTGTATATTTTCCTCGCATGACAGCATGATCTAAACGATTCTTATTCAAGGTGTGTACCATCGCAGATATTTGCGGTGAACCACTTTTCAACCTGTATTACCTTAGCAATAAAGTCGAAAAGTGTTTCACTGCATATGTCCGCGATTGTACACATGCAGCGATTTTTTTATTTTTTATTCGCCGGCGACTCGCTGGCGATTTCAAAGTCTCAGATCCACACAAGGATTTTAACAACGCTAGCGACAAATTGACTATCAAAATCTGTGTGAACGTGAGATTTTGGAAATCGCCAGCGAGTCGCCGGTGATTTAAGTCGCTACGTGTGTACCTAGTTAAGCATAGTGTGAAGATTACCCAGCTAGCAGGATAATGGTTCCAGGGCAAATTATGCAGCTGTGGTTTCAATTCATAACTTGTAGAAGGTCTTTTAAAAGGATACTTTACAATGTGACACATTACGGGGTTATTTAAATATCATAGGCGTCATAATAGGAGGGGCTCATGGCTAAGTAATAAAAGCCGCACGGGTCGATCGATCAAATTAAGCTACTCTTGCCGCGGTCGGTCCGTAGATGGGTGACCATCTTTACATACCGAGACCCGTCCGTGCCTCGGAAAGCACGTTAAGCCGTTGGTACCGGCTGTTACTCTCGGAACTTTGACAGTCTTTACGGGTCGTCAAAAGCCCGAAAGTCTGACAACCAGTCTTACTCACTCTAATGTCTCGCTGATGGTGGCGCGTGTTGGATCATTTAGCTAATCCATGCGTCAGGTTCGTGAACAAGCGCTGTCAGTGAAGGCTGGTCATACCTTAGCGGCCACGGCTTATTTTAATTTAATTTAAATATTTGAATTGTTTTTTTTTAAGGATGCTTTTAACGTTCTGCATCGTTCTCACATGTAAAATTTCAACATGAATGATGTAACCATTATTTTGTAACCATATCTTGATTTAAAAGAGTGTCCGTGGAGTTTCTTGCCCGTTCTTCTCCATAGGTACCTACTATGCTTTGGAATGGGCGCCTAGCTTTATCTTTTTGACTGACCGACCCCTTGACAATTCAAAAGTGCCTGTAATTGGTTTAATTGAAATAAATGCTTTGAGTTTGAGTTTGAGTTTGGGGTATCGTGTTACCCAGTAACTGGGGTGTGGAGGTCAGATAGACAGCCGCTCCATGTAAAACACTGGTATTCAGATGCATCTGGTTAGACTGGAAGTCGACCCCAAGATAGTTGGGAATAGGCTAGGCAGATTGATTGAGGCGTCATAATAGGAGGTCACACACAAGACATGATTTTTGTTCTTACCTACTGTTATAAGGAAGACTGTTCTGTATTTATCCCATGATTGGACGAATTTGATAGTGAATGTCTGTATGCGCTCGCTAAGTTGGCATGCGATTGGCTGTTCCGTACCCACGAGCTGCTGCACATATTCACGACAACGTGACAAGCGCGCCATCTTCATGAAGCTAGGTGTGCGCGCGGAGCGGACAGGTCTGTCGTCCACCATTGACCCATGAACTAGCTAATTTTCGACTTCATGAGTGAAAATTAATAAAACAAGAACAAATTGTGCATTACCGTGTGGTGTCACTCGTGCCAGTCTCGGTGGTCAACGGTCCACTCAAAAAGCCGTTCAGATCTAGTGGGAGCCAATTGCAGCAGGAGAAAAGGTGAGTCGTATTCAGCCATCTCTCTGTTGAATTTGTTCCTGGATTGGGGTGTACGGCGAATTCCGTTCGTACAGAACTACCTATCTTTCTTTCTACAACCAGCGTAATCTTAGAGTCCACTCTAGTCTATTCTACAAAGACTATGAATTTCCTAGTAAAACATCAGAAACTCTCCATCTAACTATTACTTCACTAGCAAACGACTCAAGTATCGATACCGGTTAAAGTTAAATTACCACGATAAGTTGGAGATGAGTTACCCCTTGAGTGTGGCAATATAAAAATAAAGATAGAAAATATTCGCAAACTCTCCGGATGGAATTGTCGGACGCCGTTGATATTATTTTTACACTAGCATTTAACCGTGGCGCCGCCTGCTTTGAATGAACAATTTAATATACAAAAGACGGAAAGATATAGTTTGTCCTCGAATAGTGGAAATGAAACATGCATTCACGTCTAAATGTTATGTTTTCCTTGGGACACTAATCTATAATAGAATAAGCAGCAGCGAAGCTCTATCCTCAAAATTACAGGAATTGTAAAAACACACTCCAGGAGACTCTCCAAAATCTGACGTACGAAGATACAGAAAAATTAATAACAGTAGTGAAATAATTACTGTTTTATAATTCTATTCAGTACACTAGACTACTTCACATACAATTTATGTCTAATAAATAATGCCTAATGGCTTGGCACGCGACGATGGCAAGAGACCGGACGGCATGTCTTTATTTCCATGGAAGGTGGGAAGGCCCTTAGTGTGGGACGCAACGTGCGTCGATACTCTTGCGCCATCCCATCTTCCTGGCTCGGCGTGCTGTGCTGGCACTGCTGCTGCGGCTGCGGAAAACCTCAAGCGGCGAAAGTACCTTATCGGTAATTATATTTTCGAGCCGTTTGGGGTTGAAACCCTTGGGCCGTGGGGTCCGTGTGCACATGGTTTATTCAACGAAATCTCCAAGCGGCTGTTGACACTTCCCGTGACCCAAGAGCTGGCTTTTACCTTGGCCAGAGGCTTAGCATTGCCATACAACGTGATAATGCCGCCAGTCTCTTGGGTACTTTACCAGTCGACAACGATGCGGAGGAATTTTTCGATGCCATATTTTTGTTTTTTAAAAATGTCAAACTAATTCAATAATGTCATTTATGTCTTACTTTTCGTGTTTGCCAACTATACTCGTAAAGTACTGTTTTATTTTCGTGATTATTTAACATAGTTATAAAGCTTAGCCCATATTGCCTGAAACACAAGATTACCCAGTTCAGGCACATGTGTTTTATTGACCTAGATTAAGATTTTGTATTCATAGATAATATCATGAAATTGTAAAACCTTGAATAAATTGAATTGAATTGAATTGAATATTATGATATTCAATTAAGCCAGTGCCTGTGCCTATGGTTTTTAGGGCTTTTTTTTTTTGGTTTTCAATTGCAATTATAGTTAAAATCCTAGCGGAAGAGCGGAGTCTCCTAACACAAGCAACTATTGCTTAAAAGGAGATCTCCAATACATTTATGACAAAGCACTTTGTAATTGAAATAAACATTTTTTTTTTTATAGCTTTCCAAGCATGAACTATTTCGTACAAAAACAGAGTCATGTTCTATGCCTATCAAATTAAAAACTCAAGTAAAACAGATAAGACTAATTCTCAAATTATTATAATCACGCTAATTACAGAGAGACCGACAGAGATAGATGATAGAGATAGATGTTGTGCTATCCTTACAATACAAAAAAAAGGCGAGTCTCGAAGGATGGATGGATGGATGTTTGTTACTCAATCACGCCAAAATGTCTGAACAGATCTGGATGAAATTTGGCACAGAGATAGATTATAGACTGAAATAGAACATCGGCTACTTTTTATCTCGGAAAAATGTACTGTGGGCGAAGCAAAAGCTAGTGCAAATTATATTACGGCTTTGTATTTTTCAGGAAACTTACTAGAACCTAAATGCTAAAATGGGCATGAAAAAGAAGAAGCGAGAGAGATGGAGGGGGGGAGATAGGGAGCGAGAGGGTTTTTTCCAATTATTTTCGAATAAGCTGAAGTTGTAAACCAGTAGGTATTTTATATCGCCTATCTGACTACTACAGCCCAGTTACTGGGTAACACGATGCCCCTTGAACTGGATGAGAACGTACATTAATAAACACTTTTTCATCAATATTAAAGTGAACGAACTATCATTTTTATCTAAACCCGATCTATTTTTAAGGAGGATGCGCTAAAGTAGCCCGCGAAATTCAAATTTTCTTACGTTTTTTGCTATTTGCAGGTCAGTGTCAGGTTGTATGTTGATTAAAATATGATACGCGGCCGTAGCTAACATGGCTTTACAGAATTATAATCATTAGAATCAGCAATACAACTCCATAAGTTAGATTTGACCTCAAATCTAGCGATTTCATGAAATCATGAGGTTTGAGGTCAATTCCAATTTATGGAGTTGTATTGTTGATTCGAATGATTATAATTCTGTAAAGCCATATTAGCTACGGCTGCGTATCATATTTTAATCAACATACAACCTGACACTGACCTGCAAATTGCAAAAAAACGTAAGAAAATTTGAATTTCGCGGGCTACCTAAGCGCATCCTCCTTACGTAAGTCGAACTAGTTGCTACTGAATATTCATGTATATCTACAGATCTAATAGCATCTGGTTACGTTTCTAAAAATATTTCCCACAGTTATAATATAATCTCCTAACCAAATGTTAAATAAAATAAGGCTTTTAAGTAATAAAACCGTGGCGTAACGATCTGGAACGACCACATAATACGTCTGTAATGGTCTACATCGAAAACCACACACCATGAACTTTTGAACCTACCAGTGTGTTAGAGAGAGAAGGCGCATTCCATTTGGCATCTGTCTTGCTCTAACGGCGTAATGGTGGTTTAACTTTACAGGTTGATATAATAATGGTTGTGATAATATTTTCAATGCAAAACTTCCGTTCATATTATGAGAAAGGAAAACATTAATGGATGAATATAGGTATCTTGTTCATGGAGAGTTTGCATTATCAGGAAGTTTTGACTTCGAAAAAGTATTATTATTGACAAGTTTAATCATACATTTCTTGTCCAAAGTTTCCTCACAATGTTCTTTATTACGTATCTCGTCGAACGAACTCTCAAAATGGTGACGGAAAACATCGTGAGGAAACCGGCATATCCTAGTATCGAAAATTCGAAGACATGTCCTCCAACCCGCACTGGGCCCGCGTGGTGGATTACGGCCCACTCCCTCTCACATAAGTTTCCAAGCAGTGGGAACAAACATATAATGCAGCTTTTGCGAATTCACTCAAACTGCACCACAAAACATCAACCCTCTCATGAACTTCGTTCACCACACGCATGGCTCTAGTGAGAGGAGTCCTCGCTAGTAAGTAGGTTCTGGCTGCAGGCACAGCAAGCAGGGGCGGGTGTCGCCGTCTCCACACGTACCGGTCCGGCACGCAAAGTTCCAGGTGCCGCAGCACTCCCGGGTTATGCGCCACGCCACGCAGTAGCTTCACTACATACGCTGCGAGTGCAAAGTTTCGTCGCACCTTTAACGCGTTGTACCCTACCATACCCAGTACCAATAGTGTAGGGTACATCAACATCAATCTGCCTAGCCTTTTCCCAACTATGTTGGGGTCGGCTTCCAGTCTAACCGGATGCAGCTGAATACCATTATTTTACATGAAGCGACTGCCTATCTGACCTCCACAACCCAATTACTGGCTAATACGATACCCCTTGGTAAGACTGATTGTCAGACTTTCGGGCTTCTGACGACCCGTAACGACTGTCAAAGATCCACGAATGACAGCCGGGACCAACGGCTTAACGTGCTTTCCGAGGCACGGAGGAGTCTTGGTATGTAAAGATGGTCACCCATCCACGGACCAACCCCGGCAAGCGTAGCTTAACCTGATGGATCGACCCGTGCGGCTGTTATTACTTGCCACGAGCTCCTCAGTGTAGGGTCATCTCATCGTGACTTTTGTCACAACACTTAGGTATAGCTCAATGATGCCATCGATAAACTCAAATCAGGATCATCCTAACTGCCCATTATATTTCAACATGAAAATCGAAACCAAATCATGAAACACCGACCGATTTCGCACCACAGCCCGTCCATTTTATTAAACAAGGACGTAATAATTAAATGTCAGTTGCATTGAACGTCGACATCCAGGTGGAGTCATTGCATATGCTCTGTGACTGACTGCTGCAGCTTATCGCGTTAAATTCAATTAATCTCTATCTATAAGTAGATACTAATAATAAAGCTGTTTTGTTTTTTGTTTGGAATGGGCGTCTAGCTTCATCTTTCTAACTGACCGACCCCTTGACAATTCAAAAGTGCCTGTAATTGGTTTATTTGAAATAAATGCTTCGAGTTGAGTTTTGAGTTGTTTGTTTGTTTGCTTGAACGCGCTGATCTCTGGAACTAGCAGTCGGATTTGAAAAAATCTTTTTGCAATTGATAGCGCAGTTCTTGAGGAAGGCTATTTATTATAACGCTAGGACCCTTAGGAACCGAGCAAAAAGAAAAAATGTCAGTAAGAGCGCTAAGTGACAACGAAGTAATAGCGCGGGCAGGCGATGCGATGCGACGGGGTGGGACGGAAGAGCAAGAAAATTCACGCGGATAAAGTCGCGGGCAAAAAATAGTGTATTATAAAATCTCGCTGAATGGTTTTGTATTGGTTTACCGAAAATCTTTAACGGTAAGTGATGGTGAAAACCTGACACATGTGGGCCCAGTTTTTGCGATATACTTAACTAGGATTATCGGAGTAAATTTATGCGGTAAAGTTATTGGACGTTTATATGTAATTTAATTTTAATAGTTTAATTTAATGTATGGGTTAATACCTGAGAAATAAACGATAATAATAATAAATGACGCTCACAGCCTAGTGGTGGATTGGCTGAACAATTTTCGGACTTTTTCCTTTTGACATTTGTGCTGTAAGATCTTGCTTCTTGTAAAATTTCATGATTCTAGGTCAACGGAAAGTCCTAGTAGTAGTAGTAGTTTTTGATTTACTTGTAGGTTTTGATTTACTTGCGAGTATCAAAATATGTCGCATAAATGGCCGTATTTTTTTAATGCGTTGACTTAAAAGCTTGATTTTTGTAGAACTCCAAGAGACCACAGACCTACGTATTTGGTATTAATTTCAACTTGATACCTTCACGCGTTCCTGAGAAAAAGAGTCTTGAACTTGACTGACAGACAGACGGACAACGGAGTGATCCTATAAGGGTTCCGTTTTTTCCTTTTGATTTACGGAACCCTTAAAAGGATAAGTACTCACTTGTTTAATTATTGATTTATTTATCCAAATATTATTTAAATTTTACACTCTCTGTGGTGCAAGCGTTAAATCGAGGTTTTTCGTCTATCAAAACAGAAATATCCAGGTAATTATTCTTCGGGCCGAGTCTAAGCGGGTCGAGTGGGCACGGACCCCTCGATGCGGGCATTGCGAGCGCGTGTTTACACACAAGTCAGTGCAGGTTGAGTCAAGTGCTCGAAGCGAGCATTCGTCACGTTTAGTGCATCGCCGTTTTGTAACCAAGCTCGTCTCGAATCACAAACGAACGTTACAAGTCAGTCTCCGCCTTTAGATTTGCTTTTCTAAAGAATATCTCTTGCTTAAAGTATCAATACGTATTTAAATTTAATAAAATAATAAAAAAAAACCGCTAGAAATGCGACGTTGCAAGCCCGCGCGCGATATCTACTGAATGTTCATCTCAGCACCACAGAAACTGGGCATTTGTCTGTAATTTTCGTTGTAAAAACAGTCAAATAACACTCAAAACTAATAAATACAACGATGTTATCAAGATTTCAGTAAATCTACAGGATGATATAGCAGTAATGCAATGAAACAAAAGCAGTTTGCTTACACTAGGTGACAACAACTATTTTTTATTAGGTACTTTATATTTAGTACAGCTATGCGTCAAGATACGTAAAGAAAGAAAGTAAAGTAAAGTAAAGTAAAGTTTATTTATTTGCATAGATTGTAGGTACATGACATAAGGTATTAAAAAAACAATTGTGATCCCTGTACAACCTACCTTAAATTAGGCATGCAAACATTAATTAATTAAAATTAAAACATTAAATTCGTAGATAATTTAAAAAAGAATAGTGTCAAAATAAAAAATACAATATTACGAATTACAGGTCAAATCAGGTACCATTAAAGCAAACAATTAATTAAATAAAATAAAACAAATAAGTTGGTATGTCATTAAATTGCATATAAGTATTACAATTATCTTAAATTAGAAATTTACTTTAGAATTTATTTAAGAACTACTGTAGCTTAAAATATACAACTACTACATTCCCGATTGTGAATTTACATTAGATGCATTTTTTATTTCTGCCGCGGAAAAGGAAGACATTTCGAGTTCGACTAGAACTACAGTATCGATTCAAATCGATTATTTACTCGAGTGTCGAGCTTGAAAATTCGGAATTATTTACGCGAAGCCTCTAGTAAGCTTGTGTATTTAAATAATGTGATAGCAACGTCTCTGTTCCAGTAATATAATATGAAGTTCCAACGTGTCCATATTTATGAGAAAGTTTTGATGTCAATATCGCACAGATTTTTCTTTTATTTTGGTTTTGTGGCGGCTTAATATGAAATAAGTTATTTTGTTTATGAGATGCCAGTATTTTTTTTTGAATACCCGCTTTTTACAACAACAAATACAAAAAAAAATACAAAATACAAAAAAATACAAATACATCATATCATCATTTGCCTAGCCTTTTCCCAAATATGTTGGGGTCGCTTCCAGTCTATCCGGATGCAGCTGAATACCAGTGTTTTACATGGAGCGACTGCCCATCTGATCTTCACAACCCGGTCACTGAGTAATACGATACCCCTTGGTAAGACTGGTTGTCAGACTTTCGGGCTTCTGACGACCCGTAACGACTGTCAAAGATCCACGAATGACAGCCGGGACCAACGTCTTAACGTGCTTTCCGAGGCACGGAGAGGTCTCGGTATGTAAGTCACTCATCCACAGACCAAACGCGGCAAGCGTAGCTTAACCTGATCGATCGACCCGTGCGGCTGTTATTACTTAGCAACGAGCAAACACTTCTTAAACAAGTTTTCCAACAGTATACGAGTACAGCAAAATTGGTGAATTATGGCGTTTGGTCTTGGCAAAACCAATTTCAGAATTCATTCATACACACTTATCTGACGATATCCCGATAAAAGTAAAACATTGGAATCAATCCGAAGCCATGCTGTTCAAAAACAATATTTAAACAAAACAATTTAAAAACCCGACTTCATTTTTCATTTAAGACATCAAAAGCCTAGGTGTCGCCTTTACATCACAATCAAAACAACATATTGGTCGTTATTTCCATAACAATGTTACACAAAAAACTCAATCATAACTCGAGTACTCTTGTGGGGGCACAATAAAACGGTATATATGTACTCACTTAGAAAATTCTTCGTGCCAACGTCGTTGAAAACCCTACTTAATCTATATGGTAATAAGATTAAAATTTGGAAGGCAAACAGGCGACTCTTGAGAGATCTCGAGGCGTTATTAATAAAATACAGCAGGTCGGTATGCTTAATACAAAAATATATTCCTTTGTCTACAGTTTTCGGTGAACTTGCAAGGTTATGTGGCTTCGCTTGTCTCTAATAAATTGTTTTGTTCAGTATTATGAAATGCTTTTCGTTGTATAATAATAGAAAATAATTGAATATGAAAGATGCAGCATATAGATTCCACACTACTGTTGGACTCCTTTTTAACCGACTTCAAAAAGGAGGAGGTTATCAATTCGTCGGAACCTTTTTTTTTTTTTTATTTTTTTTTTTTTTTTTTATGTATGTTCCCCGATTACTCGAAGATGGCTGGACCGATTTGGATTGTTTTTGTTTTATTCGAGAGGGTATACATCACAGTTGGTCCCATATAAAATTTATTAACTTTGCTTTGGTAGTTTTTGAGTTAGCTTCAATAATACGTATTTCTTCCCCACTTTTATATGGATGATGTTCTACGAGTACTTTGTTTTGCACGTAGTGGTATTAGAATTTGTGTGGGGTAGGTTCCACAACTAAAAAGTGAAAAATAAAAACTTTTTTACAAAAAAAATACAACCGACTTCCAAAAACAACTACAAAGTGAAAAATAACTTTAATTTCGGAAGTCGGTGGCAAAAAACGAAAATACATTTAACTAGACACCGACTTCCAAAATTAAAGTTATTTTTCACTTTGTAGTTGTTTTTGGAAGTCGGTTGTATTTTTTTTGTAAAAAAGTTTTTTTAAATAAAAAGGAGTCCAACAGTAGTGTAGTAGGAGTCGATCTTGTCATGAATATAATTACTTAGCTGGTTATAAACTAGTGATGTATTTCACACGGCATAAACTAAACAATAAAAATAAATTAATAAATATAAAACGGTTATTTTCTCTACACAAGTTATAAAGGTACAGAGGCCAGCACATTAAGCTAATCCAATCTGTCAAATTTTCCCAATTGAATATCAACCTTATTTCCTTGTGGTA
This sequence comes from Cosmia pyralina, assembly GCA_946251885.1. Classification (NCBI taxonomy): domain Eukaryota; kingdom Metazoa; phylum Arthropoda; class Insecta; order Lepidoptera; family Noctuidae; genus Cosmia; species Cosmia pyralina. The sequence goes on from OX276343.1 coordinate 27,182,812, forward strand.
AAGTTGAAAATCTATCAAAGAAATTTGACAGATTGGGGTAGCTTGATGTGCTGGCCTCTGTACTTAATGGTGATATTTGACAACAGTGAACAAAAAAATTATATACAAGGAAAAAAAAAACATTGTGAGAGACTGATGGTGCCTGAAGTAGTTTTATATTGTAGTACAGGTCACCAGGGTCCCGAGGCTATAGTCTGTTTTTTTAACAAACGAGTACCGAAAATTTTGACTGCGTTGCTATTGGTCCACGTAATCAATATAAAGTCACACAAACCAAACGCTGTAGTTACATGTACATTCAGTTGAGTCATCGACTACCTGCGCGTCGCACGTGTTTTAATGAGTGAACCATACGATATTGTTTGTGCGTGAGTTATGGCGGACATGTCTCCTGTACAGTAAATTTTAGAAGTATTCAATATAAACGGGCCTTAAAAATTTCAAAACAAAAGCGTTGGCTCCGCCCCGACCAATGACCCATCTCACTCTGTCAATATCGGAATTGTGCGAGAGACATAACTCAATACTCGTTTGTTAAAAAAAAAAAACAGACTATAAATGTCTGTGATTTGGGTCACCATAACAATGCAGTGGGTATACCTTAACTAAAATATGGAAATACCAGTGTGAGTGAGTAACCGGAGAAAGTGTGTGTGCTGTGTGTGAGTTGCTTGAGTGAGTATAGTATGGGTACCTATGGTTTATGGTATGTAGAGAAATGCAGCTCACGTCGAGCATTTAAAACTTTGGAAATTATAGATGGATGCCAAAACAGCTCCGACTAAGGTGATGAAATTTTGCCGATTTCGCTGAAACGTGATTTTACAGTTATAATACTGTATTTAACTACTACTACTACTACTACTGTACTTTTTTACTGTAATTAGTTTTAATGCACAACGTGAAAGATTATTTCAATTATGATCTAATGTATGTGCTACTTTTTTAATTTTATTATTTAATTTTGATTAATCGACCTAAACCGCCGACAGTTTTGTAAATTTTTGCTGTAAGAGGCTTAGAATATCACATATTTACAAATCGTTTTGACGTCTAAAGGGTGTGGAAAAATTACATTGCATTTTTGTGAAAGTTATCAATGTATGAATCACTGTTTACCACTTTCATATAAATTTTTTGACTAAAAAAATATTTAACTTAATCAAATTTTAGAGAAAATTAGCAAAGAATTGCTTTTGATTTCGGCTATTTAGAACTCTCGTTCATAAAATTAAAACAACAGAAATAAATTTCAGTTTAAAATAAATCCAATTCCTGAAAAAAAAAGCGAAAAATTTATAACGTTTGGCATTAAAAAATCTTTTAAAACAACCTAATTCTCGCATTATAAACGCGACGCAAAATAAATAAAGTAGCACATACATTAGATCATAATTGAAATGATCTTTCATGTTGTGCATTAAAACATACACAAATACAGTATTTTAACTAAATGACGTCTATAAAATCGGGGTATTCCTCAAAGCGCAACTGTTTTTAAGCGCAACCATCTAAGCGCAATTCTAAGCGCAACCATCTAAGCCCAATTATTCCTCAAAGCGCAACCATCAGTTGGGTTGGACTGTACTTACGTAAGCCGTCGAGACCCGGTCGGATGTGGGAGTAATAGGGTGGGGGGACACCATGGGACACCTCAAGGGCATTGACCTTAACCTCATGATTATTGACCTTAATATCAAGGTCTAAATTCCGAAAGTCAGGATCCGTGGTTCAGCGAAATCAGCAAAATTTCAGTTTAATGTATATATTATATATAAAAATTAATCCCTATTTCCCCTGGTCGTGACCATAACTTGAGCACGACTTTATCGATTTCATTCATCTTGTTTTTTTTTAAGTTTTCTAATACTTTGTAAAATGTTCGTACGGAAAGAAAAATTAAGAAAATTGTGGAGATAACTGGTAAATTTTCAGAAAACGTAACGACTATTTTAACTTTGCGCGTTTACATTAGAATATTCATAGCTAAGATAGGACAACGTCTGTCAGGTCAGCCAGTATATATAATAAAATAATAATCATTTATTTAGGTACACAAAGGTTTTGTAGTACATTTAGCCGACGTACGCACGGACGTAAACATATCGCGGCAATTTTTTACGCGCACTGTGTTTTTGAGAGTTGAAAATCCAGTGCGCGATAAAATCCCGCCGCGATATTTTTACGTCCGTGCGAACGTCGGCTTAAGGACTTACAAAGTATGCATTATTAATACATAGTGTAGGTACTCTCGGCTACACATCAAGCTATACAATTCCAGTTTAGATTGACCTCTCATTGTAAGGAAATCCTATACAATGCGAGGTCAGCTTATACTGGAAATGTATAGCTTGATCTGTAGCCGTGACTACAATCAATTGCTGGGTGAAGCACTGCTCTCCTAGCTAGATCACTAAGTAATATGTATTCAGGAGAGACAGCAGTCTAAAACTAATCTTTGTACCACCCTTCACACTAATATTATAAAGGCGAAAGTTTGTGAATGTGTGTGTGTGTATGTTTGTTTGTTAATTCTTCACGCTCAAACGGCTGGATTGATTTGGATAAAATTTGGTATGTAGATAGCATATACCCTGGATTAACACATAGGCTACTTTTATCGACATACCACATGGGTGAAGCCGCGGGCGGAAGCTAGTAAAGTATATTACTAAGATAAACGAGTAAAAGTGGAGCATATTCTTAAGTTTAGAGCAAATAGGTGCTGAAATTTTTTTTTAAAGGCTTTTTCGGCTTGGGAATTCCCCCCTCCCTCAGCGAGAAACATTTACTCCCCCCTGCCCTGGAGCGAAAACTTACATCCGCACCTGGGTAGAGGTGTACTTAAGTACACCCACATTTCGCCAGTTATGTTTAAAGTTCCATGTATTAGGCCCAATTTTGAAACAATCAACATTAATCGAAAATGTATCCCCAAAATCTGGACCCTCTTAACTAAAAACATTTTCACCTCAATTTCCCGACAATTTGGAACAGACAAACAAACTTAATCGCACAATTCCTTTGTCTCTCGCTGCATATTATGTATTCCCCGAATAAATGTAAATGTTCCGCTATATATTTGCAAGAGTTCTCGTAAACTGTGCTCTTTAATTCCACTGTCTTCGCTCTGCGCTAGGTATAAAATTTTCATATGTTAAAATAGTGCGTAGGAGTTGTGCTTTGTAAGGAAATGGGTAGAAGGCTTTGATGTTTGAATGAAAGTTGTAAAAATGTGAATGTCTTTAGGCTTTTTGGAGACGTCTAATTAATTGTATACGAAGGAGTCAATTCAATCTTTTACTTGCTTATTTCAGTGTATTTTGTATGCTTGTTAAAAAGGGCATGATACGTCCGATCGTTTTTAAATATTTAGTACAATCATATCTAACATTATAAATTCGAAAGTGAGTTTGTTTGTTTGTTACGCTTTCACGCTAAAACGGCTGAACGGATTTGGATGAAATTTAGCATATGGGTAGACCATGACCTGAAAAAGGACATAAGGTTACTTTTCATCCTAGAATACAGACGAAATTGTGGGCAACATCTAGTATACGTTATTATGAAGATGTCTTGAACCCTAGTCCAGTTAATTTGCTTACTGATTCCTTAATACATTAAAGTGTCTTTTTATTAGATTTTATAGTGATTTTGAGAAAAACAATATTCTATTAACTCTTAAAATGTCGATTGTACACCATGTGTACAGATAACAATAGAATTTCAATTGTGTCTGCTAATTGGCGCGCGACGGGTTAAGACTGATTATTTCTGAAAAAGAAACCTCACTACTAGAGATGGGCCGACTATGACTTTGGCCGACTAGCCGACTAGTTGGCTGCAAAATGGCCGACTAGTCGGCCAAGCCGATCATTGATTTCGGTTGAGTTCAGGTGACATCGGCAATGTTTGTGACTACGCTTGTGGCTCGTAGGTGCCACCGGCGCGCGGCTACCGGCGGCGACCAGGCGGACTTGTCGGGACATTTTTTTGTTTACATTGCATTTTTTCTATTATTTTTACGTGCGAGCCACGGAAAGTAAACTGTAAAACTGATTCTAAAAAACAATAACAGTAAAGATTTCAATTTCATTTCAATCACCCTCTTTTAAATTTTTAAGCATATTAATACGAGTAAAAAATGAGCCGACTAGTCGGCTTTCCTGACTAGTAGGTACATCACTACTTACAACAAAGACAATTTTGAAAATACACCTCTAAAAATGTCCCTTCAAAAAAAACACGACATAACCTGCGCCACCCAAAAATATACAAGACTTCTTCAAAGCCTAAATACATAAACACAATAGGTACTAGGGTTGGCTAACATACAGCTAGCTAAGTAAGGGCGGAAGTTACTTCGTAACAGAGTACTTTCTAAGTACGTTCTCTAGAGAGCGACACTGAACTACACGTGATTGTGCAAAACTAAGACGGAACAAGCTTCAACACTTACTTATGTAACATTATGCATATTAAAGGTAAATGGGTGATCTAAGTTATAAGTGTCAACGCTTAAGGTGCTGACAAGAGGCAAATGTTCTAAGTGGGCTGGTCTTAAACAAAAATATTGGCAAAATCTCTATAGTTTGTGATAGTTGTAATATAATAATAATGTTAATCTTGAATTAATTCTCAGAACTTAGTTGTGTACCAATGCACAGTTTGAAAAAAAAAATCTCGTTTAAAATGAACGGTAAATAACCTTTTACCTTAATTTCTACTTGCAATTTACGTTGGTGCTGAATTAATTACAAGAACGTCTGTAGTGTATGTAAGTTAAGTATCATTACTATTAGTATGTATGTGTGTGTAACCACTCCTTATTTAGGATTAGCCGAGTAAGCAATATATTAAGATCATGTACGCTCAACATGTGTCAGACACAATACATCGAGGCGTTATACAGAGCAGATGTCTTTCATTTACCACGACACTCCATGGCGACCCTGCCATTCAAGGTCACATCGCGAGTGAAATGTGGACAGTTAAAAAATTTTTAGATTATAAAATCGGACATTACAACAAAATTTGTAGTTTTGTGTTGTAAATCATGTATCAAACTACTCAAGCGAAAGAAGAGACGATCGTCACGCAGACGGAAAAATAAGAATAGTTGAATGCAGAACTTGGTTGTTTTTAACCGACTTCAAAAAGGAGGAGGTTCTCAATTCGTCGGAACCTTTTTTTTTTCTTTTTTTTTATGTATGTTCTCCGATTACTCGAAGATGGCTGGACCGATTTGGATTTTTTTTTGTTTTATTCGAGAGGGTATACATCACAGTTGGTCCCATATAAAATTGATTAACTTTGCTTGGGTAGTTTTTGAGTTAGCTTCAATAATACGTATTTTTTCCCCACTTTTATATGGATGATGTTCTAGTTTGTTTTGCAGGTAGTGGTATTAGAATTTGTGTGGGGTAGGTACACAACTAAAAAGTGAAAAATAACTTTAATTTCGGAAGTCGGTGGCAAAAAAACGAAAATACATTTAACTAGACACCGACTTCCAAAATGAAAGTTATTTTTCACTTTGTAGTGTTGTTTTTGGAAGTCGTTTGTATTTTTTTGTAATTTATTTTCGATTATTCAACTCATTTTTAAGTAATTGGATAATCGCTTCATATTTTGCAATAAATTACAAGCGTTGAGTCAACACGCTTCTCTTTCTTTTCTATGCAGTCCGACAGTGACCGCGCTTTAGCTCTTGTCAGCGTCATAAAAAGGAAATATGGGGCCCTAGAAGGCTACGCCGTAGGCGAGCTCCGGCGTAGATGTGCTAAGGCGTAGGCATGCTACGGCGTAGGTGTTATTGTTCTCAACAATAATAATAATAACCCCACCGCTGTATCTCCACGTTGACGTCGTGGTGGGGCTTGCGCGCTCCGAACTCTGGGTATGTGCCGGTAGACTTTACTTTGCCGAAACGGGTCTAGGGTGAGGAGCCAGACCAAGAGAGATAAAGAAACCCGCAGGGCAGCATGTGGCAAGCTGTTGGGCAGTAGCGACCCCACGGACCCTATCTCCCGGGAGAAGTCTTGTTCCTCATCTCTGGCTTGCCTTTATTGACCGGCTGGAGTGAATACTGATGGGAACAGAGCTCCCACCTCATTCTTGCCTTTATTGGCTGGCTTGAGTGGAGATTCGCAAAAGTAAACGTGCTCGGAGGAAGGAAGTATTCCAGTAAGTGCTTGTAGGGATCTTGACCATCTTCCGGGCTCTGGGATTGTTCTGAGAGCCGTGGAATACCTCTCCACTCCTCAAGCACCTCGTGACATGTTGCCCCCTTGTCGCTACGTCACTATGTGCTAGCGACAGTTTCCTGGGACCCATTATTGAGTGTGCAAGTCACCCCCTGCCAATTTTTCCGTGTAATAAAACATTGATCAGGCAGGGGCCATAGTCCTTTCATAGTTCTAGGTAACCAATCCACTTTAGCCACCCAAATCCATAGTCCAATTGTGTCCTTTTATTTTTTATTTATTTGTATAGTTAGTTAGTCATTTACATTCAATTTTTTCTTGTTTAATAAAATAAATATATTTAAAAATTTGTAGTATTTTTTTGGAAGTCGGTTGTTTTTTTTTTTGTATTTTTTTTTTTATATTTATCAAAGAACTCCTAAAAGATTGAAACAATAGGGACATGACTAAAAATTTTATTTTTGTCCGCCATGTCATGTAGATTATTAAAAAATATCCGACAAGTATTTTTTCTCTTTTTACGTAATCAAATGATTACGGCGATACATTGTGTTAAAATGTGGAATGACGTCACTCCTTGCTACATTTTATGCATAGTTTGTTATAGTTGTGACGTACTGAGCCTCTACTCCCCAGCTTTTTTTAATGCGTCTTTTGCGTATTTTTTTATTAATCGGAAATTATTAATCGCACACCAGAAAAATATTCTTACATCAAATTCATTACATCTAATAATTTACATATACACCAAATCAATGATTGCACTAATAATTAACTAATTGAATATCAAAACTAGTACAATTATTAATCATTATTTTTACATCAATTTTTGTCCAATGTCACAACAAAAATATTAATTACTAGCTGACCCGACAGACGTTGTCCTGTCAAAATTTCAATAAATCGAACGACGGGAAAACAAATGAACAACTAATTATAAAATTAATTTGAATCTGGAATTCTAAATAGAATGAAAGATTCCCGACAGACGCGGTTGTCCTGTCCAAATTTAATGTATGAAAAAATTAATTTTCTTCATATTTTTTTTTTGCGAATTTTCCTATGTTTTTAGTAGTTATTCTGCTATTCGGGACGGAAACAAATACAAAAAATCAAAAACCATGAAAATAGGTCCAGCCTTTCTCGAGTTATAAGTGTTCGAACAAACCCGACTTTGTTTCATAGATATATCAAAAGCACTAACTCATCAAAAATAACAAATGCGCACCTAATAAACTTATTATTGCACTACTAGTTAACTAATTGTATAACAAACCATGAACAAATTGTAATTATTGGGCACCCCGAGGTTCGGCTTGGTTAGGTTCCATTAAACCCTGCAGATACAAATAGAAGCACCCGCTGCGCGGCGCTCCGTCGACCTGACTTTATGTTTAATTTATTTTGACATGCAAATTTTGATATGCAAATAGTATTTTTGGTGTACGTATTCTGTTGCGAAAAATTGATAATTTTTGATGTGCGCTTAAATACTAACCTTTATTAATATGATAAAAAAATATGTGTCAAATGTTTTTTTTATTGTCTAACTGACGGACTAAATATATTTTTTTTTTTTTTTACCCAGGCATTATCCCTATTTACCTTCTCTAGAAATAACAAGTAACATTCATTACCTCCAATTTCAGAACTTCTTTATCTTAATCAATCATTTTTATGGTTGTGCTATTACTAACTGATACCTAATAAATATTTTTTATGACTTGTGACTCGTCGTTAAACATGATTTAAGTAAAAGCGCGAACAAGATCTCATTCTTTGTGACTCATTTTAAAAGGTATTAAATTAAAATGGTGAAGAAACTGTTTTTAAACTTATTTTAATTAGACATAAGAGCTTTTCGTCTTCTTGTAAATATTGTTTTTGTCGTTTTTAGGGTTATAAGGAAAAAAAGGTTCAAAATGGTAAAAAGTAACCCTTATGGTGCTACTCAGTCTGTCTGTCCGTCTGTCACAGCTGGATATCTCAAGACCTATCAATGCTATCAACTTGAAATTTGGAACAGTTTAAGCTGACGTTTGCCCAACTATTTTGCAAAAAAGAAAGAAATTAAAAAATGTTTTTTTTTTCTTGCAACAGGGACTGTAAGGTTTCTTAAAAAATCGAAGGACATGCGACGTATCACATGAAATAGCACTGTTTGCACATTCTCAAATTTTTTTTTACGCCGCTTAATTTTCGACTTTTGATGAAAAATGTAAAACAAAATACCGTTCCCCCATAGCTCCGAAGTTTGAAGAAAAATCTGAAATTATTCTATGTGATAGAAGTTTTTTGTAAGGATTACAGGAAAAATAAAACTACATCAAAAAACAACAAAATATATATTTTTTTTTATGATGGTACGGAACCCTCGGTGCGTGAATCCAACTCGTTCTTGACCGGTTTTTTTAAAGTGATATGCGTCATAAAAAGGAGTTTGTAAGTACTCCACAAAAAAAATAGTTCCATCAATCTGCCTAGCCGTTTCCCAACCATGCTGGGGTCTGCTTCCAGTCTAATCGGACGCAGCTGAATACCTAGTATTTTACGTGGACTGACCTCCACAACCCAATTACTGGCTAATACGATACCCCTTCGTAAGACTGGTTGGCAGACTTTCGGGCTACTGACGACCCGTAACGACTGTCAAAGATCCACGAATGACAGCCGGGACCAACGGCTTAACGTGCTTCCGAGGCACGGAGGAGTCTCGGTATGTAAAGATGGTCACCCATCCACGGACCAGCCTCGGCAAGCGTAGCTTAACCTGATGGATCAACCCGTACAGCTGTTATTACTTAGCCACGAGCTCCTCTTAGCCACGAAAAATAGTTAAGAGCCAAAAATTGTATTTATCCATCTACACAAATGCGCTACTACTCCTCTACACACCCGACCGGGGACTACAGGTGTGATCAGAAGTTTATGTGCGTGTTATTCACCTACACACCACAAACGCACAACACTATTTATTACCTTAATTTAAAAAAAAACAAAAAACTCCAATAAAATGTGACCAAAAACATATACGCCGATATTAAAAACTTTTTACAATTTTTTTCTCGTTCACTGCCGAGTCCTCAGTGCGTTATCGTGAAGTTCAGCTCTTTATATCCACCATTACATATATTTATGTACTGTAATTAGAAAAAGAAACATGTGTAACATAGTAGAAAACATTATACAATGAGTGTAAATTTTACTTATTGGTAGCTAATAATAATATGATTTGCTAATAATTAGTAAAATGCTTCCTTTTTTTTAGCATATATTATAGGATGAGCTTTGTTCCGATATTAATTATATCAAAATCAGTACAAAAGTTTGTTATTTCACGCTTGTAGATTAACTAGGACTTGACAACAACTATCTTTATTATTTATTAAGTATTCGAGTCTAAAGAAATTCCTGAAGGGAAAACTCAATAGCACTTTGCCCGACACAACACCAACGCAATCGAACCCAGCACCCTAATTGCGTAACACACTATCAATCGGAATTTTAATCATTTTAAACTTTTTTTTTTACGTTGTTGAGCAGACAAATTTTTCGAACATATGCATGTATTAGCAATTTGTTTCGAAATGAAACCAACTCCGATCGATAATGTGTTACGCAATTAGGGTGCAGCACCTCGTGCTCAGCAATAACGACTAGACCAACGAGACGGTAGACTCGCGGTACGTTTTTCCATAACGGTCGCTGCAGATTATGGCGACAACCTTGAAAAAACGCACCGTAGATCCTTACGCGTCAGTGGCTAGAAACATTATAAAAAAACAAAAAATAAATTAACGTCATGATTTTTTTTGTGGTCAGTTCGTCACTTGAAATATCAGTTTAAAAAATCTGTTTTTTTTTTGTTTGTGTAAACTAATATAACTAACGTAACTAATTTTTTCGTGATGTTTATCGATATCTAAACACAATAAAACATAAAAAACCGTTTTTCTCAACTCATACTTCAAGTAACAACTTACAACACTAAAATCAGTCGTAAACTTCCCACAAAAATAAACAAATATTATTTATACAACGTGTCGTTTTGCATCCTCGTCAAATTTCAGGGTGTGGTACAGAACACCAAACCGAATAACTTTCTCCATAGGACCAACATCGTATTCGCGGAAAAAAATTCAACTGTCCTATAGAAAACGTCAATTCCTACTCGACGCCGCCGCCGCCTCTCGCTATGGTCTGATTATTTTTTCGCGATTACAATGTTGGTGCCATGGAAAAAGTTGTTCGGTTCGATGGTCTATACCACACCCTTAAATATGATTTGTAATATATATTATTTTATCGTGTTTGGATATCGATACTCATCGCGACTGCAGAGTTTAGCTAGGCAATTTAAAATAACCCTGTATAAAACAAAAAAACAATAATAATAGCACCGTTATTTCAATCGATTAAAAAATGCCCTTTCCTTTCAACAATAAAATCTTTTTTACAAATAAATACAACCGACTTCCAAAAACAACACTACAAAGTAAAAAATAACTTTAATTTCGGAAGTCGGTGTCTGGCTATATGTATTTTCGTTAGTCGAGTAGCATAACTACATGGTACGTCGATTTGTGACAGATATTTCTAGAACATTCTAAACCCTTCCAGAATGTTCTAGATGGTTAAGTGTCGTTTTGAAGCATTCTAGATCAGTCCTGTAAGTACTAAAATGTTCTCGAATTATGGCCTCGAACATTCTAGAAGCTTGTTACACTCGTCATATAAGTAGAGGGTTGCCAGTGGTCTATGGCAGTTCAGCTAGGAAACAGTGAACACCAGTGGACTAACAGTGAGCTACAAGTGATTCAGGTGATTCTGTTTAAAGTTTCTGATTACTGTATTTGTGATTATTTGAATATAGTGTGTTTTTGGTGTAAATTGGTAGAAATTTATTTATCCGGAACCCCAGCTCGTAACAATATTATTGAAGCTAACTCAAAAACTACCCACCTCGTATACCATGGTTTTCAAATTGTAAAATGAGTAGGAAATTGTTGGTGACAGCTCTCAGACTGAGATCCGGACACATGCCGCTTAACAACTTTGCATTCTTAATGAAAAAATGTGCCTCCCCTAACTGTGAGGAATGTGATAAGGTGGAAGATGTTGTTCATCTCTTAACGGAATGTGGCCGGTTTCAGGCTGAGAGAGATTTATTGATTCATGAATTAGGTTTAATTAAAAACAATATAGGATTATTCAATGAAATTTTATCTGTTCCTTTATCTGATGCGGCCAAAAAGTTGTATAGCTTTGCAGGTCTTCGTTTTGTTAAATAGATATTAAGATTATTTTGTTTGTATAAATTTAAGATATAAGGTACAATGGGACTGCCATGTATTTATGTACAAAAGCTCCTAATTAAATAAAGAGAAAAAAAAAAAACTACCCAAGCAAAGTTTATCAATTTTATATGGGACCAACTTTGATGTATAACCTCTCGAATAAAACAATTTTATTTAAAATCGGACGACTCTGTAAAAAGTTATGCGTGGTCATACGTAGAACCTCCTCCTTTTTATTTTTCGTCGGTTAAAAAATTAAAAACTGCAACGAATCGGTTTCCCGTTACCAAGACGCTTCTTAATACAAAATCAATATCCCTCGATATTGGAGTAGTGAACAAACACGATCCACTTAACTCAGTAATTTGATGACGATAATAATAAAGTTGAAGAGTTTGTTTGTTTTTTTAGTTTTTGTTTGATCGCGCTAATCTCTGGAACTGCCTTTCGGATTTGAAAAATTCTTTTTGCATTTGATAGCCCAATTCTTAAGGAAGGTTATAGATAAAGAAAAAAACTCAGAACGAACGAAAACGAAGGAACGGACAAACAAAAAATACAGAATGAGGAAAAAAAAAATCAAGAATGAGGCAAAGATCGCTTTTACCGATAAGACCGTCCATTGTATCACTCTATGTAAAATTTCAACATTTTTATCTATAATTTTTATGTTGTGCATAATAAAGAGTATTCTATCTATCTGTCTAACGGAACACAGCTATTGGATCTAATATACAATTCTGGACACATCTTTTGGCCCACCTTGTATTTTCAGTTTCGTTTGGTCCTAGCTAAAATTTTATATTAGGTCGAGCAAAAAGTTTATATGCAGTTTTGAACCTGGCACATTCACAATTTCATTCAATAGTCTTTTTTTGAATTTCGAACACAGAATTTAAAGAAACAAAAGACAATTTGGAGCCTGTTTGTTGATATCAAACAATCGAATACTAAGAAAACTTGGTTTTATTGGTTTACTTGGATTTAATTCTTGAAAAAGTGATTGATATCTTTGGTTTTGCAACAAACATTACTTATTCTTAACATTAAGGTGAGGTTCTATCAATAATCTATGGATACTTCACCTGAAGTCGCCGCCCAAGCTGTGGCACTTATTCAGGCCGGACACAGCCAAAGAAACGTGAGTGTTCAACTTAATTTAAGTCGATCTGCGGTCCGAAATGTTTATCGGAGGTACCTAGAGACTGGCGGCTTTGTTCGTCGCCAAGGAAGGCCACGATCTCGGGTCACAACTGAAAGGCAGGATCGATTCATCGTGACGACCAGCTTGAGAAATCGTCACCTTACCTCCATTGAGATACAAAACCAACTTCGCGACTTCCACGGAGTATCTGTGAGCGCTCGAACTGTTCGGAGAAGGTTAAAAGAACGCGATATGGTACCACACAAGCCAGCTAATGGCCCCAAACTAACGCGAGCCCACCGAACAGCGCGCCTTCATTTCGCACGCAGTCATTTAAATTGGACACAGCAAGATTGGAGCCGTGTACTCTTTTCTGATGAGTCTAAAATTATGTTACATGGCAATGATGGAAGGAAGAAGGTCTACCGACGTAAGGGAGAGCGTTTCGCACAATGCTGCTTTGAAGAGAGGGTTGCTTATGGCGGTGGCTCATGGACTGTCTGGGGCGGTATATCCGCGAGCGGCAAAACTCAACTTGAGGTTGTTACAGGACCACGGCTGCCAACATTAAATGCTGAAAGGTACATTCGTGAGTGCTTAGAACCTCACGTGATACCATACGCGGACTATGTGGGCCCAAATTTCCTTTTTATGAATGATAATGCAAGAGCCCATGCGGCCGGCATCGTCAGGGAATATCTTCGGGATGTGAACATCACAGTTATGGACTGGCCAGCCAGAAGCCCAGACATGAACCCCATTGAGCACATGTGGGACGAGCTAAAAAGACGTGTTAGGGCTCGTCAGCCAGTTGCCCAGACGATGCAGGAGTTGAAAACTGCCATAGAAGAGGAATGGGAGATGATCCCTCAAAATTTCATAGAGCGGTTGATAAACTCTATGCCTAATCGTATGAGAGCTGTGGTAGATGCCCATGGAGGCAACACGCGTTATTAAATTAAACCTTTATTTGATAAGACATGTTTTTTATTCAAAAATCAATTGCCTTTAACAAGGCGCATATCCGACTTGTTAGGCGTAGCTCCATGTCGTATGGTATTCTGAATTCAAATTTAAAACAATACGATCGAAAAAGATGGTAAAATGTATCAGGTTTAAAACTGCATCAACAGTTTTTGTTCAATCTAGCAATCATATTTCGGTAGGGGCCATCGAAACCTAAACTCTAAGGTGGGCCAATAGATGTGTCCAGAAGTGTATATTAAAACAATAAATTTCACGCGGACGAAGTCACGGGCAGAAGCTAGTTACTTGATAATATCAATGTTCCCAAACAGCCAATTAGCCACTTTAATATTTTAGAGTACCTACATGGATATAATTTGAGAGGATTAATATAATAGTGATATATGGCTGTTTGTTCGCGGTTTCATTTCATTATTGAGGATTAATGTAAATGCATTCGATTTTGTTGGTTGTAACTTCATTACAATTTAATGTTGTTAATTGGTTATTAGTCATTGCTGAGGATCGTGGTCACTGGATCCTTTTAAGCGGAAAATCTGCCTCCATCGTCTCCAGTCCAAAGTTGCCATCACCACCTGCTGAAAATTTGCTTGAGGACGGAACCACCATCGTGTTGGCGACCGGCCTCGTGCTTTTTTTTTTTCAGTATTGCCAACAATAACCAGCTTTTCAAGGCTGATATCTCCCCTTCGCATTATGTGGCCGAAATATAGGTAAAAATACGCTATTATTATGTTTAATAAAGATAATAATTGTATAATTTAGACAAGAAGCGTCCGGCTCCGTGAGAGGGTAGATTATTCCAGACTAATTCTTAGCAAAGGTCAAACAATAGTGGGGTAAACAGTATATTATGAAATTATGAGATAAGTGTCGTGTGTATGAGTACCTCATGTTAAGTTAAAGTGCATCAACATAAATTAATATTGAATTAGAAAAGAGTTTTCACACTTTGTTGCTATAAGGAATGTAAAACTCGTAGATCGCCTACTCAGTGACATTTTGACATCCAAAAGGTCGCCACCTACGTTATGAAGTCGATACTTAAAAACAACATAGTACAAGATATTAAATAACAATTATTAGGTCATAAAAGAAAAATATATCTTGTAATATCAGTATCTAGATTCTAAATTATGGTGAAACTCACGACAGTGTCACTTGAACTACGAAAACCCTTACTCACATAAATAATACTTTCACGCCTTCTTCCCATGCGGGTAGGCAGAAACTACAGAACGCCACCTGCTAAGATCTTTACACACTCCTTTCATTTCGTTGACGTTCATACATCTGGTAACCCACAACCCTTAAATGCTGTCATAAACCTTCAACTGTCATGTTATGTTCCAATTCTATTGTTACCGGTTGTTAGAGCCTCTCAACTGTTGATCGGCCTCCTAAAGGTTGTTATCTGACACATATCTGAATTGTCAGGCCCTTGCGGCTAGTTAGCCGCAAGACGGTAGTTACCGTCGATAAATGTCTATAGATACTACATACATTTTATTTAAAAAAAAAAAAACATCTTTTTTCGACAGTGGGTGTTAGTACCTACTTAATTAGTCCTAATATAAAATGTATTGTATCAAAAATCAAACACCTACGAGTACTAATACATAAAATTAACACACACACACACACACGCTCACATATACAAGCATGCACGCACACACTTGTGTTTACATTATGTACACCCTACAGTTTTCAAGAAATTTCAATAAACTATACAATCGAATCAATCTCAATACGGAATCCAAGAAATGTTACACATAAGATAGTCAAAGACACATCCCCCGATACACAGTAGGTATAGGGTAAATATATTCAACAAGTTTCATTAAAATGTATACACAATTGTTTGCAGACACCCTTTGAGACTGTATTGAGACACTTGATCACAAGGTATTGGCATTTTTAATTATAAAGCAGTTTTGTAAACGGATTTTCTTTAAAGGACCTCTTTTAGAATTAAAAAAAACGGGTTGTGAAAAGGGTTTTTTGCGGAATGTTAGAGGACTCTTTATTTAGGAGTAATTTTGCTGGTGTTTAATTATAAATTATTAAAGATAATCTCGAGGCTGGATAATAATCTTTGGCATACAATAAAAAAGTTATGGTGGAATAAAGAAATTCACATACATCCACATTTTACATGAACTCATCTTCCTGCCCTTATCCCATATTACTTGGGGTCGGCGCAACACGTTTTCTTCTTCCATTCTCCCCTGTCAACCGTCACGCTATCATTCACTCCCTTCTCTTTCATATCATTCCTCACACAATCCATCCATCTTTTCTTTGGCCTTCCTCTGCCTCTCCATCCATCAACATCTATATTCATCACTCTTTTAGTCACATGCGTTTCACATTTTACATGAACTCTGAAAATATTACTCTTTTTTTGGCAATCATTTAAAAATACCATTGTTTTGCGCACTTTATTTATTATTATTAAGGGACTAACTAACACTAACACACAACACCACACCACACTTAACTCTTATTCAGCTTAATTCAGCTTTAGTCCATAGAAAACACTAGTTTTGTATGGAAATGTGTACGCATACAAAACGGGAGTTTTTTTTATGGAAAAAAGCTGAATTGAGTTGAATAAGTGCAGTTAGTCCCTAACACTTCAGTTTTCTAAATCTTAACTATTGAGCAAAATATTTAATTAAATTCAGAACAGAAGTAAAATTTAAAGAATATAACCTCTTAGCTGTTTTTTTTAATGAAATTATCGTATCATTTTGTGTCGATTCAGATGTGTAAAAGCAGCAGTGTTAATCGACTTTTGTTGCTGGTCATATCGGTGCTAGAAACAGTACACAAAATACAGGATTATTCCACTTTGCCCCACCAATCTGTACCACCAGTGGGACAAAACATTCCGTTCACAATTTTGTCGTCCACTGTGAGCAAATTTCGATTTTGGTGGGGCAAATTACACTCGCCTATACTCCGAGTTCATTTTTTCCCATTAAGGCTAGGGCTGCTATCCGTCCGGGTATCCCCGGATTTGTCCTAGTTTGGAGGGCGTACGGGGAGCGTCCGGGCGGGGTTTTAAAGTGTCCACTTTTTATGTCAGGGGAAATCCGATTCACTTGATAGAATGGAATGATTTGCAATAAATTCCAGCATTTCATAGTTAAAAATTCGGTGCGGCAAATACTTATACCCGTGCACTCGTGATGTGAGTCGATTATTGTTCGAAATAAAGATATTTTATCAAAAATTGGGAAGACTGAAAAATATCAAAATAAGTAAAAAGAACGTACAGTTAATTAAGTAAAGTACATACAGTATATTTTATACATAGAATTTAGGAGCATATGAGGTAGATTATCTACCTAGACAATTTATAATTTGTTTATAATAATTTATAATATTTTATAATTTCATTGATGCCAAAAAGAAGAGTTCTTAATTATGTTTCTTACCAGAATACGAATAGGTTTCACTTTATGTTGATTTTCTATATAGGGTGACTGGTAATTAGTGACTGATACTTAAACACATGATTATTACTCATGATAATAAACAACTTTTACTGTGGGACCAAACCTGAAATCACAAAAAAAAACATCAGCTGCCCCATACATTCAGGTATCGCATAACTCGTCAAAATGTAGGGAGCAGCTGATTTTTTTATCGCGATTTCAGGTTTGGTCCCATAGTAAAAGTTGTTTGTTGTCATGAGCACAATCATGTGTTTAAGTATGGGTCACTAATTACCAGTCACCCTATATACTCGTATAAATACAAATATGATAATTATGTTTTTATTTTATTGTAATTTTTTTTTCGGGGAAAAATCTTTATTTCACCCAAATTTCCGGGGTTTTTGAAGTTTTTGTCCTGGGTCCGTAATTAAGATGATGGCAGCCCTAATTAAGGCTGATTTACACAGGATCAGTAGCTAACTCCAAACTCGAACCAAGTCAGCACAGACGCGTTTCTGGTCTTTATGTAAATTGATTTGAAGTACGACTGCTGACATGCTTCTGACGTGCTACTGACTGCATGTAAACATTAAGAGTCAGTTATCGGCGCCAGCTCTGGCTTCATTTGGAGTCAGCTACTGAGCCTGTGTAAATCTGCCTTTTGGGCTGGCACTGCTACATGGTATTTAAGATACGAGTGCAACAGCGGAAAGCGTTCAATTCAACGTTAGTAAACAAACAGACCGCGGCGGGTAAGCTAAATGTATATTTACACTCTCTCTCTCTCTCTCTCTCTCTCTCTAACTCTCTCTCTCTCTCTCTCTCTCTCTCTCTCTCTCTCTCTCTCTCTCTCTCTCTCTCTCTCTCTCTCTCTCTCTCTCTCTTACTCTCTCTCTTTTTACTCTTGCTGTATAGCAAGAGTTAACTTGAACCGGTGATTGTACCAACGTTATTAGGTATATCGGCTAAGCCAAAGCTCGATATAAAATATTTTGATAGTGCTGGCTGCAGAAATAATGGTTTTCTACACTAATATTATAAAAAGATAAAAGTAAGTTTGTAAGCTTAGATGTAACAGGAGGTAATCTCTGAAAGTACTGACCCAATTTCAAACATTTTCACTAGCAGAAAACTACACTATTGCCAAGTGCCATATGTAAGGTAGTGTATATGTAAGGTAAGAACTGTGACCAACCGCGCGCGAGCCGAGCGAGCGAAGCGAGTGGTGCCGCAGTTGCGGCACGCGAACGCTGCTTCCAAGTTGGTCACAGTTACTTGGCTATAAAGTATTAGCGCAAGGTTCGTTCCGTCGCATGCAGTTTTGCTACAAGTTCACAATTTGTCAGTTTGCCATGTATATGTCACCGAATAATTATGAACTTCATTAGTTCATAATCTAACTCGTGAGATTGTAAACTGTCGATAAATTGTGACTGTACCGAACTGGTTACAATTTAACGTATTAATTTTCGACAATTTATAATCTATCCATGTCAAACCGTCAAATTGTAAACGAATCCTGCACTTACCAACAGGGTTCTCAATCTTTCCGATTTGATCACTTGTAAAATTGTGAATTATAAACTATCGAAATATAATGCGATAAATTGTAAATGATTTGTTAACAATTTTTCGATAGTTTATAATCTCGCGAGATCGATTCATAATCTCACAGGAAAGAGATAGATTAAACAAAGAAACGGCATGAGGCGTTCCGCAGTTTCAGCTACGCTACCATCCAGCTGACTGGCAGCCTGATCTTATAGCTCAGTCTCTCACGAGAAAATAATAACTAAACTATTAAACTACAATTGTATCACCAATTCAATTTATTTGTATTTACATAATATATAAACTGACAGATTTAAAATAATAATATGTACATGGTAAATAAAAAAGGAGGGGAAAGGATCATAGGCCATCAAAAAATTCGTCCGCATCGCTGTCAACAGGAAAAGTGCCCAGTAAAAAGGTTGATTCTTTGGCCAAAAAATAGGCAAGCCCTTTGGTCACGTGAGGAGTGGACCAACCGCTTAAGGTGATATATTGGGAAAAACGTGCTTTTTCTTTATCGTGTACCTTATTAGGTTTATTAATAAATATTTTAGGTGTTAATTAAATATTTTACTACTACTACTCCACGGTTCGCTATGTGCAAAACTTTCATAGACCGAGATAAATTGACGTTACTTTGCAAGCACGCACTTTTTCTAAGATATGTTTCCGTCTTTATCTTGCATTTTTAGTTTGACCGTTGTGCGACAGTGACAAAAATAATGCTTAGCCAAAGCCCGTGATAAGTAAGTAACGTTTTTAAATTCCGGTCAGTGATATCGTTAGTTCCAGTTTTGAGCACTGGTTCAAATAAGTTTGTGGCGGCGACCGACCGACCACGGAAGATGGAACTGCCACCCTCCGCGCGCGGGGTATATAAGCCACGCCCATCGCACTACTATTTATTTTCATGGTTGGGCCTTAACGATGTATTGAAAAACCAACTAATCAATTGTACCAAACCATACCGCAAAAAGAGTACAAATCATTGAACAACACTTGAACTTTCACAAGCTATTAATTCAAGCGCTGCTATCAAAGGTGTTTGACTATGCAACGCTGCTTGGCTCAGCCTAGTTTTAAATTAAACTAGAGGAAAAAAACACAGAATCATAAACCAGCTCTAACGGACCTGAAATTGTATAGCGCGGCACAGAAATAGAGGAGTTTTAAAGTAGTAAAATATTTTACGACTAACTGTTTAGTGCCTGGTTTCTGAAAAATTTGACGGAGTTTAAACTCTCAATAGCTATTGATTTGACAAAATTATCTATTTAGAGTTGTCAAAAAATAAGAGGCCCGTTTTGACATGTCCCTCTTTGTCCCGCTATGTTTGTCTCTCTTTGGCATATGAAACGATATGGGCTGTCAAAAGGGACCTATTATTTTGTGACGAGTTTAAGCCAATTCCTTCCTTTCCGTTTTTGAGGTCCTCAGATAAATCCATTCGACATTTAAGCTAAATTCTTCTCTAAGTGTTCAGAAATACGATACTGTACTAATAATTACTGTCAAATGGATACTCGACAGTGATTATTGTTACAATATCGTGTTTCAATATCGAGTTTTTTAAACGAGGATTATCCAAACTCCGTTTAAAAACTCAGAAACTGGGCATTAGACTAGGAAGAGATTAAGTTTAGTTTTAATACACATTTTGTAAACTTGATTTGTACAGTCACCTTTTATCATTTTTAGAGATTTCTCTGAAAATCATGCTTCGAGGTCGCAAGCGCTACAACTGAGCATAAGGATCTGGGTTTGATTGCCACTCAAACACAGCTTTTCATCACGAGAAGAGCTCGTGGCTAAGTAATAACAGCCGCACGGGTCTATCCGTCACGTTAATCTACGCTTGCCGGGGTTGGTCCGTAGATGGGTGACCATCTTTACATACCGAGACTCCTCCGTACCTCGGAAAGCACGTTGAGCCGTTAGTCCTAGCTGTCATTTTTGGATCTTTGACAGTCGTTACGGGTCGTCAGAAACCCGAAAGTCTGACAACCAGTCTTACCAAGGTTTATCATATTACCCAGTTACTGGGTTGTGGAGGTCAGATAGTCAGTCACTCCATGTAAATTACTGGTATTCAGCTGCATCCGGCTAGACTGGAAGCCGACCCCAACACAGTTGGGAAAAAGCTAGGCAGATTGCTAGGGTGTTTTCATCACGAATTTCTCCTTAGCAACCCGGAGTCTGGATTTGTGCCCGGTTGACGACAAAAGGCTCGCCCCTATTGCATGAGACTTAAATATACCTGATGAAATGTCAGTGTACTATTAGATACACCTCTGCCTAACCCTTTTGGGGAAACAGGCGTTATGTTATATTAGAATGTTGTGTTAGAACAATAAAAGTATTGCAGTTTTTGTGAACTTATTTGTATAGGACCGACAAGAATCACACTCACCACTTATAATAATTAGATAATTAACGTGGAAAATATTGCTAGACATGAATGAAACCACGCACAATAAAGGGTTCCGTAGTTGAAAATAATTTATCCCAAAAACAAACTTAACATTGTAATTGAAAAACTAGAAATCCCAAAAAAAAATTGTATGCGATAAAATTACAAATGAATGTTTTTCGGACTTTTTCCTTTACTTGTGCTGTGAGACGTTGCTTCATGGCAAATTTCATGATTCTAGGTCAACAGGAAGTACCATAAAGGTTTTGATTTACTTGCGAGTATCAAAATACGAGTATATCGCATAAAATGCCGTACTTTTTTACTGCGTTGACTTAGAAGCTTGACTTTTTTAGAGCTCCAAGGGACCAAACTTACGTATTGGATATTAAATTCAACTTTATACCTCCTCGCGTTCCTGAAAAAAAGGGTCTTGACAGACTGACAGACAGACAGACAACGAAGTGATCATAAAAGCGTTCCGTTTTTTTTTCCTTTTGAGGTACGGAACCCTAATAAAAAAATAATTTGGGTACTACAGTAGACAAAGTAACTCCTACCCAACTGCTCATAACATTATTACATCCAATCGCAAAGGACTTAGCAATACACGTGTAATAACTACTCAGTAATGGCTGGAATCGACAGTTTAATATCGTTTAACAGACGTTCTATACTAATACCTCGAGTTAAATGACGGCTGTGTGCGTTTACAGGTTGTTGCTTTCTCGTTCACTCATACGGAAGTGATGGTTGTGGAAATGAGAGGGATTTATATGAAAAGGACAAACAGCAGCGTTCTACAGTTTCAGTTTTACAGTTAACTTTTATGTTCTTTCTAAGACTACAAATTGTATCATTTTCAGTTGTTAGGGATGCTACACACTTGTCCGCATCGCCAAATTTGATTTGGCAGTATTTGTTGGACAAAAAAGCCGACCCGAAGCAATTACTACACATATTCGGCAATGTCCAGTGGCAACCCTTAAAGGGTCATTGTACCCATCATTATAAACAACTTTTACTATGGGCCAAACCTATAATCGTTAAAAAAAATCAGCTGTTCCCTACATTTATGTTCGCATAACTCGTCAAAATGTAGAGAAGAGAACAGCTGATTTTATTTCGCGATTTCAAGTTTGGTCCCATAGTAAAAGTTGTGTTCATATTGTTGAGTACAATGACCCCTTAAGAGATTGTCACTTTAAATTACACCTTGTAAATTCGACTGTACCGCCCGGCTCTTAACAAGTTCACGTGCGGTAAACGAGACACAGTAGAAGTTTTATTGTCATGACGGCTATAGCCGTCAGTGCTGGCCAAATAAAGTTAGTGCTGGCGAGAACTGACTTTCACTGTTTACATGCAGTCAGTAGTCGTACTACTGACTTCCAAATTGCTTCCAAATCAACTTATAAGAAGACAGTAACAGGTCAGCGCTGAGTTGGTTCGAGTTTGGAGTCAGCTACTGACCCTTTGGTATTTCTACAATCGTTACACTGTTCAACCAATTAACAAAAGCCATCGTACAAGCCAAGTGCACAAAACTAACCGATAGACACAGCATGCAAACACAATATTAAAATTAAAAAACAAAAAAAATTAACAATAAAAAAGTAAGTACAGAAATGACACAAAAAAAAATTCAAAATTTTAACATGAATAGTTGACAATAGTAGGGCAAAAGGGCTAGGCTTTAATTTAAAGGATCAAATCAACCCGAACAAGTATGAGGAGGCCTTATAGAAAAAAATCAGGGGCCGTACTAAGACGTGAAAAAACATCATGCATCCGTTGAGAAAAAGGATAGTGCTAGGTCGTATATAACTCCATCTCTCTCTCACACACTGGAACCGTTCAACTTCTGCCCTGCTATAAGAGCTCATAGTAAGCCCCCCTTTTTTTTTTGTGGATGTGTAATCATCAAATGACTTCTCCCGCTCTGGGCGGAGCGGGAGGGCGTGTCAGACTTTTGCTGACTAATACCCACCCGTGTTCCTTCAGTTGCCCGTGCCAGGGCCACGGTATCTCTTTCGAACTACCCGCGACCCCGGCGGCTATAGTAAGCCCCCTTTTTTTTTTTTTTTGTGGATGGGAAATCATCAAATGACTTCTCCCGCTCTGGGCAGAGGCGGGAGGGCGTGTCAGACTTTTACTGACTAAAACCCACCCATGTTCCTTCAGCTGCCCGTGCCAGGGCCACGGTATCTCTTTCGAACTACCCGTGACCCCGGCGGCGTAGTAAACCCCCTGATAATCGAATTTCCGGGCGAGAACTTTCATAGTAAGCCCCCTGATAATCGATGAAAGTTCTCGCCCGGAAATACTTACACCTTCAGAACGAGTTATAAAAAGCTCAGTGCGCACTAGAAACGGTAACGGTTTTCAATTAAATGTAACACAGCTATCCGTCTTATCACGAAGGAATACGTCAGCAACAAAACCAGCCTTCTCATTCCAATAACTTTCCAACTATTGTTATCGCTTACTTTTTTTTATTTTTACACCAAAAACTTTTATTTGATTATACATATAAACATAACCTAAAAATAACAAAAATATATCCTAACATAATAATAGGTCTTTACCTATGAAATTGCCGTTTTGTATGAAAAAATTTAAACGAATTTTTTTCATGCATTTTTTATTTGTATTAATCGAAGTAATCACCCATGCAATCAATGCATCTTTGCCAACGCAGTGGCAGTTTATTGATGCCCTTCTTAAAGAAATCAGCTGGACGGGAGGCAACAAATTCTTCAAAGGCATTTTGTACTGCCTCTCGGGTATTGAATTTTTTTCCCGCCAAGAAGTTATCCAAATTCTGGAAAAAGTAGTAGTCTGTAGGCGCAAGGTCTGGTGAGTAGGGCGGATGACGGAGAGCTTCCAACCCCAGTTCTTGCAACTTGGAGACCGTCTGCTGTGCAGTATGAGGTCGCGTGTTGTCGTGCAGGAGCAGCGGAGACGAGCGACCACCAAACAGTGACCATCACTTTTCTAGGGGTGTGTTTTCGTTTAGGGCATTGTTTAGGTGCTGAACCAGGATCTAACCAACTTGCTGAGCGCTTGCGGTTATCAAACAGAATCCATTTTTCATCGCAGGTAAATGCGGTTCAAAATTCCTTCATTTGTGTGTCTGTTGAGCAGTGCAAGGCACGTCTCGACGCGTACTTCGCGCTGGCGATCATTGAGTTCGTGGGGCACCCATTTGTCAAGCTTTTTTACCTTGCCAATTTGACGCAAATGGACCAATATTGTTTTGATGCTAACGTCGAAATCTGCTGCTAATTCAGCCGTAGATTGTGTATCATCAGCTTCCACAATCGCCTTTAATTCGTCATTGTCGACCAAAGTCTTCGGACGACCGCGAGGTTCATTTTTCAGGTCGAAATTTCCAGAACGGAAGCGAGCAAACCAATAACAAGTGGTGCGTTGGTTTGTAGTGTTAGCTCCGTAAACGTCGTTGATGTTGCGTGCCGCTTGTGCCGCGTTGCTGCCACGACGGTACTCAAATTCCATAATTACTCGAATTTTTAACGTATCCATGATGACGAAAAAGATTGAAATGCGATGAAAATGTAACACTAATCAATAAACAAATGACTACTTTTGGAAAAAAAAATCCATGTTTTTAAAATAAAAATAATTTGAAATTAGAATTCTTAGCCGAACAAAAATTATTTTGATTTGAAATGGCCAGTACTGCAGAACGGCAATTTCATAGGTAAAGACCTAATATATCGCTTACTTATTTCAAACACCAGCTAAACAAAGTCTGCTTCATCAACAGACAACTCTGCTGCTGACACTTCTGGCAAGCGTCAAACTATTAAATAAAAACAAACTTTAAAAATCCCAGGTAAGCAACACCTCAAAAAATTCCCTCGATTCGCCAACCACTTTACACCGCTGAAACCCGGGTGAAACCCGGGAACCGGGTCGAGTGGCAAAACTAGCGGCACTACGTAAAATATTAAATTTAATGACCAGCTTTTGTCACCCGGAGTTATAGCAAGCCCTCACAGGACTGTTTTACTTTTAATTATTAAAACACTCATTTTGTCGTTGGATGACCCCTAAAGCTAGAGTTCTTGACTCTATGGTGTCTCGAAGGTTTAGTTTTGAAGTTTGTATAAAGTTTTACGGATAGCTTGTGATGGTTGAATTAAGGGATAGAATAGAAACTGTGTACCTACTAAGTTGGTTGTTATGCCTCTTTTTTTGTGTAAAAGTTGAGTGGATTTTGAGTCTGCTTATTTATATTTATACATATAATAAAATGGTTACGAAGAATTTTTGTCTGTTTGTCTGGATGTATGTTCCATATTGGCGCAAAAACTGATGACCAGATTTGGATGAAATTTGACACATAGATAGTTTATAACCTGGATTAACACATCAATCAATCTGCCTAGCCTTTTCCCAACTATGTTGGGGTCGGCTTCCAGTCTAACCGGATGCAGCTGAATACCATTATTTTACATAGAGCGACTGCCTATCTGACCTCCACAACCCAGTAACTGGGTAATACGATACCCCTTGGTAAGACTGGTTGTCAGACTTTCGGGCTTCTGATGACCCGTAACGACTGTCAAAGATCCACGATTGACAGCCGGGACCAACGGCTTAACGTGCTATCCGAGGCACGGAGGAGTCTCGGTATGTAAAGATGGTCACCCATCCACTGACCAACCCCGGCAAGCATAGCTTAACCTGATGGATCGACCCGTGAGGCTGTTATTACTTAGCCACGAGCTCCTCGATTAACACATATAGTGTATTAATCCTGGTATTTTCGAAGCCGCGGGCAAAAGCTAGTTTCCTCTAAACGTGATTATTGCAGGCAGAGTAAAAGAGTACTCTTGGGTTCAGCGTCCACGTGTTATATAAATTCTAGAATGTTTAATTTTAGATTAAAATGTGAACTGATCTTTGGAGTATATGCTCAACTTTTACATTGAACTTAAGAAATAAAATCCTGAACACCGCAATAAAAACAATAAAAAATCACAGTTTTAGTTCAGTTTAGCTGATAACAAGCGCATCACTAGAGTGAATGTTCACTAGGGTTCCGTATCAAAATGGTAAAAAGGAACCCTATGGTATGACTCAGGCTTTTTATCTGTCTGTCACAGCTGGATGAAGAACTAATGCTATCAACTTGAAATTTGGAACAGTTTTAAATGATGTTTGCCCAACTATTTTGCAAATAAGAAAAAAAAAATGTTTTTTTTTTTGCAATAGGAACCGAAGGGGGTCTTAAAAAGACCCCCTTTCCCCTTAGAGTGGGGGAAGAACGCTATTTGCACATTTTCAATTTCTTTTTTCTTTTTTTTAGTCCGCATAGTTTTCGACTTTTTATGAAAAATATTTAAAAAAATACCGTTCCCCCCATATCTCTGAAGTTTGTACAGAGAAAAACCTGAAATTATTCTATGTGATAGAAGTTTATGTAAAAATTACAAAAATCTAAAACGATGTCTCTAAATAGCACACTTTTTCAGAAATCGGTACGGAACCCTCGGTGCGGGAGTCCGACTCACTCTTGACCGGTTTTTTCTTGTATAGTTCCTCGTTCACACGATATCGACAAACATAAATAGCAATTAACGTTAATTTGCACCTTTCATTCGTTTTTTCAATCATTCGGTAGGTGAGTGAAAGATGCATTTGTCCCAAAACAGAACCGACATCATCATCTGCATAGCCAATTCTCAACTATGTTGAGGTCAGCATGCAGTCTAACCGCATGCAGCTGAGTAACAGTATTTTACATGGAGTGACTGCATATTTGACCTCCACAACACAGTTACTGGTTAATACAATACCCCTTGGGAAAACTGGTCGTCAGACTTTCGGGCTTCTGACGACCCGTAACGACTGTCGGAGATCCACGAATGACAGCCGGGACCAATGTCTTAACTTGCTTTCCGAGGCACGGAGGAGTCTCGGTATGTAAAGATGGTCACGCATCCACGGACCAACTGAGGCAAGCGTCGCTTAACCTGATTGATCGACCACAGCGGCTGTTATTACTTAGCCTCAAGCAAAAGAATACCGACACTACTTGCAAAATTATAAGTATTCAGCTTCTGATAATTTATTCGTTACGAGTATGTCTTTCACTTCAGAAACAATTGCGTTTTGAAACAATTGAAGTGTATGTTCTAATTAGCAAAGCCATTGTTCTCGTGAAACAGTCTGTTATCTCTATGTAAATATTTCTACTTTGTTTTTTATAAGTGTGATTATAATAGTCGTCGTAATAAATTGGTTTCGGCGTATTAATGATCATCATCAACTTGTTCTCGACTAAAAATCGCGCGATTCTGTCGCCGTTCGAGGCTACACTTACTGCGTTCGGGTTCTTAGATGGGAGACCAGTTTTTGGTTTACATTAATATTTTTTACTTGTTAAAAATCGTTTTTCTATACAGGGCGTTCCACGGATATACCACATGGAGGGAAAGTACCTTGAATATTGTAGATGGAACATTTTACTGAAAGAAGACATTATTTGAATTTAAAAAACAATTTAAACTGCATTCATAGATATTTAAATAATTACATGGTTGAACCGGAAATCGAACCCGCTACATGAGAAAAATAATCACCCTGTAGCTTTATCATACCGATCGAAAGGCTTCATCATAAGGATTATTTTTTGCTAAATAACATAGTGTCACAAATAAAAGGAAGACCATGAATTTTAACATTTTTAATACAAAATTAATCAATTTATCAAATGCACAAAATGAGTCCCTTCCTGTTGAATACAAAGTCGAACTCTTTTGTTGAAATGAAAAAATTAAAAATGTTAAAATTCATGGTCTTCCTTTTATTTGTGACACTATGTTATTTATCAAAAAATAATCCTTATGATGAAGCCTTTCGATCGGTCTAATTGTTTTTTTAAATTCAAATAATGTCTTCTTTCTGTAAAATGTTCCATCTACAATATTCAAGGTAGCTTCCCTCCATGTGGCATATCCGTGGGACGCCCTGTATAGTATCGACTGAAGAAAAATCGTTTGGCAACAAAAAATAACAACAGCTGATCCTAGTTTAACACAACACAAGAAGCTAAACACAACCACACCCATATTGATGTACTCACGTATCTTGTAAGTCAAGCCCAATTCACAAGACGTACCCGACACTACCCGGTTCCGGCGCTCTATAAATAATTCATACGCCAACTTTGGGAGATGTTTTAGTTTAGAGGACAAGTAAGTAAGTGACTTGCAATTCATAGTATGGTTTAGATTCCACCGATGTACACTATACAGTCGAAAGTTTAGTTTACAGAACACCTATGTTTAGACTACCTCTGGGCCTGGCTTGGCTCAGCATAATCAGCCTATAGCATTTCCACTGCTGGAACACAGTCCTCCTCTCTCCACGTGGATGTCACATGTCTTAAAATTTTTGTTTCTAGGACATGCCGGTTTCCTCACGATGTTTTCCTTCACCGTTTTGAGAGCAGTGGTGAAGAAATTACTTACACAAAGTAAAGCGCCTGTCAGGGCTCGAACCTACGACCACAAGTCGTAAGTCGCGGACGTTACCACTGGGCCACCACCTTCGCTCGCGTGGATTGTATTAGGCTAAAACCTTAATTATTTATTTCAATATAATACCCATAATATATCGTTGACTAAAAACACGATAGTTATGATAAGTGGTTTTTGAGTTATCAGCACACAAAAGGACAGATAGACGTTGAACATTTTTTGATGCCCTATAATTCTTCCCTTCCTTTTTTAAATACATGTACTTGTACATTATTATTATTTTAAGACTGTTAGCTTATGAATTATGTAAATATTATCATGTTTGACAGTAAAAAGATAAGTTTTATTATGTTAAATTTGTTTAAATCATTCAATTTGTCAAATGTGTTTGTAGAACCAACCCGAATTACTACGACTACTGCTACATGTATTGATAATGTTTTTTGTTGCTGTGACTATTTAGATAAATCCATCGTTAATTATCTCCCTTCTGATCACAGCGGTCAAACTGTAACTTTTGAGTCCAACATACCAATACAAAAAGTGCAGATACAATCCAGACCAATAACATCTGCTAATTTAAAAAAATTTAATAGCACTTTAATTGGTAAGTTAAATGACCAAGAACTAACAATGAACAATGTTAATATTTTGTATGAAGAATTCTTTTCGGTAGTCCAAACAGAGTTCGATAAATCTTTTAAGAAGATCACAAAAACTATAAGCCCTAAGTTTTTATTTAGTGACTGGGCAACTAGAGGACTCAGGAAAAGTAGGGAAAGACTTTTCGAGCTGTATGGCCTTAAGCCTTATATTAACACGGAATCTTTTAATAAGTATGTTTCTACTTACTCTAGAATTTTTAAGAATACTTGTAAGGCAGCTAAAGCTTTATACATTAGCAACAAGGTTAAATCAGCAGAGAATAAAATTAAGACAGTTTGGAAAATTATCAATAATGAAACTAATAGGATCAAAAAGCATAATTTTGATTACACACTGGAGACGTCATGTGGTCTCATTTGCGATAGCAAAGAAGTTGCTCAAGAATTTGTAAATTTCTTTACCAGTATCCCACTTAAAACTACTGAAATATTAAACTCCTCGCCCTCACTTTCTTTTGATTTAGTAAAGGCGAACGTTTCGGCCTGCCCGATTGAATTTAACTTTAAGCACATTAACCCCATAACAGTAATAAAAGCTTTTAAGCAAATTAAGATCAAACCGACCGAAGATCTTTGGGGAATGTCTATTAAAGTCTGTACCTCCATAATTGAGACTATAGCGCCTTACTTAGCCTTAATATTTAATTTGTGTGTGGATCAGGGAGTTTTCCCGGATTTAATGAAATACAGTAAGGTAATACCACTTTTTAAATCCGGGGACAGTAAGGACACAAATAATTATAGACCCGTATCCGTGTTGCCAGTTTTCAGCAAGGTTTTTGAAAAAGTAATGCTTAATCAAATGCTCAATCATTTTAACACGAATAAAATACTTCACGATCAACAGTTTGGTTTCACCAAAGGACGTTGTACGATCGACGCCGGTGTAACCTTATTAAAACACATTTTTAACGCGTGGGAAGAGGCCCAAGACGCCATAGGAATTTTTTGTGACCTCTCCAAGGCATTTGATTGCGTCGATCACGAAACCCTACTCTTGAAACTTGAGCATTACGGACTTGGAAAACTTGCGCTCAGTTTAGTAAAATCTTATTTAAATGATAGACAACAGCAAGTTCAAATAAATGGTATCACTTCACTTGGTTTAAATGTAAAAATGGGTGTTCCACAAGGCTCAATATTGGGTCCTTTCCTCTTTTTAGTGTATATTAATGATTTACTCCATTTATTAAAAAATCAACCACAAATGGTGTTATTTGCTGACGATACTTCCTTGATTTTTAAGGTAGGTAGACGTGATACAAATTTTGACGAAGTTAATAACGCCCTACTGCAGGTCCAAAATTGGTTCACTGCTAATAATTTAGTATTAAATGGGAAAAAAACTAAGTGCATTAGATTTTCTTTACCAAATGTAAAAAGTAGTGATTGTGAGATAGTATTGAATCAAGAGAAACTAGAATTCGTCGATAAAACCGTTTTCTTGGGGATCACGCTCGACTCTAGGCTACAATGGGGTCCTCATTTAACATCACTTGCAGGACGGCTAAGTTCAGCAGCATATGCTGTCAGAAAAATCCGTCAATTTACTGATGTAGATACTGCGCGGCTAGTCTATTTTAGTTACTTTCATAGTATCATGTCTTACGGTATTTTACTTTGGGGACGGGCTGCAGACATCGAGTCAATTTTTATTCTGCAGAAAAGAGCCATTAGAGCCATATATAATCTCCGCAAGCGCGATTCTCTAAGGGAACTGTTTAAGGAAATTAACATCATGACGGTACCTTGTCAATATATCTACGAAAATATCATGTACGTAAGGAAAAATTTACATCTTTTTAGTAAAAGAGGTGAAAGGCATAATTATAGTACTAGAAAAAGGGACCTATTAGCTCAACCAGGTTTCAGACTAGCTAAAGTAGACACGTCGTTCATGGGATACTGTTTAAAATGTTACAATAAAATACCTCCACACATACTTCAACTCAATGAGACTAAATTCAAAACTTGTATAAAACGCACACTATGCAGGCAGGCATATTATAAGTTTGGGGATTACATAACCGATAAAAATGCTTGGCTCAATGCTGGTCCTGCTCCACAACCACAACTAATTAATTAACATTTGAAGATACTGTTGGAGATGCTGAAGATTGTAAGACTATCATTGCATTGTATAGACTCAATCTCCTTTGTATTATATAATTGCATAGCACATGTGTGAGTACTATGTACATACTCTAAAGCTACCATTTACTGGGTACGTCTTTGTTTGACTTGAATGTGCCCTGGCGACTGAGAGTATGTGACGCTCACACTAATGTCTCGCTGATGGTGGCGCGTGTTGGATCATTTAGCCAATCCATGCGTCAGGTTCGTGAATAAGCGCTGTCAGTGAAGGCTGGGCATACCTTAGCGGTCAGGGCTTATTTTATTTTAATTTAATTTAAATATTTGAATTGTTTTTTTTTTAAGGACGCTTTTAACGTTCTGCATCGTTCTCACATATGAAATTTCAACATGAATGATGTAACCATTATTTTGTAACCATATCTTGATTTAAAAGAGTGTCCGTGGAGTTTCTTGCCCGTTCTTCTCCATAGGTACCTACTATGCTTTGGAATGGGCGCCTAGCTTCATCTTTCTGACTGACCGACCAATTGACAATTCAAAAGTGCCTGTAATTGGTTTAATTGAAATAAATGCTTTGAGTTTGAGTTTGAGTTTGAGTTTTTAAGAAGAGACAGTTTTACTCTATGCTACAATAAGGATACAGAAAATCAGTAGGTACCAGTTCATTAAATTAGTTATGATCACAGAAAATTTGACAAATATGAGGTGCTGAGGTGTCTATGAAGTTGGAGCCTCGATTTTCAGGATTTACGTGTTGGTTAAGAGTGTTCTGGGAAATGTACATTTCAGAGATTGCACGTTTTGAGCCCGTTCGACATTTACGCAATTCCTAGGAACCGGACATTTTGGAAACAGAACGTTCGGAACCAACAAACGTGTGAGTACTAGGTATGGTCTTCCTCAATTTCAGGTGAACATGGCTAAGGTACACGCCCCTCTTCTACAGTTCCTACTTATACTCCGTTTTCTTGCCGCGTGATAGAATTTCTTCATAACATTTTTACTTAGTCTACCTGGATTTAAAAACGTTCAAAATTTAGTAACAATCTTATCAATCAATGTGGTCAAAAAAACTTGTCAGAAATATAGGTTAATTTTGTTTTTTTTTTAAAATTAAAATGCGAACATTCTAGGAACTTGAAATAAGTCGATCCATCAGGTTAAGCTACGCTTGCCGGAGTTGGTTCGTGGATGGGTGACCATCTTTATATACCGAGACTCCTTCGTGCCTCAGAAGTCATCGAAGGGTCGTCAGAAGCACAAAAGTCTGACAACCAGTCTTACAGACTGTATTACCCAGTAAATGGGTTGTGGAGGTCAGATAGGCAGTCTTTTCAGCTGCATCCGGTTCTAACCGGATCCGAAAACTACCCCAAAATAGTTGGGAAAAGGCTAGACTGATGATTAGTCTACTACTGTAAATGACCAGAAGGCCGGTTCCCGTATTCCGTTCAAAATATAATAACAATCTCATCGCAGCGACAATTAATAAAAAAATAATAAAAATAAAATCATTTAATTCAGACCATTAGTCCATTTGGGTTAGTATACAAACAACTTATAAACTAATGTTAGTACTTAAATCTACCAGAAATCATTGTTATTTATAAACTACATATACATGCACTCAGTGGCGTGTAGGCGTATCCAATGTCCCAGTATACGGTTGTCCCACCTGTCCGCAATAACCCTCAGAATGTTGTTGGGGCTGGCGCGAATCCGGCTCATGATGGATGCGCAGCGCTTACGCATGAGTGCAGGAAACCCATCTATTCCCGCCTCTGCAAACATGCCCGAAGCACTGCAGTAGCGCGGCACCCTTTTTTTTTTTTTTTTTTTTGTGGATGGGAAATCATCAAATAACTTCTCCCACTCTGGGCAGAGCGGGAGGGCGTGTCAGACTTTTACTGACTAAAACCCACCCATGTTCCTTCAGTTGCCCGTGCCAGGGCCACGGTATCTCTTTCGAACTACCCGCGACCCCGGCGGCATCGGCCTGAATGCGTTATTGTACTGTTACTAATGTGGCCATAAACTTTTCAAAAATGTAGGTAGGTACTTAAGGTAAGTTTTTTTTAGATTAAAATTGTACGTTCTTAAAAACGGAAATTGCCCTTAGGGTGGGCTACACTAATTAAAATAATACTGCAATGTTTTTCAGGTAGTTATGTAGGTAGATTATTCTGGCTTACACAAATGTACCACAGATATAATAAACGTTATGCTTTTTTCTTTTATCTAACTACTACATTATCATCATTATAGCGACCTTATTAGTGATATTCTTCTGAAAGGTCAGGTGCGTAGTGTCTACTCGCGACTAGTGTGCGTGTATGACCAGATACGAAAAGGTAAACGAGGCAAAACGAGTACGTAAAGATCGTAGCAGGTGGCGTCCTGTACTTTGTGCCTACCCCCATGAGAAGAAGGCGTGAATTTATGTAAAGTATGAATATTATCATTCCAGCTTTTACCCAACCTGAATCAGGTCAGACCACCACAAAAAGCACTAAATTGATGCTCGCACTAAACCGTAATAGAATCGGAATGCCACTAAGAACACTATTTATTACTGAATCCAATCTTGGAATGGCTCGACTGCAAGACTTACGACCGAATCGAGTTCCAATCGAGTTTTCCTCGAGTTATGAGGTTAGACATAGCCATGCAGCTATTCCTACCAATTCCTGCCCATACCTAGCCAGTTTTGTTCAGTTCTGGTAAGAGACTTTTATAGCCTTTTTTTGCGGCTTCAATTCGGTAGCCCGCGTTGTAGGAGCAAAAAATTTGCCGCCAGTTTACTCCCCAAAACTAGCTGAAATGGAGGGTTTTGGTGTTTTGTTTTGTTCAAAACCGACGCTAAAAAGTAAGTGGCTTCACGCTTGGCGGGTGTTTGGTCTAAATGTTTTCACGGCGCTCGTTGGCTTCATTATAGGGTTAATAAATTAGGCAACTAAACTTGTTTCGTGGTATTTTCGGTGGCAATGAATTGATTTAAATTGTTTGAAATAAATACGTTAAATTATTAAAAATGCACGTTCATTTTCTTGATGGTGATTGCCGTCAGACATAATCTGCAATGGTAAAGACAAGTGTCACGATCAATCTGATCTAAACAATCTAATACGTTCGCTAAAAGGTTCCTGCCAGACTTCAATTATATTCCACAAAGACCCTGAATGAGACTCTTATGGACCAGGAAAGCATGGCACAAAAGGGAGCGATAGAGCTCGTACAAAAATGGTCTAAAATTGACAACTTTTACGGCCCCTATTTCTTCATTTTTGAAGATAAACAAAAAATTAAAATTTGCGCTATACTCGATGAGTTCTAGACAATGACACTCCACATGCTAGGATAAGATTTTTATTTTCAAAATGAAAAGTTTATTGTATGGGACCCCCTTTAATTTTTAACTTCGTTTATTTTTATTATTTCTGAAAATTACATGTCTATCTATTACGGTTTATGAGAACAGCCCTGTAACAGACAGACGGACGGACGCACAGCGGAGGCTTAGTAATAGTGTTCCGTTTGGTTCACTTTGGGTACGGAGCCCTAAAAATGGAGAAGTTAAAATATCACTCTGAAAAAATAGGAACAAGTATGTATTTCATTTGAAGGTAATATTTTGGTAAAACATTTAACCTTTGCAATAGAATTTCTAAAAATAATAATCTGTTTTCATTCCTAAATTCAAGATTCAAGAATGAAAGATCAACCAAACATCGGTTCGTCATCCCAAATCTATCTTCCTGCCAAGAATTCATAAACTCATCAGTGATGGCACTTGAGCGTTTTTCTCCAATTTCCCCCAAGTTATGATCGTCGATATGTTAGTGGAACTAATGTACCAGAGTCCCAGAGAGGAGAGAGGGCGTTTCTAAGGAAAATTACAAGTTTTCATTTCGTTTCACTGAGTTATTGCAGCGGTAGCGCTTGTCTGTCCAGGGCCGGAGTTGAGAAAAGTGCAGTGGCGATTTTTATGCAGCATTTTGTACATTTTTAGTGTTTTTATTAACTATGTATCTACGAGAGGAGCTCGTGGCTAAGTAATAACAGCCGCTCGGGACGATCCATCAGGTTAACTACGCTTGCCGGGGTTGATTCGGGGTTATATCGTTGGTCCCGGCTGTCATTCATGGATCTTTGACAGTCGTTACGGGTCGTCATAAGCCCCAAAGTCTGACAACCAGTCTTACCAAGGGGTATCGTATTACCCAGTTACTGGGTTGTGGAGGTCAGATAGGCAGTCGCTTCATGTAAAATACTGATACTCAGCTTCATCCGGTTAGACTGGAAGTCAACCCCAACATAGTTGGGAAAAGGCTAGGCAGATTGATTTTGTATCTACGAGTATTTCTACTAACAGCCATACATTTTTACCGATTCTGTGTTTTTTTTTGTTTGCACGTTTATTGTGACTTCATCGGTAAACCGATTATAATCATATTTTAGCATAACAGAAAGCTCTTAAAAAAACATTATACTTATGGTACTTTTAACCTTTCCTCTTTTTTTACTTTTAAACTTCTTTGAGTGAAGTGTCTGCAAACATATTTGACTTTATGTCCTTCTTACTACTGTCTTATGTACTTCTCAATCTGCCTAGCCTTTTCCCAACTCTGTTGGGGTCGGCTCCAGTCTAACCGGATGCAGCTGAATACTAGTATTTTACATGGAGCGACTGCCTATCTGACCTCCACGACCCATTAACTGGGTAATACGATACCCCTTGGTAAGACTGGCTGTCAGACTTTCGGGCTTCTGACGACCCGTAACGACTGTCAAAGATCCACGAATGATAGCCGGGACCAACGCTTAACGTGCTTTCCGAGGCACGGAGGAGTCTCGGTACGTAAAAAAACAAAAAAATAATATACTCAAAAATAACTTAAAACAATTTCTACTATCTAAATGCTATTATAGTGTCAATGAATATTTAAATGAGAAATATTAAAATAGGTACATGTTTTTTATAAAATAATTACGTTAAATATAATCATTAATTATTATTATCAATCATTGAATAAACCCTCTTCCTCTCTCCTACATTTTGCTGTGCCCGACAATGATCAAAACAAAATCAATCAATGATCAATGATGATATTTTGTAAAACCTACCACCTAATTTCACATGTAGAAGCAATAAATATATTGAGTATTGAGTATATATGTAAAGATGGTCACCCATCCACGGACCGACCCCGACAAGCATAGCGTAACCTGATGGATCGACCCGTGCGGCTGTTATTATTTAGCCACCAGCTCCTCCTCCTCCTTCTTAATGTACTTCTGTCCTTTACATTCTAAGACTTCTACATACATAAATACATTCCCGTTCAGCACGACCAACACTTAATTATCCACTAAACGGATTGTCAATTAAACTAATTACTTGCGCGGCTCAGCGGCACCTCGTTACATTATGCCCAAGGGTAGAATAGAGACGAAACCACACTCAACGTACTTTTGAATTGGAGAAACTGTTTCACAAAGTCACGAATACTATTCGTGGCTTATTATTACAATAGGGATGATGACAAATAAAATGTTTCGCCCGTCAGCTAAATTATTAAAAAATATTGAACACGTAATCCTTTTTTTTACGTAAACAAAAGATTACGGCAATACATTGAGTTAA
The DNA here is from genome assembly GCA_946251885.1 of Cosmia pyralina. Classification (NCBI taxonomy): domain Eukaryota; kingdom Metazoa; phylum Arthropoda; class Insecta; order Lepidoptera; family Noctuidae; genus Cosmia; species Cosmia pyralina. The sequence continues at coordinate 27,219,776 of OX276343.1, forward strand.
AAAGCTTTTTACAAAAAAAAAACAACCGACTCCCAAAAGAAACACAACAAAGTGAAAAATAACTTTAATTTCGGAAGTCGGTGTCTTTGGTTTTTTAGTTTCGTTTCTTGCCACCGACTTCCGAAATTACAGTTATTTTTCAATTTGTAGGGTTTTTTGGGAGTCGATTGTTTTTTTTTTTTTGTAAAAATCTTTTATTTTTCACTTTTTAGTGGTGACTACCCCACACAAATTCGAATAGAGCATCATTCACATAGACTACGTGGGAAAAATACGTATCAAATTATTGAAGCTAACTCAAAAGCCACTCATCAGAACTTGGAAGATATTTATTGCAACCATCTCAGGAATATACCATTTCAAATAAAAACTTTGCAAAAAGGCAATTATACGTCGCGCTGTTTTATGTTGACGGAGATAACGAGGCAACGAAATCTGCCTTCTGACAATCAACGCCACACATAACACAACTCAAGTAGCGCAATTTTTAAGCGGCATATAATTACCATTAAAATTATTTATAGCCAGAGTGCACCTCATGACAACTCCAATAAGCCCAAACACGGTTAAGATACATTGTTTTATTACTGAGTTTCGGTGCCTACCTTCTGGCTTCTTCATCAGATCGGTTCGATGGTACCATTTTCATCAGAACCATTTAGGTATTTAAAGCTTCGTCATAGTCGCTTAACTATCTTAATCGAGATATCTTACCGCCACCCGTGAAATACTTATTATCGGTTGAGGAGTTCTAATGACCATCTGTAGTCTTCTTCATCAGTTCCACTTCACCAGATGATACTTTCTGAATGCAAATACTTGAATTGTTGATGAAAATACCAAAATCGCTATATGTATGCCTATAATATTTGAGGAGTTCCCTCAAATCCAAAGACCCAAACATTTAAAAAAAAATACAACCGAATTGAGAACCTCCTCCTTTTTTTGAAGTCGGTTAAAAAGGTGGCATGACGTCACGCCTTGCTAGATTTTATAAATAGTTGTGCCGTAGCGAGCCCCCACTACCCAACTTTAATGCGTCATATCCAATAATATTATATTAAATATCATTGGTCTTATCTAAGTAATTCTTTAATCATATGATACAGCAAAAAATACGTGTTTAATATTCTTTTATATCTGACTAACGTATTAAATAGATTTTTTTATTTTACCCCGGTTTTACTGCAGATCAAAGACCATACCACTCATAAGGGGAAACTTTGATCATTGTCAACATACTTGCTGATTACGTGTTGGTGATTTGAGGAACGTGTAATAATCACCACGTTTTCTCACTTATGTGCGAAGTAACGAAATTTTCCTCCACGGTAAGCGTAGTGAACTAGCGACACTCATCATCTGCCTAGCCTTTTCCCAACTGTGCTGGGGTCGGCTTCCAATCTAACCGGATGCAGCTGAATACCAGTATTTTACATGGAGCGACTACCTATCTGAACTCCACAACCCAGTTACTGGGTGATACGATACCCCTTGATAAGACTGGTTATCAGACTTTCGGGGTTCTGACAACCCGTAACGACTGTCAAAGATCCACGAATGACAGCCGGGACCAACGGCTTAACGTGCTTTCCGAGCGCGGATTAACCCCGGCAGGTGAGTAGTAATGACAACTAGCGCCACCGTTGAGAAAAATATCATGTCTGGAGATATGTAACATTTTAAAATTTCCTATGCTCACATTTTTATGCTCACCGTTTTTGGCGTTAACTGCTGATTATTTTGATACAAAACAAAATATTTCCACCACATCTGACCGAAAATGTGAGCATAGGAAATTTCAAAATGTTCCATATGATTTCTTTCTCAATGGTAACGCTAGTTGGCAGCACCGGGCTGTTATTAATTAGCCACGAGCCCCTCCTAGTTGCTACACCAGGTAGTATGTCTATATTCATTGAGAATGTATACAAATAACGCTAATGAATTCACATTGGTACCTAATAGCATGGTTGCCTATTAAAACGGCCATGAACTGGGCCACATCACTATGCATGCCGGTTTCCTCACAATGTTTTGAGTGCAGTGGTGATGGAATTATTTACTCACAAAAAGCACCTACCTGGGTTCGAACCCACGACCTACAACTCGAAAGTCGAGGCCGTTACCACTGGGCTACCCTGCTGTCTGTGCGCTTAGCTTGGGTGAAAACGCATCTGTGAGTCCTCTGGTATTTCAACTGTTCATAAACAGCAGTGATCTCTCACCATCAGGTGGGTTTTTTTGCCATAAAAAACTGGCCAAGTGCGAGTTGGGCTCGCCCACGAAGGGTTCCATACCAGCGCCTAAAATATTTAAGACCAATATTTAAAAAAATACTTTTCTTGTATGGGGACCTCTTTAATTTTTAACTTTATTTTATTTGTTGTTATAGAAATACACAATCTGTCGTCTACCTATTAAGATTTATGCGACACAGCCCGCTGACAGACAGACGGAACGACGGACAGCGGAGGATTAGTAAAATGGGTTCCGTTTGGCACTCTTCGGGTACTGAACCCTAAAAAACTAAGTTTTATATCTGCAAAGTTTTCAATCAAATTGATTACCTTCTACTAGGTACATCCCAATATTGCTCCCGTGGGAAAGATCACAAAAACTCTATGACAAAGTAGTGTGAATTCTGTGAAAGTGGCGGTTTTACCTTATTAGGCCCCGGTGTGCTGTTTATATTTTATGCCACTTGGCGGCCTTTTGAGAGGCATTCAATGACAAGAACTTGTTTATAAAGGTGAAGGTGCAATGTTGGCTACTTTTTACATGAAAGGCTTAAGAGCCCACACTACCTCAGGTTTTTATCTCGCTCGAACGATACTGCTCGCGGACTGAGTGAGGTCGAGACTGAGTGCGTGCTGGGTGCCGATAGTTTAGGTAATTGCTTTTTACGGTGAAAATAATGGTAATTTTAAAAAAAATAAAAAACATAAGACCTGCTTTAGTTAGTTCAGTAGTACGCAAAGTTTCATGATCTAATTTGAAGTATTTTTTAAAACCAGCGGTTTATTGTTCGGTTTGGAGGTAACTTTGGATTTTTTTGTAGCGAGAAAATTTTATGGAATCGTGTTTTCGTCAAACATAGTATTTAACATTAATCCTCAACTTTACCATGCATTTATTTCAAAATTAATGCTGCAGTATTGTTGCCATAACTGAGGATCTTGCTAAGCCATTTGAGGTATTAGGCTCTTAAGTGAAAGCAATGGTTTTGCACGGGGTGCGTAGGAAGAAGTTTGTAACAGATTTTATATTGAAAAATAAAGAAGGGTAGATTATTTTTACACTAGTTTTAAATATGGTTGTATGGTTGTGGTTATTGTTGTTGGTTGGTTGTGGTTGGTTGTATGGCTTTATGTGGCGTAAAATGAAATGTTTAGTATTAATACAAACTAGTACTTCTGCTAGGACCTTAGAGAAACTTGGAGTTCGTGGCTAGGCAATAACAGTCGTACGGGTCGATCCATCAGGTTAAGCTACGCTTGCTGGGGTAGGTCAGTGGATGGGTGACCATCTTTACATACCGAGACTCCTCGGAAAGCACGTTAATCCGTTAGTCCTTGCTGTCATTCGTGGATCTTTGACAGTCGTTACGGGTCGTCAGAAGCCCGAAAGTCTGACAACCAGTCTTACCAAGGAGTATCATATTACCCGGTTACTGGGTTGTGGAGGTCAGATAGGCAGTCGCTCCATGTAAAATACTGGTATTCAGCTGCATCTGGTTAGACTGGAAGCCGACCCCAATATAGTTGGGAAAAGGCTAGGCAGATTAAGTAGTTCTTCGAACAGTACGTAGACCTCGCGAGGACAAACTTTTTTGCAACAATTAATAGGTACCTACACCACTGAAGTTATTTAAAACGGGATGTTTACCATGTTTTTGTTTTTAAAAACATGGTGAAAGACCCTGTTTGTTTTTTCGTCGACAAAGACAGTGCGATCTAGCGGTGCACAGTAGCGCCATCTAGTGACCTTATTGTAAAACTAACATTAATATTGATTTTAAAGCCTCGTTTTAGAAAATTCTGATAATTATTTTCATAATTTTCTAGTTTTGTAATGAGAACATTACAAAACTAGAAAATTCCATTACTTTCTAGTGGTCCCAGGTGCTCCATCAATACCAGGGCAGATTCCACTAGTACCTAGAAATCTAAAAGTGAGCAATTTACTGCATTTTGCGGAGCTATTAGATCTAAGTTTTAGGCTAATAAGGGCCTGTTTCACCACCTACGATTAAGTTCCTATTAACTTATTTTGACCACAGTCCTTTTACTTCGCAGATAATTTCATACAAATACTGTTCCATTTTCGAATTTATTCGGTAAGTAGCGGCTATTCGGACATCGTGAAATTATTCCCTTAGTCTACATTAAAACGACTTCGCGACTAGACTCATTTGTTTTTAAAAACCTTCAGCAGTGCCTCCGGTAGTTGACTAGGCATGAGGCTTGTGTTTGTTTATGTATTGTATTTCATTACTTTAATGACACTAAGAAGTTCGGCAAGGCGTTTAGTTACCAACTTTAGCTTCCTCTGACGTGTCTCTGCACCCGATGTGTGCATAAGGAAAAATCCTTTATATAATAGGTATATAAGCTTATATCATATATATATATAAGCGTAAAAAAACATCATCCGATGGAAAAAAAATCATCATCAGTAGTTGTGGTGAAGCTATGGGGTTTGCAACTAACCCCCTCCCCCTCCCCCTGGGGTTTTGGGTTCATAAATTAGTACATAAAGACGTTTGAGGGGTTAAAATAATCCTGGGCAAAAACATAGACTATAATAAAGCCATATTTGTAACTTAAAAACTCAAAGACGTACAAACCTCCGCCTGCGGCTTAAAAGATAAATCACAAAACAAACAAAAGACGAACGCAACAAAACAAAAAACATACATTATTCAAATTGGTTTAAGTTGAACAAAATAATCCCGTCGACCCATCTGAAGAGCGGCCCTGTGCTCCCAAGGAAGTTATTAAAGACTTCGCAACTAAGTGAAAAAGTTCGCGACACTTGTTTTCTGAAAGTACCAAAACATTTTTCTTGTAATGATATAACAGGACCTTTGGTGCTGAACTGAGATTTTTTGCTGGTAATATTTTAAAGGTGATGTTTCCTTTTCAGTGAAGTTTAAACGGTCTAAGGTAAGGCGTTCGCAGGTAGACAGTTGGCCTTCAATTGGGCGGAGAATTTGACGTTGGTTAATCCTACTACGAGATATAGGAATAAAATATTAAAACGAGTAAGTTTGTATTGTTTGGATGTGAATTATGAACGGATTTGGATGAAATTTGGCACACAGATAGTCGTAACCTGGATTAACTCATATGATAATTTTTCACATCCGAAGAAATAGGGATAAAATGATTATGATTATTCGAATATCGAAAAATAATGCAATGATGTTACCAACAACAACACACAACAACAGCTTGAAATTCGAAATAATCTAGCATCTTAACTTTTTTAAACGAAATGTTACCAACTGAAAAATTAATTATGAAAACTTTCTTTTCTTTTTTTATAGATATTAATTATCTTTATAGTACATACTAATTCCATGTTAATTATTTAATAGTATCAGTGTATAAATGTTGCCAGCTGAATAATTAATTAATAACTAATTAATATTATTTTCTTTTATAGCTTATTCTTTTTATTAAAAATCAACATAATTCATTCAATCAGATTATATTATTGTTTAGTATTTAACGCAAGCATTTTAACTTTAGGGATTTTTTAAAATTAATTCGATAGGTAAAATACCATCAGAGAAGTCTGAGAAAAGTATTTAGTTAAGCACCTGTCCCACCACCGCCGACGAGAAAGCGACTAGCTATCAACGATTTTCTCGCTCAACAAACGTACAAAAGATTGTATGTCCCGTGTACGTAGGTAAAAGAGTACATCATAAGTTTATCAGTAGTTGATCGGTAACTGTTCACACCGCCAGCGAGTACGCCTTTATCACAGCGACAAGAGCTATGAAAGAGCGTACTCGGTCAGAGACACTCGTTGAGCCTCACGACTTATACATACGCATACCGTAAAAGAGTACCTACATTATAAGTATATTAACAGTTGATCGCTGACTGTTCACACCGCTAGCGAGTAGGTACCCGTTTGTCATAGCGACAAACAAAGAGAGTATTCGCTCAAAGACACTCGCTTGGCCAGCAGTACAGCTAAGAGTCTCACGCCTTATACATATGCATATCAGTGAGTAAGTAATCGCTCGTAGTTGTCGCGCCCTCGCTGCTCGTTGCTGGCCAACTCGCTTTTAGTTGTTAGGTCTACTCGCATTTCGTTAATCGCTGGCAGTGGGACAAGTGCCTTATGCCGCGGTCCCACGGCCTGGCGAGGCCTGTCGCAGCCCGTGTCGAGTATTCCCAGCACAGGTCTCATCGGATCGACAGTTTCCTCGGCCTGTCGGCCTGGCCTGCGAGAAAGTGGGCCGTGGGACTGCAGCATTAGAGACGAGCCCCATTCTTAGAAATAAAAGTATGGCGTACTAATGAATAATTATACATTTTCTAACTTGTTACTAACGCCGATCTTTGCACGTGTTTTTATGAAAAGAAATTTCTTAGAAATTATGAATAGGTACCTAATATTATGCAGAGACCGACTGTCTAAGTCAAAGGTAGGCAAAGTTAATAAAAATGCCTATTTTTTTAGTTGCCAACTTGTTTGTATGAGTTTGGGCACGTGTAGGTGTACACTTAGGCAAATTCGAAAGAGGTTGTATTCGAAATTGTGGACTGAAAAAAAAAACAAAAAGTTACAACATCGTATGAAGTAGTGTATATAAGGTCTATCGTCTATTCATACACGAAATCTCTCTCTCGAAGGGGTCATTGTACTCATTATTATGAACAACTTTTACTATGGGACCAAACATAAAATCGCAAAAAAAAATCAGCTGTTCCCTACCCCTATTCGCATAACTCGTCAAAATGTAGGGAACAGCAGATTTTTTTTCGCTGATTTTTTTACGTAATAACAACATAGGTACTCGTAGTATGAAGTTGTGTATAATCAGGAAAATTAATTGTTTTCAAATTGACTACTGCCCATAGTTTCAAATCATAAGTGTCATTCTTTGATGGTTGTGTGAAATGGGATGGGTATAAGACGGAAAATTTACTTCGTAACCCCACAAGATTTACATTGAGTGCAACTGTATTAATCGAAGTTTTTTATATTATCATACACACTTGCTTTTCCAATTCACTTGGTAGAATGGTCGACATCGGCTTTGCTTGTAATATCACAGATTAATACAGATGGCACACTCAGCAAAATCATTTAAATAAAAAACAACTCTTGCTACGACACAATAAAGTGCAATTCAGGTCGCACAACGCTTCATTACCTACAGTTATATTCACCTATAAGTTGCCTCTCTTTCTATCGCGTAACTCTTATACCTTCTGACTCGTTAGGGTTGTCTTCTTTTACGACGCGGCGCGTGAGTGAGTATCGAACAAACGTGCGAGCCGGCCGGTGCGCGGCAGCCCACATTGAATTGACCCAGTGCGATGAGCCCGCCGCGTACTTGTAGCTTCATACCTAAACTGCGGAGTGTCCCATCTGTATTAATCTGTGCTGTGGTAATATTTAGAAATAGACACGTACAGTCCGAACGTCCAGAGAATACGTTCTTGACACCTGTCAGTTTCATACTAACGAATATATATATGTGTTTTGCGAATTTGATACTTGTTATTACTAGAAATTGTCCAACAACGCTTTCTCTCGACGGCTGGACTAAAACATAAAAAAAAAAAATAAAAAAAATATATATATAAATATTGTATTGTAATTTTATAAGTATTGTGATTATGCTTCGAATGACTTTTCTATCGGTACAATTTTCTTTATGTGCTTCTTCTGTACTCATGTGTATTTTTCCTTTTTTTTTTTATTTTTTTTTTTATTTTTGGACATATCACACAACGCCATCTAGCCCCAAGCTAAGCAACCTAATGCTTGTGTTATGGTAACGAGATGGCTGATAAACTACTTATATACATTTTTTTTTTTTTGTAAATACATACATATTATAGATAGAAAAACACCCAGACTCGGAACAAATACTTGCAGGTCGTACAAATATTTGTTCCGTGCGGGAATCGAACCCGCGACATGCTGCGCAGCAGTCAATCGCTCAACCACTGCGCCAACCGTGTCGTCCAACCTTTAGATTCAACCCTTTGGTATCCGTTATTCATTCAACAAAAATGTCTTATTCCGCAACAAAATATTCTCAATAAATAGTGTATCTTATTTTGTTGTTGTTTTCATACTAGAACCCTATGAACAGTAAATAAAGAGACCAATCGCTGTACATGATCTTCTACGATCGAACTAACTTCCATTCAAATATTCATTGCTACCAAATCAGCACAGTAAACCTTAATACCTGCAGATCCGACTTAAGTTTATTTTTGCAGTTAAAGCGAGGTCGTATTCAGAATCTAGGCCAGAATAAACCATAGTACTTATAATCCGCTTAGTCGTAATATCGGCAGCGCTTTTTGCTATCACAGTCAGCTTTGCATAATTCTAACGTTGGACAAGAACGTTGCTTTCCTGGACGCCAAATTGACAGCTTGATAGCTTAATACAGCCGTGTTTTTGCTGGAAAGTTAAAAATTTTTGTTTTTTTTTTTTGTGTTGACATTATGCAATGCAGTGTTGTTGTCAGAGTGTGAAGAACTAGGCAGTATAAATACTTTACCCATAACTATTTATATTTTTTGATTGCTTACAAGGTCCCTATGTACCTGTCCTCGACAGTGTTTGCACCTTTCAATAAACACGATAATATTGTGGCAATGAAAAAAATGTCTTCAAAATAGAAATTTCTTCAAATTGTGTTAAAAATCATTTAACGTAAACGACATTACCCACCAAAAGCTTTTCAAACTCCAAACAACCTTTCAAACCCAAATATTTAATTCACAAAAACATTTCAATACACTTTAATACTTTAAGCACCTGTGACAATTGGAGCCATTGGCGAAGATTTCTAAAATGCCGTGTCAGTGAGAGTCCCCTTGGGGTTCGCACCCCCTCCCCGAACCCCAATGAACCCCCGTCGGCTGTCAGATAAGCAATAACCTGGCACCCGCCGCCTGTCACGTCAAAAGTTGAGCAAATACCGGGACTGTTGGAGTGTATGTAGTGGTAAAGTGAAAGGAAATTGGCTCAGTTTTGAATACTACGGAGATTTACAAAGAGAAGAGTGCGTATCTTTTAGACGACAATTTTTGTTCAATAGATATTAGGAGTATCTTTTTTTTGTTGCAGTTATACTAGACAGCCAAATATAAATTACAGGCTAGCTCACAGCAACTGAGACGGTGTGGAGACGTGTCGCGAGAGAACTATACTGCTACAAAGTTCTTTTGAAAAACAATATGGCGGCTTTGGTTCTGATTTTGACCACGCGGCAAAAGATCCTTGTACAGCTACTACTCTATGTCATTCGCCCACTGACGGACGTCAACACCCCTCCCGCACCGCGCAGCTACCTCAGTGGCCTTAGAGTTTTTATGCTTTAGTTATTATTCTAAGGTTTTTAAACACTCGATCGCGTTTATATTAAACGTTAAGTTTTTGCGCTCTAGCATGGTGCGGGTGCCATTTGACGAACTGTTCCTCTTGAACGTTAGCGCGATTTACAATCATGATTTAATATTTTAGCTGCACCCTAAATATCATAATCGTAAAATACGGATTCAATAATAACTGTAGTACAAATAAAATCAAATTTAAAGAAAAATGAAGCAAAGTGATAGGCGTGTAACGTAATGCCATAGACATGTTTAGTGATGTGATGTATTGCTATTATGGGTTTTTATCGATAGTCGATATTTTTGTAGAAAAAGAAGTTTACTATATGTATTTTTAAATTTTTGTTGTTAGACATCTATAGAGTTAAATTAGCCGAAAAAATTATACCATGAAAAAAAATTTTTTTTTTAAATAAATACCGGTAGTGCTTTAAATGTGATTTTTTAATATTTTGTGTTAAATACGTACATAATAGGTTGGGGAAAAAGTTTCTTCGCATTTTTTAAGAAAATTCAAAACATTTTTTAATATACATTATTTACATTTATCTAAAGTATGTAGGTACCATTTTGTTCGATAACGTTTTGCCATCTTGTAGGTATGGGCATGATCCCATTGCTATAGAAATTTTGGGACTTCTAATCAAAACACCGCGACAAGTGATTTTGGCAGTCCTCTCGTGATGTTAACCTGACACTGCCTAAAGAATTCTGAAGAGACCGAAACAGGTGGAAATCTGAAGGTGCAAGGTCAGGACTATACGGCGGATGCATTAACACCTCCCAGCCAAACTCTCTTAATTTTTGCTGAGTGGCTAAAGATGTGTGAGGTCCAGCGTTATCATGATGAAAACCCACACCCCTTCTGTTGATTAATTCTGGCCGCTTTCTCTCAACTTCTTGCTTTAATCTCATCAGTTGTTTGCAGTAGAGTTCAGAATCGATGGTCCTGCCTGGTGGTAACAGCTCATAATGAATAATACCCTTCCAATCCCACCACACACACAGCATCACCTTGTTGCGCGTTAACCCGGGTTTCGCCACAGTCTGTGAAGCCTGACCGGCCTTTGACCACGACCTTTTTCGCACGTTCTTGTCGTACGTGATCCACTTTTCATCACCAGTTATCAGCTTCTTCAAAAATGGTTCGGTTTCATTACGTCGTAATAAAGAATCACAAATGAGTACACGGTTCATTAGGGTTCTTTCAGTGAGCTCGTGAGGTACCCAAATATCGAGCTTTTTTGTGTACCCAGTTTTTTTCAAATGCGCCAAAACTGTTTTGCGGTCAATTTCCAGTTCTTCAGCTACGTCTTAACTACTGATATGCCGAACTTGCTCCACTTTTTCAAAAATGGCATCAATTTCATCCGTAATAGGGCGACCAGAGCGACGTGCATCTTTGACATCAAAATTTCCGGATTGAAAACGATTAAACCAAATTGGTGCTATTCTCACAGACACTACACTGGGTCCATAAACATCGCAAATTTTTTTCGCGGCTTGCGTTGCATTTTTACCTTTTTTGTAGTAAAATTTTAAAATGTATCGAATTTCTTCATTAGATTCACTCATCTTGACAATACAAAAAACAAATGAAAATCACACATTTTCCTAATTTGAATTTGGAATTATGTTTTTTAAAATTTAAAGTTTCAATGATACCAAAACCAGCCAGATACAAATAGTATAGCCAAAGAGATTTTATTTTAAGTTCATACATACTATAATGCGAAAAGACTTTTCCCCCAACCTAATATTTTAAAATAAATTTCATAATAATATGATATATCTAAGACATTTTAAAAATTATTAGGAGAACGAGATTTTTGCTGTAAGAATCGTTATCGATAAAATTGAATTGTGCATATTGTCACTGACCTAGACATGCCAAACTGACACCCGCACCATGCTAGAGCGCAAACATTATAACTTACGTCAATTTGTATCGAATAATTGTTTCCCATTATAGTCACCAGACGGCGCTTATTCAGTTTCAGTACAAATTGGAGTTTACAAAGTATAAAAACTCGCACTAAGGCCTCTGGAACCGTCTCTGTTAAACGGTAGCCCTATAGATTTACTACAGTTTCAACTACCTTTGTTGATATACGCGCGGCTATAGATCAAACTAAGCAAGCAAGCAAGCTGATCTCGCATTGTATAGGATTTCCTTACAATGAGAGGTCAGTGTAAACTGGAAATGTATATCTTGATGTGTAGCCATGTGTACAAACAGCTGTGAATTAAGTGAACAAGAATGTTGTTATACAAACAGCTGTGAAGGAAACAAGAATGTTGATGTTGTGAAGCCCTTTTTTGATCAATTTTAGGTACCACAAAATGAAACTCCTAGCTCAGTGAGATCAATGGAAAATTAAATTACCCAACTGTCGCACTAATATTAATCTTATCGATTCCCTTTAAAATATTGCTTTTCTTTTATTGAATATTTAAATCCATTTAATTTATAAAGGAGCTATACAAAATGAGATTCTGAATTTATTGATAATTTTACTTTTAGAAAAATATGTTCAATGTACAGTTAACAAAAGAGATATCTAGGCAGGGTAGAGTAACATATTTGTATGTGAATTGCTCCATGTTCAATTTTATATATATTACTTTGTCTTCGCAATACTCCTGTAACACACCAACACAAAATTGTATATTGTCACGAAATTGAACATGAAGCAATTCACATACAAATATGTTAGTATACTCTGCCTAGATATCTCTTTTGTTGACTGTACAGTTTTGACATCAGTCCGCCTAGCCTTTTCCCAACTATGTTGGGGTCGGCTTCCAGTCAAACCGGATGCAGCTGAATACCAGTTTTTTACATGGAGCGACTGCCTATCTGACCTCCACAACCCATTAACTGAGTAAGACTGGTTGTCAAACTTTTGGGCTTCTGACGACTCGTAACGACTGTCAGAGATCCACGAATTACAGCTGGAACCAACGGCTTAACGTGCTTTCCGAGGCACGGACGAGTCTCGGTACGTAAAGATGAACACCCATCCACGGACCGACCCCGGCAAGCGTAGCTTAACCTGATGGATCAACCCGTGCGGCTGTTATTACTTAGCCATGAGCTCCTCCAGTACAGTTTTGACATCGCTACGATTCTATTATAATTATGTGTAGATAAAAGAAAATGAGTGTTACCACAGAGTACTAGATGTTATTTTACTGTTGCTTGGTAAATTAGCATGTTTTACAAAACCAATGATTGAATTCATAATCTTTTATGATTTTACTGTGTATACTTACCTTCCCCGTACCCAGAAGAACGTTCAGCAACATCATTTTCCTGCCATTATCCCAATTTATATGGGGTCGGTGCAACATGTCTTTTTCTTCCATACTTCTCTAATAGTCGGCATCTTGGCAGAAGCCAGAACCCACCCCACCCAGAACCCAGAAGAACATGTCGTATTCAATTTACATACTGCATTCATTATAGCATTAGACAAATAACGACAGTTATTGTGTAATATCGTGGAAATTGCTGCACTTTAGAATTATTTTTTTAATGTAAATGGTAAATAGATTACATTGCTTTGTATTTATTGTGAAACTAGCTTTTGCCCGCGGCTTTGCCGCGTGGATTACGGAAAATATCCCATGGGAACATCCTACCGGGAAATTCTTCCCTTTTCCTTGTCTAAATTACACCTTTGCAAAATTTCAGGTTTCTAGGTTCAAGGGTTTGGGCTGGGCGTTGATGAGTCAGTCGTCAGTCAGTCATCAGTCAGTCTTCTCTTTTTATTTATACAGGGTGTTAGGTTAAACGAGGGACATACTTAAACGGAGTGTAGTACTCGTACTTATGAAAATGAACAACTTTAACCATGGAACTAATTCTGAAATATGAAAAAAAAAATCTGCCGTCTCGTACATTTTGATCGCGTAGGATTTGCACTTTGTAGAGAACTAACCTAACCTAACACCCTGTATAGATAGATCAGAGTTTGTTATACGTTTATATCGACATAATTAAAGTATGATAACCCTTATTTGTCTAATGTTAAAATAAATGGAGTATAGACCGTTAACTCTTTTGTTGTTTAGTATTTGTTTCATTTATTCATTTTAGCCATTTCAATGTTTTCAATATTCCAGAATAAATCTTTTAAAATGTTTCAATAACATTGCAAATTAATTAATATTCTATACAGTTGTACATGGTAATTGAATAAAATATGAAAATACAAATCTATTTGATTCAGCGAGCAGATAGTTTAATGAGTTTCATAGTTGTTTGAAATCCGCAACTAAATTGAAATTTTAATTGAAACAGTATTCGGCAAACAGATATCCATATTTGTTCCAATGTTATAGAAATCTATGAAAAGAATGAATTTATTTGATCACTGACAGAATGGACATTTTTGTAGGTACAATAGTGCTGTCAATCATAGGGTCTTCAAATAAAACGACAAGAATATTATAAATCAGATTGCTTTAATTTATTTTAGTTTTATACAAATCGAATACTACTTACGATAGTCAATTTTAACGAATAAACATTTTACCCGTTGTATTTATTTTTACAAATTTACCTTTGTATTTTATTTTTTATTATTTTTCATCTATTATAAAAACCTCCATAGGGGCTTTTCATTATAAACTTACATTACACTCGGCTGTATTTATTCAACTTACTGCAGTCGTATATTTTTTTTATTTTAATTTTAATTAATTATTTCGACTATGGTTAAGCCACAGGAACACAATGTGGATTATGTGTGATTTAGGAAAATAAATGTCGAACTATGTATGAGAAGCTCGATAGTTGAAAATAAGATTGGTCGATGTTTTGTTATGTGTTTCTGAGCGTGTGTGGGTTTAGTTCTTCATCCGCCATTTTGTTTTCATAAAAGTATAATATAATTGTTTCTTGAAAAATTAAGTCTGCAGATGAAAAAAAATTTTTCTCAGTTACAGACGATGTAGGCGTTACCGTGAAATTCTCATTTAGAGAATATTAATTTTAAAAGTAATTCACAGAGACATCTTTTTTTAAATATTTTTTGTTGCTGATAGCAAGGTCTCACAAATTATCTTTTTTTTTATAACTTAGCAAAATACTCATCACTTTTATTTTCAGTATTTTGTGAAACTGAAAACTTATGGTTTGAAAAGCTAAACCCAACACGGAGATGAAAATGTGTGAGATAAATGCAAAAAAAAATAATAATTTATATATTTTATAATAACGTTGTTGCATACATAAGTTGGTGTTTGAGTAAGCGAGCAACCACCAGGTGTAATGTTTATAGATGTAGCCTAAATAGCGATCGAATGAGACACAGATTTACGTTTGTTGGCCTAAGAACTTAAGAACCACTTTTTGAACTGAAGAAAGGTGCTATTTTTCAAGTACCTATATTTAAAATTAATAGTAAAAAAAGTCATCAAAACACAGTGCTCCATAAGTAAGCTGTTGAATCTTATGAGGGCAAAAAAAGTGTCTGGACCTTAAACAGAATAGATGTTAATATTTAAAAGTTTATAATTGAAACGCTTCTTATAAATCGTCTTATTTCCATGTCCTATTATTTAAAATAAGAACTAACAAATTCGTGTTCATTAACATACTGGACAATACTGGTCACTTTGAAAAGTTTTCGAAATTCGAAATTGTGAGCCAAATATTCTGACACCAAATTTATTTTATAGTTTATTTTTTCATCCGCGCTTTTGTGCTATCTGTAAAGAGCAGAGTAGTGTACTAAGTTACAAACACGACATGTGTCAATAGCGTTCGACTCGTATCGAGTTTGAAGATCGCACCAGACGACTTGCGGGAATGGTATAAGGGTAAACAAGCTGTCACTATGTGCCGTCGTTCACAAGTTACGTGAAAAGGTACGCTATATTTTTCGGTCTTAGAAAATCGAGCAAGCTCGGTATCGTATCGTATTCTAAAATTGACTTTTTCTTTTTGTGTTATCTCGAAATTTTATCAACTTTGTAACCCAAATGCAATCGAGTTTGAGTTGAGCAAAAATTAAACAAGATGGGTCGGTTAATATTTTGGGAAATTAAAGAAGACACAAAAAGTATTATAAAATTCAGTTGTTTTATTTCTTATCATTCCCTTAACTTTCATTTACAACGTGACATTCCTGGGACAATTCAACTAAACCAAAGCTTGGTAGGTTCTTAGGTCCTTGGCAACAAAATTTTGTTAAACAATTTTTTTTTCAAACCGCTGTAAAATTTTCCTTACCGCTATAACTAAAAACGACACAAGAGTAGATGAGACTCGAAATAGTTAAAATCTTAGTTTACAGCGTCAGAAGTAGAATATACATGGAAATCCAAAATACCTGTTTCACGATTAAAGCATTTTGTTTCTGTTGTGCAGTATGCAGAGCAGTCTGTATGACATATGAATAAATATTTATAATTATATTAATATAAATAATATGCCAGTATAATTAACAAAATAAAAACATAATTATGTAAAAGTTTTCAAACGAGTCCAACTTTACTAAATAGAGTAAAAGCAATAAAATATTAGATAAATATAATAATAAAATTAACCTGTAGGTTAGCCATGATTTTATTTTATGACATAATAATTTTAATAAATTATGTGATTATATAAAAAATGTTTTTATAATAATAATTATGTGTCATATGCCATACAAACATTAAAATTATAAATAGATGTATACATATATGTAGTAGTGTAGACATAGACGATAGTGTGTAAACTGGTTCCTCAGTGTTAAGTGAAATTCGGAAATAGATTAGAGTTAAAATCTATAAAATATTTAAGGAAACTTACGCAACTGACAAGATAATTAATTTTGAAGTACAGTTTTACAGAAATATATTTTAAGCTTGGCAGACAGCAATCGTAGGTTTTAAAAATTATTGAATCCTTTCATTTTGGACTGGCCAAAGAGACTTTGGAAAAATCTTTGATTATAAAAATTTATTTCACACTACCTATTGTAATTTAAATTGTTTTGTCAGTTTCCGTAGTTTCCCCACACAATTTGCATTGTTTCTTGAAGTGTGAACAAATTGTCAAAAATATTAGAAGATTAGCTATACCAACATTGTAAAAGTGAGAGATTAAAACAATAAATACTGCATGTAAAATGTGTATGCATCGCATATGAAGTGGTTACGTCAGTTCATTTGTACGTTTATATTGTAACCCGGTCCCATGCAGGCGTTTTATTATTCGGTTTTATTAAATCGTAGATCGTTTCTACTCGTTTTTTAAATTTATCAATAGTTTTTTATTATAATTTATCATTGAACCGCTACCACGGGCCTTACATTCGATTTCACAACCTCTCATTTATTTTTTTGAAACAAAATAAGTTTAAAATTGGCTGAACAACCCGTAGCTGCGGCCCAATACAAACATTAACCAGTTAAATTACATATTAACAAAGACCCTAGTTCGTTTTTTTATTTTTTTCTTTACAATAATCTTCTCAACTTCATCGTTTATACCTAAAACCAACTTAACTTCAATATTTATAAACCCTATTTTTGGCACTAACAAATCTAATTAAATATATTAATTAATTTTACAAATTTTCATTTTTTATCATCACTCTCGAATTGAAATATACACAATCAAATATTAACAATAGGGTTTATGAAATTTAAAATTATACTTAACAATTATAAATAAGAAGTTTAAAAAAAAACTGACATCTGATATATTTCAGCACCACACAGTTGAAAATAAATTCTGAGAAACGACAACGTTTATAGTCTCAGGAACGATTAACATAATTAGGTTTTAATAATACAATTCTGGCAAAATACAATTTATGATAAGCCTGTACCTTTTTCTTGAGACACTAATTTTCCTGACCCTTTTACGCTCAAATTCACTCGATTCGAGAAAAAGGTACAACTCGTAAAACACATTTTTCTTCGATGACGAAAAAAAGAAAATGAAACAATATGCGAAAACACTCAGATTGAGTAAATTTTATAATCTAGTTTTTAGTGAGCTTCCTTATTGATAGTTATTCCATTATAAGTTTAGCTTAAATCAAGGGACACGACATTCACTAGGCTATCACGACATCTATAAGAGCGAAATTGAGGAACGGACATAGATAAAGACTTTAAATTGTTTATTTTTTAAAATAATACGACTATTATATAGATGCTACAGTATGTGCTAAAAGGTTCTAATAGAGTAGACACTTGACGAATTGGAATCGATAACAACCAATTTCAATCAAAAAACTTTTTCAATTGAATATCCGTCAAAGCGACATGTTGACGTCTTATTGGGCGCGAAAAATTTCCGATCGCCTCCAATCGATCTACGTTTGAAATTAATCAGATAATACTTTACTTATCGAGATGATATCAATATAAAGACAGTATCTAGTACTTACGAGTAATAGTGTACTATTCCTGCCCAATAAGACTGGTTGTTACAATACTAGAGTGAAAAATGCGATATTTTAGTCTTTTTTCCGATTTTTTTCTAAAATTTATATACAAATACATACACACTGCATTATTCTGTATGTACACTTTATCAATATGGTTACGTGGTGGTTAGTGATATTAACAGCATTGTAATATTTCCGCTAAGCACAACATTAACTTAATCCGATTCCTAATTAGTTACTATTACTGATGCTATTACTTACTCTCATATCGATATACTAACAATACAATAATTTTACACTATCGATAGTTTAGTGAGCATTTATCGATACGAGAGATCAACGATGAGGTTCTCCGTTTTATCGAAAATGGTTTAAAAACTAAAAATTATTTTATTCCCTTTTAAGTCGGTCCTAATTATTTTTTTATTCAACCCCTGATGCTAAACCTATTCTATCTTTGGTTCCGTATTAATTGTTGAATACTTATCAATTCCATAACTGTTTAACAATTCCTGGATTTAATCTTCGTAGTTCATTCATTTAATAATTACAAATTTACTTCCATACCCTTCACTAATGTTCCGATCTGTCTATATGAATACATATCGATTGAAATCGATATGTATCGATATAGACATAGCGATTATCGCTAATCGAAATTTAATATCGAATGGAATAATCTTAAATCGTTAAGCTATTCTTGACTCTACCGATATTTGATCCATTATGTACATTACTTAATACCCTAAGGTTTTATGTCAGCGTCTGTGATCCCTCATTACATGTAAAAAGGATACCGATTCAAATCTAATTTTTCAAAGGACCTCCTTTCCCTTCAATTTACGAGCATTTTAACGGGGGAGGCAACTGTCAAAATGGCACTGTCATAGCTAGTTCCCAACAAGGAGTAAAGTGGTTTTATTTTATATTTGCGAAAATGACTCGTTGTTGTGTTCCTAAATACTCCGAAATTCCGAGTCTTTAAAATTAGAAGATCGTGGATTAAAGCTATTCATAAAGATTTAAAAAAAATAAACAGTGTTCGAAACATTTTGAAGAAAGTGATTACGAGGAAATATTATATATGGTTTTAAATTCCGACACTTTCCATGTCAACTGCTTAATTAAAAATATTGAAATAACAGAAAATAGCGAAATAGTGAATTTATTTCACTATTTCACTATTTTCGGTTCGGACTAAACTCATGAATGAACGAAATGTCAAATGTATTATAAGGCCTTAGGGACCTAGCTATGATCATGCCATCTACAATTAGCTTTGCCCGACCTTCCCCATTTAAGCATTTGCGTAGAACCGAACTTTCTGTTTTACAAACTTTTTGATCAAACCTCACTTTTCATCCAAAGAGTTCGATTTCATGTGAAACTTTTTCGTAATTTCTTTTTCCAAATAAATGCAACTCTGTGCCAGCTTAGCATTCTTCCATTAAATCAACCCTCATTAATATTTCGTTTATAAATATCGTTTAGTTATAATAATTATTAATATTGTTTTTATAACAAATTATACACGTCAACATTTATCTGTATAACATCCTAGTCAACATCACATTTTTTAAATATTTGCTAATGGAAATTTCAGTCTGAGCTCAAAGATTACATATAAATTCGAAGAAACAAACCGTACGAAACACGTTTTCTTATAACAGTAAAATAATTATTTAATTATCAATACCTACAATCTACATCAATGAGAATCAAAATAATTAAACAGACCTTTATTAGAAAATTCCTTACATCAGCAAAAATTTCCACTAACATCCGACTTAACTACAATATGTAAATTTATTATAATTTAATGTCTTAAGACTTTGTTATGGAGACGTGTGCGTTTCATCCACGTATTTAATTTAATTACATTATCAATTATAATTACAAATCGGCAATCTAATAATTAGTTCTCTCATACTTGTGCCGTCTCTCCAGAGGCAGCTAGTAGTTGTCTCATTGCACGATGATATGCGGGGCCGATAAAAGGACAGCCACTGTCGCGATGATTGTGAATAGTGTGAACACGAACAGGCAAAACCTGGGGACAAAAGTAACATGTCAGACCATAAACATATGTAGCAGTAATTGAATTGGCCACAAGATTTCTAATTTGGCTCTAGTGTTCCCCAGGGTGTTCCCTGGGGAACAACCCACCCAGAACACCCAGAAAAGAATTTGATGATTGTTAACAATCATTTGATTCAGAATAAAGAAGTAAATATATAAACTAACACATTCACATTTCATATTTAAATGTCGGCTTCCAAGTCGAATTCGTATACAAGAGGTGGTGCCCAGAAACCAATAACATTGAACTTGCCTAGGAATAGAACGCGATATCTACGCGCCGCTGATTAATAACACGCCTAATAGCACCCACATATTATCACATTTTCTTTTTCATCCTGTGCATGGATGTGTGGTTTTTCCAGATAACTATTAAATATAACACAAGCATTAGGTTGCTTAGCTTGGGGCTAGATGGCGTTGTGTGATATGTCCAAACATATTTATTTATTTATTTATATACTAATTATATTCATCAATTATAGCTAAAATCTGAGACGATTTTTGAATTCATACAAAATGTCAAAAGACTGGTATACACTACTACTTTTTATATAGTACAAAAAAAAATGGGGATCTATCCGTACTGATCATATTTGGCAGTCAAAAGTCTAAAAATAAAATCCCAAAATTGTCCACGAAAATTTGCCATAGTTGGTAAATTCATAATTGAATCAATCATTCATAACAATTGCTACTAGAAAATACTACGCGCAGTACTTTTCCATGATTAATGAATATTACTATGTAGCCTGTACAATATTTCCATAAACTGAGTGACATTTTGGGATACAAACAAACGCTAATAACTTTGCTGTTTAAGAATATTATTTATTGAGACTTTACATATATAATAACAAGACCTTCTATAATAAGCCCTTTAGGTATTTGTACTAATTAAAAATTAGTGGTGTATTTTTTGTCTAGTCGAAATTTATTTTTGTCATTGAAATAAGTGGTGTGACTTAATAAATGATCGATAACATGTACAAAGAGTATTTGATACACATTTATAGAAAAAATAATACTATTGTAGGTGTCTATCGGATGACTACCTTCGTCTGAAAAAATAGGGTATAATAGAAGGCCGGAGAAGAAGCCTTTGGCGCAGAAATTTTGAAGTAAAGTGATCTATCAATAAAAATAATTTTGAGTTAATTTTTCATAATAAAAACAAACGGAAAATATCAAAATTCAAATCATTTAATCCACTCTATACGCGAAAATAATATAATTATATTGTAAAATCGATTACCCTTGAAAGTAAAATACAACCACATCACTAAACCAAATAAGAAAAATTCGAGTGGCCATTGTTGTTTACATCTTTGGCAAATCTAGAAATCTGGCATTTTTAGATTTAGCACTCAAGATGCAGTTCCTAATAATATTACGAAGCAGTACCCGTTCTTATAAGTTTAGAATTTACTTCTAAAAGCGCTCCTTACTTTATTTTCCTTCACCATTTATAACTGCATGTTTGAAATTCAAAATCCCGTTTGTCGGATTTTGTGCATTTTAGTTTGCATTTTAAAATGAAGACTGAACAAATTTGAATTTAAGTTAAAATCCAAACTGTATACAAAATGTCATGAGTTTTAAACAACGCACGAGGCTTTGCAGTCAAGCGCTTTATCGTATCCGACGGTTGCAGCCAGACTTCATTTAACTGACTTTACGAGTATATCACCGTACGTTGAACCTCGACATTTTGTCCACTCGTACTTGGTGCGTTATCCATAAGTATACATGAATGGAACAGGGGCTAAACGGGAGGATAGCCATGTAACGTTACAGTGACATGTTTCTATTTTTCATTCTTCCCATATAAATTGTTCCACGAGGAGCTCGTGGTTAAGTAATAACAGCCGCACGGGTTGATCCAACAGGTTAAGCTACGCTTGCCGAGGTTGGTCCATGGATGGGTTACTATCATTACATACCGAGACTCCTCCATGCCTCGGAAAATACGTTAAGCCATTGGGTACCGGCTGTCATTCGTGGATCTTTGACAGTCGTTACGGGTCGTCAGAAACTCGCAAAGTCTGACAACCAGTCTTACCAAGGAGTGTCGTATTACCCAGTTACTGAGTTGTGGAGGTCAGATAGGCAGTTGGTCCAAGTAAAATACTGGTATTCAGTTGCATCCGGTAGACTGAAAGCCGACCCCAACATAGTTGGGAAAAGGCTAGGCAGCTAACATATAAACTGCCGTAGGTAAGTACTCAGATCGTGGAAAGGTTAGTCGAACATAAAACTGCCAGGTAACGAGCTTTTTCGCTGCTAATTAAATTTTGTGTGGCTGCTAGAGCTATTTCATTTACTCTACTATTATATGAAGTTCATTATTTATTGCATTACTGTCGTACGTGGTCAAACATTAACTTGAAGTAGTTCTCTGGCACTTGAAATTCTGACTTTTATTACAAGCACTTGTTGGTGTTCTTTCATCAATATTTTTGTGTCATTTTCTTTTAATTTTTCTTTTCACATAACTTTACTCCACGACAATTTATGAATATGTTGCTTTTGTTACCACACCTACATCATTTTTGTCTCCACGTATCTCATAAGTGCTGCGGCTTAGCTGGAGGCGATAAACTCGACGCGTTTTATATCCTGCCCCAGGATACAACACATGGATAATTTAAATGATGTTTATGTGCTATCGAGTTATTAATAGAAATGCACTAAATACATTATTTTAAAATTGTAGTCAGTTTCTTAAAGATGTTTAATTTGTAATTGTAGGTGGAACAACTTATAAAACTATTGCATTTTTTTAGGGTTCCGTACCTCAAAAGGATAAAACGGAACCCTTATAGGATTACTCGTGTGTCTGTCTGTCTGTCTGTCCGTCTGTCACAGCCAATTTGCTCCGAATCTAATGGACGGATTAAGTTGAAATTTGTTACATAAATGAATTTTGAATATAGAGGTCACTTTTGGGGGGCAAATAAGAAAATTAAAAAAAAAAGTTTGCAAACTACACCATATGGCATGTCAAATGAAAGGGCTTACTATGAGGGTCTCAAATATATTTTTTTTATAATTTTAAAATAAATTGTTTTAAAGTTATTTAAGAAAATAGACGAAAATTGACAATTCCCCCCCCCCCCCCCTTATATCCGAAACTACTGAGCCTAAAATTTTGAAAAAAATACAGAAAATAGATCTTTACCTGTAGATTACAGGAAAACCTATAAGAAGTCTGTGGTCTATAATAACATGGTAAATCTATCAATATTGTGAGTACAAACTTACATTTACAGTTGGAATGTATGGGAGAACATGTTTTTCAACTACAATGTTAAGTTTGTTCTTAACATAAATTCATCCCAACTACGGAACCCTTCATTGTGCGTGGTCCGACACGCACTTGGCCGGTTTTTTTTTTTTATTAGCTTCTCTCTGCCGCCCGTCGTTCCGTTTTTTGAGCAATATTAATCTGATTCACCAAGATTACCGATAAAAAAGCGTGACTTGTTTAATAGGATTTGCTACAAAAAAAAATATTGTTTCATACGGAAATGAAATACCAACATCATTCATTAAAGTAGGAACAAAAGCCCGGTGCCGGTTAATCCCCCTTTATTGTGAAAACAATACAATCATAAATCAATGAATGTAGTTTTACCATACTCATTAATCAATTCACTGGAGCTTTTCGGATTTGAGTGAATTCCGAATTGAATCGAATAATTTCTTTATCCCCGATAGTCATTGCTTGTGCTGTGGTTTCATATATATTATGTATGGTCACGTTCTATTTACTCTGGAAACTTTTCCTTCGTACGTCTCCTTCATATGCAAGTGAGTTTAAATCGTTTAACGCCACGAAAGAGCGCTATGTTTAAAGACTGTACGTTGCAATCGTTGACGGTTGAATATTAAGAATGATGCAACCTTTACATTTTCAGCTACCCTATTTCTAATCATCGAACTATTCCATATAGTAACTGCACTTTTTCTTACCTGTCAACAACCATCGCAGCGAACTTCCAATCGCTGATCAGCTCAGCCTCCTCGTCTGCTTTCTTCATCCTTGCTGTTATGAACTGCAGTTCCTTCAGGATCAGATAAAGTTCTCTGTGTTGGCCACTTAACCCGCCGCCCACGTCTTCCATAGTGGACGGACGGACGAATGATCGACGGAAATCCGAGCGGAATATTGAGCACCTAAATCGATATAGTGAGATTGGAAAAAGTGTATTAGCATAGAAATGTTTAATGAGATGTAAAGTGAAGTTCTTAACATCGATTTGAAAAACTGACTCAAGGTTCTAGCATTCTTATCTGTTGCAGGAATGATAAATGAAGAGTATTCCAATTTCACATTCCAATAAGATTAAGAGAATGCGAAATAATAATTTTCAGGGACCATCTGTGACCTGATTTCGTAAACAAATTATTAACTATTTAATGTCGATACTCACCCTGGACCCAAATTCCCAGTCGATGCTGTACTATTTGGAGGTGGAGGGCCATGCCTGAAGTCGTCATCTATATCTAACACATTTGCCAGAAGTGACTTGGATGACCGCTCCTTAAGCTCTAGCTCCCTCATTCTTGTATTCATCATTATAGTCTTTCTTGTTATTTTCTTCCCAGGCCTCGACATTCGAAGAATCCACGGCAACCATTGCAGGAACACTGATTTTATCTGCCAATCAAAATAAC
Source organism: Cosmia pyralina (assembly GCA_946251885.1). Lineage (NCBI taxonomy): Eukaryota > Metazoa > Arthropoda > Insecta > Lepidoptera > Noctuidae > Cosmia > Cosmia pyralina. The sequence goes on from OX276343.1 coordinate 27,244,536, forward strand.
CTTTAAACCTTAATTCCATCATTAAACATTATTAAATTACTGACAAGTGGATCCCGGAACATTGAGTCAGTATGGGTTATATGTGCTTCATCAGTACGTAAAATCACACTAATATTATAAAGGCGAAAGTTTGTGAGTGTGTGTGTGTGTATGTTTGTTACTTCTTCACGCTCAAACGGCTAGACCGATTTGGATGAAATTCGGTATGTAGACAGCTTATACCCTGGATTAACACATAGGCTACTTTTTATTCTGAAAAAATGTAGTGCTCCCGTGGGATGAGCAAGGAATTCAAATATATTTGTTACTCTTTCAAACTCAAACGGCTCGACCGATTTTGATAAAATTTGGTGTGGAAGTAGCAGACATCCTGTATACACATAGCACACTAGACTACTTTACATCCTGGAAAAATGTAGTGTTCCCGTGGATCAGCAATTTTTTTGTGAATACTTTTCTCACCGATTAAACAATACACGTTTTAGTGTATCTCATAAACCGCGGGTAACACCGCGGGGCGCAGCTAGTATGAAATATTTCTCAAAGTATCCCCTCATACGGTTTCGGTGTGAATCGGGTCCGAGTAATTTTACCTAATATTGTACGTAGTATGAGTTTGTATGTATGTATGTATGTATACATTGTATGTATGTACGTAGTATGAGAACGTTAATAATAAAAAAATATTTTCTTGGTATAGAACTCATACTACGTACAATATTAGGTAAAATTTACTCACGGACGAACTCGTGTTGGATTTACTTTAGGCTTTTTATCAGTTACTTACCCACTGTGGCATCTCATGTATATCTGCTGTTCGATGATGGTAATTGAGTACGACTACTGTCAGTACCACCGACGATGCTACCATAAACATGATGCAATTGAAGTATGTCCCTGTTACATAGAACATATAGTTTTACACGTTGCGTGGTATACAAGTTTATGTTGATGATGTGATAGTTTACTTTATAAATGGAGATAAGCTTTTACTTGTTATATGTGTGATAGATGCAAAATACTTTATTTATTTTCTTAGTTACTTACTTTTAAAATTACTTTATATAACTGATATAATGATTGAGCAACGTTTTCAGATTATACCATGGTATATGTAATACATAATAATAGTATAATCTGAAAATTTAACTTATCTAAATTATTGAGCAAAGGGATTTTCGGTGTAAAATAGTATTTTTATAGTAGAAAACCTAAGGTGACAACCAAACGTGAAAAACAAATGAAAACGATAAGGAGAAAATTAAGTACTTCAACGAGTTTATCTTACAGTTTTATATTTACATTTTTAATTGCAATATCACGTGGTTCAAAGCTCATATCTAATTAACAATGACACAGAAAGCCACATTCATGCATTTTAATTGTACATGCGTTGTTCTAATCTACATTTAGATGAGTTTTAGCTTTTGTGCGTTACATTGACGGTATCCACTTTATGAGTCAAGGTTTTATGATATTTTGTCGTGTCTATCAACAAAAATAATCTTTTTTAAATTCAAAATAGGTATAATAAACACGACAAATTATGGCTCCTATTTTCTTTATCACCTAATTTTATTAGTTTACTTCAAAGAAAGTGCCTGTCACTTGATTACTTTGAGCATTAAATTGACAATTATCTCTTTTGGACAAGCTCTTTCAATTTATTATTTAGCATCCCTTGTAACTATGTTATAGTTAATCTCATAACATATTTAAATTGTAACTAACGTTACCAGAGACGCCACTTTGACAAAGGAATTTGTTATTACTAATTCAATGCTGAGAACGTTTTAAAATGAACTTGAGAACATGTAGATGTAAATGGATAGCGAGCAATTGTAATTGTTTTGTAGAACTAATACTAATTAGTTAATGAACAGACGGGTCAAAGTTTTATCTCATCAAATACCTTTGTCAAAGGTTTCAATAAGTTTTATCATTTTGTCAATTACAGGGATAGTAACAGACCCGACAAAGTTGAGACCCGAAGTTCACGAGATACTTGGAGGCTGGACCCTCACTACCCGCATCCACTTTGTTGCTTTAAACTGTTGTTTAACTTTAAATCCTGCTTTTAAACTACAAGCAATTAAGTATTTAGAAGCTCGTTTTGATAAGGAGAGTTGTACGGTAATTTTCGCCATTTGAATTTTTCAACCATTTCAAAATCATGCTCGAAGCTGATGTCTGTGTCTGTTGGCTGTCTACAGAAAGGCCAATAGAAATTAAAACAAACAAATTAAAATAGATTATAAAATGAAATTTTAATGATTGGACCAAGAAGTAATGTAAGTAGATTATTTTAATACATTACAAGAAGATCGAGTGCGAGTATATTCAGGAAATTATCTTTAGATAGACTCGGTTTAGCTACTTATTTCAATAGCACGAATTTAAGTGCATTATCTCTATTTCAAGTGTCGACAGAGAGCCGCAAGAGCGCTGTAAAAGCATAGATCAGTCTCCAGAGACGGCGAGACTCTAAAATGCAAGTTGAAAACAGAAAAATATAAGAAACTATACGCTCTCCTTCAAAATTCAAGCAAAAATATCTATTTAGATCTTTGTTAAGTTGGTGTTTCATGAATGAGCAGAGAGACATTTTAGGTTCAACACCCCAAAATATTCCTCAAGCTTCATTCTTTTTTAGAAAAAAAAAACTATTCATCATTATTTTTATTTCAGTTATTTATAAAAAAAATAACAAACGCGTGGTACTTTTCTCACCTATTAGGGGGATCGCCTCAGAGGTTTTTGTGATGACGTGTCCCACCAATAGAGAGAAAACAGTTTGCGACAGGAGGATTGTAACACCTGCAAAGATCAATATAAACTATGAAACAAAATCAAATCAAAATGTTCTATTTACAATGGTTAAACCTATAGTACCATCCAGTCTATACGTCGTTGGTTAGATCTCGTCCTGTTTGTGTGCTGAGTCGGTATTAGGGGCTCAAGTGAAATCATAAACGAAACATAGGGATAGTCATGCAAACACTAATATAGAGGGTTTTATCACTGGCGTTTTATTATTTTTATTATAATTTCTTTTATAAGAGGAGAAGGGTTTTATTCGAAGTTTTCGCTAAAGTTACACCACCCTCCAAGTATCCAGAGATCGCGGCTTTAAGCCTATGGATATAAAATAGTTCCAAAAAACAGTAACATTAAGAAAAACACCCAATACAAATCGTACACCATGGAATCGATTACGTATACAGCGAACTCACATAAATACTTGAAGACGACAATAATACGAATGTAAACATTTAGAATAAATATATCGTAACTTACCTTCAGCATCCATTAACAATTAAAAGCTCTTATCAAAGTTATAATCACATGCCATGCCACTTAAATTGGAAAGTTAGTATCGTTACAGAAGTGTATCGACCAAATAAACAAAATAAATGATTAATCAGGTAACTAAGCTGAAGCGAAGAATCACGGAATCGATTCCAAGATTTTAACCGAAATCATTATAATAAAATACGTAAAAGAACAACTAGGTACCTTCACAATAATTCTTGTTGAACTATTACAATTTACTTTTCAATAGAACGAATTCTTGAACTAAATATTTTTAAGCAAAAGCATTTTAACAACGTCTTGTAAGTAATCGACGTCATTTATCGACAGACAATAAAATGAAAGCTTGAAACCACTTAATAACAACCGTATGCTCAAAACAATTTAAATTAACTTCAAACGTACAAAATTTACTCCTTGTAATGTTTTAAAATAATTGTTAATTATTCATTTTTAATAACAAAAACAAATGAGAGCTGAAATAAAATTAAAAATAGTATGAAAGATGAAATAAAAGTACCAGGACCACATGAATATGAAGAGAAAATAAATGTGGGAGACAAGCGGGATGGACAAACGGTGTGGGTTAGGTTTGGGTAGTGTACCTAACAGGGGGATAGCGTCGGAGACCTGTGGCAGGGTCTCGGCTACCAGGTTGAGGAACACCGTCAGCGAGAGAAGAATAGTGACTCCTGCAATCAAACACATGGTTAACACCCCTACTGCCGTTGATATCGTTTATCAACTCTCTGATATCCATCGCAGTTTTGATCATCATTATATGTCGTTCCCTAAGCGATACAGCTATGGATGATTACAATGCCGAAATGACAAACACTTACCGTGTCTCGTCTTTATGTGTCTGGATCTTTGCGGGAAACTAACACCGACACAAACAGTCATACCACATTCTATAGAATCTAATATTCATTTCAGTGCACGCTGCTTCCGAACGTCTCTTAAAACTTTTATTACCCCTTTGGTACGTTCAACAAGCTGTATAGCGTGAATTCTTGGCTTTTACGGTACACGTTTATTATTTCTGATTAATTCTCGCCTCCACAGTGTAATATTAAATGGTTCTTGTTGCTTTTATCGTTGGTTTGGGATGAATATTAAATGCGTTTGCAATTCTTGTTAGAATTTTAATATTTCGAATTGGTTTTCTTGGGGTTGTTTCTTTTGTCGGTTTGATTAATGTCCCGAACTTTGGTAGGAAGGAGATCTGTTAGAGAATTAGTGATAATGGTTTCCAAATGAAATGCTCTGATACAGCGCACTTGCCACTTTTACTATAGCTACAAATTACATTATTTCATATCCTTAAAATAAAGCCAAAATGTGTTGATAATTTTTTAAGACTATCACGATATTTAAAATTACCACCTATTCTGCCCCAAATGCATGCAATAATTAAATTAAATTAAATTTCATTTAATTCGGACAACAGTGATCCATATTGTGTTAGTATTACAAAGACTTATAATCTAGTGTTAGTAGTACAGGTACAAATAAAATAAAAGTAAAATAACGCACACTCCATGCAGAGGACGACCAGATAAGGAAACATGTTTCCTACCTGATCAGCCTCTGCACAAAATGCCTAATATTAGGAGTATAGCTCTCCGCCACAGCTCTCAGGATATAGTTGCGACTACCTCGCACTCTGCTCAGCAGCGACGCGGTTTTTTTGCGAATTATAGCTTGAAAGCCATCTGTGTGAGCTTCAGCAAACATTTCCGAAGCGCTGCAGAACCGAGGCAGTCGCAACAACATCCTGAAAGCATTATTATACTGTATGCGCAGGGCATCCAGCGATCTCTTGGTATAGCTGACCCATAGATTGCTCGTGTAAAAACTCTGACAGTAGGCCTTGAAAAGAGTAATTTTCACTTGGTCAGAGCACCGAGCAAATCTACGGGCCAACATGTTACCTCTGACCGCTAGCGCCCTACGCTCTCTCTCAATATCTATATCATCCTTAAGGTCTTCGGTGATGAAATGCCCGAGATACTTAAATTTTGGCACTCTGTTTAATGGGAGCCCATTCAGCCTTATTATTTCCGGAACAGAGTCAGGACACCTACCACCGGCCCTAAAGACCATATATTCACTCTTGGTGACATTATAAATCAGTCCGTGTGAGGCAGCATATGTCTCACACACTTTGAGCAATTCTCTGATTGCCCCAGCAGTTGGGCCCAGCAGCACCGCATCGTCGGCATAATTGATGTTATTGACACTCACTCCATTTATTCGACATCCAATACTCATGCTACTGAGCTCAGTGATGAGGCCATCAACATACAGATTGAAAAGCCTAGGGGATGTCAACCCCCCTTGTCTCACACCGCATTCCAATCTGTATGCTGAAGAGAGAGCGTTAGACCACTTTACCTGGTTCTGTTGATTGGCATACCAGTAACGGAAGATTTTCAACAGTTCAGCAGGTGCACCCCTGTCCCTCAACTTGTCCCAAAGCACATCATAGGAAACAAGATCGAAAGCCTTTGAGAGATCGAGGAAACAGGCGTACACCGGCGTCTTACGATCAGTATAGTATTGAACAGTATGCTTGAGGCTCAAGATAGCAGTTTCAGTTGATAGTCCAGGCTGAAACCCAAACTGTGCTTCATGAAGATTTAAAATATTTTTCAAACATGAGTCAAGCATACTGTCCAACACCTTAGCCATGATCGTTGCCAAGGAAATCGGGCGATAATTCCCTTTACTGGATATGTCCCCTACCCTGTCTTTAACTATAGGAACCACAATTGTTTTCATTAAATTTTCTGGCAGGTATGCATGCCTAACACACATCGTATAGAACAGAGACAAGACCCTCGGCACGTGGACCCCTGCATATTTCAGGTGTTCAATACTAAGTCCATCATGACCGGGAGACCTGCCTCTGCTCATTCCTTGTATAACTCCTTTGACTTGCTTGGCAGAGAAGTGCATAAGCGTCTCCCGTTCCTGACAACAATAATCATCACCCGTAGGAGGAACTGAGGGACCAAGTGGAGATTGCACTTGGAAATGTTTCTTAAACAGGTTTGCAATGTCCTCCCGATCACTCTTCCCCCCCACACACACCGCGAGGCCAGGCTTAATATCCATCTTACCTGTGGATTTCCAAAATTTGCCAAAGTTCTTAGTAGCTCGCTGTTCTGCCAATATGTCCATTTTAATTTTTTCTTGATTCTTTTGGCACCATTTCAAGCGACTTTTGAATACTTTACGAGCCTCTCGCATTTGCTCACAAATGTAACCCTGAGTAGGTCGTTTGTATTCTATCCAGGTTTTAAGTTTAAGCCTAGCCTCGCTGTGAGCCTCCCGTACATGTTTATTCCAGCCATAGAGAGGCCGATATTGTACGTGAGGTCTATAGTCACTCTTCTCCTTAGATTGTTCAGCTGCCTCACACAGAACATTCACAATCCGATCATACAATTTATCCAGTACAATTTTATGTTCAGCTAGGTTGCATGACCCATGACTGCACTCCGTGAACTCTTGGGGGAAATCAATGTCCCGCAATTTACTATTGCACAAAAAACGGTACCCCTCAATTTCAGAACAGTTTCTTTCACCCCATACAATCGCACTACGGAGCACTGTCTGAGTCTCTAGTTTTGACCTTACTATACTTAAATCACATACAATATAGATAGGTAAATGATCAGAGTTATAAACATCCTCTTTAATTCCTACATCTACAACGGTGTGCCACGCCGATAAAGATACCACACAGTGGTCGAGCCATCTCTTACACCCATGCGCATCACTAATATATGTGTAGTGATTCCGTTCAGCACCTAATTTTTCAATGTCGGCACAAACCCATGACTGATCCGTACAAAAGTTCAATAATTCATTATAAAAGTTTTCTTTGGGGTGCGCGTTGAAATCTCCCAATATAAATACGTTTTCAACATCGTAACTCGCTACAATAGCACTTATCTCACTTAAAATGTCAGTAAACATAGTTAAATTCTCTGGCGAGTCTATAGGCATATAGACAGAGAAAACAATAATAGAGCGCTTTCCAGTCACTGCCCTAATGGCCACAATTCGTTTACTACTACAGTCCAGAATAGAAACTGACTCAAACATACCTTTCCGCCAGAGTATGGCCACTCCCCCATACGGTCTTCCTCGTAACGGTCCAACGGATGTATCAACCGCTGACTTACCAGTAAATTCAAAGTCTTGACTAATGGTCCCTAACATCAATAAGTCATGGGGAAGAAGCCATGTCTCTTGGAGGGCTACAAGATCTGACCACGCACAGATTGCTCGAATGTTATCAATAGAGCGCTTTGCTGACTGACAATTAAAACTAGTAAATTTTGAGTACTCATTCTTGTTACTATACATTGTGAAAATATTTAACTAACTTTAACTTTAGACTCAGCCTTGGTTCTATACATAAAATGCACAAAACGCCTAAAAGTAATGCCATCCGGCCACAATTGGTCATTTAGAAATACATCAACTTTACGTTTTGAAACAAATATTTTATAAGCATTGTACTGTTTAAATGATTTAATGTTAATCTTTTTTAAAGACACACTCTCATTTGTTTTAGTCTTAATGTAACTAATAATATCATTTTCTTGCGTTTCAGTACTAACGTTTGAAATTAACAATGGCACCTTTACATCGGCCGCCCGAAACTTAACATCAGGATCAGTAGAAGCACGACCCCTCTGACTAACTAACCTATTCAGTTTCGATGATTTGTTTTGCACTAACTGCCATTCCTTGTTATGGTCCGCTACCATTTGCTCACTATTCACATTCGAGTTAGACATACTCGAACTGTTCACTGTTTGTAATTCACTCGACTTATTTCCAGTCGACACCACATCGGCAAACGTAACGATGGTAGGGGCCTCGATCGGCCCAGGCGCACACATAGACGTAGTCGGCGCAATGATTGGCTCGCTCAAGGTCACACCTACCGCGTCACTTGCTTCCGTCGTTGCGAACATCATGCTTTCTCGTGCGCTTATTTTTGACGTATTTGTCTCGCTCTCGCTCGCAACATTCGTAATCGTCGCTGCTGCACTTCTTTGCTTACTATTTTTAGACACACCGTCTTTAGCGGTATCTATCGCAATTAATGAAGAATCTACCGCCACTAGGTCATTCACCTTTGTATCAGCTGTTAATTGCGTTGACGATATCGGTACATACTGCAAACCTACAGGGCCACTATTATCAAATGAGTCACTATTCTCCAAGCAAGCACCTCTCCTTCTATTTATATTAATATTAGGAGTACAGTAATTGTCTACTAACGAAGCACATTTCATATTTTGTACCTCAAACTTGAGCACATCAAACTGTTCTCGTGTCACCATTTTTTCTTCAAAAGCCTTGCACTTATTTTGTAATATTAAAATGTCCTTTAATAGTCTGGTCGCATCCACATGATCAAAGGTTACAGGTGGAAGTTTATGCAACTCCTTAGCCACAAATATAGGGAATAGGTCAGGATCCGTTGTTTTCATTAGACAAATTATGTCATCTAAATCTCTGGACATTTTCTTCTTGCCATCTTTTCGACGAATTGGCATTTTTTTTGAAGTGGCCAGCGATTCAAATAGCAATGATTTCGCTTTAACAATATCATCAGCTGTGAAGGATGACGTACACAACTGATGAATGCTCTCTTCATCCATAAAATCCAAGACATTTCTTAGAAATGCCAGAAGCTCACTAATCACAACATTGCAGTTCACACATTTTACAGTCATTGACGACATTATTCTCGCGATGAGTCACTTGTCACTTCGGCAAGCAATACGCGTCCGTGCTCAGTTGAGACTGACCCGAGACTCGATATAAGACCTTACTTCATTCATGCTGACAAACAGAGTACTGGCCCCAATACACTTCCTTGAGGAATCCCCTTAATCATACGTTCAAACTATTAGTAGCAGCGTGTACTTTTCACCAGCACTATATCCTACAGTGCGGTACCTATTAGTGGCATTGCGTCTGACATGGATGGCATCTTTTCTGCTACCAGGTTCAGAAACACGGTCAATGATAACAAGATTGACACACCTGTAGTCCGGTCAATGTATAGATAAGTAAAAATTTCTAACAGTATCAATTAATTAAACGCTACTACAGTAAGATCAAAGGCACTTGATTATCTCTAGTACTAAATGCTTGATAGCATGTGTAATAAAAGCATTCTACTGTTTTTCTTTGTGGTAATTATCCCAAATAACTACAACATTTTCACTCACATCATCATTAGTATAGAGTTATTTGCAGTAGTTGCATGTGCTGCAATTGTTAGAATACACGATACAACAATTTAATTTACCAAGTGAAACATTTCTAACTTATACCAACCAAAATATTCAAACCACAATTTCAGTCTAACTCCATACCGTCACGCAAAAATAAACAAGAACTCGAATAATTTTTTACCATTCTCTAACATTTGGAAGGAACTCAACCGTGATACTTCAAATCTGACTCTCAGAACAAGGCCAATTTTCTAGTCTATGCAATAATAATTCTGACGCCTCCTTCAAACGTTCCCCATTAACTTTAAGTACGTTCTTAGTTCCAGTAGAGCTGCTTTTAAATACTCAAGTCTCATCGCTTAGAATTAAATTGTAAAACTATCGTTTACGGACCATGAAAGATCTTTATTTACAAATTATTGAATTACGCTGCTTGTCACAATGCTTCTTGCTTGTGATCTTTCATTGGATGGTCCATTGATTTTAGCATTGGAGAATCTAAGCAGAATCTAAGTCTTGTTGGGTAGATTTATATTAGGTAGCATAGCAAATTACTCTAAAAGATCTTCATTTCTTACAATATTGTCTACTGATGCTACTATAATACCATTCACTGTCATTAGTAGGGTAATTTCAATTATAAAACGCTAACCTACTTACAGACTCCCTCCTCTGCTGACACAATATAAAATTTACTGCAAACTCGAACGTACATCAGCACTTGTGCTATATACACGAGTGCGATACGAATATGCACATTGTGGCCTTTTCAAGATAAGAAAATGGAACACGATTTCGCTCCGTTCTTCCGTACCTCTTTTGCTTACTATACGTCCGCGTTATTCACTTGTCAACAAAGCAGATTTTCTTCGGAGAATGCTGAATATTTTAGTACTAGTGAATTATCTAGTTGAGAAGAAGACAGTGTATTTGGTTTGGTCGATTGTATCTTACGACAAGTCACAATCCCGACTACAGAGCCTATGTCAGAGGACCTAGGTTCGATCCCCAGGTCGAGCAAAAGTGTGAATGTATTTTCCATCAAGAATTTCTCATTTACATCTCAGAGTTAGGATCTGTACCGTACTCTAGGCTCAAAGAACTTAAGTATAACAAACAAAATGTGCCCGTACTACTCCGGAGCATTTATTGAAAAGTAAAGGACATTATACTGACCGAGAGTTAATTTTTCTCCGGAGTCAGGTGGTAGTGTGAACCCAAGGAGCGCCATCGATGAGATCAGCACACACGGGACTATGAGGTTGAAGAAGTAGTACAGGGTTCTTCTCCTAATCATGATGGTGAACGTCACATCGACGTAGGGTTCTGGGCAGCACGCATACGTTATCGTGTTCTTTTTGCCTGGCATTCCTGTGGGTTGGCAAGTTAATGGAATGTTCGTTATTTGAAAAAATGGTTCAATTGAAAAGTTAATAAAAATTAAAACAAAATGGATGTCGAACAATGATATTATACACAAGATATGTTACATACATGTATTATGCAAATAAATTATTTGATTTGATTTGGTTCTAGTAACCGACGCGTCGACGTTTAAAATCTGGTCGTGACACGTGACTTCACAGCGTTAAGACTACGTAACGTCCCAAACTCCCAATTGACGTTTTCGAGTCCTCACGACGCGCGCGCTAGAAACATATCTGCCTCTTTTTTATTTAAGTATAATATCATTGATGTCGAATAAAAACTTTCCTCAAGTTGCAACTTTAAGTTAAATGATGAAAAGGACTGAAGTTAATAATAATAATTGTAGGTATATGTAAACGATACATAAAGATGAATGTCTGTGTTCAAAACAAGGCAAGAGAGTGATGATGATGATGATACTCGTATACATGTTTAAAACAATAGAGAAACACAAGCAATAATAAGGGTTCATACTTTATTGGCAGCAACTGTTGAAAGCAGTTTCAACAGTACCTTGGAAATCCCAAGAATGATATAAAGTACAATCATGACTCACCTATTAGATACCACTCCCCGTTTGTTATGAAGTCCGATAGATCACCGCCTGCCTCATCTTTTAGCACCAGATCCAACTGTCAGGGCGAAACACGGTGTAGTTTCACACATTCAACAAGATGCACTAATACTCCCCTAACTCATACAAGGAAACATGCCAATCGTACCGAGATAGCAGGACCAAATACAAGTCAAATTTCTCTCAATATTCGCCTCACAATACCGACTTGTTGAAGCAATATGATTGCTGCTGAGGAAGCAATTTTGTAATGAAATGGTTCGTCATTTCTTTCTTCATCGTCCTTTTCTCTCCTTCCCTTTGCATACTTTATTGGATATAAAACTCCAGCAGATTTCACAAGTTACAAATGTCTTGAAGCCTATTATTCGGTATTGGCTTAAAATTTGCTGACTTACTCACAGTCTAGAATCTTTTGATCCTGCCATCTTAAGGTTCTCGAAGTTTCTTGTAAAATAATTTATACCTTGGACCGAAAGGGAAATGTGAGAACCTCTAAATGCAAGACAAGGAAGGGGATGCAAGAGCATGCTTTAAACAATTGAAAATATCGCCGCCATACGGAATTTTGTTGATAAAATCTAATAGTCTAAATAAGCAGATCGGAATAAACTTATAATAGGGAAGAATAAATACTACAATGTCTAGTTGAAAGATACAAGCATAATTCAAAGGCAGCTAAAAACATCACTTACGATACAAAACCTTAAATGCTTTTTGCTTCAAGAAAGAGGAGAACCCCAAACGATACCCGAAGCCAAAGTAAGCACGTTCAAACCCACATACTGCCAGTAATTAAGTTAAACCAGTTTCCTCAATCCACGTCAGACTTCAAATTCTAAAACTACTCATTATAATGAAAGTTAAAATAATACGAGGACATAAAGGCAAAGTTAGATTAAGTCTATAACTAACACGTGGTGCGAAACTGGAGTAATGAGGTTTGAGGCTCGCCCAACTCCGGGACACTCCGGTACACTCCGGAATTATTCAAGAAGTTATCACTCAACGAGCACGGTATTTATGACAGCTTTTGTATTATACTTTACTTGAGTTTTAGACAGAAGAGAATACTTTGTAAAGTAATTTGAAAGGCAACGGCGCAAAACTTTCTCCCAAACACGTCATATACAAAATGAAAACAAAAAATGTTACTTTCAAACAAGCATTTAACGCAAAAACTACAAGCTTAACAATAAATATAAAAAAACCATTCTGTAATAAAAATGTATCACTTGTTAAAATAGATTTTAATAAAAAGTTATTCACTACTAAAAAATACGTTTGTCGGTGACCGAATCGACGACTGACAAAAGCTCGTGATTTTGGCGCAGTGGTCATTTGTAAACAAAACGGCACAAGTCCGGTCAATCGGTTCCAAACTTTACCTACACTGAGGCTTCAACATTTGTACCCATCACCCGAATCGCTGTCCGAGCAGAAATCAATCGGGTAGCAGAACTGAAATACATTTATTTTCATGCGTCGCATTTATTTACAGACGATGTATTTATTTAAGCAACAGAATGTGTTCAGCAAAATTACAAAGAGACAACGTGACTGAACTCTTGATCGAAAATCAATACTACATTCTCATTTCATTCATACTTGCATCTAAAAATAATTGCGAATCCTTTCTAAGCTTCAACATCTGAAGAAAAAAATAAAGAAAACATGCATTTTGTTCTATAAAACTACAGTTTAAAAAAAATTCTAAGTGTACAAAGAAAGTGACATTAATTTAGACTACAGAATAGACAACAGATTGAAACGTCTGATTGTATGCTAAATTATTCGAAGCATTTCAAATTCTTTTGTGTCATACATTGATCTGTAGCGTCTAGAGGTGACTGTTTTAGTAGTAGTGTGAAATGTGTAAAAAAGTATTTTCACCTTCTTTAAGAGCAGAATTTTAATGGAATGGTAAATATTGATACAATATTTTTATGAACTTCATGTTTATTTAGTCAAGTAGGTTAAGACTAGCCAAGCTATGGGTCCCTGTTATTCGAAAAAACATTTTTTATTTTTTATTTTGCCCGATCTTATTTGATGATGGATGAGAAATTTCAAGACTTTCCAGTCATTAAGGGGCCTAATGGGTGAAAAAAGTCTTAAAAATATACGGTTTTAAATTACTTCACCAAAATCGGGCCCTGCTCAGAGCAGTTTTTTATGACTTTATGACAACAACACTTTGAAATTACCGTATTGTTTTTTATTAATAACGGTTTATTGTGGTCATATTTCCTGTAAATATATAATGAAGCTTTTCATGAATTTCACAACATTTATAATTATGATTTTCCGATAAACTCGAATACAATGGCATGTTTACAAAATAATTAACCATAGTGTTACAGTATTCATTTAGTATTCATTGTCACAATTACATTAAAATTAATTATGTAGTTAAAACAATAGATTTTTCATGGAATAAAATGTTCTAGTATTTTTGTGTAGTGAAAATTGGGAATGGTACATTTTTGTGAAATAATTCATTCTAACCCTCTTATGCTTTTTATTAAATTAACTTCTCTGGCAGGATTAAATTACCTGTTAATATCAATACATACTGAACTATAAACGTAAAACGCGTCGAATAATTTAGCAGACTAAAAAATTAACGTTATTGAAATTAAAAGCCAGATTTAAACTTTAAAAACGAGTATATACACCGTATGTGCATTTGCACGCTCACACAATGTGTATCTTTATCTTATAAATGTTTATACACACATAAAAAGTGCACACACTTTACAGTCTAACCTGTAAAGCGTTTAACACTTTATACATTTTAAATAACACAAGTGATTACTATACATTAAAACCTATTAAATCGTGATTTGTTTAAAAAACTACGTACTAAGCCTACATTAGTATAAATTCATTTATTAAAACTTTATGCACAAGTAAAAAAAATACTGTACAGAGGCGGACTTTCAACCTCAGGAATTTTCTACCAATCAATCTTAATTTAAAGTAACCACAAGTGCCAATCAAAATGTAAATAAATAGGTTTTAATAAAATACATATATAAACACAAATATTCTACAGAATTTTCCGTATGGCGGTTCGTAATAATTTCGTTAATTAGTGACTTTCTTCCATATTTATGTACAGTGCTAATTTTTTGCATCATGCAAAATAGTACAGACAAAACTGGATATGGAAATATCCTAGGTTTCTCACATGGTTCCCTTAGATTTCTCCCTAACCTTCCTTAATCCTAAGTTAATCTACCTTATTCTTAGCCTGAATCTAACCTGTACTTTATCCTAATAAGATTAATTCACGCGGTCTTTTAAATTAATTATTCCAGGCACGGCTCTTATTTGTAATGTTATTTGTGTAATTAAATCTCGTTAATTTAACAGTAATTAATTGTAATGAGGCTCGAATTATTTGCTTTGTTAATGAAAAGATGTTTGTTTTACTTTAAGACTTTTGGAAATAGTCGAACAATTTATCAGTTAACTTTTTTACAGTACACATCATTCGGTTTATATTATCTTTGACACCGATTCAGAATGAGGATTTTATTCATCATACATAATTAAGGTTTTAGATTAAAACAATTAAAACGATTGAACAAAACAATCCTCTAGATTGTGCGTTAGTCAAAGATACCAGTCCTGCCTTCTAAGGAGTAATTTTGACCATAAAAAAATATGTCAGTAATCTGTAAAGTACGCCGAAGACCATTATTAGGTTCTTCGCAATAAAGTTGTAATAACTTTCCAAATTCAAACTTAATATCTCATAATATATGACCTGATTTGAAATTCAGAGAACAAGTCTCATGTTAGTTACCCTTCCTTTAAAATAAAACAGAACTCGAGGCTAAGTCAACATTAGATACGTAAATACCGCTCGAGGGTACACGTGCAGACAAATCTTAAGTTAAAATGTAAAGCAGGCAGGTGAATAACGTGTGTTTAACTAAACTTCGTTCAAGATATTTACTAAACCAGCAGAATCAAAGCTATACCAATAAAGTAGAAGTTACTAACAGCTATGCTAAACTAATCAGAAGAGAGTTCGCGAATTAAAAAGAACGTGACAAATTCGAAATTCGAAATTATTCTACTTATCAATTTTTTTTTTTTTTTTTTTGTAATAAGAGCCCGAGAAACATATCAAGAGATTGTAAATAGAGCCACATTATGAGCCAAATTATATAAGATCTTTAACGTTCTAAGTTTCTACCTGATTGCCATCGTATGTCCAGCTACCAAACTTCATATCACAGTGTTGGTCGTCGAAGGGAAACCACGTGATGTCTATCTTGCATGTGCTCTTGAATATGCCAGGAGGCACGTACAGGCAACTGCCGTTGTTTCTGACCACCACGTTGGTCTGGTATGTCCCGTCAAAACCCTCGTCAGCACTAGTATCAATACAAATTGTGTCATCAACTAACTGTATTTTACACAAGTTTTTTTTTTTTATAAAATGTTACTGGTTTGGTAACATTCTTGTTAAACATTTCATCATCATCTAATAGGATTTGGTTATTATCTGGCTACCTCAAGTAATGGTCAGCAACAAACGTTTTTTAAAGTCACTTCCCTAAATCTTAAACTTATTTTTAATTTATGCGAAATATGATCAAATTCTTATAAAATGTTGCCATGTTTAAAAATTGCACGCAACGAATTTACGCTTTATTTTTTTACTAAGTTCTAGTCATTCACTAATAATGTATGAAGGAACACTGTTATAAATAAATTATCTGCAAGATTTTACAGAAATAAATTAGATGAACCAACGGACCCTCATCAGACCTTCTCAATTGAAAACGAATGCTGGGTACTAAGAGCATTCTTTGATCAGCTTTGTAATTTACTAAATTAAAAATTTCCTTTGAACACAATGCATGTCATGTGAAAAATCCTTTTTTTTCTAATTCATAAAGACGTCATCACTTAAATTATCTAAGTTAATAATGTACATTTTTGTTTAAATTATCTTAGATAGAAAATGAAGTTAGCAAAGCGTCAGTGAAGTCGCATAAAAATAAGAATCAATATCAAAGAAAGTTATTTTTATAATAATGAAGAACGCCATGTTTTATTTCATTTAAAATTTAATGTTTTAATTAGATGTACACATAGTTTTATTTACTTTTTATTAAAGCTATATCTAAAGCAAAATGTGCCTTTATAATAAAGCGTTTATTTTAATTATTTATTTTTCAGTGCTTCGGATTCATCTGGGACGCTATTTATTTAAAAATGTGCTGTCATTGACAAAGGTGAAATTAGAATATATTTTATCATTGACTGCACTAAAATCATCCTCTCGCTCACCAGATTTAGAAAAAAAAAAGCTGTTCTCAAGGAAAACGTGTCGCAAAAAGAAGAGTTGCAAGATACAAAAAAAAAAAAAACACCTGACAAGCGAGACAATGATAGTGGTGTCTCAAATCAGCGACTAGCGTGCCATGTACGTTTATTTTATTTTTATTTGCGGCAGCACCGAGTAGGAGCTTTCAACCACGCGAACGATCATTACTTTTAAAATAAAATAAAATATATATTATAAAGGGGTCAAGTACCGATCGTCACATTCGGGACTATCTCCTACTGTGCTGTCACAATTCTGAAAATTATGTAGTTAAATATATTAATTTTAAAATAGGAAATAAAGGTACACGAAAAATAAATTATAATAAATATCATCTTAGAGCTAAGCAATAGAAAATAGACAGAATTAAACAAAATGCTTGGTTGATGCATTTCAACTTACGCATTAGCAGTTAAAATAAATGATTGTTTATTTTGCTTATCCAATCCGCTTGCTGTACAAGTTTATAACAAACCTCCCGCAGGTACACACGTCTCCACAAAAGCCTTTATGGGCTAAATAAAGAACACGGGCCTTATCGCCCACGTTCATTTATCAACGTGCCCACAATCTGATCATTAGTATTTTTCATTCAACTCCCCCTTAATGAACACCATTCTAATCGGATCTATTATCTGGGATCAAAGTAAATGTTAGCTTTGGTGGATTTAAGCTTTCTATTATAACATCTGGGTCAGATATAAAGCCTTCTTGTGTACTTTTTATGTCTGATTTACAAATTACAAAAGATTCGTGTTACGCCAGTTTTACCCAAAAGGTAGCTGAAGAATGAGAATAATAATTTCTACTACGCAAGATGTTTTTTTTTTTGTTTATTTTTATCTTTCGTAGTGTACTTCTCTGCTGTCAAAGAAGATAGGTACGTACCAAATAGCGAGAGTCTGAACCCCTCCCATTGCATGTTGACGATAACCAGATCCTAAGCAGAGCGTATAGCTTCATCGAAAAGATTAACTGGAATACTAACACTGTTCAAACCACTTTAAAAAATAAGGCATTCCGCCTAAATAAACTTTAAGTCCTTCAAACAATATCTCCCTCATTAATTTTCACATTTACAACTCAGGACTTGTCTCTTTAAACCAAGATTAATACAACTAATAGAATTTAAATCATTAAACCACAAGGCGAACATTCAAGATCTAGTCTGAGCTACAGTTTAACTGTAATTTGTCCAAGAGCATCCGGGGACGCGAGTCGATGAAACCAAGATACTTACTGGTTTATACTAGTTTACACCGGTTCGTAATGGTCGTAACTAAACTAGTTTAAACTAACTTTAAACGTAGCCATTATTAAAGGAGTTAATTTTAATTCGCTTTTGGGATTTATTTTCGGAATTAAGTTAGAGTGTTTTATGTTTTGAAGTAATTTA
Source organism: Cosmia pyralina (assembly GCA_946251885.1). NCBI lineage: Eukaryota > Metazoa > Arthropoda > Insecta > Lepidoptera > Noctuidae > Cosmia > Cosmia pyralina. The sequence goes on from OX276343.1 coordinate 27,262,868, forward strand.
ATATCTACTGTAGTGTTAAAAGCTTGGAACTAAGTTTAGTGTTTGGCGTTCCACACCGATAACTTTGGTACAGTTAGAAAATTATGTAACACTTTCTAAAAAGGTACAGATATTTTTTAAAACTTCAAACACATCGAAAAAAAATCTGTTACCGTAGAACATAACTGGCTTCAGTTTAAGTTTCCAAAAATACTCTCAAAAACACACCCAGCAGGGAAATTTTATATAACACATCGGATGCCCCACACATTTAATATGCTACTCAAAAAAAAAACGGTACCCATAACTGCATCTCAAACCCCAAAAACAAACAAGATAGAATTCTCAGAGAGTGAAAAGCCCCCAAACGTCCGTGGGCGTTCACTACGACAAAAGTGCTGTCATGCATGCATGTAGTATTCATGGACGTCGGACGTGTGGTGTGTAACCACTCCGTTAGCTGGCGGCCCGCCAGCAAATCTGTATTAACTGGGACCTCGTGTCAAACAGTAGTGTAATTCAGTGGATTGAATAAAACATGCGATTACTGCGAATGGGCGAATGGACAGTTTTCTTTTGTCATGTTTTTATTTGGTGTTTCTGGTTGTTTCCTTTGTGTATTGTGACTAAGCGAGAAATCTCTGCAACGTTTTATTCTTCTAACTAAGCTGTATCGTTTAGCTGTTGATTGTGGCTTAGATTTGGGTTTCGTATGCCACTATTTTCCTGCGAAACAGAAGACCCTGGAGCTCTATATCTTCTTTAACTTATCTTTTTCTTTTTAGCGTGTCTAAGGCAATCTAAATGGTCTCGGCCCAGAACTCGGCTAAATGATTTGCGCCATCACTAGCGTCATTCAGTTCATGTAACGTACAGCTGACAGGACACGCAGCACATGATGTGTCCCATTGTTTGTGGAACAGCATCACATTTACACTTCAAAGCGGAGACGTCTATGAATTTCCACCTAAACAGGTTTTTCTTGCTTCCGCCAACCTGGGTCCGGACCGGTTTAACTTATCACAGCCATAATTAAAGTGACAAGTTTCAAATACAAAATCTGGATAGTGAAAGAGCGACACCCTCAAACATTTTTAAATTACGCTTCGGTGTGACAGACGTCCGCTACCTTCAACAGCCAGTCACGAAGACGGTAAACAAGGTGCACCATCACACAGCCCCGTAAGTGATTTAAAAGCTTTCATAATCGAATGCTGGGCCAGTTCCCCACTGGCCCAACGCCAACAAGCGCCAATGTTCGCGACGTATACTCAATATCGTAAATGGGTGGATTTTGTTGTTTTGTTAATATGTTTGAAGTGTTGGCTGAAATATTGTTTCAAAGAACGTTGATTTGCGAAGTGCAATGTGAGTGATGAGCTTTTTAATATTAATATTTGGATGTATGATTATCTGTGTACACATTTTAGAGGAGAGTAGTAAACATTTTCACTTTGAGGTATGTAACACATTTTTTGCATAAGTAAGCAAATAGCAATGTTGCTCCTACGACAAAAGCTTATTTTGAAGATGAAAAAAAAAGAAAAATAATCAAAATCTTATAGACATTTGACTTAGAACCACGTTAGAACAGTTCAAACAAGTCACCCTATACAGGGATAAATCAAATTAGCTAGCAAAACTTTGCAGACGTAATGGGTATCGGTATCTAAACAAGATAACTTAAAAAATGTAAGGTTGCAGGTTGTGTAAATAAAGCTCCGGTGAACTTGACGATGATAAAATTTATTGGCAACATTAACTTAAATTATGTTACACGTTACAATAATTGATTTAGCATGTGGCAACCCTAAGTGAAAGAATGAAAGCCTCCCCTAGCTGTCTAGTTCCTGAAGACTGCGGCCCTATCGTACAGGAACCAGGCTTAGGTACTTAGGAAACAGAGAAAGCTGCGTGGCTACCGAACTCTGAACCTCTAGCTAGTGAATGACGATTTGTTCGAAGACAGCTCTGCTTATAAAGCCGGACAGTTGACATGTGTGTGTACAATATCTACGTCTGTAGTTTTTATCTTCGAGCCTAAGAAGCTGCTCATCGTAGTGCTTTGCATAAATTACACTAGATGGCGCTGTATGTTTGTTACAAAAATAAATTAATTTCATGATATTTTTTTTGCGGTTAATAACCGCTGGTAGGTTGTTACTTGATGTGTGAGTTGATAAAATCTATTATATCTTGTTCAGATATATCGATATCTCGATATAAGTGTTGGGTATCGACCCAACACTTATAATTTAATTAGACCCTGTATATCAAGCCTTATACCAGTAGAAATACAGTCGGTAACTATCCGTTAGCTTACCTACAACATGATATATTTACTGCCATGTCGGACTCTCCCTAGGTGTGGTTAACCGATGCACTAAGTTAGTAATCTAATGTGATTCGATTAACTTAGTCTGCTTTGGTTTTTGAAAAACTAAAACAGAACAAACCCCAAAAACCCCCAAAAAAAACCCTACAAACCCCCAAAAAAAAACCAAAAATAAATAACTAAGCCAACAAAATAAAAAAATAATAAATATAAAAATAAAAACCAACCCAAAATAAAAAAATAAATAAAGCCAACAATAATAATAAAAACCCAACCCCAATAATAAAAACCATAACCAACCATACCACCACCATTACCATAACCACAACCACCACCACCACCATAACCATAATTGAAGCCTACAGAAAAAGGAAAAGTAGGACTTTATGCGCCGCGTTGTGGGAAATCCGGAGGCCTAACATAAGACCTTTAATTTTTATTTGATCTTCTGAAGGTCCATTTTATAAAAGCATTGCCGACTGTCTAAATGTATGTAACCATCGATTTTATAAACTTTAAATGATATCGGGCCATCTCTATGCATAACATGTAAAGCAAATTTTATTTTAAATGGATTTTAATGTAACTAAACGGCTCATAAGAATGCAATTTCCTGACGGTTCTGTGCCAAATGTATCCACTTTATTTCAGCCTCAGTGATACTGTGTATGTTAATAGGACATAAAATGTCGACAAAGCAAACACTTACTTGCAAGACAAATTCTTTTGTAAGAGGCGAATTATAATAATGTATGCGATATACATAAATACATGTATTTCTTTTGAAATTTAGTTTTTTTTATTACTTAGACTGTAAGATGGAAAGCTCAACAACTACCCTTATACGTGCGTCTTAATTTTAATATTAGATTGATCTTGTTCTAAGTGAAGTGCCTACTACTCTCAAACATATTTTTATTTTAAAATAACAGGATGTTCATCGCAAAATCCAAGCATATACATTTCATGTCTGTTATCATACACAGCCATCTTTTCCTCAAAACAGTTATTCTCCCGAAGTGTACATTTACTCCATCTTCCCAAGGCTATATATTAATTATGTCTACAAGTGAAATTGTGAATCACCGACGTTACGAACATCATACGGGCGTACGACGCGCGACGGGAGAAAATGAGCGCGGAGAATGAGCAAATCTTTTTTGGTGTTTTTGTACACATCGCAAAAAAATGTGAATAAAATGTTTTCAGTATTTTGCGATGAAGGAAAGAAAAAATGTAACGTTTGTAAATTTGCGGTTTGATTGGATTTAATTTGATGAATGACTGATGATTCTGTTTTCATATAAGTGAACTCACTGTGTCTGTTGTGTATTTTATTTACTGTGTTTACACTCTGTACTTAATTCAACATTCCATAAATAAACCCATACCGAGCAAAGTATACCATAAAAACACCCATAAATTTCGTACATTTAAAACATTCTATTAGCAGATTGCACCCCGTTTCCCCGTAATCGCATCAACAAATCACAAATAAAAGTTTTATTTACAAAAAGGATAGTTGACTGGCGAACTTCCAAGCTTAGTTCCCAACTCAGTTTCACGATTTAAATCTGTTTTACTGTTCAAACTTAAAAGTCTGGAAATGTTGAAAACCGGCCAGTCGCTAAAGATGCACGTCCACCGGCTCGGAATCCGACGTAATGAAACCGAACCATTTTTGAAGAAGCTGATAACTGGTGATGAAAAGTGAATCACGTACGACAAGAACGTGCGAAAAAGGTCGTGGTCAAAGACCTGTCAGGCTTCACAGACTGTGGCGAAACCCGGGTTAACTCGCAACAAAGTGATGCTGAGTGAGTGGTGGGATTGGAAGGGCATTATTCATTATGAGCTGTTACCACCAGGCAGGACCATCGATTCTGAACTCTACTGCAAACAACTGATGAGATTAAAGCAAGAAGTTGAGAGAAAGCGGCCGGAATTAATCAACAGGAGGGGTGTGGTTTTTCATCATGATAACGCTAAACCTCACACATCTTTAGCCACTCAGCAAAAATTAAGAGAGTTTGGCTGGGAGGTGTTAATGCATCCACCGTATAGTCCTGACCTTGCACCTTCAGATTTCCACCTGTTTCGGTCTCTTCAGAATTCTTTAGGCAGTGTCAGGTTAACATCACGAGAAGACTGCCAAAACCACTTGTCGCGGTATTTTGATCAGAAGTCCCAAAATTTCTGTAGCAATGGGATCATGTCCCTACCTACAAGATGGCAAAAAGTTATCGAACAAAATGGTACCTACATACTTTAGATAAATGTAAAAAATGTATATTAAAAAATGTTTTGAATTTTCTTAAAAAATGCGAAGAAACTTTTTCCCCAACCTATTATTATAAATCGCTGTCAAAATAAAATAGCCTTAAGCCATGCATGCATTAGTAATTTTACCCTAAAAAAGGGAGAAATCCCTAAAAGTGGAAACACTGGTTGTTGCCGATGCAAAATCCGAATGCAGTGCACGCACCCTATCGCATTTTGTAAATCCGTACGCTTCGTACGGTGCGGACGAACCGATTTTGTCCCGGTGGACGCGCAACATTCACCGATGGAGCGGTAATGTCCTCATTACACGAGCCGAGTCTGCAACTCCGCAATTTACCCGACCTTTATTTTAATTCGGATGCCTGTTCAAATCTCGTTCAAAAATCTTGGCGAGTTTCGGAAGTTTAATGTTCGTGTAAAAACAACAGATAAATTATAATGTAGCCGTAATGTATTACCGTTTATGTAATTTTGGTTAATGTCGCCGATTTTCCTTGTATGATTAAGTGATATTTATAGACGCTTCTCTGTGTTTAAGGCCCCATTTAATTATGAAAGAGAATTTAATTATAGAAAGGTACAAACAAAAGGAACCATTCAAAGTAAGAGTGGTCATGTACCTCTCTGGAATATCCATTCCAAGGAACATTCGCACAATAAACAAAGGTGATAGCGGCTAAAGAAAAAACTTGCAGAACAGTAAATCTGCTATCTGCTCCATAATATCTTATATTCTATGGCATCGTTAAACTAGTAGTGTTAGAGTAATAACTGCTTATCCATGGATGTTCATAAAAGTTGTCGTTCTAAGATATATGAATATAAACGTCTGGCTTCCGGCCAGGTAAGTGCCGATAAACATGGAACACACTTAACATTAAATCATGTGACACTAGGTTTATATCATTCGCTCCTTAACGGTGTAATGAATATCATGTTTGGCGCTCCGCCAGATGGCGCCACTTTCCACAGACGTCTGTTTGCCGAGAAAATTTGTTTAGCGTTAACGACGTTTGAACGACGCGACTGCATTTGAATTTGAGAATAAATTGTATGATTATATTACTGTGTTCTGACTCTGCAAATTGCATGTTGCAGAGTCGATGTCGTGGAATGGGGCCGTTATTTCGACATTTGTCACAGATGACTTTAATTCAAAGTGAACAGTTTGTACAAATTAGAAATACTAAGCCGAAAATGTTCGCCAGTGTTCGGCTATAATTAAAATCTTCTGGTTTTGAAATGTAAAGTAGTCTGGTAAAATATTTCTTCCCCTCAAACGTTGGGACGAACATTAAGGAAATTTATAATTATTTTGTCCGCATATTTCAGTAAGTTAGACTCTCTAGTGAGATTTAAGCTCTGTAATTACTTACAGTCACTTTAAAATAATTTTCCCCAACCTATAAAGTAATTAGAAATAAAAAATGGCCGACACGTTTCCGTAGATTACTAGGTCTCAAAAATATTACTCTGTTCAAAATATTACTGAAAATTTTTCAGTTTCTTTCTCGGGAATTAAAATAACTTAACCCGAAAAAAATATATAATTACCTCTAAAATATTATACCATCATCCCAGCAATTCTTTCTTGATGTGGAATATAATTATCCCATTGTTTCACTCCTCGGGATAATAAAAACAAATTCTTATTTGCCCCTTCCCATTAAAATTATCGCTGCTTTGTTGCCAAAAATTACACAACGTTACAAAAATTGTTATCCCTCCCTATTAAAACCTATCAGCCTTATCTTGGATATTTAAAATTTACTCAAAATACCTGAGAGGCAATTCCCGTACTTTTAAAAACATTCTATTCCAATCTCAATCTATCAAAAATACCTGAAGTCTATCTACATTTTGACAGTTTTTTTTGACATTGAGTGCGCTGAGTTGAGATCTCGCACAGATTTTGAACTATTTTAGACACACAAATGGACCTTCGTATCGTTACTGAAAGTCCAAAATTCCTTCAGGTATTTACAGCAAAAAAAAAGCCATTTACAGTCTCTGAAATTGAAAGCTCCAATAAATGAAATTATGTTGATAAGTAGGTAGGTATCATACCCGTTAGTCGTACGCTCACCTATTGTACATAAGCACGTCCGGTTTCCACAGCTTGTTGGGCGTGATCCTGAGGTCCTTGACCCCTCCATATTCGCTGTCGTTCCACCTCAGGTTGTAGTCATTCCACTCCTGCACATCATCAACACAATCAGAAATATCGACGTCATCACAAATAAAGTTGCGAGCAAAAATATTGGAGCATTTCTGAATTTAAAAATTAATGCAAGAAAATTGGGGAGTGTTCTGATTTCAAAAGAGTATGTGACCAAATGGAAGCAGTTCTGATTTCAAAAAGGAATGTGTTGATACTTTTTGGTTTCAAAAGAGTAATGCAGTAAAAAGGTTGAAGTAAGAAAGTGAAGTTTTTAATTAAATAAAAGGTAAAACTGTAACAAAAAGGTGCTATATACCTCGAGAGGTTCAAGAACAACTTTTTAATGTCAACAGAGCAGTTACGAAGTGCGGTGCTGTGAATTGTGAATTATAAATTGTATTAAAATAGCGTTCTTAAGTACTGATAGCGGTATTATTAGAGAAAATTTAATAGTATCATAAATGTAATTTAATGTACAGTACATTTTGTGATAGTGACATTAATCTGCCTGTAATCGTGTATTTCAATATTAATATCATCTGGTCAGAAAAACAGTGAATAATATTTAAGTATTTACTGTGCAATATAACGCAGTACCTATTCAAAGTTTTAACAATCTCGTCCTCAGTAACATCGCAGAAAACTACAACAATTCGAAACCCCAAAAATATAACTTTGTCTCTGGGCTTCGACTCAAAGAATGGCATTTTACAATGTACGAGGGCGGGTCAATAAGTCCGTGACTTTTTAAATGAAACACAAATTTTTAGATAAAAAGTTATTTTATTTTTCAACGTAGTCTCCTTTGAGCTCTATACACTTAGCCCAACGTTTCTCCAATTTTTTTATCCCTTCCGAAAAATATGATTTGTCGAGGTCTTTAAAATAGGCATTTGTTTGTGAGATGACTTCGTCGTTGGAGGCAAATCTCTTTCCACCGAGCCATTTCTTTAAGTTTGGGAACAAGAAGTAGTCACACGGGGCTAGATCGGGAGAATAGGCCGGATGAGGGAGCAATTCGTAGCCCAATTCATGGATTTTTGCCATAGAAACTGCACATGTGTGCACCCGTGCATTGTCCTGATGGAAAAGGACTTTTTTCTTGGCCAAGTGCGGTCGCTTTTCTTTCAATGCCTCATCGAATCGACCCAATAAGTTGCTGTAATATTCGCCATTGATTGTTTTTCCTTTTTGAAGGTAGTCAATGTGGATAATACCGCGTGCATCCCAAAAAACAGTCGCCATGACTTTGTTGGCTGACAAACCCACCTTTGCCTTCTTTGGCGCCGATTCACCCCGAGAAACCCACTGTTTTGACTGCTGTTTGGTCTCCGGTGTGTTGTGGTGGATCCACGTTTCGTCCACGGTTACGAAACGGCGCAAAAACTCGTTCATATTGCGATTGAACAACGCCAAACATTCCTGCGAAATTGTCACACGTTTGCGTTTGTGGTCGATTGTGAGCAAACGCGGCACCCATCTTGCGGAAAGCTTTCTCATACCCAAATGATCGTTTAAAATTGAAACCACTGAGCCATGCGAGATGCCTATGGCTTCCACAATCTCTCTCACTTTTAATCGCCGATCGGCTAAAACCATATCGTGGATTTTTTCAACTGTTTCGGATGTGGAGACCTCAACTGGGCGTCCAGAACGTTCGGCATTTTCCGTGCTGGTACGGCCACATCGGAATTCAGTAAACCACTTTTTTACCATGGAAATGGATGGTGCAGAGTCCCCATAATATTTATCAAGCTTAGCCTTGGTTTGCGTAATGGATTTTTTCCGCAAAAAATAATGCTTAATGAGCACACGAAATTCACTTTTTTCCATTTTCTTCTCAGTCAACGCGGTAGTCTGATATTAACGGCTGTCAAAAACAAACTAAATGTCACAGCTTGTTCAATTTTTGACAGGAGTCATCTGACAGATGACTGTTGACGGGAGCAGTGTTGCCATTTCAATTAAGAGACGGAAAAATCAAAAAGTCACGGACTTATTGACCCGCCCTCGTAATATAAAAATACATATCAAAAATATTCCAGTCATTCTGCTCGCCAGTGTACGGAACAATGGTGGGTGTCGTTTTTACGGCCGATCTCAACGTAAAGATTTCCTTTGACACAATTTTGTATTGTGCTGCTACACTGTATATATAATAGCAAACCAAAGTGTCAAAAATATCTATGTAAAATTGACCTGCTTTTCTCCCTAAGGAATCTCAATATAAAACAGAAAGGTCTGGTCAAATTTAAGGGTATGATACAGACCATCAAACTGAAAAACTATCTCCATGGGACCAACATCGTAATCGCGAAAAAATAATCAGCCGTCCATTTACGTCGAATAGATATTGAAGTTTTCTATGGGACAGTTGATATTTTTTCCCGAGTAGATGTTGGTCCCATGGAGAAAATTGTTCAGTTTGATGGTCTGTACCACACCCATAAATTTGACCACACTTTTCTGGTACAACCTGCGTAGTAGAATAAAATAAATATAATAACAATAAAAGTTCTTTTAATTTTATTTTACATTTTGAAAATACCAACCATTAATAATAATGAAACTCAACAATAAAAATAGTGCCACAAATAACACAAGAAACAAATTAATGCGTTTAGTTTCAAGCACTATTGCGCGCATTTTCAAGTGCACCCACTTTTATTTGTCAAAGTAATTACTATCAGTAAGAACTTCATAGCTATGATTAATTTCGTTTTGTGTAATGGTTTTTTCAAGTTATCTCAAACAAAATCAGTGAAGACAAAGACTTCTATAAATCAATACATAGAAAAATTGAGAACAAGCACACATATTGTTCTTGTGCGATCTCCTGCAGGCTTAGCACGACGCTTTCTATTTCTACTCTACTATAGAATAGAAATCGCTTGTCTATCCTTCTCAAAATCTCTCCTTCCCGAGTACGAGGTCACACCTAGACTTAGGTTTCTTCATAGACAGTGACTTTTCCATAGCAACGGGGTAGTCGCTAGTGACGTGTATTACTAGCCAATTTTATCATATTTCTGCGTTTCGTTCTCAAAGAAGCATTGTTTTGAGCGGACCTTTCTTCAATAACATAACGCAAATTCTGAATGTTTGACATGTTTAGAATTATCTGTGATTTGTTTTGTTGTCATAAACATGGGCTGGTGCTCGGTGCGTGCTAAATTAAATATTAAAACGGATTTGTGTGTTGCGATTTTATCTCTAGTAAATTGTGATGGCGTCACGCAAAAAGTAAGCACATATTATCGGTTCTAATAAGTATGTGCATTGCTATTAATGTTGTATCATGTATCCATAAAATAAGTAAAATAAATATTTTATGTAATACTTTCTCCAGTTTTAACTGAATGTAGTCTGTGCTACCTACCTAAAAATACGTAACCACAATACAAAATAGAACTTACTTTTACAACCACTGGTATACCCTGTGAAGTTTTGGGCGATAGATCTTGGCGAAGTTCCTCGCATAAATATTGCACCATCTCCTTGCTTACTTTATAATTCTGCAGGAACTCACTTTCTGGGAGATCGAAGGCTCCCACGAGCTCTCTAACAGCATCTCTTTCCCATCTACGCTCAAGTTTACCCATATAAAAACTTAAATAATATCGTCGATGTTAGTAAACAGTCTAGAAATAAATAAATTTATTCAAATTCAAATTCAAAAATAGAAGTACATAAACTACTACTAAGGAAAACAACAAAGCACCTATTACTTTATATAGTGTATTATCTATGAAAGCACCGCCTAAAATTATTAGATTTAACAAAAAAATAACTAAAGAAACTCTGTCTAGGTCCTTTTTAATGTAGACTATTTCGGAAGAAAGTTCTCTAATCCAAACTGTCAAAATCGGAGAAAAATGGTACGTCATGCTTGACATTATAGACAGTTGTCGAGGGTAGTGAAGACACTTCTCTTCACATTTGATTTTATAATCGCCATGCTACAGACTGTAGAAATCTTTCTACTGTCTACACGGAAACGTCATTTTTGTCTTTTCTTCCGTCGACAAAACCCTTCTCTACGGTTATCGTGCTAAGCCTGCTGTTAATAATTCATACTGTATTTCTACAGCGTATCAATATTTGTATAGAATCTATTAAGATTGTAGAAGGCGAATAGTATATCTTACATGAATACCTACCTACGTATTGAGAGCATGTTGGCTCTTTCTACCTATACTACAGAAGCTATATTATTCTACGAGGCTGGTTTCAACTTGTTGCTATGTCTATATTTTATGTGTTCCACTGTATCGTATGTACTGAGATGATATTGGCTTCTAGATACTCTCTCTTATCCTGTCTATCAACACAGCTTATTGCAGACATCTGTTTATGGGTCACTTCAACAAAGATTGTATTTACAATACCTAAGCACGTGGGATTAGTTTTTTTGCGAGATTGATTGTGTTAATATATTTTTTCCTAATATTAAAAATTACTAAAAAAAAAAAACACATTACAAAAATTGCCAATAAATTCATTGACTCTTCATGTTGAAATCGGCCGACAATGTAACAGATGGGATTAGTGTATTCAGTATGTCTTATTAAAAATAATAAATTACGTGATAATATTGGAAACTATATATTAGCAGTAAACTTTTCACCAAACCACTTCTTGCCCAGAATCCAAACCCCTACGATAATCTCAGATTCAATCCAAACAGAAAAACAGGAACCCTTGTACATGGTTTCCAATATTATCATCTGCGATCACATCCACACCGGCTATAAATATCATCTCACTACTAACGATAACAACTTCTACCCGTTCAGACGCAGCAAAACAAAGCGAGCCCTTCAAACTTCACCCTCTCCTCTAATATTACAAAAGTTAGAGCCACAACTTAGCAATATCTACCTCTAGATACCCACGTATATTTGTACAGTATCATATTAGATTCCGACCAGCCCGAGGCACCACCACTTATAAATAAGGTCATACCTCCGAAACTACTTTCCTCTTTTTCGTGAAACATACGTCTAAATGTAGCTGGGTAAACAGACTATATTTAATATAAAATTCGGGGTAATAAGACAAGTGGTTTTTGAGATATTTGAGAAGATTTACACGGACTAATTTGAGGAGCTTATCCAATTTGGGTCATTTGCCGGTGTGGGAGCGAGACAGATAGATATGTAACTGATGTTCTCTCCTGAAGGGTTTGTGTATCAATTAGATAGTTTAACGGCTTTATTGTTTTCAGGCATACGGTGTAATATGTGGCAACTCGTATCTTGTGGGTAACTTAAGTGCTTAAGGGATAAACGTATGTTGAAATTCCAATCGTTGGGAATTGACAGGAGAATATCATGCTTACTAAGCAGATACCTAATACTTTAATACACATAACATGTCATCAATTTTATTGATTAATCATAACAACAGAACAATATCTGTATTTTTGATGTCAGTGACTCCTAAACAACCACTACTTATGTTTGATAGGCACAACTAAAACTTCTTAATGAATTTATTTACTTACAAACTTTCAAGAGAGAACACTAACTTTGAAATTGGTAAAAGAACATGGTAACTTAGTAAATTGGTCGTTAAATTCAAGAACTTTGAAATATAAACTTTATCTCAAACTTCTTAAAGTTTATTTTGAAGTGTGCAGAACAATGTACAATAAACTATGATAAAATGTAGAATATTTTGTAGGAAATATTATATTATAAAAATAACAGTAGAATTTTTGTATATTTTTATGAAAAGCTCTTTAAACTTATGCAATATGTCATAAAAAGAACAAAGATTTATATATTTAGACTTTGTAAACAGCACTTTAGTTGATTGTACATTTCGCAGTAATTTAATATACAGATACAGGTAACACGACACAACACAAACACGATATACCTACAATAGAATAAAATACAAGAATTACGATAGTTAAAAAGAGACATCACCTCTAAAAAGCATTAAAAACGTGCAGTGGGAAACATGCTATACCTAATATATAAAAAAAAATACATAATTCCATACATACAGCACATCTTGTACCTATAAAGCACGACATTTCTAATTTCCTTGCAAGAATACATAGGTCTTCATTGACCTTTTTGACAATACCAAGACCAAGGGAATGGGGAACACTACTGTTTTTTGAACTAAGCTGCCGTATTGGTAAATGCTAAAATAATTATAATTTTAATAGCTTATCTACATACCTTTATTGCTGGAAAAATAAAAAATAATATACGTGTTGCTATAAGAAAGTATACATAAATAAATATAATCGTTTCTGTAATATACCAAGACAATTCAACCAACATCAAAAGTATGTAAATGAAGCGTCATTGTTTAATTAAACTTTTTATTAAAAAATAAAATAATATAACCAAAACTTCATCGTTAAAATCGGGAACTGAAGCATAACAATCTATTTTTTCCATCAAAATAAAAAATAAAACCAAACGGGTCTATAATAATTTATTTAAAAAGTGTGTACATTTAATGTCAATTATGTACACAATATTTTAAAATTTTGCATTTTATGACGCATACAGGTACCAAGACAAAAACATTTCAAAGAGGAAGAAAGAATTTATAATACTTTTATAAAATATATAAGTATTTTTAAATAATCGAAATCGTCGTCCCAATGAGTTTTAACTCCGCAGGCAAACTAGATTCGAGCATGGTAACCACACTTCAATTTGAACGAGGATATATTTTCCATTATAAACATTCCATGGCCATGCATAGTATGAAAAATACTACAATCTCTTGTAGCGAAAACAAAACAAAATCAACAGCGGGTACCCAGGATGTGCATATCAATTTACAGTGTACATAAAACACATTTCATCTCAATAACAATATTTGTGCATATCAATATACATAAATCTTCACCAATATGTCACTTCCAATTGACCTAACGAGACCCACTTTAACACATCGTTTAAAAATAACTTTTCAATTGAGAAACATGTATAATTTTATGTTAGTATAAATTATTACGTCACACTTAACGTCAACCATTAGTACATATTGTTAAATGCATTGCGGCTTACACGGCAGTTGTCGCTGATATACACAAATGTCTATACATTTATGTCAGAAACGATACTCAATGTCTATACATTTATTTCAGGACCGATACTCACCCTTAAGAGCCTATACTACCTCAAATGGCTTAGCATGATCCTCCGTTATGTCGAAAATACTGCAGCATTAATTTTAATATGGTAAAGTTGAGGATTAATTTTAAGTACTATGTTTGACGAAAACACGATTCCATAAAATTTTCTTCATAAAAAAAAAATTCCAAAGTTACCTCCAACCCGAACAATAAACCGCTGGTATTCAAAAAATACTTCAAATTAGATCATGAAACTTTGCATACTAATTGAACTAACTATAAAGCAGATCTTATGTTTTTTATTTTTTTTTCAAATTACCATTATTTTCACCGTAAAAAGCAATTAAGTACCTAAACTATCGCCGCCCAGCACCGCACTCAGTCTCGCTCTTACTCAGTCCGGGAACAGTATCGTGCGAACGAGATAAAAATCTGTGGTAGTATGAGCTCTTAATAGATGTATACAATTGTACAGTACCGACTATACTGACTACGTAAGGTTGAAAAGTACTAGGTAGCTAACTTATGACAGTTTGTATGAAGGGATGCATGATAGGGTCTACTGGCTAGTCTACAGCACGAGCCGGGGTCAGCGATGACGAGGAACTGGACATGTCAAGCAACTCCCATACAAATATCATAAACAGGTAAATACAAAAAAGACTGCCGCATATTCCACAATGCTATGCAATTTTCATAACAGTCATAGATTAGAAGAATAACCCAAACAGATAGACAGAACGAAGGTATAATATACAAAAAAGAAATAAATAAAAAAAGAGTAGAAACGAAAATAATGATTAGAAATTTTAGTGTTAATTTTAGGTTTGTCTTTTATTCACACTTACCAACGACAGCCAAATATTGGTTATAAGTAGTTGATTCTTCTCGTCCTATTGGGTTAGACGATGTCAACAAAAACAGAAAGGGCGCAGTCAGTATGATGATCTAAACAAACTGTTCCACTCCGCCGGACACAATACTGGGGCTGGGGCGGCAGGCGAAAATGTCACTTATCATGCGTTTGTTAAAAGCTATTTTCGCGCGCCGCCGGACACACAATCTAAATAGATATTATATGCGTAGTTTACAACAATTTAACACTGACTCCATGCGACAGATCTGCCGCGAAGGCGGCGCCCTCAGTCCGCGCCCGCCTCCTGTAACCTTTCCTTCGAAGTGCATTAAATGGTGAATTAAAAAAGTGCGGTAAAATAGTGCTGATTGAATGTGGAAAAGTACGGTAATTATCGCTTGTTACCCGGTATTGTTGGGATTGCGGGGGGCGGGAGGGCGAAGGCGCCATACCCGGCTCCTACCACTTACCAAATTGAGCCAGACGTTTGTGGTCAGGATTTGATTTTTCTCATCCTTATTTTGTAAAAGGTACGCACGCCGACGCAAAAAAGGAACGAAAAATTATGGTGAACAACAGTACCGTGTAGGGGGTCGAAGCTTTTACCTCTTAATTTGAATTTAGCTGACTTCACGTATATAAAAAAATTACACAATGTCGCAACCCTGATGACATAATTATTTCTGGCCTCGACTTTTTTAACAAAGCCAACGAATTGTATTACAAAGATAAAAGCCACATTGTAAAGTATTATTTGAAGTCGGCTAAATATCAATCTAAAACACAGATGAACCACAAAGTCTTTTTAATCTCTTGCCCTCGATTTAAGTGTTGGATAATCCACTTTTGCTGGGGCCAGTCGTTAAGAAGAAGCAATTAAATATTCCAGTGAATAGCAGAGAGCAGTTGCGTGATGAATAATGCGTTTTACGATTCCACTCAACGATTGAAACAGCCATTTGTAAAATATGACAGATTTTACTGTGACTAAGTTGAAATATTTGATGGAGACAGATTCCATTTTAGGGTTTTATGTTGTTATTCTGTACTTTGTTGCTGCAGTCTAAGTTGGAATTCAAATTTGCTTGCTTGCGTCTTTAGGATGGATACTAAGGATCATTTAAGCTGGATACGAGCAGCAATGGTTCTGCAGCAATTTATAATCTACTAGCTTTTGCCACGGGAACCTTCTACCGGGATGAAAAGTATCCTATGTCTTAATCCAGGTTATAAACTATCTGTATACCAAATTTTATCCAAATCCGTTAAGCCGTTTTTGCGTGATTGAGTAACAAACATCCAAACATACAAACTTTCACATTTATAATATTAGTAGGATGTAAATCCACAATATACACAAAGTTAACCAGTTTCAGTTTCTAAATCATATAAGCCAAGCCTTAAATATTAACTATAAACTTCCTCTAGCGAACTTACAAGAAAACTGTACTGTGTGATATGTTTATGAAAATAATGATGTTACATTTACACAACGCAGTGCCAATCCACATCAACAGCTCCCTCAAACACATGTACATAAAGAACAAAACCACGACCCATTCACCATTTCACTTCAACTCTCAGACAAATAAATTTAACAGCAACAAAACCCTAAACGATCTAACGTAACTCACAGGACCCAAATTCTATGACATGTTTATGCCTAACTTTCAGAAAGGACATAAACAGCGTTCTACAGAGGCCAATAAAGTTTAGATAGCATCTGATAAAACTTTATGACACAAAGATTTATGTACCAGAGGGACGGGTCGATTGATTGATTAGGCGGATAGCTCCCTTTTATGAATATACTGTATTAAGTAATAACAATATTTTTGGAGATATTGCTAATTCTTTATATGAGGAAGCTCCTGGTTAAGTAATTGGTTCTGAGTCTTGCACTGGTGAAGAGAAAACTGATATGTATGATGTTACGTTTGAGTTAAATACTGATTCACTTAATATAGCGTTTAATATATTTTTCAGGTAACCTAATGCACTAAATACTTGGAAACTAGGTGAAAGGAGGATGACCGTAGAAGTTGAAATTTGCAAAGGAGCAACATCAGATGGAATCATAAAAAAAAATTACTTGTAAGAGGTAAATAGGTATACCGTAACGTACAAACTGTCTGATTTGAGACATAAGCTAACATCTTAAAAATCTTAACACTTTCAAACATAAAATAGTAAGAGACGCTTGGAGAGCTATATTTTATTACCCAGTAGCTCGACTGTCCCCTGGCACTAACCACTTCTCTCTAAACGGTCCTGATACTAGTGTCGAGTGTATAATAGATGTGGCTGTGATGAAGCAAATGTTACAGAGATGGATATTCAAATGTATGTTTACTTTAATTTAACAGATTTAAATATTTAAATCTAACATTTTAGTACTGCATGTTGATTGTAGTAACTTTTAGAGAATTAATTAGTTCCATTTATGAAGCCTACTAGCGGAACACCGAACAATGTAAATTGTAAAATTCATAGTACTGTGGTAGGTTATTTATTGTGGATGGAGAACGTATAGATGATGAACTTGAATTATTTGTTTGTGTTTTATCAGTTTATTTAAAAAAGCGTAAGTACACTACATAGGTAATACTACTATTTTTTTCACAGTAATTATTTCCCAAACAAAAACATTTTATTTCATATTTAAAAGTAATTCCAAATTCGCTTGAATGATCGAATGCAACCATATTTATTTTCTTAATCGACCTGTATGATATAAGGTCGACTTTTGCATGTAACCTTTACAGTATTACTTAACAAATCAGTTGTTTGTGGTAATTGTTTATATTATGTGCCATTTGTGTTGTTCTTAATGTTCTAAACTTTCTTATCCCTTTCCTTTATTTTTTCTTTCTGTGTATATTCGTTGTTTGAGATACATATTATGCAATAGTGCCACTTCCAT
The DNA here is from genome assembly GCA_946251885.1 of Cosmia pyralina. NCBI lineage: Eukaryota > Metazoa > Arthropoda > Insecta > Lepidoptera > Noctuidae > Cosmia > Cosmia pyralina. The sequence continues at coordinate 27,280,513 of OX276343.1, forward strand.
ATTTTAAGTATGTTTTTCTTTATTTTTTTGTATGTTGGCACCTTGTTTTAAATTAAATTTTTATTTAAATTCATGTAAATTGAAATAACTTAATTGTACTTTTGTGTGTTGTGCTGTGTCTTCTGTTTGCACGGAATAAATGTTTTATCTATATATCTATCTATGTATTATATTCTTTTATTCTGAGAAAAGCCTTTAAAAACCTAAGCTTTAATCCGATTTCCTGACTCGATTACGCCATCAACAACCATAAAATGAAAAATCCTACATCCTTTCTTTACAATAAACAACCGTTTAAATCTATTATCAAGATGTAAAACTGTAAAACTCTTCAACAGCTCTCGCTCATAACACCACAACGCTTCAATATGGAACTACGGAATTATTCAATACAGCACTTAAGGCGACAAGGGCCGTTGTAAAGAACGCGTCGCTGTGAACTTGGGTTGCTGTAGGCGCTTTACGCTTTTGTCCTGCAGCGCTACAGCGCTCGATTTTCGTGTTTTTTTTTTTTCAAAGTTTCAGGCACAGGTTCGAGGAATTGTGATGGGTGACATTGGTTGTGTGGAATTTTTGGGAATTATAATGTGAAAATCGACTCACAGAAGTTTTTTTAGTATTGTATGTAATCACTATCCATCATTCTCTTGCCTTATTTATTTTATGTCGCTTCAGCACGGCCTTTTCTTACATACCTTTATTCTTATTAACCGTCATCAAAGTATTTACTTCCCTCTTAACCATAATTATTATCATAATTTTTCTTTCAATTAATCCATCTGACACATAACACCTTTCTTGTGTCTACCATTTAAAAGTTTAAAACTCATTTTCCAATAGGCCTTCTCATTTTATAACGAAAGCTCATTCAAAGTTTAATTTATTTGTAACTTACATCTAAGGCGGGTATCACACCTCCGCCGCAAAACTGTAGAAGCGAAACTGCAGTAGTTTCGCCATGACTTGTCCATTTTACGACGAGTGAAACAGAAGCGAAACGCTACCGCACACTAACGTAGAGATTTGATTATGATTCTATCTTTCCCGCGTGATTTTGCCGATCTGCTCGGAAGCCGGTTACACCTCCGCGCCCAGACCGCCATTTTGTTACGGTACCGCATTTATTTCACGTGTGGCAGTGTTTATATGTTGGTTGAGTTAACTACGGTTCAAAAAACTGGCCCTTAGCCGAAAGCGACGACATTTTGTTTCGATTTCTACAATTAAACTGACTCGCATGACGTTGCGCTACTTGAGTCGCGACATAATGTAGTAATGTTTTGCAGCGGAATTGGTTAAGCGAGTTTTCCATCATTGTTTTCACGTCGGAGGTGTGCTATAGCTCTGAATATTTAAGTAACATTATGTTCGCTTATCTGCGCTTAAACTCAGCATCGCTCAAAACGTACATTCATAATCAGATGCAATCTCTTGACGTGCTCATGCTTGCTTCGTAAATCGTATCCAGTGAGAAATGGTAGCTCCTATAGCGTTAAAGTCTTCATGTTTATATTCTCCTAGTAACCTCTGGAGGCATGGTTGTGTTAGTATGTATTCTACAGTTGATATTTATTCTAAAAGTATTTTTTTATGTAACATATTCTATTAGTAAATTGCTTTTCGCTGTTACTTATAAACAAAATCGTCTATTGTACTTTTCTTTTAAAGTTTTTACTTTTCATTATTTTTCGTAGTGTCCTCTGTACCTATTTTAACACACTTTTATTAGCTTCACCTGTACCTATGTATGTTTGTATGTATGTATGTTTGCATGTTTGTATGTAATGGAATCTTTGAACACGAGTTTTACCCACTTCAAATGGTCAGATTAATTTGAAATTTTGCACACTTATCAGGGCCCGATGACAAATAATAAATAATTTAAAAATTTTGTCCCATTATCCTGATCAGGATCAACAGGATTAAAGATTTATCTCTAAAAGATTTAAAAAAAATTATAGTTTAAAAAGTAAAAAACACGCTATAATACCATTAAACTGAAATAAAAAGAAAAATTAAATTTTTCAATGTAAGAATAAAGTGATTAACGAAAAAATTAATGTCATTGTAAAAAAAAGCTTGGGGTGAAGTGTGTTTCTTAGTTTTTTAAACAATGATTTATTTCTTTTACATTTAGTTATTATCATCTTCTTCAAAATAATTGACTCCTCCGTTATCCATTTAAATTTTAACATTTTACCAACTGCCGTAATGAAATTTTTCAGTCAACATTTTTTAGCGTTCAACCCGAATACAACTGTTCAACTAACGTGACGAGACTTTTTATAGAATTGACTTGTTGAATCCTAATTGAAATGTTTGTAGAAATAACAAGAGTTTTAAGATCTGGAGTTTTGTGTGCTTTAGAATTTTATAGTGAAGGGGTTGTTGTGAAGTTCTAAGTAATAACGTCTTCCGTGTTAACGCTGTATATTGTTGAACTTAAGTGCAAGAGGAGGTCGTGGCTGAGTAATAACAGCCGCAAGGGTCGATATCAGGTTAAGCTACGCTTGCCACGGTTGGTCTGTGGATGGGTGACCATCTTTACATACCAGAACCCTCCGTGCCTCGAAAAGCACGTTAAGCCATCGGTCCCGGCTGTCATTCGTAGATCTTTGACAGTCGGTTAGGGGTATCGTATTACCCAGTTACTGGGTCGTGGAGGTCAGATAGGCAGTCGCTCCAAGTAAAATACGCTGAATCCGGTTAGACTGGAAGCCAACCTCAACATAGTTGGAAAAAGGCTAGGCAGATTGATTGATATTGGGTTGTTGAGAAGAAGTTAATAATCTATATAGTTTCTATTATCCAGTTTCCAATAGAAAATTAAAAATAACTTATCCACTTAGTCTTACTTAGTTACTTATCCTTCTCCCTTAATCCATCCAATGGTTGTCTTTAATAGTTCGCTTTTAGGGATAAGAACGCCCATTGTGTCACCCTGTATACAATTTCTACATTTATATCTGTAATTTTTATGATGACGTAAACGAGGCATAAGGTTCGTAGCAGATGGCGTTCTGTAGTTTCTGCCTACTCCCATGGGAAAAAGGCCTGAGTTTATCTACGTATGTATTTTTATGGTGTACATAAGAAAGAGTATTCTATCTTCGATAATACGGACCGAATGTTTCCTCATTTCCATTCAGGTAATCATATTACTACAATGGTAATTTACGAATTCACATTATGCGCTCGTATGACAAGGATTCAAAATAACTGTATTGCCACAGTATAGTAATAATACAGTAGTACGTCTTCATAGAAAGCGGCCGAAACGACGCGCTTCGAAAGCTCAGTGTACGCAACAGTGCGAGTGCGCGACAATTACGCACGGACGGACTTGTATTTATCTACCGAGCGGCCGTAAGTAATTAATTCAAAGTCACTGCCCAGAGAAACTACTGTAGCTTATTCTGTGCCATTGCTAAGTAATTAACTTAATTAATAAGCAGAACAAATTAACTTATTAAAACTATCCGTACCTGATTAATTAGATTACCGACCGTCGGAAAAGCCAGCCTCCCGGATAATCACAAGATTATACGTACGTATAAACACATGCGTTTAATTTGCCATAATGAAATTCATTACCGTCGCGGCGTCGGCGTATTAAAATAAGTAAATTAAACAAAATTAATTTCGAATTAATCAGATTTTCTGCGATCGTGTAAATATTTCCAACAGGCGATTCAAAGTCCACGATCACGGAGCGACGGTCGTGGATCGGAGTTTCTTTCGCACGATCCGCTTTAGGAAACCCACGATCTTGCGGTTGCTCCAGTGCCGATCCACATTTTCGGTAGATTAAGTTCAGTTAAACACACGCTCGATATGGAGCTGCACGTACAGCAGACTACAGTGCCAGCTGTAACCTATATTTATATATTTTTTATCAACTGAATTCCATAAGCATTTATAATGCGTGGCACGTTCACCCCGACCGCGCATTTGGATCGCGCTCCTGCCGCACCCGATCGCAGTGCACTGGATCGTCCAGTGTAGACCCAGCCATTGGAATATTCCATCTCACCTAGAATATTATTTTTACGCATAATATCTACATCTAGACAGTATTTTACTGACGAGGTTATTGAACCCACAACCTCACAGACAACCAAAACAGTACGTACTCCTTCATAACACCACGAAAATAAAAGGAAATGACGCAGGCAACAAGATTTACAGACACTCAACCTATATTTATAGGGTTCCGTAATAAAACAAAGAAACATTTTTAGTAGATACCTCCCTGGTAATAACTTTGTTTGCTATTAAGTAGGCAAAGTTAATCAACCGTGGTAGTTAGTAACTACACACAACAACCCTCTATAGGCTTCTAACGACTAGTACTAAAACGTAGATTAAGCCATAATATTTGTTTTGACAAATATCATAAAAGCACATAAATTTTCACAGCGGAAATAGTAAAACCAATATTCTTATTGTATCTACTCCACGGAATAGAAATAAATAAAAGAAGGAGTCCGTGCTACGCGTATCGAAAGTGAAACACCGTACCGATCTATGTGTGCGTGATTTGACAGACGCCGTAGTGTCACGTAATGACGGCCGGTCGGCATACTATGATGTAAATGTGTGCGTGAGGCGTGTTTGTACAAACGGTCCCGGCATACTTACTGTGCTTCACTTTCGATATGCGTAGCGCAGAGTCTTTCTTTTTTTCTAGTCCGTGATCTCCTTGAACATAAACATAAACTCACGCCTTCTTCTCAAGAGGGTAAAAACTACAAAACACTTGTTACGATCCTTACATACTCCTTTTGCTTCGTTTACATTAGCTTTTGCCCGCGGCTTCGTTCGCGCTAATTTAGAATTTGACAATCAATTCTGGTTGTACTCTGCTTGTAATAATTCAAACATGATTCGAAAGACACGTGGCGCCATCTATTATCTTAAGAAAGTTATTGTTGTTTTCCTCAGGAACAATACTTTTTTTCGGGATGAAAGGTACCCTATGTCCGTTTCTGTACACCTGACAACGTATATGTAAAATTTCAGGATGATCGGTTTAGTAGTTTAGGCGTGAAAAGGTAACTAACAAACTTACTTTCGCCTATAAAGTAAGGTGCGCATGCCGGTTGCATGCGTATGTCATTTTACACAGTCATGTTTCATGTACGCAACCACCTACACTAAACACTTGTAAAATGACGTTTATCAAAAATCTAAAAGATGTTCTTCCAAACTATCAATGGAAAGTAAATTGTAGCCATAAATAGAATCTGTAAGACAATTGCTCTTTTAAATGTGGAGTTAACAGATCCAAGTCCACTTTTTCAAACTTTTAATCTTTTTACACCTAACTCATGTAAAAAATATGACGTATCAAACCGTATTAATTTCTATGATAAATAAAAGAGAACCAAATGTACCTAACGTTTCAAAAAGTATTAAATCGGGTTGTTTCTTTGTGTCCTCTCATCTATATAAATAAAAAGAGAAGTCCTGACTGACTGACTCATCAACGTCCAGCCCAAACCCTTGAACCTAGAAAGCTGAAACTTTGCACAGAGGTTCCCTTTATACTTTATGACAAGGAATAAGGAAGGATTTCCTGGTAGTACACTACATTCCCGTGGGGTATTTTCTGACATCCAAGCGGGCGAAGCCGCGGGCTAAAGCTAGTTTAAAATATAACAGATTATGCCTTTATCTCAAAAGTAATATTGATGTAGTTAATACACTTTGATCTGTTACTCCCCAAATATTTCAACTTTTTTTTTTTTTTTTGAAAATCTGTACATTTTCGTACAAAAAATTATTTATAAAGTTAAAACAAGTCATGGAAAAATAATTAGTGTCATCTTTTTCCGTTACAGATTGTAAAATTCAACTCTTCTTTTGCTATTCAAAACACTGAAAACAGCACACGCGATAAATTCCACGTATTTTTCTTTATGTATTTTCTTTTGCTAAAAAAAACCTATTCGGATGTTAAAAAGTGCAGCAAAATTGGCAGCTTTGATGTTTTGAGCTTGAACAAAAAAATGTCGGATCAAAAGTTTTGCAAGCGGAGTAGTAAAATACAGATAGCTACTACTAGTATTAAGGACGCTGCTGTTACAAATGGGTAGTCAAATCTTTACTTTTTTACACAAAAGTATGTTTATTAAATAAAATACTTTGCATTCTTAAAATGTTTTTTGGCCGGATTGTTGATAGATGTGCATGGTACTATTCTAAACTATAAATATAATTTTAGATAAAAACAGATTCTCAATAAATGTACCGAAGTGAAAATTTTTACTTCGGTACATTTATTAAGAAAATGTAATGTATGTGTGTGTGTATACGAGTATAAAATTATATTTATAGTTCACAATCGTACCATGCACATCTATCAACAATTCGGCCAAAAAACATTTTAAGAATGCAAAGCACTTTATTTAATAAACATACTTTTGTGTAAAAAAGTAATGATTTGACTACCCATTTGTAACAGCGTCCTTAACTAACAGACGTAAATGTTCCAATATTTTAGTATCGAAACATTACTCTAATTATTACAAAAATCCGAAACTATATTTGAAAGTTAACATTCCACAACTGCTGCAGGGTTTACATCTGTACATATTATAAAATATACAGGGTAATATTGGAAAAACACCAGCAATCTCTTAAGAGGTCATTGTACTGATCATTATGAACAACTTTACCTATGGGACCAAACCACAAAACCAAAAAAAATCTGCCGTTCTGTACGAGTACATTTATCTAAATTAAACTCGTCAAAATGTAGGGAGCAGCTGATTTTTTTTTTCGCGATTTCAGGTTTGTTAGGGTCAGTAGTAGTAGTAGGTTCAAGGTTCCATATTAAAAGTTGTTCATAATGATGAGTACAATGACCCCTTAAGAGGTTGTAGAATTTGTTCCGAAAGGTTTATGTGTAACATTAATATTTAACTCATATAAATTACCGACTTCCAAAAGGAGGAGGTTCTCAATTCGACTGTATGTTTTTTTTATACTCTCGAGGTGATCCCATTGTAACCAAGTCAGAATCTGATGAGGGGATCCAATGGAAATCGAGGGAAACCCTCAAATTTTATAGGCACACCTATAGCGATTTGGGTATTTTTTATAGTAATTCGTGCATTTGCTCTCGGAAAGCACCATTTAGTGAAGTGGAACTGATGATGAAGACCACAGATAGCCATCGGAACTAGTCAATTATACCTAAGTATTTCACGGGTTGCGATTTGATTACTTTAATATGGTTGCTAAGCAATTTATGCTCGTCACAATGCATATGGCCGACTTCCTTTTTTTTTTTTGTAAAAACGTTATTATGTACTTATGATATCTAATTTGAAAAGTGCAAGTATTCATTTTAAAAGGACTTGGATGAGAGGCCAGGTTAATGCAGTCAATAATTTATTTTTTGTGTAAATTTCAATATACAATTATGATAAATAAGATAAGGATGTGAACGTCTTTAAATATCGCCGTTCGTATTCTCGATCAACTTCATAATTGTATTGATCCTATGCAAGCCTTATTAACTATACATGTAATTAACCATCACCTAAAACAATTTACCTTAATCACTACGCACGAGCCTACGTTTTACGAGGACATTTTCTTGAACACAAAGAGCCAAATTCGAAGGATCATCATAGTTATCGACTTAGCGTAAAATGTAATCGTTTCCCCACATTACGATGTTTGTAATAACGGCCGGCCGGTAGAACGAGCTAGATAAATTGACCGCAAACAAGTATCCAATTACATGTTTCCCTAATAAGGGTAATCGGGCATTATTCCGTGTGACGTAATGTTACAAGGTCATTGAACTTAGGTATGATTAGATTTTCTGTGTCAGATATTTTTCTGTTGTACGGCCCTCGAAAAGGTCACGCTAAAATTAGTTGGTAATTATTAAAAGAGAAATAACTTTTTACATAAAAGCTTAACATTCATCATAACTAATATTGTAATTGCGAAAGTGAGTTTGTTTGTTACGCTTTCACGCTAAAACGGCTGAACAGATTTGGATGAAATTTGGCACATAGGTAGACCATCACCTGGATTAGGACATAGGATACTTTTTATCTCGGTAGTACGTTCCCTGTAATAATTTCCAACATCCACGCGGGCAAAAGCTAGTAATTTATAAATACAATGTAAATTAATAAAACCTAGAGAAATTAGGATAGTATGGTTGACTCTTCACGTGACCAAGAGGACTGGCCTATGTTTAGGCCAAAGAATTGCCATCCAACGTGGCCAACCTTTTGGGCATTTTTCCCATTGATAGCGACGCGGACGATTTTTTTGATGCCCAATAAACTGTTTATTTTATTTATTTATATTTTTTTAAATATACTTGTACCTAATATATATTATTTATATATATTAGTGTTAGATTGTATACTGTATTCAAGAATTGTCAAAATCAAGTCTTACTTCTGTAAAAATGAAAAAGGAAAGTAATACCTTGTCAGATCGTAGCAGGTGGCGTTCTGTTGGTTCTGCCTACCCCCATGGGAAGAAGGCGTAAGTTTACGTTGTTCTTGTATGTGAACATAATTTCAGTTAAAAGGCACTCGACACCGATGTCTTCACCCATTGAAGCCTTACTTACCAATTCCCAGAAATAAGCGGTTATTTCTCATCACGTAAATTGGCGTGAGATTTGTGACAACAGATTAACTTGAATGGGATTTTCTCAACGAGGGGTGACTCCGTAACAGCGCCTAGCAACTAAAGTTTTGCTCTTTACAAATTCAGTATGATATTCCATCTGCTTGTAATTCAGCGAATTCAAACACTGGGAAATATTATTATTTATCCAAAATTTGCAAATGTATTATAATATTATGCTTCCCAAAACTTTGGATCTACGCAAATAACGTTGGATACTCGAAATTGTATTCGCAGAAGCAAAATGGCCACCTGCTCTGTTATTCACTGAAATATTTCACTAATAAACATTTTGACGGAATGTTTGTTACATAAAAACATGTTTGGAGTTTCGAGGTTTCGAGGCGGGGGACATTGTTTATTACAAATGGCTGAGTAAAAATTATTGTTTTACTAGCCATATATAATGTACAATCAGCTTATGAAAACCTTGAACATAGTTAGAACCTTGTCATTTAAAGGTGAGTTTAGACTAAACGGACATAGAACAAGAGCTAGAGCATTATTTTGTTGATATTCTTGACATTTTAGTAGGAAGAGACTAACGAAGGAATGTTTTGTCCCTTTTAATAAAGTGGGGATAGAGTGTGCGTTCGCTCGTTTGGTCTAAATCAACCTTTATACGATGCAAATGGCGACGTCATTTATATAAATGACGTCGCCATTTGCATCGTTATCATATGATAGTCATATAAATTAATACTTTAAAAATAAACTGCTACATAACCTCATCCTTTTTTTTGAGGTCGGTTAAAAGAAACCTACATCAATTGACAAGTAACGAGTTCAAAAAGTCCAAGGAGATCAACGTTTTCATAAGGTGCTAGAATACGTAATCATAATTATTAAAGTAGGTACTATGGTTTAGATATTAGGTCACATCAATTATGTAAGCTTTTGTTGTGCTGAGGATTCTAAGGGTCAAACTTAAAGACTAAAGTTCCTAAATTATTAATATAAGTATACGTGTAGGTAACCTAAACAGTTTAGACGAACCTTATTTAAACACATCATGGTATTGTACTGTAGAGACTGTAATATTACCGGCTTTGCTAACGGGGCATAGCCTTTGCAAAGTGTATCAGGTTGACACAGTTGAGGGCCCGCAGTTGGTCATTACGGACTAGTAAGAATAATGTTAACATTGTATGAGGATTTTTTGAGATTTTTACCTTTGGTTTGTAAGTTCATGTGTTAGGTGCGATCAATCTTAAACTGTTTTGACTTTCTCTTCCTCTAACTCTATTTGAGTTTTATTGTTTGAGGTTTTAGTTTATTCAAGCCCTTCTGGGCTGATGTGAATTTTCACATCACATTTTTTGCTCATAAGAGGCTCGTCAAATCTTTTCTGCCATGTTTTTATTGATGAAGTTTGAACAGGATGATCGCAATATCTAAGAGTGCACATTAGCTTATCTCAATATTTAATTTGACTGGCACTTAGCGCAGTGTCAAGTCTTCGCAATCCCCTTTCGCGAGTCTTCGTCCTGAATTAAGCCTGCCCTTGTAAGGGTAAGACCTCACTTTATAAATCTTATTCCTGGCTTTAGGTAATTATTCTCAAATTTGTAGGTAGGTTAGTTAAAATTTTGTCTCAAATGGATAAAATTGGACACTGCGGTAGCCCTATTTTATCCAGTAGATTTAGTACCTGATGTAGAGGCTGTAATATTATGTGTTTTAGACAGTTTAGTTACAACCTTCATGGGTTAGTGGTTAGATTATGAGATAAACTTTGATGGAAAGAAACAAGCGAGATAATTTGATCTGTCTGTTAGACACGTTGAGCCGAACAGCTATAGTTATAAAAAGATTTTTAATGGAATTCTTTTAAAAGAATTAAAGAAGAAATACAAGGTGCAAGATAAATAACGCACAACCTTTTAAGGCGTCATTGTTTTTATCACTATGAACAACTTTTATTGTGGGACCAAACCTGAAATCGCGAAAAAAAAAATCAATTGTTCAGTAACAAACTCGTCAAGAGAGCAGCTGATTTTATTTTTCGCGATTTCAGGTTTGGTCCCATAGTAAAAGTTGTTCATAATGATGAGTATAATGACCCCTTAAGAGGTTGTGCTTTATTTATGTTACACCTTGTATACATGTCGCCATTAAAAATCTGGTTATAATTGTTTTATCCTCGGAATAGTATCTACACATCCATCAGATGTTTACAGTACCTAAGCAAAGGCACGTGTTCTTTCAAGTTAAACACAGAAAACACCCTAAGTTATTCTTAAAGTAAAAGTACTACATATAAAAAACATACGTTACATGTTGTAAGTAATACTAAGCGGCACCTCTATGTACAAAAACTGCAATGTATGTTTTCATCGTGGTTGAGAACTCTGCTATGCCTTTAATTTTATCGGCATTGAGGCATTACCAGTGACTAACATACAAATATATCTATTTTCTCTAGTTTCACTGTCTAAGAATGGTAACTGTACACGTTTTGTGCCGTTTCCTCTTCTATAAAGTGTCACGCTTCTCTACCGATCAAAACACATTAAATTCCTTCCAGAAAAGTGCCCTGAATATTAACCTTCAGAAGCTTCAATTTGTGACACGGTAACCGAAAACTGTCACCACCCGTCAAACGCGCGCGATGGAAATCCCTTCGACACTTTAATCCCCGTATAAAAGTGCTATTTCACAGAGAAATAGCGGTTTTATACAAGAGTTATTATAGCGAGATCGCTCAAGCGATTCGCCCCGGTCCTTATATTAAAATTATGAATGAAACTACCCATTCATTTTTGTAGAATGGAGATAAAACTGTCCTGCTCTCATGCCGTTCTTTGTTGAAAATATTGCGACGCGTAGAGCTGTTTGCTGTCGTGTTAGTAAACATAATTTTGGTTCTAGAGTGGTAAACAGATCTATAAAACTAAGAGTTCTTTGAGTTTTTGATGACAAACTAAAGCTACGAAAGAATTTTATCTGACGGGTATAATGTATTGACAACTTTTTATATGCTGATTTTAAATATTTGTCGCCACGAACGGAAGTTTAGCGATAATAAGTCACTCAGTTGATTTCTTAGTACACGTCAAATTATGTAGCTTAGCTCTGATCGGTTGTTGGTTTAGTACGTATGGTGAACGCCGCGTGGCGCCAGTATCGTTCGGTCGCCACACGTGGACGGGGTCGTTGGGAGGTGTGCGAAGCAGACTGGATCGAGAGCTCGAAGGAGCGCACGCTGCCATCGAACCTATCAAGTTGACAGTACCTATACCTAGTCATTACTTCAGTATACTCTTAAGTAACGGTCTTGCCACAGCATCATATTCTATTTTATCCTACCAAAAGCATAAATTTGAATTTTCCCTAACTTAAGAAATGCTGGGTTTCCCATACAAACTTTCATCCCCTATATTACCCGCTGTAGGATTATTTTTGAGAAAAAAGTAGCCTATGTCCTTCCCTAGCAAGCCATATAAACACAATTTATTTCATTAAGCTAGCATTCTTAGTTTCCGACACTTTCAGGTATCAATTATGTGACCCTAATTCTCTCTCTCTCTCTCTGAGCTCTCGAGTGTATTAGAGATTAATTATCTTTTTTCCCAGGGTTTATCCTCAACACAACAGAAGCCGTTTAATCACAAACAGACTCACCACATCAATGATCTGCTGCAGCGTGAGGCCGAACCTCACCTCTAGCGGCTCGCTCTCGTTGGCGACCGGCCGCTCCAGCGTGTTGTAGTTAGCGAGCAGAGCGTTCAGGAGACGCTTTTCGTGAGGACCTTGCTCCGATACTGTGGATGTAAAAGATAGATTATGTATTAGTTTGAGATATACACGTTTAATAATACTAGAAGTTTGAGGTAGTTGGAGAAGGATTGGTTGGTTACTACAAGAAATCGTTCTTTCAAGGATAGTGATGTGGTTGTGGGTAAGGAAGAGGAAACTCAATGGCTTGATTAGAGAAAGTAACTCAAGTGAGTAAGTAAGAGAAGTAGTAGTGGGAGTAAGTACTTGTAAGAGTAGTAGTAGTGAAAGAGGAAGATCTTAACGATAATGGTGAAGATAGTAAGAACTTTCAATACCGAATATACAAATATATAGTAGGTTATACAATCAAACAAATACAAAAAGGTGTAGGTTATTAGTAGGTTAGGTTGGTTATAAAATCAGAAAAGGAGAATTTGCAAAGCAAATGGAAACAGTAAAGAAATCAATAAAGCAACATCAAAGGAGTTTAAAATACGAATGAAAAAAAGAAATTGGTTAAGGATTTGAATATTTTTGTAAATTAACACAAATTATGATTGACTTAGAATATTTTCAAGCTGAAATGTTTACAGAAACACGATCAAATGGAATTAAAAACATAAAATTTATAAGACTTCAAGTTTAACATTAATTAGAGACCGTAGATCCGTTGGTGAGAGCTGAGGTGTGTCGATATCGTAATTTTAACCTTATTATCTTCGTTTTAAAACTTAATTTCAAACACACGTACCTGGAAAAGAGCAAACATTAAAACCTTAACTTAATTAACTTAAATAATACAACTGCATCTTCTAGTAACTGGAATAAAAACATTTGTATGCAAAAATATTCAGGGATGTATAGACATAAATATGTATCGAGAATTCGTCGACACTTCCTACAATAGTTGTATCACAATGCCGGAAAATCTTCTTTTTTCATCAATATACGACACTACCGCTTCCTGTACTAAAATTGTATAGATAAGGATACGAAGAACTTTTATTTATTGGAAGAAATAATCCTATATCTCCAAGCAAGAAAATAAAACGAAACTGCAAAGCGATACCATAGATAAAGCTCATTACAATAAATCCAACTGTTAGGAAAGAATAAAAGGGAAAATTTTCTAAAAGTCTTCAACACATTCATCTAGCTTTTACAGTAAATGAAAAGAGGTACAACAAATCTTTGAAACAAAGGCACCCAATAAAGTAAGAGACGTAAAGAATTAAGAGCAAAACAGACCATAATTTTTCACAACAAATTGGACAAATCCCCATAGTTCAGCGGCTAAGAACTACGTACATCTGCCACAAGAATAACGACTGGATAAGCCTGTCTGCGCACCTGAACCTTTTAAAACCACAAAGGCATCTTAATGTCGAGGGCATAAAGTCCACTTTCGCAATGCAGAAGAATTTCACAAGAGTCCGGCTCGAAGGATCAGCAATAAACACTCATTTTAGGGGCTTACAATACTCTTATACCTACGTGATGTATGAAAGCCAGAGTGTGACAAGTATAACGCGTTCGTACGCCGGGATTAGTGCGTTAGAAAAGGATAGATGTAAGTGCTCGGTTGCGCGCAAAATCAGGTAATTTATTTTCTTTGGTATCTCCAGGTCTCGGGAGGATTTCAGTATTGTCTAATAGTTTTTTGACCAATATATATCTTGTTCGTTCTCACATTAGTTTTCTTTATACTGGATTGGAGATGCTCATTTCAATGGAAATCCTTTTACTTGGTACTTTGTTGGGTGGTTTGTTAAAACTTATTTACAATTTCTGTCGTGAATGATGAGGACATCCAGAATATGAAGTTTCTGAACATCAGCATATTTTGTGGTAAAATTCAACAAAGGATATTAGAAACGACTAGAGTTCTTGATATTAGTTGTGAAATATTAAAAAGTCGAACTCGCACACGAAGGGTTCCGTGCCATTATCTATAAAAACGGCGAAAAAATCACGTTTGTTGTATGGGAGCCCCCTTAAATATTTATTTTATCCTGTTTTTTAGTATTTGTTGTTATAGCGGCAACAGAAATACATCATCTGTGAAAATTTCAACTATCTAGCTATCACGGTTAATGAGATACAGCCTGGTGACAGAGGACAGACGGACGGACAGTGGAGTCTTAGTAATAGGGTCCCGTTTTACCATTTGGGTACGGAACCCTAATAAAAATCAATTAGCGAATGTACGCGCATCACAATTCCTTTTTTGTTGTGTTTGTAATCGTTAGGACAAGATTTTTTTGAAAGAAAATGTTTGAAAAGTTGCCGGGAAAATTGTAAAATTCGGGAAAACTGAAAGTGCATTTTCTATGGGAATTTTGTAAGAATTATTGAAATTTTGACAGGATAACGTTTGTCGGGTCAGCTAGTAACATGTTATGAAAACAATGTATTTATTATGAAGTCAATCACAATAATTAACACATTGCAATAACTTGACTATATAAATTATTCAATTAACAAAATTCAACCGAACCCAGTATTGCAATAAATGATGTACGAAACCGTATTAATTGGTTTCTAAATATATTATTATGCTTTTATTTTTCACTTACTTACTGAAAATATTTTTGTAACAAATGCTTTCATAGTATAACATCCTTGAAAAACGGTTTTATCAAAAAAGCTTACAGTGTTGAAGATTTAGACAGTATTCATTTCGCATAAAAATAATCGCATAAATAAAATAATTTCGCAATAAAGAGTAATCCAGAGCGAGGTGATCCGGCAGAGAACCGAATTTGTCGACATAACTGACAGAATAAGCAAGCTGAAGTAGCAATGGGCCGGCCATACTAGCCGTAGAACCGATGACCGTTGACGTGTTCTTGAGTGAAGACCGCGAATCGGCAAACGTAAGGTAGGACGCCCTCAGGCTAGGTGGAGCGACGATCTTCGCAGGGTGGCTGGTAGCAGCTGAATGAGAGTTGCCAAGAATCGAGCTGAATGGCGTGCTATTGGAGAGAGCTATGTGCAGCAGTGGACTGCTGTAGACTGATGATGATGATGAATAAAGACTGCACAGTTTTACAGTCAACCGCACATCAGTGGTACCAAATTGACATGGACAGCATCTTTGGTGAAGCATTAACGACGCTTTTCGTAGTTCAAATCAAAATCAAAAGTCATTTATTCAAACTAGGCTGAGAATCAGCACTTTTCGAACGTCAAAATTACATAAGACAGTCCCACAAAATACCCGCCCTTCACCACTTCTTAGTGCTTTATCTGGGAAGAAGAAGTGGCGCAACAAACTCCCCAGCAGCACAGCTGTCTGTTCAGTTAATAGAACTTGATTCTATACGCAACACAAAATTATTTGTCAAATAAAATAAAATATATTTATATAAACTCATAATAATAGGTCTTTACCTATGAAATTGCCGTTTTGTATGAAAAAATTTAAACGAATTTTTTTCATGCATTTTTTATTTGTATTAATCGAAGTAATCACCCATGCAATCAATGCATCTTTGCCAACGCAGTGGCAGTTTATTGATGCCCTTCTTGAAGAAATCAGCTGGACGGGAGGCAACAAATTCTTCAAAGGCATTTTGTACTGCCTCTCGGGTATTGAATTTTTTTCCCGCCAAGAAGTTATCCAAATTCTGGAAAAAGTAGTAGTCTGTAGGCGCAAGGTCTGGTGAGTAGGGCGGATGACGGAGAGCTTCCAACCCCAGTTCTTGCAACTTGGAGACCGTCTGCTGTGCAGTATGAGGTCGCGCGTTGTCGTGCAGGAGCAGCGGAGACGAGCGATTGACCAATGCTGGTTGGAGATGTGCCAGCTTCTCCATCATTGTGTTCAGTTCTTCACAGTACACATCTGAAGTAATGCTCACCCCGTTTGGTAAGAAGCTGTGATGAATCACACCGGCGCTAGACCACCAAACAGTGACCATCACTTTTCTAGGGGTAAGTTTTCGTTTAGGGCATTGTTTAGGTGCTGAACCAGGATCCAACCAACTTGCTGAGCGCTTGCGGTTATCAAACAGAATCCATTTTTCATCGCAGGTAACAATGCGGTTCAAAATTCCTTCATTTGTGTGTCTGTTGAGCAGTGCAAGGCACGTTTCGATGCGTACTTCGCGCTGGCGATCATTGAGTTCGTGGGGCACCCATTTGTCAAGCTTTTTTACCTTGCCAATTTGACGCAAATGTACCAATATTGTTTTGACGCTAACGTCGAAAGCTGCTGCTAATTCAGCCGTAGATTGTGTATCATCAGCTTCCACAATCGCCTTTAATTCGACATTATCGACCAAAGTCTTCGGACGACCGCGAGGTTCATTTTTCAGGTCGAAATTTCCAGAACGGAAGCGAGCAAACCAATAACAAGTGGTGCATGGTTTGTAGTGTTAGCTCCGTAAACGTCGTTGATGTTGCGTACCGCTTGTGCCGCGTTGCTGCCACGACGGTACTCATATTCCATAATTACTCGAATTTTTAACGTATCCATGATGACGAAAAAGATTGAAATGCGATGAAAATGTAACACTAATCAATAAACAAATGACTACTTTTGGAAAAAAAATCCATGTTTTTAAAATAAAATTAATTTGAAATTAGAATTCTTAGCCAAACAAACATTATTTTGATTTGAAATGGCCAGTTCTGCAGAACGGCAATTTCATAGGTAAAGACCTAATTAACCTGTCAGTAGGTAAGCTAATTCTGGAGAAAGAACATAAACATTGTTTTGAGTTAATCACAGCGAATAACTATTTTTATCGTTTATGTAGTCGTTGTTAGAATAGTATGCCTTTTAACAAAGATTGGGTTTTACTTTATCTTTAGACGCAATAAAAGGCAAATCCAGCAAAGAAGAGGGTATCTTGTTATAAAAGGTTATAAAAAAATAAAAAAATGTTTATTGCATTTAAACAAATTGTTAACACACATAAGTGATCAGAGATCACCTTTTAAGCAAGGAAATGCTTGTGTTAAGTGAAATTACGTTAGGTTATATACCAAGCCCCAACAAATGAGTTATAAACCTTATGAATCCGGTGAAATGGAGCGTATTTTATCCTTATTTCTAGTGTTAATATTGTGAAAAGCACTGTTTTTAGTGTACAAATATATGTTTTTCCTAATTAAGATGTTGGCGAAGATGAATTGTTATGCCACCGTGAGAATACCAATATCTTTGAAAAATTCTCTCAGAGAAACTGTGGCATGTAGCTGCTAAATTGCTCGAACAGCTCGTTTTTGAAGAACACATATATTTGAATGTCAGCCGCTTTGCTCAACAGCAGAATACCGTAGGACATAACGCTATGATAATAACAAAAACAGACTAACCAAACTGTATCAACGTCAGTGTATTGTCTTACTTTCCTGACGGCGTAGACGGCTGATCTGAGCATTTCCGCTAGGCTTGGTATATGTGGGCACCATTGAAGTTTAAAATCTACTGATATGCCCAGAAAAACTGCCGATTCTATTAAGCACTTCTGTATCTAAGACGATGTTGGGTCCCAGATTTCTAACATTCGGTAAGGCGAGTTAGGTACCACTCATACGCGGTTGAGTGTACTTATCCTAACAAACTAATTGAGTTGATAATGGTACCACGTAATCACAATCAACGCAATATTAAGTATAGTTTTCTCAACTACTAAACCCTTTATTTACGTCCTCATTACCACAAATTCTACATATATGAAAATTATACGTGAACTCATCCATCTTCTATACTCTAAGTAAATCCCGGCTTTAAATTATTCGTCTAATATGTGTTACAAACTAACTACGTTAACCCAGCCTTAGTGATTACATCACTAACGGTTTGTTTGGTACGAGAGTTATACTGTTAGGGGGGATGATTAAGTTAGGATTTGGAGTATCATATAAGCATCAAATTAAAATAGTTTCAACAAGGAGATACTTATATGTTCGGAGTCGGGTCCTAGGCAATCTGCCCTGTTTACACCTTGCTGAATTTGCTAATATTTTTACAATCTCGTGAGCTATTCTCATAATAGTACGTGCCGATCCAAGAGAAGACAATCATCAAATATATTGCTATCCTGTTAAAACATAAGCATTGAATAATCGAATTCCAATTAACTTCTGTAATCCTTATCCTAATATTAAAAATGCGAAACTGAGTTAATTCGTTTGTTACGCTTTCACGCTAAAACGGCTGAACGGATTTGGATAAAATTTCGCACATGGGTAGACCATTACCTGGATTAGGACATAGAATACTTTTTATCCCGGTAGTACGTTCCTGTGGGATAATTTCCAACCTCGGGCATAAGCTAGTATAATCTAAATTAGGATTTAAAATGTATATAAATCCTAATTGGGATTATATTCGTAACTAGCTTTTGGCTGCGGCTTCGCCCGCGTGGATGTCGGAAATAATCCGGGGTCAGGAACGGGAAAGTATCTTAAGTCCTTTTGTTGTTGTTTTTATACCTATATTAAACTCTCACGCAAGTAAATCTCCCAGTCGGCATGATTTTTTCCGACATCTTCAGGAACCATATTCATATTTCAGCCAATTTACACAAAACCTTAATGAATTACAACTAAACCTTCCTCATAAATCACTCCGTCCATTGGCAAAACTTTATGAAAATCCGTTCGGTAGTTTTTGAGTTTATTTCAGACAGACAGACAGACACAGCGGGGGGACTTTGTTTTATAATAAGTATGTAGTGATTTCTAAGGTTGAAAAATTACGAGATTCCGTTCTTTTCGAGATTTCGTATGTAAGTTGTCCTTTTCAAAATTTGCAAGTTAAATTTGACCCACTTCCCGGTGTTCGCATGAAAAAATTGGTGACAATGTAATATTTTGGTACCATCGAGCTAATCTGATGATGGATCCGGAAGGTGGCCAGAGGAACTCAGTAATAAAACGACGCAACTCTATCAAGTTTGGGCTCGTTTGTTTCGTCTTGACAAGGCCTCTAGACCAGATATTCAAACAAATAAAAGCATGTTTAAAAAAATATATAATACACTTGTTAAATGGTAATATTCCTGACAGCACACCAAAGTTAACGAAGTGCTCTACAATAAATCCTAACTAATTCATTCAACAACCACACAATACACTACTTACAAAACCAAAAGTTACTGACAAAAAGTGGTAAAAAAAACTGAAATCCCCACTTTAGGCTTAAAACTAGCACGTAAGCAGCTAAAATCTCTATTTACGTGGCAGCCGACGGGACGTGCGGTTGGGGGCGAGTCGTAAGACAGATAGATGAAAAGGTCCAATTCAAGACGTAATAGAAAATCTTTAAACGCAAAGACTGATTGGGACAATATTTTTGCAAGAAATCATGTTCTTTGATTATAAAATTGTTCTGTGGTTTGAATATTTTAACATTTCCGTACGTAAAATACGTGCTTTGACGTGGACTTGGAGACACCAGCCCGTATTACCTATTATCTTACCAGATAGCAGATATACTATGTAAGGTCCCATTAAAATAGATGGACAAATTTTAACACAGCGTTCAGTACGTCTAACCAAAGATATCCAAGTAAAAAAAAAACTGATTAAAGTGATTTTATTTTGACCTAAAACAATTTAAAAAAACGCGGTGGGCGCGGGCGGTGACGTGGTCAAGTGCACCTGCACGTTTATAGTATCAGAATTATGAGATAACAAAGACATGGATGTGTTTATGCATTGGGTAACGCAACATTTTTAGTGTACTTACGTTAGCTGATTTTTTTTCTTTTAAGTATCTAATGCGTTTTTCTTATTATTTTTTTTACCATTGTCCTTATTTTGGTGGTCTGAATGATTTCTAAACGTTTGTCCATCTATTTTAATGGGACCTTATATATGAAATCGCAATATCTTCAAAGATTGCTAAATCAACGCCAGTATTTTTTTATTTATTTCTTGAATAGAGTTTTAGACGATTGGCAATACCTACTATAATATTTTTCCTCGTTAAAAAAGAGGAGCTTCTTTAAATTTTATTCGAAACAAGAGGCTTCTTTTTCATAACGTGTAGATGGCGATCTTATTAAACCTGAAACATAACTACGACTGTACGGGTACACCAGTGTCACAGTAGCATCCATTAGTTCCTTTAGCGACGACATAAAGCAACAGTACTAAACATAAGCATGTTGTATCACTTCCAGTTCAACGTCAAAGCTTATCCCCGAGTTCACCGCACACTGAACATTCTGTACACCACCTTACGTACGACGGTACCTAATCCATTCGGGGATTAGCGCTTCCAGCCGCCCTCGTAAACTTGCCGCGGTTTACCTCGCCAGTATTGAATGAATAGTTTCTGAATTATAGCTGGAGTGACAGCCATATTGGTGCCGAGCACCTTTTTGACGTTATGAGCTATTTTGTGAAGAACATTAGAGGTTGATTATGTTTTTTGTGAATTTTAGACATAGTAAATAGTTCCTGTCTAGGATCTATTTTCGGCGAAAAAAATGTTTGTATTAGGTCGCACAAATATTTTTTTCAGCGAAAATCTTTCCATATATAATAGGTATTCCAAGTACTTTTGCTAGCGGCTCCGCCCGCGTGGAGTTCTGAAATTAACCCACGGAAACTTACTACCGGGATAAAAAGTAGCCTATATGCTATTCCAGACCATAATCCCAAAAAAAAAAAAAAAAAAAAAAAGCCAAAGCCAAAGTGCCAAATTTCATCCAGATCCGTTTAGCCGTTCTGGCGTGATTGAGTAACAAACATCCATCCATCCAAACTTTCGCATTTAATAGTACGAGTAGTAGGAAGTAGATAACCAGCGATTTTCACACGTAACAATTTATTTCTTAATTAAAATCTTATTGAAATTGGATTAAAATCACAATTAAGGTGTTTTCAATTATATAAAACACTGTATTTTTTAAGGAAAAAATTTCAGCACTGGCGTCAACCATCGATACGCACCTAATTTGTATTTTTGTTTACGTACGCAGCGTCAAACTCACTTTTTACGCTCCGTCCTATATTGTATTACGTATTTTATTATTCAATTGCCAAGTTGTGTTGGGGTTGGCAACTGACAGAGTGCTGTTAAGTATACTCGGGCAATATAAACGTCAACCACGAGGCGAAATTTTTAAAGAATTTCATATATATGACTGTAAAAAAAGCCGTAATGTAAATAATGCTTGTGGCAATTGAAATGTGAACCTTTTTGACACAATTGTTGTGTTTTATAGCTAAATCTACGTGTTTGTTAAGTAGGTAATATTGCTTCCTGTGCAGGACATATGTAAATCTAGTTTTAACTGACTGGTCGAGACTTTACTTGACTAGAGGGCTGGCTCGTTCTTTGACCAAAGAATTAGCATTGCCATTCCACGTGGCAATGCTGTCTGTCTTCTGGGCACGTTTCCGGATGACATCGATGCGAACGAGTATTTCGACGCCTAAGTGTCGTTTTGTTTTTGTATTTATTTGTATAGTTAGTTAGTCATTTACTTTAGTACCTAGTGTAAATAGTATCATGCAGTAGAATGAGGAAAATGTCGTGAGGAAAGTTTTGAGTATGAATGTCGATGGCTATAAGAGTAGGGGAAGACCAAAGAAACGATGGATGGATTGTGTGAAAGATGACATGGCTAGAAAGGGGGTGACTACCGAGATGATGACTAATAGAGAAGTATGGAAAAAGGACATCTTGCGCACACCCCAAATATATTGGGATAAAGGCAGGAGAATGATGATGACCTAGTGTAAATAGTGTTAACTTGTATATTGTAAAATAAACATTACATACATATTAATATAATAATGTGGACTTTTAACTTAAAACTTATCCACAATGGCTGAATACTTGTTACCACATATAAGTAATCAGTTCAGTACCATGGGTGACCGAGGTTTGCTCGGGTGAAAATAGAAAAAACAATTTTCCCAAGAAATGAGAGCTAGCTAGATCGATTTTACGCCCCCGTAAACCCCTATATGGCAAGTTTCATTGAAATCGTTAGAGCCGATTTCGAGAACGTGTAGGTATATATACGAGTATATACTAGCTTTTGCCCGCGGCTTTATCCGCGTGGATGTTGGAAAATATCCCACGTGAACGTCCTTATTCCTTGTCTACTTTATAAAGGGACAGATGTAATAAAAAAAAAACATTTTTAAATGGAACTTCCAATAACAATTTATATTTTCATAGTTAATTAACTAACACATTCAACCTCATTAGCCACACACTTTTTCCTAAAAAACAAGATGGCCACCTGTCAAATACCCGTATCCCGCCAAAACTCATTATTCCTCAAATAATCACGTTACACAGCTAGTTAGCAACAGGGCCGTAACTAGAAACTCTGTTGGCAATCATCGTAATCTAATCCCTTCAGAAACAAAGGCATTGTCTGCGCAATTTATTTGTACCCGACCCTCGGAATTACTTGAAATTTTGAAGATAGTAATAAGATGTCTGTACTGTCGTGTGAATGAAGGGTGTATGTTGTGAATAGTAGCGATAAAACTTAGGAATGTAACATTGTTCCGCAGAATAGATACTACTCGTATACGAGTATAGCTCGTGACTTTCTCTTCGTAAAGGCGCGTATATCCCAGTAAGCTGTTTTCTGATAGTTGTTCTAGTTTATTTTAGGGTAAAAGTCGACTACGTATTGTACCTAGATACATTGCTGTTGAGTTTAGCTAGTGTTGAGAAGGATAGGTTTCCAAAAATGACGGTTTTTATTTAATTTAAAAAAGGCGTCGCAGGAAGCCTGGCAGATATGAAACATCAAAACTATTTTGTATAGTAAATAGTTTAATAAAGAAAATAAATATGGCATAATAAAAAACAAAATACCTATACCTAGATTTTTTTTAAAGAAAAAAGTTATTCTTTTTTTAATAATTACATAATTAATAATTTAATATACCAAAATTAATATCGTAACTCTGCGAGAGTCGCAGGGTTGCGAGTCCAGCGCGTGGCGATGCGTCGCCACGCTAACAGCCGGTCTCACCTGCCGTATTAGATGTTTCACACCAAAAATCTCTAATAGCCAATAAATTATACTGACCATACTGCAGCTAAGTGAGAAGTTCAAAGAAAACTTTTATCTTCATTCATCGTCACTCCACAAAGGATTACATCAAGACTTTTCGACCTTCAAAGCCGGGCTATTCATCCCCTGGAATCAAAGAGTAATAAAGCCTCTTATCCTGATACGGTAAGTACCTGGCACCTTGCCCACAAGTGCCACAGAGCCTCGTTCCCCCAGTTGTCTCTTATCCCCCACTCGCGAATGCTTGAGCTACTCGCACGAAGTTTGTTGAGCTAAAGTGAGCTCTTTACATTCTTCTCAAGCACTTTCGGATTTAAAAATTTACTGAATGAATCGAACGCTTTGCGGTCGAGATAGGTTTGGTTGATGAAGATACGTAGGCTGTTAATTGAAATAAATATAACCGGCTTTTTTCCGCTGCTTCGTCTGCGTAGAGCTCGGAAATTATCCCACAGGAACATACTACCGGGATAAAAATTATCCTAAATCCTATGTAAATTATTTCATCGCCACTGCTCTCAAAACTGTAAAGGAAAACATCGTGAGGAAACCGGCATATCCTAGAACTAAACATTCGAAAACATGTGACATCTACCAACCCGCACTGGGCCCGCGTGGTGGATTACGGCCCATTCCCTCTCACCGAGAGGAGGCCTGTGTCCCAGCAGTGGGAACATTATAGGTTTTAAATCCGAACCCAGGTCAGCCATGTGCCTCTCATCAAAATCTGTTCAGCCGTTAAGGCGTGAAATTGTAACAGACAGATACTTTCATAATACTTTTGTTCCCTGAATCGCAGAATACGTGAATACGATTTATGAATCCACTGCCGTACAGTGACCTCAAAGCCTTAAAGCAAATAACGCACTTTAAAAGCTGGCTTCGGCGCTCTAAGCCAATCTGACGTGGTTCGGCTCCCGACGCCATAGCACGAACACGCGAAGTATATACAAACGATTTTTTTATCGAAAACACAACTTTCAAAAAAAATCGTAAGGAAACCTGGACTTATAGTTGATATAAGTCTGAAATCGCCAACCCGTCTTGAGCTAGCGTGATGATCAATGCTAGTGCCTTGTCTATATGAGAAGAGAAAACCTTGAGAAGAACCTTGAGCCTTGATGAGAAGGCCTTTGCCCTGCAGTGGGGCAGTAATAGGCTGGTATTATTTTTATTACAATATTAATAATGAAAGAATAAGAAATGAGTACATAAGAGGAAGTCTGAAAGTGGCACCGGTGACTGAAAAGTTGTGCGGAAATCGGCTGTCATGGTATGGGCATGTGATGCGGAGGAGTGAGGACAATGTCGTGAGGAAAAAGGAGTTTTGAGTATGAATGTCGATGGCTATAAGAGTAGGGGAAGACCAAAGAAACGATGGATGGATTGTGTGAAAGATGACATGGCTAGAAAGGGGGTGACTACCGAGATGACGAATAATAATATAATAATTTCAATTACAACCTTAACTGTATCCCCTTAAATAATATTTCTATAGTGAAAGATCTAGGTGTTCTCTTTGACGGCAAACTGTCCTTAAACCAGCATGTTGAAGCCATAGTCAATAGTGCTTTTAAAATGTATGGGTTTGTGATGAGATCTTCCACAGAATTTAAGCGAACCTCAACCTATCTCTGTTTGTATAAGACGCTCATTCGCTCTCAATTGGAATATGCGGTCCCTATTTGGAACCCCTTCTACCAAAAGTACGTAGTTGGAATAGAAAAGGTCCAGCGCAAGTACCTCCGTGCTATGTACTTTAGATGTAATGGGACTAAGACTTATCTGTCATACTCCCAACTTCTTGAGAAGTACAAGCTTATTAGCTTGGAGAACCAGCGCAAATACCTAGAGGCCAACGTGCTTCATGGTATCGTTCATAATCATTTTGATGCCATTGATCTGACGAGCAGGCTGTGTTATTCTGTCCCCCGTACTGTTCATGTGCGTCAGGTTCGTGCACGTACTCTGTTCGCGTTAAATCCTTGTCGTACAAACTCTGGCTTACGTTGCCCTATCCATAGAATGTTGGAATCCTATAATTCAAATTTCATTGATGTAGATATATTTGCATGCTCGAAAAATAAATTTAAATCTAATATTATAAAATTCTTATCTTAATTGTTAAATCCTATTATTATTATTTATTTACTGCATATTTTAAGTAAATGAAATTGTTGTTGTTTTTAATCTGTTTTGGCTTTGTAGCTATAGCTAGCACTACAGTAACCTATTTTATACCTAATTATGTCAAAATGTTTGTTAATTTTGGTAATACCCGTCTAGTGGCAATCACTGATCCATAATTATGTTTATCTGCGGATAATGCAGTGGACTGCAGCATTGCTACTTAAAGTTTTGTTAACCTTACGTGCTATGTATATGTTGTAGTTGTTTATTATCCCTTAATAAATAAAATAAAATAAAATAAAAATAGAGAATTATGGAAAAAAAGGACATGTTGCGCCGACCCCAAATAAATTGGGATAACGGCAGGAGAATGATGATTAATAATGAAAGAAAAGTCTTAAAACTAAATTATTATTACGTGCGAAACGAGTATTTTCGATTTTGAAATCGTTCGAATTAATAACGTTACGTTCACTCCGCGCGTTCGTGCAAGACCTACCAGCCTGCCCGCGGCTGTCGATTGCATTGTCTGCTATAATCGATGTTGTTCCTACGTACCACTGTGAATAGTAGTGATTCTAAGCTACACTAGTATAAAAAAATGTGTAAATGGATTCTCGGTGGCTTTTTCACATGTCAGGGCGAATTTTCGAAGCATTTGGAAAATGTTTTTAGTGAAAATAGACTTGTAAAGGAATTGTCTACGTATTTTTATGGGACTTCTAAACCATAGCCGTTTGAAAGCCTAGATATTTATTGTTTATCGCCATGTTTTAACCGCTACAGAAAAATTGGATGAAAACACAAAAGATTGTTTACATTTTCATTCCATAAAAAAGAGAGCTCGCATCTTGAATGGAGATTTCATATCCTTTTAAACGTTAAAACTCTCAAGCAGCTTAGAACATTTTGATGCAACATTTTACGAAAAAGCGGGCATCTTCAAAGTACAATAAGTTGAAGCTTACCCGCTATTGCTTACATTAGACGCAATAAACTAGCATCAGACCGCTAATCTACACCCGCTGTGGCGCTGCACCGCTTGCAGTACTGATATTAATGCTAGTATGGATTAATTTAAGCGCTGTTTTCTACGTTGTTTTTATGTTGCGTGTGAAATTTTTGGTTGTATTTTGGTAAAAAATTTGCAGGATATCGGTTAATGCATTTTCTTATAACTGAAAACTTCTGTTGGCGCATTGAGCGATTTTTGTTAGGGGGAAATTTAACGGGTTCGCGACACTAGATCTCCGCGACACCTCGACACCGCGACATGCTATGCATAGGTTTACGTTTAAGTTTGTCACTTCTGTCAGCAGTGCCCATAACCGCCAATTTCTTATTTTTTATACTAACAGTAAAGGGTACTTGATACTTTTACTTTTATTTTACTATAGAGAGCAGTGGCACAGTGGTGACGGCCGCGACTTAGCTGGAGGTCGTAGGTTCGAACCCAGGCAGGCGCTTTAATTTGTGTAAAATATTTTACCACCACTGCTCTCAAAACGGTGAAGGAAAACATCGTGAGGAAACCGGCATGTCCTAGAACCAAAAATTCGGAGACATGTGACATCTACCAACCCGCACTGGGCCCGCGTAGTGAATTACGGCCCACTTCCTCGTACCGAGGGAAGGCCTGTGTCCCAGCAGTAGGAACATTATAGGCTAATTATGATTATACATTTTCTAAAAGCCAACACATAAAGAGAGTTAGATCGCTCCAAATCGTTCGCAAACCAGATACAAAGTCAAATAGTATTATAAACATACATACATATTATAAACTCACGCCTTTTCTCATGCGGGTAGGAAAAATCTTCGAAATTATATGACGGTAATTATATAAAAAGCATGAAGTACGCTTTCCCACTTTGTCTCAAGAATACATGAGTTCCCAGATTTTTCAGTTTCCAGGGCTGATTCTCAACCTTCAAACACCAACAACATTTTGATTGCAACTACTACATATTTTCAATTCCAAAATGCCAGATATAACATTGAATGTCACCCAACCGTAAGAGGAACACATACTCTTCGATGTTACTACGAATACGAAACACATAAACGTACGTAATGTGTAGGAAAACACGTAAAAACATAGGATTTATATCTTTGTTTACTATTACTATAGTTTGGTGACATGAGGGTGTCCCTCTTTGTCTGTGTTTGCTATATTTGTCTCTCTTTGGAATATGAAACGATATTGGCTGTCAAAAGTGACTCTGTGATTATTTTGTTGGTCAATATAAGAAGTCCAGTTTGACATGAGGGTGTCCCTCTTTGTCCCGCTATGTTTGTCTCTCTTTGGCATTTGAAACGATATGGGATGTCAAAAGTGACCTATTATTTTGTTGGTCACTCTAAGAAGTCCGATTTGACATGAGGATGCACCTCTTTGTCCCGCTTTGTTTGTCTCTCTTTGGCATTTGAAACGATATTGGCTGTCAAAAGTGACTCATTATTTTGTTGGTCAATATAAGAAGTCCAGTTTGACATGAGGGTGTCCCTCTTTGTCCCGCTTCGTTTGTCTCTCTTTGGCATATGAAACGATATGGGCTGTCAAAAGTAACCTATTATTTTGTTGGTCAATCTAAGAAGTCCGATTTGACATGAGGGTGTCCCTCTTTGTCCCGCTATATTTGTCTCTCTTTGGCATATAAAATGATATGGGCTGTCAAAAGTGACCTATTATTTTGTTGGTTAATATAAGAAGTCCAATTTGACATGAGGGTGTCCCTCTTTGTCCCGCTATTTTTGTCTCTCTTTGGCATATGATGGGCTGCAAAAGTGAGTGTTATTTTGTTGCGAGGTTAGTTCAGAAACTAGAGGCATTTGATAACTAACGCATTTTTGTATACAGTTGTGTTGTGTGTTTATTTATTTATCCAATCTTACACTATCTTAACAGGTCCACACCCAATGCGATAATGTGATTACAGATTATCACTTATTACATAATAAATCGAGAGTCACCCTCACGAATTCCGCCAATGTACAGTTAAAGATATCAATCCTTTGTGAGGCGCTGTTTACTAACCGTATGGCTCTTGCAACCGGTGCGAATTTGCCTACGTTAGTGCGAGCCACCGGGACGTCGAAAAGCCGTGCCCTCGGCGCCTGCCGCAACCTGGTGTTTGGAACAAGCAGCCTCAACGAGTCTAATATATTAGGGTTATTTAATCACGAAACACTTCAAATATATATTTGGCTAACGCTAAGTTACGCCTGTAAAGTAATGCTTGTGTATAAGTAGTTTTAGACACGTGCATTAAGAAAACAATTTGAACAGGCTAATTAATGCAAGAGCAGTGATGGCCCAGTGGTATCGGCCGCGACTTATGAGTTGTAGGTCGCGGCTTTGTCCGCCTGAAGTTTCTTGTTCCCCAGACCCACCGCGTCGCATCGCATCGCCCGCCCGCGCCTTTATCTTCGCTTAGCGTTCTTTCTTACTTTTCTTCTTGATTGCTCGGCTCCTAAGGGTCGTAGCGTGATGGTAAATAGCCTATAACCTTCCTCAAGCATTGGGCTAACTCAACTCAAACTCAAAGCATTTATTTCAAATAAACCAATTACAGGCACTTTTGAATTGTCAATGGGTCGGTCAGTCAGAAAGATGAAGCTTGTTGCCCATTCCAAAGCGTAGTAGATCCCTATGGAGAAGAACGGGCAAGAAACTCCACGGACACTCTTTTAAATCATAATATTTTTACAAAATATTGGTTACATCGTTAACAAATGCAAAAATATTTTTTGAAATCCGACTGGCAGTTCCAGAGAATAGCGCGTTAAAAAAACAAAACTCTTCAGCTTCAGTACCTAACAATTAGTATAAATAAGCATACCTAAAATAGACAACGAAATAATTAAATCTCTTGTCAAATAAAATAACACAAGCCATAATTCACAAACTCGACTCTACGTCTACAAAACCGAACCGAGACGCGATAATTTATTCACTTACCGATGATAGAATACATAATGATAAAAATGGATGGTAGCAAGGGGGAAATATCGGAAATATTGTACGTCGCAGACATTGCTAATCTATTGTGGCAGGCGTCGAATTGACGGATTAAACCGGTTTATCATTGAATTATTTTCCTCGTGGACTGTTCGTAATGGAAAAATGTATAATCGGTAAACAGGTTCTGTTTGAGGTCTTAAATGGACTCATTCTCTTCATTCTCATCAGGTCTTAAATGGACTCATTCTCTTCATCATCTTCATTTTAACCACGACGTGTGCCATTTATACTGCTACAAGGATATTTTGGCTTCCAACTGACGTTAACTACCTGTTATAAACACACTGTCGATAAACAAATGTGCAATTGTTTTGTGACATGTATTGAACGGTCAAAGGGAAGTACCCTATAGGTTTTGATTTATTTGCGAGTATGAAAATATGTTGCATAAATGGACGTATTTTTTTATTGCGACAACATAGAAGCTTGAATTTTTAAGAGCTCTAAGAGACCGTAGACTTACGTATCTGATATTAATTTCAACTTGATACCTCCACGCGTTCCTGAGAAAAAGCGTCTTGACAGACTGACGGCCAGACGGACAACGAAGTGATCCTATAAGGGTTCCGTTTTTTTCCTTTTGAGGTACGAAACCCTAAAACAACCAAAACCATTTTAACCACGACGTGTATCATTTATACTGCTACAAGGATCTTATGGCTTCCGGATGACGTTAACAGGGGAACGCTGTTGATAAATATGAATTTGTGCAATTGTTTTGTGAGATGTAGGTATTGAAAAAACAAGATTACCGAAAATGAGACCAAGTTTGACAAAAAAAAAAAACAACTTTTGAAGGAGCACAATTACTCAACAAAATACCCTCATGTATAAAAAAATTACACTCACTTAATTCATTCAAAACTCAATTAGCTGAATATAACACCCTTCCTAAAAGCTGAATGCATTGGATGGGTGTATCATAACTGCTACCGTGACGTCTGTGCCGAACTTTACATTTATTATTTATTTTAAGCATTGTTCTTGTATACTTTGTGTCTTTTTTGAAAATAAATATCTTTAAACCAAAGATGGCGGCGTCAGTTTCGGTTTTCACCACAAGCCAGAAAAACTTTATAGCGCTATACATGGCTTGCTTCCTATGACATTACAATAAATGCCGTCAGCAGTTATGATATGCCTCTATCTAATATTTTATGCACAATTCCATTGCCTATTGAAGCATGCATACTTATCCGGTATGCTTCTAATAATCCTTCCATATCCTAAGGCCACGTGTTCCCTACCATTACCGCGCCCCCCGGTCTACTCCTTGATATGCAATGGTCTCTGTTGCACCATGTAACATGACGCAACAGGGGCTAGTGTGAGTCTTTGGGTTCATTCGAGTGATCGAGTCTGGTTAAACCGGATCGGTGCATCTCATTTATTTATTCATTCATTCATATCAAAATTAGATGATCGTATACATATAAATGAACCCTTTCATTATTTTTGATCTCATAAGACCCTATACGTGAGTGACTCTTCAATCTCAAAATGAACATTGAAACGCTAAAAGCTCCGGAATATACAGGTTGAAATTTTAATCGTTTTTATCCTCTTAAGGGGTTGTTGTACTCATCATTATGAATAACTTTTACTGTGGGACCAAACCTGAAATCGCGGGAAAAAAAACAGCGTGAAAATGTAGGGTGCAGCTTATTTTTTTTTTGCGATATCAGATTTGGTCTCATATTAAAAGTTATAATGAGTACAATGACCCCTTGAGAGGATAAAAACTATTAAAATTGCACCCTGTAATGTCAATAATAATTGATTGCTCGAATATAAAACCGATTCACTCATTTCCCTCTACCGCTCAAACAACCAGCCAACCTTAAAACCTGCTCAAATATTCGTCTAACCCTCAAACGCTTCAATATTGGGCTCCACTAAATAAACAACACAACAGGCAATAGTGGTTGAACAGGCGCGGTACATTCGACCCAGCTAACATGGACTAGAAAGGGTTAATTAAAACGTCCGCCACCGCTTTCTAAACTGTTAACAGTGTTAACTAAGGCAAGGGCTGAATACAGGGACCGCTTTTGGTTTAAGTGGGCCCTGAATTGTATAAAAAACGTGAGAAAGTTTAGACCAGTTTGAACACGTCTAAATGAATTTTTGCTCCTTTTTAATTACTGCTAATTAAACCGATTCGTTAGTAAGGTTTTAATGAATTAATTTAAAAGCTTGGTAAGCAAAAACGTCGTAAAATGTTTGATCTGCCTACAATTAGTCTACTTTAAAGATTCACAATATAAAACCGCCATAAAAATAAAGGTTATTAGTAGAGAGAAAGCGTATTATAATACTGAGAAGGAAGATAGATTATGTAAAGTTACTTAAGTTATCAAAATATCTAGATAGATGTAAGAATCTATAAATACATTTTCACTGATTCATTTATTAAACCTTTGCACCCCATGCATCCCTTTGTTTCTTTACACGAGCTTTGTAACTACCACCTTAGACAAAAAATCGTCGGGGATATTGCAAGTCCGCGAATCTACCATAGACGTAAAGTGCGCGTATCTGCACTACGTGTAGATTTACAGGGGAAAGTTATAATTTCATATTTTTTGTTTGCTGGTCGTAGACAAGCAGTATTGTTATTGGCGATTCCTTGCATTCTATACATGGGACGAAAATCAGGTCAAAGAAGCTGCGTTCTTTATATAATGGTAGTATAGATGTGCTTATTGATTTTAGTTTAATTTAATGTATTGTATGGATTTTAATTATCTGAAATAAATTTATTAATAATAATAATTGCCCGCGAAATTTAAAATTGGCTATATTTGTCAGATACGCGGAATTATCCAATGCTAGTTCCGCGGATCTGCACTGTCTCCGATGAGATGCTACCTTTCCTACGAGTGCGGCCCTGTATTTCAGTTGTCAAATAAGTTGGAGACAAGTTAGTAGTGGAGTGCACCTGTACCCGGCGGGGTCCGCCACGACGCGACGGTACCCCACGGTAAATAGTTTTTCGATTAGTTGGTATTGTTTCTCGTGTACCACTGTATTGGTATTAGAGCTCTAGAGTATTTGTTCGTCGATAGGAAATGGTGGGTGTGGTTTTCTTTTTACAGAATTAGTTGTGTTCTTGAGAAACTTTAGCGAAGAAACGGTGTAGGTGGTTTATGCTTCACAATGTGACTGGCAAGGAAGGAACGCTGTCACCTGAGAAATAGAACATATCCTAGTTTGAATGTGGTGATCCTGCGAAGTTTAGTAGCGATCGGATCAAAAGATTTGTTTTTTGCTTTTCGGTAATTTTGTGTCATATTATTTTCTGAGCAGTAATCTAACAAGAAAAATATATATTTAAATATACCTGACGAATTGAGAACCTCTCCTTTTTTTGATGTCAGTTAAAAAGTACTAGGCTTGCATGAGTTCTAGATAGTATTTCAATCATCCACCACAAGTCATCTGGCTGTAGAATAATAATTAGTGCTACCCGTGCGAAGCTGTGGCGGGTCGCTAGTTATAAATATCTAAGTCATTCACTAAGTATAAATACTTAGTGAATGACTTGAGAAAACTGAGAGATTTGATCTAAGATCTTTGCTAATGAATCTTTTAAATGCTTCTTTATTGAAATTCAAGTTACGCCTGATTGACTGAAATATGTGTTTTTAAATTAATGTAATTATGATAGGTACCTACACAAACACATAAAATCAATTTTAAGTCAAATCTTTTCTTAAAACAATATTATCAAAATGATTCTCAAAGAGAAATTTTATACGCGATCTCTGCCTCCGTGTCGCGCCACATTCGCGGATAGTTCTACTACATATTGAACGCCTATCTTGATAATTACAACACACTGTTGGACTCTCGTAGGCGTCGGCTTGAAACAGAAGGGGAGGGGGGTGTACAAGGGGTGACAAGAGGGGAGGGACAAGGTACGTGTCGCCAGACGTTTGAATGTTCGCCGGACATCCCGATTTTCGTTCTACTAAGCCCCGGGGAATATAAACGGACAAGGAACAAAATGTACAATGGTTTGCTGTTACTTTGATTTTGTTAGGTGAATGGGGGTTCAAGTGAGTAAGGTATATAAACACTAAGACCGTAACATTGTCCAATTCTAAAACGCTTGTAAAAAGTATAGTTTTGTACAAAATCATCTTCATTCATCCTGTTGGCTGAGTAATAACAGTTGCACGGGTCGATCCATCTTCAGTCGATCTTTGACAGTCGTTACGGGTCATCAGAAGCCTAAAAGTCTGACAACCAATCTTACTACTTACTTTGGTGGCGTGTGTGTTGGATCATTAAGTTCCCTTCAAAATGGTTGAGCTAATTGGTGCTGATCCATGCGTCATGTTCGTGAACGGGCGCCATCAGTTGGGACTGGTCGTCTCTTAGCTGCCATGGCTTATTTTTAATTTTAATATTTAATTTAGTTGTTTTAGTTATTATCTTTTTATTACGGACGCTTTTTAACGTGCACGTCTTTCTACATTGTTCTCACATGTATATTTTCAACTTGAACGATGTAACCAATATTTTGTAAAAATATTATGATTTAAAAGAGTGTCCGTGGAGTTTCTTGCCCGTTCTTCTCCATAGGGATCTACTACGCTTTGGAATGGGCAACTAGCTTCATCTTTCTGACTGACCGACCTATTGACAATTCAAAAGTGCCTGTAATTGGTTTATTTGAAATAAATGCTTTGAGTTTGAGTTTGAGTTTGACTAAGGGCACAGATTAATACAGATGGGACACTCCGCAGTTTAGGTATGAAGCTACAAGTACGCGGCGGGCTCATCTTACTGGGTCAATTAAGTGTGGGCTGCCGCACGCTGGCTGGCTCGCACATTAGTTCGATACCACATTAGTTCGATACTCACTCACGCGCCGCGTCGTAAAAGAAGACAACCCTAACGAGTCAGAAGGTATAAGAGTTAAGCGGTAGAAAGAGAGGCAACTTATAGGTGAATATAACTGTAGGTAATGAAGCGTTGTGCGATCTGAATTGCACTTTATTGTGTCGTAGCAAGAGTCGCTTTTTATTTAAATGATTTTGCGGAGTATCCCATCTGTATTAATATGTGCCAAGGGGTATTACCCAGTTACGGGGTTGTGGAAGTCAGATAGGCAGTCGCTTCATGTAACCATATACAGCTGCATCGGTTAAACTGGAAGCCGACCGCAATATAGTTGGGAAAAGGCTACGCAGATTGATTGATTCATCCTGTAGAATCTTTTCCATGATTTTCTTTTTACATTTAATCAATACTTTCAGAAAAGGCATCACAGTGTCTCATGTAACGCGTCGTACCTGGCTATATTATCGGTCTTAGTAGGGAGAGAGAAGGGTGGGGGGGGGGGGGGAGTTCGGGCCATGAATGGCTTACAACCACGGGCCGCGGCAGTACAAGTGACACGCATGGCCGCCCGGGCGAACCGCGTCAGGCCGCACTGAGCGGTTATTTTTAATGGGCTCTTTAATGTGTGTTTTAGTAAAAATAACTGTTGAAGGTGTGGGATTATTGGTTTAGTACATTTATGTTCACACAATGTGGGTTTGGATAGTAAAGGTAAGACTTGACGGTTGGTGCGTGTAACTACTGACAAGCTAAATAAAGAGAATATCAAAGTATTTCTCGAATAATTCTGCTGATTTCGACATAGCAAAAGTAATTGATCTTATTATCTCTTCACAAAGATTAACTGCCTCAAGAGTTACGTATTAAGGGACTTAGCACATCTCCGCCGGGAAACTATTAGCAGCGAAACCTCAGTTGTTTAATTCAACTGACTCGCATGATGTTCGCGGTTTCACGGTGAAGAGGTGTGTTAAGGCCCTTCATACCTAGGTGCATAAAGTCTTTACGACTGATAAACAGAGATTTTAAAACGAGTACAACGTTTAAGAAACTCTGTTTATCAGTAAAACTGAAAGATAACCGTGCACAATGCAAGTAACCGACCCTTAGTTAACAGGATTTATTTATTTTATTTTCAATTGGAATTTATTGAAAAATCTTTAACCCAGTCACATTTTGAAAGCATAACACACGCTTTTCTCGACAGGGCAATATCGAAACTACTGGCTAGATAAGAATCCCAGCGAGCGTTTATCCAAATAGATTCTGTTGCATAAATTCTATTCAGCTCCATTCAATGTTAAAAAATGCGCATATCTTCGCTTTTCTTTCTCTCACAAATCGATGCCCAAGCAAATAGACTTAAGGTATGTAGCCCGCGGAATTAAATTTTTCTTACGTTTTTGCAAACTACAGCGCTGTGTTTAGTAGTATTATGTTGATCAATATTTACCAAATATTTTTTTTTAAATCATCAAGATGTAGTTCTCGAACTTATACAGGTATGGTACAGATCATCAAACTGAACCACTTTCTCCATGGGACCAACATCGTAATCGCGAAAAAATAATCAGTCGTCTAGTACAAAACTACAGTATCTACTTGAACCAAATGTATGGAACGACTGATGCGGTGTTGCCATGGAGAAAGTGGTTCAGTTTGATGGACTATACCACACCCTTAATTTTGACCACACCTTTCTGATATATCCTGTATTTGAAAAAAATCGTCATATTTGCACGAAATAGTCATATTTCCCTAAAATATAATTTCAAAAGCTATCATGATTACTATTTACGTTTACATTTGATACATAACGGATCCCCCTTAAGTGCAAAATTCGAACTTCCTTATTACTTCCGCATTGTTCTTGTGTACTTATGTTGCCAACATTAACGTGTGGGGTGGTCACTTGTTAACTTAGGACCTTCCGATTGATGGGCAATATAATTAAGTCGTAAATTGGGTAGCCAATAAATATTGGGATGACGTCATAAATAAACAATGTGGTGGAGTTGGTTACCGGCTGTGTTTTGATGTGAATTGTTTAGTTTAATTATTATAGTTTTGTCGTGATATTCCGGGAGTTCGAACAAAAAGCTGGGCACTGTAAGCAGTGCTACAAGCTTAACCAATCAACAATATTACTCAATAATAAATTATTTAGTAATATTGTTGATTCATTAAGCACCTACTAGAAACTTCATTAGTGACGTAGCTTGTCTATACTGTTTAGAATATTATACATAGTGAGACTACGGTAATGTTAAAAAAAAGTTAATATTGTTCATATCACAGAGCTCTCCCCCACATAAAATACTTAATATCGTGACGATGTTCTAGAAAAATCTCCAACAGCTAATTTAAGGCAAATTAAACCACAGCCACCCACATATACATCACCACGTCATTAACTAAACAATCCCTACCTCTTACTATCAAACCAAATCTACCACAATACCTACTAAACTAAGAGTACAATCCGTCGGCAGAAGCAACAGCCAAGGGGGGCGTTGTCATGGCAACTGCTCGGGCTAGCCACCTCAATTTTTGCCCTAGTTACTGCCCGGCGAACGATTTTGATACAAAGCTCAGTAAAGCGAAGGGCATGCCAGTCAGACTGCATCGATTCGATGTCTTTACGTCTTGTCTGTCGGATTTTGAAAGAGATATTATTTACTGGTTTGTTTTAGATATGCGTATTTATTTTTAGGTGAAAGTAGTGTTGAAATTGTTCAATCTATACTTATTTATTAGCTTCATAAGCTTTGCGACCGTTTCAGTCTAAGTAGTTCTGAAAGGTATCGCATCATTAGAAAAGTCATGGAAGCAATTTTACTTTCTGGTTCCATACATTGCAATTATAGAAAATGTTTTGAAGACTCTTTCACAAACTCGTTATAGGCCGGGATAGAGGTCAAGAATATCCGAAGTCTTAACTTTTAAACCCTAAAAAAAGACATTTATCTCTAAATATTAAAAAAAAAAGTATTATTATGACTAGCTTATCAAAAGAAAGACTTACTAGTCCCGCCGCGGTTCACTGAGCCGAGATACAGAATATCTTCTTCAACATTAATGCTTAAAAGAAAGTAATTAATCTAATTACCGATAGAGCCAGAGACCCGTCCATTAAAAAGAACGAAAAGCCTAAGTGCCAAGGATTTACCAATAACTTGGCAAATTAATTATGGCTAATTACAAAACTGAGATAGCTTTAAGATAAATTAAATTATATATTTTTATAATATTTTCTGAAACTTAGTTTAAGCGTTCCTCCTGCGTATTATGCGTACATGTATTACTTCTACCCTAAAAAACATATCTAAAAAAAAACAAGTAAATAAGCCCACAATTAAATAAAACAACCTGGGAAACACTTAAACTCAACTGCAAAGCCGTTCAAAATTCACAGCTAATTCCCGAAACTACTTGTACGTTCACAAAACAACGAATAAAAAATCATAACAGCGAAGCCTTGCTTAAGAAAACGGCTCGAACTCCACAGAATATGACTCGAAGTAATCCTCCATACGCCAGCCCCTATCACCATTCTATTATTAACATGTCATCCGAACGATTATCGCTCCATTCGCGATCCAACGCTGCACAAATACAATCCAAACTTGAATGTCCCGAACAAAACCCGCAATGTACACAGATCTCTTGTATCTAAACGCATTTGAGCAAAACTAAGCTTAGTGGTAGAAATAAAATTTAATTAGTAAAACTTGGTGTTCGTGTTCAGTTCAGGTTTTAATGTCGTTAGTAGTGTGTATAAGTTGATATCGTTAGTTGTTCAACAAACTCGTTCGGATTATTCTAGAAAGTTTGGCAGCGCACCAATCAACGTTTAATATGTGTTTTACTCGATGTTAGTATTTGCTTTGCTTTTAGAACTAAATGGATTAATTTGAGCTGATGTTTGACTTATTAGGGAGCTTTAAATATTGATGGTTATTTTAAATTGGTTTCAATTTGTAAACCACCGATTTAGCTGCAATTTTGCATAGAGCCTGTTTCACCGCCTATGATTAAGTTCCTATTAACTTACTTGGCAGATAATTTCATACAAATTCTGTTCCATTTTTTAATTTATTCGGTAAGTAGTGGCTATTCGGATATCGTGAAATAGGCCCTTATCCTATTACGAGTATACTAACACATAAGAATTATGAACAAATGCAAACTTACTACGAGATACTACGCCATAGCATTGACCGCTACGACGTAGCAGCTACGTGAGCTATGCTCACTCAAATGTCTCGCTGGTGGTGGCGTGTGTGTTGGATCATTAAGTTCCCTTCAAAATGGTTGAGTTAATTGGTGCTGATCCATGCGTCATGTTCGTGAACGGACGCCGTCAGTTGGGACTGGTCGTCTCTTAGCTGCCATGGCTTATTTTTGATTTAGTTTTTATCTTTTTATTACGGACGTTTTTTAACGTGCACGTCTTTCTACATTGTTCTCACATGTATATTTTCAACATGAACGATGTAACCAATATTTTGTAAAAATATTATGATTTAAAAGAGTGTCCATGGAGTTTCTTGCCCGTTCTTCTCCATAGGGATCTACTACGCTTTGGAATGGGCAACTAGCTTCATCTTTCTGACTGACCGACCCATTGACAATTCAAAAGTGCCTGTAATTGGTTTATTTGAAATAAATGCTTTGAGTTTGAGTTTGAGTGATCTGAACAATCATTGAACGTCAAGAATTAATTTAGATTAAACAGAACATCTGTGTTGCTAACGAGGGAAGTGAAAGGGGGGAAAGGGGGGAACGGTTTTAATTAATTATTTTCACTATGGCACTGATGTAGCTGATGCACGGCTGTGCTTAATGAAACTCTGTTGTTTTAAAGCAATTTGTTGGGATAAAAGACAAAGTGGCTTTATTTTGGGGTTTAAAAACTTTGGAAAACTCTGCTGTTGAGATAGATCTCCAGCTTAGTCAGGAATATATATCAGTAAACACTAATATGGAATACCAAATCCATGGTGAAAAAAAAAGACTGAAAAATGCAACCCTTTGACACAAACCCAATGTTCCTTTCAAAACACGCGCCACGAAACATGCGGAAGCAAAACTAACAAACATAATTATAAACCCTCAAAGCGAAAAAACTTCAAACAATCCGAAACAGAACAATAGGAACTAAATCCTATAGAACACAGAATTCACTTGCTACGAACGCAATCAACAAAATAGTGGAACACGCAGGGATGTCAGTTTCGAGCAACATTCACAAAAACTAATCAACGTTAAAAGGCAACGTTGACATCCCTGACCGCGCTTGAAAAATGTAGCGATTATACCTGCCCACGTAGCGCGTAGGCCGTAGCGGATTGCTACGGCGTAGGTACGTAGACGCTACGCCGTAGCAATTTGAGTGTCAGTATTGGATTCTGTGAGGTAACTGCTTTTTGTGGAGTAAATAGAGGTATAATGTAATGGAAAGAGTTCGTGCTATTTTATGTGGCATAGGCTCATCACAATAATATTATAAAGATGAAAGTTTGTGAGTGTGTGTGTTTGTATGTTTGTTACTTACTACTTTCACGCTCAAACCGCTGCACCAATTTTTATAAAATTTGGTATGTAGGTAACTGACACCCTGGATTTACACACCGAGATACTACGTGGGCGAAGCCGCGTACAAAAGGAAACTAGTTGAGTATAATATTGTGCTTAAGTGAATGATCTCTTTCAATTGATTCTTTGCCAAAAACGTAAACGAATAATTTAGAGAACAATACGATCCTTCGTAGATACATTTTCCAATACCTTTTTTTTTGTGGATGGGAAATCATCAAATGACTTCTCCCGCCCTGGGCGAAGCGGGAGGGCGTGTCAGACTTTTACTGACTAAAACCCACCCGTGTTCCTTCAGTTGCCCGTGCCAGGGCCACGGTATCTCTTTCGAACAACCCGCGACCCCGGCGGAATCGGGCCTATTGGACCCCGTCACTGCTGACATCTCTTTGAGGCGGGCGTGGAACACAACGCGCCGTCGACCCGGGTCTGGTCCTTACCGGACGGCGAGCTACCCATTACTCGTCGTCCGCAAGCCCGCGCCTACGGTGGCCGGGAATCGGCTACGGATTCCAATACCTTACATGAGTATTCGTGCACACAGCTATAATACGACTTATAATTATTTCGAAAATAAACCTAAATAAAAATAGTTAACGCACACAAATCCACTATAATACTCGTACCACATCACACTACTTCAAAATTACTCAAAAAAACAAACATCAAGAGACAAAAGCCAATTATCGCACATTCGTAGCATAACGCTACGGCGCCACAATGCTACGGAGCTACGCTGCTACGGCGTAGGTTAAACTAACAATGTGATGCAATGTGAATGTAAAGCTATAGAGCGTACGCCATAATGAAATCAAATGAACACCGAAAAATATATTTTAAAAAAAAAACTCTTCACGTATTGTCATAAATCGTAACTAATTGTCTTTATTCTAGTTGTTTGTAGGAAATTAAATTGAATAAGGGTATCTGTTGTTGTAGTTTACGAACTGCAAATAAGAATATATTACTTAACAAATAATAATAACGTATGTATACTCATCAAAAAGTAAAAATACAATGTGACATATTCCCATCACAAACTAAGCGTCGTTTGTATCTTGTGAATGTGGCTGATATGATATTTTTGCCTTACTGCGAAATCTTTAAAAAACTACAAGTAAAACAGAGATATCAAACAGATATTTATACGTTACTTCTAC
The DNA here is from genome assembly GCA_946251885.1 of Cosmia pyralina. Taxonomy (NCBI): domain Eukaryota; kingdom Metazoa; phylum Arthropoda; class Insecta; order Lepidoptera; family Noctuidae; genus Cosmia; species Cosmia pyralina. The sequence goes on from OX276343.1 coordinate 27,321,672, forward strand.
AATCAATCTTCAATATTCCTAGCCTTTTGGATGCAGCTGAATACCAGTATTTTACATGGAGCGACCTCCACAACCCAGTAACTGGGTAATACGATACCCATTGGTAACTAGTTGTCAGACTTTCGGACTTCTGACGACCCGTAACGACTGTCAAAGATCCACGAATGACAACCGGGACCAACGGCTTAACGTGCTTTCCGAGGCACGGAGGAGTCTCGGTATGTAAAGATGGTCACCCATCCACGGACCAACCCTGGCGAGCGTAGCTTAACCTGATGGATAGACCCGTGCGGCTGTTATTACTTAGCCACGAGCTCCTCTTCTACTTCTACATCATACAAAACTTTTTATCTTGCTAAGGCTTAGTGAAGTGCTTTGACGTAATCGAATAATTATGTTTGTCTCATATAAAAAATATTTTGCATATGCAAATATTAAATCTTAAAAACTTAATATTTTCTACGTAATGACCATTGAGACCTTTACTTTTGGATGTCACAAATTACTATTATTATTTTTATGTCACAACTACAAAAATGAAGATGTAAAAAAGTTACAACAACAAAATAGTTCTATTTTATACAAAGTAAAAATATTATTTTACGACGAACCTAATGATTTATGTAAAGTAAGCATTAAAATGCAAATTATTTGCGCTCAGAATAATAGTGGTGGTAAAACCTAGGCCACAACATTAGCTATTAAATTCAGATGGTTCTTCATAATAGTTTGTGGCTAAGTAATAACAGCCGCACAGGTCGATCGACCAGGTTAAACTACGCTTGCCGCGGTTGGTCCCTGGATGGGTGATCATCTTTACATACCAAGACCGTGCCTCTAAAAGCACGTTGGTCCCGGCTGTCCTTCGTGGATCTTTGACAGTCGTCACGGGTCGTCAGAAACCTGAAAGTCTGACAACCACTCTTACTAAGGGGTATCGTATTAACCAGTAACTGGGTTCTGGAGGTCAGATAGGCAGTCGCTCCATGTAAAATACTGGTATTCAGCCGCATCCGGTAAGATTGGAAGACAACACCAAAATAGTTGAGAAAAGGCTAGGCAGATGACTAAGTAGATAGTTAATAATACTTAATACTTTGTGCAATCTTTGATTTGTAACTTTAATTATTTTATTTTCCATAAGAGAAGTTTCATAATTTCTTGTAAACTTTGAATATAAATAATCTAATGACTCCTTCCTTTCCTTTCTTCTTTTTTTTCTGTAATTTAATGTGAGCAGTAGTGGTGGCCTAGTGGTACCAGCCTCAACTTACGAGTTGCAGGTCGTGGGTTCGACTGTTCTCAAAACGGTGAAGGAAAACATCGTGAGGAAACCGGCAGGTCCTAGAACCAAAAATTCGAAGACATGTGACGTCCACCAACTCGCACTGGGCCCGCGAGGCAGATTACGGCCCGCTCCCTCTCACAGAAAGAAGGCCTGTGTCCCAGCAGTGGGAACATTATAGGCTGAATATGCTTATATCTGTAATTGACATGTCTATGAGAAATAATTCTATTGATTAGACAGCACTACTTAGTAAGGTGCTGTATACTATCACTGTATTTATAATATTTACACTATCCGGAATCAAACACTAAAACTATACAAAAACTCGCTCCAATTAATCTTTTGGATCTCAAAAAGCCCGCTATTGACATGTTCCCCACAGCGTGACAAGTAACAAACGTGACGTGACGGAACACGCTCGCCTCAGCGTGCTCCGCTGGAACATGTTAGAACGTGTTAGAACATGTCTCTTTTTTGCACGTACCGCTAAACACGCTTTTTAATAAATGATAAAAATAGAAAGACAGCTGCGTGCTTTGTGTTGTGGTAGAATGTATGGTGTGAGTTATTTTGAAGTTGTTATATTACATAAACACACCCCTTTTTCCTATTGGGATAGGCAGCTGTACTTTTGTAACTTGAGTTGTAATTTTTAAACGACTTGTATTTTTGTTGTTAGGTAATTACCTGAAATTTCACGAAGATCAAACAATACAAGCAGGTAGTTAAATTGAGTACTGTTAGTCTGCAGTATACTGCAGTCGCAAATGCGACGTTTCTTATAATGATGTTAATCTACATGTTACTGTCACAAACTTTACCCCTAATAAAAAGTAGTGCTTCTTCGCATTATTTGTGTAAAGAAAAACATTAAATAGAAAGAACGAAAAATAAGTTTTTTTTTTGTCACAGAAACACGTGTATGTAAATAGATGTTAGTAATACAAACAGAAAAAACTTTTTTACAAAAAAAAAAAACGACTTCAAAAAAGATAAGTACTACAAAGTGAAAAATAATTTTAATTTCGGAAGTCGGTGTGCTTGGATCTGTATTTTAGCTTTTTGCCACCGACTTCCGAAATTAAAATTATTTTTCACTTTGTAGTATTTTTTTTGAAGTTAAAATAGCCTAATGTCAACTGCTCATCACCTTTTATAAAATATTGATTTTTCCGATACAAGGACGTTAATTGTTGAAGAGTTCTCCCAGTAAGGAACCAGGAGAACTGGAACTGATGGTGAAGTCACCATTAGCTCCACTTCAACATATGTATTGTGACGAGCCTAAATTGCTTAATAATAATCGAATCACAATCCGTGAAATACGAATTATTGAGTAGTTCCGATGGCCATCTGTGGTCTTCCTCATCAGTTCCATTTCACCGAATGGTGCATTCCGGGAGCAAATGCACGAGTTACTAAAAAAAAAACTCAAATCGCTATAGGTGTGCCTATAATATTTGAAGGTTCCTCTTGACTTCTCTAGGATGCCATCATCAGATCCTGGTTTCCTTATCATAGTACTACCCTTGAAATATTTTCTTTACAACAAAAAAAGAATCATTAAAATCGGTTCATAAACGACGAAGTTATCCGCGAACACACATAAAAAAATATATACGGTCGAATAGAATAGAATAGAATAGAATACTCTTTATTATGCACACCATTTAAATTACTGGTTACAACACCGAAAACCGAATTGAGAAACCTCCTTTTTTTGAAGTCGTTTAAAAATAAAACAAAATAAATCTACATATAATCACGAGCAATCAACCTGCCTAGCCTTTTCCCAACTATGTTGGGGTCGGCTTCCAGTCTAACCGGATGCAGCTGAATACCAGTATTTTGTATGGAACGACTGCCTATCTGACCGCCACAACCCATGACTGGGTAATACGATACCCCTTGGTAAACCTGGTTGTCAGACTTTCGGGCTTCTGACGACCCGTAACGACTTTCAAAGATCCACGAATGGCAGCGGGTACCAACGGCTTAATATACTTTCCGAGGCATGGAGGACTCTCGGTATGTAAAGATGGTCACCCATCCACGGACCTACCCCGGCAAGCGAAGCTTAACCTGATGTATCGACCCGTACGGCTGTTATTACTTAGCCATGAGCTCAAAACAAAAAAAAAATTGTCTTTAGCTGCACCTCATGACTTCACAGTCATGACATGTAGCAAGGCTTTAACACGACATAATGCTGTGATAAGATATGACCCAGTGGCACAGCGTTGAATTTCAGTGGTCACCCGAAGAAGACGTACGGAAATCAAGTCAGGTTTAATGAATAAATCATTACCAACATGAAAAATAACATTAAATTACACGAGAAAAACATCGTTTTACGCGTCGATAGCTCTCTTGTGGCGGTTCTTTTATCTCATTCATCGCTAACTAAGATTAATGCGGTGCAATCTGTCTCGCCGATAACTATCTATGACACAGATTATAATCGTAAGGGATGGGTGGCTGCCCGCCATTTTTTATAGAATGGAGAGGCGAGAAATATTCCAGAACACTGAGGATAATTATGACAGTTAAAAATACCGAGGCTGTGAGAAAATACATTTTTATTAGGAATGTTATTTTTGTGTGAAATAAATTGCTGGTAGATAAGGAAAGACTTAACATAATTGCAATGGAATATCACTGAAGTAAATCACACTAGTGTCACAACACAGAGCAGAGGTAATGTGGAGTTGTAAACTGGAAATTGTCTTTGGTCTTATAGAGGCATGAGAAACAGGGTGTAAAGTCCACCCATCCTACATAGAAAAGGGAGGCTCCTCCGACCAGACGGGTGGCGGACGCGCATTCCTGATCATCACCTTCAGCCTTAAGGCTGAAGGTGATGATCAGGAATGCACGTCCGCTGCATGCTGGTGGTCAGGATACCCGTTGAAGTCGTGAATGCTGGCTGGCTGTGTGACTCGCCGCTTGAAAGCTTGAGGAAGTGATGCTGATGACGTCACGCTGAAGGAGTTTCACGAAGGCTGCGCTGACGTTCATGCTCGGGGTCACCAGTATAGAGGCATGAGGAACAGGGTGTAAAGTTCACTCATCCTCTATTGAAAAGGGAGGATCCTCCGACCAGACGGGTGTTGTGTCTGGTGGGCTACTGCCCGACTGTTGATGTCGGGACGTTGTGTATGTGTGCTAGTCGCGCGGTAAACTTGGATTGCGCGATGCAGGATTGCGTGACGTCAGTGTGACGCGTATTTCGTATGTGGCGATGTGGATTCCGCCACATCACTCCTCTTCCGGAGACCGGAGGTCGATAGTGGGCTGAGTCGTGTATCTTGCGATGCTTGCCAGTGCCAGTTGTGGTTCCAGTGAGTCGGAACCGTGTGCCGCATAGTTAACGGTGAGTCGGAACTGTCTGCGGTGATACCCCAGTGAGTCGGGGTGGCGCTGCGTTATGCTCCAGTGAGTCGGAGTGTACAGCGCTGGGTTGAGGTTGAGGCTGAAGGTGATGACCAGGAATGCGCGTCCGCTGCATGCTGGTGGTCAGGATACCCGTTGAAGCCGTGAATGCTGGTTGGCTGTGTGACTCGCCGCTTGAAAGCTTGAGGAAGTGATGCTGATGACGTCACGCTGAAGGAGTTTCACGAAGGCTGCGCTGACGTTCATGCTCGGGGTCACCAGTATAAAAGCATGAGGAACATGGTGTAAAGTTCACTCATCCTCTATTGAAGAGGGAGGATCCTCCGACCAGACGGGTGTCGTGTCTGGTGGGCAACTGCCCGACTGTTGATGTTGGGAAGTTGTGTAATGCTAGTCGCGCGGTAAACTCTGATTGCGCGATGCAGGATTGCGTGACGTCAGTGTGACGCGTATTTCGTGTTTGTGTGATGTGGCGGAATCCACATCGCTACAGTCTCATATCAATCATACTGGAATATGACGCTTTTGCTCACATTGCTTTTGAGTGTACTTTGTAATTTTTTATTTTATTTTTCTAATATGCGTTTTATTTGTGCAGAATAAACAAGTTTTCTTTCTTTTCTTAGACTAATATTATAAAGGCGAAAGTTTGTGTGCGTGTGTGTGTGCGTATGTTTGTTACTTCTTCACGCTCAAACGGATGGACAGATTTGGATGAAATTTGTTTAACACATAGGTTACTTTTTAACCCGGTCTACACGGGTGAAACCGCGTGGCGCAGCTAGTAGAATAATAAATGCAGTACCTTCTCAGATCATAAAAAATATACGTGTCGAATTGAGAACCTCCTCCTTTTTTATCATCGGTTAAAAAAGACAAATGTTGCTTCAGGCATTTCTCTTTATCTAATAAAAGGCTGGCAACAAATGAAAGCTTAACAACATTCAAGAATAAAAAGAAAAAAATCAAGAGAAAACGCAATAAGTCTTTTATTATCCTCTTCATAATTAGTATCACGGAATAAACCACTCGGAAATCTCATCATAAGAAAATGTCTATAAAATTTATATTATGAAAGGAAATAAAATTCCATTGAAAGTTACCCACTCAGAACATACTTCAATAATGTGCCAAAAGATTTAATATCTTTGGTTATTGGCATAAGTATCCAACATTTGAATTCAATTTCGCATCTATCTCGTTATGTGTATAAACAGTTTTCTTTATTTGCCTCTTTTCATATTCGTTTTTGTCACCGAATCTTATGGTTTTTTAATAGGCAACATAATTAATAGTATGTATAATCACACTATCACACCAATATTATAAAGGCGAAAGTTAGTGTGTGTGTGTGTTTGTACGTTTGTCACTTCTTCACTGGCTGAACCGATTTTGATGAAATTAGGTATGTAGATAGCTTATACCCTAGATTAACACATAGGCTACTTTTTATCCGCGTCTACGCAGGTGAAACCGCGGGGTGCTGCTAGTATAATAAAATTAGTACTAGCTGACCCGCCAGACGTTGTCCTGTCAAAATTTATATTTTTTTTTTTTTTCTATTTTTTTTTTTTTCTTTTAAACCACCCTTGTAATACAGAGAAAACAAAAAAAAAAATATTCAAATCGATCAAGCCGTTTTTGAGTTTCAGCAGACTAACGAACAGCAATTTTATTGATTTTTTATATATAAGATTATGATTCTTTGATTTTTAGTTTGTGGTTGAAAAACAGACCACATCATCTCTTATTGATGTTACGACTTACGAGTCGATTACATAGAGGACATTCTGGAGATATTTTCTATCTTGCAGTAACCATTCAAATATCACTGAACGTTTTTGTATGAAGACATACGTATACATTATGTAACTATTCTAACCTAAAGTCATTAATCAAAAAGGACACAACAGAAAAAAAAAAATCACATTTCAACCTATGATCATTATCTACCATCCATATAAAAAAAAAAGAGAAGTCCTGACTGACTGACTTATCAACGCCCAGCCCAAACCCTTGAACCTAGAAAGATGAAATTTTGCACAGAGGTTCCCTTTATAATGTAGACAATAACGAATAAGGGAGTCTTTCCCGGTAACACGTTCCTGTGGGATATTTTCCGACATCCACGCGTGCAAAGCCGCGGGCAAAAGCTAATTTACAATATATCAACAGCCGTAGTCTCACCATTACAACTAACACAATTATAACTGAAACCTCTCCAGACATCATTAAACTCGCTACAAAACACGTGTACCCAAACATGACAACCGAAAACACACAAGCATTTGGTCCTTCCAAAAAATTAATTTTCAAAGTCATTTGTGTAGGAGCCATACATCATTTGTGACATAAATTATTTCGTGATATCCTTAAGAGCCAGGAGCCTGAGAGCCTCGCGTCAAACACGGCACAAGTCCGACAAATTTTACAATTAAGTCTTTAAATAAGTACATAATTAATGACTTTGGGGCTTTGTAATGAAAAGGGGTTCTCAAATCCAGCGATGAAATAGGTTTCTTTTTACGTTGTACACATAGAATATGGGTATGTTGTGTTGAGTAAGTTTAGCCTTGGTTTCGTCAAGAAAAGTTTTGGATATGAATTTCAACTTAGTCTCTAGCGAAATGGATACGGTTTCCTGGTCTACTTGGTAAGTTTCGACGGCTGAACTACCAAACCATTTTATGAAGCAGATTGCTAGCTTTGTAAAACGAAAATGACACAAGGTATCTACTTTCATCTTGAAAAAACACTACAATATTGAGTGGTAAAGTCGACAGTCTCTTCCTTGGGCATTGGGTACATACGCATTTGTGTGCACGGTGTCTGTAGGGACGCGGTCGGAGTGAAGTTGTGGCTGGTGGATGAAGTTCTTACCTACATTAGAATTTTATTCCTTGGTCATGGGTTTGCCCAATTTGTTTAATTATAATATTATATATCATTACTAACATAGTTTTGTAAGTACAAAACAAAAGTAGTGGTGGTGGTGGTGGTGGTTGGTGGTGGTGGTGGTGGTGGTTGGTAGTGGTGGTGGTGGTTGTGGTGGTAAGTGGTGGTGGTGGTGGTAAGTGTTAGTGGTGGTGGTGGTTGTGGTGGCGGTAGTAGTGGTGTGTTTCTAGTGATTTTGAAGTATGTTGTCACTAACCAAAATATGGATATACCTTGTCCAAAATAAATATTTTGAATTGAATATTCTTTCATGATACGCAAAGAACTAAGTTATTCAAGATGTTCTACCGAAGATTGCAGTTTAGTAAGATGTTCTATTAAAAATTCGCGGTTGCTATTATTTCATATAACTTTCGAAAGATCAGTATACTCCCACTATTGCCTTCTTAGGTACTGACAACATCACATCAGGTTATAGCAGGTAACTTGACCTGCTGTTGTGTGTACCTTATTCATTCAACAATAACTAGCTCAGTACAAGAAACATATTTTACAAAAATTCTTCTACATATACAGCTTACAAATAGACAAAATATGTCTTTTAATACGAGTATAGTGAGTAATAATATAATAGAGAGAGGAACACCCCACACGTGTGAGGTGGCACCATCTACCGCAATCCTCTTGGTACTCGCTTAGAATTTACTAAAAGACGTGTTAGTTTCCGAGATATTTTCTTGAGCATTTCAAGGTAATAAAGTGTGAAAGGAAATTTTGAAAAATGCAACAGTACACTGAGAATGTGATGAGAATTCAACTGGAGAGATGATTATTGCATTTGGTGGAGATGAAGTTAAGAAAGAAAGCGTCTCAAACTTAATGATACGGTAAGTAATTGTGCAAGAATTTTGGTATACAATAAAGCATCTACTTACTATCAAACAAATAAATAAATAAATAAATAAATAAATAAATAATAAATTAGTAAGTTACTTTTAACTTACTAATTTATTATTTATTTATTTATTTATTTATTTGTTTGATAGTAAGTAGATGCTTTATTGTATACCAAAATTCTTGCCAAGCTATTTTTAGTTATTCTCTTATATACACAGTTGTGGTCTTTACCACAACTGTGTATATAAGAGAATAACTAAAAATAGCTTGGCCACACTCCTCATAACATCGATACGTAGGTAAGTGGCATTTGAATGAAGGCACACGACCTAAGCCCAGGATAATTATATTTGTGGCTATAGCTTCTGCCTGGCTACATTAATGCAATGTTTTACTAAGGCTTGTCCACATTTTATTTACTTTATGTAATAGGAGAAGGCAAATACTTATAGAGGCATGATGAACAGGGTATAAAGTTCACTCATCCTCCATAGAAAAGGGAGGATCCTCCCTCCGACCAGACGGTTGTCGTGTCTGGTGGGCAACTGCCCAACGGTTGATGTCGGGACATTTTATGTATTTGCTAGTCACGCGGTAAACTGATTGCGCGATGCAGGATTTTGCGTGACGTCAGTGTGATGAGTAGTGGCGATATAGATGCCTCCACATACTTATAAATTGTGATCCTTTAAAAATGTGATAGCCAGTCATAATGCTGTATAACCCTTACTATCGAACTCACAGCTGGGAGAAAGGAAATTACTGGGACTGATTCGATATAATCACACTTTTCTTAAAACCTTACATAAATAAACTACTCAATAATCCTGGGTTTATTGCAGCTTATTATATCATATCATAATTCACGAGTCCGTTATGTTAGGTACTAGCTTATAACAGTTAATTACCATGACAATAGAGAACTCCAAAAGTAAATACATAAAAAGTCAATCTCCCTCTGATCCATGGCTTATCGACAAATTATAAACAGCTAGCATAAATAAAATACAAGTAAGATTAACAAAGCAATTAGGTAAATCCCGAGACAAGCCCACTGGCGACGGGATTTGAGAGTTTTTGAACAATACTTAAATGGAAGGGAATGGGTTTTATGTTACCGACTAAGATATCGATTAGCATTTTGTGAAGGAAGATAAGATTCAATTTAAACTGTAATGTTGATTTCTTTTTTTTACAAAAGTAATGGTAGGTGTAGGAATCGATGCAAAAACGATTTAAATCACAAAAGTAAAATGGCAAAGTTACCACGTCTTACGATGGTCTTACGTTATTAGGTACAAATTTGGTAATATTATTTTTAGTAAGACGTAGTAAAATATTAAAGACAATCAGTATATGATGCTACTTGACAGAGACTTTCAAGCAAACAAAGAAATATTCACACTAAAAATACTTCGAAGCATAAGAAATAAACCTGTCACCTAGCTTCAATATAAAATAACAACCTTTATCCACGTCAAATCCATTCGAAGTAAACGAAAAACAACACACATTAACAACAATGCCCTACTCACAAAGTAATAAAAAATAACATAGGCCGTAATATCAAAGACCTTTGCCCGTTTACCTCAGACGTACGACCATAGACACGGGACACTTTATGACCAATAACTGGCAAGATGGCGGCGCGCAGGAAAATATTTTCGGCGACGAATTTGCGAGTTGAAGTGGCCGAGATTTATCGTGTAGTGTTTGTCTTCAAGGAAATCGGCGACACTTGTCCCCGATGTAAGTTGGGAAAGTATATATTTATGTTTCGCGAAGTTTCCTGGCGACGAAAGCAATATTCGTACTTAACCTCACTTTGTCAGGGCTGGTCATATCTGCGTCCTTGTGATAATGTTTTCGCGTTTATTGCTTGTTTTTGATGTTTTTATAGCCCTGTCACTATTAGGAATAATTTAGGGCTATGAATATTTCGCGACAGGTAATTTTTACAATGGATATATGACTGTCCATTTCCAATCGTAAATTATTCTTTACTTAACAAAAAATGTGACAGAAAAGACGAAAATATCACAGTCCAGGCGACGAGAGAATTTGTTTTTGACACCTGTCAGTTTCATACCAACGAATTTGCGAATTTAATCTTTATTAAGTACTAGAAATTGTCCATCTGACAACGGCCGGACTGTAACATACTTATGTATTCTGGAATCAATTAAAAAAAACATGTTTTTTTAGTTCACTTTAGATATTGGCAGAATAGTCGACATCGGCTTTGCTTGCCATTTATTAAAAATAAAATAGAATAGAATATGTAACATTTTTAAAACTTATGTTACGAAAACAGCCATCCCAAGAATACAGCGCATAGGCCGCTTAAAATAACCAAACTTTAAGAATAAAACTTCTTAAATAAACTTCCGATCGAACGAAGGCAAGAAACGTCAATGCTAAATAATAAAGAATCACTAACTTGGCCGATTTCTAGACAAGAAAAGGCAAAAGTCTGCCATTGTTAAAGTATCTATAGATTTTGAACTTTTTAAATTGAACCTCATTTGCATCTTTTCAGGCTATAGACGGCTTTACACTGTATGAAAATGTATTTAAGAGTCTCTGTTTATCCATTTAAGGATGACTTGCAGCTTTTACTTAAATCTCGATTTAAACTCGACTTAGGCTAAATTTAATTTAGCGTCATCAACTTAGCTTAAATCTCGATTTAAATAAACGTTAAAGTTAAATGGGCATCTGGGTCGGTTTAGAGTTGTTAAATCTTGATTTTATAGGCAGACGTCATTGTATTGTTATTTTAAATTTCTCTGTTTATTTGTGAAAATAGATTTCTTTTCGCCTAATGATCATGATTTGTTATCGGATGACGACGAGAAGATCGTATTAACAATATTTAGAGACTCCGTTTATCTCTCGTAGAATTTACGTTAAAAGCGATTTATTTAGTACAAGTCGAGTTTAGGGCAAAACCAAGATTTATAACATTTCGCTGCCAGTCGCCTTTAGTAGGTGTATAATAGGTATATGTAAGACATGAAGATTAATATTAGGTCTGTACCTATGAAATTGCCGTTCTGCAGTACTGGCCATTTCAAATCAAAATAATTTTTGTTTGGCTAAGAATTCTAATTTCAAATTACACTTCTGGACACATCTTTTGGCCCACCTTGTATTTTCAGTTTCGTTTGGTCCTAGCTAAAATTTTATATTAGGTCGAGCAAAAAGTTTTTATGCAGTTTTGAACCTGGCACATTCACAATTTCATTCAATAGTCTTTTTTTGAATTTCGAACACAGAATTTAAAGAAACAAAAGACAATTTGGAGCCTGTTTGTTGATATCAAACAATCGAATACTAAGAAAACTTGGTTTTATTGGTTTACTTGGATTTAATTCTTGAAAAAGTGATTGATATCTTTGGTTTTGCAACAAACATTACTTATTCTTAACATTAAGGTGAGGTTCTATCAATAATCTATGGATACTTCACCTGAAGTCGCCGCCCAAGCTGTGGCACTTATTCAGACCGGACACAGCCAAAGAAACGTGAGTGCTCAACTTAATTTAAGTCGATCTGCGGTCCGAAATGTTTATCGGAGGTACCTAGAGACTGGCGGCTTTGTTCGTCGCCAAGGAAGGCCACGATCTCGGGTCACAACTGAAAGGCAGGATCGATTCATCGTGACGACCAGCTTGAGAAATCGTCACCTTACCTCCATTGAGATACAAAACCAACTTCGCGACTTCCACGGAGTATCTGTGAGCGCTCGAACTGTTCGGAGAAGGTTAAAAGAACGCGATATGGTACCACACAAGCCAGCTAATGGCCCCAAACTAACGCGAGCCCACCGAACAGCGCGCCTTCATTTCGCACGCAGTCATTTAAATTGGACACAGCAAGATTGGAGCCGTGTACTCTTTTCTGATGAGTCTAAAATTGTGTTACATGGCAATGATGGAAGGAAGAAGGTCTACCGACGTAAGGGAGAGCGTTTCGCACAATGCTGCTTTGAAGAGAGGGTTGCTTATGGCGGTGGCTCATGGACTGTCTGGGGCGGTATATCCGCGAGCGGCAAAACTCAACTTGAGGTTGTTACAGGACCACGGCTGCCAACATTAAATGCTGAAAGGTACATTCGTGAGTGCTTAGAACCTCACGTGATACCATACGCGGACTATGTGGGCCCAAATTTCCTTTTTATGCATGATAATGCAAGAGCCTATGCGGCCGGCATCGTCAGGGAATATCTTCGGGATGTGAACATCACAGTTATGGACTGGCCAGCCAGAAGCCCAGACATGAACCCCATTGAGCACATGTGGGACGAGCTAAAAAGACGTGTTAGGGCTCGTCAGCCAGTTGCCCAGACGATGCAGGAGTTGAAAACTGCCATAGAAGAGGAATGGGAGATGATCCCTCAAAATTTCATAGAGCGGTTGATAAACTCTATGCCTAATCGTATGAGAGCTGTGGTAGATGCCCATGGAGGCAACACGCGTTATTAAATTAAACCTTTATTTGATAAAACATGTTTTTTATTCAAAAATCAATTGCCTTTAACAAGGCGCATATCCGACTTGTTAGGCGTAGCTCCATGTCGTATGGTATTCTGAATTCAAATTTAAAACAATACGATCGAAAAAGATGGTAAAATGTATCAGGTTTAAAACTGCATCAACAGTTTTTGTTCAATCTAGCAATCATATTTCGGTAGGGGCCATCGAAACCTAAACTCTAAGGTGGGCCAATAGATGTGTCCAGAAGTGTAATTTTATTTTAAAAACATGGATTTTTTTTCCAAAAGTAGTCATTTCTTTATTGATTAGTGTTACATTTTCATCGCATTTCAATCTTTTTCGTCATCATGGATACGTTAAAAATTCGAGTAATTATGGAATATGAGTACCGTCGTGACAGCAACGCTGCACAAGCGGCACGCAACATCAACGACGTTTACGGAGCTAACACTACAAACCAACGCATCACTTGTTATTGGTTTGCTCGCTTCCGTTCTGGAAATTTCGACCTGAAAAATGAACCTCGCGGTCGTCCGAAGACTTTGGTCGACAATGACGAATTAAAGACGATTGTGGAAGCTGATGATACACAATCTACGGCTGAATTAGCAGCAGCTTTCGACGTTAGCGTCAAAACAATATTGGTCCATTTGCTTCAAATTGGCAAGGTAAAAAAGCTTGACAAATGGGTGCCCCACGAACTCAATGATCGCCAGCGCGAAGTACGCGTCGAGACGTGCCTTGCACTTCTCAACAGACACACAAATGAAGGAATTTTGAACCGCATTGTTACCTGCGATGAAAAATGGATTCTGTTTGATAACCGCAAGCGCTCAGCAAGATGGTTGGATCCTGGTTCAGCACCTAAACAATGCCCTAAACGAAAATTTACCCCTAGAAAAGTGATGGTCACTGTTTGGTGGTCTAGCGCCGGTGTGATTCATCACAGCTTCTTACCAAACGGGGTGAGCATTACTTCAGATGTGTACTGTGAAGAACTGAACACAATGATGGAGAAGCTGGCACATCTCCAACCAGCATTGGTCAATCGCTCGTCTCCGCTGGTCCTGCACGAAAACGCGCGACCTCATACTGCACAGCAGACGGTCTCCAAGTTGCAAGAACTGGGGTTGGAAGCTCTTCGTCATCCGCCCTACTCGCCAGACCTAGCGCCTACAGACTACTACTTTTTCCAGAATTTGGATAACTTCTTGGCGGGGAAAAAATTCAATACCCGAGAGGCAGTACAAAATGCCTTTGAAGAATTTGTTGCCTCCCGTCCAGCTGATTTCTTTAAGAAGGGCATCAATTTTCTGCCACTGCGTTGGCAAAGATGCATTGATTGCATGGGTGATTACTTCGATTAATACAAATAAAAAATGCATGAAAAAAATTCGTTTAAATTTTTTCATACAAAATGGCAATTTCATAGGTACACATAGGTATATCATAGGTATAGGTATAGGTAGGTATAGGTACAGGTATAGGTAGGTAGGTAGGTAGGTATAGGTAGGTTTATATTGGTATTGGATACATTTTCAGGCAATGTGCAGAAAACCTAGGTTTTCTGCACATTGCCTGAAACGCCTTTATTTAGTTGTATTAAATTAAGCGATTCGACAGCGCTACTTGTCAAAAAAAATTTAGTTAAATCAATTTAACTTCCCCTATGACATTTGATCTCAAGTGATATCCTATATATAACAACAGACTTCGGCTTCAAATATGCGTTAATATAATCAATCGGGAAACGCCCGGGTGTCACCATTGTGTAGATTGCTCGGAGGACACGGTGGAGCATACAGTGGAGGTCTGCCTGGCTTGGGCGGAGCACCGCCGTGTTCTCGCGGAGGCTATCGGCGGTGGCGATTTCTCGCCTCTGAACCTGGTCCAGGCCATGGTACGAAACGAGAGTGCATGAGAGGCCGTCACCTCCTTCTGCGAAGCAGTAATGCTCGCCATGGACGAGGCGGAACGCGTGAGGGATAGGCAACCTTACGCCCTTAGTCGCCGCAGGAGACACCCTGGGCGGCGGGAATCTATAGCGGATTCCCGGCCACCGTATTAGGCGCGGGCTTACGGACGGCGAGCAATGGGTAGCTCGCCATCCTACCATCAATTTCTATTATAGTAATATTATCAATAATTTCAAATGCACTTTGTAGACGATCAAATTGCGCATCAATGTGAATTGCTATCCGGGGACCCTTTATCCATATCCAGCCGTCCACCTTCACCGACCTCCATCATGAAATTTAGTGGTAAAAAAACCAGTATAATCTGGCCTTTTATTCTATTGAAACTTCGTTCTGCGCTAGGCCAGCTCAAGGTCAAAATCTTAGATAATCTACCTATAGATCGAGACAGAGACAGCAATATAATACTATTTCTGGGTTATGTAGAAATGAAGTTTATTTATTTATTTATTTATTTAATACTTCAAGCACACAAATGTACAGAGGCGGACTTAATGCCATGGGCATTTTCTACCAGTCAACCTTTAGGTGATGCAGAGACAAACAGTGGCAGGTGCAATGATGAAAAATTAAGGAATAAATATTTATTCAAATATATAGATACTCATATACCTATACAAACTATAAATATAATAATGTATACCTAATTATATATAAATATAAGCACAAATAAATATACACTAATACACGAATAAACTAAAACAAATAAGACAAACAATGGGAAAAACATTACCGTTGTGATGATACTGCCAGCTTCTTGCGAATGTGCTCACGAACTTTAACTTTAAAGGATAATCGGTTGGTTACCATCCTGATTTCCTGTGGGAGCGCATTCCACAGAGAGATGGACTGAATGAAGAAAGAAGAGTGAATGAAGTCTGTACGGTGAGTGGGACATAGAAGAAGACGATTGTGAGATGAACGTAGATTTCTATTGTGGTTGGCGCTTAACGCGGAAGTTTAACTTAAGAAATCTTGAAATTTTGGACTAAAACCCAAGTCAGTACATACGCACAAATGTATAAATTTAATAAATATACAGTAGCACTACACGATCTCCGAATAGCCACTACTTACCGAATTAATTAAAAAAAATGGAACAAAACTTGCATGAAATTATCTGCCAAATAAGTTAATAGGAACTTAATCGTAGGCGGTGAAACAGACTCTAACAGTATAAGTTAAATTAATTGAGGCAAAATAAATTCTGTGACAGTGACAGCACTTTGTTTGGCTAACATTTAAATATTCGCCAAGCAAAAATACGGCACACCGGCCGCGCCGTCGTATGAGACAGAAGATACGATGCTTTGTCTCAATTTTCCAACTAATTTCGAATATATGCGTCTCACTTCCACACTTCAGGCTGTAATCATGGCTACTTCTAGAGGTATATAGTCTAAGGTCAAAATTATATCATCGACGTGCGGTCTGCTGTACATCTAATTTCATACCATAAAGATTTTATACAATGGCGATGAAATTAAGCAATAATCCGATCTAGCTTTATTACTGACTGCCTCATTGGTCTAGTGGTTGCAAGCGCTACTGCTGAGCATGAGGTCCTGGGTTCGAATCCCGGGTCGGGCAAAGTGTTATTGTGTTTTTCCATCTGGAATTTCTCAGTAGCAGCCCGGAGTCTGGATTAGTGTCCGGTTGATTGCAATAGGCTCGCCCCCTATTACATTGGACTTAAACATAACTAGCGTAATGTAGGTGTACTATTAAACATAACTAGCGTAATATAGGTGTACTGTTAAACATAACTAGCGTAATGTAGGTGTACTATTAAACATAACTAGCGTAATGTAGGTGTACTATTAGGTTACGCCTCTGCCTAACCCGACAAGGATTACTGCCGTGATGTTATGTTTATGATAAGCTTCGATCTAACTTATACATGTAGGTATACTCATCATCTGCCTAGCCTTTTCCCAACTATGTTGGGTTCTGCTTCAAGTCTACGCGGATTCAGCTGAAAACCAGTATTTTACATGTAGCGACTGCCTATCTGACCTCCACACCCAATTACTGAGTAATACGATACCCCTTGGTAAGACGGGTTGTCAGACGTTCGGGCTTCCGACGACCCGTATCGAATTCAAAGATCCACGAATGACAGCCGGGACCAACGGCGTAATATACTTTCTGAGGCACGGAGAGGTTTTGGTATGTAAACTGGTCACCCATCCACGGACCAACCGCGGCAAGCGTAGCTTAACCTGATCGATCGACCCGTGCGGCTGTTATTACTTAACTACAAGCCCTTCATGTAGGAGGACATAGTGAGGTTATTATACAAGGCGTATCCCTTTCTAATATGATCAAGAGTAATTAGAGCAACCCAACTCGACCTTCCCTTCCTTTCGATTCCGCTTTGCATAGCTGTTTGTGGGTTTCATGAGATTTATTTCGTGTGTAAGCAGGCTTGTGACGTAGTTACGAGATTTACTTGGAAAATCCAAAACAAATCAAAAACCAATCAAAATAAAAAGTAAATAAAATAGTTTTCAACCTTAGTGAAGTACAATACACTACTATTTTTTAATTAGTACAAAAAAAATGGGGCTCTATCCGTACCCGTACCCGTTACTGCAGTGCTATTCTGTACAAATGTCACCGTGAAAACTTAGGTGAAGTGAGCGTGGAGTGAGCTATCAATAGTGTCAATCCAATCTAGCATTGTAGAATGACAACTCACTTCACCTAAGTTTTCACGGTGAGATTTGTACAGAATAGCACTGCTGATCATATTGTGTAGTCGAAAGTAAAAAAAATGATATCCGAAAATTGTCCACGAAAATTGGTCATCATTGGTAAATTCATAATTGAGGAGCTCGTGGCTAAGTAATAACAGCCACATGGGTCGATCCATCAGGTTAAGCTACGCTTGCCGGGGTTGGCCCGTGGATGGGTGACCATCTTTACATACCGAGACTCCTCCGTGCCTCGGAAAGCACGTTAAGCCGTTGGTCCCGGCTGTCATTCGTGGTTCTTTGACAGTCGTTACGGGTCGTCAGAAGCCCGAAAGTCTGACAACCAGTCTTACCAAGGGGTATCGTATTACCCAGTTAATGGGTTATGGAGGTTAGGTAGGCAGTCGCTCCATGTAAAATACTGGTATTCAGCTGCATCCGGTTAGACTGGAAGCCGACCCCAACATAGTTGGGAAAAGGCTAGGCAGATTGATATTGGTAAATTCATAATTTAATCAATCATTCATAACAATTGCTATTAGAAAATACTACGCGCAGTGCTTTTCCATGATTAATGAATACTACTATGTAGCCTGTACAATATTTCCATAAACTGAGTGACATTTTGGGATATAAACAAAAACTAATAACTTTGCTGGTTATGAATATTATATAATGAGACTTTACATACATAATAACAAGACCTTCTATAATAAGCCCTTTAAGTATTTGTACTAATTAAAAATTAGCGGTGTATACTGGGCACAGTACACTTACGAAGTGGACTATACTGTCTTGCCCTTTTGTATCTGTCAAAGTCAAAGTTAATTGTTTTAGGAGCGTTCATCCCGCGCAGGCTGGCAACGTCGCATTACTAGAGAATTTTAAATTGTGATTATTTTATTTTTAAATCAGTGTTTAATATGTCAACGTCATTTCATAGTTGTCAACTAACGTGAACTTGCCAGATGGTTGGCTTGGCCCTTCTAACTTCACGTGGAACACGTCACGTCGTCGTCGTCGTCGTCGTTCACGTTTTTTTTTTTTTTTGTTTTTTAATGTTTCTTTTGTTACTTTTATATGCTTCTTTTTAACTGTATTTCCTGTGCGTGTCCCAAATAAAATATTATTCTTTCTTTCTTTTCTTTCTTTCTTTCTTTAACAGAGCGCACACGTCTCTTGCTAACTTTTATTTATTTATTTATTGACACACCAACGACTTATTCACTAAATCATTACATTAAATATATTCTATATCAACAGCTTTGCGGTGAATTTGTCACTTATAGGTGTGCACAGCACTTGTATGGTCATTAAATTAAAATGGAAATAACAAAATTAAAATTAAAAATTTACAAAGCTTAAAAATAACAAATACTAACTAACTTTTCTAAATTAAATAGTCTATCAGTAAATATAAGTAACCTTGTGACTCGTACAACAGTGTAATCAGTGTCTTTACCCATATGATAGCAAGTGTATACGGTGGTAGCAAGATCCCAAACACAAAGTACCATTTTTTTTTCAGTCAAATAACTAGATCGTTGTATTTCATAATTATTTTTAACATTTACTCTATAGGATCATCATTCGCCTGCCCTTATCCCAATTTATTTGGGGTCGGCGCAACATGTCTTTTTTTTCCATACTTCTCTATCAATTAAAAGTAAATAAAACGTTTTTTACCTTAATACTGCAAATAGAAATTAATTTGACAATAATGTCAATTTGTCTAAGTAAACACCAAAATAACTGTCAAAAAACAGCATACATACTTATAAATACTAACGACCTAGTTACTTGACTGAAAAAAAAATTGTACTTTGATTTAAATTTAATAAAATTATAATAAAACCTCTACAAATTCGACGTTGCCAGCCCGTACGGGATGAACGCTCTTAAGGCGAGTAGTGCTGCCAACTAGCGCCACCATTGAGAAAAAAATCATATGTCTGGAGATATGGAACATTTTGAAATTTCCTATATGCCCACATTTTAGTCAGATGAGGTAGAATTTTTTGTATCAAAAAAATTTTGTTTTGACCTAACCTATCTCATCTGACTAAAAGTGTAAGGAGGAAATTTCAAAATGTTCCATATCTACTGACTTATGATTTTTTTCTCAATGGTGGCGCTAATTGGCAGCACTACTCGCCTTAAAGTCAAAACATTCATTTTTCTTTATTTCACTGCAAGCGCTGACATCAAACATATCAACATCATTTTACCCTTCAACACAAAACCCTCAAAATACATACACACAATAAAATTATGCATCGTCTCAACCGTATTGCCAGGCAAGCATACAGAATCACTTCCCCCATACCTACCCTCATATACATACATATTTGTTGAACCAAAGGCCTTTTATAAGAGCGAAGTCAACAAAAGACGGTGTTTCGGATAAGAGGGGAATTTTTCCGGGAAAATGTTCCGGAGGTCGTATCTTAAGATACGGGTTTTTTTTGGTCCTGTGATCATTTGGTCGTATCGTGGCAGGTGATCTTGCGAGGGCGTTGGAGCAAGAGTTGATGGCCATTAGATTTGGTAGTGGCTCTGACAGATGACGTCATAATGGACAGGTGGCGTTTTGAAATAGATTTTAGATGTCTAGTTTTGAGGCAGCGAGTTGGAAGATTTTATGCTGGAAGAGATAATTACAGTCCGGCCGTGGAGAGAATGCGTTCTGACGCCTGTCAGTTGGACAATTTCTAGTAGTAATAAGGATCAAATTCGCAAAACACATATTCGTTAGTATGAAACTGACAGGTGTTAAGAACGCATTTTGCGAGTACTACGAGATAATGATGATTAAGATCGATTTTTGAGAAATAGCTTAGATTGTAGGATTAGAGAGATAGGTTATTGTAATAGTGCTCTAGCTGTGCCACTTTCTGATGCAGCTAGAGTACTTTACAAACTAGCTATGCTAAGATTATGTTAAAATTGTAATTAGTATGATTTTGTTAAGTCAACCAAGGCGGCGTAATCGCATGTGCGACAAAGCCCTTTCAATTTGAATAAAAAAAAAAAAACTTAAAGTTTTCATTTGACTTTTCAGATTTTTCAGAACAAAATGTGGGTGTAGTACACCTCTACCAACCTACCTACCCTACCCTTCGGGGAAATAGGCGTGATGTTTTGTTTATAGATTTACAAAAAATCACGGAAAATGCTAAGAATATCTGAGTAAGTTTGTATCTCTCAGATATTCTGATTGGTGTTGTATGCGTTTTTTCTGAAATAAATAAAGTATTTATTTATCTCTATATTAAAATGTATTTTCTTTATGTAGGTAAGTACAGCGAGTTTTATTTCACAAAGTAGTCATCGATCCCTCAGTACCTACCTGCAGGCGGAAAAACAAAAAGATTACACATTTTACCAAAAAAACTCGCCCACAATAAAAAAGAAGCACCTTTATGAACATTAAAAATAATTCAATGAAGTCTTTAACAACGAAGTCGTGATTAGCCCCGAGGGTGGCTCGTCACGGTTACTTGCGATTTTACACAATTCAGCCCTAATTTATTACAGTTCCGACGACCAGGTAAAAGGAATTGGCTCAGACTTGAAAGGAAACCCTTTTTGGCCTTTTTCCTGGTTCACGATTTTAATTAAGCGAAAAATCGTTGTTGTGTTTCTGTGTGTTTTATAAAGTGCGGTACGGAACGAAGGACAGGATGAATTCATTCTGAATATGAAAAATTCCAAGATCTTTATTATGCAGTAGCGACATCAGAAATATTTACTTTCCTCTTATTGACATATCTTTTTCCATACATAGCAACGTAAAATTATAATACTGACAGCTATAATATCATTATTTTCAACTATGATTAATATTGCCCAAATAATAAAAGCGCATTTATAAACCCCAGCATCAACTGAATCAATCAATAAATATTACCAAACCACTATTCAAATATTATTACAACCATTAACACTCCAGTTGTCCTTCCCGCAATTATTCACCTCCACCATCTTATAAATAAGCCGAGACATCGGAGCCAAGCATATATATAAACAAAAGCACGTCATGCAAGATGCATGTCTTCCCCGAATGAATTATTTATACAGGTTAGCAGTCACTGCTGTACCTTGGATTTATTTAGCAATGCATATCTCGGCATGGTCTATTTATTTTGCACTGCACTGCATTGGATTGCTGTGTCATGTCGCATAAACAAGTCCTTGCAGTTTCCTTTTTACTATCGCGGCCGTATGTTACACTTACGTGCATAATTATGGACTTTGATAAGGTTCAGCTTTATAATTTCCTTTCGCTGGCTTTTAGTATGGCAGTTTAGTTTTATATTGCAGGTATTCGTGTTTATGATAAAAATGACGTTAAATATGATTTACTTTGCAGTTTTAAATGACTTTTGATTACAGTTTATTTTTTTAAATAATAGGTCTTTACCTATGAAATTGCCGTTTTGTATGAAAAAATTTAAACGAATTTTTTTCATGCAGTTTATTGATGCCCTTCTTAAAGAAATCAGCTGGACGGGAGGCAACAAATTCTTCAAAGGCATTATGTACTGCCTCTCGGGTATTTAATTTTTTTCCCGCCAAGAAGTTATCCAAATTCTGGAAAAAGTAGTAGTCTGTAGGCGCAAGGTCTGGTGAGTAGGGCGGATGACGGAGAGCTTCCAACCCCAGTTCTTGCAACTTGGAGACCGTCTGCTGTGCAGTATGAGGTCGCGCGTTGTCGTGCAGGAGCAGCGGAGACAAGCGATTGACCAATGCTGGTTGGAGATGTGCCAGCTTCTCCATCATTGTGTTCAGTTCTTCACAGTACACATCTGAAGTAATGCTCACCCCGTTTTGTAAGAAGCTGTGATGAATCACACCGGCGCTAGACCACCAAACAGTGACCATCACTTTTCTAGGGGTAAGTTTTCGTTTAGGGCATTGTTTAGGTGCTGAACCAGGATCCAACCAACTTGCTGAGCGCTTGCGATTATCAAACAGAATCCATTTTTCATCGCAGGTAACAATGCGGTTCAAAATTCCTTCATTTGTGTGTCTATTGAGCAGTGCAAGGCACGTCTCGACGCGTACTTGGCGCTGGCGATCATTGAGTTCGTGGGGCACCCATTTGTCAAGCTTTTTTACCTTGCCAATTTGACGCAAATGGACCAATATTGTTTTGACGCTAACGTCGAAAGCTGCTGCTAATTCAGCCGTAGATTGTGTATCATCAGCTTCCACAATCGCCTTTAATTCGTCATTGTCGACCAAAGTCTTCGGACGACCGCGAGGTTCATTTTTCAGGTCGAAATTTCCAGAACGGAAGCGAGCAAACCAATAACAAGTGGTGCGTTGGTTTGTAGTGTTAGCTCCGTAAACGTCGTTGATGTTGCGTGCCGCTTGTGCCGCGTTGCTGCCACGACGGTACTCATATTCCATAATTACTCGAATTTTTAACGTATCCATGATGACGAAAAAGATTGAAATGCGATGAAAATGTAACACTAATCAATAAACAAATGACTACTTTTGGAAAAAAAATCCATGTTTTTAAAATAAAATTAATTTGAAATTAGAATTCTTAGCCAAACAAAAATTATTTTGAATTGAAATGGCCAGTACTGCAGAACGGCAATTTCATAGGTAGTTAGGAATTAGTATTTTTAATCTTCATTTTTTAGCTTCAGACAATTTTATTTTATGGTGTTATTCATATTGAAACGTTATTTTCAAATATTATGTTTTTCTCCAATTTTCGGGCATTGGTTTTTGAAAAATCTGTCTTTTTGGAATTCTGTAGCTTTCCACTTTATTTTAGCATGTTTCAACTTCCACTTAAGAGGCCGTTCACGAAATTTTGCCGATTTCGCTGATTTACGTGATTTTACAGTTATAATACTGTATTTCTAGAAGTTTCAATACACAATATGAAAGATCGTTTCAATTATGATCTAATGTATGAGCATAAATTTACAAAATGTAGTTACCTAGTAATAATATAATATCCTAACCTAACTAAAACTATTAAAAAACTAAAATATGGCGTCGAAAAATTCCTCCACATCGATGTCGACTGGTAAAGTACCCACGTTGTATGGCAATGCTAAGCCTCTGCTCAAGGTAAAAGCCAGCCCTTGGATCACGGGAAGTGTCAACGAGCCGTTTGGAGATTTCGTTGAAATTTTTAATGTTGGTTGGAAATCATAATCGAATAAACTATTCAAAGGACACGGGCAAAATTAGGCCCAGTTGCAACAAGGCCGAGGACAACAGAGAAATATATGAAAAATAAATGCTTTTATTCAATGTTTATTTATCGTCGTTTGTAAAAGCCTTTTAATCATGGGCTAAAGAAAAACGATAAAAAAGAAGATGATACAGGAAGTCACTTTGAATGAGCTGACCTTGTAATTGAAATGAAGAAGTCATTCACTGGGTGGCCAGTGGGTAAAATAGTATAATATTTTAAGCAGAGATGCCAGAGATCATAATTTCACATTAATTATTAAATAAAAATGTACCCTATTTAACATTATATGTTGACCTTCAAGAATAATCCTGTAAGTCAAAATATTATATATCTATTAAACAAATATTTTTGTTAACTGCAACGTTTATGGTTGGTTTTGTGTTGATTTCGATAGTGGATAAAAATGCTAGAAGCCAATTATGTGTCAACTCGAAAAACGCAAATGAACTAAAAACCCACCCATCTCTATTATCTATCTCTCTATTATCTCGATATTCCCATGATCAATATTGATATTGATGTTTTCATAGTAATTAATGTTAATCAACAGTCATTTTAGTATTTATATTATAATTGTCCGTTTAGTTGAAAAACTGGGCCAGACAAAGTATGGGTGGTTGCCAGTGTCCTTTCATGCTAGAAATGAGTTTACGTCAACAGAGTAACGGGCGCTGCAACCTGTCTTTGTTTTCCATTTAAGGAATTTTCTCTATTATCCATTGAAGAAAAACAGTTTTTCCGACAACTTTCTAACCAGACTTGTCTATTCTACGTTCTGAAAAATGTTTTCCTAACATTCGGAGAAAAGAAAACTCTCTAGGTAGGTACGTCTACTGCTGCTTGCTTTACATTTTCATATCAAAGTAAGACTTGTTTTTAACCGACTTTAAAAAAGCAGGAGGGTCTCAATTCGGTTGTATATTGTATTTTTTTTTTTTTATTTTATTACTTCGGTCATTTTTTTTTTTTTTTTTTGTAAATCGATTGGGAATTTTTTTTTCCATTGTATGTTGATGTTGTTACTGATAATTACATTGCAAGTAATGGCCTACGACTTTGTGTGGGGTAGGTACCACAACTAAAAAGTGACAAATAAAAACTTTTTTGCAAAAAAAAACTTCCAAAAAACATTTACAAAGTGAAAAATAACAAAACCAAAGACACAGACTTCAAAAATTAAGTTATTTTTCGCTTTGTTTTTTTTTTTGGAAGTCGGTTGCTTTTATAAGACCTGTAAGTATCTCATTTTCCGCCAAAAATAATTTCGACCATATTTTTGAAAACACTGCGAATATTTACAAAAGTACTGTCAGAAAATATTTCTCCTCTAAAACGGTGAAATTCTAGACATAACTGGTTAGAAGGAAAACCTGAGAAAAATTTCGTTGCTAAACATCGTAGTATATTTCCAACCTGTTGTTCGTAAAGTCTACGTACGTAGAAAACGTCTTATTTCTTTTATTTTCGAGCGCATAACTTGTGTGTACTTGACTGTACAAGTGTACTGACTCCAAAGTTCAGTAGAACTCTGTGAAGTCAGTCTGGATAAAATACTGCTGCATTCTACCACGGGATCGAAAGTGTCCTTTATAACAGTTTTTTTTAGGGTTACGTACCTCAAAGGAAAAAACGGAACCCTTATAGGATCACTTCGTTGTCCGTATATCTGTCTGTCAGTCTGTCATGACCCTTTTTCTCAGGAACTCGTGGAGGTATCAAGCTGAAATTAATAACAGATACGTAGGTTTATAGTCCATTGAAGTCTTTAAAAAATCAAGCTTCTAAGTCAACGCAATAAAAAATACAGTCACTTATGCGACATAGAAATGTTTTTATGTCATAAAGTTACAAATTAACAATTTTAGGACTTTTTCCTTTACTTGTGCTGTGAGACCTTGCTTCTTGGTTAGGTTTTGATTTATCAATTTTGATAAATCAAAACCTATAAGGTACTTCTCGTCGACCTAGAATAATGAAATTTGGCAAGAAGCAAGATCTCACAGGACAAGTAAAGGAAAAAAGTCCGAAAATTGTTAATTTGTAACTTTATCACATAAAAACATTTTTGTTTGGAGTATAATGTTAAGTTTGTTTTCGGGATAAATTCTTTTCAACTACGGAACCCCTCATTGTGCGTGGTCCGACACGCACTTGGCCGGTTTTTTGCTAAGTTTTTGTGCACGTTTTCCAACACGTGCCTTTAATTTTAACAAAAGAACATATTTTAGCGTTTTAAACATTCATCAATTTTTTTTTCTTCTTTTTTTTCACATTAACACAACAATGAAAGCTGTATTTTAAATCAATATTTGCCACTTAATGTAACATACCTATTTATTTATGTTTTACATCAATAAACAAAATAAATTTTCCTAAAAATAGCGTACCTTATTCTTCAAACCCCTCTTTTGTTATACACAATTCAAATAAATCCCCATTCACACTATCAAAGCTTCTCAACAATAAACTTTCTAGCACATCATTCTATATTCAAATTCGCTATCATTCTTACCACTTGTAAAGCAAATTGGCCCACAATATCCCACCACTTGCCAGCTACGTGGGTCCAATGGGTTTCATCGTCCCCTTAAGGGGACTGTCTCATTTTGTCACTTCTCACGCTCAAAAGGGACCAAATTTTTAAGATTGTTAAGTGAAAAGATGCTTTTTTGAAAAATGTTATCAATTAGCAAACCAATAAATATAGGTATCTAATTATTAAAACACGTCTATTGTGTTATCTAATAAACTCAGCTCAAAAAGTATTATCTGTTTTTGTGATAAGTTAAATAAATTTCACAATAAAAACGTGTTTTTAATAATTGTCTATTAAATTAATATTATTTACTAGTTCGCCAATAGATTACATTTTTTCAACATTGTTAAAATTTTGGTCCCGAGAGAGGTGACAAAATGCGACAACCCTCTTAACAGCCCGCCACAGTAAGAGCTATTGTGTCCCGATCGATTTTATCACCCCCCTTCACCCCCCGGGGGAAGGGGGCTGGCTTACAATGTTTTTAAATTGAAAATAGTTGTTCAGAGATTATTTATGCTTGAGACAATACTGTCTGGTCGAGATACCCTTTATTTAGCTTGGAGTTTTAATTTGAGTTGCCAATCATTTTGAATAGGGATTTGTGTTTGATAGGTCGATATTGTGAGGAGAAAGTGTATTTGTGTAGTTTATTAACCGACTTCAAAAAGGAGGAGGTTCTCAATTCGTCGGAACCTTTTTTTTTTTTTTTTTATGTATGTTCCCCGATTACTCGAAGATGGCTGGACCGATTTGGACTTTTTTTATTTTATTCGAGAGGGTATACATCACAGTTGGTCCTATATAAAATTGATTAACTTTGTTTCGGTAGTTTTTGAGTTAGCTTCAATAATACGTATTTTTTCCTCACTTTTATATGGATGATGTTCTAGTTTGTATAAAAGTTTTTTTTCTTATAGAAATAGTAGAGTTATGGACAAGGCTAGAGGCATGAAAGTACCTATTAATAATAATAAAATTGAGCCCGTAAGTAAGTGAAAATAGACCAGCCCCTTATACTGATGCAAATAAAAAACTTTTTTACAAAAAAATACAACCGACTTCCAAAAACAACACTACAAAGTGAAAAATAACATTAATTTCGGAAGTCGGTGTCTAGTTAAATGTATTTTCGTTTTTTGCCACTGACTTCCGAAATTAAAGTTATTTTTCACTTTGTAGTGTTGTTTTTGGAAGTCGGTTGTATTTTTTTGTAAAAAAGTTTTTATTTTTCACTTTTTAGTTGTGTACCTACCCCACACAAATTCTAATACCACTACCTGCAAAACAAACTAGAACATCGTCCATATAAAAGTGGGGAAAAAATACGTATTATTGAAGCTAACTCAAAAACTACCAAAGCAAAGTTAATTAATTTTATATGGGACCAACTGTGATGTATACCCTCTTGAATAAAACAAAAAAAATCCAAATCGGTCCAGCCATCTTCGAGTAATCGGGGAACATACATAAATAAAAAAATAAAAAAAAAATAAAAAGTTCCGACGAACTGAGAACCTCCTCCATTTTGAAGTCGCATGTATTCCTAGTTTAGGAGTCAGGGTTTTAACTTTTGTGCGCCTTTAATTATTGTGAACTTTAGCTAGATTTTAAGCATATTGTAA
The DNA here is from genome assembly GCA_946251885.1 of Cosmia pyralina. Taxonomy (NCBI): domain Eukaryota; kingdom Metazoa; phylum Arthropoda; class Insecta; order Lepidoptera; family Noctuidae; genus Cosmia; species Cosmia pyralina. Next base: position 27,349,703 of record OX276343.1, read on the forward strand.
GGAAGTAGGTAAAGTATATTGGTGATTGATTAACTGACTCACCAACACCCAGCCCAAACCATTGGACCTAGAAAGCTGAAATTTTGCACAGACGTTCCCTTTGTAATTTAGACAAAGAATATGGAAGGAATTCCCGGTAGTATATTCCCGTGGGATGACTTCCGACATCCACGCGGGCGAAGCCGCTGGCAAAAGCTAACTAATATATATGTAGTTCCCAAGCACGTGAAGCTCGTGATAATATATGTATACTTATTATAAAATAAAGTCGCTTTTCTTGTCAGTCTTGACCGCATTGTTCTTCTAAATTACGCAACGGATTTTGATAGGTTTTCACTATCATTTAGAGAATTGATTCCGGAAGGTTTTTATGTATTATACATTAATATTGAACTTAGATATAATATAGAAACCTTCATGTTTTGTCAACTCGTAAAAACCGTACGAAGCAGGTCCGGGTCGCTAGTACTTATTTATAAGTACTAGCGACCCAAACAAACAAGGCAAATCAAAATGGCACAGTGATGGATGAAATCCCTAGAACAAGTTTGGCAAGTATTTCAGGTACTTCTTTTCAAACCAAAACTTATTACCGATAAACAATTATAGCTTCTTGATTAACTCAACACAATTTCTTACCATTAAATTCCATAATAAAGCTTCAAAATCTTAAACTTTCAAACAGAAATCTCTCCAGAGTCGTTAAACTCAAATCAAATCAAATAAAGCGAGTAGGTATTGCAAATCTCAAGTATCTACCTTCACGCAAGGTTCAACAAAGGACGTTCAGAGCTCGAATCAAATTCATATGTAAACTTCGTAGGTACTGAAAAGTTGAACATAGCTAAATTCATTTCCATATTTGTGTTAGGACTCTTTGGTTTCCGAGTGAGGGACCGGGATGAAAACTGTATTTCAACTAAAATATACAGGGTGTCATTTTAATCACATAAGGAACAACTTTTTCTATGGGACCAAACCAAAATCGCGGAAAAAAATCAGGTGTTCCCTACATTTATGTTCGTTTAACTCGTGAAAATATAGGGAACAGCAGATTTTTTTTTCGCGATTTCAGGTTTGGTCCCTTAGTAAAAGTTGTTTATAATTATGAGTACAATGACCCCTTAAAAGGATGCCAATTCATATCCTATATTTAGTTGAATTTTTGTACTGCATACAAAAATTCGAGGAGCTCGTGGCTAAGTAATAACAGCCGCACGGGTCGATCCATCAGGTTAAGCTACGCTTGCCGGGGTTGGTCCGTGGATGGGTGACCATCTTTACATACCGAGACTCCTCCGTGCCTCGGAAAGCACGTTAAGCCGTTGGTCCCGGCTGTCATTCGTGGATCTTTGACAGTCGTTACGGGTCGTCAGAAGCCTGAATGTCTGACAATCAGTCTTACCAAGGGGTATCGTATTACCCAGTTAATGGGTTGTGGAGGTCAGATAGTAGTCGCTCCATGTAAAATAATGGTATTCAGCTGCATCCGGTTAGACTGGAAGCCGACCCCAACATAGTCGGGAAAAGGCTAGGCAGTTTGATTGATTTTTTTGTATGCAGACTGGGAAAGTCATTAGTTATACGAAGTTTAATTTATTAATGTATTGTCGTCTCCACCTCACTAACGTCATTGAGAGCTCTACACTTTTTTGAAATGAAAACATCTTCAGGCGCATTGAGAGATTTTAGGTAGGGGAAAATCTTATGAGTTTGCGTCACGTCACGCGACATGCTAACGTGACGTGTTGCGCTTAAATTTTTTTTACTATGTTTTTTTTTTTCTTCATTTATTTAAAAAAGCGTTTTAATCTAGACAGTTTATGCCACCCTCATCGTTACAAATAAATTTTACATACATAATTTTACACAAATAAAAAATATCTTACACTACCTCTGCGATTAATAGCAATGTTTACGAGTCTGTACAGCTGAGAGGACCATATTAAGACACTGCCCTAAGCGGGACACCGTAATACGTTATTACAAGCCCAAAAAAATATAGTGAAGTGTATAAAAAAAAGACTTATACAAAAATATCTTATAGAAACGAACTAAAATCTTGAAAAAAAAAAATCGCAAAAAAGGAGGCGAAAAAACTTTTTCGTCTCGAAATGCTCAATATTTTGAGCGACAACTATTAATTTTTTTGTAACTATAAAAAAGGAATCGACGCCGCTGGTGACAGGAGGGCTGGCTCATTTCTCGCACAGAGGATAGCTATTGCTATTCAACGCGGAAATGCAGCCAGTGTTCTTGGCACCATGCCTCATGGACACCCACTTTTGTTAGATTTTTAAGGTTTAGTTTTAGTTTTGTATTTAATTTTACCCTACATTTATTTAAATAAAAAAAGAAATGTTCTTAAAAAAAAAACAAATTAAATTTAAAAACAAAAAGGAATTTTTATCAACTAGAGAAGTATGTAAAAAACTTTAAATTATTGGTGTATTTTTTTTTTAAATTAAATTAAACGAGATTCAACTAAAATCAAACGCATCGACATTTTCAACCGTATTTGTATACCTTTACGATTTACTACCTAACCTTGTTCAAAAATGAATAAATATACCTATAAATACACCTCTACAGTCCCCTACAGGGAATACAGGCTTGATGTTAGTTTACATTATATTCAGCACAATACTATGTTAATGATCCACATAACGGCCCACACGCTGAAATGTTTAGCTAGTATGTTTATTTTGCATCATTTGTATATGAACACTAACAGCCAATCAGTTGCCAACTGTATTCATTTACGTAAATGCATGCACGAAATGAATTGTGACTAGTTGATTGGGAAGTAGATCGAAATTGTTGCTGAAAAGCTAGAATTCTGCTATCAATTCAATTCAAGAAATCTATCTATATCATAAAATAAAGTCACTTTTCGTGTCTGGCTGTGTGACCGCGTTGTTCTTATAAACTACGCAACGGATTTTGATAGGTTTTCACTATAATTTAGAGAATTGATTCCGGAAGGTTTTTATGTATAAGTAATACATTAATATTGAGCTAAGATATAATACAGAAACCTTCATGTTTCGTCAACTCGTAAAAACCGTACTAAGCAGGGCCGTCGCTAGTACTTTTATAAATCCTAAACGAGGCAAATCAAAATGGCTCAGTGATGGGTGAAATCCCTAGAACAAGTTTGGCAAGTGACTTTTTCATTTCTTCTAAACTACGCAACGGATATTGATAGGTTTTCAGTTTCACTATCATTTAGAGAATTGATTCCGGAAGATTTTTATGTATAATACATTAATATTTAACTTAAATATGATATAGAAACCTTCATATTTTGTCAAGTTCGAAAAGCCGTACGAAGCAGGGCCGGGTCACTAGTTCGTATTATAAATTAAAGTCGTTTTCATTATCCGTCTCTGTGACCGCGTTGTTCTTCTAAACTACTCAACACAATCTGATGACACCATTTAGAAAATTTATTCCGGAAAGTTTGTGTCTAATACTTTCATTCATATTTAACTTTGAAATATCTATGGGCTAGTCTATATAAATAAAAATAACAACCCAACCTTTAAGAGCCCATGGGACGGTTAAATTTATACGGGAATCAAGCCACAAGCTAGCCATAAAAATCCTTGTTAAATTATTTACTAAGCTTACTAGTTTATAATCTGGCTTATTGGCGGGCTTAAATAGTTAACGGACCTGTAAAATTACATTAATATTTATGCGAGCTAATGACGGAAACATTATAAAATAGGTACATTCTTGTTTAAAAAAACAGTTTTTAAAAGGAGTGAATAATAAATCACTAGCGGCCATTTTTTTATTAAACAGTTAAAGTTTATCAAAGAAGATGCCATAAATATTGTAAGTTTGTTATAACTATCGTGTTGCCGGCCGCTAGGGCATCTAATTTCCAATATTCCGGGATTACGGGATTTTAAAGTTAGCGGTGTCTCGAGAGAAGAAGAATATTTTTTGCAACGAAATTATTATTATGGCTTAATGTCTTGTGGCTAAGTAATAACAGCCGCACGGGTCGACCGACCAGGTTAAGCTACACTTGCCGCGGTTGGTTCATGGATGGGTGAATATATTTACATACCAATATACCCCTCCGTGCCTCGGAAAGCACGTTAAGCCATTGGTCCCGGCTGTCATTCGTAGATCTTTGAAAGTCATTACGGGTCGTCAGAAGCCCGAAAATCTGACAACCAGTCTTACCAAGGGGTATCGTATGACCCAATAACTTAGTTGTGGAGGTCAGATAGGCAGTCGCTCCATGTCAAATACTGGTATTCAGCTGTATCCGGATAGACTGGAAGCCGACCCTAACATGGTTGGGAAAAGGCTAGGCAGATAGATAATGTCATTTTAGTAAAACTGCTTACTGAAACTTCGGCAAAAGTAACAACATGGACTTAAAGTATTAATATCATCGAAGTATTTAATAAAACTGAATGCATTCCTTTGTTTCATAACCTAAACATTATCGTTTAGGTTATAAAACAATTGAATGCGTTCAGTTTAAACGTAAATTCATATATTTTCTTTCTTCCTTGCGCTACGGTTTCATCTAATCATAATTATTTTATGTTATGGTCATTTATTTTTCCCTAAAAGGTATATTCTCGTTTACAAGTTCTGGGTCGGTAAAATATTTTTTGTCAGTTTACATTTTTCGGGATAACTTTTACCCTCCATATTTTGTTACACGCTTATTTCCGCTGAACTTTCAGCTGCAATAAATTTACGTTTTATAAAGATCTCACACACCCAAGTGATGTATGGCGTAAATAAAATATGACGGGATTATAAAATATATCAGCCGGTGACAGTTTATAAGGCCATCGCTCACGGCCACCATGGACGGCCATTTTATTCAACCGCATTTATTACACAGGATGAGGGATAGTTATTTTAATACTGCTATTGATACAGCTGTTTATGAGGCCGTGATGATAGATATACATATAGAGATCTAACAACAAAAAAAAAAATTATTTAATAAAAAAAATGCAATAAGAAAGAAATATGTAAAATAAAAGAAGGATTGTAACATCGGCCTTCTGTTATTTCTGCATACCCCATGGGAAAAATGTGTGAGTTAATACATGAATGCGGTTTATCCCAACATCATTGGCAAACATCGATGTGAGAAGGGTTACAAAAAGATAAAACCTCCTAAAATATTTGTTTTAATAAAAAAATATGTATACCCTTCTATACCAGTTAGGAGCCCATAAAATTCCGGAATAGGATCAGATACCAGCAAAAAAATCCCGCCAATATCGGGAAAATTCCGGGAGCGGGATTATAGAATACGAGATTAATTGAAACCTTTTGTTACATAACACCGAAAAAGCCTTTTTTATATCAATGTGTTTTCTCTTTTATTATTACTTAGATAACTCGTTTTGGGATTAAAGGGATGAGACAATAATTTATCGACAATTTGGCTGTTATTGTATGTACATTGTTATATTTCTTAAGCTTATCAGAATCTTATTGCCCTCAGAATACTGATTCAAGTAAAATGAGGGCCAGTGAGACCAAGCAGCGATACAATAGAGCTGCTGCGACTTAGAAGAAGACCTTAGATCTATTGATCTTATACTATACTCTGCTTTCTTAACAACGTGTACCGAAAATTTTAACTGTGTTGCTATTGGTTCACGTAATCAACATAAAGTCCGTTCCACACAAACCAAAAGCTGTAGTTACATGTACATTCAGTTGAGTCATCGACGCACGTGTTTTAGTGAATGAATCAGACGATATTGTTTGTGCGTGACTCATGGCGGACATAGTTCCTGTACAGTAACAACCTTAACAGTTTCAAAACAAAACAAAGGTGTTGGCCCCAGCCCGACCAATGACCCATCTCACTCTGTCAATATCGGAAATGTGCGAGAGACATAACTCAGTAATCGTTTGTTAAAAAAAAACAGACTATAATATTCCAAAGAGGTAAGAAGAACGGCCAAGAAACTCCATAGCATAACTGGCCTATAACGTTCCCACTACTGGGACAGAGAGGAGGTCTGTGTCCCAGCAGTGGGAACGTTATAGGCTAATTATGCCATGGAGTTTCTCTCTCCTGGTGAGAGGGAGCGGGCCGTAATCCACCACGCGGGCCCAGTGCGGGTTGGTAGATGTCATACGTCTTCGAATTTTTGATTCACAAAAACACACATGCCGGACACATGAGGACATGCCGGTTTCTTCACGATGTTTTCCTTCACCGTTTTGAGAGCAGTGGTGATGAAATAATTCACACAAAGTAAAGCGCCTGCCTGGGTTCGAACCTACGATTTACAATTCGTAAGTTGGGGCCGTTAGTCGGGACCACTGCTCTAGAAACTACTGATCCGATTCCGAAAATTCTTTCATTAATGGGAATCTAGAGAATTGTTGTCATAAAGGTTTTTTTTTAGAATTTTTTTTTAGAAGTTTTAGAAACAAGAAATTTCACGCGGACTATGCGGGCAAAAATAGTTACTGATAAATCCATTGCTAGGTATCTTACTTCACAGACCTTTTCTTTCTTTCAAAAACTATTATTTTTATAAAAAATTGTTTCTGTTTCAAGCCCTATAAGGTGCTCCAACACACAAGCGTCATAAACCAAGCAATTTTTCTTTGGCAACACCATCATTGAATTCCACCCTATCTACTCCTTGGAACGAGCTCAGAGACAAACAACCAACTGTAAGCCATAAACAATAAGGAAATCCCGTACAGTACGCGGTAAAAATTATTTTGTTCCAAAATTGAGTCATCGTGTCTCTATTGGTGTGTTACACCTAAAGCCAGGGCTTGTCAACCTAACGATTTTAGATGTTTAGAACCTTCTAAATATTGATTAATTAGAAAAGGTTTGGTTTTTATTGATTAGTTTGAATACCTAATTTATAATAAAAATAAGTTAAAAAACTAAAACCAGACTACTGAAAAATCACGCTCACCGCGGTCGGTCTGTAATCAATTAAATTAATATTAATTTACCTCCACTTTTACTTATTTTTAACAATTTAAACATATTTATTTACTTAAACAATATGACCTTATAGTATAAATATTTGTAATATGCTCGTCAAGACCTTTCTTTTGACACCAAACATGTCATTATTATCTCAATTTATTTTTTTTTTTCGTGGTCAGAAATTTAAGTGTAAAATCTACCATATAAATTTAGGGAGAAATTATATAGCCTATGTCACCCGGACCATTATTACGAATCTATTAATACCTCATTCATTCAAATCGGTTCAGTAATTTAGGCGCTACGGTGGAACACACGTAAATACATACTTATATACATACTTACATACATAGACTGCTAAAATTACAACCCTTCCTTGCCGTAGTCCACACAAAGCAATTAAATACTACAGAAAAGAAATAATGTAGTACTACATTTTTAGTGAAATGGGGCTACGTCAACAATATTTTGAAAAACAACTTTTTTTTTTAATGATTATTAGATACGATGTGTTTTGAAATTTTATGCGCTCTGTCAAACCTATTACATAGGTACCCGAACGTCACCGTCATAAAATGTACGTGGCAGAGTAAACGGTAATAAAAACCTTATATTATATCCACATTATTACATTTCTTTATTTTAGTACCCCCATTGTGTTCCGAATAAAATGCTTCAATGAAAAATATTACGTTATAATTTTTTCGGCGAGTGACTGTATATTTATTTATTAATATATACTTTATTGTACAACAGAAAATACATAGCAAAAAAAAAATTAATTACAAAACATACATTGTGTATTTTTTATGCCGGCCGGGCGGTCTTATCACTTTCTACGATCTCTTCCAAGCAGCCTTGGAATACTTTGTATTTTTGTTTATTTCTGTATTCTATGCTGTATGAAATTACATACTTACTATTTATTTCCGAAATAAAATATTCGCAAAATTAACAAGTCATAAATAATTTTTAAATCTGCTTATTGTACGCTAAATACATTAAATAGACGAATGACGTTGCGAACACTATTCATTATAATACTTTAATATTTCATACGTCTAGAATCAAAGTTAGAATTATCATCTTATACTATGTGTCTATGTATATGCAAATATTAACGCTGTTGATAACTCGTGCTCGCGAACAATACTAAAGTTTCCCTCCGCTTCGATTCAATACACACAATGACACATATTCACTACGTAATACCGATTTGCAACGATTCCCAACTGTTCACATTTCAATACATTTCCTACTGATATACAAATACACAGTAAAACATCGCTAGTATATAAACTATAGAAAAGTATATCTCTTTGCAATAAACTCGTGCAATCTTAAACACAAGAATAAATATGATAACTTTCTTTTTATGTTGAAAATATCAACAAGCAAATCGGTTTATCGCCCATATATTTCTTTAATGCCACATTAAATAGAATATCCCATTACACATTTCATGTAAAAAAGCCTCAGCTATATATTTTATCACGAAATACGTCATCAACATAAAGAAATCTAGAGAGCTCTATATTAAGTTTTATTGTACAGAAAAAATAGAATATTTTAAGGCTATACGTACTTGAATAACAAAGACAAAGTGATATTATGTTGCCAGTGTTTGAAAAGGTTTTACGATCAATTCAAGTTTATAATCATTGCCACTCTTCTGAACTGTACTCGTATAATGTGCGACAACAATCAATCTGCCTAGCCTTTTCCCAACTATGTCGGGGTCGGCTTCCAGTCTAACCGGATGCAGCTGGATACTAGTATTTTATATGGAGCGACTGTCTATCTGACCTCCACAGCCCAGTTAGTGGGTAATACGATACCCCTTGGTAAGACTGGTTGTCAGACTTTCGGGCTTCTGACGACCCGTAACGACTGTCAAAGATCCACGAATGACAGCCGGGACCAACGGCTTAACGATAATGTGCGATAACATTTAATTTAAATTACCAAGAAGAAAAACTCTTGAAAATAAAGAACCCACTTCTTATTTATAAACAGACAGATGCAATTTTGAGTTTACACTTACGCCCCATAAACTCTTTTTATCATAATGAAAACGCTAACTTCTTTTATACTCTCTAAAGAACCTAATTATACGTCAACACAAAAATCCAGCAACAAAGCCGACTCCCCGGGACAGCGCCATCACTATTATCTACCGACAGTCCCGGCTAACGACCGAGAGGATCCCGCTGAAGTGTTCAACAATATCCCGGATCCCGGGCTAAAGTATCCCGCTATACTAAAACACTAACTATAGTCTGTAGCTTCGTGTGTGTGTACGTAGTAGTACTTGGCCTATCTAGCTCAGCTTATAATAAAAAATAATGTTCCGTTCTCGATTCTTCAAGACCAATGGCGAGTTATGGCCGACCCTTGTATACAGGTGGTCAGGTTTCGGAACTTATCATAAAATATATTTTACGAGCACCTAGCGTCCTTTGAGGTAAATATGGCTCGCGATTTTGTTTGGCCGAAACACAAATGTTTTGAGACAAAAATGAATGGTAAAGATTGTATCGTGGGCATTAGTGTTTTTCGTTCTGTGGGGCCCAGCTGGTGTGGTGTTGTGGAATTTGGACCAAGTATGCTAATATAGCCTAATAAATGTATTAGCGTCTAGAGAACTAAGCCGACGTTAGCGCGGACGTAAAAATATCGTGGCGGAATTTTATCGCGCACTGGATTTTCAACTCTCGTTGTTGAGCCGAGCGTTGAGAATCCAACAACAACAGAGTGCATTCTACCGCGTCGAAAAACTCACTATTGGATTTTCAACTCTCGGCGCTAAGCAGAGCGTTGAAAATCCAGTGCGCGAAATAAAATCGCAGCGATATTTTTACGTCCGTGCGAACGTCGACTAAGTGTCCGAATACTCGCAAAAGCACTGTAAATATCAAAACAGACTGCTTCTTACAAGTTAGGACGTCTACACCTCTAAAACCACAAAAACATAATCCACATTAATACTTACCTTCAAACAAAGAACTCTAAACAAATATAACCTCACTCCGTTATGAAACCGACTAACAAAAACAATAAACACAACAAAATTCCAACTTCAAATTGCTCGATACTGCTCTTAAAGTGTTTGAGCAAGACAAATGGCCCAACAAAAAGTATGGGAGACTTGTTACGGTCGTAGACGTAAAAAAACGGATCCCAAACGACCAATATTGGAACAAGAAGTCGGATCTTTGGAAGAAATAAGTATAGAAGTCGCAATTGCTGTGTTATAGCCCGGAGTTGGCAAGGTAGCGGAATTTAGGCAATCCCTAGTCTATGACTGTTATTTTTCCATTGTGTGTAGGTACTAGTTGTACTAAACTAATATTGTAAAGAGGAAAGTTTTGTTTGTTTGTTACACGTAGCAGGAGGCTAGTAAGAAGTCGTTTGATTGTTTGATAGAAAAGTTTTTGAATCAGTCATCCTTGGATAGGCTTATCTGCAAGAAAGACTCAAAGAAATCATTATTTTCGTTTATTGGAAAACCCAGTTGTGGTCTCAGGAAAGGCCTATATCTACCAGACTAAGATGAATTGATTTGATGAATAGTAGTAATAGTAGCAAACATTATGTTACTAAGTATTCGTATAACGGCCAAACTCAATTACCTATCTGTCACCAGTTTTGGCATACTAGAGATAGAAAAACCTATCTATCTATGATTTTAACGTCCCAATAATCTAAGGGCTGATTTTTCAATAGTCAGATGACTTATATCTGAAGAATAAATATGACAGTTTGACATATTTACTATACAAAAGCTGTTAAGGACGCTGTTATGGACGCTGTTACAAATGGGTAGTCAAATCATTACTTTTTTACATAAGCTATTAAATAAATTGCTTTGCATTCTTAAAATATTTTTTTCCCGAATTGTTGATAGATGTGCATGGTAAGATTCTGAACTATAAATATAATTTTAGATAGGTACAGTTTCTGAATAAATGTACCGGAGTAAAAATTTTCGGTTCGGTAAATTTGTTGCCAAATTGTACCTATCTAAAATTATATTTATAGTTCAGAATCGTACCATGCACATCTATCAACAATTCGGGAAAAAAACATTTTAAGAATGCAAAGCAGTTTATTTAATAAACATACTTTTGTGTAAAAAGTAATGATTTGACTACCCATTTGTAACAGCATCCTTGAACCGCCATATTTATTATTTATATAAAAGTTATCTGACGATTGAAAAAGAACACGAACGAATGAAAGGAACGTAATGACAGATAGAATTATATTGTCTATCATCAGTAGCGATCTGTCTTTTACTGACGTAGTTTATTGGGTTCGGCCGTAAGTGACTATAAATAAGGCAGAGCTATAGGTATCTAATTCTGTAATGAAAAAAAAAACAATCTTATTATTATTAAAATACCCATTGCTAAAGTTTTCCTTTCAAACATACATCCATACAATAACATGATCTATCATCCATTATAGCACATAATACAACACACAATTATGGTAATTTCACACGCCAAGCAAGCAAATACTCAATTTACAAGATTATTTAAACAACAAACATGACTGTTTAAGGCAGCGTTTCAGAGCGGAATCTAATTTTAATTGAATCAATAGCTCCACAGGACGGAATAGATAAGGATGGCACATACAACACTGTATAGCATTTGAAAATAGTATTTGATTTTAGAAGTATCAACTATTTAAAACTTGTTATGTCAATAATATGTGAGATACAGAAGCCAGCACATCAAGCTACCCCAATCTGTCAAATTTTCCCAATTGAATATGAACCTTAATCTTTTGTGATAAAGTTGAAAATTGATCAACACAATTTGATACACACAGGGCCTCTTTTTTGCAATATTTTTACAAGCTTTCATTTAACTTGCCTTGTTATTATAGTTAGTATGTATTGGTCAAATCTTGCAAGCTAAATTAAAACCACTTCCTCTTATCCTGCGGAGTTGAAAGCTTACATGTTGATTCTGTTTCGAAGACAATACTTTTTTATGTTTGTTGGGTTAGTCTCCACTAAGCGGAAAAATCCTCACGGATGCTCGAACACTTTTTAAATTTCACTGAATAAGTAACTATATCAATATTGACTTTAAGTCGATGTTGGCACTGACGTAAAAATATCGCGGCGATTTTGTTTCGCGGACTGGATTGTCAACGCTCTGCTTAGCGCCGAGGGTTGAACATCTAACAGTGTGTTTTTTCGACGCGCTAGAATGCACTCTGTTGTTGTTAAGTTGGATTCAAATTCAGTGCGCGTTAAAATCCCGCCGCGAAATTTTTACGTCCGTGCGAACGTCGGCTAAGTATAAAATTCAACGTATTTCGCGATTATTCGTATATCAAGCGTGATGTCTGCGTCGAGTTTTATACTTAAAGTCAGTATTGAAACAGTTACTTCAAAAAAAATTAATGAATGAAAAAAATAAAAAAATTATGAATGTGTCAATTTTTTTTTCTTTTTATTTATTTTTTTTTGTATATGTACCTATTATATTATATTTTCTTTTTTGTTTTCATTATTGGCATCTTGTTTTTATATTGATTTAATTAATTGTACTTTTGTGTATTGTGCTATATCTTTTGCACCAAATAAATGTTTTATCTATCTATCTACTTATTCATCAGTGAACTTTAAAAAGTGCTCGAGCATTCACGAGGATTTCTCCGTTTGGTGAAGTCTGTCGCTAAGTGGGTTATGGTTTCCTTTTTTGAGAAGTTTCGCCCGATTAAAGACTACCCATTTTTTTTTCCAGCCATTATTTATTTATTCATGTACAGTGGGCTGCATCAATTGGGTAAAAAAAAGTTTGTATAGTAGTATAAAAAGTCCCTAGTTGTATTAAAATTGTAATACAACTGGGGTACCCACTTGATGCAGCCTACTGTACATACAAAGTACTTATGTATTATGTTATGACGATGGAAAGTTTTCTTAATATTCTGCGGTAACTAATTCGGTTGACAAAAGTGGTGATTATAGGCTATTCAATAATGTACCCAGTCTATTAGAAAGACCATATTCTGTACTAAACATTTATGAGCTGATGTGCTGAACTCAATCCCAATAATGTAATGAATATGTGCTCCATCCCACGCGTTACAAGAGTGAACTTAAGTAAATGGGTCGAAGTAGGTCCTAAGTGTCGACTCAGTAAAGTGCGAGAATTTATGTGTACTAAGTTCTTTATAGGACCGTTTTCTATTGTTGCTAGGAGAGATGTTTGAAAACTGTCAAGTGAGCAAAGTTCTATTCTGTAGGACTTCACGATGATCTAATACTAGCGACCCGACCCTGCTTCACATGGTTTTTACAACTTGAAAAAATATCCAGATTTCTTAATTATTATGTAAGTTTAATAGTAACTAAATAAATAATCTATTAATCACACTAATATTATAAAGACGAAAGTTTGTGAGTGTGTGTTTGTATGTTTGTTATTTCTTCACGCTCAAACGGCTGGACCAATTTTGATAAAAATTGTTATGGAGGTAGCTGGCACCTTGGATTTACACATAAGCTACTTTTTATCCCGGACTACGCGGGTGAAACTGCGGGGCGCAGCTAGTATACACATAAAACTTCCAGATAAATTCTCTAAATGATGGTTAAAACCGCATTAAAATCCGTTGCGTAGTTTCACACACACACACGAAACACACACACAGACAGACACGAAAAACGACTTTTATTTATAACTAGCTTCTGACAGCGGCTTCGCCCGCGTGGATGTCGGAAAATATCCCACGGGAACGTACTATCGGGAAATCCTTCCTTATTCCTTGTCTACATTATAAAGGGAACCTCTGTGCAAAATTTCAGCTTTGTAGGTTTGGGCTGGGCGTTGTGATTTAGTCCGTCAGTCAGTCAGTCAGGACTTCTCTTTTTATTTATATAGATAAGACATAGATATAGATATTTCATTTCCGTTACCTAAGAAATATTTCATTTCTAAAGCCATTATTAGTCTGCGAAATAGAAGCAAAATCTATAAAATATGAACAACATCTAATGGTATTAGCAAAAACCTCTTTCAATATTACATGTACCTACATCTAAAACCAAATCACTTATCCAAGCCGAAAACAAGATGGCGACGTCCAACGCAAATTCATAATATTCCATTTTTAAAATATTTTCAAATATACCACGATTTTGTGAGCATACTTAATAGGAACGTCCCTTAGAAAACCCGTTTCATCTGTCAGCCCTTGGTAGATAGGGCAGAATTTGCATGAAACACTCAATATACCACGAATAGGTATGAATACGTATAATGTCATATTATATTAATGTTGCCGACTTCAAAGCGATCTTCGTGTACAAGGACGAGCGTGTGATGAGCATATATTGTAAGTTGTCTTAGATATCCCGGAGGGGAATTGAGCGAATTAGTACCTACGTAATCGGTGCAATGCAATGTTTGCTCTCGGATCTAATATCAGAGATTCGATTGGTTTAGTATTGCTAAGGCAATAATCTCATCTAGATTCCAACTTAATATCTGTCAGACCTATTACGAGTATGTGATTAAACAGATCAGTTCACATTTCTCGATGTTTGAACTATTCATTATCAAAAGGCCTTCAAGATGCACTACCTAATATAGTAAAAGAAATGAATAACTAATAGAAGAACGAAGAACAAAATTTCATCTTGAATATTGAGCAAAATTAATTCACATACTCAAGAATTTCAAATAAATTATTAGGTACGTCTCAGACATTAAACCATCGTGTACAATAAATTCAAATAAGTAGGTTCAAAATAATTCTACAAGAGACGGACGAGGCACTCCATCTTAAAAGCAGACGTATTTTTTTCTAGATACGGCCTCAGTGGGCGTATGATTGTTCTTTGTGTAGGCGGTATAAGGATTGGCTACATAAGTACCCGTAATAGGTACGGGGTTGCTCTTTTTTGTGCCCTATTTAGTTAAGCGGAAAAATACATAGAATTCGTAATATGGAGATGTACTTTTTTATGAAGGTTTAATCAGGCCATTTCCTTACAAAAACGTAAAATGTTAAAAATGACAATGCTATAAACAAATTCAGTAAGTAGGTAGGCCACTTAAGGCGATACTAAAATAAATTGGGGGGGCTTTTTCGTAACCATATAATTCACTATATGGCATGTCAATCAATCTGCCTAGCCTTTTCCCAACTATGTTGGGGTCGGCTTCCAGTCTAACCGGATGCAGCTGAATACCATTATTATACATGGAGCGACTGCCTATCTGACCTCCACAACCCAGTAACTGGGTAATACGATACCCCTTGGTAAGACTGGTTGTCAGACTTTCGGGCTTCTGACGACTCGTAACGACTGTCAAAGATCCACGAATGACAGCCGGGACCAACGGCTTAACGTGCTTTCCGAGGCACGGAGGAGTCTCGGTATGTAAAGATGGTCACCCATCCACTGACCAACCCCGGCAAGCGTAGCTTAACCTCATCAGGTTCCATCAGGATCCATCGATCGACCCGTGCGGCTGTTATTACTTAGCCACGAGCTCCTCACTATATGGCATGTATGGATTTAATTTTTTAATATAATGTTTATTGAATATTTGATTAATACTCTGACTGAGTGAAAACTCAATTGGGTTAACCTCGATAGAAATTAATTCCGAAAAGACCTCTACCTTTTTTTTTTCTGTACTTCTAAAATCCTATATAATTTCATTGCAGAATTGCATTCAAAATGTGCTTATTAGGTAATTCAAAACTCTGGCTGAAAACATTTTTGATAAATACTCAGCTTAATTTCTTTTTAATCAATTTTTATTTGTTCAAATTACTTTCACATGCTCTCTTTTATTCGCATGTGTAAGTAATTGACTCTGTCACTTTCTTATTCCCGCCCAGTTCGCTTTTTACAATTATAGAAAGTGTAGGTAAACAATTCCCATGTAACATTTTGATGTTTAGATCACAAAATTCTCGCTTTTTCTATAAATAACAGTTTGTACTGAAAGGCCTGTAGGTACCTTTTTTGGCAAAAAGAGAAAATTAAATGCTATATCTTTTAAAGTATTGCCTTACCTAGCAAGCTTTTTTATTAATGAAAAAATAACATTGCATTATCAGTCTACAATGTTCCCACTGCTGGGACACAGGCCTCATCTCTGTGAGAGGGAGTGGGCCGTAATCCACCACGCGGGCACAGTGCGGGTTGGTAGATGTCACAAGTCTTCGAACTTTTGATTCTAGGACGTGTTGGTTTCCTCGCTATGTTTTCCTTCACTGTTTTGAAAGTAGTGGTGATGAAATAATTTACACAAAGTAAAACGCCTGTCAGGCTTCGAACCTACGACCTACAACTCGTAAGTCGAGGCCGTTACCACTGGACCACAACTGCTGCAAAAAATAAAATAAACCACCTTATTTCATAAACCAGAGAGGGTAATAACACAAACACTTCCGTCAGAGCACAACACGTTGAAGACGTGGACAGATTAATTAAGAAAAACAGAGAGAACCAAGTAGCAAGGAATAAATTGCCGGAGGTACTCTGTGGACGGGAGGTACTCTCTGACGGATTAAGCGCTGTGACGTCACGTGTATGAGTGTAATTACATCGCGGAATTAAGGATGTTAGAAGAGGTAGGAAATATATCCGATTATCTTGTAAAATAATTAGAAATAGGTAAATTCGTTTCAAGTGAGTTACTTTCAATTTTTGTTTTCATTGTTGTGAACTTAAAATTTTAGCTTTTATCGTGGTGTACCAAGTAAGTAAGTACCATCGTAGACATTTGCGGTGCACCACTTTTGAAACTTATTTCCATAGTAATAAGGTGGACATATGGTTCACCGCAAATGTGCGCATGGTACCTATTTTTTTACTATGACAACAACCCATAATCGATTCAGTTCGTGGAACCACAGCAATTGGTAGCCCGTCGCTATTTATAGTAGCTATTTTTTTTTTGGGTAGAATAAACCATTTTTAGTGTATGTTTGAAAATCTCAAAGTACGCAAAACGATAGGTGCCGAGAAAAAAATTGCCAAAATTTCTTTCGAAATTTGTGGGATAGTGGGAGTATCGAAGATCACGTGGCGAGTTTATAAATTTTCCAAGCAATAATAATAAGGCGTAGTCGAAGGAGCCCCGCTGCGCGAGGCTCTAAAAGAAAGTAACCGCCAAGGGGTTAGCGAGGTCTTTGTTCGCTCGCATCGCTCGCTCAGTAGATCTCGCCATCCTCTTCGACCCTAACCTGTCGAGTTGGGAGTTGGCTTCGCTCGCTCTCGCATCCTTAGATATCCTAGTAACAGTAGTAGTAACACAGAGCAACACTAGTAACATTGACTTTTGTAAACACAATGAGTGAGTACTGTGAAACGTTAGCGTCACGGACTCGCGGACACTTACATTCGATTATGTTTCGTTAGTCATTAATACACACATCAAAAGTGTCTAGGGATCAAGCATTTTTATGCGGATTTCTTGAGATTGAGATGTGGCTTTGTAATAAATTTATGATTTTATAAATTTATATGGATCCTTTTTGGTGCATTTCATAATTTGAATCAGGAACTGTGAATCAAATTCGAGTAAAAGATGAAAATCAGCTGTCAATATTTTCCCTATAAAAACATACAACGCATTGAAGACATTATTAGTGCTACTGTTTCCCTACTACTGATTAAAACCAACGTTATTATGGAGCGGCGACGTCATTTAAGCAGGGAAGAAATGCTCAGAGCCGTGGGAATGATAGAAGCTGGTTCCCGGCAACGTACTGTGGCTTTAGCTCTGAATACAAGTCAGAGTGTTATCAGTCGACTTTGGACACGTTACCGAAGCACTGGTACCGTGGCTGAGCGCCATGGAGGACGGTATCGCTGCACCACACGGAGACAAGACCGATACATTCAAATCTTAACTCGAAGAGCTCCAACTATAACCGCCATGATGTTAGCCGTGAGGCTTCATCACTCTTCAGGGAACTTAATTAGCGACCAAACAGTCAGAAACCGCTTGCATGAAGTGAACCTTCATTCCCGAAGACCGCTACGGGTACCACCTATAGCAATGCACAATCGTAGGATTCGATATCAATGGGCTCTTGAACACAGAAATTGGGCAGAAGAACAATGGCGTTTCGTGTGCTTTTCTGATGAGTCTCGTTTTGGTATGAGACCGGATACAAGACGTATACGACACTGGAGAACCCCTGGACGCCAACAGCGATTAAAATCCTGCCAGGAAGTCCATCCTTATAGTGGTGGAACCATCATGGTATGGGCGGGTATTTGGATCGGCGGAAGAACTGAGTTGATTTGGATCAGAGGCAACCTCAACGCTCAAATTTATGCTGAGACGATTGTATCAGACGTCATCGTTCCTCTACAAGTGCAAATCGGTCCCTTATTTCAGTTAATGCATGATAATGCACGACCGCACACCGCAAGAGTTGTAAGACAGACTCTCGCCGCAGCTAACATCAATGTCCTGCCCTGGCCTGCTCAGTCGCCAGACTTGAACCCGATTGAGCATGCATGGGATATGCTACAGAGAAGAGCTCTGCCGAATATGGAGGGTATCCAGTCGCAAGAAGACCTTTTTTTGTTGTTGCAACGAACATGGGCGGCCATTCCACAGCGTGATTTGGATGAACTCATTTTGAGTATGCCAAACCGATGTTCTTGTGTTGTTAGTGTTCGCGGTAGAAACACGGATTATTAATTGTTTAAGTTACCCAATAAAATTTTAAAGAAAACTGTTATTTCAGTCTTTTTTTCGAACTTTAATGTTAGTGGTTCAAATGTCAAAAATCCCTTTATTAGGAAAATGGCAAATTTCTTTATTAATGCAAAGGTGACTTGGTTTATCGTTACTGTGACAAACGAAAACACTTTATTTGATGAATCCTTAAAGAAAATTTTAATTAATATCAATCAGGAGAAAAGTTATTGCAAAAATATATGTTGATCCCTAGACACTTTTGATGTGTGTATTTTAAGAGTGCATTATACAATTTTAAATTTAATTAATTACAATATTTACTTCATAATTGAATTCATTGCGGTAGCAGCTATTTAAAGATGAGTTAAAGTTAAAAATTTACAATATTAATACTAAAAAAAACCGGCCAAGTGCGTGTCGGAACACGCACAATGAAGGGTCCCGTAATTGAAAAGAATTTATCCCAATAAAAAAAGTGAAAACCGACTTCAAAAACCAAAAATGAATAAAATAACTTTCTTAAAAAACAACAGCTTCTGAAGTCGGTGCCATGCTAAAGTGCATTGAAGGACTAAAGACACCATCTTCAGAAGCTGTTAAATATTTTAAGAAAGTTGTTTTATTCATTTTTGGTTTTTGAAGTTGGTTTTTACTTCTTTTAAAGTAAATTTATTTTTCCATTTTTAGTTGAATATTCAGTTACATTTAATAAGTAAGCCCAAGACGAACGAAAAGAAGAATCATCAAAATCGGCTTAGAAATGCCGGAGATACAGTATATTTATGCATATACATAAGACTAATTACATAATCTACTAAATCCTTCCTGAAAGCATGTAGATCACGTCAGTGAAAGAATCATCAAAACTGGTTCATTAGTTTTTGAGAAAATCGCGGACCAACAAACATACATACTTACATACATACATACATACGGGTTGAATACAGAACCTCCTTTTTTTTTGAAGTCGGTTAATGAAGTCGGTTAAATGCAAACTTATCAATGGATCTCAAAAAAATTTTTTTTTATGTCATAAAACTACAAATTAACAATTTTCGGACTTTTTCCTTTACTTGTCCTGTGAGACCTTGCTTCTTGTCAAATTTCATTATTCTAGGTCAACGGGAAGTACCCTATACGTTTTGATTTACTTGCGACAGTTGCGAGTTTCAAAAAGTCTCGCAAAATGGCCGTATTTTTTTATTGCGTTGACTTAGAAGCTTGATTTTTTCAGAACTCTAAGGGACTATAGACTTACGTATTCGATATTAATTTCAACTTGATATTTCCACGCGTCCTTGAGAAAAAGGATCTTGACAGACAAACTTATTTTTTTTTATGCGATAGTATTACAAATTAACATTTTTCAGACTTTTTCCTTTACTTGTGCAGTAAGACCTTGCTTCTTGCCAAGTTTCATTATTCTAGGTCAACGGGAAGTACCCTATAGGTTTTGATTTACTTGCGAGTATCAAAATATGTCGCATAAATGGCCGTATGTTTTTATTGCGTTGACTTAGAAACTTCAGTTTTTTAGGACTCCAAGAGAACATAGACTTACGTATTGGATATTAATTTCAACTTGATACCTCCACCCGTTCCTGAGAAAAAGGGTCTTGACAGACTGACAGACAGACAGACAGACAGACAGATTGACAGACAGACAGACGGACAACGAGGTGATCCTATAAGGGTTCCGTTTTTTCCTTTTGAGGTACGGAACCCTAAAAACGATTAAAATCCGCTGTCATTTTGACTGAACGTAAAACGGATCAACCTAGGAGTGAAGTTCGGAAGTTCGTAGGTACATTATCTGTGGTAAAATGTCAATATTATAACGTAAATAAGCTGATATCTCTGAAAATTTTGTATTTTTTTTTTCAAAACTAGGCGTTTGCGCAGTGTGAAATTTTTCGAAATTGTTTTACATGAAAACATCTATACCTACGCTATAAAATTATGAAGTTTCTTACGAGCGGGCGCCCAACTGCAGTTGGAGCCCAGTTCGTTATCGAACATTTCTGCTGGGGGCTGATTGAATGAAAATACATTTTGTACTGTGGATCGAACTAGATGTATTCTTTAACTTAATCAAAATCCAAACCGACTTCAGCTGTGTGGAAAATGGAAACTATTGTCGAAACTAAACTCAACTAATCTGGCAAAGCAACGATTTCACGAAACGAAGGTTTGATGAAAACACACGAAATGTTCTATCCAAAACCGGTCCCGATTGAAACAATGGAAAAAGAATGGAAAGAAACAAAAACGTAGAACCGCCAACGGAATATTAAACTTAGTAGTTCACTCATTCGGTCCCAAGGGAACCATTCATTCACTCACTCTTTACTGTGAATGCAAAGCTAAATTCAAGATTAACAATTCACTTTGTGGTTCGTCTTTTGTTTTAATTTGTTATTATAATCTTGATACCAGAAATGGATGTTAGAATAATTTACGCTTCTACTAACAAGATGGTCGCTGGATAGCTTTCATGGAGTCAGGCAAGGGTACATTTACTACCATTTTCGAATCGATCGCAAAACCAGTCACTTGAAACTCTTGGTTGGTGAAAATATAAAAAAAAGATGTATGAACATAGATATTTTCAAGAGCCGAGAGTTATAAATCGTTCAATGCGAGAGCGCTATACAACATGTCCCAGAATTGATGGCACAACTGCTTAAGGGGTCACTTTGACTATGGAACCAAATATGAAATCGCTTAAAAAAAATCAGCTATTCAGTACATTTATCTACATCAAACTCGTCAAAATGTAGGGAGCAGTAGTGCTATTCTGTAAATATCTCACCGTGAAAACATGAGTGAAGTGATCTTAAAGTGAGCTGTCAATAGTGTCAACCCTAGCGTCAGGTGAAATGACGGCTCACTTCACGCTCACTTCACCTGAATTATCACGGTGAGATGTTTACAGAATAGCACTACAGCTGATTTTTTTTTTAGGTTCTCAAGTCAACACGTATATAATTATATTTTTGTATTTTTAATGTATGATCATGCATAACTTTTCACAGAGTTGTCCGATTTGCAAGATTCTTGTTTTATTTCGGGTATACCTCGAAGTTGGTTCCATATAAAATTAACTTTGCTTGGGTAGATTTTGAGTTAGCTTCAATAATACGTATTTTTTTTCCTACTTTTTATGTCGATGATGTTCTCATTTCTTTTGCATGTAGTGGTATTCGAATTTTTGTGGGGTAGTACAACTAAAAAGTGAAAAATAAAAACTTTTTTACAAAAAAAACAACCGACTCCCAAAAAAACACTACAAAGTGAAAAATAACTTTAATTTCGGAAGTCGGTGGTAAAAAAGGAAAATACTAAACCAATGACACCGACTTCCAAAATTAAAGTTATTTTTCACTTTGTAGTGTATTTTTGGAAGTTAGTTGTTATTTTTGTTTGTAAAAAAGTTTTTTCAATACACTTCCTTGAAATCTGGTTCATATCGCACTACGATTAGGTTCACAATGCAATGTATTTCACACGCGTGCGATTTTTCATTTTCCAACACGTGTGCGGGGTTTAAAATTGCCACAGATAACTTATACCTATACTTAGTCCAATTTGGTTCAATGCCTCCTGGCGCGAGACGGTCCTCTCTATTCAGAGGTGAATGTTTTTTTTTTAATCTTGGCAAAGAGACATGCGTCTTTACGGCGTAAATATTTTTTGAATATTTAAATAATGTTAATAAATAGAATATCATCAAAAACCATGATTACTACAATAAAAAAAAAACGTTTATAAACAATCACACGATAATGCGATAATGTGATCTGTAATCACATTATCGCATTGGGTGTGGACCTGTTAAGATAGTGTAAGATTGGATAAATAAATAAATAAATAAATAAATTAACATTTATTTGTGTTCTAAACTCAAAAATATTTTAATTTTCTATTTTTCATATTAGGCTGTTTGTCGGGTTTATACCTTTGCTTCTCCTTCAACCTGCCGAAAGCAAAGTGCGGAAAAAAAAGAAAATTTAAATCATAATTTCGTAATAATTCATGACAAAAATATTTTTCGTTATTTTATTTTATTTCTTAAAAAGTGTATTGAAAAACGTCGTTTGATACACGTGGACATTTGTTATTGCAGTTCTCGGCTCAAAAACAACCTCACCAATGCAATAACAAAATTCTCCACTTGTATCAAAATGTACTATTTATATCACACGTTACACATGCGCGTGTCACATGCATGTGTAACGTTGACTATTTTATTGTAGAGTGTCTAGGTATGTTGTAAAACTTACCTAGACACTCTACTCTCTCAATAGCCCGTCCGCACCCCTATGACCCAATAACAGCTGTAGGCACGCCACAAAGCCCCCAGTTAACACTAATCAGGGCACTTTTAAAGTTAGACCAGTCAAATGAAACAGCTTAACTTTGAGGGGACCCGTCATGTTTACTAATAAATACTAGCGTCGGTTAAAAGGTTTGAGAAATTAAATTGTTTTTTTTAAGGTTCCGTACCTCTAAAAGAAAAAACGGAACCCTTATTATCATCACTTCGTTGTCTGCGCGTCTGTCTGTTAGTCATTTCTCAGGAATGCGTAAAGTTATCAAGCTGAAATTAAAACCAAATACGTAGGTCTATAATCCCTTGGAGCTCTAAAAAAATCAAGCTTCTAAGTCAACGCAATAAAAAAATAGGTAGGTACGGCCATTTATGCGACATATTTTGATGCTCGCAAGTAAATCAAAACCTATAGCGTACTTCCCGTTGACCTAGATTCATCTAGCAAGAAGCAAAGTCTCACACCACAAGTAAACGAAAAAGTACGGAAACAGTTAATTTGTAATTTTGTCACATAATTTTTTTTTTTTTTTTTTTGGGATTACAAACTTTTTGCAGTTGGGAAATTGACCGTGACGTATATCAGTGTATGGGAGAACATATTTTTCAACTATAATGTTAAGTTTATTTTTAGGATAAATTCATTTCAACTACGGAACCCTTCATTGCGTGGTCTGCGATGCACTTGGCCGGTTTTTTTCTTTGTTATATTTATTACGAAAATGTTTATATCATGTCTTAATGTCCATCAGGCGTAACTTTGTCATGAGGGCTTCAAAATATCAAAATAGCAATAGGGTAATACACCCATTTTTGAAAAGTGTCTTAATTAGATTCTATAGTGCTAATAAGCCACTAAAAATTTTTTTTTTTTTTACCGACTTCTAAAAAAGGAGGAGGTTCTCAATTCGGATGTTTCTATTTTTTTTTTTTTTTTTTTGTGTTTGTTCGCGCATAACTCCGTCGCTTGCCAACCGATTTGAAAAATTATTTTTTTGTTGGAAAGGGTATACTTCCCAAATGGTCCCATTTTTGTCAAAATCCAGTTCTGATGATGGGATCCTGGAGAAATCGAAGGAACTCTTCAAATATTATAGGCACACCTATAGCGATTTGGGTATTTTTTATAGTAACTCGTGCATTTGCTCTCGGAAAGCACCACTTGGTGAAGTGGAACTGATGATGAAGACCATAGATGGCTACCGGAACTACTCAATGATAAATATTTCACGGGTTGCGATTCGATTACTTTAATATGGTTGCTAAGCAATTTCCGCTCGTCACACAATGCGTGTGGTGAGTGGTTGTTGAGGAGTTCTCCTGGTTCTTACCAGCAGAACTCCTCAACAATTAACGTCCCAGCATCGGGAAAAGCAATATTTTGTAACATGTGATGAGCAATTGATATTAGACTATTGTAACTTATACAAATTATAAACAGACCCACTAAAAAGTGAAAAATAAAAAACTTTTTTACAAAAAAATACAACCGACTTCCAAAAACAACACTACAAAGTGAAAAATAACTTTAATTTCGGAAGTCGGTGGCAAAAACGAAAATACATTTAATCAGACACCGACTTCCGAAATTAAAGTTATTTTTCACTTTGTAGTGTTGTTTTTGGAAGTCGGTTGTATTTTTTTGTAAAAAAGTTTTTATATTAAATCGATAAGTGCCATAAAAATGCATTAAAATTTTACATTTTCAAATTTCGCGTGAAAACGCTGGAGGACGCAGTGGACGCAATATTGCTCTGTGGTCATGACGTCAGTTGGCTGAGTAAACAAACACTTTACATACGCTGATCAGTTGACAGTTGACATTGACGCTTTTTAATTTACACAGCCGTATGACGCAATAACATAGTGGCTACTTTCATGGTGTTCGAAAACAGAATTAAAAAACTGAAAACTTTGAATTGAATTTTAAAATTTATATTGTTATTTTCTGAACTAAAATAAAACTAACATTTCCCGACTGCTTTTTGTCTAAGCTATCTAAATAATATATTTTTAGATATTTTCTCTTATAGAGTAAAATATCGTATTGAATTTAGTCTCTTCTACTGATGTACTGTAATCTTTTATAAGTAAAAGATGTAGTTCGATGTAAACTACGAACAACAAAGATATCAGCCCCGGTGAGTCATAAAATTCCTAGAGAGGGTTTTATAGTCGAAGATGGATACGCGATCGCGATACGGGCTTCTGTTTCAAAATATTCAATATGTTTACAAAAACAATACCGTACATAGAACACATTATCTTGATTCAACATTTTTATGTCGACCTTCTTTACAGTACTCTTCCTAATATTAGGTCTTTACCTATGAAATTGCCGTTCTGCAGTACTGGCCATTTCAAATCAAAATAATTTTTGTTTGGCTAAGAATTCTAATTTCAAATTAATTTTATTTTAAAAACATGGATTTTTTTTTTCAAAAGTAGTCATTTGTTTATTGATTAGTGTCACATTTTCATCGCATTTCAATCTTTTTCGTCATCATGGATACGATAAAAATTCGAGTAATTATGGAATATGAGTACCGTCGTGGCAGCAACGCGGCACAAACGGCACGCAACATCAACGACGTTTACGGAGCTAACACTACAAACCAACGCACCACTTGTTATTGGTTTGCTCGCTTCCGTTCTGGAAATTTCGACCTGAAAAATGAACCTCGCGGTCAGGTAAAGACTTATTATTATAAATGTGAAAGTGAGTTTGATTGTTTGTTAAGCTTTCACGTTAAAACGGCTGAACGGATTTAAATGAAATTTGGCACATGGGTAGATCATGACCTGGGTTAAGACATAGAATACTTTTTATCCCGGTAATACGTTCCCGTGTGATAATTTCGGACCTCAACGCGGGCGAAGCCGCAGGCAAAACTAGTTCTAAATACGAGGTCAAGACCTTCATACTACAGTGCGGTTAGTACTTAGGTCATACTGGAAGTTTCTGGATTCTGATAAATAAGATCAGATATTAGACTGTCACGATATTATAGACAGCCAATGACTGTCCTCCATTAAACTTTTTTATCATTTTATGGCTCCACTCGACACACAGTCGTTTCTGGCCTTCCGTTAAATCAGATGCACATGCAAAATGTTTTGCACTTGGCTCAGTCCAATTTCATTCCATTCTAATACAGTACGAATTTGCTGTCAAGTATTTTTTTGTCAGTTTCAATCAGTTGTCGTACGGTATTAATATTGGATTCTGTAACTGCCGTCGTCAGCCGACCTTCACGTACATCGTCATAGAGATGATCACGCCTACGTCTAAATTCTCCACCACGAATACACAGAGCTGCGACATAGGGCTTCATCACCAAATGCCAATTGAAGTATCTGGCAACTCTCTTGTTGACTTAAGCCACAGCAAAAATCGTAAAAAATAATTGAGCGAAAATGTTCACGAGTTAAGTTCATTGTAGCGACACGCAATTTTCTAAATGACGCCACAATGAAAAAAAACAAATGACAGTCTCGCAAATTAAAAAGTAAAATGTTCCCAGAGAGTTCCATTTTCGAATTCTGTAATTGCTTTTTTATTTTTTTTATTGTAAGTCGCAAGAGAAGTCATCTTCACCGTGTTTTTTTCTTTCATCAACTCTCAAAATATATTATGCTGTGTGTAGGAACCTACTGCATCTTCAGCCATGCGTGACTTACTTTTATGAGGTCTTATTTTAGTCTTTGATTACAGTATAGTATGCTCTTTATTCCCCATAAAAGCAAAGCATTCAAAAGCATAGTTCCCTCTTAATACATAATAGCTAAACGTCATATTAACCTAATTTCTCCCTCTTCCCCTTCTCCCGTACATTTATGAACGAGCCTCTAATTCTCACTTTAATTAATTTAGAAGCTGGCCTTTCACTGAGCCAACACGTTTACCTGTGTCGTGCGCTAATTTATTATGAAATTTAGTCATTGTTATTGTTTATAAGGGAAATGTGGAATTTAACGAGAATGTGGGGCTTAAAATAGAATATTATGTGGAGTATGTGAACAGTACCTACAGTGGTACAGTCATAGACTTAGCAAAATTCAAAAGTATTTTTTTCATCAGATGAAAAAAATATTCAAGAGAATTATTCTCTTGAACTTTAGTCATTTTCTACTTGATACTCATAGTACTTGCATGAAAGGTACACGTGTTTCAAATTGGGTCCATTTTTGTAGAAAAAAGCATTTGAGGAGTATTTTTTTTGCAGGAAAAAATGTAGTAAAGTGATTTTTTTAAGCGATTAACTAATTAGGTTGTTGTTCTTTTGTAAACGTAATGAGTTTTCACATTAATAAATGTACAATATATACAGCTAACTTACTGCATTAAAACACAACAAATCGAATAAAAATTGATCCCCTTTTTATTCCATCAAAATCTCAATCAAAAAAACTACAAACGAGCAAAGAAAAACAATCTACTGCGAAACCACCCTTCCGTGTTCGTGTTACGACAAAAAAAAATACCTCAAAAGGGAAGAAATCTCGCCCATCCTTGTACCGAGCACTGAAGGGAAAGAAAAACTTTCTCGAAGGAATCATCGAAACCGCTACGAACCTCTACAAAACAATGACGTATTTTTTCTTTTCGATATTCATAAAAAGTGGCCAAGTGCGAGTCAGACTTGCACACGAAGGGTTCGGTACCACAGTACAATATTTAACACTACATAATTATCGAGCAAAAAACGCCGAAAACACGTTTCTTGTACGGATTCCCCATTAATTTTTAACTTTATCTTGTTTTGTTTGTTTAGTAGTTTGTGAAGAATTCAAGTAGCTATCATGGACGGCGGAGCCTTAGTAATAGGGTCCCGTTGGCATGCTTAGGGTACGATACCCTAAAAGGTATAAAACCCTTGAAAATAAACAAAAGAACGGCATGGAAACTGTTACCATTGTTCGTGAAACTCTTTAATACTTACTCGTAACAACGACTTATCAAAACATGAACAAAACGCGCCTTTATAACGACAATGACGTAAGTGCAAAAATTTCAAAAACTGACCTTTTATGAAAAAAAATATATCTAAACAAATTTTGCTAAACCTACGTTCAACATTATAATAAAAAAATAGCTACATCATGCATGTCATACTTTGGTAAAAGAATTAATCCACTCTTGTAGACCGTATATTATTTAAAGTAAAGGCAATCCTGTACCAGTCTCCAGGATAAAGATCTGAATACTCTCTAAATACTCTCGCTGCTACAATTGACCTCGTAACCAAAATTAAGAATAAAATTGATCAAAAACAAGTGGCCTTAGGCATATTAATTGATCTTAAAAAAGCCTTTGACACCATCAGTCATGACAAATTACTACAAAAACTAGAACTCACCGGTGTTAGAGGCAAAGCACTTGAAATTTTTAAATCATATATGGAGAACCGTAAACAAATAGTAAAAATAGGTAAATATGAAAGCAATCCCTGTGTCCTGAATTTTGGCGTCCCCCAGGGATCCATATTGGGCCCACTCATGTTCCTTATTTATATTAACAGTATCAGTGAATTGGGTCTCAAAGGAGACATCTCCCTCTATGCAGACGACACAAGTCTCTTTTACTTTGGACACTCAGTTGAAGCTATAATAGCAGACGCTCAAAATGATCTTAATCTGTTAAATGAGTGGTTTCAGTCAAATCTTTTAACTATTAATATTAATAAAACAAATTATGTAATGTTTGCAGCAAAAAATAAAAAAATAAATGACAATTTTGAACTTAAAATAGACGGCCAACTACTTGAACGAAAACCTAAAGAAAAATATCTCGGACTTATATTAGATAGTAACCTAACTTGGAAGCCACACCTAGAAAAAATTAAACATAAACTAAGTTCACTCACAGGGGCACTACGCAATATAACAAATTGCCTCCCTCGAAAAGTGCGATATCTTATCTATAATTCTCTGGTTAAGCCTCATATCGACTACCTCATTGAAATCTGGGGTACTGCAGCAAAGACTAATATAGATCCAATTCAACAAGTTCAGAATAGATTAATTAAAATTTTATTTAACTATAAATTTCGAACACCGACTGAAAAGATATACGAGGAAACAAGAATAATGAATATAAAACAAACTTACATATACTACACATGTATTCTAATACGTAAAATATTAAATAAAGAAATCCATTCCAATATAAGATTTGTAACAAAACAACAAACACGAAAGATGAACTTAAGACGTGCTAGTTACTTAGTGACCCGCCCTCCTAGGACTAACTATGGAAGAAGAAATTTGGAGTTTGAGGGTGTTACAATTTATAATAAGTTACCATCAGTAATAAAAAAAGAACAAAGTTATGCCCGGTTCAAAAAGCTACTAAAAACTCACACAATTAATACATACAAATAAGTGCAGGAAAAGGAATAATATATATATATATAAACATAAATAAAATACACACATTATATAGAATAACTATAAACCTCTAAATCAAAAATATACATTAATTTAAATTAAATAAAAACAAATAAAAACCAACACTCAAAATATTTTATAAACCATGTATGTACCCAAAATATACAAATATAACAATAAACTAAATATAAAATAGTCTTATAATAATAAACTTGCTAATAACAAACTATGCCATCAATGCCACATCTAGTAAAAATCAAATTCATACATCCATGTTGTGCTTGGTTAACTTACGATCGATTTGCATGTTATCTGTTTACCCACATTCTTTTTTTTTTCTTTTCCTTTTTTTTTCTTTGCTATTTTGTTTTGTTATTTTATATACGTACATCTGTGCGCTCTAATTATCAATCTTAGTGTTAGACATTGTTTCTCAGTAAGTGAATTATGTATGCAATTCTTATGAGAAATAAAGTTGTTCTTAAACCTTAATGGTGCAAAACTTGCAAAAAAAACTCAGCTAGGGAACAGCAATGCTCAAAGGCAAAGGGCAGGCTATTATAAGTTATGCATTGCAATCATGCTGTATGCTCTTGGCGAGCGAGCCTTATATACCTACTTTGCTAATGAAAAGTAAGTGAAAACACGATGTGTGAGTGTGTACTTAGATATTAATCACGGGTAAAGAAAGGACTTTATTAAGTTGGTTTGATTATTTATGATAGTATTACCACTACAGAAAACGTTCACTAAAGACTTCGGGATGTTTTGGACACCTTTTAATTAACCCAACAGTTGGCAGAAAAAATGTTTGTATTACCAAAATGCGCGCTTTTACAAAGTTACGTCGTAAGATCCTTTGAAAATAGAGAAGCTCCGAGGGTGTTTATTTTGTAATCTCTCTCAGGGGAATTTACCATGAGTCTTCACCCTATTATCCTATAAGCTATGGAGATATTATTACAATCATAAGTTACTCAATAACTTCCAAAAGCCTCAGCCGTCTAAACAGTTCAATAACTTGATTAAGAACCATTCAATCTTCGTCTACGTCTTACCTACTTTCTCTCAAACATTAAGCCTAACGCATGTCATTGAGCCGCGCTGATTGCTTCAATATCATGGCCCAAGGCGTAGTAAGCCGCTGCTAGTTCACAGTTTGCAAATGAGGCCACATTAAGTGAACTAATCATAATAATTGCGAACACAACTGGTTTCTACTGTGTATGGAGTTTCGAACTGGAGTGGAGTTGAGAGAAAGAGGCCATATCTATATTTGGCTGGAAATCTAGTCATATTTAATACTCGGTTCTCTTTATGAAAGACTGTAGTATGTAGTAGTCACTAGAAAAGCTTATTGTTTATATTTTTAGGAAAAGATTTTCCGTCAGTTAAGACGCTGAGTAGAGGCAAATGTTCTAAGAAGGGCCACATGCGAACTACGCATCACACTGACGTCACGAAAAATCCTGCATCGCGCAAGCAAAGTTTGACGCGTGACTTGAATACATACAATGTCCCGACACCAGTCTTCAGGCAATAACAATAGACACAATACCGGTCTGGTCGGAGGATCCTCCCTTTTCTAAGGGAAAAAAAACAAATATATTTATATTGGTTGGGGAAAAAGTCTTTTCGCATTATAGTATGTATGAACTTAAAATAAAATCTCTTTGGCTATACTATTTGTATCTGGCTGGTTTTGGTATCATTGAAAGTTTAAATTTTAAAGAACATAATTCCAAATTCAAATTAGGAAAATGTGTGATTTTCATTTGTTTTTCGTAGTGTCAAGATGAGTGAATCTAATGAAGGAATTCGATACATTTTAAAATTTTACTACAAAAAAAGGTAAAAATGCAACGCAAGCCGCGAAAAAATTTTGCGATGTTTATGGACCCAGTGCAGTGTCTGTGAGAGTAGCATAAATTTGGTTTAAGCGTTTTCAATCCGGAAATTTTGATGTCAAAGATGCACGTCGCTCTGGTCGCCCTATTACGGATAAAATGGATGCCATTTTTGAAAAAGTGGAGCAAGATTGGCATATCAGTAGTTACGACGTAGCTGAAGAACTGGGAATCGACTACAAAACAGTTTTGGCGCATTTGAAAAAAACTGGGTACACAAAAAAGCTCGATATTTGGGTACCTCACGAGCTCACTGAAAGAAACCTAATGAACCGTGTACTCATTTGTGATTCTTTATTACGACGTAATGAAACCGAACCATTTTTGAAGAAGCTGATAACTGGTGATGAAAAATGGATCACGTACGACAAGAACGTGCGAAAAAGGTCGTGGTCAAAGGCCGGTCAGGCTTCACAGACTGTGGCGAAACCCGGGTTAACTCGCAACAAGGTGATGCTGTGTGTGTGGTGGGATTGGAAGGGCATTATTCATTATGAGCTGTTACCACCAGGCAGGACCATCGATTTTGAACTCTACTGCGAACAACTGATGAGATTAAAGCAAGAAGTTGAGAGAAAGCGGCCGGAATTAATCAACAGAAGGGGTGTGGTTTTTCATCATGATAACGCTAGACCTCACACATCTTTAACCACTCAGCAAAAATTAAAATAGTTTGGCTGGGAGGTGTTAATGCATCTGCCGTATAGTCCTGACCTTGCACCTTCAGATTTCCACCTGTTTCGGTCTCTTCAGAATTCTTTAGGCAGTGTTAGGTTAACATCACGAGAGGACTACCAAAACCACTTGTCGCGGTATTTTGATCAGAAGTCCCAAAATTTCTATAGCAATGGGATCATGTCCCTACCTACAAGATGGCAAAAAGTTATCGAACAAAATGGTACCTACATACTTTAGATAAATGTAAATAATGTATATTAAAAAATGTTTTGAATTTTCTTAAAAAATACGAAGAAACTTTTTCCCCAACCTATTATATAGTTTGTGGTAGCGGAAATAGTACATTTTGATACAAGTGGAGAATTTTTGTTATTACATTCGAGGCGGAATTAACACCTGAGCCATAGGCGAGGTTATTTTTGAGCCGAAAACTGCAATAACAAATGTCCACGTGTATCAAACGACGTTTTTCAATACACTTTTGAAGAAATAAAATAACGAAAAATATTTTTGTCATGAATTATTAGGAAACTATGACTAAAATTTTCTTTTTTTTTCCGCGCTTTGCTTTCGCCAGGTTGAAGGAGAAGCAAAGGTATAAAGCCGAAAAACAGCCTAATATAAAAAATAGAAAATTCTAATATTTTTGAGTTTAGAACACAAATAAATGTTAATTTGGTCATAAACGTTTTTTTTGTTGTAATAATTATGGTTTTTGATGATATTCTATTTATAAACATTTTTAATATTCCAAAAATATTAACATCGTAAAGACGCATATCTCTTTGCCGAGATTAAAAAAAAACATTCACCTCCGAATAGAGAAAGTGTGAATAGAGGCATTGAACCAATTTGGACTAAGTATAGGTATAAGTTATCTGTAGCAATTTTTATTTCCGCACACGTGATGGAAAATGAAAAATTGCACGCGTGTGAAATACATTGCGTTGTAAACCTAATCGTAGTGCGATATGAACAAGTTTTCGAGGAAGTGTATTGAAAAAATATATGTTAATCTTGAACATATTCCTCAGAACTTGCTTGTTTACAAAACAAATTTTGAAAAAAAAATTGTATACAAATTAACGGCGAACTAACCTTTTACCTTGAGTTCCAATCCAAAATATCTGTATTAAATATATTATCAACGTACGTTGGTTAATTAATAACAAGAACGTCTTATTTCAATGCAGAACTTGGTTGTTTTTATTACTCAACTCATTTTTGAGTACATATATAGATAATTGTTTCATATTTTGCTATAAATTGCAAGCGATGTGTCATCGCGCTTCTCTTTTTTTCCTATGAACGCGACCGCGTTTTCTTGCGCGTCTTAACCACCTGTATCAATGTAATGTCTGAATACCAACGATTTATTAAAAAACATGGAAAACATTTTGATATCCTAACTAAAACACACATGAAACACTTATAGAAGGCTTCAAATTTTTACAGTCAGTAAGTAGAATTACCATTTACAATTAGTTTTCTGTGAGAAAAAAAACACAAACAAAACAAAACCAATAACCAAACGGAATGAAACGCAAAAATATCAATATTATAGGAAAATGTATAAAATACGCCTGCCTAAAACTTTTCACAATTCTTATGCTGTCATAATATGGGGCCATTAAAAAACTTGTTTTCAAATCTGTTTTCTGGTTGACAATGCATTAAAAGTAATGGCGGAAAATGTTCCAGAAACTGTACTTTGCCCCAAGTTTATATGTGCCTAGTTCAGACACAGCAGGCGGACTCTATAAAAGTCTTTAAGATTGTACCTATTCATAGACAACTGCTGTAAAGTTTAGGTTTTAAAATGTTTTTACTGTTGTTAACGACTTAAAATTATCAATTTGTTGTTGTTTTCTTTGGTGTTCTTTTGGCATATATCCAGGATTCGTGTAGAAAAAGAAAGGTTATGCTCTTAGTAAAAAATCTATGTTCTTAAATAGTTTAGCATATTGAAACGAATGTAATTGACGCTCTCGGTGCATTTTAGTTTTTTAGTATTTTGATGATGGTTGGGGTCAGCTTCCAGTCTAAACGGAAAAGCACTGATATTCAGCTGCATCTGGTTAACCTAGAAGCCGACCCCAACATAGTTGGTAAAAGCTAGGCAGATGATGATGCCATATCAGACTTTCACAAGAGATAGTCGTCACCAAACATCATAAACAAGCCTTGTTTATCTCACATAAAGCATTTCTGTTTTCCAATAGAAATAAAACAAAGATTTTTATCACTGCAAACACGAGAATATATCTCGTACGAGATGTAAGGAGATTGCTAATAAATAAATGATATATGTTTTTTGTTCCGATATCCATTAACATTGATTGATTGAGTCTGAATATGATTGTTCACAGGTTAAGCCCCAATTTTCTTGTTATGGCCTTTTTCTTGGTACGAGGGTGATTTGTCTTTGATTTTATACCACTTGTGACTCGGTTTTATTTTATATCTTGTATTTATGATTGGTTTCTAAATCTCTCGTTATTTGTTCTTCTTCAATTGGTCCCCCATTACTGGGGATCGTGGTCGCTGTCACAAATAAAAATTAAATTCTGTTCGTTGATAAGCGCATCACTTGAGAACGGCGGGACCGTTTTGGCTATTTTTATTTTAAAATGTTTGCAATAGTCTGAGTAAGGTTTTTATGGAAAGAAAAAAAATGAGTTTTATCAAATTCGGGAAAAACTGATCGTCTTTTTTTCTATGTGATTTTTGTACGAACTATTGAAATTTGGACAGGATAAAGACACACTTTATCCTGTGTCAGCTAGTGTTGTAAATATTAGTCTACAACATCATGAGCTAGATCAGCAATATTTACTCTCAAGAGGAGAATCGAAATCTGTAGAAAAAAGACCAATTAATCTGATTATAAAGCTTGATTATTTACTACCTTAACGGCTACTAAGGCATCGGAGGGCAAATAATACCCATTGCACTAAATAGCATCATTACTCCTGCTGCAATTAGTTAATTGGCAATTACAGGAATAATATTATAGTAATAGGAACTTATGTTGAGCTACAAAATGCCCTACAAAATGGTTGAGCTGGACGGTGCTGATCCACGCGTTATGTTCGTGAACGGGCGCCGTCAGTTGAGACTGGTCATCTCTTATCTGCCAGGGCTTATTTTTAATCTTGTATTTTGAATTTTTTTTTCCTCATATATGACGTAAGTAAGCAACAAGAATAATGTACCCAGGATTTTGTAATATCTTGATTTAAAATGTCCTTGGAGTTTCTTGCTTGTTCTTCTCCATTGAGATCTACGTTTTGGAATAGGCAACTTCAACTTTCTGACTAACTGACTGACTTTTTGACAGTTAAAAAGTGCCAGTAATTTTTTAATTGCATAAGTTTGAGTTGTCATTAATTCTCCTTTCGCAGCTGTGCTGGAAGAAATTTCTTAAGAAATAAGCAGACCTTTCAAATGCTATATTATAATATCTTTTTCACTGTGTGTACATTACACTAATATTATAAAGGCAAAGTTTTTGAGTATGTGTGTGTTTGTATGTTTGTTACTTCTTCACGCTCAAACGGGTGAACTGATTTAGATGAAATTTGGTATGTAGATAGCTTATACCCTAGATTAACACAAAGGCTACTTTTTATCCCGGTCTACGCGGGTGAAACCGCGGGGCGCAGCTAGTAAATAATAAAATAAATAAATTAACCTAATAACATTTTTTTGGAATGACAACTAAGTACATAATAATGATATTCTGTGTGCGGTCACTTGTGTGAGGTTCAAAAAAATGTTTTCGAACCTCACACAAGTGACCGCACACAATTAGAATGCGAACGCATTTGTTTTTAAAGTAAATCCTCACTGATTCACCCTCGCCACCATTCAATTTTTAATGTTTACAGAATAACGCTGCCGTAGTAAATACAGGCAGAAAACCTTCTTTTATAGAAATCGCTGATTCGTTCGTCTTTATACGTCGGCCATTGAAAGGCGAAGGTCTAATTAGAGACAACATGCCTTAGCGAGTATTAATGCCTCTCCTTTGATATAATCAGACGTGATCTGTGAGTCTGGCTAATGAACTGTACGATTTTAATCTGGTAAACTTTTGCCGGTGTTATTCAAACTTTTACTGGACAGGAGATCCAATAAATGTGTCATAATACCTACCAGGCAAAGAAAATGAGTGCATTTAAAGGATTTCAGTGAGAATGTTTAAGAACCGCGAGCACTTTGGACTATTCAGCTGCGTTATCAACGTTGCTTCACTGGCTACCACGACATTATCTGGTTTTGTATTACTCCTGCCATCACGAGAGGAGAAGGCTTTGTGATGTCTATATTTTGGAACAGTAAATTGTTGAAATAAAATCCTAACTAATATTATACATGCCCGTTTGTTTGTTTGTTACTTTTTCATGCATAAACCACTGAACCGATCATCCTTAAAGTTTGCATATACGTTGTCAGGTGTACAGAAACGGACATAGGGTACCTTTCATCCCGAAAAAAAGTGCTGTTCCCGAAGAAAACAACAATAACGTTCTTATGATAATAGATGGCGCCACGTGTCTTTTGAATCATGATTTAATTATATTATTACTAGCAGAGTACATCCCGAATTGATTGTCAAATTCTAAATTAATGCGAGCGAAGCCTCGGGCAAAAGCTGTTGTTTTTTAAAAAACAAAACCTAGCCTATAACCATCGCACGATCTAGATGAGTCGCTAGACACCTCATGTATTAAAATCCATCCAGTCGTTACGATGCTGCGAGAGTATAAAGAATCCCACATCTAATATATATAAAAATCGATGTGTGTATTGTATGTATGTTCCTTAAGGAATCCAAAACGGCTGAACAGATTTGGATGAGGTTAGCCCAGCGGGTATCCTATGAAGTATTTTTTTAGCGATCGCGGGGCTTCCCATGCGAATCCGGGGCGGGTCGCTAGTACATAGATATGCGTGCAAAAACAAAATCCTGTCTTTTCTGTCGCCCAGTCGGGTAATAACGGACAAATCCCTAAAAAGTATGTAAGAATAAAAGAACAAAACCACTTACGTTATTGCAATAAGTAATTTACAACAGAAGCATTCAACTGAAGGTCAAAACCTTACAAAATGATACTAACACAAGTACATACAGATATCAAATACTATTTTATACACACCAGATAAGGGTCATAAGGAGATTGTACTGAAATCGCAGAGAGATCCCTTTTTTTCTATACAAAAGTAAATAAATTGCTGGTGGCCTTAATACGGGCCTTTCAAAAATACAGAGAACTTCTGAAATATTCATCGGTACAGGCTTTCTGCTTTACCTTGTATTTCTTTACTTTCCAAGAAGTGATATTGGTGAAGTAATACCATATACTATTAAGGTACTGGTGAGTTTTAGAGAATTGGTTAGATAGATAGTTTTAGATAAATAGATAGCTTAGGAGTTCAGGAGGGGAAAGGTGGCGGTCTTATCGCTAAAGTTATACAGGGTGAAATTGAATTCAAGGGCAATATTTTAAGCGGTCATTGTACTCATCATTATGAACAACTTTTACTATGGGAACAAACCTGAAATCGCGGAAAAAAAATTTGCTGTTGCATACATTTTACGCTCGCAAAATTCGTCAAAATGTAGAAAACAGCTGATTTTTTTTTTCACGATTTCAGTTTTGTTCCCGTAATAAAAGTTGTTCATAATGATGAGTACAATGCCCCCTTAAAATATTGCTCATGAATTCAATTTCACCTTTAGTTTCCTTGAAGAGCGGTGGCCGTCACATAGCGGCCGCAGTGACGGCTGTCATTAAAATGATGGCACCGGGGTTTGACTTTTTGAACATACACCAACGTACTTTCAAAAATAAAGTTTCAGTGCTCTCATTCGCCAGTAAATTGCAGCCGCTATGTGGCGGCCAACGTTCTTCAAGGAAACTGTAGCTTACAGCGATAAAGCTCTGTATACACGGTGCAAGTTTCTGGAA
Organism: Cosmia pyralina; assembly: GCA_946251885.1. Lineage (NCBI taxonomy): Eukaryota > Metazoa > Arthropoda > Insecta > Lepidoptera > Noctuidae > Cosmia > Cosmia pyralina. The sequence continues at coordinate 27,387,649 of OX276343.1, forward strand.
CGTTCAAGAGCAATAATCGCATGCCTTTTTTTTTGTGGATGGGAAATCATCATATGACTTCTTCCGCTCTGGGCGGAGCGGGCGGGCATGTCAGACTTTTACTGACTAAAACCCACCCGTGTTCCTTCAGTTGCCCATGCCAGGGCCACGGTATCTCTTTCGAACTACCCGCGACCCCGGCTTATAATTGCATGCCTTAAAGCACATTCAATTTCATTGCCATTCAAGAATTGCATGCAACTTTTTACACGCGTGCGATTCCATAATATGGCATACAATAATTGAACGCAAGTTTTGCCATTCAATAGGTAGGTCAGATAGGCAGTCGCTCCATGTAAAATACTGGTATTCAGCTGAATCTGGTTAGACTGGAAGCCGACCCCAACATAATTGGGAAAAGGCTAGGCAGATGATGATTACGTTGACAACAAATCAGGCAGCCCAACAGGGTCAATCCTTACTAGCCGATTCTTTTAGCACGACATAAGTAAGCAAAAGAAACATAAGCTCTTGAAGATTGCATAACGACACAGAACAGTAGGGTTGTATTAAATGGTGAGTTGCACTAAACCAACATTAGTTTAACACTTTCTTTTTGATACAAAATGTAAGGGATGACATGAATTTAAAGTCTCCGTTAAACTAATGTTGGTTTCGTGTAACTCAACGATAGAATTAGGTACAAGTAATTTAAATGACGAAATTGCAAGTTTTTACAGTAAAACAACTGTTCAATTGTCTTCACGGTGGTTCTTGGCTTGTAGCAAAATTCATACATTTCCATTAACATAATAATATAAGTACCTACCTAACTAATGTTCTATGTCAGTGTGTCTGACATTTATTGCGAGTGTCTCTAGCTAGTCTCAGTGTAAACAGCGCGGCAATTAGTGTCGCCATTTGTGTCTGTCTACAGAACTTATCAGTGTTTCTTGAGGATTGTTAGTATGTACATCATGTAGCTCATTATTATATCGTCTAATTAATATTAAAATTTAAAAAGCCCCTAACTTATTGAAATACTACCTAAAATCACGTCTTACATAAATATGTTTGTCGAAAAATTACTGTCAGGTTTCCCAGCATATTACGGCGTTTCTTGAAAATTAGGCTCGACGCAAACGGGCCACCGACCACAGCCAACGGTAGCCAGCGACACACTTTTTCAGAAATTTTGCTGCTGTAGCGAGTGGCCGCCACACATGTGCAGTCTATACAACATAATATGAAGTGTGTTAAGTCGCTGTCGCTGGCCACCGGTGGCTGTGGTCGGTGGCCCGTTTGCGGCGAGCCTTAATTAACAACAATTTCTTATATCTAGAAATATTTCAGATCCCTATTTTATAGTCTGTAAGTTTTTTTACTATCATGTAAGTATCTGTGTTAGTCCAAGGCTAAGAGCCTATTTCACGATGTCCGAATACCCACTTCTCACCAAATAGATTCAAAATGGAACAGAATTCGTATGAAATTATCTGCCAAGTAAGATATAATAGCAACTTAATCGTAGGCGGTGAAACAGGCCCTTATACTATACCTACTTATAATATGTATGTATACCATGAAGATGTATACAGTTGGTAAACCTCATAAATCCTAACTATAATATTGTAAATGTGAAAATGAGTTTGTTTGTTTGTTACGCTTTCACTAGAGTGAAAGCGTAACAAACAAACAAACTCATTTTTTTTTTTTTTTTTTAGTTTTTTTTTTCATTTTTTTTTTTCTCATTTTTTTTTTTCAATTTCATCCAAATCTATTCAGCCGGTTTAGAAAACGGCTGAATAGATTTGGATGAAATTTAGCACACGGGTAGACCATAACCTGGATTACGACATAAAATGGTTTTTATCCCGGTAGTACGTTCCCGTGTGTTAATTTCCGACAAGCACGGGGGCGAAGCTGCTGGCTGTTTGTTTGTTACGCTTTCACGCATTAACGGCAAAACAGATTTTGATGAAATTTGGCATGGGATCGAGACTTATGCGGGAGAAACCGCGGGGTGCAGCTAGTAAATAAATAAATAATAAATCACGAAGAAAATAAGTAGGTATAAACAACATAATATGTCTTTCTCGTAAAAAAAAAGTAGATATTTCAAAACACTAATAAAACTTGTGTATCAGTACGAAATAGATTGCCAGTGAGTTATGTTAAGCAATATTCTATTTAACTTCTCCGAAACGTGGCTATTATCATAAAAATCTAATACATCGGCGATACGCGAACGATACGCGCTCCTAATAAGATTTCGCGGAACGGTTTATCACACTTCCAGTCATAACTTATGATTTAGCTCTTTGATATGTTTTTTTTTACACTGCGGATTACTTATGATATTATGTAATTTGGTTGCTTATACGGGAAACCTGTGGGTCAGTCACACCAAAAGATCGCTGGATGTCCTGCGCGTGCAGTATAATAACATCTTCAGGGTGATGTTGGGGCTGCCTCGCTTCTGTAGTGCATCGGGGATGTTTGTGCAGTATCGCACTGATGGCTTTCATGCCGTCATCCGCAAGAAAACTTTATCCCTGATCTGCAGAATGAGCGGCAGCTGCAACGGAATTCTGAAGACTGTAGCTGACAGGATCTCTTCTCCGTTATGGAGATCCTTTGTTAAGAGGGTTATATGAAGGTTTAATTTTAATTTTGATTTAATTTTAATTTAAGAATCTTGATGTAACTTTAATTTAAATACAAAACAAAAGGACACTTAGGCGTCGAAGTACTCGTCCGCATCGATGTCATCCGGAAACGTGCCCAAAAGACTAGCAGCATTGCCACGTTGAATGGCAATGCTAATTCTTTGGGCAAAGAACGAGCCAGCCCTCTGGTCACGTGATGACTCGACCAGTCGGCGAGAAATTTCCAATTTCCAACTTTAATTATAATTTTATTGAATGTGTATTTTTTTTTTGTATTTTATGGATCTAAGTTATCCGAATTAAATGAATTTTATTTATTTATTTTATTATAGCTTAATGGGAGAAGAAATACTTGTCAACAGCCGCATTATATCTTAGCTTCCATAGATTTTAGTTAGAATAAGTTAGTTTTGTATGTATAAATAAGTCCTCTTCCTTCAAATTTTTCTTTTGCTGTGCCCGACAGGGTCCACGACTGCTACAACATATGTCTACTTACGACCTAAGCATATACATTATGGAATGCAATAAATGATTGAGTATATTATGAGACGGTCTCGTTTATCTAGCGGTAGCAAGCGCTACTGCTAAGCATGAGGTCCTGTCGTACTATTCTGTAAACATCTCACCGTGATAACTCAGGTGAAGTGAGCGTGAAGCGAGCCGTCATTCCACCTGATGCTAGGGGTTACTTTAAGATCACTTCACTCATGTTTTCACGGTGAGATATTTACAGAATAGCAGTACTGGGGTCAGTTCCCAGGTCGGGCAAAGTGTTATTGCGTTTTTCCATCTGGATTTTCTCAGTAGCAGCCCGGAGTCTGGAGCTGTGCCCGGTTGACGGCAATAAGGCTCGCCCCCTATTACATGGGACTTAAATTTAACTAGTGAAGGTTTACTATAGACACCTCTGCCCAACCCTTTGCGGATTGCAGGTATGATGTTATGTTTTGTTATATTATAAAAATAGTTGATGGCTTGATAAAACTATCAGTAAGTCAGCAAGAGTGGGAACAGGTCAGACGTCAATATCCGCTTGACGAATTTAAGTCTCATCTACCTAGCCTTTTGCCAACTATGTTGGGGTCGGCTTCCAGTCTAACCGGATGCAGCTGAATACCAGTACCAATTTTACATCGTGCGACTGCCTATCTGACCTCCACCACCCAGTTATTGGGTAATCCGATACCCCTTGGTAAGACTGGCTGTCAGACCTTCGGGCTTCTGACTCGTAACGACTGTTAAAGATCCAAGAATGACAGCCGGTTCCAACAGCTTAACGTTCTTTCCGAGGCACCGAGACCCCCCGTCTCGGTATGTAAATATGGTCACCCATCCACGGACCAACCGCGGCAAGCGTAGCTTAACCTGATAGATCGACGCGTGTGGCTGTTATTACTTAGCCAAGAGCCCCTCGCTTGACCAATTTAAGTATCAAACGTAAATGATTTTTTAATTCTGAACTATAGATTAAGGAGATGTACTCGTATGTGCTGGGGTGAGCATTTAAACAAAAATCAATCAATCTGCCTAGCCTTTTCCCAACTATGTTGGGATCAGCTTCCAGATAACCGGATGCAGTTGATCACCAGTATTTTATATGGAGCTCTTTAAAGAAAGATACGTAATAATATTTTCCTTCACGAAGCAGTCTTGTTGAGATGCAAAATTAGTCTTCAATACACAAAATAACAAGCCCAAATCGGTAGTCCCTTCCATAATATCTACCTAACATCGTTCAGAGTATATTATATTTGGCTATTTTTTCGAGCGAACGTGACGGGCAGGCGTGGATGACTTCATCTGCTTGACCAAACTTCTATATTTGGGTGCAGGTATTATTAACAATGGTTTCGTATGGCTATAGAACATTCCAACAGAATGTGGAGTTTTAAAATGGCTTCCTAAACATGAAAATCCAAGCACATAATGTGAAAGTCTAATGAGACATTTTTGCACTTTGTCTTTACGTACTGTCCTCCCTAAAATACGGCGACACTAAGTAACTTTGTGGCCATCTTTTACAGTAACTATAGCATCTTTTTAATAGGGAAAAAATACACAATAATCTACAATACATAAGAAGTGATTTATTTCAGTTGTTATGAAATATATTTTTTAGTTTATAGAACTAAAGAAAAAAAAAACTAAATCCAGGTCTATTTTTTCTAGTTTTTACCGTGTTACTCCTTTAATTTTATTTAAAAGTGTTCATTTTATACAGTTCTCTACAAAATAATAAGGAATGATTTTATGTCATTACTTTTTTAGTCCAATCAATAGACTTTTTGTAAATAGATAATTGTTTCATATTTTGCAATAAATTACCAGCGTTGTGTTATCGCGCTTCTCTTTCTTTTTAACCGACTTCAAAAAGGAGGAGGTTCTCAATTCGTCGGAACCTTTTTTTTTTTTTTTTTATTTTTTTTTTATGTATGTTCCCCGATTACTCGAAGATGGCTGGACTGATTTGGTTTTTTTTTATTTTATTCGAGAGGGTATACATTACAGTTGGTTCCATATAAAATTGATTAACTTTGCTTGGGTAGTTTTTGAGTTAGCTTCAATAATACGTATTTTTTCCCCACTTTTATATGGATGATGTTCTAGTTTGTTTTGCAGATAGTGGTATTAGAATTTGTGTGGGGTAGGTACACAACTAAAAAGTGAAAAATAAAAACTTTTTACAAAAAAATACAACCGCCTTCCAAAAACAACACTACAAAGTGAAAAATAACTTTAATTTCGGAAGTCGGTGGCAAAAAACGAAAATACATTTGACACCGACCAGTTTTGGCATACTGGAGATAGAAAAACCTATCTATCTATGGTTTTAGCGTCCCAATAATCTAAGACAGATAAAACAAAAGAACACGAATGAACGAAAGTTACGTAAGGACAGATAGAATTATATTGTCTATCATTAGTAGCGATCTGCTTTTTACTGACAGTAGGTTCGGCCGTGAATCTGTATGAATATGAATGCACGTGCGCACATTACAACGATCGAACTTGTATAGATCTTTATACCTCATATTTCCTGTGCGTGTTCCAAATAAAATATTTTTCTTTCTTTCTTTCTTTACTGATTAAGAAACCGACCAAACTATCGGCCGATAGAAAATCTGTAGTCTGCATCCGTCTTAGGCTCGCTTAACTCTTCAAGTTCAATTGAATGACTATTTCATGAAATCATGACATTTGAGGCCAATTCTTATTATTATTTCAAACACAATGTAAATTGTTAATGAATAAATTGAATTGAAAAATTGAATTTAATTCCAACTTAAGGAAATGTATTACTGATTCTAATGATTATAATTCTATACCTAGACATATTTGTTATGGTCGCGAAACATACTTTAATTAACATACACTCAGACACTGAGCTGCAAATTGCAAAAATCGTAAGAAAATTTGAATTTCGCGGGCTACTTTAGCGTTCCCCCTTAAAATATTATGCTATTTCTGTCAATCGTTTGAAGATGACAGAGACAGAATAATGTTTTACATGTTGAGCGCTAAACGCATTTAGTGGTTGGTAGAAGCGGGTCTAAGGAAAACTGAAAAATGAGAGGAGGTTCATGTAACATGCACATAGCTAAATACATTTATCGAATACCCACCGGATTTGTCAAGAAAACCGAATGAACTTTTAACGTATTCGGTTTGCAGTAGCACTGATCAATCAATCTGCCAAGCCTTTTCCCAACTATGTTGGGATCGGCTTTCAGTCTAACCAGATACAGCTAGTGATCGATATATGAAAAGTAACTATTGTAGCTATTCGTTTTTACACGGAGAAAAAATGCCTTTGAATGTGGATTTGACCCTACATCTTCAGTACGAATTCCATTTTCTCTACGTTTTTTTTTTTTTTTTTGACGTAGAAATGGCACTTATTTTCCTATTTTTTTCTCTTTTTTGTCTCGTTTGAACAGCCCACTGTTAATGCGATTTAAATCGAATAATTTAAACACGTACGATGTATTGCCATGTGAACCCAGCCTTGCTGTTGCAGGTGTCTATTGTTGCCAATAATCACTGCTCTACGTCGTAAAGTGGAGCTACCTTGACGGAACAGCAGCAGGCTGTGGATATGAAGCTGTGTTGCAAACTTGTCTACGTCCTATCCTGCCCACTGTGTCTCTAAAAAATGCAGCCAAAGTGACTTCTGCGGTGCCACCGACGACGCCATGGATGTGTAAAACTATGCAAGTAGCTGGCATGCCGTGTGCCATAACAATTTCTGATTGGTCAATATCGCAATGGCATGCCAGCTTCAGAAGACCTTCTACAAGACTATTACATAAAACAAGAAAGCATCTACGTCCATCAAGTGCTAGGAACACAATTACTTGTAGTACACGATCTCGAGATAAGCAAGAAATTTGTCTCAACTGCGGAGACTAAGCTTTGAACAAAACTCGAAGCGGAAGCTAAGTGCTGTTAGTTGTTTAACTAGAAGGCAAGATGTTAGCATGCATTTGTATGGCACTTGAATAACTTTCAAGAAGACAATTTGCGTTAGAGATTAAGAATATATTGAAATATTATTTAGAAACAATGAAATCTTCACACGGCTGGTTGACTTTCCCGTGACCCAAGGGCTAACTTATGCCGCCAGTCTATTGCGTACCAGTCGCCAGCGATGCGGAGGAAATTTTCGACGCCATATAGTTTGTTAATACATTTTCATTAGTCGACAACTCGGTCGATATACAGCATGCGGGGACTCCCCCGGGGTAATGACTAATGAGTCACAAGTCACACTTACAATTACTAAAAAAAAATTATGCTTTCCATTTGTTCAACCATTGGAAACTTAGCCGCTGAGTTTCCATTTGTTATTTTTAGGGTAGAAAGTACCCTTACATATCTTTGTCATAAACCAACCGTGTGTCAAACGACGATTGGTAGGCATTGAGGCGTGAAAGCAGAACAAACAAAATATAAACTCGCGTTTTTCTTATTTACCTAGTAATAACAGGAAGGATTGAAAGTAACACTATAGCACATCACGTATCTATGTTTGTTTTACTCAACGTTTCTGATAGGCTGATCACAAAATCTGAGCTTTGTGATTGCTTCACAGAAAAAAACAACGACCAATCAAATCACTTTAAAACAGATGAAAAAGAACAACATGTGCTTTCAAACCATCTTTCGAACATTCGTCATTTGTTTTTGCATGCCCATTCCAAAATTGATTATTGATGAAATGAAAATCAAATGATGAAATGTTTATTGCTGTAAGTAACTAAATCTTTAAAGACACCTTTACACATAAATAAAAACAAATGAACGTCGCTAGGTACACGTCTAGCTCATGTAGATCGTTTACGTAGTGCTTAATCAATCGCATGCCAGCTTTATCTACTGGTGTGTAGTACCTACTTATAATAACAATGGCCGTCGCTGAGAGGCGCCCTTCATGGCCTGAAGCCTGTCTGCGCCACGTGACAAGGACAGCTCGGCCCTGCCTTGTATTATGATTATGACACATATTCTGTGTTGCATTGTAGTTTTGTAGTTGTTGGGTGATTTATAACGATATTTTGTAGTATAAATTTAATAGTGCTACTACTGAGTGATATATGCCTCGTCTACTTTCAACTGGGCGCACTTGATGCATACGTTGAGTTCCAAGTCTTAAATAAAAATAAAATGATAAAATATTAGAGTTTGAAGATCAAAGCATAATTTAATTTGGGTGCCCATTTCCTAAACATTGGGAATGTTTAGGAAATGGGAACAAAGAAAATCTTTAAATAAAGTTCCTTTTACAAATTCAACAAATTACAGCCAACCGTAATGTCAATTTATAAAGCAGAAACGTCACGTCCGCAACTAAGCCACTCGAACAAAGCGCCAAATTAAAACGTTTCCCCACAAATTAATTCAAAGCACATTACTTAAACAAGCGTCTTAATTTACCGTAAATATCAATTAAAATTTAAACAACAACCGACATTTGAAACAAGACCACGGTCAATGGAACGTTCCAAGAAACAATTGTCGAACAAAACGGCTGTAATTAGAACAGCCCAAAGCGTACAATTCGGTAGTCGGGTAAGCATTTCCACATGAGAAGAAACTTTTGTGGGTAATGGCTGAAAACTGACGAGTATTATTAGCTCTGAACCTTATGCGGGTGCTTCACTTGTGCTGGAAGAATACAACTCATGAATAATTCGTTTCGGAACAGGGTACGTCTTAGTACGGAATATTTTGTAGCTCTGGCGAAGTATCTACATATTGGACTTAATTTTTAATATGAATAAGAGATGAGCGCTGTAATAAATGTTTTGAAATTTTGGGCATGGTTTCACAGCACATTATTAATTAAATTCCCACAGATAAGTAAGTAAAATTATAATATCAGCACGTGTGACCTATTTATGTGAAAACTACCCGACCATTCCATATCAACAGGACATACTTGTCGTATTGTAAACCAAGCTTAATTGCGAAATGTGGCAAAGCCAGTACTTTGGCGCTGATCTCGGTGAAAAGTGAATCCGCGCTAATTGAAATTCTCACACCACGAAACCTCGGACGCTGCCAAAGGCCTCTGGTTCGTTGCCGAAAACTTGTATCGTGGAACGGGAATTTCAAAAATAAAAAACGACTAATTGGCATGTTTATGCTAGTGTGGACCTTAATTTGAAAAACGAACGGCCTTTAAAAAAATAAATAGGTTTTTATTAGAATTTAGAACAATTTGGAGCCATCTTTTAGTTTTTACTAGCTGCGCCCCGCAGTTTCACCCGCGTAGATTGGGATAAAAAGTAGCCTATGTGTTAATCCAGGGTATAAGCTTTAGATATACCAAATTACACCCAAATAGGTCCAGCCCTTTGAGCGTGAAGAAGTAACAAACATACAAACACACACAACACAAACTTTCGCCTTTAAAATATTAGTGTGATGATTATATGGAAACTACGCTATAGTCGTAGTGTTATGAGGATATAGTTAGTTTTAAATCAAACATGGTTAAAGCTAGTTCGTGTAAACATCATAAAAGAGAATGAAGCGGAAAATAATTCCAGAACTTTCCTCTGTTTTATATTCATTAATTCCGACAAATAGGATTTCATTAGTGAGTAGTACTGGTGGGGAAGGTTGATTTTCAGCTTGTATAATAGGCCCTTATGCCAAACCCTATCAAAGGCCTGTTGGATGTCCAGAAACACCGAGGAGCAGTAAAGCTTTTCTTCTAGGCTTTTCCTTATCTTATCGTAGACTCGATGTACTTGTTCAGTTGTAGAATGCTCCTGTCTGAAGCCAAATTGGTGGTCGGGAATAATTTTCTCATTATTTAGAATTGGTAATATTCTGTACATCAGTAGCTTCTCAAAGACCTTGGAGAGGATTGGCAGAAGGCTTATGGGTCTGTATGAAGATACTTCGTTAGGAGGTTTACCCATCTTGTGTATCATTATGATTTGAGACACCTTCCACGCCAGCGGAAAGTACTGGATTCTTAAAATGGCATTAAAAAGCGATGTAAGAAACACAATTGCTTTTCTGGGTAGTTGTATAAGTATTTCTTTGGTGAGCAGATCGTATCCGGGAGCTTTCTTATCTTGAAGTTTTGTAATAATCCGCCAGACTTCGCGTACTGTAATAGGGCGCGGGGGTGGCGACATTTGGAAATCTTGTTGTTCCTACAACAAGATTTCCAAATGTCGCCACCCTTGAAAATGAGAAGTTAGTTGACAGCGTCCTCGCTGTCAACTAACTTCTCATTTTCAATGTCTATGGCTGGATTTGGTGTAAACACTTTTTCAAGGTGCCGTGCAAATGCGTCTACCTTTTCCTGGGATGTTCGCGCCCATCCTGATGCGGTTTTAAGAGGAGGCCTAGCATTTTGAGGCCTGTTATAGTTTTTAGTGAATTTCCATAATGAATAGTTTGTTGATGCAGTGGCTGTTAAAGACTCCAATTGGTCTTCCAATGTCTTATTGTTCCAATTTTGTAGGATTTCTTTGAGGTGTTTGGAGGCTTTATTAAATACAGTTTTATCCGCTGGTAGTCTACTTTGATGCCAAATTCTTCGAAGTCGGCGTTTGTCTAATAGAGCATTTTTTATCTCTAGTGGATAGTTATTATGGCGATCTCTTGTCTTTTTCTCAGCGGTATTGATCCAACAAGCTTCCTGAATAAGTGTTGTTATGTATTTTGTTGCCTCTTCTATATCATCCGGAGTTTTCAATGGTACATTCATTTGTATGTTGTTGTTAATTAATCTCTGAGGGATTCCCAGTCGGTATGTTTGGACGTGAGCATTTTTACGGTTTCCGATTCTATCAACATAGTGCTTACTGTCAATATAACTGGAGTGTGGTCTGAGGAGCTGTCGTAGCAGGATTCAGGCTTGAGGTAGTGTCTCGGTAGTCCTTTCAGAACAAAAAAGTCAAGGAGATCCGGGATTTTATTAAAGTCTGTTGGCCAGTACGTGGGTTCACATGTGGAGGATACCAATAGGTGGCTTTTGTCTATGCTTGTTTTAAGTTGTGTTCCTCGCGTTATAGTGAGTCTAGAGCCCCAGCTAATCATGGCCATCCGGCTAGTCCGGGGATACCGCACGGTCTCCTGTGAGGCGGCGTGCCTCCTTGCCGGATTACCGCCATGGGATCTGGAGGCAAAAGTCCTCGCGCACGTGTTGGAGTGGCGCGAGGAGGTGAAACGCCGGGGCGTAACTCCGCTGCCGCGAGAAATCACGGTACAGCGGACAGAGCTCCGGCGGGATCTCATGGCGGCATGGAGAGTGCGATTGTCGCAACCCAGCGCTGGGCACGCCACAATTGCGGCGATAAGTCCCCTCTTTGAGGAGTGGTTGGAGAGGCGCCACGGCGTCCTCACCTTCCGCCTGACGCAGGTCCTCACCGGACACGGTTGTTTCGGGAGGTTCCTGTTTCGGATAAGGCGGGAGGAAACGCCCGGGTGTCACCATTGTGTGGATCGCCCGGAGGACACGGTGGAGCATACAGTGGAGGTCTGCCCGGCTTGGGCGGAGCACCGCCGTGTTCTCACGGAGGCGATCGGCGGCGGCGATCTCTCGCGTCCAAACCTGGTCCAGGCCATGGTGCGGAGCGAGAGTGCATGGGAAGCCGTCACCTCCTTCTGCGAAGCAGTAATGCTCGCGAAGGAGGAAGCGGAACGCGTGAGGGAGAGGCAACAGCCGCGCCCTCGCGCCCCTAGCCGCCGTAGGAGACGCCCTGGGCGGCGGGAATCGATTGCCGATTCCCGGCCACCGTAGGCGCGGGCTTGCGGACGACGAGTAATGGGCAGCTCGCCGTCCGGTAAGGACCAGGCCCGGGTCGACGGCGCGTTGTGTTCCACGCGCGCCTCAAAGAGATGTCAGCAGTGACGGGGTCAATTGGGCCGATGCCGCCGGGGTCGCGGGTAGTTCGAAAGAGATACCGTGGCCCTGGCACGGGCAGCTGAAGGAACATGGGTGGGTTTTAGTCAGTAAAAGTCTGACACGCCCTCCCGCCTCTGCCCAGAGCGGGAGAAGTCATTTGATGATTTCCCATCCACAAAAAAAAAAAAAAAAAAAAAAAAGAGCCCCAGCTAATATGTTTAGCGTTCCAGTCACCACCCGCAATGAAACGATTTCCAAGCTGGTGGAAGTACTGTGTGAACATATGTTCGTCTATTTTATGTTTAGGGGGGCAGTATAACGCCGAAATGTTAATGTAGCCCGTGCTATCCTCCACGGCAATAGTTGTTGCCTGAAGGTGTTCAGTTCTATATTCTGGCATTAAATGATGTTTCACCTTCTTGTTTACGATGACCGCTGTTCCGCCATGCCCAGTGCCATCTGGGTGGTTCGTCATATAGCATTGATATTCTTTGAATTTGATATTTATGTTGCAGGTGCCATGAGCTTCAGCTACGAGAAGAATATCAATCTTGTGTTCAGAGATTAGAAGCTCAACCTCTTGCTTGTTGGGGGCTAGTCCATTAAGGTTCCAGGTAGCTATTCTTAGTGCATTCATTTTGTAAGTCGATCGACGAGCTTGGTGATGAGACTTATGAGAGTACTCATTTGTTGGAAGATGCACTCAAACTTTTCGGTTTGTTTAAGGAGTAGTTGTTCTAGGGTTGCGCTAGGCCCAGTCTTTATCTCGACGGTATGTTCTTTGTTCTGCTGCAGAACTTCAGCGAAGGTAGTTTTAACGCTTTGGATTCTCTCCTTGGTACTGTTGCTAAGAATATTTTTACAAGTTCCATCATCACCGTTAAGAACTTTCCGGGTCATGTGTACTTTGTGTGTGGGCATTTTAGTTCTTCGGGCCAGTATTTCTTTATAAACTATAAGAATATTAAGAATATTTCAAGTAAAAGAAGCAGATGTGACGTCACGATTCTGTAATATAACTGCTGGAGTACCGCAAGGGTCGGTACTGGGACCGGTGTTGTACACAGTATATACACTGCAGATCTCCCGCAGACTGAAGAGGTTACTACAGCAACATTTGCTGATGATACCGCAATACTGGCAAGCCACAAAGATCCTGCTATCGCCTCACACATGTTGCAAGGGAGTCTCGATAAAATAACGACATGGCTGCATAGGTGGCGGATAAAGACGAGCGCTAGCAAATCGGTCCACGTCACATTTACGCTGCGAAAAGGTGACTGTCCACCTGTACATCTAGATAATGTCACACTATCTCACCACGACAGCGTAAGATACCTAGGGTTACATCTCGACCGACGTCTAACGTGGAAGAAACACCTTAAGACCAAGAGACACGAGCTTAATATCCGTTACAAGAACTTACACTGGATCATGGGGCGAAACAGTAAACTGAGTACTGACAACAAACTTTTAATATATAAAGTGATCTTGAAGCCAGTGTGGCTTTATGGAATTCAACTCTGGGGCAGCGCCTGTAACTCAAGCATTAGCATCATACAGAGAATGCAAAATTCTATTTTGAGGTCAATTAGTGGCGTTCCTTGGCTTGTCACGAACGCTGAAATACACAAGGAGTTATCAACGAATACCGTCATGGACGAGATCAAAAACGTTACAAAAAAATACCAGGAAAGACTGGAAAGGCACCCCAATGATCTGGTTGCTGCACTGAAAACAAGAAGTTACAGGAAAAGACTTAAAAGGAAAGACATTGTGTAGTCCACCCACACCTGTGTGTGGAACTAAGCACGAATATGGAGTAGATGGCTCGCTGGGGTCACGCTCTTCCCGCCAATGTTACCTACAACTCATCCGCTAAAAGTACTAACTGATCGCGGATTGCCACAGAGAAAAAAAAAAAAAAAAAAAAATATTCATTAATTGATTCCTACGCTTCGCTGTTCATAATTTATTCGAGTGTTTTTATTTGTGATGCCTCTATCGTTTTACATAGGAAAATCATAAAATTTTCACGTTATTCTATAAACTCTTTTTGTAACAGCTCGGCGGATTAATAAACAAACACTTTTAGGCTTTTATTTATTTTCCATGTCGGACAAAAGTTGAACGAAACGTAAATGAAAACTATCAAATATTTCTTGCACCTTTTTTGTTACACGCGCTGTATCGATATCTATACGTACAGCTACAGTGCTACTTACGTTCGAGTAAATGGTGCCAATATCGAAGTGAGCGTTAGAGGGGATTCTCACTAAGTCGACAATTTAATCCGAATCGAGGAGCTCGTGGCTAAGTTATAATAGCCGCACGGGTCAATCCATCAGATTAGTCTACGCTTGCCGGGGGGGGGGGGGGGGGGGGGTTGATCCGTGGATGGGTTACCATCTTTACATACCGAGACTCCTCCGTGCCTCGGAAAGCACGTTAAGCAGTTGGTCCCGGCTGTCATTCGTAGACCTTTGACAGTCGTTACGGGTTGTCCGTAGCCCGAAAGTCTGAAAACCAGTTTTACCAAGGGGTATCGTATTACCCAGGAACTGGGTTATGGAGGTCAGATAGGCAGTCACTCCATGTAAAATACTGGTATTCAGCTGCATCTGGTTAGACTGGAAGCCGACCCCAACCTAGTTGGGAAAGGCTAGGCAGATTGAAGAGATCGAATCATAACTACGATATTTGATCGAATCGTCAACTTAGTTCAGTCGCACCACAGTGTTTGTGATTGAAAAGGGAAGTGTAATAAAGAGGCTTGACTGCTCACTTAACTACGCTTTTCAAACAAGCATTTTCTCGTGAAACAAACTCAAAGAAAATTACTATCTTCAGTCTACAGAACTAGTGGGCAACAATCTCGATAAATATTAATTAAGCACGAATCCCTACCTATACAACATCAGTTTTAGTATATGCGGAACCCGAAACACGTGTCTAATATTTTTATGTAAAAAATCTATGTACAAAATTTCAAAACTGTATCATGAAAAATCACAAAGTTATAAGCTTGATATGTTACCTGGTTGTCCGTACAAAAACATGATCACCACGCGGCGCCCGCTGTGCGCCCGTGCCTAGTGCCGCTATGGCCGTGAATTGTGTTCGTCGCTCGGTGTCCATATTGTAACCTTTTTTAAAGATTTTTGGGGCAAAATATAACACGGTATAAAAATTATTGGAGTCGATTCAGTTACTTATTCTGAACAAACTATATTCAGGTTTCGCATATACTAAAAATAATGTTGTATATTTTCTACGTCACAATTTCAGTATCGTACCTATTCGCTAAGTGAAAGCAAATGCAACTCTGATTTTCATTCCTCAGTAATCAATCACACGCCACCTCTCACTACAAGGACCAATCACGAGCAGACTAGAAAAAATGAAACAAACACGACTTTTCGTTAGCACAAAATATTTGTTGTAACAGTCGTAGCGTCGCAGTGACGAACAACCCCTTCGGTGCTTGTTACTTGGCAAGCAGGCACCACGCTGTACACAATTCAACGAGCCGTGATTTTCACTGAGGTCCCCAATGGGCACTCTTTGAGTTCATTCAGATTGGCGAACGGTTATTTGTTTGTTTGTATTTAAATTTTGAGCCGCCATAAGCCGATTTTCGTATTTGCTGAGTTAACTTTTCGGGTTTAAGTCTGGTTGGGTTGACAATCGATTTTGTTTCAGTTGTTTAGGATGTTGTTTTAGGGTAAAGAGGTAGGAGATAATTGATCCTTGTTAAGATTAAACGTTAATGTGGAAAAGTACTACCTAATAGGTATCAACTGAACCACTTTAAGAGCTTAAACTTTGAATTGTTGAGTACGAGGCTTTTGGCTACTTTGTAACTGTGTATTTTGTCTTGTTTAGGGTTCCGTACCTCAAAAGGAAAAAAAACTGAACCCATATAGGACTACTTCATTGTCCATCTGTCTGTCAGTCTGTCAAGACCCTTTTTCTCAGCAACGCGTGGAGGTTTCAAGTTATCAAATACGTAAGTATATGGTCCCCTCGGAGCTCTATTAAAATCAAGGTTCTAATTAAACGCAATAAAAATATACGGCCATTTATGTGACATATTTCGACACTCGCAAGTAAAGCAAAACCTATACGGACTAGAATCATGAAAGGCAAGAAGCAAGGTCTCTCAGCACAAGTAAAGGAAAAGTTCTAAAATCGTTAATTTGTAGTTTTATCACATAAAAAAATAGTTTATTGCGATTACAAACTTAAATTTGCAGTTGGAGATTTGGCCGTGACGTATATCAATGTATGGGAGAACAAGTTTATTTTTTCTATTATTTTTTTTTTAACTACGCGTAACCCTTCACTGAGCGTGGTCTGACATGCACTTTGTTATTTTATTGGAATTTTCTCAATTAATCTTTATAATGTATAATAACTTGTGTTCTATGCTCTATTTTGTAATTTTATGACTAATTGACATGTAATTTTGAAAATTATTAATAAATAAACTAAACTAAACATTTGGCTGGTTTTTTGTAATGTGCGTAATGTTTGTGCAAAAGAAACATTTTGATACAAGTGGAGAATGTTTCATTGCATTCGAGGCAGAATTAACACCCGAGCCGTAGGCGAGGTTGTTTTTGAGCCGAGAACTGCAATAACAAATGTCCGCGTGTATCAAACGACGTTTTTTAATACCCTTTTGAAGAAATAAAATAAAATAACGAAAAATATTTTTGTCATGAATTATTAAGAAACTATGATTTAAATTTTCTTTGTTTTCCGCGCTTTGCTTTCGCCAGGTTGAAGGAGAAGCAAAGGTATAGCCGATAAACAGCCTAGTATGAAAAATGGAAAATTAAAATATTTTTGAGTTTAGAACACAAATAAATGTTAATTTGTTCATAAACTTTTTTTTTTATTGTAGTAATCATGGTTTTTGATGATATTCTATTTATAAACATTATTTTAATATTCAAAAAATATTAACACCGTAAAGACGCATATCTCTTTGCCGAGATTAAAAAAAAACATTCACCTCTGAATAGAGAGGACCGTATCGCGTCAGTTTCATTTTGGCGCTTGGCATCGGCAAGTGCCAAAATGTAACTGGCGCGAGACTAAAAAAGAAAGTAGGTATAGGTACAAGTTATCTGTGACAATTTTTATTCCAGCACACGTGTTGTAAAATAAAAATCGCACGCGTTTGAAATACATTGCGTTGTGAACCTAATCGTAGTGCGATATGAACCATTTTTCGAGGAAGTGTATTGAAAACAATTTTTCTTTCTTTCTTTTATACATGTGCCTTCGATCAAATGGTTCATAAGGACCAGTGCAATGTATGAACAAAAAAAATCAAACAATAATAAGGTTCACAAAGCTATCGGAAACATAGCTCGCTGCAATAATGCTCTAAGCCATACCTCAAAGCCGTATCAAATAGCAATATTAATATCCATCTCCTAGCACACCAGTAAGATATAAAGTAACAATAGCGGACTAGTTAGTGGTCTAAGAACAGAACAATGATAATCCAGAACTACAAACTGCCTCAGAAACTTGGGAACTCTCTACATCACTTCAAAAGGAACCGCTGCGGCTACCAACTACTAATAACCATTTAGACGGTAATGTACAGGATAAACTTTTCCGCAATTTTCATGGAACGCTTTTCATCCTATTCGCTTTGAAAGAGGAAAGAAATGGGGTGTTCTTGTCATCTCATGTAAGGAGATAAAGTGTTTAGATTTATGCTAAGAGAAATCTATAGTTGTTGTGCTGCTTGACATATGTAGTCACACTAACAACGTGTGTCCGCAAATCAGTAGGAAGCCTTTCGTCTTACCTTTCGACTTGCACGTTGTGCCATCGTTATCACATCGCTGCCCTAGTTCAATAGTAAGATATCTTTAAAAAAAATCAAATTGAGTTATGTATTGTTTTATTAAAAAATTTGCTCTTCTTTCCGATTCAAAAATCGGATATAGGTAAAACGCAACCTAAGTGCCTTTTTTTTTTTTTTTTTTTTTTTTTTTTTTTTTTGTGGATGGGAAATCATCAAAATGACTTCTCCCGCTCTGGGCAGAGCGGGAGGGCGTGTCAGACTTTTACTGACTAAAACCCACCCATGTTCCTACAGTTGCCCGTGCCAGGGCCACGGTATCTCTTTCGAACTACCCGCGACCCCGGCGGCATCGGCCCAATTGACCCCGTCACTGCTGACATCTCTTTGAGGCGCGTGTGGAGCTCAACGCGCCGTCGACCCGGGCCTGGTCCTTACCGAACGGCGAGCTGCCCATTACTCGTCGTCCGCAAGCCCGCGCCTACGGTGGCCGGGAATCGGCTATCGATTCCCGCCGCCCAGGGCGTCTCCTACGGCGGCTAGGGGCGCGAGGGCGCGGCTGTTGCCTCTCCCTCACGCGTTCCGCTTCCTCCTTCGCGAGCATTACTGCTTCGCAGAAGGAGGTGACGGCCTCCCATGCACTCTCGCTCCGCACCATGGCCTGGACCAGGTTTGGACGCGAGAGATCGCCGCCGCCGATCGCCTCCGTGAGAACACGGCGGTGCTCCGCCCAAGCCGGGCAGACCTCCACTGTATGCTCCACCGTGTCCTCCGGGCGATCCACACAATGGTGACACCCGGGCGTTTCCTCCCGCCTTATCCGAAACAGGAACCTCCCGAAACAACCGTGTCCGGTGAGGACCTGCGTCAGGCGGAAGGTGAGGACGCCGTGGCGCCTCTCCAACCACTCCTCAAAGAGGGGACTTATCGCCGCAATTGTGGCGTGCCCAGCGCTGGGTTGCGACAATCGCACTCTCCATGCCGCCATGAGATCTCGCCGGAGCTCTGTCCGCTGTACCGTGATTTCTCGCGGCAGCGGAGTTACGCCCCGGCGTTTCGTCTCCTCGCGCCACTCCCACACGTGCGCGAGGACTTTTGCCTCCAGGTCCCATGGCGAACCTAAGTGCCTAAGTTTGAATACCACACTGAAACATTTAAGCATATTTTTACCGAACACTAGTTCAATATTCTGACATCTTAAGATATTTAGAGAGTCACGAAGATTTTTACTTTTCTTTTATTTCTACATAGAGACTTCTTATAGTGTCTTAATGTGGAAATAATAAAAACATTTTTATGTTGAGACATCTTATAGAAGAGTCTTATGAAAACCACATGCAATAACATCAACCCAATACATTAAAATAGAGGTACCTATTTGTGAGTTCGTATAAAATCTTCGGAACTACTGATCAGATTCCGAATTTTTTTTTTCAGTTCTGTAATGGGAAGCTACATTATTCCTGAGTGTCATGGATATAATAATAATATCTAATAAGATGGATGTATTTTATAATAATAAGATTCAATGTAAGTAGAATTATTAGATTATGAGATTTTTATTACTTATTATTTTTATTTAATTTATTAATGTTAATGTTATCAATCTGCTTTTTTATTATTTATTATTTAGAATGAAATGTTTGTTATTATAATTGTTTAACATAAATTACCAAAAAATATTAATAGCTTTAATAATTGTAAATATCCATTTTGGTTTTGTCTATATTCTGTAAAACCATAAATGGTGCATGTTGTGTTAACCTGTAAGTAATTGTTGCACTTATAAACGTAAGTACTGTTAGCGAAATAATTTTAAATGTTTAGTGTAAACAATTGTTGGCTAACCTAAATAAATATATATTTCTTCCACACGGACGAAGTCGCGGGCAGAAGCTAGTGATGAAAAATAGCATCTTCGTAAGATGATCTATTGCAGACAGTTGACTATGTAAGACAGTTACAAGTCCATATGGACCAAAATCCTAAAAAGAGACCTGAATGATATAGACATCCATCTCATGCTAACCCTAAAGCCATAACATTGAACCGCAAGCGGGTCGTTACCGTAGTTCGTAATTCAGCAGGTTTCAATAAACCAATGCCTCAGGCACATATAATGTATAATAGATTATTAACCCCCACATTAATCTGATCGGTTCAAAACTTTGCTAGTTACTAAACTAGGATTTGTACCTTTGTTCATTAGTTGGCTAAGTATTAAAGTAAAGGTGAACAGTTTAAAAGCAGTGAGGGTAAATCTATGAGGGTTTTCTTAAATGACGTTCACTAGGTGGCAGCAGTGCTATTCTGTACAAATCTCACCGTGAAGACTTAGTTGAAGAGAGCGTGGAGTGAGCTGTCAATAGTGTCAATCCCTAGCCTCAGATGTAATGACAACTCACTTCACCTAGGTTTTCACGTTGAGATTTGTACAGAATTGCTTTGAGCCCGCACCTGCAGAGCACTGCAGGTGCGGGCTCCTGTCAAAAGTGTCAAAGCGCCTATGTTTTCTTTAATCGTGACTGAATGATGAAAGAACGAATGAATGAAACGAATGATGAACGCCATCATATATTTTACTAGCTTTTGCCAGCGGCTTCGCTTGCGTGGATGTCGGAAAATATCCCACGGGAACGTACTACCGGGAATTCCATCCATATGATTTGTCTACATTATAAAGGAAATCTCTGTGCAAAATTTCAGCTTTCTAGGTTCAAGGGTTTGGGCTGGGCGTTGATGAGACAGTCAATTAGTCAGGGCTTCTCTTTTTTTTAACCGACGAAAAAAAAAGAGGAGGTTCTCAAGTCGACACGTATATTTTTTTTTATGTATGTCAAGTACATCGCAAAACTTTTTACTGAAAAATAACTTCAATTTCGATGCCGGTGGCAAAAAACGAAAGTACATTTAACCAAACACCGACTTCCGAAATAGAAGTTATTTTTCACTTTGTAGTGTTGTTTTCGGAAGTCGGTTGTATTTTTTTATAAAAAAAGTTTTTATAAAGGTAGAGATATTCATTGTTGAAATGGAAGACCTCTTGTCAAAGTGGCGCCAACTGGTGGCGTGAATTTTGACGAAAACCCTCATGTCTCGTTTTTGTTTTGCGTGCATTCGATTAAACTACTACGTACTCAGCCAAACGACGACGCAGCTCAAATGTAACACGAAATCGATACGAAAATTGATCGAAAAACATTTTCTACATTTTCTGAATGACAGTGTTATTTCAGCAAGCGCGAACTTAAAATAACAACCTTCCATCATAAAGATCTATGAAACCCATATTATAATCAGCGAAAACCATCCATAGCAATAACTGATAAAACAACAAAACACCGTTTCCCTCTCAACATCCAAATTAACACAAAAAGAAAGAAAAAGGATAACGATAATTAAAATCATTTACCCAGCTCAGAGTATACAGCCGTCCTAATGGCGTATACATTAAACGTATACCTACTGACATAGCAATATATTCTGCGAACCGCTCTACCCACAGAGTTGCCATGTTGCAAAAATGTGATTCTCCGGCCGAATCGCTTTAATAGCAAGCCCTGATCCCACGTCTGGGTAAATTTAAATAATAAATATGGTAATTATTTGTTAGGATAATTAAGTAACTCTGCTCTTTTTGCGTCACATCAAAGGGTTTTTTGAATGCCGGAGTTTTTATGGGTCAATGTGTTTCATTCAGGTGAAGTTCTAGTGTCGTTTTAACAAGAATTTTCGTCACTGAATCAACATCTTATTTAACTAAGAAAACAAAACCAAGTTTCACATTTCGTTTCTGCTAAGGACTAATAATACTGTGTCTACCAAAGAGTCACGGAGAGGAGCATGATTGGCGTCAAACAACAGGACAGAAAAAGTAACACCTCGTATATTATTATTTCTTATTTTAGTTCGTCTGTAAAAGATCGCTTTTAGCGATAAGACCGCCAATTGTGTCACCCTATGTAAAATTTCAACATTGATACCTGTAATTTGAATGGTGTGCATAATAAAGAGTATTATGAATATATATTAACATTATTAAGAATACTATAAGATCAAAAACTAGAGTAACGGACGTTCTAGTAAAGATAGATCAACTAAAGTGGAGATCGACAGGCCCTATACTGCGAAGTCCTCAAGAAAAATGGAGCAAAGTTGTTGAGTGGTACCCTAGAAATGGTAAAAGGAATAGAGGAAGGCAAAGGAAGAGATGGGAGGACGAGTTCAAATTAACAGCCGGCCCCAACTGGAGAAGAGTGGCTAGAGATAGAAAGCATTGGAAGATAATAGAGGAGGCCTATGTCAAGAGTCACACTGAACTGAGAGACATTCTGTAAAATACTACAATATTTTAGAAAACAACCTTAAAAGTTCAGGATAATAGGCTCATTGATTGATTGAAGAATTACAAAACCAAGCTTCACATTTCGTTTCTGCTAAGGACTAAAAATACTGTGTCTTTCGGTGATTGTATAGTAGGTATATCATACTGTATAGTAAGCAAAACTGTTTATTATAGCTAATTATTATCTACATAAATAAAAAGAGAAGTCCTGACTGACTGATTGACAAACTCATCAACGCCCAGTCCAACCCCTTGGATCTATAAAGCTGAAATTTTGCACAGAGGTTCCCTTTATAATGTAGACAAGGAATAAGGAAGGAATTCCCGGTAGTACGTTCCCGTGGGATATTTTCGAATATCCACGCGGGCGAAGCCGCTGGCAAATGCTAGTAGGTAATAAAACACCTGAATCTTATGGAAAAATCAGTGGCGAAACCACAACACAACCGTATATTTTTTCGTTCTTGAAACAAATAATTCGTTTTGCATATAAATTAAAACAAAACAACCCGAAGATACAATCACTCATTCTTTTCACAAACTGTCGAACTCACGCCACACAATCGGGCAATTTCAAACTGGCAACACTCGCGAAAATGCTTAACAAAACAGAAAACATAAATCTGTGTCAATACCAATTAACTGTAGGCCACAGAGAGAACACAAAAACACTGGGCATAAATCAACTGACGTACACAAAATGTTATTTTATTTTTAATGCGTTATATAATATGTTAATTTTGTGGTGTTTGTGGAGTAGACAATTGTAGTTTGTCAAACGATTAAGTGACTGATGGAAAATTTGTAAAAATTGTTTGATAGACATGGTTAAAATGGCTGGATAAAATAGGTTAATTTTTGATTACACTGTGTGCTTTTCACATTTTGTTTGTAGAGTAACGTGTGGTATAGCTATGTATATAGTTTCGTTATATTAGAAGCGTGCTGGATTTACACACATGATATGTAAGAACTGTAGTATACAGAACAAAATCATGAATTTTTAACAAAGATGAAGATCGTAGGTAAACAATCAAATTTATAAGATTAATGCGAATTTAAATCGTTTCGGTCATAACATACCTAAAAAGATAACAATTTCTACACAATGAGCACTTTTTGGCCTTGCAATTAAATATTTAAACACGCACTTCGTTCTCATAACAAGAACACGAATTAAGTTTAAATAAAAAACTGTAACCCGTCTACGGTAAAAACATTTTGGCGCTAAAAATCCAGTGACACCCGCGCAATGTAGACGAATCTAACGATCTACCATTCATCAAAACCGGTTGAGCCGTTAAGTAGTTATGAGGGGACATAGGAACGGACATACATACATTCTTGTGACTCCGTCCAATGTCGTTCCGCTTTTGCTAGCCGCCATTACTCAGTCCTAAGCGCTCGTCTTTATAATAAAGTACATAGGTTAATTGATATTTATTCTTTGATCAAGTTAGCCGTGTATTCTTTCAATTTGTAATTTTTCTTTCTATTTAAATATTTGCATAGAATAATGTTAATGTTCACAAATTTAAATTCATAGTAATTACTGAGCCTGATTGCACTTAGTTGTAATTTTCAATGTTTAAGAGGAACTTTGGCTCCTGAGATACAAGTATCTGTTTACTTAGTTCAGGAGCCAGCTGTTCAACCTGGTTTTGACTACCACTTCTACTACCATGTTTGGTGTATCTGTTAATGTGTATCTCCTTGTACAATAAACTTATTATTTATTTATTTTATTTATTTATTATTTTATTCAGGTCAAACACATAACCTCCGCCGCAGTCAGATAAAAAGCTGTGATTCACGATTAGTTTTGGTCAGAATAAAGTTAGGTTTGAATTATATCAAATTCAAGTTTCCCCTTCAAGCAACGGTTCCCCATGCACTACTGACAGCTCTTACAGTTTCCTAAATAAAAATACAAAGTACAATACTCAGAATAAAACGAATAATTCAAACAATAGGTGGACTTGATGTGAAGGTAAGAATATTTAATATAATTTATGTGTGTTTCAGTCATTTAAAACAACTCAATTGAAGATATAATGCATCCAGCATATCCATGAAAACACTTGTCAAAAACCAGCCATCTTCCCTTCAAAAACAGCCTACAACAAAGAACATATCATAAATCGCTACGCACTTCCGTGCCCAACTTTTCTAACCGACTAAACCGATACAGCATTATCAGGATAAATGACGTCATGTCAGCGCAACGCTGCGAAATGCTGGAAACAGCGACGAGCCACTGAGCTCGCGATCTCGGTGAGCTCGCGACGGTAATGGCATGAAAATGATAGATCGACACACTGCACTACACTACACTACACTGTAAATCTTGCCTCTGATGGTGTAAGCAGAGTTTAAAGCTACTGCAGGCAGTTGAAATAGATGTTTGATACACAGGCGATGCCAATTCCAAGGCGTTGGACTAGTGATTTGGAATCATGAATCTTAGTTTCTGAAAACCTTTTCGTTTAGGTATTGACAAAGGTCATGTCATACGATGTGATTGGTTGTTTTTGTTTCTGTCAGCCAGACATTGGCTATACACACCGCGCTTAGCGTGACCAGCATAGAAAGGGGTTTTGTCGACGGAAGAATAGACAAAAATGACGTTTCCATATAGACAGTAAGACGGCAACAAAGTATAAAGAGTTAACTGCATTTTTTTCGAAATTTCCTTTTTTACATAACTCGACTCAGAGTTCTTTGTTTGGTCATATATAGATTTTTTTTTCTGTTTAATTCTCAATTTTTACTAATATTAAGTCACGTATATAAAGACAACTACACAATTTTTTCACAAAGTGACAAACAACCATTTTTGGAAAAAAAAAAATTGTATTAGTCATGTTGGCCTTAACTATTTCCTTGGTAAAGCTCTATTAACTAAGTGATTTAAAATAGAATAAGATAGCTAGTTCTTCTAATAATTATCATAGTTTTGCGTTCAAAATTCTCTCCTGTAAAATCATGATTTCTTAAAATAACCGTAGGTTTTGCGGCCGTCAAGTAGAAAGTTTTCTACTGTTTTAGCATGGCAATTACAAAATCAAATTGTCTTCACTACCCTAGACAATTGTCAGTAGTCAGTGTGATTTTGACAGTTTTGGATAGAAAGCTTTCTTCCGAAATAGTCTACATAAAAAAGAACCTAGACAAATATCGTTAGAAACGAAAGACAAAATGACAGATTGTAGACGTATTTCTACGGTGCGATGTCAAAAATAGAGAAACGAAATGCATTTGTATAGAAAGATGTGTCTGTTCTCCGTAGAGATATAAGTGTTTATGCTACACGTGCAGCAAACATGAGATTTAACAGCATTTAATGATTAGAAACTTGATCATGCTCTCTGAAACCAGAAAGAAGTTCGCGAGAGAAAGCAACTCTCAATTCACCACAGAAAAAAGTGTAAAAATACACGGCAATATTATTAAAACAACATACTCACAAAGCGTAAAACAGAACCATACTATAAATCTAATGACCGCTTATTCCCTAACGAAACAACTACAACTTATTTCCTACTCTAAACTTTATTTCTCTCATTCCGTTCTTTCCTTTTTCTACCCGCCCGACCATAATGGCATGAAAATGATAGATTGTCACACACTACACCACAGCACTCGCTGTAAATCTCCTTTCCGTTTGTTCTCGGAGGGAAGTAAGCAGTATCGACACGTTCTAGACATTTCAGGCTCGAGTTTTCAATAAGAGTTTTTCTTGGTTATTCAAGTTGGGATTTTACAATGGTCTTTTACAAAAACTATTGGTTGAAATTGAAAACTCAAAGCTGTCTATTTACGTATAGATTTTGAGTTTTTGAGTCCATTGTATCTACGATTCAATATTCATTATCGTTTTTATTATGTTATATTCGGATTGCTGAGTGGAGAAGTTGTACTTGACTTCTTCCGATCCCAAGACACACATACACAAGACGTCTTACACTTACACCTACATAACTCTTACACATTACACACTACACACCCTCACACTAGCTATTATTTAAATAAGTCGTGGTAATTAGAGACGACCAGTCCCAACTAAAGGCGCCCGTTCACAAACATGACGCATGGATCAGCACCATTTAATTCAATTATTTCATAGGGATAATTGTTGTGGTTGTGAAATATTGATTATTTAACGAAATTCGTCGATCGTCGTGGTGGTCTAGTGATTCAGGCCTCTCATGCACGAGGATGTGGGTTCAAATACCAATGTGACTTTTTCATTCATATGAGTTTATCTTGGATATTACTGACATCGGAAAATGATCACTTTTTCTAAACCCTACAGATTCGCATAAAAGAAAATCATCATTAACATCAACACACTTCCAAAACCCCCCACTTTGTACTCAAAGGAACAAACTGGTCCCTTCTTGGCAACGTCTGAAATATTATCGGAATTAATGGCGTCGCTTTAACAAAACGTTCGGGAACACAGCTCGTGATTGTAATGGCGTCAACTGATATATTTCCACGTGTTGCACTCATTGACCAAGCCAAAAATATGCTTGTGGCTTTTACTGCTTTACTGCCAATTTTAGTTTTTGGATTTCACAATTCACGTTAATTGGCCATGTGGACACGAACATCTTTGTCTATAAATAAATTGATAATCCTTACAATAACTAATAGGCTAGAATCTCCCTCAACACTTCGTAAAAAAGATTAGTAAAAATCTCTTACCCAACTTAACAATCTCGAATCTCCCCTAAATTGCGAGAATAGCCATGTCAATTCAAAGATAAGACGAAACAAATTAAAACTTGAGACCTTAATTTCGTTCATAGAGTCAGAAACAGATTCCGTCGACGAGAAAAAGTTTCAGAACTACTTAATGCCGACCATAAGCAATTAGGTAGTCTGTAGCCGTTTTAAGCGGCAATTATTTACCGAAATGAGTTTTCTGTTAGTTTAATTAAAAGGTGTCCTCACACACAAACTAAGGCATCTAGTCTATCCAATCCAAACAAACCAATGCGCTTTGTATCCTTTGTCCAGTAAGCAGAAAACACAGAAAACATGTCATTATATTCTACAGATTCGTTTGTTTTATCTGTGCTCATTAAACGTCTCGTACTTTGTCTGTCGCCAATAAAATTAGAGGAGTAAAGATAAAGATATTTGCTTGTGAGTCTAATGTATATCACAGCGATGCGATAAGAATTGATTTCAGTTCAATAATAGAACTAAATTCTCATTGAAATCAGTTGAAAGGGAGAATCACAAAGTCAATATATCAACGGCGAGGGCACTGACTACCAATTCAAGGGCCGTAGAACAATGCTTTGACGGCATCAAATCTCACCCCACTGAACTATTCATATACCTTTATAGAGCAAGCAATAATAATATTATATTTGAATAGCTAACATAGGGACATTAAGAAACCTTTTAAAATGACATCGTAAGATCTTGGTTATGGATATCCCTTCACTTGAGCCCATGGCTGCTATGTGTGGCACCTAGCCAATTATAGATATACCTCGGAAACGCTTTACCTTTTACCTTAACCCAAATCACATTATCCTGCCAAGCTGATGGTCTCAGGAGAGACTAAATCTTCCAGCAAAACACCCTAATTTCATGCCGTTTAACCAGCTTCTAAAGCAAAGAATTATGTTTGTAGGTTTTCATCCGATGTCCCATCTTTTTCCTCGTCTGCAATAAGCATTTTCCCATCCCCTGCTACCTTCCTTTGACAAAACAAAGAATCACTAATTATTGCTTTAGATTTATCTCGGAGCTTTCATCAAAATTCTTTTGAATTTGAATCTTTCATCAACTTTTTCGTGTAATCAAGCGAGAACTTCAAATGAAAATGAAAGAGGATTAGACGAAAAAGGTATGCAGGCAGAAAATGTTGCCAGAGTATAATATATGGTTATCTTTGAGAGAGAGATAACGTAATATACCCTTTCGAGCTGTCCGTCGGGCGCCAGTTTCACGGGTCTACGTTGTGTGCATATTTTATCAGGAAAAATGAACGAGCGCCATTCTTTCTTTTCTATAGAATTTGATCTTCATTACGAGTACATTGTGGGAATCCAGGTTGTGGGATAAACAAGAATAACTTATCACGTATTGATTGGAGCATCTCTACGTTTTATAGATTTCTTGAGACAGTACTAGATTTAATTATGTTACCTATGATTATACTTTCAACTTCCTATTTTTATCACAACCTTTAATTAGTGCGTTTCTTTTATTTCAAGTTAACTTGACTTTATCCAAAAGGTTGATCGATATCTTTCTACCCATTTCCTTCGGTATTGAATTAAAACTGGTCATGTTAGGGTCAAAAGTCCGTGAATGTAATAGAGTTATTTCAATCCTAAAGGAAGTTTTACATTTGTTCTTTTTCAGACGTCAACTGAACTTTAGACCACCAGAACTTAATGAGAATTTCTTTGGGATAGATACTACGTTATCTAGGCGTTAAGTGTTATTGGGTTTTTCCATTAGAAGTTTGGAAGTTGGCGATGTGATACCCCCGTGCCTCGGAAAGCACGTTAGGCCGTTGGTCCTCTCTCCGATCGTGTCAGATTGCCGTCCCATCGGACTATGAGAGTGAGGGAAGAGAGTGCACCTGTGTCTGCGCACACACTTGTGCGCTATAATATCTCCCGCGCCGAAGGCTGGTCTCCGCTGAGATTGGTCGCCATGGCCGAAATTCGGTCTGGAGGACTATTATTATTATCTAGGCTTTCTAAATGGCCTCTGATGTGCCGCCTGTATTACACAGGTAAAACAATATCATGGTTAGGTACCTATAGTCAGAAACAAAAATGTACCATCATGAGAGAGTTAAAACGGAAATATATGGACCCTCCCCCAATGAACAACTGACCCTTTTACTCATCTCATACCCACGTGCTTAACTTTTAACCCGTAACTAGCTCAACCATAGTCTCTTTGTCTGATATAGACCTTACTTTCTCATGAAAATTTACTGCGACTTAGGAATCTAAAGCAATGAAACCATGATCTGGCTTATCTGGTGTGAATTCTCAAGACGCTTCTTACGATCCAAAAATGGTCTTTGTCTTTCTGACTACAATGCCTTTTTTGGATGATCTGTTGAATATTCCTCCGTAAAAATATGCCTACTTTCAATCTCTAAGGTGAGAACTTTTAGCTTCGTCAGTCCCTAATTTAGGATGCTACGTAACGCTACTATACGATAATGTACTAAGATGTTAACTGAGTTACAGGGCGACAGAGAGCCGAGATTGTAACCTGTTGGCAAGTCAACAGGGGCTGTACTCCCGGGAGACTTTCCAAGTGCTCATGAATTTATTCAACGCGATACCTGCCTCTGGGGCGACTCCTGCTTTTTAGGACTTAATTAACTTTAGACGCGAGATGTGATTTTTTACTTTAGCTTTTCATGTGCGTATTTTTAAGAGGAAATGTGATGGTTTTTTGGGTTGGTTGCGTTTTTTGCGTAACTGCTAAAATTCTCAGAAGAAAACTTTTTTACGTAGAAGAAAATATGCGAGTCCTTTTCTTCGAAATACCTCAATTTCCCAAAGTAAATACGCCTTACTTTGAACAGAACAATTTCGCCACATAAAACACGAATACCTACTTCCATAAAAACCGTTTCCCCGACCGAATCCCTTGCAAAAAAAAAGTCTTAAAAAGGAAAAACCTCAAATTCACAGACGAGAACCGTAAAGTTGGCACCTCGGCTACGAGCTGCGGTAACCAAATCATTACCATCACTGTAACTACGTACAGATTTACTCGTAAAACCTGAATTTTTGCGTTTTATTACCTCGTATACCGACCCGACCTGCGGAATGGAAACTTAGCACAACACGTGCCCCGAACAACTTTATAAACATAAAACAGAACAACCGTCTGCGAATGAGTTCCGAATGTCTTCCAAATTCGAAATTGTCTTGCGGAGACCTGTTTTACCTGGCCGAATTTTGAACCTGATTTTCCGGGCGGCATCCAAGCCGCGTTACCTCCGTCAGCCGTAATCCCGGCTCAGCTCATGGTATCTATCACACACAACACCTCAGCTCTCACCATCACGCCAATCGATCCCCACAGGGGTAAACAAACGCGGGGGCGCGGCGGACGCCTGTTGCGTCGCTCGCAAAGCGGACACTCACCGGGCAGCAAAGCCAGCAGCGCCAAGGCCACCAACATAGGGGCCATAGCGGCGACGCGCGGGCATACCACACCCGCGCACGCTGCGCTAGCACGCCGGCGCGCTCATGCGGCCTGAAACAACGTGCGGCCGGCCCGAGCGGCGCCTGGCGCGGGACTGGGCGCGCCCGCCCCCGGAGCCCCACTCCCCGCCCCCCGCACCCCCTGGCACCCCGCACCCCGCTGCGCAGCCGCCAGGACAGGTGCGCGTGGCACCCCGCCGACCTGAGCCCTACCCCATAAAAAAGCCTCTATTATCATCTCGAGAGTAAAATAATCACTCAATAGTAAGCGCCATCTAAACATTGTATAACTTACGGCACACCCTGAAAATCATAAAAACGATAAAAATGAAGGGCGTAAAGTAGGGCAAGGGCCCAAGGTCGGTGCAGCCCGGGAGCCGGGCGGGTGACGCTCCGGCGACTCGCGCCCAATCTTTGTGCGCCCTTGAAGCGTTTAGGGCACATCCCTACGTGCCAATAAAATATTAAAGCGGAGCGCGGCGCAAGATACTACTATTCATTAACAATTCGTTAAATCTCATTCAATTTTGATGTATGGTAACGTACGGAGCTAAAGGTTGAGAAAGTAGATCAGACTATAGCAACAGACCCTCTAAACAAACCTCTTCATAGATTAGGATAGGGCTTGATAAAATATCGTTTGGTCGTTTCAGTTAATATATGTGTATTATTAGAAAAAAAATTAAAAGAATTACACAACATTACAAACGAATAAATTATTTCTTGTGTATTTTTAAATAGTTTTTTTTTTCCTATCCACTTGTCTCAGAATACTACAACATTTTATATACCGTAGAAAATACCTATTAACTAAAACCATGAAAACACTGAAATAACAAACGAGGAAAATCAAAAAGTAAACTAAGCATAACATTGTGACTAGCACTTCTTTGTCACAATTCTGTCTATTTTTCCTGAAGATTAACATTGGGGGGAAGGGTGGCTACCGTCGAGATGTAAGGAGGGGGGAATTGTAACTATTGAGCTAAAGAGGCAATCCGATTATCTATAAAATGGGCGTGTATTGGCACTAAATAGAAAAAGCAGCTGAAGCATCTGAAAGATGTGTGATCTGACTTTGATCGTCCATTGTAACGGCCGATCTGGTGATTAAAGGCTCGTATTAAAAAGGTAACAACTGCTTAGGCTGTTTAGTTGTACAATTTGATAACATTCAATCTCTTAATTTGCGCGTAAATGAAGCTTTAGAGGTATTTCATAATTGGTTCACTATCAACGGACTCAAAGTGAACGCTAGTAAAACCAACTTAATGCTATTTCGTACCACTTCCAAAAATAGAAGTCACCTAAATTGTGCTTTGGATGGAGTCCATGTCAGCATGGTAGAGGCAGTAAAGTTTTTAGGAGTAAATGTTGATTGTTATTTAAATTGGAAACCAGAACTTGAAAGTTTAAAAAACTCCATCAGCTCAGCATGTTATGTACTGAGAAGCCTACGAAATGATATTGACATTATACAGTTAAAAAAAGTCTATTACGCGTTAATCGAGTCAAGGTTACGATACAGCATCTTATGCTGGGGAGGCAGCTACGATTATAATATACAGAGAGCATTTGTATTACAAAAAAGGGCCATTCGCACCATGGTTTGCATTCGTCAGCAGGAATCTTGTAAGAGACACTTTGTAAATTTGAATATTCTCACTGTACCTTCCCTATACGTAATGGTGCTCCTAACACATTTTTCTAAATATGTACATCAATATGAGACTGAAGAGGAAAGAAAGCTTAGAGAGAGTACGAGAAGAAAAGATTTTAAAAACACTAATATTCCTAAACTTAATATAGTCGAACACGGTACCTGCCACATGTCAGTGAAAATCTTTAATAAACTTCCCGTTGATATAAAATTATCACTTTACAAAAGGGACTTCAAAACTAAATTGAAGCGTTACCTACTGGAAGGCTGCTATTATTCTATTAATGACATTTAAATTGTAAACATACATATTATACTAGAAATTTACTATGATTATTATTTCTGTTACTATTAGTCTAAAAATCTTTTATTGTTCATTTACATTCACGACATTTATGTAAGTTGACATTGGATATCTGACATTGCCTATATTTAATTATTTGTGGCATTATTATTCTAGTTACTTAAATGACATTTATTTATTATTATTATTACTCTTCCTCATTGTAATTAAGTGGCATGTATTTTATTTTATTCTTTTGTTTTGTTTTTGTATTTTTTAAGTTATAAAATTGTTTCTAATATTCGACACAATGTAAAAATTGTTATGAATAAATAAATAAAAAAATTAAGTCTGTAATCCCTGAATTAGCCCTTCGGGGATTACAGACCTGATGTTATGTTATTAAAAAGGTATTAATTGATTTTTACAGTGATGTTAGAGTAGAATATAGTCACACCGCACCGGCTGTACCAGTCTTTAAATAAATCAATGAATGAATGAAATGCACCAATCCCATCGTGGTTTAATCAGACTCGATTACTCGAATGAACCCAAAGATTCACACTAGCCCCTGTTGCCTCGTGTTACATGGTGCAACAGAGACCATTGTATTTATAATAATTATATTTCTACAAGATCCCGCTGCACTGCTAGATTTGAAAGAAAAAATATCGTTTATCTAGACACTGTTCGTGAAACACAAAAACAAAGCAAAAAATACATTATTGTGTGCCTCACGGCTGCGCCAAAAAGGCTGATTTTCTAATGAACTTTTAGTGATAAGTGACCCAAAGTATCTACAGTTTCAACATACTTATTACATATTTATTATACTTACAAATAAATAAATAAACTCATAATAAAATATAATTACTTAAACCAGAACAACAAGAACTGTCTCAGCAAAACCTGTTCTTAGCGATTAGCTAGAGCTGCACTGCGTTTATTATATTTATTGCTACTACATACAAAAGAAGAGAACAGAAATTCGGTGATAAAAAGATGGTATGCCACGTATTAAGAAAAAAGTACACAAACAATATTTTTATCAATATAACTTTTTAAATTAAATATCGAAAGCATAGACAGCACATACACATAGCACACTTTCCAAACATGTACTTTTGATATCGTTCAAAGTTACCTTCAACTGGTTGGGGTTACTTCGCATGTCACATTTATTCGGCAGGTCAACTTGAGAAATTGCGTCACCTTTTGTTATTGCATACAAACTATTTTAATAACAAAACTATTTTGTGTAGCTTATCCCTTCAAAATACCCACATGAAATCATATATACCGTATAACAATAAAACAATCAATGCTTTAATTTTTGTCTGCAGACTTGATGTCTGACTAACATTTATTTTCATGTGTTGGAGAATCGATAGTCATTAACATTTTGGTGGTCAGTCGCAAAGTCAATTCATAATGTTCAAAGACTAGAAATCAATGCAAAAATCACCTAAAAAATTTCTGGCAGGAATGGACTATGAAAGCACGGAGAAGTTCCTTAACTCATGAGCACAACACACACACATTCATCACACTAATACATAAAGGTCGATTTGACCAAACGAGCGAATGCTTATTCCGTCCCCATTTTTCCGGATTCCCTTTGTTTAAACGGAGCGGGATTATTCTATTTGGTCTATCCATACCTACAGAAATGTTAGGGATGTCAGGAAAGGAATTGCTGTTACCCTTCCTCTGATTATGTCTTCGTTTGGTTCAAACCCATCTTAACTCACTCATTAATCACACACTTACAGCACATAATAATACAAATTACAATACGCTATACACGTTTAAACTTAATACACCTCTAAGCCAATTACATATTATGTTTAGATGAATTTATTGATTTGGAAGAACATTCGATTATTGTAGTCTCAGAAGTCTTATTGTCCGATGTACGGTCAGCAACAGAAGTCGGTTAACAATGCTACTTTTTGACATCATCTAAATTAACACAAAATGATTCGATAAACTGCTTTTTTCATTTAACTGTTAAGAGTTAATGTTCTTAAAATTTTAAGTACTTCTGTTCCGATTCGAATTAAATATTTACTTGGTAAATAAGATTAAAAAACTGCAAGTATTAATCGACTTTTGTTGCTGACTGTACCTAATCTTAAGATGAAGGAGACTAGTCTCCACGACACAGGGAATCCTAGTGTGGAGGCTATAGTGTTATTTGAATTTTGACTAATGCTTTCTTGAACAATAAAGTTTTTTTTTTTTACAGATTTTAACAATGTATAAAATAGGTACTGAGACGCTTCAGTTATTACCTTCAATAGACAGAAATGCTGGCCGAAATCAGCCGTTCTAGAATAATCCTCTAAGCTTAAAACTCGTTATATTTCCATCGAATAGTTGTCAGTCCATACGATCCGAGTATTATCTATTTGAACAAAACCTTTTGAAAGTCCCAAAATCTATATTTGTAGAGCACATTACGTTTGACACGGGCTACTTAATATTCTTCGCGTAGAATGCTCGTTTTTCAACCCTGCTTCGTCCATAAATATGACTAAGATCGCCGATGAAATTGATAAAAATCGACACTCTGCCACGCCCTTACAAGATTAATATTTTGAAAGCGAACTTTTCAGACTTTTTGTAAGATATCTGTGCTTACTCTGAACGCTTTGTGTGCCAAAAAAAGTTAAAAATGAAAATCGAAAAATTTAAATTTAAGCTTTATAGAAATTAGGTTTTTTACGTGTTTTTTTTTTTTTTTTTTTTTGCTGCACTGATATCTACCACTAAGTAAGTCACTGATTAATTTATTATAAAATGCATTCATGAAAGTATTATTCAACAGTGGAAATCATTGTCAAAAATTAAGCCAAGATATTTTTATCTCTGACTAGAGTACCTACGATTAAACCTCCACAAATCTAGTTGTTTGTTCCTCAGTCACACCTCGACCGAGTCAATGAACCTTGATAAACGTTTTGCACGAAGAAAATATTAGGTCAAGGAAAATATATAGAGTATATTTTTCTATCTTGACTGGCCACATAGAGAGATAGTGTCTTTGCTCCGGTAGTGAAGACGAAGCATCACTGTTCAGTGTACTTTTCCGAAAAGAAAATATATTTCAGCACCTCTGGACAAAAGGAAAAATAGACACGGTCCGAATAAAAACAGTTATTGTTACCATAAACAAAAGTAAATTCAAAACAAGAACGGGGTGAATGGCCGCCTGCTCTCTATGATAATATTTAAGCTTGAGCCGGACTTAGTGCGATTTGTGCCCATTGCGACTTTATAGCGATCAGGCTCGCTCTGATGCCACATAAAAATATTTCTCAATCGAGCCATATCGCGCGTTTAGAGGTACAAGTAAGTAGGTATGGCATAGCTTATTGGAAACGTGTGAGAAGTATACGAAATTGGTAAATCCTTTTTTATAGTAATAATTTACTAATTTAATAGCCTTCCGTGCGGCTCAGAGATGTCTTTGGCGTTATTCAAAGAAGTTGAATAGTTTAATTCACAGAAAAAATACATTTATGTAATTAAACGTAAATATGAAGACACTTTACAATGCATGCCACGAAAGATGAGACTTGACGAGCGCAGTATCGCGCCTCCCGCGCTCTTTCCACCGCCCCGATGACGCCCGGTCCCTTCCCGTCTCAGACCTCATACCGCTAAAGAGACCTATAAATCAGAATAATCAGAATCAGATAATTATAATCTACTGCGCAAGTTAAACTACGTAGTGTCAAGTCTCATCTTTCGTGGCACGCGTTGTACGTAAGTTACAGGCATTACAGTGTCTTAAATTTACATGTCTTCTTGTAATAAGCATAAAAATACGTAATATTCAAATAACATGAATAAGTAATTCTATGTCTAGTCGCAAACTGAGATAATTTTAGATGTAGCTACATTTTTACGACTGTAAGATATATTTTCGCAATTATTTAAATGAAACATTTATGTATCTTCATATAGATTAAGCTACTATACAAAGTTTTCTCTACTGGTTATAAAGATGACTATTTCATATTCTTTTGCTGACAAAATGTTTATAATGTGGCAGTAAATAGATTATCAAGTAAAGTAATAATGACAATCTTACTTTAAATTACCAAAACCAGGAAGGGATCAGCCTGTACTTCAGGCTAATGAAGGCTGGATGTAAAATACAAAACCTAAGTTCTAATTTAAAAACACGACAAGAAGATTCCATTTATAAACGCAAACAGTAATGGAATAAAAAAAACACGTTCAAACATTATGACCGCAAGACTAAAAGCCTGGCGCACATTATGCCTGACAGGGCACACTGCTGCACAAATCCTACATATTTCCATACATGTCGGCGAAGCTCCGCCGCGTCTGTGCCTCGTATAAAACGCAGGTAAACGATCCAGATGGATTTTCATGATGCGCGCTCAGGCAGTTACGTGTGGCATCTTCTAAAGTGAAAAATTGCGTCTTCTACGTGTAAAATGCAATAATACTAGATGAAATTTTGTCTACATTTTTCTAGCTGTGTTTCAAGTTGGTTTTGTGGTATGCTCACGTAATAAAATAACAATAAAACGACTTTAAAATAATTGAGTACTCCAACTGACCAAAACAATTGAACGCAAGTTGTACTACGCGAATGCTATGCTACGACGTAGCTGACAGTGCTACGACGTAGCCGACAGTGCTACGACGTAGACGACAGTGCCACGCTAGCTACGCTGTCGTAGCGTACTAGTACGCAAGCATTGATCCACTTTGAACTTTGACGTATTTTATATCTTTTTTTTTTTTTTTTTTTTTTGTGGATGGGAAATCATCAAATGACTTCTCCCGCTCTGGGCAGAGGCGGGAGGGCGTGTCAGACTTTTACTGACTAAAACCCACCCATGTTCCTTCAGCTGCCCGTGCCAGGGCCACGGTATCTCTTTCGAACTACCCGCGACCCCGGCGGCACGTATTTTATATCTGCAGCTGCATTTTGTATCATCAGAAATAACCAAAAAACTAGCCAATGGTGATATTAATTATTTTTTAGAATAAAAAAAATTCTACATGTCGTAGTGTTTTTAGGGTTCCGTAGTCAACAAGGAACCCTTATAGTTTCGCTATGTCCGTCCATCTGTCCGCAGCTTAGCTCAGAGACTCTTAGTACTAGAAAGCAATAATTTGGCATGGATATACAATTCATCATGCCGACAAAGTGGTAAAAAAAATCATGAAAAAAAAATTTTTTAGGGTAACTTCTGTACACGTAAAGTGGGGATGTTTTTTTTTTCTTTTCTACCCCATGGTGTGGAGTGTTGTTGGATGGGTCTTTCAAAAATATTTTGGGTTTTTCGATTTAGGGGTCCGTTTCTGAAATATTAAGCTTTAAAGTGTTAATTTTACGAGTAATAGTCAACCATAAGTTGGTTGACTATTACTCGTAAACATTTGCAGTTGGAATGTACGAGTACGAATGTACGTATGTGAGACCATGTGTTTCAACCACAGTGTTAAGTTTGATCTTGGGATAAATTCATCCCAACTACGGAACCCTTCATTGTGCGTCGTCCGACACGCACTTGGCTGGTTTTTAATATTTTAAGCCTGCCATGTTTTACTTTTTTTATTATTATTAATGTTTTTATTTTGTTTGTTTTTGACCTTATTAATTATATTAACATAGTGTAAGTAATACTAACAAATTATGGGTAATGAATAAATAAATAAAATTTACCAAATGGCCAATCTCAAACCAATCAACGAATTCACCTTTACCTTCAACCCTGTAATCAATAATACCAAAAATCTGCTATTTAGTAAAAGAGCCTTAACAATAATGAAACAATACTCGGTTTATAAATATTATACGATTACTGCATCGCATCGCTACGAGTATCGTAAAAGACGTCTAAGGGATTAAATGTGAAGAACGGACAGCCTGTGATCGCTAACTGCCAATTAACTTTGACCGTTATTACCTTATAGCGCACTCACATAAGAACTGAATGTGTGTTACGTAGTACGAGTTTGTAGGTTGATATGATGAGCTGATTTTACCGCTTTTTGAGGATTGCGAAGATCATCTTTGGGATATCCTATCGCTAATTTTCTATATCCAAGGTATGTAAGAAATGATGAGTCTTTACACACCAAACTGAGAGCTGAAAAGTTAGATTTTTTTTGTTTGAACGCGCTGATCTCTGCAACTATCTACACCACTAATTTTTATTTAGTACAAATAGTTAAAGGGCTTATTAGAGAAGGTCTTGTTATTATATATGTAAAGTCTCAATAAATAATATTCATAAACCGCAAAGTTATTAGCGTTTGTTTATATCCAAAATGTCACTCAGTTTATGGAAATATTGTACAGGCTACATAGTAGTATTCATTAATCATAGAAAAGCACTGCGCGTAGTATTTTCTAGTAGTAATTGCTATGAATGATTGATTCAATTATGAATTAACAAATTATGAAAAATATTCGTGAACAATTTTTGGATTTCATTTTTTTTACTTTGACTACACAAATATGATCAGTAACGGGTACGGATAGTGCCCCATTTTTTTTTTGTACTAATTAAAAAATAGTAGTGTATAGATAAGGTGTAACTTAAATAACGCATAACCTGTTAAGGGGTCAATATACTCTTCATTATGAACAACTTTTACTATGGGATCGCAATTAATGTTCGCAATAACTCGTCAAAGCGTAACTAGGGAACAGCTGATTTTTCTTTCACGATTTCGGGTTTAGTCCCATAGTAAAAGTTGTTCATAATGATGTGTAAACCCATAACAGGTTGTGCGTTATTTAAGATATAACATGTGTAGTTGGATTCGAAAAATATTGTTTTCTTTTGATGGCCCAATCCTTGAGGAAAACACATTACGCTACGACCCTCAGGAGCCAAGCAAAGAGGAAAAAGTCAGAAAGAACGCTCCTTCTTCTTCTCGAGGCTATGGGCCACCGCAGGTTACGACGGCGGTCAGTGACGGCGCGTGGAGGTGTGTGTGTTGTATGACGCTAAGTGAAAATTATGTAAAAACACGAGCGGGCGATGCGATGCGATGCGGTGGGTTCGGTGAACAAGAAAATTCACGCCGAAGAAGTCGCGGGCAGAAGCTAGTCATTCAATAATCTGAGTAGGACTTCACGTTCTTTCATAAAAAATGTTACTAATCATCACAAAATCAAACACACTGAATAATACATTGACCTAGCATTATTTTTTTGGAATATTCTGCGGCAGAGAACAGCTAGGGGCCGAGGTACAATGGGGATTGTAACCCCACGTCAGACCCTGTCCGTCTGTCTGTCAAACAATTGTTACATGCCACGCAGGTACCTGGAGCCGCGTTTTCACTACCCTGCCGAACGAACATTTTGTTCAGAGCGAAGTTCTGCCGATGTTCGCTCAAAACAGAAAACATCTGTTTTCACTGCAACGAGAAAACGAATACTCGCTCGCCGTGACGTCGTTTTCACTGAAAGAATGAGCGAGCAAGCATTCGTTCGCCGAGTCCAACCACTGAACAAACATGTGTTTTCATTAACCGCGCGAACAAACGCTTGCTCGCTCAGAACTGTCCAGAACGCTAAGTGAAAAAATAATAATAAAATGTGTGTGTGTGTGTGTAATATTTCCCATACATACCTGCATAAAATAAATGTTAATATTCGGAGGGTTGAGCAGAATCATAATATGCATGTCTGTTTGAAAATTTATTCAATTATGGATAATGAAATCGATTTATCCACAACGGAATCTGTCAGTTATTTCAGGGTTTGGGGTGGACAAACTTGAAAACCTAGTCATTCTTGATTCAATTTATAGCTCTTAACATATTTATATTCATCCTAATAATTAATTAATTAAAGAAAGCAGTACTCCTGGACACGGTACGTATAGTGAGGAGGCTCCTCGCTCTAGAGCCCTGACCACCGGTAGGTTGAACCCTGTTCCTGATACCGATGAGCTCTATACTAGTTTTATATTTTTAAATGTTTTTTAAAATATATTTAACAATGTAAACGATGTGTATGAAAATGAAATAAACGAAATAATTAATTAATCAGCAATTAGGTTGTGGAAATCAGATAGGCAGTCGTTCCATTAAAATTCTGTTATTAAGCTGCACCCGGTTAGACTGGAAGCTGACCCCAACATAGTTGAGAAAAGGTTAGGTAGATGATGACGTTCCAACCTAATTATACATACAATGTAATGTATTTGTGGAGCTTGTGGCTAATTAATAACAGCGTTGTCGCTGTTGTGAATGGGTGACCATCTATACATACCAAGACCCCTCCGTGCCTCGGAAAGCACGTTAAGCCGTTGGTCCTGGCTGTCATTCGTGGATCTATGACAGTCGTTACGGGTCGTCAGAAGCCCGAAAGTCTGACAACCAGTCTTACCAAGGGGTATCGTATTACCCAGTAACTGGGTTGTGGAGGTCAGATAGGCAGTCGCTCCATGTAAAATACTGGTATTCAGCTGCATGCAGTTAGACTGGAAGCCGACCCCAACCGGAAAAGGGTTGACAGATGATGTAATGTATTTGTAACCAACAACTTGTATTGCCAAATCATGTTATTTTTTTCATATCTACATTACATTAGGTCTATTCACCCCTCAGCTGACATGATGCGACGTAGGAGAAATAAGCGTACTTGTTAATAATCGTCATTCTCCTGCCTTTATCCCAATCTATTTGGGGTCGGCGCAACATTTCCATTATTTCCATACTTCTCTATTAGTCGTCTTCATATCATCTTTCACACAGTCCATCCATCGTTTCTTTGGTCTTCCCCTACTCTTACAGCCATCGACATTCATGCTCAAAACTTTCCTCACGACATTTTCCTCATTCCTCCGCATCACTTGCCCATACCATGACAACCGATTTCCGCATAACTTTTCAATCACCGGTGCCACTTTCAAACTTCCTCTTATGTAGTCATATCTTATACTATCCATTCGTGTAACACCACACATCCCTCTTAGCATTCTGATCTCTGCTGCATGCAATTGATCCTGTCGAAAATTTTGTGAAGCAAATCAAAAGCGCATCTATACTTTTGGACGACCTGACAATCCTCGTAACTTTTACGGTAGCCTAGAATTTTAAATGTGTTTGCTAAAATACAACGACTCACAGGCTTGGGACGCTTGGGAGAGATATAAAAGGTTCAGTGTTGCCCAATAAAGTATTATTAGCATGTCAAACAAAAGAAAGATGGCCGATATCGAAGAATACCTAAGACTTAGAACCTATAAGCACACGATGCATTGTTGCGGTGCCGCACCGTTTGTACGGCGAAATTTTTGCGGTGCGGCGTCGCAACGCATCGTGTGTACAAACCCTTACACTGTTTAATAGTTTAATTTGTATTATCAGATTCTGTTTTTCAGTCTAGTTTCAATAAATAACTTTTCATTTTGATTTTTGACACACATAAGTTTTATTTCTCTTTGCTTCCCTTAAATACCTAAACACCAGCTCTATAGAGCAAACGAAAAAAAGAGCAAGAAAGGGCCATGGTCCCGGAACGAGATTCTACATGCACCCTTGCCTACTTCATAAGCCACGTATCATGTACGTGATCATATTTGATGAATCGACACAAGACCTGTCTCAACAATATTATAGTCTAGCTATCATAACTTCTTTTCTCAAAAACATACCCATGTTTTTGAGAAAAGAAGTTAGATACTAGGTACACGGTTCAAAACCGACATAGAACACAACAATGTTCAGTTTCAAATAAGAAGCTTTCGAGAAAAGTATTTCTATAGGTATGTATAGTTTTTATCCCACGTGCTGCTGCAATGGCGACATCAATTCAACACTCGTATACGGTTCCGCATTTTAGTTCTGTATAGATATTTTGATTTATTGATTTATTTATGACTTTCTAAAATAGCATCTTGGAGCAACCTGTAGCACAGAGATGAAATTGAAACGAAAGAGAAAGGAAAGGCCACGCCACTCGAGTTTTTTTTTTCCATGAAGCTACTTAATAGCTGGTTTAGAACAATGGACAAATGATGAACATAAAAAAAACGGTGTTGGTCAATGACCTTTTACCAGATGGCATAGAATAATAGCTTCACGAATGAGTCTTTTGCATCCTATTTGTGGTTATTATTTCATTATTTAGTTTGTTTTAAATTTTCTTTATTTCAATTTACGAATTATTTTATCTTATTATAATTTTTATGATTATTGGCCACTAGTCCTACCCGCGTGTTGAAGGCATGTCGCGATGGTGGGAACATGTTGTATATGGTTTCATTATTTCACTATATAAGTAACTTAATTACAATATTTTTGTAATACAAACAATAATTTGAAATCACTTAATGTCAACCGGACCCAAATGCTCTTTCAAAACGAATTTTCCTGATTGTGAAAATGTTAGGGCTAACTTAAATGTTAGGGTTAACTGAAAAATGTTAGGGCACACTATTAGAAAGGGATAAAAATAGCCTCTGTATGACATATCTCTCTCTGCTCATGTTTTTGCTACGAGAGCTCAGTCCAGCTTGTATATTAGGTCCATGCATGGAATCAAAAGATTTTGTCTATGAGAGTACACTTTTATTAAATTTTTTCTCCATGGCAATTGGTGCCGTCATGTCAGATGTGAAATGCAAAAGCAAGAGTGATAAAAATCTTCGATTGATACAGTAGGACTCAATGTAGATATTGTTGGATTATTACGGCAAGATACACCAATATTCAATGTTATTCTGTGGAATACACTTAATACTTTTCTAACAGAAAGTTAACATTTCTGTCATGGTAACACCGATGCGATATTGTCAAATTGTCAATGCTGTGTAGTGTTGAATATTAAATATGGTCGAGCCTCGCGTCCCGACGCGTATTGCAAGCCGCGCGGCTTTTTGGACCGCGCGGGGCGGCCTCGCGAGGCTTTTGTTTTTTTGCAATGCGTGTACACTCACGACTCGTGAGTCATAGCTACGCGGCTGAGCCTCGTGAGTCACGAGGCTCAGCCACGTATAGTTCGATTCAAACTTAATGGTGGCTCGGAAGTTAGCTGCGAGTGCAGACCGTGCAGGTACAGTCAGGTCGACAATAATTTTGGCTCCATTTACTTAAGCTCGATTAAGCTTTTTTTTTCATTTAAGAATTAACATTTTTTTTTAGATTTAGCTCTTTTAAGTTGGAAACGTACTTTAACTGCACTCGCAGATAACTTCCGAGCCGACATTAAGTTTGAATCGAACTATAGCTATGTGAGGCCGAGCCACGCGGCTCCGTGAGGCCAACCAAGCCGCGTGGCCGAGCCTCTTGCAGTGGGGACGCAGCTTTACATAATAATAGTGTATTATTTTATCTGTGATGATTGATGGTCTATGGTGTGGTGCTGACAGGCTGACACTGACAGTGCCATCAAAATAAACGAATTTTGCTTTCGTTTGCTCCGTGATTTCGACCTCGCATTACTTAATTTCTGTATCTTGATCAGATTAAATTAAACATCCTTCAAGATGAATAATACTACTATAAACGTGGATCAATTGAACTCTGCTCTCGGCTCGCTCCGAGTACTGCGATCTAGCGTCAGTCACGTCTTCGAAACACTTTCCAATGGATTGCGCGCCGACCACGGTGAAGACGGAAAAGATAAGTTTCTTTTAGAGCTTCAAGAACTGCTAAACAGCGTGAACATTAACTTGCGAGACTTGGAACAAACTGTAAATGGACTCCCGATACCAACAGCGCCCTTTAACTTGGGCACCACGACGTACCTGAGCCAGGAAACTACACAAGACCGGCAAGCGCTTTATACTCAACTTGTAAACAGCTACAAATGGACTGACAAGATTCACGAGTACAGCTCCTTCGCACACTCACTCCTGAGCCAAAACTCGCTCAAACGCTCATACATAAACTCTGGGAGTACAAAACGACGCGGGAAACTGCAGAGCAACCACAACGTCGCGCCTCTACAAGTCGACAACGTTATCAACAACATTGACAGGTCATACAGTGACATGAAAATAACAATATCTCGACCATTTGCAAGCAATGCAGTTGTGCAGATAAACCTTAGTCATGTATTGAAAGCAGTTGTAGCCTTCAAAGGCCTGCTGATGGAGTGGGTCATGGTTAAAGGGTATGGTGAATCATTGGATCTCTGGTCGGAATCCCGACATCATGTGTTCAGAAAAGTAACAGAGAATGCTCACGCTGCTATGTTACATTTCTATTCACCAACGTTACCGGACCTGGCTGTGCGTTCATTCATGACATGGTTGCACAGCTACGTAAATCTCTTTAGTGAGCAATGCAAGAGGTGCGGTTCCCACCTCCACCACACATCGCTACTGCCTCCTGCATGGCGAGATTTCCGTACCTTGGAGCCATTTCACGATGAATGTAAACAATAGTCAATGTGGTATTGATCGGGAGAGCCCACCAATTCTTTTGGGGACTCTCCCTGTCAATAAGAATTAAAAGCACAATGGACATTAGAAGAGAATTGTAGGTTTATAATAACCTTGTGAGAATGTGATTTGCTGTGTG
Organism: Cosmia pyralina; assembly: GCA_946251885.1. Taxonomy (NCBI): domain Eukaryota; kingdom Metazoa; phylum Arthropoda; class Insecta; order Lepidoptera; family Noctuidae; genus Cosmia; species Cosmia pyralina. The sequence goes on from OX276343.1 coordinate 27,432,535, forward strand.
TATCATAAATATTTTTTAAGTTTTAGTTTGTAAACTGCTCTATATTATCTTGTATTTAATGTAATAGAAAGTAAATAAGGACTTGTTAATGGCCTATTATTTTTATAATATTCATAGATTTAGAAAAAATAATAGGATACTGCTATGCAAATGTACTGTCTACTACCAGTAGAGTGGTTCATGTAGATTTATAATACCCATTCAGTAAAATGTCATAGCAATGTTTATATTTTTCTTGTTTTTAACCTAACCATTGCAAACTATACAGTTGGGTTAAATACAACAAATATGTGAGTTATGCCACTTTTGTGCTGTCTGCCTCAATTATAGCCATGTATAATATAGACGGAAAAATACACCCCTCCATCACATCTAAGCATATTTTTCTTATACAAATCTGTGCATAAATGTGATGAAACAGTGCATCATTTCTGTTTATACAATATTAATTTATTTATTTATACTCCCACTGGAACGCCATAGAGCAATTACACCAACGGAGCAAAAAATTACTTCATGTGCTGCTTTCCATCCATCCTGTGCGCGGTGGACATGGGTTACCCACGCTTACGCTGTCACGCAGCGTCAAGACACTTCTCCTTATTTCCATAACTCCATCCATATTGCGCACATTCAATGCGATATTATTGAGACTCAATGAATTTTTCAAAATAAATACATTTAAATTGAAAAGAAACGAAAAATGTTCATGTGTCATCCTGCCTGTTTAATATGAGATATAAATAACATACTCAGGTCAATTTTAATTCTAGTTTGTATAACTTTAGCTAGAAATGTGTACTACTGTAATCACTTCAAATAAAACAACATAGGATAACTAATAATATATTTATTAACTAACAGTCTTAAAATATTAATAAATTACGTGAAAGGTTTGCAAACGGCGATAGAATGGTCAACACTGCATATTACCTTTAATACATGGCCACCAATGGCTACTTTTAATGGAAAGTGTTGGTTTTTACTAGAACCTAACCCAAGGCAGCCTTGTCTGTTCCTGCCCCACATATACAGATGTCCGTCGTTAGTTATTGCTGCTAAATGTCCTATACCACAGGCTACTTGTTTTACACAAGCCTCTGTATTAAATTCGTTGCGTCCAAACAAAGGAGCTGGTATCTGCTTTGGACTTTTTGAGTGGTCCACATTGGGCCCAAGCCCCAGCAGGCCGTATCCCCAAACGAACGCGTCGCCTGCCTCTGTGGAACAAACAGTAAGATGAACAATAATTTCTTGTAATTTTGACCAAAATTTAAATAATCAGTATAAAAAAGCTATTTTGTGGGACTTAGTGCATGTCCTCATAACAGTGGTATTTACATTTATTTCTTTATCAAGAACAATTTTTATTGTGTGTGATACATTACATACTTAATATAATATTAATAATTCTAAAAGTGAACATGCAGCAATAATAAATAATACATTAAAAAAACAACGACATAATTATTAAAAACAATAATAATAAAAAGCATTTTTTCTTAATAGAAAATTGGAATAATATTAAATTACAGTTTGTCTATTGAGTACAAGTTCTTATCTAACAGAAATGCTTTGAGCTTAGCTTTAAAAGAGCTAGTATATAACAAAATTTTCAAATCTGCTGGCAGTCTATTAAATATTCGTGCAGCTTGGTATTGAGGGCTATGCTTGACAATGTTGAACATGGGCAATTGACATAACCTTTGTCATATCCATGCTCATTTTAAGACCCACTCTTTCGGAAGCTCTACTGAGGTCCTTCATAGTCTCAGCCGTGACTAATATATTGTCAGCAAACCGATACATCGGCGACGTTACACTCGAAGTTGTGGACCGATATGTTTACCTAGTAAGACATACTAGGTAACAAGTTAGGTAGGTCAAACTTCGTGAAAGAGGTCAATCGTCGAATCCGACTCGGCTGGGCAGTGTTTGTGTTTGGCATGGTACCTACATACCAGTGTCTCAAGACGAAAATCTTTGACCAGTGATGACCTACGGCATTGAAACGTGGTCGCTCACAATGGGCCTTATTAGAAGGCTAAAAGTCACCCAAAGGTAAATGGAAAGGGCTATGCTTGTGATCAAATCAGAAATGAAGAGATCCGCAGAACGGATGGCAGATGGGACCGAAGGGTTCTGGAGTGGCGACCGCGTACCGGAAGACGTAGCGTTGGAAGGCCTCCCACAAGGTGGACCGATGACCTTGTAAAGGCCGCGGGAATCTGCTGGATGCGGTAAACACGGAACCGGTCAAAGTGGCGGTGCTTGGGGGAGGCCTATGTCCAGCAGTGGACGTCTTTCGGCTGAAATGTTGAATGCTAATCCAGAAAATGTGTTTTATACAGGACTTACCATTAACAATCAAACAGAATGATCCACCGGCTGCTATATCGGTGATCAAGCCCAGGCCGCGGGTGAACTCGCGTAGAGAGTATGACATGTTGACTTGTTGCGTGCCGCACGCCATCGGGATCTGACCATACTCCGAGTTGCCCCAGCCGAAAAGTTCACCTTGATCTGTGGAAAATAATGGTTTGTAGTATTAAATTACATTTTATTCTTCACAAAAATGATATTATACATAAAGCATCTTTCATTTATACACTAGCGACCCGCCCATGCTTCGCACTGTTTTTACGACATGACATAACATTTCTTTATTATTGTTCAATATTAATGTAGGTAGGCATCATACACATAAACGTTTCAGAATAAATTCTCTAAATTATGGTAAAAACCGCATTAAAGCGACTTTAATTTATAATTATGTAATAGGCTATTTAGAGATTAGTTTGTATGAACACATTGTTTTACTGTTTTTATTCTTAATACCCACCATTTAACGCCAGCACACAATCGCCAATAGAAGCGACTTTCACAATTCTCTCTGTAGTAATATCTCCCTTCACAGCGGCAGGTATTGGCTGGTTTTCGAATGTACCAAGCCCGGTCTGACCGTCCGCGCCCCAACCGCACGCGAATACTTTGCCCCCCTCAGTTACGAATAGGCTGAAACATGATTTATATGTTAATAAGAGCCATATTATATTACCTAAAAAAAAAATCAGTACGTGATTAGATTGATGATTGAGAAGGGATTGTTTTAAAATCGTAAATCACTTCTAGTTTTTTTTTTTCAATAATTATTTGAGCTTGAAAGAGAAAGGTTTGCCCGGGAAGTATGTAGAGTTAATTCGTGCTATGTACAGTCAATCTCGTACCTACGTCCGGTCGGCTGCAGGGAATACCAACGAGTTCAATGTGCCTGTTGGCTTGCACCAAGGGTCGGCTTTAAGTCCTTACCTCTTCCTGTTCATTATAGATGCTCTGACGTCGAATCTACAGGAAGAGGCACCCTGGTGCATGCTGTTTGCCGATGACATTGTTCTTGTCGGTGAAGATTTACCTGAGATTCGGAGCAGATTGGAGAAATGGCAACAGAAACTGGAGAATGTTGGCTTGAAAATCAGCAGAACCAAAACTGAATATATGTTCTGCGATTTCGGCGGTATCTCCAGTTCTGGAGGCATAGCGCTTGATGGCGCGCTTCTCCCAGTCTGCTCCGACTTTCGGTATCTCGGTTCACTCGTGCAAAGCGATGGCGAAGTAGATCGGACGGTTAAGCATAGGATTAACACTGGATGGATGAAATGGCGGCAGGTCACGGGGACAATCTGCGACTCCCGCATTCCCCTTAAACTTAAGGGGAAGATATATAAAACAATGGTTAGACCTGCTGTCTTGTATGGATCAGAATGTTGGGCCACAAAAGGGATAAATGAAAAGCAGTTGCATGCAGCTGAGATGAGAATGCTAAGAGGGATGTGTGGTGTTACACGAATGGATAGAATAAGAAATGAGTACATAAGAGGAAGTCTAAAAGTGGCACCGGTGCATGAAAAGCTGTGCGGAAATCGGCTGTCATGGTATGGGCATGTGATGCGGAGGAGTGAGGAAAATGTCGTCAGGAAAGTTTTGGGTATGAATGTCGATGGCTATAAGGGTAGGGGAAGACCAAAGAAACGATGGATGGATTGTGTGAAAGATGACATGGCTAGAAAGGGGGTCACTACCGAGATGACGAATAATAGAGAAGTATGGAAAAAAAGGACATGTTGCGCCGACCCCAAATAGATTGGGATAAGGGCAGGAGAATGATGATGATGAATTATTTTGAGCTTAAGGGTCAATTCCCACTGAAAGAGCAGCGGCCGTAAGAGCAAGTGACTGAGCGCGGCGCCCCGCAAGGGGCACTGCGGCGCCGCGAGAGGCAGCGCGGCATTCTGAGGCGCCGCAGTAGGCCTCCGCGTGGTAGGGTAGCTTTGAAAACTGGTATACGATCTTCTTCACTCAAAGAACGCGCGCGCCGCGGTCGGCCGTACGTTAGCTGCGCCGCGGTCGGCAGTGTTGCCAACAGTTAAACTGGCTCTCCACCAGATTGAACTTCTAAAACCACCAGAAAACCACTAACAAAAAACGGCCCTACTCTAATAACCGCAAAAATTTCCACTAAACAATTTTTTAATTTTTACAAAAGAAAACGGTAATAATAAGTAGGTACCCAATTCATTTTCTTTATTATTACGTAATAAAATATTACGTAACAATTAGCAAATCAACAAGACGAGAATAAAAAGTTACTCAATAACAAATGCTGTTCTAAATTACATACCTAGATCGTTTTCTTCAGATGATTTTGTCTGCACCATCATCGTCGGTTTTAGATTAAATATACGATTTTTTGGTACCGATTTCTTATAAATATTGGAATTTCATATTCACAGGGTATTCTTAATTTATCAGGTAAAAGCTTAAGATTTAACTTCATTCTGTTCCTCTGATTGTTTTTCATTACATTCATACTGCTAAACTTTATTAGTGTCAATATACATACATACATACCAGTCAAAATCAAAACCCTCCTTTTGCTTCGCGGTAGTCGGGTAAAGCATTTTCAGTAATTGAAACTGAAGTCTATTACACCACTAGAAAAATCCACCAGCCACTAAAAGCAATATTTCGCCACTAAAAAGGGGGTTGGAACCACCAGTTTTATTGGAAAATCCTCTAAGTTGGCAACACTGGTGGTCGGCCGCGCGCCTCTTTTGACTAGTCGCTAGAAGGCTCTTGCAGCCTCGCGGCGCCGCGCTGCCCCTCCTTCAAATGACTATGAACTTTTTAATCACGTAGATAAGATTCAAAATTATTTGTAATATTTTGCCTCAAAAAGCCGCTGCCAGCCGCTGATCTTTCAGTGGGAATTGACCCTAAACATAACTGACGAAATGTAGGTGTACTTCTCTGCCTGACCCTTCAGGCATTACAGGCGTGATGTTATTATTTTGGACAATCAGTCTGAACTCTAGACCAATTGGGGCCAATAGTGTCACAAAATTATAACTTTACATGAAAAATTGTTATGCATATGGAAAAAACATACTTACGTATGATCCTGTCCGCAGCACACGCTGACAATCTTCTGCTTGCCCAGCCTCTTGATATTGTAAGATACCATGCTCCCTTTGTACTCTTCATTCGGATTTATCTTACGTCCGCACTGGCCGTATGCGTTGTTTCCTAGTGTGAATACTCCCTCATTGTCTGTCAGAATCGCCGTGTGGGCGCGACCCGCGTCAATGCCGGTGATCTGTATATATTTTTTTTAATGATATTATGTAAACAAAAGGCAACCCTAGAAAGGGAAAGAGAAAGAAAGAAAAACCGGGTAGCCCGCGAAATTCAAATTTTCATACGTTTTTTGCAATTTGCAAGTCAAACTATGTATTTACAGAATTATATAATCATTAGAATCCAACAACAACAACAACAACTCCTTAAGTTAGTATAATCCTCAAATGTCAAGATTTCATGAAATAGTCATTCAACAGAATTACCAGGTCATAAATAGTTGTATTGATGACTATAATGATTATAATTCTGTAAATACATAGGTACTTGTTACGGTCGCGAATCATATTTTGATCAACTACAACCTAATATCAATCTGCCTAGCCTTTTCCCAACTATGTTGGGGTCGGCTTCCAGTGTAACCGGATGCAGCTGAATACCAGTATTTTACATGGAGCGACTGCCTATCTGACCTCCTCAACCCATTAACTGGGTAATACGATACCCCTTGGTAAGACTAGTTGTCAGACTTTCGGACTTCTGACGACCTGTAACGACTGTCAAAGATCCACGAATGACTGCCGGGACCAACGGCTTAACGTGCTTTCCGAGGCACGGAGTCTCGGTATGTAAAGGTGGTCACCCATCCACGGACCGACCCCGGCAAGCGTAGCTTAACCTGATGGATCGACCCGTGTGGCTGTTAATACTTAGCCACGAGCTCCTCTCCTCAACTACAACCTAATACCACAGTATAAAAACATACAGTAGGATGACGCCTTTGATCTCGTGGTAAATGCCGACAACGTCTAGACATTGTCGCAACAGCAAGGGTTGTCCCAAGTAAAAAAGTAAAGTAAAGTAAAGTATTAATTAATTTGTTTATTTGAAATCAACATCGTCATCAACATTATTATTATTATAAACGACATTTGAGTGCCTGTTTATTTCTTAAGTTTTTTTTTCTAATTATTTTATTATTTTTCTCTTTAGTTTATTTTTTTCGACATGGATGTCATTCGACAGATTCGATTGTGTCGATAGTGAGGTCAAAATCAAATTCGAAGATGGCGCCTGCGAAACATTATTTTTTTTTTTGTCAAAATCCATTTTGATTTTGAGCTCATCGGCTTTAGCGTCCTCAAAAGCAATAGAAACGACAGCCATGCCGAAAAATTTGAAAATTTTCGCAGCCGCCATCTTGGATTTTTATTTTGACCTCATTATCGTTTTCAGCAACCTCAAGAACCATGAAAATGACACCCATGACGAAAAATTTGAAAACTTTCGCTGCCGCCATCTTGGATTTTAATTTTGACCTCATTTATCGTTTCCAGCGACCTCAAGAACCATGAAAATGACAACCATGACGAAAAATTTGAAAATTTTCGCAGCCGCCATCTTGGATTTTCATTTTCACCCCACTATCGTTTTCAGCGACCTCAAGAACCATGAAAATGACACCCATGACGAATAATTTGAAAATGTTTGTAGCCGCCATCTTGGATTTTCATTTTGACCCCACTATCGTTTTCAGCGACCTCAAATACCATGAAAATGACACCCATGTCGAATTTTTTTTTAATTTTTGCAGCCGCCATCTTGGATTTTCATTTTGACCTAATTATCGTTTTCAGCGACCTCAAAAACCATGAAAATGACACCCATGACAAAAATTTAAAAGCTTTCACAGCCGCCATCTTGGCTTTTCATTTTGACCTCATTATCGTTTTCAGCGATCTCAAGAACCATGAAAATGACACCCATGGCGAAAAATTTGAACATTTTCGCAGCCGCTATCTTAGATTTTCATTTTGACCCTACTATCGTTTTCAGCGACCTCAAGTACCATGAAAATGACACCCATGTCGAAAAAAAATTAAAATAAACTAGAAAAAAATAATAATAAGATAATTAGAAAAAAAAACATAATAAAATAAGTATGCACTCAAATGTAATTTTCTGTATAAATAAATAAGAAAAAAAAAAAAAAAAAAAAAAAAAAAAAAAAAAAAAACGTACTGTGCATCACTGCCTAACCCTTTGAAAGAAAACAGGCGTGATGTTATGAAGAAATCTCATTTCCGCAACTTTTTCGCGCAACTGTCCTGACGCGCAAGTGTGTTTCGCACAATTGTCCGTCGCGCAAGTGTCCTTCGCGCAAGTGTCTTTCGCGCAAAAGTCCGTTCGCGCAAAAGTCCATTCGCGGAAATGTCTTTTCGCACAAGTGGGTTCGCGGAAATGTCTTTCGCGTAAGTGTCCTGCTACCCTCAAATGGTACTATGTCGTATCTCTGGATATTTCCGTGTACCTACATAAATTAAATAATAATAATAAATTAAAACAATAATAAAATCAACACAATAGCCCTGAAAATTATGTACCGAGCTACTAACACGGTGGAAGTATGCAGCTCGGCCACGCGCCTCCCGCGTCTCGCCCCTCACACGATTTTCTGTCTAGACGGCTTCGTCGGACGACTGTACGATGTATAGACTGTGCTAATACCAACTTGTAAATTGCAAAAAACGTAAGAAAACTTGAATTTCGCGGGCTACCCTGGCGCTTTTGACGAAAACGGCTGGTAAAACTTGGAATGGACTAGCAAGGGAAAGGGAAAATTTGAAAAGGTTGGAGGAAGCTTTTCCCAAAGGGCACAGAAAATAGAAACTGTAATATTTATCATGTTGTGAAGTTGTTAATACTGTTACTCTGAAATAAGGCTATATTAAATGTTATGTTGATAGTTGACACAATTATGACTGCAAAATATGTTTCAAGAAAAAATTATGTTTAAAATATGAGTTAGACTCGTATTACAGCACTTCACTCAAGACTCTAGATTTACTTAAAACTATCTTCAAACAATCAAACAACTTTATAGTAATTTTTCAGTGATTATCTGTAATACAGGCCTTGATAGTTATATTATTGATGTTCTAACCTTAGTTTCTAAAGACTTGTAAGGCAGGAATATAGGTGCTGGACTCAGCAGCATCTCAAGTGGGTGACCAATGCGTGGTGCATGATAGCCTATTTGCGAGTCTGTGTTGATGCCTGTGCCAAACACTTTATGTTGTTCATCTGTCTTTATAGAAGCCAATGTAAACCCATACCCTGCCGCTACGTGTTCAACCTGAAAACATGTGTAAGAATGCAAAATAAGTAATAGTGTTTTTATTGTATTGTATGGTGTTGGTTTAGTTCATAACTAGAGTTTTTTTTTAACACTTACATCAAATCTCTCTGCAAAGCTAGACCTCATAGGGTACCAGCAGAGTGAGAAGTTATTCCTATAATGCTTCTTGCCCTTATTGCCTCGTGGCATGTGAATGCCTAGTGCACCGGTCTCCGCAAGACCCCATGAGTACATGTTCCGGTCTGAGGACTTGCTTGTGGGGTACTGAAAAACTAGAGAAGAGAGAGAGTATTAATATTGTTTATGTAAGTAATTTCTCAGTTTTAAGTTACCTATTTTTTCTATACCAGCACATAGCCGTGTACTATCCCACTGGTAAATTATATACTCTGCCAGCTTCCTAAATTTCCAACTTTGTTATGGTTTTGAGGTTACAAAGCTTTCGATGAGAAAACACGACAAATAATTTAAAATGACCAATATTTTAACTTATCACTGGCTAGTTTCCTTATACGCTTTACATACATTTCATTAATAATTAAATGGTCTAACAATTACACAATCTAATAGGGTAATTACTTGGTAGCGAGTCCTCTTCATCAAGATCTGGAATTTTCTTCTTTGTTGTTGCATAGTAGCGGTTTGCTAATACAGTTAAACTTCTGTTTTGTAACAGCACTTTAACTGCATTCATTTTTGTTAACATTTAGAACATATTTAACAGTAAATTCAATATTTTTAGGTTAGGCTGCGGAAAATAACAACCGAATTTTGTTTTGACGTCTCCACAGAGTACATTTGTATTTTAGGAGGATAGAGACGTCACGTCACTCGAACATTTCATAGCGCCCTCTAGCAACAAGTAAAAACAACAATCCATGAAGCCTACTAGGTTTATACGTATAGCTAGCTTCAAATCTATTCTGCAGACCTGCAGTAGGCCCTGTCCTATTTTTTTTCCTATTAATAAAACATTAGATACACTGTCAAACACTTTAATTAAATCTTTATTTACAATATATGAAGACCAACTCCTGAATTTTGTATTCTACATCATAATCTTTACGTAATCAACATAATAATTTATTTGTATCTTTAAACCGATTATATATGAATAAATTAATTGCTCGCGTTCATGTTTATAAACAACACAACACAATAGGTATCACTGCGTTTCACAAACAAGTAAACAGTCCAGATTTTCGTGTAAGGGTCAATCACATAAAGCGATGTCGTCGGTATCCAATACTTTTCCGTCAATGTTTAGAAGCAGAATCCAAGTCAAGAAAAATCCACAAAATACATAATATAACGAAGCGCATCCATTCACTCGAAAAGAGAAAAAAACTTTTTTACAAAAAATTAAACCGTCGAAAAAAAACTTAAAAGGGAAAAGTAACAAAAACCTTTTAGTCTAACTAAACTTCTAAATTAATTTAAGTAACAAATTTTGAGGCGGCGCCAAGCAAACATTCAGCGAAGATCCATCAAGCTTAAAATTTTACGGTTTATGTACCTAATTAATTTATTAATTTGTTTGTTTGTTTGTTGTGTATATATATATATAATAAGTTGGGGAAAAAGTTTCTTCGCATTTTTTAAGAAAATTCAAAACATTTTTTAATATACATTATTTACATTTATCTAAAGTAGGTACTATTTCTGATTCTAATGAATACAATTCTGTAAAGCCATGTTATTTACGGCCACGAATCGTATTTTAATCAACATACAACCTGACAATGGTGCCGATTCTCTATCAAACTAAACCTATTACTAAAATTCCTTACTTTTTGGCTATGAGAATCCAAGAGCTATTCTGCAAAAAAAAACCCTCTAAATTAAAAAACAATTTTGACACAACTAAAATCGTGACTCCGCGTGGTATAGTGCCCGGTAGTATAATATGACCCGGTGGCTTTAATTGGAACTAACGAAATCACTATCAAAAGTGTCAAGACTTGTCATATTTTGTTCACCGAGCAGGGAGGGGGTAGCTTCAACGTGTTTTTTATGTAATTTTTTTTTTGGTACCTACATGTTGAGTTTCATTATTTTTGCGATAGGACACCGTTTTCGAGATATAAGCAAACGAAAAAAAAATCAGAAAGGGAAATCGTCGTTTGACAGGAATAAACTTAATTTTGGTGATTTTTAGTCTAGTTTAGAGTCATTTGTGACAAGAGAATCGGCACCTGATTGACCTGCAAATTGAAAAAAACGTAAAAATTTTTAATTTCGCGGGCTACCTTAGCGCATCCTCCTTGGCGGTAAACTACAGGTTTGAGCCGTATTAGGACGTGAAAAAAGATCATGGATCTATCGAGAAAAAAGGATGGTGCTAGGTCGTAATATAGCTCCGTCTCTCTCACTGGAACCATTATGGATCCATGATCTTTTTTCACGTCATATTACGGCCCCTAGCAGTAACAATCACGCTGCGCTGTGCTTCGCTCCGCCAGATATGTGCTGGATTGCTGTCGTGCTAGCCCTAAGGCCTCTGCCTTGAGTTTCGCGGGCAGCGGGGCGGTGGCGGCGGCGGCGCGTCTCGCATTGTCCCGCCCCGCTGTTTTCGAGGTCCGGTCCATTTGTTTTTATGCATAAAATCCTGCCGCTCCCGCGCCGCCGCCGCTGCCGGCGAAATTCGAGGCAGAGGCCTAACGGGAACAGTTGGGCGAAGTAGGTGGCGTGATCATAGCTAGATCCCTACGGCCTACATTATACTGGACATTTCGTTCATTCCTTCGATTCCATGTTCATTCATGAGTTTAAAACTATTTCGTTATTTTCGGTGATTTCAATATTAATTAATTAATTAGCGTCACCCGCACCATGCGACAGTGCAAACAGTATTATTGAACATTTCAGGGCCCGATCACATGAACCAAAACCACAACACGTGGACGGACACTGATTTGTATGAAAATGAATTAATGTTTCATTCACACGGACCACATTTATCGGTCAAAATCAACCGTGTGGGCCATACCAACCACGTCGCAGCCACAACGATCTGTCTGTCTGCAAACGCCACATCGCTAATACTAGCGACAACCAATCTATAACTATACTCTATGGCGACAACGCACTATCCCATGGGGGGGGGGGGGAAGAGAAGGATCAATCAAATAATATAAAAATTAGACAAAAGAACGAGTTGAAAAAAAATAAAAAACCAGGCCAAAAAAAGATAAAAATCACTTGTTTACAAAAAACATCGAAACAACTGAATACAGATAATGTACTGCTATGCTTCTGTAAACATTTATTTGGATAAATCATGTTTTACAATTTAACTTATTCAAGTATTTGTGAGTAACATCAATTCTAACGCAAATGTTTAAAATCGTAAATTAATGACACATTTAAAAACATTTAACTCCTTATGATAGAGATACTGACGTCAAACACTGACAATTATGTCTATTTTACTTTATTTTGGATAATAGGTTGGCACGCATTTGCGTATTTTGGAAGAGGGCTTTGATCAGGCTTCGGAGTTCTTCGTTTCTGAAGTGGATGGCTAAGGGTCCGGTGCCGTCTTTCCAATGGTTCTCTATGTCCTTGAGGGAGCCGCCTAGTATAAAGATCAGCTCTTGGAGCTTGATCCACGATTGAACGTGTTGTTCTATTTCTGCCGAGTCCTGGAATGACAAAACATATTTTTAAGTGAAAATACATTCGAAATAGATTTTCTGGCGCAATTTGAGAGGGTTCTATGTCAAAAAATAAACTGTGAAAGGCAACTTCCCAAATAGAACCTAGATAACCCGTGCCCAGGCTAATCCGAACTGCGATATGGGCTATGGCCACCACTGCAAAAAGGACCTCTCGTTGTTGAAAAAAATGCAGCTTCGTAAATTGAGAGACAAAGCTTTTTCGTGGTCTATAAACAAAACCCGCCAAACTGAAATAGGTCGGTTTATGGCACAGTGTTTTTTTCGTGTTGCCAAAATTTATTAGTTTTTATTTATTTTTTTCTTTTGAACACAGGCGTTTTCACATCGGATCCAAATATGTGGGATTCGTGATACTGTAATCTGAACGCTCCGCGAGTCCGAACAGAGGTGTGACAAAAACACTGTAGGCGAAAAATATGGACCATTTTGAGGTACTTAATCACTATTATTTTTATTAAATACTAGTGAGGCACGATTTTTATTGCTTCGCAAAACATCGAGGTTTCTTTATTAAAATAATAAGTTACTTTAATATTAATGTTATAAACACATAAACCTTTCAGAATAAATTCTCTAAATGATGGTGAAAACCACGTGAAAATCCATTGCGAAGTTTAGAAGAACAACGCGGTTACACAGACAGAGAAGAAAAGCGACTTTATTTTATAATAAGATAAGATAAAGGTTTATTTCTCACCACAATATAAATCAACATTTTCAAAATATGATCAAGAACACATAATAATATTTTTAATTATACTGTGGGAGACTGGTGCCTAAGCTAGGCGTAAGGCCTGTATTTCAGGACACCAGGTCTCCACCCCTTCGGAGGACATTTAAATAGAATTATGCACTCGTACACAAATGCGGCAAGTTATATAAAACCAGAAAAAACATTATACTAATGATTAAAATATGTATACAGAGTGCATCAGAAAGGTGTGGTCAAATTTAAGGGTGTGGTACGCACGGCTACAGATCAAGCTATACTTTTCCAGTATAAGATGATCTCGCATTGTATAGGATTTCCTTACAATGAGAGGTCAGCGTAAACTGGAAATGTATAGCTTGATGTGTAGCCGTGCGTACCGACAGACCATCAAACTGAATAACTTTCTCCATGGGACCAACATCGTAATCGGGAAAAAATAATCAGCTGTCCCATACATTTGGGTCGAGTAGGCACCTATAGAAGTTTTCTACGGGACAGCTGATATTTTTTTTTTTTTGATTACTATGTGTCGGTCCATGGGAGAAAACTGTTCAGCTTGATGATCTGTACTTACACCATTAAATTTGACCACACCTTTCTCATACACCCTGTAGATCTCAATCAACAATTAGCCCGATTTACAGGCCAAGAAGTTGGATCCTTAAAAGAAAGAAAGAATTAAGTACCTGGAAGAGCTGTGGAGCTTTTTGCACAACAATGGTATACATCTCGGTGAGCTGAGTTGCCATCTCCATGGAGATATCCTCCACGGTGCACACGCGGTGGATCAACTCATCCAAGAACATATTGACTAGGGTTGCCATAAGCCTGAGGAAAAGGAAAATAAACGTTTTTAGTCATAGATATATATTTACTATTTTAAACGGGGACAGTTATTTTCGCGATGTAATAAAACTACAATAACTATTTTCATGCAATCTGTATGCATTGCATGAGGGTTTTCTGAAATGACGTTCACTAACTGGCAGCACTGAGACGACAGGTCAGGTCCTATATTTTCTTTAGTCGTGACTGAATGATGAACGAATTAATGAAACGAATTATGAACTTCATCATATATTTTACATTCATTGTAATTCAGTCTATTTGTACTCTAAAGGGCCCCTGTGGGAAAGTTTTGAGGTAGTTCTGATTTCTTTCATTATACAGGGTGTCCCGTAAATAATGGATCAAACGTAACGGGTAGGTAGCTTACCTAATTTCCAACAACTAATTTGAATATTAAAAAAAAAACCGTTACAGTAACCAGGATATTAATTTTTTTTCGAATTTTACGATTTTGTCTTCCAGAATTAAGCTTTTTTAATGCTGTCGCTGCAAATGATGACATTTTTAGGTATGATTTTTATTTAACATTTCTGAATAGCTTACTAATGTTATAAGATACCATTTTTTTGAATACCGTTTTATTTGCCTTAGAAAAAAAATCTTGAGTTGAAAAGTTTTTTCTTTACGATGTTAGGACCAAAATTGAAAAAATTCTCCTGTAAAAAAAATGTATGACACCGAAAACCACCATTATTTTAAAAACTTGTACATTTAATAAGGTTTGCAAATTGGTGTAAAACTTACGTCTAGTCTTTATCGTTACAAAGATATTGCTATGAATGTGATGAAGACAGAAAATAAATTAAATTGGTACTATTCCATTTTTTCATTTTCGTAATGGCTTATGCTTGAATGCTTGTAATCGAAGCAGGTAGTTAAGCGGCTAGCATATTCCGACCCGATGACGTCATCTGTCCGGAATTTGGGACCGCTACCTGTGGCGGAGTTGCACCTCAGTCAGCGTGAAGGGGATAGATAGCGCCGCTTTTGTATTTTTGGTAAATTGGTATGAAGTTGTACATTCTAGTCCTTGTCGTTACAAAGATAATTGCTATGAATCTGAGAGGTGCTCCAAATCAACGTTAATAAAAAAAATAAAAAAGTGTGTACATTTAAACTTTTTCTTTAAAATGTGTAACTGTAGTATTTCAGAGGCAATGTTCATTGAATTATTGAGGCGTATGAAAAGAATTAGGAGGCCGTACTAAAAAAAACAGTTAGTTCAAATAAATCGTTTTATTTGGTTTTTACAATAAATGTTCGAATTGCCTTCCCTCTACAAGAATGCAAAGTCTGCATCTCCTAATAAAGGAAGCTCTTATCCGACGGACAAAACGGCTTTGGTTTATTTCTGATACAGCAGATTGGATGCGCTGTCGTAATTCTTCTTCCGACGTTATTGGATTCTTGTAGACCCTGTCTTTTAAACATCCCCAGTAAAAAAAATCTAGGGGATTTAAATCCGGAGATCGCGGAGGCCACAAAATTGGTCCTAATCGGCCGATCCATCTGTCCGGATAACTTTCATCAAGGTGCGCCCTTACTGCCGTCGCATAGTGAGCGGGGCACCCATCATTTTGCAACCACATTGCTTGCCGTACGTCTTCTGGAACGTTTTCTAATAACCTTGGCAACTCATTCCTTAAAAAATGGAGATAATATTCGGCGTTTAGAGTAGCTGGTAGTTCAAAGGGCCCTATTATTTGCCCATTGATTATTCCCGCCCATAAATTTATTTTAAATTGATGTTGGCTCCTGTCCTCTCGCATCAAATATGGGTTTATCAGCTGCCAACTGTGCAAATTATGCAAATTTAAATATCCATCTCGGCGGCATGAAGACTCGTCACTCCATAAAATCTTGTTAAAAAACTGCGGGTCCGCCCGAATCATTCTAAGCATCCTTTGGCAAAATTCTATTCTTGGCTGGTAATCACGCGACGTCAGCGTTTGAACACGTTGCACGTGATATGGGTGCAATCGGCACCGTTGTAGCACTCGATGCACCGTCGATCTAGAAATTCCTACGCGTCGCGCTATGACGCGAACGGAGACTGACGGATCTTCCTCGATTTCTCGAAGAATGACTTCGTCATTAACTTGTCGCGGTCGTCCTTCACGGGTACCACCAACTCCGGTGCCAAGAATTCTTCCCTCAAGAAGCGCGTTATGCACTCTAATAAAGACGCGATAATCGGGATAACGAACCAGGTTCGGGTATCTTTCACGGTACAATCTTGCAGCCGCCCTGGCATTACCTCTTGCTTCTCCGTAGATAAAATGCATTTCGGCGTACTGCCGTGGCGTGTACTCATAACGAGGCATTGGGCTGAATAAGGTTTCAGCGCTACTGCACACACGTACAAGCACACACAAACGAATGTTTTCGGAGTCCGTAGGATCGCCAAGTCGTTTGTCCAATACGCAAAGAGTTCCAAATCGATAGGCAAAGCAAAGTCCAAAAACACAGCACAAGTCAAATTTTACAGAAGAAAACACCGAGCCACTGACCGGGAGCGAAAGTTGTCTGACGTAGCAACTCGAAGAGAGACTAGTTACAACTAAACTAATAAAATCAAGCAACAATGAAGCCTGTACGAGTGAAGGGCGCAGGAAAGAACAAAAGAACCTGCGCAACTTCATACCGATTTAACCGATTTACCAAAAAGCGGCGCTATCTATCCCTTTCACACTGACTGAGGTGCAACTCCGCCACAGGTAGCGGTCCCAAATTCCGGACAGATGACGTCATCGGGTCGGAATTATGCTATCCGCTTAACTACCTGCTTCGATTACAAGCATTCAAGCATAAGCCATTGCGAAAAGGAAAAAATGGAATAGTACCAATTTAATTTATTTTCTGTCTTCTTCATCACATTCATAGCAATATCTTTGTAACGATAAGGACTAGACGTAAGTTTTATACCAATTTGCAAACCTTATTAAATGTACAAGTTTTTAAAATAATGGTGGTCTTCGGTGTCATACATTTTTTTTACAGGAGAATTTTTTCAATTTTGGTCCTAACATCGTAAAGAAAAAACTTTTCAACTCAAGATTTTTTTTCTAAGGCAAATAAAACGGTATTCAAAAAAAATGGTATCTTATAACATTAGTAAGCTATTCAGAAATGTTAAATAAAAATCATACCTAAAAATGTCATCATTTGCAGCGACAGCAAAAAAAAAGCTTAATTCTGGAAAACAAAATCGTAAAATTCGAAAAAAAATTAATATCCTGGTTACTGTAACGGTTTTTTTTTTTAATATTCAAATTAGTTGTTGGAAATTAGGTAAGCTACCTACCCGTTACGTTTGATCCATTATTTACGGGACACCCTGTATATACACTTCTGGACACATCTTTTGGCCCACCTTGTATTTTCAGTTTCGTTTGGTCCTAGCTAAAATTTTATATTAGGTCGAGCAAAAAGTTTTTATGCAGTTTTGAACCTGGCACATTCACAATTTCATTCAATAGTCTTTTTTTGAATTTCGAACACAGAATTTAAAGAAACAAAAGACAATTTGGAGCCTGTTTGTTGATATCAAACAATCGAATACTAAGAAAACTTGGTTTTATTGGTTTACTTGGATTTAATTCTTGAAAAAGTGATTGATATCTTTGGTTTTGCAACAAACATTACTTATTCATAACATTAAGGTGAGGTTCTATCAATAATCTATGGATACTTCACCTGAAGTCGCCGCCCAAGCTGTGGCACTTATTCAGGCCGGACACAGCCAAAGAAACGTGAGTGCTCAAGTTAATTTAAGTCGATCTGCGGTCCGAAATGTTTATCGGAGGTACCTAGAGACTGGCGGCTTTGTTCGTCGCCAAGGAAGGCCACGATCTCAGGTCACAACTGAAAGGCAGGATCGATTCATCGTGACGACCAGCTTGAGAAATCGTCACCTTACCTCCATTGAGATACAAAACCAACTTCGCGACTTCCACGGAGTATCTGTGAGTGCTCGAACTGTTCGGAGAAGGTTAAAAGAACGCGATGTGGTACCACACAAGCCAGCTAATGGCCCCAAACTAACGCGAGCCCACCGAACAGCGCGCCTTCATTTCGCACGCAGTCATTTAAATTGGACACAGCAAGATTGGAGCCGTGTACTCTTTTCTAATGAGTCTAAAATTGTGTTACATGGCAATGATGGAAGGAAGAAGGTCTACCGACGTAAGGGAGAGCGTTTCGCACAATGCTGCTTTGAAGAGAGGGTTGCTTATGGCGGTGGCTCATGGACTGTCTGGGGCGGTATATCCGCGAGCGGCAAAACTCAACTTGAGGTTGTTACAGAACCACGGCTGCCAACATTAAATGCTGAAAGGTACATTCGTGAGTGCTTAGAACCTCACGTGATACCATACGCGGACTATGTGGGCCCAAATTTCCTTTTTATGCATGATAATGCAAGAGCCCATGCGGCCGGCATCGTCAGGGAATATCTTCGGGATGTGAACATCACAGTTATGGACTGGCCAGCCAGAAGCCCAGACATGAACCCCATTGAGCACATGTAGGACGAGCTAAAAAGACGTATTAGGGCTCGTCAGCCAGTTGCCCAGACGATGCAGGAGTTGAAAACTGCCATAAAAGAGGAATGGGAGATGATCCCTCAAAATTTCATAGAGCGGTTGATAAACTCTATGCCTAATCGTATGAGAGCTGTGGTAGATGCCCATGGAGGCAACACGCGTTATTAAATTAAACCTTTATTTGATAAAACATGTTTTTTATTCAAAAATCAATTGCCTTTAACAAGGCGCATATCCGACTTGTTAGGCGTAGCTCCATGTCGTATGGTATTCTGAATTCAAAATTAAAACAATACGATCGAAAAAGATGGTAAAATGTATCAGGTTTAAAACTGCATCAACAGTTTTTGTTCAATCTAGCAATCATATTTCGGTAGGGGCCATCGAAACCGAAACTCTAAGGTGGGCCAATAGATGTGTCCAGAAGTGTATATATATCGTGACGCAACATTGAAGAAATCGCAAAAAAAAGCGAAAAATTACTGCTTTTTTCCGGTTTTTTTGCTTAAAACTCGAAAACTATTAACTTTTAGTAAATGGTCTGTTTACAGAAATTAAAGTGCTTAAAATTTTCTGCAAATATCACTATTTAGTTTTTTTTTTCAGACGAACCGTTCGGTCTAAAGTGCGAGTTGAAAATTGGCAATTGTGATATTTGCAGAGAATTTTAAGTACTTTAATTTCTGTAAACAGGTTATTTACTAAAAGTTAACAGTTTTCGAGTTTTACGCAAAAAAACTGAGATAAAGCAGAATTTTTTCGCTTTTTTTGCGGTTATTTCAATGTTGCGTCACGAAATTTTGTCCGCAAACCGCAAACCTCAGATTCAGATTCAGCACCCCAAAATACATATTAAATGAAAGAAATCAGAACTATCCCAAAACTTTCCTAGTAAAAACACAATTTAACTGAACTATTGTTGAAAAGGAAGACCTCTTGTGAAAGCGGCGCCAACTGGTGGAGTGATTTTTTATGAAAACCCTCATTGAAAATTACGCAACAGAAATTCCGCGTGCTTTTATGTTAAGTTTATGAAAATTACGCGAAGTCGTTGTCGGTCTGATGGTGTCAATATGTAATTTATAGAGCAAGATCCCAGGACCGCCAGACCTTTTTCTGATTCTCTGATTAATAAAATGCATGGGATAGAGTAGTGTTTTTTTTTTTTAATTTATTTAAAGGGCTTTGTCGTTTACCGACCACATCGCCATTTTTAAGCATCCAGATCCATCGTAGCGGTCAAACAGCCCCCAGACACAGTTAAATATTTCGGGGGATATTTGACAGAATCATCATCTGCCTAGCCTTTTCCCAACTATGTTGGGGCCGGCTTCCAGTCTAACCGGATGCAGCTGAATACCAGTATTTTACATGGAGCGACTGCCTATCTGACCTCCACAACCCAGTAACTGGGTAATATGATACCCCTTGGTAAGACTGGTTGTCAGACTTTCGGGCTTCTGACGACCCGTAACGACTGTCAAAGATCTACGAATGACAGCCGGGACCAACGGCTTAACGTGCTTTACGAGGCACGGAGTCTCGGTATGTAAAGATGGTCACCCATCCACGGACCAACCCCGGCAAGCGTAGCTTAACCTGATGGATCGACCCGTGCGGCTGTTATTACTTAGCCACGAGCTCCTCTATATATTATATATCTAGGATATTTGACAGAATATATAGTATTGAAATAGTTCCCCGAGTATGCCTGTATAATTATACAAAAATTAGGACTCGGAACTATAAGTAAAGAATCTAGCGGAAAAAACTGACGGGAAGTGTCTGACAGTATTGATTATTAATTATTGACAATATTCTGTAAAACATACATAAAAATTACAGTCAGATTTTAAGAAAAGTGAGTAGTAATATTTTTATCCAACTTTGGTACCTGAAAATTGACCGTCGTCGCCTTCGGCCCAAGCTAGCAGGTAATGTGTCCTGAACACAATTATTTTATATACCAACTTTGTTGTTACCATATCCGACGAATAAATGTCTTTGACTTACGTTCAAAGTACATACTAACACTACTCTATCCCACACAGTTTCTTAATCAGAAAATAAGTAAGGTCTGGCGGCGGATCTTGGACTAATAAAGCACTAGCTTCTGCTCGCGATTTCGTCCGCGTGAACTTTCGACCCCCGACCCATCGCGTCGCATCCTATCGCCCGCCCGCGCTGTTACTTCGTTGTCGCCGTTCTTTCTGACCTTTTTTGGGGTTTGGCTCCTATGGGTCGTAGCGTAATGTTAAAAACCCTTGAGCAGGTAGAGACCTTTCTCAAGAATTGAGCTATCAAGTGCAAAAAGAATTTTTCAAATCCGGCTAGTAGTTCCAGAGATTAGCGCGTTCAAACAAACAAAATCTTCAGCTTTATATCTGCCTCGTCTTTTCCCAAATATGTCGGTTTCCAGTCTAACTGGATGCAGCTGAATACCAGTATTTTACATGGAGCGACTGCCTAAACTCTTCACCTTTATTATTAGTATAACTAGCTGACCCGACAGACGTTGTCCTGTCTTAGCTATGAATATTCTAATGTAAACGCGTGAAGTTAAAATAGTCGTCAAGTTTTCTGAAATTTTCCAATTTTCTGAGAAATTTTCTTAATTTTTTGTTTCATAAGAACCTTCTCCTGACAATAATAAACACAACAAAAAAAGAATTAGCGAAATTGCTCCATTCGTTCACGCGTGATGCGATGACCAAGGGAAATAGGGATTCATTTTTATATCTGTTAATTAGTGACCGATACTTAAACACATGACTATACTCATGATAACAAACAACTTTTACTATGGGAGCAAACCTGAAATCGCGAAAAAAAAATCAGCTTCCCCATACAGTTATGTTCGCATAACTCGTCAAAATGTAGGGAGCAGCTCATTTTTTTTCGCGACTTCAGGTTTGGTCCCATAGTAAAAGTTGTTTGTTATCATGAGGACAATCATGTGTTCAACTATCGGTCACTAATTACCAGTCACCCTATATAGATATACCTAGATAGATTGGAGGCGTAATTACAATAAATTTTCGTAGCGTAATTTCGGCTGGACGGTATATGCTGTTAACAACTTGCTACACTTAAACTGTCTTTTGAGAACTGCACGTCCCATACCATATAGCCAAAATCTAGATGAGGTTTTACCTCGTAAAGACATTCTTCGGGAAGACTCCAATCCAGACATTCTTCAATAAATGCAGCTGTCGCAGACACTGCCGAATGGCCGCCTCCGCATTGTCGCTCAACACGTCTTTCACGACAATGCAGTTGAGATCTGAAACAAAGTATGGAGGTTGGATAATTTTCATGTGCATAAAACCTCTCCTGTACTTATACAGTACTTATACAGAGTAACTGAGGTAGGTAGGTAAATGGGAAAGAGAATGCTTCATCAATCTGCACCAATGGGGAAGAAAACCACCAAACACGATATATTTACTTTCCTCTATGAAGAAAACTGTCAAATTAGTTCCGCGTAGATGGCGCTAAGAGTTTGTTACTTTCATTCAGCAGTGAATGGAGTTCCTTGCTGAAAACTTTGCCGCGATGGTCGCTTTGTCTTCAAGATGACTTTGACAAGTGACAAACGAACAGCGCTCTCTCGCGGCGAAGCTTCCGGGAAACAACTCCTTTACTTCAGACTTATTGCGCTTTCATTTTAGCAAATACTAGCCCTAGACAGAAAGAAGTGAAAGGAGAGTAGGGAGGCCTTTGTCGTGCAGTGAGACATTACCGGCTCGATACAATAAATAAAAAAAAAATACCTAAGTAGGATCTAATATTGAAGATTACAGCTACGCAGTCAAGTTGTAAGTTTATATTTTTGCGTTAGTCTTTTTTGGCGATATTAAGGCAGAAGAATTGTCTTATGCCGTCAATCAGTCGTTCCGTGGAAGCAGAGCTAATTATTACTTTAATTGATATGTTCCAATTGCTAGTTAATCATATAAAAATATATAGAAAAAAAAAGTTGAGAGGTGTCAAGGGACACCCGGATGGAACGAAGTTCCTTTCGATTAATTAGTGAAGGAATTGTAATATTTTTTTTTTTAAGTTATAATAATATTTTTTTTATTATTAACAAATATAATGTAATATAAACTTAATCTTGCTATAAGAGAGAGAGAGAGAGACAGACAGACAGAGAAACATGCGCACGTCGCACAGCTTACAATAGCTTACTATAGCAAAAAGTGTCGTTATAACTTTTCGTGAGAATTTTTTCCGTCTAGCCCCCTTTCACAACGCGCGATAAGGAACCTCGATCCAAAAAAAACATAAGCGTAGAGGAAAGTTAATTCATATTATTTATTCCACTCCACAATAGAACTCAAAACATAAGGCAATAAACGGCACGGCAATGCCAGCGATGCGTTACGTTACGACATCAAATAATGATGATGATGATTTCACTTAGAAATCACTAGTTATTCGAGTATTTGAAGGCCATGTATATTAATAACGTTTTATAATAACGTTTTTTATTTTATTTATTTTATAATGAATATTATTTTCTTTTAAGACCTACATTTTACTCGTGCATTCGGGGTGCTTCGATAAAGAGAACCACCCTGTAGGAGCGACGATACTCAAATACGTCTGGTGCAGTTTAGGCCGTCAACCCTGCTCAATGATCCAGCTTACCCTTTTACGACAGCATAAACTACAAAATAAATAGCTCATCCGACATGGGGATAGCCCTTTTTTTCATTTAAAGAATTATGGTGATTTACGTGAGTTTCATCAAGTTGAGACCATTTAATTCAGGCATTACTTACAACTTGAAAAAAAAATATTTTGTTATTATTTTTTAACACTGCTTCATGCTTTTTTATATGCTGCAGCCGAACCATGCTTCTACAATAATCATTAGCTAGGTCCACACCATCCATTTTTCCATCCAAATTTGGATCCTGATAGCAGATTTTTTTGCTCCAGTGCACGTTTTAGCTAGATTAAGTTTAGCTGAACACACTCGATATGGAGTCGCACGTACGGCTGCGTCGTCAGACTGCATTGCCAGCTGTAAACTATATTCTGCTCATGAATAGTTATGTTCTTTATATATTGATATTAAACGGCGACTTTGCACATTATCCATATTGCCCGATCGCCCGATTCACACACAACCATCCACACCGAGTGCGCCATACGATAAAAGCGCAGGCTACACTGAGAACGAAGCGTAAAGAAGATAAGTTCGTTTAGTTTCGCTCATGTAGCTGCCGCGCGTCTTTTCATACTTCTGTCAGATTGGTTCATAGTTCGCGGTGTGAACCGAAGTATGAAATGCTACTACATGAGCGAAATTAAACGAACTTAGATTCGTTTTGCTTCGTTCTCAGTGAGGCCTGCGCTTGAGGCTCCTTTGAGCATTGACAAAAAACCGACAGGGCTTGGATAGCCAGCTTCACCACGTGTGCTCGGATCGCGCGCGGCACGACCACACCGACCGCGCTCCTGCCGCGCCCGATCGGAGCGCACTGGATCGTCCGGTGTGGTGTGGACCCAGCTATTGCACATCAAAATTCAGTCAAGAAATGTATGTAGCCCCCTGTGGGCTCTGTCAGATTGGGCATACACTCAAATACCATTAATTATTCTAGAAATAGTAATAAACAAAGTCACTTTTCGTGTTTGTCTGAGTAACCGCTTAGTTCTTTTAAACTGGACCTTGATGCGATTCTTACCATAATTTAGAGAATTTCAGAATAAATGAATTATTATTACTTATTCCGAAATGTCGCCATATCAGTAGATGTATAACTTTGCGAAGCAAGGGTGGGACGCTAAATTATGAATTATTTTACTAACCTGAAGACCTAATATTATCCAGAATCTGTTTCCTTTGTTGCTGCATGTGTATAGTGAGATGTTTGTAGCCAAGATCGCGGATTTTCTGCACCAAATCCACGAAACCGATTGGGTAATCAAGGTCCCGACCTTCCATGAGGATCAGCCACTTGTCCCCAAATATCTGGAGGTTGTGTGCTAGGTACATACAGTTGTTGTGGAACAAGGCTGCAAATAGAGAAAATGATCAGGTGAAGTGGAGAATATTCACCAAGTGGGGATAGGTACGTATATATACATATTAGGTTGGGGAAAAAGTCTTTTCGCATTATAGTATGTATGAACTTAAAATAAAATCTCTTTGGCTATACTATTTGTATGTGGCTGGTTTTGGTATCATTGAAAGTTTAAATTTTAAAGAACATCATTCTAAATTCAAATTAGGAAAATGTGTGATTTTCATTTGTTTTTCGTACTGTCAAAATGAGTTAATCTAATGAAGAAATTCGATACATTTTAAAATTTTACTACAAAAAAGGTAAAAATGCAACGCAAGCCGCGAAAAAAAATTGCGATGTTTATGGACCCAGTGCCAGTGTCTGTGAGAGTAGCACAAATTTGGTTTAAGCGTTTTCAATCCGGAAATTTTGATGTCAAAGATGCACGTCGCTGTGGTCGCCCTATTACGGATAAAATGGATGCCATTTTTGAAAAAGTGGAGCAAGATATCAGTAGTTCCGACGTAGCTGAAGAACTGGGAATTGACCACAAAACAGTTTTGGCGCATTTGTAAAAAACTGGGTACACAAAAAAGCTCGATATTTGGGTACCTCACGAGCTCACTGAAAGAAACGTAATGAACCGTGTACTCATTTGTGATTCTTTATTGCGACCTAATAAAACCGAACCATTTTTGAAGAAGCTGGTGATGAAAAGTGGATCACGTACGACAAGAACGTGCGAAAAAGGTCGTGGTCAAAGGCCGGTCAGGCTTCATAGACTGTGGCGAAACCCGGGTTAACTCGCAACAAGGTGATGCTGTGTGTGTGGTGGGATTGGAAGGGCATTATTCATTATGAGCTGTTACCACCAGGCTGGACCATCGATTCTTAACTCTACTGCGAACAACTGATGAGATTAAAGCAAGAAGTTGACAGAAAGCGGCCGGTTTTAATCAACAGAAGGGGTGTGGTTTTTCATCATGATAACGCTAGACCTCACACATCTTTAACCACTCAGCAAAAATTAAGAGAGTTTGGCTGGGAGGTGTTAATGCATCCGCCGTATAGTCCTGACCTTGCACCTTCAGATTTCCACCTGTTTCGGTCTCTTCAGAATTCTTTAGGCAGTGTCAGGTTAACATCACGAGAGGACTGCCAAAACCACTTGTCGCGGTATTTTGATCAGAAGTCCGAAAATTTCTATAGCAATGGGATCATGTCCCTACCTACAAGATGGCAAAAAGTTATCGAACAAAATGGTATCTACATACTTTAGATAAATGTAAATAATGTATATTAAAAAATGTTTTGAATTTTTTTAAAAATGCGAAGAAACTTTTTCCCCAACCTATTATAATATATGGATATAAGTATAATAGTCGCAATTAATCATTATTTATTTATTACCCGGCTACGGCAAAGCAAAAAGGAGGTTATAATTTTGACCCGTATTATGTATTTATTTATTTATTTTATTAATTTTAAGAAAACTTACAGCTAATACATTCAATACATTCAAGAAGAGATATGTAGAAGAAGGCCAATTACAATGTATGTACCTATGTATGTTCCCTCATAATTTCTAAACTACATATCATAATTTGACAAATGAGGTATCGATGGAAACGAATTGTCCGCTGGTTATAGGCTATGTGACGTCACATTAAATTGAATATGGCGCCCTCTAGAGGACAATCATGAACTAAAAAAAATTTTTTTTCAATATGTTCAATATGTTGGGGCTTAATTAGCACATTTCAAAAATATATTATACGGTACTGTTAGCTATTACTCGCGACTTTGCTTACATGCACCCGATAATTGGGATTTCTAAAATCATGCCTCAGATATGAGCCAAACATATTTTCTATCAAAACCTACCCAAAATACATTATATAATAATTATTCTTCTTTAAAAATGTAAATTGGCTCTGCAAATACTTTATCACGAAATTATAACTCCAAAATAATTTAAATAAAAAGTAAGTTTAAAAACTTAAACCCGACTACTGAAAAATCATGCTCTAAGAAGTATGAAACAAGAAAATATTCTCGTCTGAAATTTAAAAAAGACAGACAAATAAAAATCCGGAGTCACACGGTAATCTGTTCGATTTATGCGCTAACATGACGTGTGTGCGACTCCTGGTTTTTAATTTGTCTATCTATATTATACCTGTTTATCTTTTTCATACTTTTTAGAGATTGATTTTTCAGTAGTCGGGTTTTAGTTTTTAAACTTACTTTTTTATACATATAGGTATACTTTATTGTGCACCAGAAAACACAAAACAAAAAAAAAAATTACATCGCCGTCGAGGCAGGCCACGGCGAAGGTGGTGTGACGATATGATAAGGTTTGCAGGGCCAACATGGCCAGAGATCGCACAAGACAGGGAGGTGTGGAAGGAAAAAGAGGACCTACCTTTGCCCAGCAGTGGGACACAATGTAGGCTACAGAAAAAAAAAAAAACTATGCCAGCAAGAAATAAGACCTTTTTGGAATAATGGCCCTTTTTGCTTGTGTTGCATTTAATTAAATTCGTCGCAATTGGAATACTGTCTTCATCGTCAACAAAATTTCTCCCTTTTTTAAGAATGTATTTTTTTTAAACTTACCAACATATTGTGGAATAGTTTGCAAGTAGTTCTCATGGTGATATGGTACCACAGCATCATACAACTCGAACACCATCCGAGCAGTGTTGTACATTTTCTTGCACACCACATCGGCGCACTGTACTGCCTGCTCCATAATCCCATAAGCCAGGTCCAACAGCTCTTGAGCCGTCTTCGATATCATGCATCTCGGGAAGAAGTACATACTCTTTGGAATTGTTCTATCAAGAATACCTAATGCTTCAGCACCTTCTTGCTCAGGTTTTATTGGAAGCTCATTGTTAGGCATATGCTCTACACCAATAGACATTGTAGCACTCAAATCCTTCAGCATGATAGCCCTTGCCGTCTCCAAAAAATGCTGGCTTGACTTATTTGCAAATAGCACATCAAGATTATTTAAGTAATCCAATATAGAGAAGTCCTCAGTAGAGAACTTATGCATTATTAGGAACTTCTGGAAAGTATTAATTTCTGTTGTTATTTTTCCATAGCTCTGTAAATCATTTAAGTTATTTGGTATGGTATCAATCAAGCAATCTTTGATCAGTATATCTCTGAATGTTTCACTGGTCTCCTTGCCAATCATCCTCATTATAGTAGTATCTCTCCTAAAGTCAACATTTAGTGTATTGCTCAAGAAATGTATGACTATTCTCAAGTTAGATAAAACAGTATCATATTGTGGCTTAAAATTCTGCTTGTGTGTTATGGTAACAGTCAACAATTGATCAGTTTCAGCATATACAGTGACATCACCATGTATTATAGGTATAAGAACATCTTTTAGTATAAATTGAGAAAACTCGGACACTTTTTCAGTCAACTTCCCACTCCTATCAAGAGCATTGAGGACATCAACAACAACAAGGGGCTCATCAAATTTTAATTTTATAGTGATAATAGTTTTACGAGTGCCAGCCTTTATACTCCAATTTATCATTAGGCTCCATTCTCTGTACATATCAATATGTAGTCTATCTGATATTGCTGTAGCTGTCTGCTTAATGTTGTTGTACAACTCTAAACTCTGGAATCCTTCAGCTGCAGTGTCAGCGTGCAGCATTAGATCATACACAGCTTCCACAGACCTAGAATAGCTCATGGCTTCCCTGCCATCATCAAACTCATTAACAAACTCCCCACAACGCACAGCATCATCAACTATATTGATAGCAAAGTTAATAGATTGCAGCTCTTTTTGTAGTTGATCACGATTAGCTAAAGATTTGAGTACATCCGCCATAGTCTCCTGCTCTATTTCCAGCTTGCACAGTTCCATGTCCTCAGCTAGGTTTTGTGTTTCAGTACATAACGCTGCACTCTCCTCCAGTATTGTTGACATATCATATTCAGTTGAGCTCAAAAATAATTTGAAGTCATTTTTTAATTGTTCTATTTCTTTGGATATAAGAGGAACCTTCTCAGAAGGTTTCCAGTTTGTTTCATTGACATCAAAGATAGTTTTCAATACAGTACCTACATTATATTCTTCCATTTTAATGTTTTCTTTTGGATCTGTCTTTTTTAATTGAAGGTTCTGGATGTTTTTCACGGTTGGGAGATTTGTGTGAATGTCGGCGTTGTCTTGAGTGATACTTATTGGAAGTTACAGCATTCCGTAATGTGTTCACTAAAAAACGCTTATTGGTTTTGTTTTGAGGGGCTTTGATCCAACCAGAGGGCCCAACTATTTCAGCTCTTGCAGCTCCTTGCACGGCTTCCCGCAATAACTCTTCAACGGCTAGCCTGCAACAAGATACCATTTCATAGGAGTTAACAAAATGAATACCACACATTTCCACCAAAATTGATACCAAGATCGCTCGTAAATTAAGAAAAAAATCGCCCAGCATTATGAAAAAAAAAGATATTAAAAATCACACAATTTATTGAAAGTAGATGGGAACAATAATGTAAATATAAAATACACCGGGTATTGCTTAGCACAATTTTAATAACATAATATTTGGAATGTATTTAGTCATAACACAATAGTATATTTTGAAACAACATTTGTGTAGTTTTCGGCGTTTTTTAAGAGGTAACCATGGAAAACTCACTTTTCTAGAGCTTCGTCATCTAATGGTTCTTTTTCGGGTTGATTGGTAGCATCTTCTTTCTCTGTCATAGTTTAAATTACTACTAGTTTGTATAATACCACTACACTAATGTATAAATATGCAATATTTAATAATCTATTTCGAATTTCCGCAGAAATCCATTTTCAATAAAAATCCTCAACCTATGAGAAAACAAACACGTATTTTTTGACAGTTGTTACCTAAAATGCATTCATGTTTATTATTCCTAATTTTAAATAAGTTCATTACTTTTTTTATTACTCAAGTACTGATTTTCATGGTTATATTACCGCAAGTTTAATTTTATTTCGCGTTATAATAATGTGAAATACAATGCATAGAAAGTATATAAATAAAACACTCAAAGACACCATTTTAAACAATGAACGCAACAATAACTGTAATTCGAATTTTATTCCTGGCAAGCATTTTGACTGCGTGGAGTGAAACGTCAGCCACGTACGAACGACTGTCACCAATCGTCTTTGCAGCGCTAACCAAATCTGCCTTTAGTTGTTTAATAATAAGCGTAAAATAAGGTAAGTAAAAGTAATTTTACTTTAAAAATGAGAACCAATATAGTTCTCATCTATTCCTCACCAATATAAACAAAGATCGAGCTGTTTTCATTCAAAATTATCTTATTGGAATACCTTCCATCTGCAACCTATTTTATTGCCAAAATTAAAGTCTATTTTCAATTTCCAGACAAAATGAGTGCCAAGCTGTTATCCCTGATCCTCATCATCGCTACTGCGGTGACCGCAGAAGATGAGCCGGCGATTGCGAAGTTACTTGTTTCGAAACAAGTGCTGAACAAATACTTGGTGGAAAATATGGATATTCTGGTGAAATACACGCTTTTTAACGTCGGTACTGCGCCCGCTGTGGACGTGAAGTTGGTGGACAATGGTTTCCACCCGGAAGTGTTCCAAGTAGTTGGCGGACAGTTGACGGCGCAGATCGACAGGATACCCCCCCAGACCAACGTGTCGCACGTCGTGACTGTCAGGTCCAGCAGATTCGGCTACTTCAACTTCTCATCTGCTGAAGTTTCATACAAAGCCAGTGAAGATGCCACTGAGGTGAGATGCTTTATTTACTTTCACTTTGCAAAATGTTCTATTTTATGAAACTGTAAAATGCTATCAACATTATGGTTTGAAGTAACACAAAACTATTTGAATGGGTGTACTTTCTCTTTTTGTGCAACTTCATTACAATCTCCTTTCATATTGAGTCCATTGACATGTACTTAACAAGAATCATTATTCAAGATGGACAAAATAATAGTTATAAAAGACTTAGGGTGGGTTGCACCAAAGGCTAGGTTATAGTTTCCGTCAAAGTTAAAATGTCCGTAGAATGACTACCTGCTTTTGCACCAGCTGTCAAATGGAAAAGATAAAGTTTGGAGTAGGGACATGACATAAGACGTGTCTGACAGAAGTGACCAATATTTAACAATAACTTTAACCAGCGAAGTTTGGGTGGTTAAGGTTACAGTTAAAGTTATGACATCAGCTAACAAATTGTCAAATGGAACAACCCATTGTTTGTGTAACAGGAACTTTAACAAGCATGGGTTGCTTTAACAATAACAAACATTGCACCTTCAGTTCGATGTTTGTTATTGTTAAAGTAAGATGGTGCAACCCACCCTTAGGTTCAGGTTCCATAACTGTTTGTTAACTGGGTCTACAAAATTTGACTTTGAAAAGCTTAATAGCTAGCGAATATCCAAAATAACATAAATCAAGCAGCAACCAATTTGATAAGCAGAAAAAGCATCTTTTAATACTGTGTAATACAATTTAATTGAATGTTTATTTATGATATAGATCTGCTCATTTACAATAGATTTTAAATCTTTATTAATTCTAATATTCTTTGCAACTATTAATCATTGACCAATGATACATAATAAACTATCCATTGATATGCCCCTGGGGGCCTAGTCAATAAGTAAAACACTATTTCATTATGTAATGTATGAAGTTAATATTTTATCAAATATAATTGCATTAGGATCAGAGTACAAGAGTAGGGAAGATCAAAGAAACAATGGATGGATTGTGTGAAAGGTCATGTTCGTGAACGGGCGCCGTCAGTTGGGACTGGTCGTCTCTTAGCTGCCACGGCTTATTTTTAATTTTAATATTTAATTTAGTTGTTTTAGTTTTTATCTTTTTATTACGGACGCTTTTTAACGTGCACATCTTTCTACATTGTTCTCACATGTAAATTTTGAACTTCAACGATGTAACCAATATTTTGTAAAAATATTATGATTTAAAAGTGTCCGTTGAGTTTCTTGCCCGTTCTTCTCCATAGGGATCTACTACGCTTTGGAATGGGCAACTAGCTTCATCTTTCTGACTGACCGACCCATTGTCAATTCAAAAGTGCCTGTAATTGGTTTATTTGAAATAAATGCTTTGAGTTTGATAAATTGTGGATAAGGGCATGGGAACTATGAATTACATAGAAATGGCACTTTCAAGCCATAACAAAAGTTACTTAATGTAAATATTGTTACTGATTGGGAGATGTCTTATAAGAATGTAGATACTATCTATCTTATTATTAGACATACGTTTTTGCACAGATCATCTATAAGTTGCTTTGAAAAATATTTAGTTATAAAAGATACGCTGACCATGTAAAAAGTAAACAAATATTTTTTATACAAATTACTTATATATTCAGATTTATTTGTCTTTGTTTTCATGATCTGAAGCTGAAAATAAAACCTTGCCAAAAACATCTTCAAAATAACAGTTCTGAAGGTGTTTACAAACCAGAAAATATATAGGTTGCGCCATTTAAGTTGCTGCTCTGAAACCATGCTTTCCGATGCTCATGGCATGGCAAGCTGCTGTTTTAGTATAGATATTGACTACTGCACAATCATTTGTAGCTTCAGAGCTGTGTATTAATTACTAGCGACCCGTCCCTGCTTCGCAAGGGTGAACTGGCGACATGTCAAAACACCTATACTCCATTTACAATAAGATTAGACATTTAATAAAACCTTTTTTACAGTCCGTTCAACCGATTTTGGTTTCAATTGCGTTGGTGACATGTCAAATGGCAGCTGTAATAAACAGTATTGTAACTACTTTTTTGCCTTTAATGCCATCCTTAAGCCTACGGAATAGAAGTCAAAATCGGTTGAATGGACTGTAAAAAAGGTTTGTTTAAATGTCTAATCTTATTGTAAATGGAGTATAGGTGTTTTGACATGTCGCCAGTAAAAATGGAGTATAGATAGATAGAATTCTCTTTATTATGCACACCACATAAATACACCGAGATTTCTATGCTTTATCTAGTTGAATATTTATGTCAGAATCTGCCTAGCCATTTTCCCAACTATGTTGGGGGGGGGGGGGGGGTGTTGGAGTCTAACGGATGCAGCTGAAAACCAGTATTTTCCATGGAGCAAGTGCCTATCTGACCTCCACAACCCAGTTACTGGTTAATACAATACCCCATGGTAAGACTGGTTGTCAGACTTTTGGGCTTCTGATGACCCGTAACGACTTAAAGATCCAGGAATGACACCTGGGACCAACAGTTTAACATGCTTTCCGAAGCAGGGGGGTCTCGGTATGCAAAGATGGACACCCATTCATGGACCGACCGCGGCAAGCATTGCTTAACCTGATCGATCGACCCGAGTGACTGTTACTACTTTGTCATTTATGTATTATACACAAAAATCTAATAGGTACTATATGCTCTAAATGATGGTTTTAAAAACCCCATTCAAAATCCATTGTGTAGTTAAGAAGATCTAAGCAGACACAGAGAGACACGACTTTGTTTTATTTAGATATGTACTCAAATTATGTCTTTTATAAATATTGTGGCAAAAAAAAAACTAACAATAAATTATCTTATTCCAGTTCCAACAGTCAATCAGCAGCTCTCCAGGTGAAGGCGCCATCGTGGCCTTCAAAGACTACGACCGCAAGTTCTCCTCACACATCCTCGACTGGGCTGCCTTCGCCGTCATGACCCTACCCTCCCTCGCCATCCCCTTCGGACTCTGGTACTCTTCCAAGAGCAAATATGAGAAGCTAGCGAAGCCGAAGAAGGCCCATTAGTTTGTAGTTAGGTAATTAGGTGACTGCTAATGTTTTGTGGGTAGTTGAGAGTAGGTAGTATGTGACATGACTGATCCTTTTTTATGTTGCATCTGTCATTATTTTTTTGTTATCCCATACAGTAAAGCAGTACTTCTTTGACTACACGTACTGCTTTCCTGGATATTTGTACATGGTTCTGAGCTATTGAAGTTACTTTGAAATGAAATAAAGAAATACCACAATTACTATTATTGTCGCTCAAATCAGAATTTATTGTGAGGTAAAATGTCAATTTATTTGTTTCCCAGTTGAATGATTTAGTTTATTTAATTGAGTAATTATGCATTTAACATTAGCAGTGATCTATCTCACTCCGTTAGTTATATACATCAACATCTTGTTAATATTAATTTATATGAACAATAAAAAGTTTTTTATAAATCAAACCTAATTTTTATATTGTCGAGAGAGATTTTTTGGTGGCATCTTAAATAATAAAGTGTATAAAGTACAAATCTGTACAGACAGGATGCAGACATCAAACTGCTTCTTATCATCGAGCGCAGTAGTTCAGTTTGCAGTTTAAGTTTACTGATAATAAAGTTTATTATTCAATGGCATCAAAAATTCTCACGGTCGTCGCTAAGTCAAGCCTATTATTGAAACAAAGATGCATAAGGTACCAAGAATTCATCGTATAACAACCGAAGTAGCTACTGAATAAATACTGTGATTGAAAGACATTTTTCTAAAGGTTCCTAACCTATCCTAATTAAGTACCTAGCAGCAGAATGTTTTCCATTTTGTTGAAACAATAATTAATGAATGAGTATTATCACAGCTGTTAACCTTTTGAACGCCACGGTCGTGTATAGCCGACAAATGAAAACGTGCCCAAAACGCCACCGTCGTGTATAGACGACAAGAAAACGACATTTTTAAAGTACAAAATAAATATACCTACTAAATTAAGTTTTCTGTGTTTTTTTTCCTATTATTTAAAACTACATTAATGAAATATTGTAAAATGGCACAAACATATATTTATTGGTTACATTTCACTAGAAAAAACAATCATTAAAAATTGTTAATCGAAATCCGTAAAAAAGTGTTCTTCCTCACGCCACAGTCGGCAAGACACGACAGCTAGTGATGGGTAAGTAAGGTAACTTAAATTTTAAATATATGAAATATTTTATTAAAAGTAGCTTACTACTACTTTGACAATTATTTTTTAATGACAATTAATCGTATCTGAACATTCCTAATGCATAATTTTTATAGAATTGTGTAAAACATCCTAATTGATATCTATCGATTGATAATTTACTGAACGTTGTTAGAAAAGTGCGACAGCAAAAGGACTTGGATGACATAAGTTTGCCAAGTTACGAGGAATCCGATTAATAATAATAAATTGTTATAAATACTATACGATTATTATTTATTATGTCACATCCCTACTCGCATGCGAGGAAGTTGTCAAAAGTCTTGCCAGCCACGCCACAGTCGGCTCTTCCCGACAGCGGATGACGTCATGAACGAGCTTAGTGCTGTACCTTATTATTATTTGATTTATTCGTTTGTAGTTCTAATGTCTGCTTTTAGGTTGTTTAGAACTTTGTAACCGGTGTTTAATGATAGTATGATACTAAATAGGGTAAAATAAATAAAAGAATAATGCAACGAGTAATATTTTATTTAAAAATATGGAACGAAAAGCAATGATTAAAAATGTCGTTTTCTTGTCGTCTATACACGACGGTGGCGTTTTGGGCACGTTTTCATTTGTCGGCTATACACGATCGTGGCGTTCAAAAGGGGTTTTCGATAACTTGTCGACAAGATGTTGGAATCCCTATTTTTTTTGTAGGTATTTTCGCTGAATTTGTGGCTTGGCGTGGAAGGGGCGCCGATGCGTTTACGCTCTGGCGTTCAAAAGGTTAAAAAAAAATATATATGAACAACAAGTGGTAAATAAAATGAAAGGCATGAAATCGATACCATTGTGTGTGCGTCACGTCCACTAGGTACGAGATCTTTGTACTCGACTAGTTGTATCGAAATATCGCTAGATGGCGCTGGCATTAAGTAAACTTAATGGTAGAGAAGATAATTAAAGCCAAGGCCGAACGAACCGCAATTACGAATTACATTGGCGTATGAGCCGGAAATATTAATTCAAAGTAATTCAGAGTCTTCTCTGAGATCGTAGGTAAGTTCTTAGTTCTTTGCGGGTAAGCAGGTGCAGTGCAATGTGTGCAATGGCCCCGTCATTTCTCTACTGCAAGAATTGACAGTGACACACTTTGCAATCAATGTACTTTAAATTCCATTAAGTGGGAAATCATCAGTATGACTCATTGCGAGTACACAAACTTTATTAAGTAACAAGCTTCATTCTCACGATTCGAAGCCTAGCAGACATAGGCAAGTTACCTATCTAGGTACTCGACAACAATTCCTTGCCTACTTCACATCCAAAACTATGTACGGTCAGCAACAGAAGTCGGTTAACACTGCTACTTTTTGAAATCATATAAATTAACAAAAAATGATTCGAATAACTGCATTTTTTTCGTTTAACTGAAATTTTAGTAGGTACTTCTGTTCTGATTTGAATTAAATATTTCGCTTAATAATTAAGATTAAAAAACTGAGTGTTAATCGACTTTTGTTGCTGACTGTACCTATTATCACTCGAGTAAGTAAAGCGCAAGGCTGCTCACTTTATTATTTCAATTTGTTTATGGAAGAATGGGTACCAATCACATTCTTATGTAATTCTCAGCTGGAATTGACTAGAAAGTCCTACCTACTATCTACATCATCATAATCAGCCTATAATGTTCGCACTGCTGGGACACAGGTCTCCCGTCTCTCGATGAAAGGGAGTCGGCCGTACCTAATCCACCATGCCGCGGCCGGCCCAGTGCGGGTTGGTAGATGTCACAAACAATGTTTTCCTTCACCGTTTTGAGAGCATATAGTTATCGAAGATATTAAACTGACTCCCTGACAGTGTTTAGGGTTGTTTTTTCAACAAATCACTAAAACTATAATCGGTCGGATACACAATAGTTATTACCTAACAGTAGTGATGTTCGGAAATATAAGAATTTTAAAAAATAATAATTAAGAAAAATAATGTTGCGTGTATTAAAGAATTCGTAAAATAAATAATATGAAAAATCGAGAATATGGATTTGGCGCTGACATCATGAAATCTGTGATTTAAATAGGTACTTACACAAAGTAAAGCGCCTGTTACCACTAGGCCATCACCACCACTGCTGCTACTATCATCTACATAGACGGCGCGGCGGCGACGCATTAGGTATATATTACATCCATACCTACCTACCTACTTACTTAATTATAGTGTGTCGGCCTGTCTGTTACCTTTACAGATTTGGATAAATTTATAGAACATACCAGCTGCCACCTGGGATAGAAATAGGATAACCTACTTAGGTGCTTTCTATTCCGATAGTATTTAGATATGTTTCCGTGGGATCATTTCCGACATCCACGCGAGCGAAGCCGCGGGCTAAAGCTAGTAGTTTAATTATAAACATTGTCACGTCCACGTTGGACGCAATTAATGTGTTCGATAACCATCACAATCATCACTGTCTCCCTTCAGGCTCTTCTCACTGCCCTGTCTTTGCCACCCGCCCTGTCTTTTTGCAGGACTGCCCACAAAAAAGGAGTTTTATGTCTTACGTAGTAACCATTTAGTAATCTGTGGTTGTTTTAAAATATTTTTAGCTAATAATGGGTGAATATTGCCATTAATTAAACTGGGTACAAATCCAGACAGTGCAAAAACTAACAAGCTATATACTCCAGGTTACACTGACCTCTCATTGTAAGAAAAACCCTATACAATGCGAGATCAGCTTATACTGGAAAAGAATAGCTTGATCTGTAGCCGTGCGTACGTAACAAAGTATTCAGAAATAATATTAAGATTAACGAAATCTATCTATTCAATTTTAAAATAGTTTCACTAGGTTTATAATTGCAGACTGAAATAATAATAATATACTTAATTTAATTTATTCAGATAACTAATTGACCCATTACATTTAGGATTTATAATGCTAGTATGAACTTAAAGCACTAGGTATCTACAGGAGCTAGACCACCATTTTAATCTTACATGAGTGTGGGAAAGAGATGGAGCTAGACGTCCTGTATAGCTCCATCTCTTTCTCACACTGAAGTAACATTAAAATAATACTGCTTTAAGAAGTGGTGGTTGGCCCCCTGGTTTTACACGAGAAATAATCATGCGTTTTAAATTTCCAATGCATTCAACGACTTAAGAAAGCCTTTTCTAGACATAAAGATTTGTTGTATAATCGCCATTTTCATAAATTTTGTAATAATTTAAAAGTTCACCATATTTTCTAAAATAAAGTTACTTTAAAGCAAAATAAGTTTTTAATTTTACTTCACTAAGATAATATCGAATATCTGCAATTCAATATTAATAGTTTTAATTAGGTATTAAGTCTGTTTCTTGATCTGAAGTCAACCTACAAGATATCTTGAAATCAGTATTTAGAGTTCTGCAAAACCACATTCTTATAATAGGGTTAACGTTTATCTAAACAGTAGTATTAACTCTTTCTTAACAATTTTTTAAATGCTGTGCCCACTTTTACTTAACTGACCCTTGGAGTGTTCTAGGAGATATCTTGAGGGACATATTAGTTTTAACCAAGACAACAGCTGGAATTAATCTACTAACCTTCAAGATATCTACAATACCTTTTTAGGACATTTCTTTGCTACTTGGGTATCCAGAAGCAATCAGATGTGTGAAACATTTTCTTTCCGTAAGACTCGTCTTCTTAGAAATATTGTACAAAGGAGAATTTATAGGTACTTAGTTTTCCCATTGTGTCAG
Source organism: Cosmia pyralina (assembly GCA_946251885.1). Taxonomy (NCBI): domain Eukaryota; kingdom Metazoa; phylum Arthropoda; class Insecta; order Lepidoptera; family Noctuidae; genus Cosmia; species Cosmia pyralina. Next base: position 27,470,831 of record OX276343.1, read on the forward strand.
TGATGGGTTATTCCCAAAGTACTCCAAAAAGAGTTCCCAAACTACTCCATGAAAAATATAATATTTTTAATTAGGTTTCATTCTACTCCATGATAATATTAAAATGTTCTCAAAAGCTAATTTAAATATTATATGTACCGGATTATTATTTTGCATTTTACTATAAAAGGGTAGCTGACGCTGACGTACAGTCCGCTCAAAAGCTTTGCAAATATATTTTTAAGTAAAAAGAATTTTTTAAATAAGAGACTTTATAATATAATTCAGCAATCAATATTTGATTTATTATAATTCAACAATTAAAAATATTCAAAAATTAAAAAAGTGGGGCTCTGGATTCAGAAGTCTAAAAAACATGAAAAACAAATAATAAAAAATCTACAATAATATCTGGCAATTAAGCCTAACATAAAATATTTTAAAAATTCGACCAATAATCATTTGAAATTTTACGCGCAGGGGCGTTTTTTTACCGAGATTATTGTTCATATTACAAAATTTTGGAAGAATAAAGGTAAATATTATGATGTCATTTGATTATTTGACACATGGGCAATATTTTAGGCAAAAAAAAAATAGGGATAACGCTTTAGATTATGAAATCATTTTTAATTGTTTTTTACTGGCGGTAATATAAACAAATTGATTTTGTTTTTAGGTATTGGAAAAAAACTATGTCATCTATTATTCTAAAACAAAATTCGTAATCTAGCCTAGTCTATCCACTTTAAAAAACAGTCATTAGTTTACTATCAGTTCATAGAAATATTTTGCATAAAAGCTGTGTATAGATGCGCATGCGCACCGATGCGCGCCGACAAAAAGATTTCGACGTCGTGTTAGGGGGCGTCGTGCTGGTATGTTTCGCTGACGACACGCTGGTCCTGGCGCAGGGGAAGTCGCACCAGACGGCGGCCGAAATAGCGACACGCGGGGTTGCGACAATTGTTGAGAGGATCCTGCAGTTAGGACTCGAGGTGGCCCTGCACAAGTCCGGTCCGGTCCGGTCTGGTCTGTTCATGGTCTTCGGAACGCGCCACCGTCGGGTTCCCAAATAATCGTCGACTCGAATTCGATTACCTGGGACTCGTCCTCGACAGCCGATGGAACTTCGTGGAGCATTTCCGACGATTGGCTCCCAGACTGGAGCAGGCCGGGGCTGCCTTGACGCGGCTCCTGCCCAATCTAGGGGGTCTAAACGCCTCCTGCCGGAGGTTTTTCGGGTACCATGCGTTCCATGGCCCTTTACGGGGCACTGGTGTGGGCGCGTTCCTTGAGGCTGTGACCAGCCCGCCGGTTGACCGCGTCCCAAAGGGTTATGGCCATCCGGCTAGTCCGGGGATACCGCACGGTCTCCGGTGAGGCGGCGAGCCTCCTTGCCGGATTGCCGCCCTGAGATCTGGAGGCAAAGGTCCTCGCACACGTGTGGAGGAGGCGAAACGCCAGGGCATAACTCCGCTGCCGCGAGAAATCTCGGTACAGCGGACAGAGCTCCGGCGGGATCTCATGGCGACATGGAGAGTGCGATTGTAGCCACCGAGCGCTGGGCACGCCACAATTGCGGCGGTAAGTCCCCTCTTTGAGGAGTGATTGGAGAGGCGCCACGGCGTCCTCATCTTCCGCCTGACGCAGGTTCTCACCGGACACAGTTGTTTCGGGAGGTTCGTGTTCCGGATAGGGTGGGAGGAAATGCCCGGGTGTCACCATTGTGTGGATTGCCCGAAGGAAACAGTGGAAGCCTGCCCGGCTTGGGCGGAGCACCGTCGTGTCCTCGCGAAGGCGATCGGCGGCGGCGATCTCTCGCGGCCGAACCTAGTCCAGGCTATGGTACGTAGCGAGAGTGCATGCGAAGCCGTTACCTCCTTCTGCGAAGCAGTAATGCTCGCGAAGGAGAAGGCGAAACGCGTGAGGGATAGGCAACTGTCGCGCCCTCGCGCCCCTAGTCGCCGCAGGAGATGCCCTGGGCTGAGGGAATCCGTAGCCGATTCCCAGCCACCATAGGCGCGGGCTTGCGGATGGCGAGCAATGGGTAGCTCGCCGTCCGGTAAGGACCAGGCCTGGGTCGACGGCGCGTCATGTTCCACGCGCGCCTCAAAAAGATGTCAGCAGTGACAGGGTCCGATAGGGCCGATGCCGCCGGGGTCGCGGGTTGTTCGAAAGAGATACCCTGGCATAGGCAAATTGAAGGGACATGGGTGGCTTTTAGTCCCTCCCGCTCCGCCCAGAGCGAGAGAAGTCATTTGATGATTTCCCATCTACAAAAAAAAAGCAGCGGAGGGCTGCGCGTGAGTGGAAGTGTCGAGTTTATCCGATAGATGACGCACAAAAAATATTATGATCCTAAAATAGAATTTAATCTCACTATGCTATGATTACAAATTGTTTGAGAACTAGGGATTTTTTTTTTATATTTTATTTGGCTCTACAACAATGAGTACACTATTACATGTATATAGTAAAACATTTCAAACTTAGGTCTAAGTGCCCCATTACTTAAAGAAGAGCACTGCATGCACTACATTATGCGCTTATAACTAATTAAACAATGAAAAAGATGAAATAAAAATACAATTAAATAATGAAACCAACTTAACTGTCGATAATATTAAGTTAATAAGGCCAAACGTTAGTTAAGGATTATCGTAAAAAGCCTACAATTTTAAATATGCATTGACGTTATAACAAAATGATAAACTTAAATCTTTCTTTTAAGAATTTTTGTGACTGACTGTACGAGCAATGAAATATATATGTATTAGAAAGGTAATTATGTAGTTAGAATAGTTGGAGAATTTATAACGAATAATCGGTGGCGTACTTTGAGAATAATTCCAGATACCTATGGAGCAGAACGGGAACAAAATAATAAGTATTTTTAAATAATAATAATTCCTTGGAGTAACTTGGGAATTAATGTATGAGATTCTTATCTTTTTAGAACAAAAGAAAGGAGAACTTTGGGAATAACCCTCGGTGATTGCCACGCTCTCCTTTGTTTCATGATCATCCACCGGTCAATGCCAAAATCTTTTCCCACTTACAAAGTAGAGTGCGACCTTGAGGAGTGAGGACATTGACATTTTCCACAGTGTTTTCTGAGGTTTTTGCAACCGATGTGACGTGTTACTGTTGTCGTTTGTTTGTTTTATCTTTGTACCTAGTTGATAAAAAAATTCGTTAAATTACGTAGGTAGGTACCTACCTACATACCTAGGTACTTGCTTTAATCATAATTTTATCATAATCTACAACGAGATAAACAACTGTACAGAGAGGCCAGCACATCAAGCTACCCCAATCTGTCAAATTTCTTTGATAGATTTTCAACTTTACCACAAAGCAATAAGGTTCATATTCAATTGGGAAAATTTGACAGATTGGGGTAGCTTGATGTGGTGACCTCTGTCCATTAATCACGAATTGGGAAACAGTTTCAGCACACATAACATCACGCCTATAATCCACGAAGAGTTTCGCAGAAGTGCACATTGCACACCCACATTTCGCCAGTCCCATGAAAATCAAATAGGGCGAGCCTATTGCCATCAACCGGACACAAATCCTGACTACGGGCTGCTACTGAGAAATCCCTGAAGGTTTCCCTTCAGGTGGAAAAAAATTATGTAAAATATCCAGTCAACGATAGGAAAAACTGAATAGGATAATCTTTCTTAGTTATTAGGTACTAACATAGTCTTTAAAACACACGGGCTTTTAAAATACTAGAAAACAAACGATAAAATTTTGTATAGGTAATAATACCTATTGCAAATGAAAAATGTTGTGCCATATAGTGCATAGTACCTACTACATTTAGGTACTATAAATATGCATGTTATTAATGTAGTTAGAATTACTATAGCAAAAATATAAGTTCAATCTACTCTAGTTTTTGATGAAGTGTTGTCGGAAAATGTTTTATTATTTTTTCACTTACCTAAAGTGCAACATGGCGTTAAATCTATTTTTCCTAACGAAGTAAGATTTTAGACAATACTGATTTCCTAAGGCTAGTTAAAGTAAAGACATTTGAAGTAGTGCTAGTTAAGAAATATTATACCTCCTACACTAAAAACCGTATTGGTGAAGTACTATTTAATTTTTTTGGTATTAAGTGATTCTATAGTTTGATTTAGATAAGACCTGATTACGTCTTAATATTTTCTTAACTTGTCATTTCATCATCAAAAATTTTTTTTTTCTTTGTGAGTCTAAAAATATACTTCAATTATTCAATTGAGTTTTAAGTGAGCTTTCAAGAAATCTGAGTAGGTATAGTAAAAAAATATTTTTAGTTTTAACTGTAGACATACTTAATACAAACTAGTTTTGAGAATACTTAACGTGGTTTTTGGTAAGTAGCGGTAGTTTAAAACGATTTAGTATTAAAGAAAGAAAGGATTTAACGAAATCCTTTATGATTTAGCAAAATCCAACTTTAGATAAAGTACAGTTATGTAGGATTTAATCATTATTCTTGTTTGCTACTTGGGTAGGGATTTTTATATTTTAACTGAGCCATCCAACCATCGTACCTGAACAATGAATAATAAAAAACACAAACAAGTCCTATTCAAAAACAACATAATTATAATTAATAAACTTTTACAAACTCAACAGCACTAATTATTAACTAAGAAATCAATGAAATATTATTTAGGTAAGTATTACCTACTTACTTATATACACACATAATACTACATAATTTATTTACTGTGATGTACGTTAACGATTAATAATCAAACTCGGACATAGCTGTTTATAAAAACAAAGCGAATAAGTCGTCCCCTATGTGTGCCATACCTACCTATATGTAAACAGTTTAATTTATGCAACAAGATACCGACATGCCTAGCGTGTTGCATTGTAAGCAGTTGGAGTTGATAGATACCTAAGTACCTATAAATCGAGGGTATTACCTTACTTCACCATCCTTTCATTCTAGATGATTATAAAAGCTTTTAATAAATTTTTATTGTAGGTAGGTACGTCGATAATCCGCCAACATTGCCAGAAGCCGAACCCAGTAAAATCATGACCTCAGCAAAGATGCATGTCATAATACAGTAGGTAGGTACCTACTTACTATATGACGCTATCTACAGCTGCGGAGATTACCGGAACAAAGTCTCCACCTCCAGCATAAATAAACAATAAAGTAGGTACCTACCTATACTTAGGTAAAGGCCGATATAAAATAAGCGTTTAGTAAAATATCATTTACTCCGCTTCTGTCAACTTCATTATCATGCAATTACATCATTGCATGCAATCATGTTCTCGCATAGTAAACGGGAGTTTCATTTTTCAACTGCACTTGAGAAATAACTTTCGAATATAGCCCAAATTTTAATTCCATTGTTTCACAATCAAATGGTTTACCTACTTATTAGTTTTAAAATGCAGGGGCATGTGTGGTTAAGTAATAACAGCCTCACGGGTCAATCGATCAGGTTAAGCTATATGCTTGCCGCGGTTGGTGCGTGGATGGATGACCATCTTTACACATACCCAAGATCTCTCCGTGGATTTCTGACAGTCGTCAGAAGCCCGAAATTCTGACAACCAGTCTTACCAAGGGGTATCGTATTATCCAGGAACTGGGTTGTGGAGGTCAGATAGGCAGTCGCTCCATGTAAAATACTGGTACTCAGCTGCATCCGGCTAGACTTGAAGCCGACCCCAACTTAGTTGGGAAAAGGCTAGGCAGATATAGGTATGATTAGTTTTAAAAAGCATACTAAGGTGCAACGTGGTAAAGGAAATGATATTTTGTTGTCTATGTGGGCACTGATCTTTTGGAGTCAATGAACTGACTTAGATAAGAATCTAGCCAAAGTCTAGCCGTTTGGAGTCTTCTCGACTTTGTTTGAGGCTTTAAAAGTGGTAGACAGTCCATCTAGAACCTCTCGAGCACGAGCACAGATTAATATTAATCTGTGGTACGAGTGGAATCTCGAAAAGAATAAAGATGTTTGATAGTACGCACGGCTACAGATCAAGCTATACCTACATTTCCAGTATAAGCTGATCTCGCATTGTATAGGATTTCTTTACAATTAGAAGTCAGTGTAAACTGAAAATGTATAGCTTGATGTGTAGCCGTGTGTACCTATTGCTGAATCGAAATTTTGTCGATTTTTATGAATGTGGAGTTGTGGAGAGAAAATGGGCCCAAATCAGAAAAAGGAAAATAAAGACAAGATTGCTGGCTGACTAAGTACTAACGCACCACAGAAATCTAAATAATGTGCCTTATTATTTAGATTTCTGTGTAACGCACTTACGCACTGGAAATAGGTAAGGCATGTGAGGTAGGCACTTACGTCATAGTGACGATCAGTATTGATGTAGGTACCTAAGTGTAAACATAACCTAAAAATAACAAAATTATATACTAACATAACTAAAACTATTAAAAAACTAAAATATGGCGTCGAAAAATTCAAAGTAAAAGAAAAAGGTAAAGTACCCAAGAGACTGGCGGCATTGCCACGTTGTATGGCAATGCTAAGCCGCTGGCCAAGATAAAAGCCAGCCCTGGGAATTTGCTGCCATTCATCTGGGAATATGTTACTTTTTAACTTGGGCAGCTGTCAGTACAAGCATAATACAGAACGACAATTTTATTATTTAATTTTTTTATAGTTTTGATAAATTACTAGGTATTTTGGATTTATGTTAATTTAATGGTGAAACCATGACAATGTCATGATAGCAGTGGCAGGAAAACAGAAACAGGGCTTTTATTGAAACTGATAATAACTAAGCTCTTCATCAAGTTGGACTCTATTCTGAATTTAAAAAATATATATTTTCCGAAAAAGAACAAAAAATGCTGAATTATTAATCCTAAAATAACCCTAATCAAACACCCCCAAGAAGGAAGGAGAAGAGAGGGATCAAAAGTGTAGAAGAGGATTAAATCAAAATCATCACGGCGCTGAAGACGCCACGCCACGCCAGTCCGTCTGTCACCCGGCCACGGTTGCCAGGGCTGCGGTGACATGTATTGGCGGTGCGGCGCCCTAGGCCGCCAAAGCGACTGCGTCACTCCCGTCACTTGTCATCGGTGTCACATAGACTTTTTCGACGTTTTAGTGTGTTTTAATAATTTAGTTTTTGTTGTTATTTAATTTAATTTTGTAAGTTTAAACTATATAAATACATGTTCAGTGGCAGCAGTGATGTGGTGGATAATAGTGTTAGTGCTAGTCAACCTTCGACATCACTGAGCATCCTGGAGAGATGTCCGCTATGTACCCAGGCACGGTTTTTTAAAGGTAAGCGGGGTCTGAATGTGCATATCGGCAAGGTGCACAGACCACTTAATGCAATCACATCAGACCCCGTCTCAACAGCTACACCTACAACACCAGGTACTTCCACTTTTGACCCGTTTTGGAAAACTCTTTCAAAATTCAAAAACTCTATTCATGTTTTGAAGCGAGTTCCCCGCGGCGCTAGACCTTTAGTGGCACAACACTTAGCAGGTTGCGTTCGTCTCGCCGTCCGGGAGAACTCACAAAGTGCTTGGGAACAGCTGCTCACCTTCCCTTACAGAATTCTACATGTACAAAAGAATTTGGCAACCAAAAAGACTTTAACTGCACAAATTAAAGAAAACTGTAATGTTTCGGCTCATAATTTAGATTCAAAATTACCGACACAGAGATATACCTCTTTAAGAGGTATATCCCATCTGGTAGAATCCAAGTTAGGGGAAGGTGACATTAGTGGAGCAGCCAGGATTCTTTTTAGTAGTGATGTGGTGGCACCGTGTTCTCCAGAAACACTCGCAGCTCTGGAGAGCAAACACCCTGCCCCAGCGGATGGCCTTTCTTTTCCCGACCCCCCTGATCTGGATAATCACTCGCTCACCATTACAGGTCGAGAGTTGGTCACAGCCGTTTGCTCCTTCCGGAGCGGCTCCGCTGGTGGCCTCGACGGCCTGAGTCCTCAGCACCTTAAGGACCTTATTTGTTCAGGCGCCGGGGCAGCTGGTGAGTTGCTCTTGAAGGAGCTTACGGCTCTGATTAACCTCATGCTCTCCGGCAAGGTGAACGAGGCCGTCATTGACGTTCTATACGGGGCCAATCTATGCGCCCTGCGTAAAAGGGATGGCGGCATTCGTCCCATTGCCGTGGGAACTACTTACCGTCGTATGGCAGCCAAGATTTGCTGTAAATTTTATGGTGAGGTTGTTTCGGAAAAATTGCAGCCCCTGCAGCTAGGTTACGGCTGCAAAGGGGGCTGTGAGGCTGCCGTACACGCCTTATCGACCTACCTAAATTCTGGCAAAGGTGAGGTCATCCTGAAGGTTGACATAAAGAATGCCTTCAATTCTGTTAATAGGGACACCTTGCTGGCAGAAACTAGAAAAGAAATACCCCAAATTTATAGTTTCCTTTGGCAATGTTACAGACACCCTTCTAAATTACTGTATCGGGACAACCTTCTGGAATCTGCTGTTGGCTGTCAACAAGGTGACCCCCTCGGGCCAGTGATTTTTAGTTTAGCCATTCACCCAATTATTCGACAGCTAAATTCCAAATTTAACGTTTGGTATCTTGACGACGGAACCTTGGGAGGCGATGTAGAAACTGTTTTAAATGACCTTCAATTCTTAAAAAATGAACTTTATTCCATTGGCCTTGATCTCAACCTTTCGAAATGTGAACTGTTCTTAGCGGACGGTACCGACAGACATCTAACACTTCCCAAATTTAACGCAATAGCCCCGGAAATCAAAATTATTGAAAAAAACTCTCTTCGTCTCCTTGGGTCTCCTATCTATGAAAATTCTTTTCCTGTTTTTATTGAAGAAAAAATTCAAAATTTCAATGACGTTTCGGAAAGATTGTTCCAAATTAACATGCACTCGGCCATAACATTAATCCGTTACTGCTGTTTCGGCCCTAAATTAACATATTTCCTTCGTGCTTCCCATTTATGGAAGCACACTCACCTTTTAGATAAAATTGACAAAATTATCCGACAAACTTTAACTTCGATCTTAAATGTGGCCTTGGACGACCGCGCTTGGGCACAAGCTACTCTCCCCATTCGTATGGGAGGCCTCGGCGTCCGCAAAATTTCTAGTATTAGTTTACCGGCATTCATATCCTCGGTCCACGGCACAGATAAATTAATCAGGAAAATCCTAGCCTCCACACTGGTTAATTTTGATGTGCCTTGTTTCACCGAGGCTATAGATGCCTGGAGACTCGCTTGCCCGAATTCAGACCCACCCGACAATCCATTTTCCCAGAGACGGTGGGATGAGCCGCTCTGCAGAGTAGTACAGAACAATTTACTTGACACGTCTCTTACTACTGCGGAGCGTGCGCGTCTGCTGGCTGTGGGTAAGTGGGAGTCGGGTCTGTGGCTTCATGCACTACCGTCGTCGAACATAGGCACTTTGTTCGACGACACTACTTTCCGCCTCGCTGCTTCCCTGCGACTAGGAGCTCCTTCTTGTTCTCCTCATCGCTGTCACTGTGGCGAAGTTGTCAACAGCCTCGGACACCACGGCCTGTCTTGCAGCCGAAGTGCGGGTCGCTTAGCACGGCACGCGAACATCAATGACATCATCCGACGAGCCCTTGTCACCGTCGGCGTTCCAGCTGTATTAGAACCCAATGGCTTGGCACGCGACGATGGCAAGAGACCGGACGGCATGTCTTTATTTCCATGGAAGTTGGGAAGGCCTTTAGTGTGGGACGCAACGTGTGTCGATACTCTTGCGCCATCCCATCTTCCTGGCTCTGCGTGCTGTGCTGGCACTGCTGCTGCCGCTGCGGAAAACCTCAAGCGGCGGAAGTATAATAACCTTATCGGTAATTATATTTTCGAGCCGTTTGGGGTTGAAACCCTTGGGCCGTGGGGTCCGAGTGCTCATATTTTGTTCAACGAAATCTCCAAACGGCTGGTTGACACTTCCCGTGACCCAAGGGCTGGCTTTTATCTTGGCCAGCGGCTTAGCATTGCCATACAACGTGGCAATGCCGCCAGTCTCTTGGGTACTTTACCAGTCGACAGCGATGCGGAGGAATTTTTCGACGCCATATTTTAGTTTTTTAATAGTTTTAGTTATGTTAGTATATAATTTTGTTATTTTTAGGTTATGTTTACAGTTAAAATAAAATAGTTCTTGGTAAAAAAAAAAAAAAAAAAAAAAAGGTACCTAAGTAGGTATTCATGAATTACCTCATCTCACACAGAAAACTCCCAACACAGACGGATGGCGCTGGTGCTTCTGATAACTTCAGTATGCACTATCATCAGACAATACCTACCAGAATATACTATAATGGAAATAACAACTACTTATCTTGATAATTTTAATACCTACTCTGCAGTCGTATTTAGCATTAATTTTAGCTGTAACGTTAAAACCCATTGCTATCGTCCAATAGGAATGGTATTTTTGGCAACTCCTTATCTCTATATTTCGATAAATCCTACATTAGCGTGTCAACCTGTCATTCATTGTAATGGATTAGGAAATAGATTTTTAAAGAACTAAATGATGTTTAGGACTTGACCGAATTGACCAAATCAAATGCTTTGGTTAAAAGCGTTTGCTGGTCGTTCTCTGTTCTGTGATTCATACAGCAAAGGTCGGTGCCTGATTAGGTAAAGCGTAGGCAGAGGCGATCTGAAACGTCATCTAGTACCTACCTACTTTCAGTTCAGACTATTTTCGAGACAAGCACTCGATAGGATGATTACGTGTCGGCACAAATAGCAAAGTTTGCTCAACTGTTATGATAAGTACGAGTAGGTAGGTAATTCGTTTTGGGGCAGGTAAGTAAACGTGACTCGCTAATAACCACAGAACAGATAAAAAACGATAGCGAAATTGCTATCGATTCCATGAACTTGATAATAATTAGGGTTCCGTAGCCAAATGGCAAAAAACGGAACCCTTATGGATTCGTCATGTCTGTCCGTCCGTATGTCACAGCCACTTTTTTCCGAAACTATAAGAACTATACCTACTGTTGAAACTTGGTAAGTAGATTATTCTGCGAACCGAATTAAGATTTTCACATAAAAATAGAAAAAAAAACAATAAATTTTGGGGGTTCTCCATACTTAGAACTGAAACTCAAATTTTCTTTGTTCATCAAACCCATACGTGTGGGGTCTCTATGGATAGGTCTTCAAAAATTATATTGAGGTTTCTAATATCATTTTTTTCTAAACTGAATAGTTTGCGCGAGAGACACTTCTAAAGTGGTAAAATGTGTGTGTCCCCCCCTGTAACTTCTAAAATAAGAGAACGATAAAACTAAAAAAAAATATGATGTAAACCATGTATTACCATGTAAACTTCCACCGAAAATTGGTTTGATTGAGATCTAGTAAGTAGTTTTTTTTAATACGTCATAAATCGTTCTAATAATAAAACATCGATCAAAGTTACATCGAACTACAAGACCATTTATATTGTTACTTGCTGCTACGGAACCCTACATGGGCGAGTCCGACTCGCACTTTGCCGCTTTTTTTTAAATTACAATTAAGGCCTGATACACCACCTACGATTATGTTCCTATTAACATACTTGGCAGATAATTTCATAGAAATTCTGTTCCATTTTTGAATTTATTCGGTAAGTACTGGCTATTCGGACATTAGGCCCTTAGTCTGATAAGAACCGTTTTTTATGCGCTTTGTAGGAAATCTACTTTCGTTAGATTCCAGTGGGCGCAGTGGCAATATAATTTTATTTGGTAGATCGCATAGAAATATAAAAAACAGGAGAAGTGGCATGGGGGCGTGCCTGTGTCCACGCGTTATGCGCACGCTGTGCCTTTACTCGCCAAATGGCCGTCTCCGCGAACTAGTACGCTTTCGACCGTGGTCACGATAAATTATAATTACAAAAAAATACAACCGACTTCCAAAAACAACACTACAAAGTGAAAAATAACTTTAATTTCGGAAGTCGGTGTCTGATTAAATGTATTTTCGTTTTTGCCACCGACTTCCGAAATTAAAGTTATTTTTCACTTTGTAGTGTTGTTTTTGGAAGTCGGTTGTATTTTTTTGTAAAAAAGTTTTTATTTTTCACTTTTTAGTGGTTCACATGTGCTTACCCCTTCACAGCGTACTGGCGTGATGTTATGTTATGAACTGGTGTGAACAACAAACAGACATGAGATTTCAGCAATCCCAGTCCATTTGCTATCATTTATTGAGGAGTTCCGTTGCCTATCTCAGAAGTTCTTCATCAGATCTTCACCAAATTGAAATGGGACCACTCCAAGAAAGTACTCTTCCAAAAACTATCCAAATCGCTTCAAGTGTGCCTATAAAATTGGAAGAGTTCTCTCTATTTCTCCAGGATCCCATCATCAGATCCTGACTTGATGATCATGGGACCACCTGGGAAGTATACCCTTTCAAACAAAAAAAAAATAATCCAAATCGGTCCAGCCATCGTCGAGTAATCGGGGAACATACATAAAAAAAAAAAATAAAAAAATAAAAAAAAAAAAAGGTTCCGACGAATTGATAACCTCCTCCTTTTTGAAGTCGGTTAACAAACAGACATGAGATTTCAGCAATCCCAGTCCATTTGCTATCATTTATTGAGGAGTTCCGTTGCCTATCTCAGAAGTTCTTCATCAGATCTTCACCAAATTGAAATGGAACCACTCCAAGAAAGTACTCTTCCAAAAACTATCCAAATCGTTTCAAGTGTGCCTATAAAATTGGAAGAGTTCTCTCTATTTCTCCAGGATCCCATCATCAGATCCTGACTTGATGATTATGGGACCACCTGGGAAGTATACCCTTTCAAACAAAAAAAAATAATCCAAATCGGTCCAGCCATCTTCGAGTAATCGGGGAACATACATAAAAAAAAAAAAATAAAAAAAAAAAAAAGATTCCGACGAATTGATAACCTCCTCCTTTTTGAAGTCGGTTAAAAATGCCGTGTTGTTCAGTGGTTTCCTGCAAAAACCGAAGTGATATTAAAAACTTCGTATCTCACGGGATCACTTACCATATGTAAGTAAAAGTATTTTACTGTATTTATCTTTAAAATCATAAAAAACAACAAATCGTAAAATATTTCTTGCTTTTACTACGTTATTTTTGTTTTCAAATATCGCAGCGGCTGTACTATTTTTGCAGCAAATACATTGCTCCTTAACCACTACCTTAAGTATGTCGCTAAGCGACTGGACAAGCAATGTAAAAATAACAAAACGATACTTTATTTACGCGGAGCGTCGCATAGTACAGCCGCTGTGTCTTGCGGCGAGATAGTGATGAGGTTAAGATCCACTAAAGTAGGCTATCGATAATAATGTCGATTGCCCAACGAATATTATATTGCTATTATAGTTTATTTTTCAATTTGTCAACCGTTTTAGCCCGGTTGGAACACTTGAAAAGATGACGTTTAAGTACGGTTGGGAAACCTTTGAGAATGTAAAATAATCTTTTTTACTGTTTTTGATTATTTTACAGTGTACCTAGTAGAGAAATGCATAACCAACGGTCGTAAAGTAAGTTTATTAATGTTTAGGTGGAGTGTTTTTGGGTTTAAATTATCGCATCTTCGTGCTATTTCCTTACGTTTTTTTGGTTTTGGTATTTTACTTCCGCTAAAGTCTTTAACTATGCACCACAAGATTCAAATGCGTTGTAGTAATCGGTATGGTTCAGATAAAATATTAGTGATTTTAGCTTAAAATAAGTCAACATATTCATGCTATTTATTTGTTATGCATGAGTATGGTATGTGTTTGTTTTCATATATTTAACTATTTCTTAACTAAGGGTTTTTTGTTAACAACAAAAGCCTATTCGCCTGTTGCCTGCTTACTCATCGTGAGGTTAAGAAGTATAGACAACGCCTTAGGTATGTGAGCGGTGGGATGGAGGAGCAGGGGCGCATTACTCAGTACGTGCGTTGCGAACCGCCGCCTCACCCCTGTCTCAGCGGCCAACTAGTTCCTAGACTATAGACTATAGCTTAAGATACTTATTATGTAAATGATAAATAAGTTCTTATAGTACCTTTTTAGCTTCCCAAAAGATACAAATACAAAATAAGAATGGATTGATGCCACAGTAAGGCCACCTAACTGGTTCCCAACAAAATATAGCACCATAGGCTCAATTCACTTTAAGGCAGAAATGTTCCAGCCTCTAAAGAAAACTCGCAGGCTTTTTGAATCACTTTACAGGTCAGTGAGTAAACACATCATAACAGGGTTCAACAATTCCTATGGTTTCACAGCCTAAACCAACTTAACCGGATTGTTTTAATTTATTGATTCGTGTTTTTTTTTTAATATACATTTTTTTTTTTATTTAAAATGTATAATACTTTCTGGACATATCATTTTTTATTTTATTTTCAGGACCCCAAATTTTTCTTGTACAGTAATAAATGGAAGTATCGATAACTTTCCGTTTTAGTCAATCACTAGCGTATATGTAAAATAAATTGCTTTTTGCACAACACAATAATAGCGCCAGATATTTTTGTGTGAGTAAGTTGTACGGTGCATGGTAAATGCACGCTGTGTGTGACGAGTTAAGGTTTATAATTGATTGTGTAGTATGTTCTGATTTATGAATTGCAAGTGTGTGCGCGACTTTGTATCTATTGCTTTTATTGAACTACATGTGTAGTAGTGGCGCGGTGGTGGGGCCAACCTAGCGACATCAGGTTCTGATACATTTTCAACTACCGGGCATATCTCCTTCTTTCATATATCTATGGTAGATCGGCTATTTATTGAGACATTGTGTCCGTTTCGACCGCGCGGCCACGGCGAAATTTAAAAAAAAAACCACGCCAAGATTTTGTAAAAATTTGTAGAAGTTGATTCCCAAAACCATAAATTTGTCAAAGTTATGGTTAAAAAGTTATAAGGGTTTGAACGTGGCCGCGCCATTGAAACGCGGCGAACCGCGCGGCCACGGAGATCTTTAAAACTAAGCGTTGCAGAGATCTGAAATTCAGGTTAATAACAGATTGAATTTGTAAAAAATTTGTAAAAATATAGAAAAAAATCCTAGGTTTATATTTTGGGAGCTATAAGACTAAAACTCCATGGCCGCGCCATCGAAACGATGAAAAATACGTTGTCGCCAATATCTCGCTGAAAAAGCATCGCAGGGGTCTGAAGTTTTTTGTAAAACGTAGATTTGAATTTGTCGAAACTTGTAAAAATACTACAAAAAATCCTAGGTTTATGTTTCAGGAGCTGTAAGACTAAAACCTCATGGCCGCGCCATTGAAACGGTCAAAAAACACGTTATCGCCGATATCTCGCTGAAAAAGCATCGTAGGGGTCTGAAGTTTTTTGTAAAACCTAGATTTGAATTTGTCGAAACTTGTAAAAATACTACAAAAAATCCTAGGCTAATATTTCAGGAGCTGTAGTACGGTATCACGTAGAAATAAGTCGTGATTATTTATCGAAGAAAGTAATTGTAAAGCGAGTTTTTTTTTTGTAAACAACACCTATTAATATGTAAAACTACCGATACTAGGCAAAAAACATGTATTTTTCGGTATTTATAACTTTCAATACGTTTTGAATATTTCGATAGGGTGACCATGGCTTTTTGTTTACAGAAAACTTTCCACCTATCGTTTTGGAAATTGTATCTCAAGGATTCTAAATTAAATTAAAATGAAACGACAAGATACAAAAAACATATTTATATTTCTTTTATAATCATATAAATCACAGATTATTTACTTACCCTAACACATATATATTTCTTTCAAACTCACAAATCACAGATTATTTACTTATACTTTCTTTCAAAGTCACAAATCACAGATTATTTGCTTACACTTACTTACACTACTATATAGGGTGACTGGTAAGCAGTCATCGATACTTAAACACGTGAATTAGTTTAATTATTTATTAATTATTCATTATGAACAACTTTTACTATGGGACCAAACCTGAAATCGCGAAAAAAATATCAGCTGTTCCCATACATTTACGATCGCATAACTCGTCAACATGTATGGAACAGCTGATATTTTTTTCGCGATTTCAGGTTTGGTCCCATTGTTGCCATGTTCATAATTATGAGCTAATTCACGTGTTTAAGTATCGGTCACTAATTACCAATCACCCTATATATATTTCTTTCAGTCACAAATCACAGATTATTTGCTTACATTTACTTACTTTACTATATATATTTCTTTCAAAGTCACAAATCACAGATTATTTACTTAGAATAAGATATTTTTTTTATTAATACGACCTCAGGGCCGGCAGTCTCGACATTCGCTACGTTCTCATAGCGACTTGAAATCGCTCGCTAAGTCCTAATTACATGCTCTGTGGTCCTAATGAGCTCCCCTAGACGGGCAATTGGTAATAGTTCGGTTTTATCAAAGACAATTATTGGCCACTTCAAAATCTTCTTTAATAACGAGGAAAATTGGTGATCATGATTTAATAAAAATAATTGTTTATCTTGAAAATTGGAAATTCATTACGTAAACCTTATCAAGAAAACATTATTTTTCATGGAAATTCATAGGAAGCTATGGCTTTTTTTTTTTTTTTTCTTTGGTTATGGTTTTTTTGGCTATGGCTTGGGATTTTTATGTCCATAGATATTTGACAAGTTACTATGGTAACTTGTCAAATATCTATGGACATAAAAATTTGCCTCCTTGCAACACTACGTCGGTGTCATAGACAACCAATAAGTACCTATATTACTACCCGATTTAAATTACTATCAATACTATCTTTGATCCACTTCGCGTCCAAAATATTGTTTTGTTTTGTTTTTCAATAAGTAGGTACTATTTCTTATAAAATAAAATGACTGGAGGAAGAGAAGCAGATGCAGCTGCAGGCCCGGGTCCGAGCGGCGTCAAGTAAGTACCCGACCTCAAACTACAACACCTTTTTTCTAATCTGATTTGTCGGTTCATTATTGATCGCTTTTTCTATTGACTATTCTAGTCAAACCATAGCCAGTTGAACTCAATGAGTCAAATAATGTTAAGATTTTGAAAAATTGGTTCTAGTTTATTTAAATATTTCAGGCGTAAGCGTTCACTGCGTGTTACGAGTGGCCAAACAGATGCGCTCTTATCCTTTTTAGAGGCCCGGCCATACCCGCAAATTTATCGACCTTCAGGGCCGGGATAATTTTGACGCGGGCTGGAAGGAGGTTGTGTGCAGCCGTGTGTACCTATTATTTCAATATTATAATTATAGTTTAATTCATTGTTTTAGTTTAAAAAGTGAGCTTATAGGTTATATTGCCGAGTTAGTTGTTGTTGTAATTTATTGTATTTTTTGTCAGTTTGAAGATATAATCTATATATATATATATATATATATATATTACTTAAAGTAAAATTTCTGCCGATTTCTATTTTTTTATTATAGATTTAAATGGTGATAAAAAACATCGAAAAAATCGATATATCGTTCATATTCTCAATTTCGATGTTTTTAAAATCGATGTTTTACTTTTGAAAATATTGATGAGTAGGGATGCACATTGCTCATGAAAAACATCGATATTAGTATCGATGATTTTTATGAGCGATGTTCATCCCTACTCGACACGGCACCCGCGACAGAGCACCGCGACTATCGCTTTGTGGCCTCGTCAATGCGCTTGTCTGTGTGGGTGTGCCGTTTCGACCCTTTGTACGTAGTTTCCCTACTATCCATATTTATATTGTGATGGTACCTACGAGAAACATTAATTTAAACCAAAACTGAGAGGTACTACGAGTAGGTATTACATATCACAGTCATAAGTTTAGGCAATTTTTTTTTCAGTATTATCCAACATTGAATTGTAACAATGTAACATTTTTCTTCAATTATAAATTTATAACATAAAACACAACTTTTTTTAACCTTTTTTTACTTAATTAGTTTTAAAATTATTTCTTTTATTGTCAAACGAGTATTTATTTATGAAAACGTCATATAGTCATGTTGTTTATCTTTCATTCCGAGGTTAATCATATTTAAGTTGTTGTAGTAACTGAAGTTGATTGGATAAATAAATAAATTCATTTAGATCAGGTTAATAATACCCATTGCCAAACACACATGCATTAAAAATCATATAAAATAAAAAAGATGAAATAAAATTAAATATTAATTAAATAAAAGCCCTACATGTAGTCTTGGCCTTATTGTGAGATAGGTCAAGGAGCAAAATGTTATCAAACGGACGTGACCGATCTTCCCATTTTATATTCAAAATTAAATTTTGACGTACTTACGGCTACAGATCAAGCTATACATTTCCATTATAAGCTGATCTCACATTGTGTAGGATTTCCTTATAATGAGAGGTCTGTGTAAACTGGAAAGTTTAGCTTGATGTGTAGTCGTGTGTACACATTTACCTACGTTTATTATCAAATGTATATAACGTTCATCATCTGAAATTAGTTAAATTATGAAAATTAACCTGAACTCGATTTTTTATATGGCGATCGGTGTACGTAAAGGATGCTGTAACCATTTCAAAAACTAAAATAGTCTTCGTAGATAATGAAATGGCAGTTTTAGTCATGGCCAAACCGACATTTCCGGCTGGCACCTTGTAAATCAAATTATAATGAAATGAGCATAAAACTTGAATTAAAAACTACCTGCGACGATCGGCGACTAGAGTATTTCAAACGATGACAAAAAACCCATGCTACCCTAGTACAAAAAAATTTCAAAATCGCTTGAAACATCGAGTAAATTAAGTGGGGCCAAAAACTGCCACCTTGTAGTTAAAAATGGTATATCGTTTGAATCAAACACAGGGGACACTGGGACAGCCCAAAAGTGAAGGGTAAACTTATTTTTGAAAACGCTTAAATACATATTCTGATTGCCGCGTATCATATTATTATCAACATACAACATACTGACCTGCAAATTGCAAAAAACGGAAGAAAATTTGAATTTCGCTGGCTACTACTGCGCAATCACCTTAAAATTTGAGAACTTTATAATTAATAATAAAATTAATTATTGTTTTTCTTGAAAATTATAGTGAATATGTAAACCTTATCTTGGAAACACTATTTTTCATGGTTCAAGGTTCAAACTAATAAGTAGCAATAACTTTAAATTGTTAAATATCTAAGGATTTAGAAATTTGCCTCCTTGCAACATTACTATTCTAATAGCAAGCAAGTATCACAGTCAATTGTCAAGATGAAATCTATAGTTTGATTAGTTGTCTTTGGAAACTCAATATTTTGAATAGTATTATTTTCGTATTTTCCTAATAATTGTTTCATTAGTAACAAATAACTTGTCAGCAAATTATATTGCTCGGCTAACACATTTCTGGCTTAAGCGGCGACCTCACTGCATTTATAGTTTCTCATTATAGTACATAATAGCTGCGTAATGATACTTGGGGATTTGTATGGATTGGGATTCTACAGAAAGTTGTCAACAAGTTAACAAGGGTGTCTGAAGACTGGGAGGCAGCATGAAGTAAGAAGCGGTCCACACCTCAGAAGGCCACATAGCTTGGAGGAGATGTAATATATTGAAGGCACGACGTAGAAGAAAACATGTTGAAATAAATGAATAGTGAAAGTTTAAAATTTCATGTGAAAGATTTTTCAATAGGTATGCAACATGCCTCGTGTAAAGTGTCTAGAATGTGTAAACTAGGAGATGATTGTGATAATGGAGATTTAATAAAGTTGAAAACATGATTTGTGGCTGTCATTTATTTTTCAATAAAATAGAATACAATATTTATTTACATTTGAAACTGAAATCAGTTTTTACAGTTGTGAGGAATCCATGTACATTCTAGCTAATATAGCATGCAAATTTAGTACATTTAAACAAATTACAAAAACGAAATTTCAATTAAGTTAACTTATCTGCTATGAAATCTTGTACAGATAATAAAAACTGTTAGCTGTTTTCTAAATTCCTACAAGGTAGGTATTTATTATTGTTTGGTATTTTATTATAAATTACAGGTGCCATACAGATACCTAACTAATATTTTTTCTTGAGTATAGAAGTTGAGAATACCGTGCACAAAAATTTCTGATATTGAGATCTCAAACAAAACTACTAAACAATGAAACTAGACAATGTGGTACAGAACCACATTGTCTAGTTTAATTTGAGGTAGAAAATTAAAATGTTTATATATAGGTTTTACAAATGCGGCTACTTCCAGGTTGTAAAGTATCAAACAATGGTACCTGCAATGGTATAAGGCAACCAATATTGCCGGCAGATTTACTCTTTTTGATAAATTATGCAGCTTATAAAAGAATTAATAAGTATAACAATTGTATGAAAAGTTAAGTAGGTAAGTATCAAATTATATTGACAGTAGTAAGTCTAAACAAAACATTAGTGATGTGAGCACACTTAAATGTTATGAATGGCTTGAACCGCTATGTACTTACACTTTTACAATAATGTCCTCTGGCTGTGACTTCCACATTAACTGGGTGTTAATTAAGATCCCTAAAAATTAACATTCACTTTTTCTACTTGACTAGTGTACTTAATTTACATTAATTACTCATGGATACCCGTTGGCAAAAGTGCATGATTTTGGTTTTTGGAGATTTATAATTAAATTATTACTTTCAATCCACTTTATTAAACTCCTGAGTGCATTGTTATTTTCATGTGGATAGGTATGCAACATGTGTCATATAAACAGTGCCTAGATCTAGATTATTAGAATGTGTGAACTTGGGAGATGATTGTCATACTTTATAGAGATTAAATAAAGTTAAAACATGATTTAGGTACGGTTGTGTGTTATTTATTTATACACGAAAAATAGCACGATTCTCACCCTTTAAAGAGATTAATATAATAAATGAACGAATGCTATGAATATCGGCGACGCTTTCGCACTTAGTATGTTGAGTATATTCCGAACCTATAAGTGGACGTAAAAGCCTCATCGGTACAAACCCATCTTCGAGCCCGATCCGTATAATTTATGTTTGTATTGACTTAAAAACCAAAACATTTGGTAAGTATAGTTTACAATTCGCTACCAACCGAATCACTTAGCGGGCTCTCAAAATTGGTCGCTAACTGTAGTCGTACACATTACGAAAATCATAGAGATTCGGTTAAATATAGATGACAATCGATAACTTTGAGTTTCAAGGCTACCAAATATCGTTACATCCGGATCGTTAGGACTTTGCTACTAACACGTGATTTTTGTGGTGGGTCGTAGTCAATTATTTTGACGACGAAACGCTGCAGTTTTCCATAAAACGAAAACCAGTCGTCAAAACGGTCCTCGTCGCAACTGCTTTGAAACTGAAAATGATTGTTTCATGCTTGTCAAACCATTTTGGCTATCTAGGGACCCCATTACGACTTAGCGAGCGATTTCAGTCGTTCAGGGGTCTCTACGAATGTCGAGACTACCGGCCCAGGGCCAAGGACTTTCTGGAACATTTGTCGAAATCTTGCAAAAAAATTGACATTTCAAACAAACCAAAACTATAATAATGAGGTACTCGCCAATATTTTTGGGATTTCGACCGGTTCCTTGGGTCATGAATAAAACTTGTTACCTATGGGAGCTTATTCCTACTGTATAGTTTAATTTTACCCTGTTTTTTATTATTTAATCATCATCTATTAGACCATATGTTAAATTATGAATTGTCAGAGGTTGTTCAGAACTTGTGTGCGTTCCGGTTTTATTATCGTCGTAACAAATCATTATGGAATTATTTACTAAGCAATGACACTTGTAATGACCAATCAGACCTACAACCGGGGGGACATATTCCACAGCACCTATCAGTCCATATTTTTTTTGCTTTATTTTGATGTAATGAGGTGTTTCTTGGAGCATAATTTTGTCTGTGCCATTGAGATCAAATAAAATAATATTACTCAATTCGTACGTAAATCTCTTGGTTTCGTTGTTACATTTTAAACAAATTTTTAAATTGGAGTCATCGATAATGACGGCATCTTCCAGTCCACCGATTCCGAATAAATTTATGATTTCCATATTAATTGACAAAAATACTATGGTTCTTTTTGAGTGGTTGGCGCATGTTTCGTTTAAACATTCTTTAGTAACATTGGCACTGTACAAATCCTCTAAAAGTATGTGTTCAAATATAAAAGCCATATTACTATCGCATCCATAATGTATTGTTATCCCTTTTGTAATATTGAGTAATGATTTCCTCTCGTAGTTTATAAGCACTATTTAAATTTAACGATTCTGCTAATATTTTTATAAATCCGCGGATTAATTTGTTTGTGCATGTATTAAATATTTGTTGAATGTGCACGTTTTTTTGGTATGCAAATGCTAACAAAAAGAAAACTGAATCAAACGCACACGTATTCGTAAAATTCATACTTTTATTGACAGAATTTACTAAATTCCCATTTCGCAAAAACAATACTGAGATATTCTTCGCAGAATATCCCTCTCCACCCCAGTTTTCAGTATATGAAGGCTTTTCTGTAAATATGGAATCAGAAGAAAATGATTGTTTTGTGTTTATTTTAATTTTTTTCAAATTCAAATTCAAATTCATTTATTCGTGTGATTTTTGGTACATGAGATCTTAATATTAATAAATAGTTCCTCAAAAAATCTACCTTAAAGGTGTACACGCTTTCACGTAATTATTATAAAAAAAAGAATAAGTAATCAATCTAATAAAATAAAATAATTACAACATAACTTAAGTCAGAAAAAAACAAGCAAAACATTAACAATTGAGTACACGTAAATAAATAATTAATGGAATTTAAGATAATAATGCATTGTCAAAATTAAATAAATATGAATGTCAAATAACTTACAATTTATCATTAAGGAATTCGTCAATAGTATAATAACATTTTTCTAATAATAGATGTCTTAATTTGTTTTTAAATTGAATAATATTTAAGTCCTTAATTTCATTTGGTAATTTATTAAATATTTTTGGGGCCATGCAAAGTATGCTTTTGTGCATCAAGGCGGTCTTTGTTGGTCGAACGCATAATTCATGTCTATATACATGTCTAATCATTCTATAGCGATGTTCAGATGCTTTTCTGAATAGATGCATGTTCTTTTTAACAAATAAAGCAGTCTCAAATATGTACAAGCAAGGTAAAGTCATTATTTTTAACAATATAAAATAAGGTTTACAGCTATCAGTTATTTTTATACCAGTAATAGCTCTAATGCATCTTTTTTGCGATTTAAACACCATGTCCTTATTGCAGGAGTTACCCCAAAACATGACTCCGTAGCGTAGAATAGAGTCGACATATCCATAGTATGCAGTGACTGCCGCTGCTTGATTGACTACTTTCTTTAGTTTATTCAAAGCAAAAGCAAACTTACTAATTTTTTTAATTAATATTGAAGTTGTTACGTATGTGTATCAGTCTTTATAAAATATATATTATCTGTGGTATTTCCGGATCCTGTTGTCTTGTCACCGACTCCGATCGCTCGTCATGCAATGGCTGAATACACGATACATAAAATAGTCTGGTCGTCTTATTTATTTATAATATCTGGCCACCCGTCGTAACATGGTGTCAGAAGATACAGAAGAAAAAGAAGTCACAAAAAACCACAAAAGTAAGTGCCGCAAACAGTCAAAAAAAAAAAAAAAAAAAAAAAATTTCGAGTAAAACGTCGCCGCGTGGTCCAGCCCTAAAATGCCGGAAAATAAAAACGCAAATAATACAAGTTATCCCCTGCCGCCGAGTAATTTCAGCTTAGATATCAACAACTCGAACATGCCATTGGCTTGGAGAAATTTCAACACAAGTCTAGAGATTTACATGATAGCCAACAATTTAGAAGAACAACCAGACAAACGAAAGGTAGCCATTTTACTACAAATCATAGGCCCAGACGCTCTTCAGATATTTTACTCGTTTAACATACAAATTGACAAGATCACCTATAAGGATTTACTCGCCAAATTTGAAGACTACTTCACACCACGTGTCAATATTTCCGTCGAAAGACATAAGCTGTTCAACAGAAAACAAGGTCCAGATGAAGAAATTGAGACATATGCCACGGATCTCAAGAATCTAAGTATCCAATGCAATTTTGAAGGTCTTGCCGATGATATAGTAAAGGACATATTCTCATGGAACTTAAATTCATCTTGCTCGTACATCAGAGAACGTATCCTGATCGAGAAACCATCAACATTTGATGCCGCCGTCAGTCTCGCTAAAACACTAAGAAATACTAGGTTACAGGCTAAAGCTTTATCAAGCCAAGAAGTAAGTGTCGTTGCCAGTCGTCAATCGCATCACAGTCGCCAAACACATCGTAGTCAAGAGAGTCGCAATCAAAAAAGTCACAGTCAAAGAAGTCACAGTCGTCAAAGAAGTCATAGCCGTCAAGAAAGTCAAAGTCATCAGTCTCAAACAAGTCAAAGTCGTCAATCAAGTAAAGCATCGTCCAGTCAAGAACCTCAATCCAAACAGTCAACCAAGAATTGTTCCAGATGTGGTCAAGTTCACCGAACAAAATGTCCAGCCATAGGAGTCATCTGTAACAACTGCCACAAGCCCAATCACTTTGCCAAGTGTTGCCGCAGCAAACATGTGAGATCCATAGAAGAAGAAGAAGAAAGTACGGGTACTGATACTTATTTTCTAAATAGTCTTTTCACTAATGAGATTTCTGTCAGCAAAAAAAACCCTTATCATACAACTTTGTCCATAAATAGTAAGAATGTAGACTTTTTACTTGATACAGGTGCTGACACTAACATTTTATCATTTAACTCTTATAAAAAACTTAATTTGCCATTGAGTAGTTTAAAGAAAAGTAGTCACAAACTATCAACCTTTAGCGGTGAAGTATTACCGACTGTAGGTCAATGCATTCTGTCTGTCACACATAACAACAAACTATACAATGTTAATTTCCACATTATAGATATACCCTGTAGGAATATTATTGGTCGCAACAGTTGTGAGAATTTAAAATTAGTTAAAAGAGTCCATAATGTCCAATTTCATGAGTCACTCAATGTATCACAGCTTGACAAATATAAAGATCTCTTCTCAGGAATAGGTTGTCTTAAAGATTATGAATGTCATTTGTCAATGAAGCCTGATGCTGTACCGTCTATAGATGCCTGTCGTAGAATTCCATTCAGTCTCTTAGAACAATTAAAAGAAGAATTAGCCATGTTAAAAAAAAATCAAATTATAGTCAAAGTCGAGGAACCTACTGAATGGGTAAGCTCAATTGTAATTGCATCAAAGAAAAATGGTAAACTACGCCTGTGCATTGATCCAAGAAAACTTAATAAAGCCATTATGCGTCCTCATTATCAATTTCCAATTATTGATGAAATTAAATCCAGCCTCTCTGGTTCACAATATTTCACTACCCTAGATGCAAACAAAGGTTTTTATATGCTAAAGTTAGATGAAGCTTCCTCAAAACTATGTACATTCATCACACCTCAAGGTAGATATAGATTCCTAAGACTTCCCTTCGGGATAAATGCAGCCCCAGAACTGTTTCATTCCATCATGACAAATAGATTCAGTGATATTCCAGGAGTCAAAATCATGATGGATGATTTCCTAATTTACGGTCAAACTAAACAAGAACATGATTTTAGGTTAAAACAAGTCTTAGATAGAGCTAGAGAAATAGGAATAAAATTTAATAAAGACAAGTCTAATATATGTAAAAGTGAAGTCAAGTACCTAGGACACATCTTTTCTAAAGATGGTGTGAGAGTTGATGAAAACAAAGTGAAAGCCATTTGCAGTATGCCACCACCAACAAATGTCACAGAATTACAAAGGTTTTTAGGTATGGTTACATACTTAGGCTCATACATAGAGAATTTGTCAGATAAAACTTCTAATTTAAGAACACTTCTGTCTAAAGATAATGAATGGTCTTGGCAAGAGAGACATAATGTAGAATTTAATGAATTAAAGGAATGTATAACAAAAGCCCCTGTCTTGACATATTATGATCAAAATAAACCAATTACACTGTCAGTTGATTCGTCTAAAGATGCCATGGGTGCAGTGATTTGCCATGATAAACACCCCATAGCATATGCTTCAGCTTCATTAAGCTCATGTCAACAGTCATACTCTCAGATTGAGAAAGAGCTGTTAGCAATCCTATTTGGTTGTACAAAGTTTCACCAATATGTCTATGGTCGCCACACTTTGGTTGAAACAGATCACAAACCAATAGTATCGCTGTATAAAAAACCAATTTATAACATTCCACCCCGTCTTCAAAGAATAATGCTAAGATTACAACCATATGACCTGAACGTAACTTACAAACCAGGTAAATATCTTTATGTAGCTGATACTCTGTCTAGAGCAGCTTTACCAGAACAGTCATTACATGATCTAGATTCTGATCTAGATTTACATGTCAATTTAGTCATTAGATCACTGTCAGTTAGTCCAAATAAACTTAAATCTATTCAAGAACAGACTTCCCAAGACAATGAATTGTCACTCTTAAGTAAATATTGCATAACAGGTTGGCCTGAACATAAAAAATTGCTTCCAGACATACTTAGGCCTTATTTTCCTTTAAAAACCGATATACATATAATTAATGGTATTGTCTTCAAAAACAACAGTGTCATTATACCAGTAGCCATGAGAAAAGACATTTTGAAACAGATACATGAAGGTCACCAAGGTATTCATAGTTGCCAAAGATTGGCAAGAAATCTAGTATACTGGCCCAATATGTACTCTGATATAGAAAAATATGTTAATAATTGTCATAACTGTCTCACTAACAGACGCAGCAATTCCAAAGAGTCACTACAGCCCCATGAGGTAAAACCAATCCCTTGGAATAAAGTCGGAGTTGATCTATTTGATTTCAATTCAAACAAGTATGTCATAGTCGTAGATTATTTTTCCCAATATGTCGAGCTTGTAAAGCTAGCAGGTGGTTCTACTAGTAAAATTGTCATTAGTCACCTAAAGTCTATATTTTCCAGACATGGAATACCCAACATTCTAATTTCAGACAATGGTCCCCCATTTAACTCAAAAGAGTTTAATCATTTTGCTTTAGATTGGCAAATACAACATATTACATCAAGTCCCTATTATCCACGGTCTAATGGTCTTGTAGAAAGAACCATAGCCACGGTTAAAAACATATTAAAGAAATGTCTTACTGATAATACAGACCCTCATCTAGGATTATTACAGTATAGGAATACACCTAAAGAAAATATGTATTCGCCTGCCCAATTACTAATGTCCAGGACACTCAGAACTAAACTTCCAGTCTTAGAACAAACTCTGAAACCTAAAATACCTAACTACAGGTCTCTAACAAATAAAACTCAAATAAAAGTGAACAAATCACAGATTTATTATAATAA
Organism: Cosmia pyralina; assembly: GCA_946251885.1. NCBI lineage: Eukaryota > Metazoa > Arthropoda > Insecta > Lepidoptera > Noctuidae > Cosmia > Cosmia pyralina. The sequence continues at coordinate 27,498,237 of OX276343.1, forward strand.
ACATACTAAACCGTTGTCTTCCCTAAACATTGGTGATAAAATTTACTTCCAGAAACAGCCAGACAGTATTTGGACACCTGGTACTGTGTCAGACATAGGTCCACAGCCTAGATCATATACTATTGTCTCCCCGGAAGGTACTTTTCGCCGTAATCGCCAACATATCCTACAGCCAAAACATTCACCAACTGAGTCCGCTCCTAGTAGAAGAAGTTCACTTCAATCCCCATCAGTTCCACTTGACACTGATCCACCGTCGCCTTCCAATATACTGCCGTCGTCATCTCCATCTAATTATCAATCTCCTTGTACAAGTAATCCTGTCCAAGAATCTGAAACAAAAACAAACACATCACATACACCAAATAAACAAACTCAACACACAACTTATTCTTCATTCGGTAGAGCAATAATAAAGCCCCGAAGATTTTGAAAATTGGTCTAGATTAAGTTCTTAATTTGTACTTAGTTTTAATTTAATATACTAAATGTATTGTTTGTTGTACAAGCATTGTCAAACCTAATTTTGTTTTGTTAGTAGCTGTCAAAACTTAGTTAAGTCAATTTGATAGACGTCACTGTCAGAACTGTCGCAATGTAAATGTCAGTCAAGTCAACTTGTCACTTCTTAGAGATGTTCCGTTCCACTTAGTCTACTAGTATATAAGAATTTTGTTAATGTTAAAAAAAAAAAAAAAAAAAAAGAGTATACTTACGTACCATGTTCCACGTAATGATTCCATTTTCTTTTCTTAATAAGGGAGATGTTACGTATGTGTATCAGTCTTTATAAAATATATATTATCTGTGGTATTTCCGGATCCTGTTGTCTTGTCACCGACTCCGATCGCTCGTCATGCAATGGCTGAATACACGATACATAAAATAGTCTGGTCGTCTTATTTATTTATAATATCTGGCCACCCGTCGTAACAGAAGTATGTTGTTTCCAATTAAGTTGATTGTCGATTGTTAAGCCTAAAAATTTTGTGTTTGCAACTTCTTCAATTTTCTCATTATTAAAGCTTACATTTAGTTCCGAATTAGCTACTCTTTGACGAAAATTCATAATTTTTGTTTTCTTCAAATTTATAATTAAGTCGTTATGTTCTAGCCAGTTAACGGCTTGTTGTAATGCATTGATTATGTCAGCTTCAAAGTCTTTATTATTTTTGTCAAGTTTAACAATGATAGTACTGTCGTCGGCAAACAATGTCATAGGATATGGTATATTCATGGGAAAGTCATTTATATATATAAGAAATAATAAAGGCCCTAGCACACTGCCTTGGGGCACTCCACAAGATATTTTTCGTTCTTTAGATAAGTATTTTATAACGGTTTTATTTAATTTACAAATTCGACTTATTTCTGTACGTTGTGTTCTATTTTTTAAATAAGAACTTATGAGTGATAAAACGTTTCCCCTTATCCCATACGCATTTAACTTGCTCAGCAGTATATCATGGTTGACCAAGTCAAATGCCTTGGTCATATCCATGTATACTGCTGATATTGGGACTCTCTCATTCATGTTAGCTATGATAACATTAAGAAAGTCATATATTGCCATATTTATTGAATGATCTTTCCTAAATCCTTTTTGTTCCTTCACAAGTATATTATGTTTGTTTTACACTGCTTATTATTATTTTTTTGTAATTTCCTTTTTCGGCCCTTGATTGTTTGCTTTTTTGTATTTGCTAGATTTATATTAAGATTTGTCGCAGCTATTTTTGTCTCCCCTAATATAAAATTGTAGTGAATTTTTATAAATTCATCCACGTTGTATTTATGCAGACGTGTTTCAAATAATAAGTGTTTTAAAGTTTTGAAATAACTTTCAATAGCTGACGATGTTGGCGACTTATTTTCTGATTTGTAAAAAGGACACATGACATTGCTCCACAGAGGCAGTTTGATCATTAACCTTTTAAGAGTTGATACTAGATTGGGTAAGTAATAGTCATTTGGTTTTTCTGTTTTATTCTTTGTTTGATCCAACATTTTTTCTTTATTCACAAGTTCATCAAACCAATCTAAAATATTGTCATCGTCGGTTATTATAACATAATCATCACAGAAATCTTTTTTGTCGTTTTTTTCAACTGGGTCTTCTATCTTGACCAACAAAGATTTGAGGTATTTCATAGAAATTTTACAAGTCTCATTGTTTGTGAATTCATATTTGAAAGTACAAATTTTTATAATATGACAAAGCACATTAATATTATTTCAAAATTTTCGCACTCTTTCACAAATAAAATACTGCGAATGTAAAACATTTTAATATTTATATCAACGTTATCGAAGCATCGCAAGTTGTATACGTTTTTCACAAAATGACTTGTGTCTAATCTTAGGAATACTTGAGGCAAATTGTTACTTTTACTCATTAAAACTAGAAATGATTGTCGTAGATAGTCTCGGACTGTTTGAAAATTAGTAAAAGCCTGAACGTTTGCTGCTATTAACGCTGAAGAGTCGTCAGTTACAATCTCGTGTGGCGCAGTACGTACTTCGTTGTGCCATCTTTTCAACCATGACAATATAGAATCCGTTGTGTGGTTATCCGTAATCAATTGGCAAATTGCTGTAGACTTAATAGTTGAAGACGTTACCATACCAACATAGAGGAACATCCGTTTCGTTAGCAGAGATCCATCTGGGAGTTTGATCGTTCGGAAGAATGATCCAGTTGCATCTATAGTCATTGTGACATGAGGAATTTTCTCCAGATACGCCTTGTAGTATTGGATTTGTTGCTCACATCAATAGCACAGATGGAAGCTCGGTAACAGGGTGAACTCGCGAACGAAATTTTGGTATGTTGCCATTATCGACATCATGAGAATGCTCATGATTGGATCAGAGTGCAATCGATTACTTTGCCTTTTCTCGTGTTTCATTTTCCTCAAAGCTTCCATCGTTGGTAGCACTGGACAGTTTACAGTATCATCATCTTTGATGACTACGGAAGCAATTTCTTTGTGAACTACTGTTGCGGGTTTATATTGCAATTGTTTCGCTAGTTTTCGTCTTTTGTACGGAGTGAGCTTTGTCTTCTTGTTTGGATTGTGTGGCATTCTACTATTATCGGTATTAAATACAGTGCAGGTCACTGCCACTATTTTATCTGTTGCTGCCTTGATCGTTATTTCCGAGACGCAACTACATTGTGAGCACTTTCCTTTAATCAGAACATTCTTGTCTTCGTCGACCCGCTTAGTTTTAAAAACCCATGTGCATGGAAGCCTTGTAGATTCCCACAGTTTCTCTCGTAGTAAGCAAGCCCATTTGTACTTTGGCAGTGTATTGTACTTTTTATGATTTTTTTGGTAGTATTAGGATCACGCCTGAAGTAATTTAACTGAGACGGGTTCCACTTTCTTCCAGTCATATAAATCCAGTAAAAAATTAAACTCTTTAACAGTTTCAACTTCTTTTGAGGTACATTTCACAGGTGAAGAAACTGTGCTTCGGCACGAAGGCGAAGTTGAGGTGCTTTGTGTGAGTGAACTTTCTTCATCATATCGTTGGCCAAAAATCGTCTTGAAATTTCTCTTCAGTCTCATGAACAATGAATACGGCGTTATTTCATTGTTCAGTTCTTGAGCAATAGTTATAAATATAGGATTATTGTATGATATTTTTTCATTTCTACAAGTAGCTGCATACTTAAGAAACTTGTTATTCAGTTGCACCGCATCAATTTTCGGTTTTCTACCTCTGACCATGTTTCTGTAACAATATAGTAATAACATTGACCAACATCTCTACTTCTTAATCTTTTGTTTTATACATATTTGTTTGACCGCGTGAGAACGATCAGCCAACAATCACGTAGGTAATAAAATTATTTATTGTTTTACGAGTTTCAAAGACCGTTACCGTGCTAATGAAAAGAACAAAGAGCAGTATAATGGCAGCGCCGAAACTACGGTTTGTCTTTAGTGTATTTTCAACTTTATGCCCTAGAGCATAAAGTTAAAAATGTATTAAAGACAAACTGTTTCGGTACTCGTCGTCGAGACAGTTTCAACTTTATGCTCTAGAGCACATAGTTAAAAATCTATTGGGGACCAAACTAGTATCGGCGACGAGCTCGTCGTAGAGTCTTTTAGAGAATAGCATAGCAGAATTCGTTGAACTAAACAAAAGAACGCCTAGGTAAACATAGCTCGCATATATCTACCTACGCCCCGCTCGGTAAAAAAACAAAAAATACTTTTTTTTAAATATTTTAACCATGTATTCCTACAAAACTAACCCTCAGTTAGCAATATCTTTGTTCAAGCAATTTAAAAATTTGTTCAAGCAGTTTCTTATAGAGAATTTTTGGTGCCAGAGTCTATGTCTTTTTAAAAATAAGTATAGTAGTATAAGTAGCACTTTTTCCAGAGTTCTAAAAATAAATACCTAGCAAATACACAATTTGGACACCTTTCCGCATAAAAATATCATCACGATAGAGCAACCAGTATTAAAATAGGTACCTAAGTAGGTACACATTATCATTACAAGACTAGGTCAACTAGGTTGATAAAAAAATAGGAAAAGTATTAAGTGGTAAGAGAAGAGAGTAATTAGTATGAATTACTTACCTTGATAAGAAGTATTAATTTGAAATCAAATCCTAAGGCTTACGCCTTACGCTTTCGAAGTTGTAACAGCAGAACGTAGTTTTCCAAAGATAACAAATGTCCGAAACAGTGCACAAATTAAAGTCCGTAGGAATGTCAAAATTTAAAACACCCAACGAGCAATCCGTGCGAATTAACTGAAAGTAAAACGACGACTGATCAACAAAAAAGCCTTTGGCGGGAAGACGGGGTGCAGCGGCCGGGATATCTCTCACATATTGGACTGCTGTGATTGGTTATACAGCCTTCGTCTCCCGCGCTGCACCCGCGTTCTGTTCGCTCCTGTGTACTGTAGTGTGTGTGGCCTTATGGTTAATTCCTTTAGTGCAATTCAATGTTGGAATACATGAGTTAATTACACGTTACTTATGACATAATACTGTTAATTACAGGGGGTTATTTCTGGCAGAATTTAGTCTTAGACATAAGTTATGTGTTTGATTCCACAATTATTCATCAAATAATGCTATCTTACAGGAATTACGAATGTTGCGCAAAGTTATTTGTTATGGTTCTGGCACGTGTACTCAAAACCACAGTATTGTCAAATCAAGCAATGATAGAAGTGAATTTAAAAGAAATAAACATATGATTTTGTATTTTATCCGTTTCATTTTAATTGAATTTAGAATCCTTGAGATACAATTTCTAAAACGATAGGTGGAAAGTTTTCTGTAAACAAGAAGCCATGGTCACCCTATCGAAATATTCAAAACTTACATATTAATAGGTGTTGTTTACAAAAAAAAACTCGCTTTACAATTACTTTCTTCGATAAATAATCACGACTTATTTCTACGCGATACCGTACTTACAGCTCCTGAAATATTAGCCTAGGATTTTTTGTAGTATTTTTACAAGTTTCGACAAATTCAAATCTAGGTTTTACAAAAAACTTCAGACCCCTACGATGCTTTTTCAGCGAGATATCGGCGATAACGTGTTTTTTGACCGTTTCAATGGCGCGGCCATGAGGTTTTAGTCTTACAGCTCCTGAAACATAAACCTAGGATTTTTTGTAGTATTTTTACAAGTTTCGACAAATTCAAATCTACGTTTTACAAAAAACTTCAGACCCCTGCGATGCTTTTTCAGCGAGATATTGGCGACAACGTATTTTTCATCGTTTCGATGGCGCGGCCATGGAGTTTTAGTCTTATAGCTCCCAAAATATAAACCTAGGATTTTTTTCTATATTTTTACAAATTTTTTACAAATTCAATCTGTTATTTACCTGAATTTCAGATCTCTGCAACGCTTAGTTTTAAAGATCTCCGTGGCCGCGCGGTTCGCCGCGTTTCAATGGCGCGGCCACGTTCAAACCCTTATAACTTTTTAACCATAACTTTGACAAATTTATGGTTTTGGGAATCAACTTCTACAAATTTTTACAAAATCTTGGCATTGTTTTTTTTTTAAAATTTCGCCGTGGCCGCGCAGTCGAAACGGACACGAGACATTCACTAATCTCAAGTTCAATAACTCGCCTTTGTTGGCTAGCTCTACCAGACTGCCACAACGCAAAACGCAAATAAACCGATTTGTTCACCCTAATATTCAACAAAGGTTAAACGACATTAATTTAGACTGAAGGCTCCCGCAGACAGGCGCGATGCGACCCTATAGTAGGTATTATAGGGTACCTGGAACAAATTCCATGAAATTGGAACATTATTTCTTTTTATTTGTTTATTTCGTCATTTAAGTAATCATTTCTCCAGAAATCATCACTTTGGATTTGAAGCAGCAGCTCGATATTGACATTTTGTAGATTTCATGAAATTGTTCATAGAGTCACGTCCCGCCTGTCTGCGGAAGCCTTGAGAAAGTTTCAGTTCCAGCTACTAGCGTACCTACTAACATGAACAAAAGAAAGATGTATTTCTACCGTGTCCACATCAATATAGTACCTATATAGGTAACGAAGAACAAGTTTACTTACCTAATTTAAAACCAAACCCGTTGACTAAAACTAGTCTTTTAAATGTCATTCCAAAAACCAACTATGCATTAAGGGGATACTTACATCGATAAATTTTGTGTTTTTAAAATTCCTATAAAACCAAATGTAGGTAGGTATATGGTCAAATCATTTGGATTTTTCATGTTGTTTTATCAAACCTAATTAATATAATAAATGCGAAAGTGAGTTGTTTATTTGTTTGTTACGCTTTCACGCTAAAACGGCTGAACGGATTTGGATGAAATTTGGTACATGGGTAGACCATGACCTGGAGAAGGACATAGGCTAGTTTTCATCCTGGATCGCAGGAGTCGCGAGCATAAGCTAAAATCGAAACATGATTAGGTACCTACCTACTTGTTCGATATATCCTCTTAAATAGGCAATCGAGTTTGATAGGAATTTCTGGCTTGTTAAAGATGTATTTTAAGTTTTGATGCCATTGCCCTGGGAGTTTTTATAAGCTAATCTAAGTACCTACAATCTTGGTAGGTAGGTACATCATCTGCCTAGCCTTTTCCAACTTTGTTGGGGACGGCTTCTAGTCTAACCGGATCCAGGTGAATACCAGTATTTTATATGGAGCGACTGATGCCTATCTGACCTCCACAACTCGGTAAACGGTAAGACTGGTCGTCAGACTTTCGGGCTTCTGAAGACCCGTAACGACTGTCAAAGATCCACGAATGACAGCCAGCTAACAACCTGGTGGATCGACCCGTGTGGCTATTACTACTTAGCCACGAGTCCCTCATCACACACATATCTATAAGTACTCACACATGATAAATTAACACCATTCATTGATAAGAAAAAAAAAAACAAACACCTTATGAGTTAATTATAAATGAGAAAGTGTGTTACGCTTTCACGCTAAAACAGCTGAACGGATTTTGGATGAAATTTGGTATACGGGTAGACCCATCCATGACCATGGAATAGGATACTTTTTATTCAGGTAGTATGTTCCCGTGGTGCAGTACCCAAGTCCGGTCTACAGTGGGCACTACTAGCAGCTTCGATATGGCTGTCGGCTTGCACCAGGGGTCTGCACTCAGCCCTTAATGTTGCGTGCTGATAATGGATGCTCTTTCTTCGGATATCCAGGAAGAGGTTCCCTGGTGTATGCTGTTCGCCGATGACATTGTGCTGGTAGCCGAGACTGGCTTATAGGTCCAGAGCAGATTGGAGGTGTGGTGGAAAAGACTGGAGACCGTTGGCCTGAGAGTAAGTCGGACCAAAACAGAGTATTTGTTTTGTGATTTTGGCGGTCTCTCCGGTCCTGTGCCCTTACCGGAACGCCCCTACCGATCTGCTCCGACTTTCTGTACCTCGGGTCGCTTATCTAAGGGAATGGCGAAGTAGACCGAGACATAACGCACCGGATCAACTCAGGATGGATGAAATGGCGACAGGTTACAGGAACAACTTGCGATAATATATTGCGATATATAAGGCCTGTCGTACTTTATGGATCGAAATGCTGGGCAGTGAAGAAGACGGATGAAAAAACAATTGCATGCAGCGGAGATGAGAATGTTGATATGGATGCACGGATATCTATGGATGAATGTGTGGAGTGACGAGAATGGATAAAGTAAGAAATGAGTATCTAAAAGGAAGTTTGAAAGTGGCGCCAGTGACAGAAAAGTTGAAAGGAAATCGTTTGTCTTGGTATGGGCATGTAATGAGGAGAGACGAAACGCATGTGACTAAAAGAGTGATGAATATACATGTTGATGGATGGATAGGCAGAGGAAGGCCAAAGAAAAGATGGATGGATTGTGTGAGGAATGATATGAAAGAGAAGCGAGTGAATGATAGCGTGACGGTTGACAGGGGGAATGGAAGAAGAAAACGTGTTGCGCCGACCCCATGTAATATGGGATAAGGGCAGGAAGATGATGATGTTCCCGTGGTGGTATTTCTAAAATGCACGCGGGTGAAACCGCTGGCGAAAACTAGTAAGTAATAAATACCTAGTTACATTAGACTTGGTGGTACGGAACTTAGGTATGTGGTCAGTTCAGAAAAATATTAGCTCAAGTTATCACCGGGTTTAACTGGGTTACCTATGTTTATAAAGGGTCACGAGTTCACGACCTCGCAGATCGATTCGATACTGCCACGTCGGACTATCCCTAAAGCCATTAGTCACTAAATAGTCAGCAACAAAATTCGATTAACACTTGCAGTTTTTTAATGTTAATTATATTTAATTCAAATCGGAACAGAAGTAGGTACTTACGTAGGTACATTTTTAAGTTCGCGGAATGGAGGGTGAGAAGAGAAAATAAAAATACTAAATTATTTTTCTTTTTCAATATATTCACCTGCTACCCTTATACATTTTTCAGATCTTTCAATTAGCTTATGTATACCTTCATAAAAAAAAATGCTTTGTCTTTGTCCGAAAAATAAGCTGAAACCGCGTCCTTCACTTCATCAGTTAAAAATTTCTTCCCACGAAGTTCTTTTTTCAGTTTTGGGAAGAGGTCATAATCACTGGGAGTCAGGTCTGGGCTGTAGGGTGGATGGTCTAAAATATCGAAGCCCACTTTATGCAGGGCAGCCAACGCAACACGGCTCTTGTGAACAGGCGCGTTGTCGTGAAGAAGAAGGGCACCTTTGGTCAATTTACCCCTCCTTTTTTCTTTAATGCTTTCTTTCAACCTCTCGAGGATAGAAGCATAGTATTCTCCGGTTATAGAAACGCCTTTATCTTTATAATCGGTCAACAGGATCCCTTCTGAATCGCAAAACACTGTTGCCATGATTTTTCCAGCCGATTGTGACACTTTAAACTTCTTGGGTGGTGGTGTGCATTTTTTGTGCCACTGCATAGAGTCTTGTTTCGACTCAGGTTCATAATGATGAACCAAAGTTTCGTCTCCAGTAACAATTCGACTTAATAGTCCATCCTTATCTTTGTTACCGAGGTCCAAAAACGTGCGAGAACACTCCACGCGGTGTTGTTTTTGAGGCGGCGTGAGCATTCTTGGCACCCATCTTGCACTGACCTTTGTCATGCCAAGATGATCGTGTAGAATTTTGAAAATTGTCGTATCCGATACTCCAACCATTTCTGCAAGCTGTTTCTTCTTTAGTCTGACATCTTCCAATATTATTTTTTCGACTTTTTTAATGATTTCCGGAGTAGTCACCTCGATCGACCGTCCGGGCCGTGGGTCGTCTTCAAGTGAGGTCCTGCCTTGTTTAAAGAGACTGTGCCACTTGTTAACCATGGTTTTACCCGGGCAAGAGTCCCCGTAAACGGATTCAATCTCTTCCAGTATATTTTGAACTGACTTTCCTTGCTTGGTAAGGAACTTTATTACGGCACGGTACTCGATTTTTTCTATAATTCACACTTTCTTCCCAATTGAGTCGTTTGGTTGACGATAGTTCAAAGACTAATGATCCAATTAAGATAAAACCTGGTATTTATACTAATATTGAGTGGCTGAAGTTGTGGCCATCCCGATAATGACCTATTTTTATCCCCTCCCCCCCATTCCGCGAACTTAAAAACGCCCCCTCGTAAAATTTTAAGAACATTAACTCATAACAGTTTAACGAAAAAAAAAGCAGTTTATCGAATCATTTTTTGTTAATTTAGATGATGTCAAAAAGTAGCAGTGTTAACCGACTTCTGTTGCTGACCGTACCTACAGTTTTTCAAGTCAAAAGCTTTACAAGTGTGTGATATTAGGTCTTTACCTATAAAATTGCCGTTCTGCAGTACTGGCCATTTCAAATCAAAATAATTTTTGTTTGGCTAAGAATTATAATTTCAAATTAATTTTATTTTAAAAACATGCGATTTTTTTTCCAAAAGTAGTCATTTGTTTATTGATTAGTGTTACATTTTCATCGCATTTCAATCTTTTTCGTCATCATGGATACGTTAAAAATTCGAGTAATTATGGAATATGAGTACCGTCGTGGCAGCAACGCGGCACAAGCGGCACGCAACATCAACGACGTTTACGGAGCTAACACTACAAACCAACGCACCACTTGTAATTGGTTTGCTCGCTTCTGTTCTGGAAATTATGACCTGAAAAATGAACCTCGCGGTCGTCCGAAGACTGGTCGACAATGACGAATTAAAGGCGATTGTGGAAGCTGATGATACACAATCTACGGCTGAATTAGCAGCAGCTTTCGACGTTAGCGTCAAAACAATATTGGTCCATTTGCGTCAAATTGGCAAGGTAAAAAAGCTTGACAAATGGGTGCCCCACGAACTCAATGATCGCCAGCGCGAAGTACGCGTCGAGACGTGCCTTGCACTGCTCAACAGACACACAAATGAAGGAATTTGGAACCGCATTGTTACCTGCGATGAAAAATGGATTCTGTTTGATAACCGCAAGCGCTCAGCAAGTTGGTTGGATCCTGGTTCAGCACCTAAACAATGCCCTAAACGAAAACTTACCCCTAGAAAAGTGATGGTCACTGTTTGGTGTTGTAGCGCCGGTGTGATTCATCACAGCTTCTTACCAAACGGGGTGAGCATTACTTCAGATGTGTACTGTGAAGAACTGAACACAATGATGGAGAAGCTGGAACATCTCCAACCAGCATTGGTCAATCGCTCGTCTCCGCTGCTCCTGCACGACAACGCGCGACCTCATACTGCACAGCAGACGGTCTCCAAGTTGCAAGAACTGGGGTTGGAAGCTCTCCGTCATCCGCCCTACTCACCAGACCTTGCGCCTACAGACTACTACTTTTTCTAGAATTTGGATAACTTCTTGGCGGGAAAAAAATTCAATACCCGAGAGGCAGTACAAAATGCCTTTGAAGAATTTGTTGCCTCCCGTCCAGCTGATTTCTTTAAGAAGGGCATCAATAAACTGCCACTGCGTTGGCAAAGATGCATTGATTGCATGGGTGATTACTTCGATTAATACAAATAAAAAATGCATGAAAAAAATTAGTGTAATTTTTTTCATACAAAACGGCAATTTCATAGGTAAAGACCTATTATTACTTTCATAGGAAATTGCCGTTCTGCAGTACTGGCCATTTCAAATCAAAATAATTTTAAAAACAAACACACAAACAAACATACAAACTGCTTTATTTTGTTCTAATCTACTTATCTCTAATATTGGTAGTTTCTTTAATACAAAACGCCATTAGCTGATTAGTTCGCATCATTAGGTGAAAATCGCTATATCTAATGCAAAATAATCTCTACTTTAGTTTTCTATATGTGACGTCACTCAGGCAGCCATATCGCCTTATTACGGATGTATCATCATAAAGGTACCCTTGTAAACTTATGACATCAACAATGAGGCTGATCTATTCATAGATTTGCTCGACTAATTCTCACAGTTATGTGAAAAGTGTGAAAACAGTCATTACCCTAATTGCGTACACACTATCAATCAATAACAATCTGAATGATTTTAAAGGATATTGCTAATCCATTGCTTCATATGTTTGAAAATTTTGTCTGTTAACAACGTACCTACTTAAACAACGCAACGAATGTTGATGAACAGTCAAAATGAAAGCCATTGCTACTGTGTGTTACCTACGCAATAAGGAACCCCCAGGTTCATAGTTCACAGCTAAATAGCACATAACAATATGTGCTTACGATAAGCCGACACACTGATTTGTTTTCTAGTAAATAAGCAAGGAAAATAAATATATTTCATACTTCACACGGTCAACAAACCAAGCGAAAAGTGAACAATAAGATATTATAAAGAGTTATGAACTAAATGGTTTTACTACGCACTATCCCAAATGTTCCGCTCAAATGTTTTAAGTAATTTGGATCATTTACAGCGCGACTAATGTCGGAGGATCGTCAACGAACCGTTAATGACAGTCGCAAGGCTTCAATACAGCCAATTAGTATGTGTAATGTGTTCACGTGCACTTGGTATGAGTAGCCCTGTTTTGATTCAAACGTGTCTGTCACGCATAATCACAATCATGGGCCATTCATGGACAATTATCGGACAAGTCTGATAGAAAATCGATTTAGCTTTTCCGTCAATTGCCGTAGCAGCTAATTCCCAAACTTCATCTATTTCGTTTAGTAGAAGTAGGCACTATTGTGATGAATTTTGGGAATCAGAAGTTGGATGATGTATCAAGCAACTACAATAACATAAGTAGAGGTACATGAATGACGAGACAAGTGTCTGAAGCCGAGAACGGTAGTGCTAAAACTGAGTTGCATTTATTCTTGAGCTGCCATCGTTGCTAATTATATCTCATCCAAGGTAAACTATAACTAAACCTAGTGAGAAAGGGAACAGTTCCTTCCTTACCACTTAAAGTAAAGAAATAGTGTTAAAACACGTGCGAATAAGAAAATACATAACCAATTAGATAATTATATTTACATATAAACGTCTAAGAACAAGATTTGACCAAAAAAACCTTGACACACCGAATTTGTTCGAGTCCACGTTGTATCGCATTACGGCCTGGTGCTCATGCTCAATCTTGGTAGACTACAAACCGGTTGCTATTTCAAAATCAGTGTAATAAACTCGTAGGTGCACTTCTTCATTACTGCTTTTTAATGCGCGTATTAGAATTAGCACGAGCAACACATGAAATTAATGAACAAGCCGAGGTAATTTGAATATTTTTCACGATGTTATAATGAATTTTCCAAGTGTGGGATTAAAGTTTTTCTTGGCACGATTCTATGCGGTCGTGAACTTTCGGGTGTTAGCGCCTAAGGACTTTTAATTGTTATAAATCAATATTTACACGAAACAGTGAAACTATGGACGAACAAAAGCTAACAATATCTATTCGTTGAAATAGTGGCATTTTCTGTTTTGTGTAGGTACTTATTATAAGTTTTGTAACTATCTTAATAAGCACCTAATTACGTCAGCAAGAAGTCCAATTAGATAAGCTCTAATTTTCGCGGCCGTTTAGAAAATCGAACATTTTGTAGTTATATTACCAAGAAAATGGTATTGGGAAAAGTTTCTATTCCATTTTCCTTTACGACGACAACCGTCCGTTCCGTTTTTCACACAAAAGTTAGACAAGCAGTAAAACTCTCGAGTTAGCATTTGTATGCACATACTCAATAGTTAGTTTATCTAATTACAGTACTTATATGCAGACACGGAACAAAATTACATCTATAAAAATTTGTTTTCGCAAAAGTATCGTAATATGCAATTACAACAATTTCGATGAAGCAACGCATAAAAACGTTTAACACAACAGACGCATATTTGATTCTTGGGTTTGTTACCGATAAGTAAGAAAGTAAGTATTCTAGGTATTTCAGGGCAGTGTGTTAAAAGAAAATCACAAATAGGAGTTACTTCAGTGTTTATTTGACAATGAGGATGTTATTTACCTAAATATAACACGAAATATCATCTCGTTACATTATGTACAAAAAATAAAGCATAATTAATGTCTATTAAGTTACTAAGAATTAGGGAATATAAAAATGACAGCCATAAAACAATCACAAAATTAAGACAGTTCTGTTCTGACATCTTATGTTCTGGGTTCTGCAGTGTTGTCATAGGCATAGCGGAAGAAGATTATGACGAATCTAAGACGTAATCTTATACTTTTGCCTCTACAAGGCATATTCAATTATTTATGGGACCAAAATATGATCCTGAAATCACACTAAATCCATTAATTACTCTAGTCTAAATCTAATAACAATACAGTGCGAGTAGAAGCGTGTTCTACCAGTAAAATCAGTGTTCACAAAAAAAAAAAACTTTTTTGTAAAAAGTGATTCGTGTAAAGCAGTAAAAGTTAAAATATTTATCATAATCGCTTGTGGGTCAATGGACTACTTAACTTAGTTAACAAAACAAAATCATGAAAACTAAATTTAAGATCCGAACATAAGATTTCAGGCGACTACCTCTATTATCTAAGTACTTCAATATATAAAAATATTGCATTGGTTATTTACATTGATACAAAATTCTAATCCTCTCCTCTATCGCAAAGAACGATACCCAACCACGTATATCGTTTATCACTGATATGAGCGGACCGCAAGTTAAGGCAATTACTTGATAAGGAGAAATTCGCTAATTATATATTTATTGGACCGGGGCTATAAGAGTGCGTGGTTACTGGTGACGAGGCCCCGTAATCCGGGGTCGTAGGTGTTGAACTAGGAGGGGAATCGATAGGCTTCGTCAGCGCAGGCGCCACGTACTCCGGGAATCGAATACTAGACTCCTCCTGCAGTGGAGCCGGAGGCGTGCAGCTCGGGAACGGACTTAGCAACAAAAACGTCCCAAAAGCAACTATCGACGCCATGATCAGAATAATGGTTCTAGCTTCGAACCCAGCCCTTAGACCAGCCCAAGCGGCCATGTTAACGAGTAGCAGTAGGACCGAAACTCGAATAAGTCTGACAGCGGTCGCATGGATCCTCCCACCGCCGACGCCGCTCATGTCGCTCGGACCGTAAGCGAAAAACAGATTATGTTTATCGCCCACATGTTTAAGCATCATGTACATCAAGCCGAACGGCGAAATCAACGGACAAGCGAGGCTATAAACCATCGTTATCGAGAAAATTGCTATGCTCCAAGCATAATGAACTCCGAATGGAAACTCGTAAAGAATGGCTCGCTTTACATAGCTCTTCTCAGCCTTTGATTTTGACTGCAGCAAGTACCACACATAGAGGAACAGTTCCGGGAAGCGGATCAATTCCAACGCCGTACCGATAAGGCCAGAGGTGATGACGTAATTGACGAAGAATGCGCCTTTGTCAGGCAAAAATACACAATCCCAGCGCATGCTATTGTCGTGATCTATTGTCCATCTGAGAAATGCTTCAGCACTAGCAAGACCCAAAGAAGGTAGGATTAGAGTCATTAACAATAAGAAAGATACAGTTTTAGTCATAACAGAATAGTTCTGCTGTGACTTGGTCCAATGAGAGAGGAACTTATCAGAGAATGCTACAATGGCAGGCATGACTGCAGCCATGGTCCAAAGAAGCAGTGTAGGGAGGAATTCAAAGATCACAGTACTAATTTTTCCTAGAGAATCTGGTTTAGCTACAAATGTATTAAAAAGATTGACAATAATTGCAGGGGTTGTTAAGAAGAATAGAACAATAAATAAGAAAAAGTTAACAACAATAGCCTTGAGGTACCATACACCAGGTTGTCCACTCAGATTGTCCCAAATAATGTCAGAGGGATTTGTTGCATGAGACAAAACCCAACCCTTATGCAGATTAAAGTTACTAATGACATGTTCAGCCAGCTGGTAAGATGGTAAAGTCAAGAAAGCAATACCTAGAGGATCATTGAGTACCATAGCTCGGCATCTCTTTGCTTCATCTTTCAACCTCTTCTCTTCATTGGTGTAGTACTCCAGCGCATCAAGTTCAGGCCCACACCATGTTGGCTTCACCGTAATACGCTTCCCAGACTTCTTGAAGTAACAGTCAGTGTAAATGAGTGCTTCGGTCACCATGTCTTTCTTCTCTTGAACTTCATTCAGCATGTTTATGTTGTAGGCGAGGCGGAGATCCACTATTTGAATGTGAGGGAAGTTGTGGGCAAAATAAGCTCTTATGGTAGATTCACTTCTGTCACCTTTTGATATGTTAGTGATCATAATAGTGCCAGTCATGGATGTTGGCGCTGGTTTACGTCCAGTGCACCTCCTCATTATCAACACAGATATTGGTAGGAAGGCAATGCTTATAAGAGTATGCACCCACAGCCAGCTTGATCTTCCATTAAGGTTTGACAAAGTGGTTCTACTAAATGTGCTGGAATCAACATTTAAATTAGTGCCTTGGAAGTTTATAGGCAGTATCACACCAATAGATACTAGTGTCACAATGAACATCAATGTTATTGCATGTCTTTGGAAAGAGAGGTAGTGGACAGCATCAGGGCCGCACTTGGCTAGCACCTGTTCGCGGGTCAGACGGAATACAGCTGGCAGCCACGTAAAGAACCCTTCGTCTATGTTGAGTACGTCATCGGCGCTGCGTCTCCTGTTAACTAAGGCATCGCCATCACCGCCACGGTAGAACAAGTTGGTCCACCGACTCTTTGTGCGCTGCACGAGCGCCATTCGCCCATAATTCCATGCCGTCCGCCGCAGCACAGTGAACAAAGCGATGAGCAATGTCCATGAGACCAAGTTGAGTATTAAAGTTTGAGGAATACCGTTGTACGCACCTGTTATTATCACATTTTGCGTAGTGTTCACCAACATACAACCTTCATCATCGGTACCGTTCGAGCTGTTTGAAACTAAAGAATATGATGGCACTACGTTTGTAAAAGCACTCATTTTCGATGTCGCAACACGGGCAGTCAGGCGATTAAAGAGAAAGTATTTACATAATTAAAGTTCCACAAATCCACAAAATGCACTGACACTTCACTAAAAACTTGGTACACCTGTGTACTCGAATTTCAATACCATCTGGAAATTATATTGTTGTCAGATAAATTGGATCAAAAGATAACAAAATAAATGACGTTTCTCCGTAACGCTGCCGTTGTTGAAGTCACTGCAAAATGACAGAAGACAGATGCATGACAGCATCGCAAGCGCCAAAGACAAACGAATACTGCAAACTTCAAAACCGTTCCAACTACCGTCACGTTTATATACTTGCTCTTTTACACACCGGACGATACTCATCAGATGAAAAGAGATAATACTATTATCTCTTTCTTATGCAATACCATATATAATAAAATGTTCTAGAATTGTCACAGATTAGAGTAGTGACGATTATTCGCTGGGAAAAACGCTATTTTAATTTAACGCGTTATAATACCATTCTGCTTTCTATTAATTTCTTGCAAAGTGGCTTCCCAACTCTGAAATAAAAACTTTTACTTTGGGAGCCTGCATGCTGTTAAGTTATGCGAACTGAAATATGTGGAGTAGCTGATTTGGGTTGGGTTTAGAAACGTGCCAACTCGCAAGTAAGAATGTGAGGCTTTTCTGAACCCTGCAGAACATTTTTGTTTGCCGGAGACGCGTATAGGATATCAGGTTACTCTATCTAACAGCATGCTTAATACATACTCTTTTAGATACTCTTCCTTTCATTCATGTTAGGATAATTCGTTGAAGTTGAAAAAATTATCTATGTTTTACTTTTAAGTAGGGTAAGCCGACGGCCCGACGTACGCACGGACGTAAAAATATCGCGGCGGGATTTTATAGCGCACTGGATTTTCAATTCTCGGTGTTGAGCCGAGCATTGAGAATACAAACGTAACAAAAACAGTGCATCCCAGCGCGTCGAAAAAACACACTGTTGGATTTTCAACTCTCGGCACTAAGCAGTGTTGAAAATCCAGTGCGAGAAAAAAAATCGCCACGATATTTTTACGTTTGTGCGAACGTCGGCTTACCCTACATAATAGTAAAACACAAATAATTTTTTTAACTTCAACGAATTATCATAATATGAATGAAAGTAAGAGTATATATTAATGCATGCTGTTAGATAGAGTAACCTGATATCCTAAACAGCCAGTTTATTTAATATAATTTTATTTTATTTGGGAAACAAACATACAATATAATAAGAAAACGGATAGTAGTTTAGTTCGCATTCATATTCGGATAGGACCTATCCTAACATTCATGTGAACTGGCGATGGTCACGTAAATCTAAAGAACAGCGGCTAAGAGTTTATTAAGATAAAAACGAGTGCTGATTCAAAATCAAAATATTTTATTTCACATAAACCTGCATGGGCACTTTTTTGAAACGTCGGAAGCTATATAGGTGCACGGTTCCTATGGAGAGGAATCAGCAAGAAACTCCACGGTTACTATTATAAAAATCTTTTACAATATTTTTCGTATAAAAGTGTTAATAGGAATGGGAGGACCCAGATTAGAACAGAAACTCTTGGACCACCCAGATCTTTCGCAGATGTTTTGAACAGACTTGGAGACTTGATCGACTTCTGGAATGAGGTGGGCTGGTTGGAATAACCCCCACTCCCCCCGAAGGCCGCTATGGCCCACGCACAATGGTCCACATGAAAGACTAAGTGCGGAAACCATACCCTCTAACTAGACTAGACTAGACTAGGTATGGGAGGACAGTGTAGGCCTTTCAACAAGTACACACGGCAACACATAAAGCTATACATTTCCAGTTTACACTGACCTCTCATTGTAAGGAAGGAAATCCTATACAATGCGAGATCAGCTTATACTGGAAATGTATAGCTTGATCTGTAACCGTGCGTCTCAGATTCTTAACAAAATAGAAAATAGTCAACAAATCTACAGTCTGCTAAGCCTAAAACGTTCTCACATTCACAAAATAGAAAATAGTCAACAAATCTACACTATATTATGCCTAAAACGTTCTCACACTCACAAAATAGAAAGGACTCTATTTAGAAGACAAATAAAAGAATAAAAATAAAAACCTATGACAAGATTACCGCCAAGCAAAACCGTTACCGCTATGTTATCCGTTTGTTGCGTTAGCTTCGGTATTCGTTATAAGTGAATCAAGCAGAAGTCGCAACTCTAGAGAACCACTGTCCACTAAACTGTCGTCTGTCAGTATTGAAATATTCATTTTTACGTTTCGTTTTAAGTTGAATAAAATAGTCAATATTTTATTAAAATTATCCAATTATTTAAAGTGATATAGTTGTGTTGACTATCATTATATATCTCATTTAATATTTTGCTGAGTATTGCTTAATTGTTTTGTAATATGCAATATTTTTTTTTTCTTTAAATTGCGATGATTTATTTCTTCTTACAGTTATTTCTACCCATTAGTAATACTTTCTGTAATGAAAAGCCATAAGAAAGAGACAACAATAAACAATGTATTGAGTAAATGAGACAGATGCACCATACTTTGAAATGTAGATGAAACAGAATGAATTTCTGAAATTCGTAACAAGTTCGACCGTTCGATTAACTTGTTTTGCGATAATTATTTTAATTTTATTACTTCTAACTTAACAATAAACAAAAAATGATGGCAGACTTCGACTGGAATAATTATTTGGAAGTGAATAACAATGTCGCTGTTCCTGAAGAATTATTTTCTCATGTAAGTTTCAATTATTTCTTACATGTTGTATAATTTTTTTTGGTTGTTCTTATATTTATTTAGTTGTTTTTCTATTGTTTAGAAATAATACTACAGTCTTCCCATCTTATTTTGTTGTCAAAACCTTGATTGAAATTGAAAAACATACATTTTTGCAGGAAAATATAAAAATGATGTGTACTTAGCTATCTACCATCTTAATTTATTTCTATTTATAAATCATGAATATTTTTACAATACTGTTATTTTGTTCAGATATTAATGCATCTCAAGGGTAAAGATGTTATAATAGTATAAGATCAGTGTTATAAAACATTATAAAAACTATGAAACCATATGGTCATGACCTATCTAGTCCCCAAAGTGATTTCCTCATTAATTTATAATTACATTATAAGAACTTTTTGATGTATAATATAGCAAGTATTCAAGAAAGTATCAAAATGCTGCCTCAATTTATTTTTAGTATCAAATTAAATTCAAGGAAAAAGTAACAATTTGCAGCTAACAATGTGTGGCTGCCCATGGAGGGACTGGCTCAATATAATACATCATATTTTTGTCAATAATTATGTGTGAGCTTGTTGACATCAATTTATAGCAAATGAATTGCAATTTTAACTGTTATCAAGTTATTTGCAATTTTAATGCAATCATATACAAGTACCTAATTAAAAAAAAAAATGCTCAAGTGGACATACAAAATATTCAATAAAAAAAAATATTAAGTAAGAACATTTTTAATGATGAAACCATGTAAGTGCTGTCTTCATCATATCTACATACATAACTGAAGGCCAAGGTCTCAGGTCTGTGCTCTAATTCATCTGACCTGAAAATACAATTTAAACTTTCTTGAAAAAAAAAATAGATCTATTAAGTTGATTATAAAATAATATCCCACATACATGTTTGTGGGCAACTGTAATCTGATAATCTTATTATATTTTAGTATTCAATAACATCCATACAAGAATCTTATTAAGTATATTTGAGTAGGTACCTATTCAATAACATCCATGGATTTTCTTTTCCATGTTTTGTCTGTGTTCATAATTATATAAATGAGTCATAGCTTTGACACCATTTTATTCTTTGTTCCAATTAATTTAAGTACTAATTTCTATTTACATCCCATCCAGATAGATTATAGAGAAATCTTCTCCAGCCTGTTCCTAAGTATATGAGTAGGTACCCCATCCAGATAGATTATAGAGAAATCTTCTCCTGCCTGTTCCTAAGTATATGAGTACCCCATCCAGATAGATTATAGAGAAATCTCCTGCCTGTTCCTAAGTATATGAGTAGGTACCCCATCCAGGTAGATTATAGAGAAATCTTCTCCTGCCTGTTCCTAAGTATATGAGTACCCCATCCAGATAGATTATAGAGAAATCTCCTGCCTGTTCCTAAGTATATGAGTAGGTACCCCATCCAGATAGATTATAGAGAAATCTTCTCCTGCCTGTTCCTAAGTATATGAGTACCCCATCCAGATAGATTATAGAGAAATCTCCTGCCTGTTCCTAAGTATATGAGTAGGTACCCCATCCAGATAGATTATAGAGAAATCTTCTCCTGCCTGTTCCTAAGTATATGAGTAGGTACCCCATCCAGATAGATTATAGAGAAATCTTCTCCTGCCTGTTCCTAAGTATATGACAGTACTCCAAAATCAGGGCTTTTTAGAACTATAAAAATATTTCTGTTGTCTCAGGTCGAAACTAGTCTCTACAATGGCATCAAACAAGGCATGCTGCTGGAAGTGTGTCACAAGAACAACCCGGACATCTACTGGATATCCGAGATCACCATGGTCTGCGGACACCTCCTCCGGATTAAGTTCATTGGTGCAGACAATGACTTCTGGTGCGACATATCCACTACAAAGGTCCACCCATTAGGCTGGTGTGGGAAATATGACGAGCTTATAGAACCTCCAGATGAGATTAATGAGAAGTATGGAGATACAATCATAGAAATTATGAAAAAGGCCTTGTTAGATGGTCAGTCGGTGTCCATAGAGGCTTTAAATAATAAGGGATTGTCCCCTATAGATAGAATCAAAGTTGGAATGAAAGTGGAGGTGCAGAATATTATTGATCCATACAGATACTGGATTGCTACGGTAAGACAGCATTACTGTTTTCTCAGGAATATAGCCCTATAGTGATTGTGTTAGATATGTATTTTCAATTTCAACAATAGGGTGTTATTATTATGCTTAAGACTGCCAAGCTTGACTATCCTTATTATAATATTTCATTGTTTAAATGATTTATGATGCAAAACCTGTGACACAATATAGTTTTATAATGTTAACTCTAATGGGAATACTAGGGAAAATAATAAGATTGCAGTACCTACATAAGTATGTTATTGTAGGTCCAATAGTTCAAATCTCAAACCTCACACACAAGTGACATATCATAGTTATTACAACTCTCGGTCTACTTAGCATGTGTTATTAAGGGGATACATCAATAATATTGTGTTTTTAATATTCCTATAAAACCAAATGTATATGGTTAAATAATTTGGATTTTCCCTATGTGTTATTTGACTATAATGTCTACTGCTGTACTAAAACTGAAACATGATGACTTAAATTTTTTCGATAGAAAAAGAAACCAAAGTAGTAACGTCTAATTTCTGTTTTATACGATTATGCTTACGTAAACAGTTCTTTATTGTGCAGTAAAATTTGCTTTAAATCGAAGGTATTTAAATATGTTAAGAACTTACTAAGCTAAAATTTTTTTTCAAAAATCTGCATTTAAACGAAGCGCGTTTAAATTCCGGTGCGCGTGAGAATCTTCTATCTCGCGCGTCAAACTAGACAGCTATAACGCCATTTCACTTACACACCGAGAGCGAGCTAAACCACGCTTCGATATATACTCTTAAGGCATAAGTACATTTTAGGCCCAAAACGAATGATGCGATATTTTCCCAATGCGGCGGGGCTTCTGCAAAATCCGCGCAACAAAAAAAAATCAGCGGCGGGCATAAAACCCAAAGCTGTCAGCGCAAACTGCATTATCAAAAATATTGATTTTTGCTTGCATTTTTGAAATACATAATTGTGTACTTAATATAATAATTTCGAGTTAAAAACCCATCCGCATGCGGACATCAGGAAATCCGCGCTATGAGTAGGTAGGTACCTACGATTTCCTAAGTAGTATATTAGCAGCCTCCATCCAGCTTGAATTATACATGATGTAAGTGTAAACAGTGGCAATATTTTAAGGGTTCATTTAACTCATCATTATGAACAACTTTTTCTATGGGACCAAACCTGAAATCGCGAAAAAAAAATCAGCTGTTCTGCTGATGCTGGTGTGCTGCTGTGTTTAAGTTCGCATAATTCGTCAAAATGTACGGAACAGCTGATTTTTTTTTTTCGCGATGTCAGGTTTGGTCTCATAGTAAAAGTTGTTCATAATGATAAGTACAATGATCCCTTAAAATATTGCCACTGTTTACACTTACTTCTTGATTTTAAACAAAAGTCGGGAATTTTTACACACGTGAGACTGTAAAACGTGATATTACGAGTACTACAGATGAATATAATACATTAGTAAAAAGTTACCAATATTTATTCATAGAATAGACGAATACCTACTTACAGAAATCGATCTATTTTAGAAGCTAGGCTTTGTTTTGTTATGAGTTTTCTAGAACGAAGCTGGAATTTTACGAATCCTACTTGAAACAAACTTCTCAGGAATACTTAGTTATTGCGAAATGATTCTCCTACCCTGACGCATAGATAATATAATACTACGCCTGTAGCAAAGTTCTGAAAAGACACCTTCGTAGCGGATATGAATAGACTGCCCTATCACTCACTGTGTGGGTGGTGCAAAGGTCACTTAGGAATTATCAGACGGGAACCTCTAGGTACTGCTAACTAAGAGTGTATAATATTATGTTTATCAAATAGGTACCTATTTGCAGTTGTAGAAGCGCAGCGAATTTTTGATGATAGAATGAAAGAATGTGGCTAAGTAATAACAGCCGCGCGGGTCGATCCATTGGGTTAAGCTACGCTTGCCGGGGTTGGTCCATGGATGGTTGACCATCTTTACATACCGAGACTCCTCCGTGCCTCGGAAGTCACGTTAAGCCATTGGTCCCGGCTGTCATCCGTGGATCTTTGACAGTCGTTACGGGTCATCAGAAGCCCAAAAGTTTGACAACCAGTCTTACCAAGGGGTATCGTATTACCTAGTTACTGGGTTGTAGAGGTCAGATAGGCAGTCGCTCCATGTAAAATACTGGTATTCAGCTGCATCCGGTTAGACTAGAAGCCGACCCCAACATAGTTGGGAAAAGGCTAGGCAGATTGAGAACGAAAATATCCCCGGAAACTTCCAGGAGCGAAAGGGCACGATTTATGCAGTGATGTGATGTATGTACACTACATTATATTGCGCAAGTCATGTTAAAAGGCCCTTGTAACGGGGCGCGATAATATAATAGGTACCTACTATCCTCCAATACTCCATTTATGACGTACAAGCATGTTAAAGTAACCGCTATGCGTCATTTAATAACTTGTAGCGATCTGTAGGTTGTTTCGGGGTTTAAAATGATTCCCAGGCCAATAAACTCGCTTTTCTTTACGCCATCCTAATTGCGTAACAACTATCAATTACAAAAATGATTTTGAAGTATATTGCTAATCCATTGCTTCATATGTTCGAAAAATTTGTCTGCTCAACAACGTAAATAACGCAATGACTGTTGTTGAACTGTCAAAATTAAACCCATTCCTACTGAAAGTGTGTTACGCAATTATCCTGCAGGGCTGACTATCCAAGAAGTGCGAAGTAGGTACGTCAAGCGCGTAGGTACACAGTGGGGGATTTGCAGTCTTGGCCGCTCAAGGCCCCAGGCCATGTAGTAAGTACCAGCCGCCCCTTTCTCAGCACCTATCATATAGACTACATAATGAATTTACTTTATTGCCAACTTTTACCGAAATCGATTAAGAAATTTAGCTTAACTTTAATATCTGCTAGTTAATTACTGATTTTTTTTCGCAGTAAAAGTTGTTCATAATGATGAGTACAGTGACCCCTTACGAGGATATTGGTCAATAACCAGTAACCCTGAATATTTAGATGTACGAAAGTGATTTAGGAAGATTATTGTTATACGATGCGGTGCAGTGCGGCCCGCCATGATGTGCGCGAGCCTTTAGAATATTTAGGTACTTTCAGTTATTTCTTGTTATCATCAGTGAATTGTTTTGTGAATTTTGTCAGATTGACCGCCCTAGGCCCGGGCCTATTGGGCCTTAGAGCAAATCCGCCACTGTAGGTACAACGTACAAGTACCTATTGCCACTCGCGGACGTTATTTTCATGCAAGGTTCTTACAGCAACGTCTTTCCCCAGGTATGTGAGAACGTCGGCGGTCGTCTTCTAGTCCGATATGACGGCGCTGATGAAGATCTGACTCAGTTCTGGATCTTCTTCTCAAACCCTCGACTGAGTAGCTTCGGCTTCGTTACCAATAAGGTAAGTCAATTTCATGTCAATAAATATTTCTTTCTCCAATTATTTTTTTTTAAGCTCTGGCACCCCGACGTATAAATGGGTAAAGTTATGTTAGAAATGTCACCAACCTCACGCGAGCCGAGCGAGCAAAGCGAGGGCTACCAGCGGCCGGCGAGCGCTACATCCAAGTTCGTCGCAACGATTCAGTATTTTTTGGACATCAAAATAGGAATTATTTGAGTTTCACAAAAAGAGGCGCATTTATTATACCTAGAGTGTTCATTACCATTTCTAGGACAGCAAGATGGGAATAAATATTTGAGATTTGATTAAATACATGACATTTTTAAGTGGCTTTTGTCCGTGGTTTTTGTATAATAGGTCTTTACCTATGAAATTGCCGTTTTGTATGAAAAAATTTAAACGAATTTTTTTCATGCATTTTTTATTTGTATTAATCGAAGTAATCACCCATGCAATCAATGCATCTTTGCCAACGCAGTGGCAGTTTATTGATGCCCTTCTTAAAGAAATCAGCTGGACGGGAGGCAACAAATTCTTCAAAGGCATTTTGTACTGCCTCTCGGGTATTGAATTTTTTTCCCACCAAGAAGTTATCCAAATTCTGGAAAAAGTAGTAGTCTGTAGGCGCAAGGTCTGGTGAGTAGAGCGGATGACGGAGAGCTTCCAACCCCAGTTCTTGCAACTTGGAGACCGTCTGCTGTGCAGTATGAGGTCGCGCGTTGTCGTGCAGGAGCAGCGGAGACGAGCGATTGACCAATGCTGGTTGGAGATGTGCCAGCTTCTCCATCATTGTGTTCAGTTCTTCACAGTACACATCTGAAGTAATGCTCACCCCGTTTGGTAAGAAGCTGTGATGAATCACACCGGCGCTAGACCACCAAACAGTGACCATCACTTTTCTAGGGGTAAGTTTTCGTTTAGGGCATTGTTTAGGTGCTGAACCAGGATCCAACCAACTTGCTGAGCGCTTGCGGTTATCAAACAGAATCCATTTTTCATCGCAGGTAACAATGCGGTTCAAAATTCCTTCATTTGTGTGTCTGTTGAGCAGTGCAAGGCACGTCTCGACGCGTACTTCGCGCTGGCGATCATTGAGTTCGTGGGGCACCCATTTGTCAAGCATTTTTACCTTGCCAATTTGACGCAAATGGACCAATATTGTTTTGACGCTAACGTCGAAAGCTGCTGCTAATTCAGCCGTAGATTGTGTATCATCAGCTTCCACAATCGCCTTTAATTCGTCATTGTCGACCAAAGTTTTCGGACGATCGCGAGGTTCATTTTTCAGGTCGAAATTTCCAGAACGGAAGCGAGGAAACCAATACCAAGTGGTGCGTTGGTTTGTAGTGTTAGTTCCGTAAACGTCGTTGATGATGCGTGCCGCTTGTGCCGCGTTGCTGCCACGACGGTACTCATATTCCATAATTACTCGAATTTTTAACGTATCCATGATGACGAAAAAGATTGAAATGCGATGAAAATGTAACACTAATCAATAAACAAATGACTACTTTTGGGGGAAAAAAATCCATGTTTTTAAAATAAAATTAATTTGAAATTAGAATTCTTAGCCAAACAAAAATTATTTTGATTTGAAATGGCCAGTACTGCAGAACGGCAATTTCATAGGTAAAGACCTAATAAGTACGAGTACCAGGAACAGGAACTTCTTCATAAAAAGCATTTAAAAAAACCGGTCAAGAGCGAGTCGGACTCGCGCACGGAGGGTTCCATACCATCATAGTATAAATTGCTGAAAAAGTGTGCTATTTAGAGACATCGTTTTATTTTTTCTATAATACTTACATCAACTTCTATCACATAGAATAATTTCAGATTTTACTCTATGCAAACTTCGGAGATGGAGGGGGGGGGCACGGTACTTTTTTTAAATTTTTCATTAAAAGTCGAAAACTATGCGGCCTAAAAAAAGAAAAAAATCATGTTTTTGAATATGCAAACAGCGCTCTTTCATAAGATACCCCACATGCCCTATTAGGCCCAGTTCGAATTTTTATGAACACCATTCAGTCCCTATTACAAAAAAAAAAAAAAAAAAAAAAAAAAATAATTTTAACTGTTCCAATATTATTTCATCACTACCATCATCATTCATCATTTTTATTAGTTCATCATTTTATACAGTATACATTCCACAACAGTTCTGCTGACCCATTTAGAAGAGGATTATATTTTGTGGTATATTTGGACTCTTTCTACAAAAACTTCAAGGTTGGCTGATATGACGGTGTATAGCTAGTCTAGTCATTAACAAATAAATAATCGTGCAAAGTACAATAACCAAATATCAATAGTTTAAACATATTGGTACTGTAACAACAGGAATAACTAATTAAACAATATAGGTATACCTAACATTAAAAAGACTTACTTAAGCAGGTATTATTTATATCTTACTAGCAAAGAAATAAAGCCTAAACATTATTAAACTACTTAAATAAATTAAATAATAAAAGAAGCGCTCTTCCTCCTCTCTCCTACTATGCTGTGCCCGACAGGGTCCATAATTGTGTCATTAATTTTAAGCTTACCAACTGTTTTACATTATGGAATGCAATAAAGAATTGAGAATTGAGCTTGTTTAGAAGTCATGCCTCTATAGGAACTATCGTCTGTAATACGTCATGTCTATCCTCATATCTTTCGATAAACTATCTGCTTGTGAGATGAATTTGGCGATTAAGTTAATTTAAGTAGACATACGTTTTTCCGTATACAGTTCCTTTATAAAACGATCCTATTTCACAGGTTTTATATTTAGAAAGCGATCAATAAAATAATGTCTTCGAAGTTCGGCCCCGCCTGCTTGCGTCTGGTCTGTTTGTCAAGTATTTTGGTCCAATAATGTGCTAACTGATGCAGTAGCAAATTGTGTATATGTGGATAACGTTGTTGGTTGCACGTTTGTATAACTCCATTTTATTTGTAATATATAATTTCCGAAAAAAAGAAAAAAAAATCTCTTGCAATATTGACTGACTCGTGCAACTATCCAATGTGTACTCGTCTTGTAATAGGGATTTTGCAAAATCGTGGTTTATAGACTTTTATAAGACGAATGTTGTTTCAGTGCCCCAGATTTAAAGTTTGGTACATTTGTAATTTCACTCGTAAGTCGCAACGCGCATTTGTTTGTCTTGTTGTGGGGTTAGTAAAGAGGTTTTATGTGCCCATCCCATAGTATATACATGCAGCTCTTACTTGAGTTTTTATGAAACTCCAACTACACAACCATTTACACTAGGTACTTTGTCTTATCATCTATCCCTCTATATAAATAAAAAGAGAAGTCCTGACTGACTGACCGACTCATTCACGCCCAGCCCAAATCCTTGAACTTAGAAAGGTGAAATTTTGCACAGAGGTTCCCTCTATAATGTAGACAAGGAATAAGGAAGAATTTCCTGGTAGGACGTTCCCGTGGGATATTTTCCGATATCCACGCGGGCGATGCCGCGGGCAAAAGCTAGTATTCCACATTCTAATTCGAGCCCCTGGGGCTTCCACCCGCAAGTAACGACGTTAGTTTAGCTCCAATCAAAGGTCATTCATTCTATAATTCATTGATTTGCTCCTCTACAAACACGAGTCGCTTTTAAGTATATATACCTTCACAGACATAAATTACACCATCATACGTTATTCATACTGGGTTAGCCAGACTGGATCTTCCATTTAGATGTAGGTACGTAGGTATTTAGATTTTGAACTTACAAGTCACTCACTGTTCGATATGATTTTTATGAAAGAAAGTTATGATGAGCTGAAAAAAAACCAGCCAAGTGCGTCTCGGACCACGCAAGGGTTCCGTAGGTAGCTGAAAAGAATTTATCCCAAAAACAAACTTAACATTGTAATCCCAAAAAAAAATTTTTTATGTTATAAAATTACAAATTAAGTAACTATTTTCGGACTTTTTCCTTTACTTGTGCTGTGAGACCTTGCTTCTTCCCAAATTTCATGATTCTAGGTCAACGGTAAATACCCTAATGAGTTTTGATTTACTTGCGAGTATCAAAATATGCCACATAAATGGCCGTATTTTTGTATTGCGGCTTGACTTTTTAGAGCTCCAAGGGACCATAGATCAAATAGACCTACGTATTCAACTTGATACATCCATGCGTCCCTGAGAAAAAGGGGTCTTGTCTTGACTGACAGACAGAGAACGAAGTGATCCTACAAGGGTTCCTTATTTTCCTTTAAAGGTACAGAACCCTAAAAAGCATTAAGTAGGTATTTTTATGTGATATCATCATCCATCGCTTTCCATCAGGCGTGATTGACGTCAAGAGCAGACAGCCCAGTAAGCAATAAAAAAAAAAGATATACTTAAGTAGAAAACTCATAATGTAAGACCGATCCATCACATTTCTGATACAATGTCAAATAAAAATGTCCTTCATATAATTATTATAAAATTAAAAGCGCTATCGACTTCCAACGCCATCCCCGTCGAGTCCGTCGATCTAAAATAGATTCGAAGTAATTTTAGCTCCAATCAAAACTCCATTGTTACATTATTTATCAATATTCCGTACTATATACGTACAATAAGTTTGTAGGTCGGCAAACATAAGAAACCGTAATTCTCGTCACTTGAACTGATCGGTTTGATTGACCTCGATACTAACAGCGGGGTCTTTAACCGGTAATGTGTTAATTATTTGTTCTAGGATAAGGAGTACGATCGGAAATATTATAAGTATTGTCAATTTTATCCTTGAAAATGTATCATAATGACCCGAAGGTTCTCGAACACCTGTATATGTAAATTGTTATCTTCGCGGCTTGAACCTGGACGCTGGCATAATATTAAATTTATTTAGCAGTTAGGTACACAAAAACCAAATAGTACAATTTAAAAAAAAAACCAGCCAAGTGCGTGTCGGACCACGCACAATGAAGGGTTCCGTAGTTGAAAAGAATTGATCCCAAAAACAAACGTAACGTATTGTTACAACAGTTGATAAACGTATGTTCTCCCATACATTGATATAATTATACACAAGCATTGGCTAGTCTTCTTTCGTTTACGTAATTATCTCAATAAATTATCTTTTTATTAGCATCATAGCCAACAGTAGCCCACTGTTTCTCCAGCGGGATTCATAATTGAAAATTTAAGTTTGTGAACCAAAAAAAAAAAATGATTTTGTGTGATAAAATTACAAATTAACAATTTTCGGACTTTTTCCTTTACTTGTGCTGTGAGACCTTGCTTCTTGCCAAATTTTATGAATCTAGGTCAACGGTATATACCCTGTAGGTTTTGATTTACTTGCGAGTATCAAAATATGTCGCATAAATGGCCGTATCTTTTTATTGCGTTGACTTAAAAGCTTAATTTTTTTAGAGCTCCAAGGGATCATAGACCGACGTATATGATATTAATTTCAACTTGCTACCTCCACGCGTTCCTGAGAAAAAGGGCCTTGACAGACTGACATACAGACAGACGGACAACTAAGTGATCCTATAAGGGTTCCGTTTTTAACACGCTTTTATTAGTTTCACCTATAAGTATGTTTGTATGTATGTATGTATGTTTGTACGAGTATGTAACGGAATCTTTGAACTCGATTTTTACCCACTTTAAATGGTCAGATTTTGCACACATAACAGGGCCCGATGACAATACAATCATTTAAAAATTTTGTCCCATTATCCTGATCAGGACCATCAGGATTAACGATTTATCTCTAAAAAAATTTAAAAAGATATTGATTAACGATAAAATTATTGTCATTATAAAAAAAGCGTGGGGTGCTTTGTACAACATTCTTACACTAACTCTGTAATTCGAAAGCACCCCACGCTTTTTTTTACAATGACATTAATTTTCTCGTTAATCACTTTATTCTTATATTGAAAATTTTATTTTTTACTTTTTAGTTCAGTTTATTGATATGAAAGCGTGTTTTTTAGTTTTTTAAACTATAATTTATTTCCTTTTGAGGTACGGAACCCTAAAAAGAAAGAAAAATATTTATTATGTGCACAGCCAAAGTGTGGAACTCTCTGCCAGCGTCTGTGTTCCTTTCCACATAATTAACCCGTCTGCCTTCAAAGCAAGAGTGAACAGGCAGCTTCTGGGCACGCTCGTTCCATCATAGACCTCATCCATCACATTCCATCAGGCGTGATCGAGGTCAAAAGCATTAAAGCTCCTTCAAAATGCGCGACACTCGACGCGAATCGCGCCCGACACAAAGGCACCGTTCGTCGCGCGACACGCGGTGCCTTTGTGTCGCGTCTGTCTACACGAGCCCTTACTGATTCTAATGATTATAATTCTGTAAATACATATTTGTTACGGTCGCGAATCATACTTTAATCAACATACAACCTAATCATTCAATCAACTCAGTCAATCGCAGTCCACTGCTGGACATACTCGTAGGCCTCTCCAAGGTTGCGCCACAACACCCTGTCCTCCGCCTTCCGCATCCAGTCTGTCCCAGCCACTTTCTTCAGGTCGTCGGTCCATTTAGCTGGGGGGCGTCCCACACTACGCTTACCGATACGCGGTCTCCACTCTAGGACTCGTCTGCGCCACCGGCCATCGGTCCTTCGACAAACATGGCCAGCCCACTGCTACTTCAGTTTGCTTACTTTGAAAGCTATGTCGCTTACTCCGGTTCTTTTCCGGATAACTTCATTCCTGATTTTATCCTTCAAAGAAATTCCGAGCATAGCCCGCTCCATAGCGCGCTGAGCGACCTTGAATTTGTGGACCAGCCCGACCGTCAGGGTCCACGTTTGATTACAACCTAATACTGACTTGCAATTGTAAATTAGAAAAAAACGTAAAAAGAATTGCGTTTCGCGGGCAGCCCTGGCGGTTGCCAATAATGTTGACAATAACAGAGAAACCTCAGCAGTGGCTGAAGTCAAGCTGTGGATCATGACGATGATCAGGATGATGGTATAGGTACCTAATGTTGAGTGATTACATTTACTTACACAGGGTTCTCCGTGGCAGTTCAAGTACCCCGGCAAAGTGAACAAGTTCTCATGCAAGAACAAATTGAGCACACAACTGCGGCAGAGCGCTGAAGAGGCTATTTCGGAGCCTACGCCCGCAGACCTGTTCCAAGTAAGTTTTTTTTAACAGAAAATACAAGTATACTTACCAATTTTATTTAGACAGGTTTCTGGTTACTTCTTTTACAAGTTTGATTGGCAGTTTGTGCTAGGTATTCAACTGCATCCGGTTAGACTGGAAGCCGACCCCAACATAGTTGGGAAAAGGCTAGGCAGACTGATTGAGCTTGTGTAAGTGGAAATAGGGTAACTGCTATAGTAATTGGCCACGCTATAGTAACTGGCCACTCATAAAAAAGAGGTAGAAACAAGAAGAAGAAGCAGGCTTATGAATGAAAAGGACAAAATATATCTTTTGTCCTTTTCATTCATGAGCTTGCTTGCATTACCTTATAAACAAGGAGAAGAAGCAAACTCATGAATGAAAAGGACAAAAGATATATTTTTTGTCCTTTTCATTCACGAGCTTGCTTGCTTTAAGTAAGTACCTTATTTCTACCTCTTTTTTATGAGTGGCCAGTTACTAAAGCGTGGCCAATTACTATAGCAGTTACCCTAATTGTTGATAGTAGAAATCACAACATCCAATTAAAACATTTTATCTGTGATTTTATTAAAGACTAAATTGAATAGGTTTTCTAAAACCGAGATAATTTTGTTGCCGGAAAAAGGAGCGTTACCTTGTTCGTTTTGTTTGAAAACTTAGTATGTTATTTTCCCCTGTCAATTCTCATAGCAAACATGCGATGAGAATCGACAGGGGAAATGTTGTATACAGCACGGCGTTTGTTTTTCCAATTACGCCAACAAATATTACGCCATCTAGTAAATAATTATATAACGTATGCAGTCGGCCAAGAGTTAGTAAGTTTATTTATACCTTTCCCCCTCTAAAAAGCTTATTTTATTCACTGAAAACACCGACCGACTTCGACCTATATAGGTGTGGATTGGTCGACATTTTCGACAAGGAGTTTACCATTAAAATAACAACTGTTTTGTGTTATTTGCTGTGATTAGTAAATTGGCGCTATTTTGAATACTGTAAGTTGTACAGACACAAAGTTTAGTGTTACTTAAAAATAAATCGATTAAATATGCATTCAAGTTATGAAAAAGATGTGTTAACACCTGAGTTTATGAGAGAGGGCGGCCGATATAGTTAGTTACTCTTAATTTTAGTAATTGTTCCAATTTTAATGTGCATTTTAATTAATTTAACCTTCCTTTTTCTTCATGTATGCAACTCTTGAATAAAACGGATCTATATCGAGGGCCATGAACCACTCTCGTCGCTCAGGATTCTAACACTTGAATCACTCGCTACGCTCGTGGTTCAGACGCTGGAATTCATCTATGGCCCTTGCTTTAAATCCGTCCTTTATTCACTAATTGCATAATATACTATTTTGCTCCCTTCGAACTTTACAGAAGACAGCCATTTATAATCGTATCCCTCTATTCCACAGCCAAACCAAAATCTGGAATCTCACAACTTCGTGAGCGGCATGAAGGTAGAAGCTTTAAGTCCACAAGACATGCGAACCGTCCGCCCGGCGACCGTCACCAAAGTGTTCAACAATCTACACTTCCTTGTGGTCATTGACGACCACGTGGAAGACTACGAGGACGCCAAGATGGCGTGGCTGTGCGACTCCATGCACCCTTACATATACCCCATAGGATGGGCACAGAAAAACGGCCTAGCCTTCAAAACTCCCAAAATCTGGAAGGAAGGCTCTTTCGATTGGGACGAGTATCTGACAATGACGTCATCAGTACCGGCCCCTGATTACTGCTTCGGGAACAAAATACCGCTGAAAGGCGTCGAAGTTAATATGAAATTAGAAGCTGTTAATCCGCAAAATCATGAAGAAATACACGTAGCGACTGTAGATTGTATTGTAGAACACATGTTATGTGTGGAGCTCCTGCCTTTAGGAGAGAAGTACTGGTATTCACAAGACAGTGACTTGCTGTTCCCTGTTGGTTGGTGCGACAGCAATGACTACGCTTTACACATTCCCGATACTACGATTGAGAAGGAGCAACCGCAGCCGGTTGAAGAGAAGCCGGCCAAAGAAGAAGTGAAGTGTTCAGACGAATGGTGCGATAGGATATTCTTTAACTACAAATGTTACGCGGGTCCTTCGATAAGTAGGAACAAATTGTCTCAGCTACCAAAGCACGTGGGTCCGGGGCCATTGTCGCTGGTGCTGAAAGAGGTGCTCAATAAGATCATTTCGGCGTCGTACAAGCCTGCTAAGCTGCTCAAGGATTGGGAGACTGAGGGCCCCCCGGAGGAGGGCATGAGGCTCGAGATGTTGAGGGCAAAGTGAGTATACGACGAAGAGAGATTTTTTTTCGTATTCATGTACAGTCAAGTCTTTTTTATCTTCTCTTTTAGCCTTTTATTCAAATTCTTTCTTTTATTAAGTCAGGACGCATACCTTTTGAAGCTATGTATGACAAGCATTGCATAGAAAAACACTATATTGAATAACTTGATAACAACGATCAAAATAGCATTCACCTTTGACCAAGGTCGAGTTGACATTAACTTAAATATGGTCACGAGTCTGTTAGTACCGTGTGACTGTAACATTTATAATTTGGTGGGACATGTAAAGAAAACGGCTGAATGTGATTCTGCGGTAGTGACATTACGACGGAATGTACAAGGTGTAACTTAAATAACGCACAACCTAAGGGGTCATTGTACTCATCATTATGAACAACTTTTACTATGGGACCAAACCTGAAATCGCGAAACAAAATCAGCTGTTCCCTACATTTATGTTCGCATGACTTTTCAAAATGTAGCGCAGTTTAAAAAAAAAAAGTTAAACCCTGTTATTTGTTTTTGATCAAAATTTCAGGAAAAATTAAGGATATTATACTTGTTTATGTAAGTGTAGTACGTTATTGTACTTGTTAAAATTCAATAGGTATCCTAAGTTTCCTTCTGACACTTACACACACCCTCACACATTAACACACCCACGGATGCACTCACTCAAGCGCACCCATACACACCAGCACACGAAGTGAAATTACTTACCTATTTTAATTTTATTTTTTCTTCATTAATTTTCCCTAATTCTACATGCTAGGCACAATAACATCGGCTATTCTCTAAAATGATAATCGAGGGTGGGCGCTGATACTTATAATTACAAGATGTTAAGTTACCTTAGCTTAGGTATTGGCTGCAACTTTAATAATAGGTCTATGAAATTGCCGTTTTGTATGAAAAAATTTAAACGAATTTTTTTCATGCATTTTTTATTTGTATTAATCGAAGTAATCACCCATGCAATCAATGCATCTTTGCCAATGCAGTGGCAGTTTATTGATGCCCTTCTTAAAGAAATCAGCTGAACGGGAGGCAACAAATTCTTCAAAGGCTTTTATCAAAATAATTTTTGTTTGGCTAAGAATTCTAATTTCAAATTAATTTTATTTTAAAAACATGGATTTTTTTTTCCAAAAGTAGTCATTTCTTTATTGATTAGTGTTACATTTTCATCGCATTTCAATCTTTTTCGTCATCGATACGTTAAAAATTCGAGTAATTATGGAATATGAGTACCGACGTGGCAGCAACGCGGCACAAGCGGCACGCATCATCAACGACGTTTACGCAGCTAACACTACAAACCAACGCACCACTTGTTATTGGTTTGCTCGCTTCCGTTCTGGAAATTTCGACCTGAAAAATGAACCTCGCGGTCGTCCGAAGACTTTGGTCGACAATGACGAATTAACCCGTCGCGCGCTAATTAGCAGACACAATTGAAATTCTATTGTTATCTGTACACATGGTGTGCAATCGACATTTTAAGAGTTAAAGGCGATTGTGGAAGCTGATGATACACAATCTACGGCTGAATTAGCAGCAGCTTTCGACGTTAGCGTCAAAACAATATTGGTCCATTTGCGTCAAATTATCAAGGTAAAAAAGCTTGACAAATGGGTGCCCACGAACTCAATGATCACCAGCGCGAAGTACGCGTCGAGACGTGCCTTGCACTGCTCAACAGACACACAAATGAAGGAATTTTGAACCGCATTGTTACCTGCGATGAAAAATGGATTCTGTTTGATAACCGCAAGCGCTCAGCAAGTTGGTTGGATCCTGGTTCAGCACCTAAACAATGCCCTAAACGAAAACTTACCCCTAGAAAAGTGATGGTCACTGTTTGGTGGTCTAGCGCCGGTGTGATTCATCACAGCTTCTTACCAAACGGGGTGAGCATTACTTCAGATGTGTACTGTGAAGAACTGAACACAATGATGGAGAAGCTGGCACATCTCCAACCAGCATTGCTCAATCGCTCGTCTCCGCTGCTCCTGCACGACAACGCGCGACCTCATACTGCACAGCAGACGGCCTCCAAGTTGCAAGAACTGGGGTTGGAAGCTCTCCGTCATCCGCCCTACTCACCAGACCTTGCGCCTACAGACTACTACTTTTTCCAGAATTTGGATAACTTCTTGGCAGGAAAAAAATTCAATACCCGAGAGGCAGTACAAAATGCCTTTGAAGAATTTGTTGCCTCTCGTCCAGCTGATTTCTTTAAGAAGGGCGTCAATAAACTGCCACTGCGTTGGCAAAGATGCATTGATTGCATGGGTGATTACGAGTACTTCGATTAATACAAATAAAAAATGCATGAAAAAAATTCGTTTAAGTAAATTTTTTCATACAAAACGGCAATTTCATAGGTAAAGACCTATTATGTAACTTTACTTACCTTAAGGCCTATTTTTATTGTAAACTATATTTTTACTTGAAGGTGCAAATAAACTATTTTATTTTTTATTTATTTAATGCTGAGTCGGTAAAACAGATTCTGTTGTGAAAATGAGCACACAAAAATAGCCCTTATAGGTGGCGAACATATTATTTTAGCTGTTTATAGCGTAGCGTAATTATAGGAACAATTAAAAGCCATTGTGGCTCGCGTAGATCCGCGTTTCCGGCAGTCGAGTTATTAAAACACAATGTTATTGTACCTATTCTCAATTACAGACTGAAGTCCAGTACATACCACGCGTACGTGCCGATAGCGCGGTCTGCGGGGCAGGTGTCCTCGTTCTGCCGCGACGCGTGCGTGAAGCTGCAGGCGTGCCCGTGTCTGTTCGGGCCCGAAGAGACCGTCACGTGCCCTAATGACTGCCAGCATGTCGACAAGTCTATCTTCCGTAAGTACAACGGTACAGTCCGCGAGGCCTTTTTTTTCTTTTTTTTTGTGGATGGGAAATCATCAAATGACTTCTCCCGCTCTGGGCAGAGCGGG
The DNA here is from genome assembly GCA_946251885.1 of Cosmia pyralina. NCBI lineage: Eukaryota > Metazoa > Arthropoda > Insecta > Lepidoptera > Noctuidae > Cosmia > Cosmia pyralina. The sequence goes on from OX276343.1 coordinate 27,535,826, forward strand.
AGGGCGTGTCAGACTTTTACTGACTAAAACCCACCCATGTTCCTTCAGCTGCCCGTGCCAGGGCCACGGTATCTCTTTCGAACTACCCGCGACCCCGGCGGCATCGGCCCAATTGACCCCGTCACTGCTGACATCTCTTTGAGGCGCGCGTGAAACACAACGTGTACGGCCTCTTATGTTTGTTTTTGGGATAAATTCTTTTCAACTACGGAACCCTTCATTGTGCGTGGTCCGACACGCACTTGGCCGGTTTTTTTTTTAAATCGGTTCAAAACAAGCTGACAGCGTTTATTCCAATTTCAGACACTACTACTACTATAGTTCCTTGTACAGTCCGCGAGGCCTAAGCTGAGCTTTGCATTTGCATATAGGTCACTGACAATATGCACAATTCAATTTTATCGATAACGATTCTTACAGCAAAAATCTCGTTCTCCTAATAATTTTAAAAATGTCTTTGATATATCATATTATTAGGAAATTTATTTTTAAATATGTATTTAATACAAAACATAAAAAAATCACATTCAAAGCACTACCGATATTTATTTTTCTTTTTAAATTTTTTCTTGGTATAATTTTTTCGGCTAATTTAACTCCAAGTAACTCTCTAATAACAAAAATTTAAAAATACATACAGTAAACTTCTTTTTCTATAAAAATCATCGACTATCGATAGCAATACATCTCATAATAGCAATACATACAAAACCCATAATAGCAATACATCTCATCACTAAACATGTCTATGGCGTTACGTTACACGCCTATCACTTTGCTTCATTTTTCTTTAAATTTGATTTTATTTGTAGATAATAACATTTTGGTAGGATAATTAGTTAATTTACTACAGTTATTATTGAATCCGTATTTTACGATTATGATATTTAGGGTGCAGCTAAAATATTAAATCATGATTGTAAATCGCGATAACGTTCAAGAGTGAAAAGGAACAGCTGGTCAAATGTCACCCGCACCAAGCTAGAGCGCAAAAATTATAGCTAATTTAATTTGACCCTGTATAATAATAATGAGTTATACTTATTTGCCGCGGGACTCTCGTGAGACGGATTAGTTTCCAACCAATATCAACGCTGTTAAAAATATGCAACGAGACAATAATAGCTAGCAACGAAGATTCAAAACTATGATTAACAAACAATATTAAAAATTCCAGATCACAACACCGAACGCCGCGGAAGGCCAAAAGGCAGCGTCAATGGTCGAAGGAAAAAGAAAAAGGCTGCTCCAGAGAAAAAAGAAAAGGAGCTGCAACCGCAGGAGAACGAGAGCAACAAGGACGTGGAGTCTGTGGAGAGTTCTCACAGCGCGGGCTCCACACCGCCCTCGGAGCCCGGCACGCGGCCCGGCTCGCCTGAGTGCACCGCGCGTCGCGCCAAGCGCGCCCAGCACCACTACCCCAAGATGGAAATGAAGACCCGCGGCGCCAAACTACCTAATTTCGCTCTCCAAATGAAAGAAGCCCACTGGAACAAAAAAGAAGTTTACAGCAATACCTGCGTCAAGAAACAAGACAGCGACTCGGAAAACGAGACCAACGAGAGCAGTTCCAACTCTAGAGACGCCAAAAATATTTCCGACGTCTCGGACTCCGAGGAGCCAGAACTGAAAAAGTTGAAATTCAACACTTACGATCCTCTGCCGTCCGACAACAAAATGTTCGAGAAAGACATGGCGATGTCCTGGATGAAGGGCAAACTGAAGCTGTCTCCGAACCCGCTAGACTGGTCCGTCGATGACGTGTACGCGTACCTACGCAGCACTGACGACTGCAAACTTATTGCAGAGAAAATGAAGCAAGAAGAGATCGATGGCCAAGCCTTCGTGATGCTAGATCTGCCCGTCATTAGGGAATTTTTGCATATGAAGAAGGAATTCGCGCTCCAACTTAGTAAACATATAGCTATGATGAGGTGGTATATAATCAATTTTGAAGAATGTGGTGAATCGTGATTTTGTTCCTTGTTCTATTCTTTGTCTAGTCTACAATAAAGTATTTGTTGAATAATTATGAATGCATTTATATTATCTAATACCCCCACCCTATTCCCTACCTACCATCGCTGACATTTGCGGTGTATCCCTTTTCAACCTTATTACCTTAGCATTAAGGTCCAGAAATGGTTCAACGCAAATGTCCGCGATGGTACATAACATTGACCTCGGGAAGTTTTGCGGAATTGCACAAAAGTTACAAAAGGGTATGAAGTGTATTTTGTTGCCGAGATAAATGAAGTTATAGATAGGGAAATGAGAACCAAGATCATACACAAAATCTGTAGTGGTCGCAGAAGGACTAGACCTTATTATTTATTTAATACTTCAAGCGCACAAATGTACAGAGGCGGACTACCCACCCTATTATTCTGCCCACTGTGCTTGTCCTCCAGGTATTCCCCTGTTTAAGCATAAATGACAAGGTACCTATGTACACATACTTGCATAAAAGCATTTCACAACAACACAACGCGGCCAGGACTGGCTACGACCACGGCTAGTGGCCACACAGACCAAGTTAAAATATAGAAACCCAATGCACATCGCACTCGTGGCGCGTGGTCGTACAACCGGCCATCCGAGCAGTTCCGGCCAACTTTGTAGACGTACTCAATGTCCACATCTTGGTTGGACCTTCTGTGACCAAGATTGCGACCACGACCACGACCAGTCATGATGAACCTGGCCGCGTATTAGCTAGGTATCTTGGGTATGGAAATGACCGAAGATATGTAGGTTCCTACGTTCCTTATTATATACATACAAAAACTCATGTCTTCTTCCCTTGGGGGGTAGGCAGAAACTACAGAACGCCACCTGCTACGATACTTACATACTACTTTTGCCTCGTTTATGTTCATACATTTCTCCATACGTCTTGACATAGCGCAGGAGAAATTGTACCTACCCTGCGAATGCCGCGCTCTGTTTGGACATAGGTACCTTTATAAGGATCAAAAAACTAGTGGATCAACTGAGGTTTGAGTAAGTACTAGAAAAGTCGGAAATCGCAAAAAAACTTACTTCTTAGGGTTTCTTACCAAAATGTTAAAAAGGAACCCTTATGGTGTGACTCATCTGTCTGTCTGTCACAGTTGGATGTCTCAAGAACTACTAATGCTATCAACTTGAAATTTGGAACAGTTTTAGATGACGTTTTCCCAACTATTTTGCAAATAAGAAACAAAAATATAATAGGTTGGGGGAAAAGTTTCTTCGCATTTTTTAAGAAAATTCAAAACATTTTTTAATATACATTATTTACATTTATCTAAAGTATGTAGGTACCATTTTGTTCGATAACTTTTTGCCATCTTGTAGGTAGGGACATGATCCCATTGCTACAGAAATTTTGGGACTTCTGATCAAAATACCGCGACAAGTGGTTTTGGCAGTCCTCTCGTGATGTTAACCTGACACTGCCCAAAGAATTCTGAAGAGACCGAAACAGGTGGAAATCTGAAGGTGAATTTGGAATTATGTTCTTTAAAATGTAAACTTTCAATGATACCAAAACCAGCCAGATACAAAAAGTATAGCCAAAGAGTTCATACATACTTTAATGCGAAAAGACTTTTTCCCCAACCTAATATATTTTTTTGTAACAGGGACTGAAAGGGGGTCTTAAAAATTCGAAGTGGGGTTACTAGGGGATGTGGGGGGGTATCTAATATGAAAGAGGGCTGTTTGCGCATTCTCAAACATTTTTTCTTTTTTTTTAGGCCACCTAGTTTTCTTTTTTTTAGGCCGCAGAGTTTTTCGAAAATCTACCATTAAAGGAGTGAAAAGAGGTAGTCAATTTTACAAGGCAGGTTTTACTGCGGGGCTTAATTAACTCGAAAATTTGTGTAAATAATCTTTCAGTCAAGTTACGGAAATATCCCAAACGATTTTTTAAAATTCCATCCCTGTGAAGGTCAAAACAGGGAATATAGCTTATATGAAAAATTTTATTCGTTAGGTTAATTAACTTGTAACTTGGCAAAAATACTTGCATAAGCAAGTAATAACGTTTGTCATTAATAGTTTTTCCCCCAGGTGGAAGGGAAGGGGGTGATGATGAGAGAAAGGGGGATGGGGAGGGTGTAGTGAGAGGGAGAGGGAGGGGAGGGGTGGTAAGGAGGGAGAGGGATAGGATGGCGTAGTAAGGGGGGAGGGTGTGGAGAAGGGAAGAGGGGGAGGGTGTGGAGAAGGGAAGAGGGGGAGGGGATGAGTTGGTAACTCATCCCCTCATTATCAGGCTAGAAGGGAAGGGGAAAGTGGTGCAGAGTTGTGAGTGGCGGAGGGGGAGGTTAGCGAGAACGGGATACGGAGAGGGGGATGGAGAGTGTGAGGGGCTGAGAGGTGAGGTAAGAGAAGGGGGACGAGTGCCCTTCCACCTATCAGTTACTTTTTGTATAGAACTGATTCATTGAAGAAACCTGACAGAAATGACTGAAAAATAGAAAGTCGGAAACTCGGAACGGCACAAAAAACAGGAGTAAACTGCAGTTTTTTCATCGGAGCTGACACACACACTTTTTTTGTTTGTTTGAACGCGCTAATCTCTGGAACTACCAGTCGGACTTTAATAATTATTTTTGCATTTGATAACCCAATTCTTTAGGAAGGCTTAGGCATATTTAACATCACTCTAGGACTCTTAGGTGCCGAGCAAAAAGAAAAAAAGTCAGAAAGAACGCTAAGCGAAAGCGAAGTAATAGCGCGGGCAGGCAATGTGATGCGACGGGGTGAGTCGGGGGAACAAGAAATTTCACGCGGACGAAGCTATCCTAATATTTTTGTTCCTGTGGCATATTATTTTCCGACATCCACGCGGGCAAAACCTAGTTAGGTATATTAATTTAGCAAATTTAAGTGACATTGGTTACTAACCAACTTTAAATCGTTATTAGGTAAGCTTCAATACCTACTCGACCCAAATGTTCGGGACAGCAGATAATTTTTTCTCGATTACGATGGTGGTCCCATGCAGAAAGTTGTTCAATTTGATGGTTTGTACCACACCTTTCTGATACCCTGTAGACGTCATAGCAATAAAACTGCTATTGTCTCGTTTACCGATACCTATACATAATAAATAAATGGGAAATTTCAGAATTAAAATTTAATTAAATACAATTTGTTAGTACCTAACATTATAACTTACAGGAAAAAACAGTGTGCGAATTAATAAATGTTTTAGTAGTTTTATGTAGCTGACTCTGGGTGCTGGCAGGCACGCACTTTGTGTAATGAAGACTGCGCGCTGGGGTCTGAACTCGTCGCCTGATCGCTGCTAAACCGTCAGCCGTCAATGTGTTAATTACTCAAAAGTTATTAGAGTACCTCTAAAGATGGATACAACAAGAATACTATTTTTCTTCGGGTTATTAGGTGTGGCGGCGTTATGTGAGTATTATTATTATTTAGGTATGTACTAACTAGTAATTAACAACCCGCCCCTGCTTCGCACGATTTTTACGACTTGATAAAGCATCGAGATTTTTTAATAATAATTATTTAAGTTGGCCATGTGATCTTGCCTGGTGGGAAGCGTGACCTGGGGATCTCTTCCACAGACCTTTCGAATCCAGTCACTGTGTCTTCAGAATTCATAATGTCAATGCGGAAAAGTTTCACTTCGATTTCTGAGAAAAGGTGGAAGCTTCTTCGTAGAGGGAGTCCGGGTGAGTTGAACTGAACTGAAACTATAAAAAATAAGTGCATGGCAAGCTGCGTAAAATTGTGAACTCTCTGTATTTTAAATGTGTAAGTATAGGTATGCCGCGGAATAAGGTGCTCATAGAACTTTTTACCGACCAAAACAAACACAAGATCATACATAGGTACAATCAATCCATCATATAATATTACATCGGAATAGAAAAAGTCTCGTTTCCTAATTCCGAGTAGGATTAATAAAAAATGCAAGATATTTTGCACAATTTATTTAGAATAATTGCAAAATCTTTGTAAATGCTGAGTACATATCTGGTGTCTGAACGGGCTGCGGAGACACCAGAACAATCACAAAATCGACGGCAACAGCATGCTGAGTACCTGATGTCTCAACGAGCTGCTGAGACACCAGAACAGTCACTAGCTCAACGTCAGCAGCAGGTACTAAGAGCCTAAGAAACATTTGAAGCGGCTGGATCTCGCAGACATGCCGTTGCTAAAGGACAGCGCAGTCAAACATTGACAAGAAACACGTGTGATGAAAGATACGGTGGTTGGTGACTATATCACACTGTGAAACCGCGGGGTGCAGCTAGTCTTCTAAATATAGTATAAAAAAAAACTGACTGACATATCAACGCACAGCCCAAACCGCTGGGTCTAGAGATTCCAAATTTGACACGTAGGTTCCTTATGAGGTCTAGGGGTGCACCAAGAAAGGATTTTTCAAAATTCACCCTCTAAGGGGGCGAAACGGGGGTCCAAAGTTTGTATGAAAAATCTTATTCCTTGAGTTAATAGACTTGAAACTTGGCACGAATATTTATCTAAGTATAAATGAAGAAACTGACTGACTGACTGACTGCTGACTGACATATCAACGCACAGCCCAAACCGCTGAGTCTAGAGATTCCAAATTTGGCACGTGGGTTCCTTATGAGGTCTAGAGGTGCACTAAGAAAGGATTTTTCAAAATTCACTCTCTAAGGGGGTGAAACGGGGGTCCAAAGTTTGTATGAGAAATCTTATTTCTTGAGTTAATAGACTTGAAACTTGGCAAGAATATTTATCTAAGTAAACTATAAAGTTTGTCATTTTTAGTTTTAATAAAGTACCCCTTAAAAAGGGATATGGGGCGTGTCAAAGTTTGTTTGGAGTAATTTTAACGCGCGGTCCGATTAACTCGAAATTCAGTATTTCCCTATATTTGAGATCAAAAATGAAGAATAATGTGTATCAGGGTTTTTCGAAAATCTACCCCTAAGGGAGTGAAGAGGGGTAGTCAATTTTACAGGGCAAGTTTTACTGTGGAACTTGATTAACTCGAAAATTGGTGGTAATAATCTTTCAGTCAAGTTACGGAAATATCCTAAGCGGTTTTTTAAATTCCACCCTTGTGGGGGTGAAAACAGGAAATATGGTACATTTAAAATATCTTATTCATTTAGTTAATTAACTTGAAACTTGGCACAAATACTTGCCTGAGCAAGTAATAAAGTTTATCATTCATAGTTTTTCCTCCTGAGGGAAGGGTAGAGGGGGTGGGGAGCAGGGTAGGGGTATTGAGGAGGGGAAGGGGATGGTGTGGTGAGGAGGGAAAAGGGGAGGATGATTGAGGGAGGGGGAGAGGGATAGGAGTGTGTGAGGTGGAAGGAGGTGGAGAGGGGGAGAAGAGGAGTTGGTGAAGGTAGAGGGAGAGGGGAACCGGTGAAGGGGGAGGTTAGCGGGAAGGGGTTGTGGTGAGGGGGGTAAGAGGGAGAGGGGGATGGGGAGGGTGAGGGAGATGAGAGAAGTGAGAGGGGTAAGAAGGAGAGAGGGGTTAGAGGGAGAGGGGGTGATGGGGGGGGGCGAAGAGTGCCTTTACTCCTTAAAGTTGCTTTTTGTATATATTGACTTGAGACTTTTGACTGATTTATTGGAGAGCGGGGAGAGGTGGAGAGGGAGGAGGGTGTAGTGAGTGAGGAGGGTATGGACAGGGGGGTGAGAGAGAGGGGAGGAGTTGGCGAGGGTAGAGGGGAGGGGAAAGCAGTGAAAGGGGTAGGGGGAGGTTAGCGGGAAAAGGATGTAGTGCGGGGGTGAGAGGGAGAGGGACAGGGGGAGGGGGTGAGAGGGGCCGGTGAGAGGGATGATAGGGGAAGGTGAGAGGGGTGTGATGGGGAGTGGGGTGAGAGGGGGGTTAGAGGGAGAGGAGGAGGGGTGAGAGGGGGAGGCGACGAGTACCTTTACACCTTATAGTTGCTTTTTGTATATATGCATTGATTCATTGAAGAAACATAGCCCGACAGAAATGACCGAAAAATAGAAAGTCGGAAACTCGGAACGGCACAAAAACAGGAGTAAATTCCAGTCATGCGTTGGAGCTGACACACACACTTTTTTTGTTTGTTCGAACGCGCTAATCTGTGGAACTGCCTGGCGGACTTTAATAATTATTTTAGCATTTGATAGCCCAATTCTTAAGGAAGGCTATAGGCATATTTAACGTCACTCTAGGACTCTTAGGTGCCGAGCAAAAAGAAAAAAAGGCCGAAAGAACGCTAAGCAAAAACGAAATAATAGCGTGGGCAAGCAGTAATAATAAAAAGCTCTGACCGACTGACTGACTCATCAACACCTAGCCCAAACCCTTGGACCTATAAAGTTGATTTTTTTTTTTTTTTTTGGTAATGGCTTCTCGTAGTGTGACCATGAGAGGTCTCGACTACTTAACCGGACTTTCCTGTGGGTGCCTTAAGTGAGCTCAAAACCTCCAGCCAGGGGCAGCTGAAATTTTGCACAGAGGTTCCCTTTATAATGTAGACGGGTTTTTGTTCCCGTACGATATTTTTCCGACATCCACGCGGGCGAAGCCGCGGGAACAAGCTAGTAAATTAAAAAGTTTGTCATTTTTAGTTTTCCTAAAAAGGGATATAGGGGGTGCCAAAGATTGTATGGAGTAATGTTAACGCGAAATTCAGTATTTATACTTGAGATCAAAAATGAAGAATAATGTGTATCAGCGTTTTTCGAAAATCTACCCCTAAGGGGGTGAAGAGGGGTAGTCAATTTAACAGGGCAAGTTTTACTGTGGGGCTTGATTAACTCGAAAATTGGTGGTAATAATCTCTCCGTCAAGTTACTGAAATATCCCAAGCGGTTTTTTTTAATTCCACACTTGGGGGGGGGGGGGGGGAGTGAAAACAGGGAATATGGTTTATATGAAATATGTTATTCATTTAGTTAAATAACTTGAAAATTGGCACAAATACTTGCTTAGTAGTAAAATTTGTCAATCGCAGTTTTTCCTCTAGAGGGAAGGGTAGAGGGTAAGGGGAGCAGGGGAGGGGGTGGTGAGGAGGGAGAAGGAGAGGATGATCAAGGGAGGGGGAGAGGGATAGGAGTGTGTGAGGGGAAAGGCGGTGGAGGAGGCAGAGGGATAGGAGGGTGTGAGGGGGAAGGAGGGGGAGAGGGATAGGAGGGTGTGAGGGGGAAGAGGGGGAGAAGAGGAATTGTTGAGGGTAGACGGAGAGGGGAAACTGGTGTAGGGGGAGGTTAGCGGGAAGGGGATAAAGTGAGGGGGGTAAAAGGGAGAGGGGGATGGGGATGGGAGTGAAGGTGTGAGGGGGCGGTGAGAGGTTTGAAAGGGGTGAGAGGGGGTGTTGAGAGGTGAGAAGAAGAGATGGGTGAGAGGGGGTTAGAGGGAGAGGAGGACGGGTGAGAGGGGGGTCAGAGGGAGAGGGGGAGGGGTGAGGGGGGGGGGCGACGAGTGCCTTTACACCTTAAAGTTGCTTTTTGTATAGCACTGATTCATGAAGAGAGATTCGAGATGAGACTTTGACTGATTGATTGGTGAGCGGGAAGAGTTGGAGAGGGATAGTGAGGGTTGTAGTGAGGGGGGGTGTGGAGTTGGCGAGGGTAGAGGGGGAGGGGACGTGGTGAAGGGGGTGTGAGAGGGGGTAAAAGGGGGAGGGGGAGGTTAGCGGGAAGGGGAGAGAGGGAGAGGGGATGGGGTGGGTGAGGGGTTGAGAGGGGACGGTGAGGGGGATGATAGAGGAGGGTGAGAGGGAAGGGGAGGGGGTGAGATGAGGATTAGAGGGAGCGGAGGAGGGGTGAGAGGGGGCTTAGAGGGAGACGGGGAGGGATGACGAGTGCCTATAAAGGCAAGGCAAACCAAGGCAAGGTATAAACCTTAAAGTTGCTTTTTGTATAGCATTGAGGCATTGAAGAAACCCTGCCCGACAGAAATGACCGAAAAATAGAAAGTTGGCACAAAAAAACATTATACAAAAAAAATACAACCGACTCCCAAAAAAAACACTACAAAGTGAAAAATAACTTTAATTTCGGAAGTCGGTGTCTTTCGTTTCTTTTCAGTTTCATTTTTTGCCACCGACTTCCGAAATTAAAGTTATTTTTCACTTTGTAGTGTTTTTTTTGGGAGTCTGTTGTATTTTTTTGTAAAAAGTTTTTATTTTTTCACTTTTTAGTGGTGCCTACCCCACACATCGAATACCACTCTGCAAAATCAATTAGAGCAGCATTCACATAGACTATGTGGGAAAAATACGTATTAAATGATTTTCTTGACGGAGATATATTTTACCGTATGACGTCCAGCAGTACTTAGGTAAAGGCATTGTCTTTGGCAAATGTTCGTGCGAGATAATATATTATAAACGCTGCGCCTTCAAGGTTAACTTTTCAGCTACATAGACTGGTTTTGCAGGGCCCGATAGCTTTAAATGAGTTGTGTTCAATTTACACGTTTTGTTTTTAATATTAAATTGCCGTACTCCTTTTATTATAGTTTCCTTGGTGGCGGTGCTTGAGAACTCCACAATAATTTGTGACGATGACGGGTCATCTTTTTTGTTGATGCGAAACACATCTTTAATATCCTGACTTTGGATCGGCGTGTTAAGGGCAGAAGCCGTTCACTTCACAAGCTCACAGAGATCGATTTTGCTTTCGCCAGATCTTTTGGGCACATTTTTTATTTCGATTCTGGTGGAATGCAGCTCTCTTTCTAGATTTTCAACTGTTTCTTCCAGACGTTGAATAAGACAACGGTCTGCCCGACGTTCCGTTCCTAATTGGCCTATTTTGACGATCAAATCGTCGTACTGCTTGGAAATAAATGCAATACTGGTTTTTATGTGTTCATTTTGAGTACTAATTGCGGATATCGACGCCTGCAACAACGCGAACTTTGATTCAGATTGTGCTGCAGCTTTAGTCGTTAGTTGACGGATCTCCTCCATACAGGTAGGCACTTCATCCCGTTTACGTTTGAACCTTGTGGTGACATTCTCATGCTCCATTGCAGTTAGGTTTGGGGTTGAACCGGATTGGGTTATCGCACGAGATGAGACGTTGGGTTCAACGGTTTCTTCCTTAGAAGGCGTGTTGGGAGGTGTACGCCGAAGAGGCATAGTAAGGTAGGTATATTATATTACTCTTCGTGCGCAGTCGTTCATAGAATTGTCTCGCCGCAATGTGCGTCAACTTATCAATCAGCTGATACCTCCAACAATGAGCGGACGCCGTACGCGCAGATAACAAGCGTTGATGTAGTAGATGAAGTATTGAGTGAACAGCACACAGTTACACTCTACGCGGGTGACCGGGATGGCAATTATGAAGCACGTACTCTTCACGCGGGGGTTGACTGACCGGAAGGAGCGCGGTATGCTCACACCTCGCGCTAAGCACTCGTCCGTCTGTAGTTACGATGTTGAACACTTTCACCACTATCGTAAGTGCGATATTACTATGTACGCAGAACTGAGATAGTAAATAATAGGTCTTTACCTATGAAATTGCCGTTTTGTATGAAAAAAATTAAACAAATTTTTTTCATGCATTTTTTATTTGTATTAATCGAAGTAATCACCCACGCAATCAATGCATCTTTGCCAACGCAGTGGCAGTTTATTGATGCCCTTCTTAAAGAAATCAGCTGGACGGGAGGCAACAAATTCTTCAAAGGCATTTTGTACTGCCTCTCGGGTATTGAATTTTTTTCCCGCCAAGAAGTTATCCAAATTCTGGAAAAAGTAGTAGTCTGTAGGCGCAAGGTCTGGTGAGTAGGGCGGATGACGGAGAGCTTCCAACCCCAGTTCTTGCAACTTGGAGACCGTCTGCTGTGCAGTATGAGGTCGCGCGTTGTCGTGCAGGAGCAGCGGAGACGAGCGATTGACCAATGCTGGTTGGAGATGTGCCAGCTTCTCCATCATTGTGTTCAGTTCTTCACAGTACACATCTGAAGTAATGCTCACCCCGTTTGGTAAGAAGCTGTGATGAATCACACCGGCGCTAGACCACCAAACAGTGACCATCACTTTTCTAGGGGTAAGTTTTCGTTTAGGGCATTGTTTAGGTGCTGAACCAGGATTCAACCAACTTGCTGAGCGCTTGCGGTTTTCAAACAGAATCCATTTTTCATCGCAGGTAACAATGCGGTTCAAAATTCCTTCATTTGTGTGTCTGTTGAGCAGTGCAAGGCACGTCTCGACGCGTACTTCGCGCTGGCGATCATTGAGTTCGTGGGGCACCCATTTGTCAAGCTTTTTTACCTTGCCAATTTGACGCAAATGGACCAATATTGTTTCGACGCTAACGTCGAAAGCTGCTGCTAATTCAGCCGTAGATTGTGTATCATCAGCTTCCACAATCGCCTTTAATTCGTCATTGTATATATTGTATTTTTGCCGGTCGTAGTGAACAGACGTATCGAGCAATTATTACAATAAACAAATACTCACTTGCGAAATTGTGACCTAGTTTAACCAATAGCCAGTAGTAACGCATACTCTTACATAGATTTGTGATAGGTGTATTAGTAGAAATGATCGGTGTTTAACAGGAGCAAAATAACCTCTTCACGATGGAGGATAGTCCATTCTCCCGGAGTAGTAAATGTCCTCGCTCCCCACCTTCTACACCTGTGCCCATGGCCGCCGTACCCACTTCTTCCCCTCAAGTGCCTATCCAAAGGAATGATGCCCCTGAAGTTGTCTCGACGACAGAAATCCAGAACTGGATGGCGATTATCGAACAGAGCCTGAAGGAGGTGTCCAATATTGCAGCTGATGGAAAGTTGAATGTGGAGCAGAAAACGCGCATCATTAGCCTATGCCGTAAGGTTGGTCACGGAACTTCGCAGATGGCCGTCATGTACCAGTCCGTCAAAGCAAAAGCTCTCCAATCGCACTACACAGTCAGAACTCTCGAAAATCAACTTGATCTTTCGCAGCAGATACAGAACCTTAAGCTGAGTATCGAAGATTCGACGAAACCTGCCCAGGGATCTTCTTTTGCTGACATGGTAAAGAAAGGTGCCAATAATTTTATACAGCCGAGTTCTGTAAGTTCTGTGGCCATCTATCCGAGTGACAAGTTGAAGACCAGCGATGAGACCAAAACTCTAGTGCAAAAAATTATTAACCCCGAACAAATGAAACTCCATGTGAGAGGCCTGCGCAAGACGAAGAACGGCGGGGTAATCATCAGCACTGAGACAAAGGACGACATCGAGAAGCTGAGACAATCGGTGCAGCTAACCAAGTCAGGCCTAACTGTCGACGAGCCCCATAAAAGGAAGCCTAGGGTTGTGATTTTAGGAGTGCCAACATCCATGCAGGAAAATGAGGTGTTTACCTGTTTGTACAAGCAAAATATAGCCGAAAAACTTCAGAACTACAGCCTTGAGATGTTTTTGAGCTCAATTACATTAAGTCATAAGTCAGGTAAGAAAGACACTGAGTCCTGTAATTACATAGTTGAAGTGCCCGCAGTCATACGCAAAGCCCTGATATCACAAGACCGAGTTTTTGTAAATTGGTCATCATGCCCTGTGAGAGACTTTACTTTGGTCACTCGATGTTATAAGTGTCAGCAGTATGGACATGCGGCTAAGTCGTGCCGACAGACATCGTATACCTGCGGCCACTGTGGTGATCAAGGTCACTCAATAAAAGAATGTCCAAAAACAGCTGACGATCCAAAATGCGCTACTTGCATGCATTTCAAAAAGCCAGACAAGCATAACACAGGTGCTGCTGACTGCCCCGCAAAAATAATGGCTGAAAAAAGGTACATCAATTCTGTAGATTATGGAGGCGCCTAAGAGCGTCGTAAATTAGGTATTTTTCTGACCTTTTTGTTATTTTATTTTTAACTACCATTATGATAAATAGTTTGATTAATGATTTAGATAATTTCTCTGTATCCGAGTCCAAAGTTTGTGAAGCTGAAAACTGCAAACAGTATCTATCCGGCTACAAAACTCCTCTAACCATATTAACACAAAACATTCGCAGTGTTTTTAAGAACTTCGATAACTTTAGTACATTTCAGCAACGGCTAAACATAAATTGTGACGTTATTGTTTTAACCGAATGCTGGCTTGCTAAACAATATAACATACCACTAATCCCGGGATATAATATGTATAGAAGTACTATAAATTACAACCAAAATGATGGGGTAATAGTTTATGCAAGAGATCATCTCAATGTCTCTGTTCAGGAACCTGATATGCACGACTGTAACAGATTGCTAATTAAAATTGGATCAGAATTTGCGATATTAGCATTATATCGACCTCCGTCTTTTAAAAATACTAGCATTTTTACTGACTCTCTGAATGAGACCTTGCAAACCCTGTCATCGATTAAAAACACGATTGTAATTGGAGATATTAATATCAATATTCTACCAGGAAGTACTGATGCGTCTGCTCAGGACTACCTCAACCTATGCGCATATCATGGCCTACTCCCCGCACACAGCTTTCCTACACATCACAGTGGCTCCTGTTTGGATCATATTATGCTTAAATCGAATTTCCCTTCACTTGCACTTGTTGTTAACTCAACACTAACCGATCACAATGCTGCCCTACTAACCCTTAATTGTAAATTACCTAAACAAGACACTCGAACAATTACAAAACTGAATATAAATAAACTTGAAGAAGATTTGCGCGTCATCGATTTTGATCCAGTCTATAATTCCGCTGACCCGCAGTTTTGTATGTTGTATGTAATTGAAAACTTACGAAATGCGATTCAGAAAAACACAGTCGTATTGCAGTTGAGCAACAAAAACCACAACATAAAACCATGGATCACATCAGGTCTTATTCGCTGTATGAAACATAGAGATAAACTCCATATGACAGCTAAATCTAATCCAAACAATGCAGTATTGCAACTTTCGTACAAAAGATACCGAAATTTCTGTAATGACCTTCTTAAAAAAATTAAAAGCGACTACGACAAAGTGTCATTGGAAAGTGCTGGAACAAATAGTAAAAAGATTTGGAAATATATTAAAGACGCAACTTATACAACGAAACAGTATGAGTCATCTTCAGGTTTATTGCAAGCACACTCATCACCTCTGGAATCCGCTAACATAGCAAATAATTTCTTTGTTAATGTTGGAAAGTACCTGGCAGAAAAAAATATGGATCAATCCCAAAATCCAACGAGCACTCCTTTAACATGCAGCACTGCTTTAACATCCTTTGTGCTGCTAGATACTGACGAGACTGAGGTAGAAAGTATAATTATGACCTTGAAAGAAGACTGTGCAGTTGGCTGGGATAACATATCGAATAAAATTATCAAAAAATTCAAGGACATTTTGGTACGACCACTGACTTATATTTTCCGCATTTGTTTATCTTCAGGTCATTTCCCAGAGTGTCTCAAAAAAGCTGTAATTGTCCCTGTTTATAAATCAGGCAGCAAAGAGCAAGTGACAAATTATAGACCTATTTCGTTACTGCCTTCCATGTCAAAAATATTGGAAAAAATCATAAACAAAAGGTTGTTGAAATATTTGGAACATAAATCAATTCTGTCTGAACGGCAGTTTGGATTTAGGCCTGGAGTTTCTACTGCTGATGCGGTACATCATCTGACCGACTATCTAGCGCAAGAACTTGACAAGGGTAACCACACAATAGGTATTTTCCTGGACCTCGCCAAAGCTTTTGACACAGTTTCCATCCCAATCCTGTTGCGCAAGCTTGAGATCATGGGTGTAAGAGGCACGCAGCTGAAAATGTTCAAAAGTTATTTAGAAGACCGTTCTCAGTGCGTAAAGATTGGTAATGTGCTCAGCGATGCTCAAAAAACCACATCTTTTGGTGTTCCTCAAGGAAGCATTTTAGGGCCCACTCTGTTTTTGATCTACATAAATGACCTTTGCAATATAAAGCTAGAGCATGGCACTATCATAACTTACGCTGACGACACTGCTCTACTTTTTTCGGCTGACTCAGAAAATGAAGTCTACAATCTTGCGCAGCACGGTTTCAATATTGTAGGTAAATGGCTTCAAAATAACTCACTAACCCTAAATACAGAGAAGACAAGTTACATTAAATTTTCGATGCGCAAGCAAATATCGAATACCCTCTCAGCGTTGCATGCTCATTGTTGCCCAATCCCTGCAGACAGCCAGTGTAATTGTCCCAATATTAAAAAGACAGATAAAATAAAATACCTGGGTATTATAATAGATGAAACCCTTTCCTTCAAACAACATATTGAAGCTCTAAATAATAGAATTCGTAAGCTGATATATGTATTCAAAAAGCTACGTTTTATTGCAGATCCAAGAATAATTTGGCAAGTATACTTTGCTCTTTGTCAATCAATTTTGACTTACTGTATTACTTCATGGGGTGGGGCGAGTAAAACTTTGTTATTGCGCATTGAAAGAGCTCAAAGAGCTATTCTCAAGGTGGCTACTTGCCGCCCTTTTCTTTACCCCACTAACCTCCTGTATAAAGCTTGTAAAGTACTAACAGTTCGGCAGTTATTTATAATGAGCACTGTACTAAAACAACACGCAGCCCTTTCATACAACACTGATTTTACTAAAAGGAGACGGAAAGATATAGTTTGCCCTCAAAAAAGTACAAAACATGCTTTCACAGCAAAATTTTATATGTACCTCGGACCGCTACTCTACAACAGGCTAAACGAAAAAGGAAATATCTACTCCTTAAATAATAGTAACTGTAAGAAAATCCTTAAAGAAGCTCTTCAATCTATGTCCTATGAAGATACAGAGAAGTTATTAATTGTGCTAAAGTAAATATTGTTAGTATTATATAATTTTATCTATTTTATACACCTTTTTACTGTAACAATAAGATAAGATAAATATGAGTATTTTTCATCAATTAATGTTACCTCCAATTCGCCTGAAACACAGGATTTCCTAGTTCAGGCACAAGTCATGGGTGAACTTGCCATAGATTTAAGAAAAATTGTATTTAACGTAAGTCCTTATGTTTTTGAATAAATTTTTATTTTTATTATTTTATTATTTATTTATTGTCGACCAAAGTCTTCGGACGACCGCGAGGTTCATTTTTCAGGTCGAAATTTCCAGAACGGAAGCGAGCAAACCAATATAACAAGTGGTGCGTTGGTTTGTAGTGTTAGCTCCGTAAACGTCGTTGATGTTGCGTGCCGCTTGTGCCGCGTTGCTGCCACGACGGTACTCATATTCCATAATTACTCGAATTTTTAACGTATCCATGACGACGAAAAAGATTGAAATGCGATGAAAATGTAACACTAATCAATAAACAAATGACTACTTTTGGAAAAAAAAATCCATGTTTTTAAAATAAAATTAATTTGAAATTAGAATTCTTAGCCTAACAAAAATTATTTTGATTTGAAATGGCCAATACTGCAGAACGGCAATTTCATAGGTAAAGACCTAATAATTTTCAATTTAATTTTGACACGCGTCCGCTCTCCAGCACGGTTCTGGGCGAAGTGGAAGGGGAAGGCTAAGGCATATTTATTATTTAACATCACTCTAGGACTCTTAGGTGCCGAGCAAAAGGAAAAAAGTCAGAAAGAACGCTAAGCAAAAGCGAAATAATATCGTGGGCAGGCAATGCATCAGTAGCAAGGAATTTCAGAATTTTGGCTGAAGCTATCTATTGAAGTAGGTATATAAATAAAAAGAGAAGTCCTGACTGACTGACTGATTGACAGACTCATCAACGCCCAGCCCTAACCCTTGGACCTAGAAAGCTGAAATTTTAACAAGTAGACAAGGAATAAGGAAGGAATTCCCGGTAGTACGTTCCCGTGGGATATTTCCAATCATCCACGCGGGCGAAGCCGCGGGCCGTAGCTAGTTAACTATATAAATATTGGTCATAATTTTTGTAAATATTAATTCTGTAGTTTTCATTGGTTAGGTCTTAATTGTAAAGCAGAAACATTTTAAAAATAAATCGCCATTCTTCGCTACACACTACAAGGAGTCAGCACTTCAGCCATACTTCCTCAGCTTTTCATCTCGCTTGCCTTTTATCTGCTCGCGGACTGAGTGAGAGCGAGACAGTGCGGTGCAGCAGTGCTATTCTGTACAAATCTCACCGTGAAAACCTAGGTGAAGTGAGTTGTCATTATGCCTGATGCTAGGGGATTGACACTATTTAGAGCTCACTCCACGCTCACTTCACCTAAGTTTTCACGGTGAGATTTGTACAGAATAGCACTGCTGGGCGCCATAGTTTAGGTAATTGCTTTTTACGGTTCAGTTAGTATGCAAAGTTTCATGATCTGCGATCTCGTAATTTGAAGTATTTTTTGAATACCAGCGGTTTATTGTTCGGTTTGGAGAAAACTTTGGAATTTTTTTCTATGAGAAAATTTTATGAAATCGTGTTTTCGACAAACATAGTACTTAAGATTAATCCTCAACTTTACCATATTATATTTATTTCAAAATTAATGCTGCAGTATTTTCGACATAACGGAGGATCATGCTAAGCCATTTGAGGTAGTATAGGCTCTTAACCACCTATCCACTATCGCCAAAACGGCTTATTTTTTAACCCATTCTCTTCCAGGCAAACTGACAACGGGTGACCTGGACGGTATTGACTGCCACGAGAAGACAGCCACTCTCCACTGGCACTCTATGGCAGACAATTGCAACCCCATCGTGGGCTATATCATAGAGTACAACACCACATTCACGCCTGATACATGGGCCAGTCTTAAAGTACCGTATATTAATACATCGTGGACAGTTCAACTCAGTCCATGGGCTAACTACACTTTCAGGTAAATATTACACCACAGATAAAAGAGGATAGAAGGGCCTTGTGGGCGCGGGCGGGGCAGGCGCGGCCGCACATGTGATCAGACGATCAATGTCAGCCGAAATTTGTTTTACCGGCCAATAATCGCGCTCTTACTGGGAAAGAGTGCGTAGCTCCGCTCCTAAAAAAAAAAGAATTATGCCGTGTTGCGCCTCAGAATACAGAAATAACGTTCTTTCTGTATTCTGAGTGTTGCGCTATTATAACGTGTCGGAAAAGAAGCCATACACATACATTTTAGCAATTGATTTTTATTTAAATAGATTAGTTTATTTTTTTGTAAGATTAGTTTGTGTAATATTTATCTATGGGCTTTAGTTGCCTGAAAATAAAGCTTTATAATTATTATATTAAAATGTGCTTGTTATTTTAGTACAATAACATTGTGTATCTTACGACATCCACGCCAACGAATTCGCGGGCTCGCGAGGCACAGCTAGTTTTAAAATCAAGTTCGTAAGTACTTATTTTTTCTAAGAATAAGTGCGCGAGATGCGTGGACTTAGATGAAGTACGAAGTATGAAGTACAATAGTATAATGTAATGTAACCTTTTGATGTTCCAGGTTGGTCACTTTCACTTGGAACAACTATGGTTGGGAAATCGAACCTTCCACTCCGTCATCTCACCCGAAAGTGTGCACCACTCAGCCCGACGTGCCGTACAAGAATCCCGACAACGTGGTGGGAGAGGGATCCGATCCTACCAACATGGTCATCTCTTGGTCGGTCAGTATCCACACACACACACACACTTTTAAAAAATGTACACAGGGACACACTTTATTTATTTTTTTATATAAGTAAGTACTTACTGAAAGTCTGTTTAAATGAATTGAAATAATATTTATTTCTGTAAATGTAGATCTTTACGTTATGGCACTTTTTATCTCTCATCCGGTTTCTAAACGACGATCGAATTAATTTCTATGATTGGCTGAATAATAATAATTTAATAACCCCACCTCCGCCGTATGTCTACGCTGACGTCGTGGTGCGGCTTGTGCGCGCTCCTGAACTCTAGGTCTGTACTTTGCCAAAACAGTCTAGGGTGAGGAGCCAGACTAAGAGAGATAGGTACATAAACCCGCAGCGCAGCATGTGGCGACCTGTTGGGCAGTAGCGACCCCACGGACCCTATCCCCCGGGAGAAGTCTTGTTACTCACCTCTTTCTTTCCTTAATTGGCCAGCTTGATTGGAGATTCGCAAGAGCAAACATTCTCGGAGGAAGGACGTATTCCAGACGATGCTGGTAGCTAGGGAGCTTGACCGTACTTCCGGAATTGTCCTGATAGCCGTGGAATACCTCTCCACTCCTCCAGCACCTAAGTCCCCCCCTCCCCCTCCCTTAAGGTGATATGTTGAAAAAAATGTGCATTTTCTTTATCGTATATCTTATTAGGTTTATCAAATAGGGATTCAACATAAACTATATGATCTAGTATCCTAGAAAAGGAATACACGATACAATTAAATTTTCTCGATACAAAAATAATGCAAAGTTCTATCTACTTTTATGTTTTTTTGAGTACCAAAGCGTACCGCTTATGAGTTATTCAATGGAGTTTACTTTAAAACGTAGAGAGTAGTCGTATGAAGGTTTAAGGAAAACAGTTTTAGTTTTAATAATACTTTTTATTTAAATAAAAACTTTTTTACAAAAAAATACAACCGACTTCCAAAAACAACACTACAAAGTGCAAAATAACTTTAATTTTGGAAGTCGGTGTCTGATTAAATGTATTTTCGTTTTTGCCACCGACTTCCGAAATTAAAGTTATTTTGCACTTTGTAGTGTTGTTTTTGGAAGTCGGTTGTATTTTTTTGTAAAAAAGTTTTTATTTTTCACTTTTTAGTGGTTTACATGTGCTTACCCCTTCACAGCTTACTGGCGTGATGTTATGTTATGAACTGGTGTGAACAACAAACAGACATGAGATTTCAGCAATCCCAGTCCATTTGCTATCATTTATTGAGGAGTTCCGTTGCCTATCTCAGAAGTTCTTCATCAGATCTTCACCAAATTGAAATGGAACCACTCCAAGAAAGTACTCTTCCAAAAACTATCCAAATCGCTTCAAGTGTGCCTATAAAATTGGAAGAGTTCTCTCTATTTCTCCAGGATCCCATCATCAGATCCTGACTTGATGATCATGGGACCACCTGGGAAGTATACCCTTTCAAACAAAAAAAAATAATCCAAATCGGTCCAGCCATCTTCGAGTAATCGGGGAACATACATAAAAAAAAAAAAAAAAAAAAAAAAAAAATAAAAAAAAAAAAAAAGATTCCGACGAATTGATAACCTCCTCCTTTTTGAAGTCGGTTAAAAAGACGGCAATTCGATTTGGCACATACGTTGTTTTATTCCGAGCACACACACGTTATCGCCATCCCTTCTTTTGTCTATCAAAAGTAATGTCATCACCATAGAAATATAAAAAAACAACAAACTTCTTTCATATATCTATGAGGTAGTTGCCCCCTTGTCGCTACGTCACTATGTGCTAGCGCCCGTTTCGGGGGCCCATTATTGAGTGTACGCACGGTTACAGATCAAGCTATAAAGTTCCAGTATAAGCTGATCTCGCATTGTATACGATCTCCTTACAATGAGAGGTCAGTGTAAACTAGAAAATTATAGCTTCATGTGTAGCCGTGTGTACAAGTCACCACCTGCCATTTTATCCGTATATTACATATTATCAGGCAGAGGGGACATAGACCTTCCAGAGTTCTAGGTAAACAATCCACTATAGCCACACGAACCCATAGGTGTATGTCCCCAAACTAATGTTTTGTTTCCATGTTCTACAATAGTCTTGCACCAACCGGGGATTGTATTTAGGTGCAAACTTGCAATTTATTTCAAGTGGGCACAGAAAAGGCACTTTTGTACGTTAAAATTTCCAAAACTATAATTTAATTGATTCTAGTACACTTGCATAGAGCAAACAGGGATAAACTTCGGTTGGTGCCTCAGCACTTATATAAAGGAGCCTCTGCGAGTTGACTTCGGACTCTCGGCCGCCTTCCAAAATGTCCCGGACCCAGGGTTCCGACTCCGTGATATGTCAAAGGATTCTAATAAAAATATATTTATTTGAAAATAATAAAAAAAAAAAACTAATTATAACAGCCAGTTAAATCTCTTGACGTGAGTTGGCGGCTATTTATTAGCTAAAAATTTTTGTGTGGACTAGTCACTAGTGTATCAGAAACTAGATGTTATTTTCTAATAATAGGTCTTTACCTATGAAATTGCCGTTTTGTATGAAAAAATTTAAACGAATTTTTTTCTTGCATTTTTTATTTGTATTAATCGAAGTAATCATCCATGCAATCAATGCATCTTTGCCAACGCAGTGGCAGTTTATTGATGCCCTTCTTAAAGAAATCAGCTGGACGGGAGGCAACAAATTCTTCAAAGGCATTTTGTACTGCCTCTCGGGTATTGAATTTTTTTCCCGCCAAGAAGTTATCCAAATTCTGGAAAAAGTAGTAGTCTGTAGGCGCAAGGTCTGGTGAGTAGGGCGGATGACGGAGAGCTTCCAACCCCAGTTCTTGCAACTTGGAGACCGTCTGCTGTGCAGTATGAGGTCGCGCGTTGTCGTGCAGGAGCAGCGGAGACGAGCGATTGACCAATGCTGGTTGGAGATGTGCCAGCTTCTCCATCATTGTGTTCAGTTCTTCACAGTACACATCTGAAGTAATGCTCACCCCGTTTGGTAAGAAGCTGTGATGAATCACACCGGCGCTAGACCACCAAACAGTGACCATCACTTTTCTAGGGGTAAGTTTTCGTTTAGGGCATTGTTTAGGTGCTGAACCAGGATCCAACCAACTATCTGAGCGCTTGCGGTTATCAAACAGAATCCATTTTTCATTGCAGGTAACAATGCGGTTCAAAATTCCTTCATTTGTGTGTCTGTTGAGCAGTGCAAGGCACGTCTCGACGCGTACTTCGCGCTGGCGATCATCGAGTTCGTGGGGCACCCATTTGTCAAGCTTTTTTACCTTGCCAATTTGACACAAATGGACCAATATTGTTTTGACGCTAACGTCGAAAGCTGCTGCTAATTCAGCCGTAGATTGTGTATCATCAGCTTCCACAATCGCCTTTAATTCGTCATTGTCGACCAAAGTCTTCGGACGACCGCGAGGTTCATTTTTCAGGTCGAAATTTCCAGAACGGAAGCGAGCAAACCAATAACAAGTGGTGCGTTGGTTTGTAGTGTTAGCTCCGTAAACGTCGTTGATGTTGCGTGCCGCTTGTGCCGCGTTGCTGCCACGACGGTACTCATATTCCATAATTACTCGAATTTTTAACGTATCCATGATGACGAAAAAGATTGAAATGCGATGAAAATGTAACACTAATCAATAAACAAATGACTACTTTTGGAAAAAAAAATCCATGTTTTTAAAATAAAATTAATTTGAAATTAGAATTCTTAGCCAAACAAAAATTATTTTGATTTGAAATGGCCAGTACTGCAGAACGGCAATTTCATAGGTAAAGACCATGGCATGACGTCTTGGTAATGTAGAATTAACACTCATATGCGGTAGTCAATAACATTTATGAATCATTATAAGCCATGTGTGTGTGAACTGAGGGACCAAGCTGGAATTCGCAAAATTTTAATCCTAGGATTTAGTAGAACTCTTAAAACAATTTAGTGTAGAACGAATCTGGGAATTTGTAAACAAATACATTAGAAACTACAGCTCATAAAGTGTGGTCCCTCAGTCCTCACACACCATCAGCCAGATCTCGGAGAGTATCTTAAAAATGAAGGTTTTGTGATTACAGACATTTAGTAAAGAATTAGTAAAGACATTTACTAAATTACAGACCACAACGCATTAAAGATAAAAAAAAATATAACGACAAGACTGTGGTCCCTCAGTCCACACAAAAAAAGTAAATATTTTAGTGAATATTACCGAATTAAATTAATAAAACTGTTCTTTTTGTACTTAACGATTTAGTAAAAGTCTTAAAACGTTTTGTAAAAAAGAAATGGAGCAGAAATATCGACGCAATTTGAATAATAGCGGTTTTTAAAACTGGTCCCTCAATCCTCACATCTCTACTGACATAATTATGCGTGTGTAGCTGCTTGACGAAAGGAATATCACAAAGTTTAGTATACTTAATACATACAATAAAGATATTTTGAATTTTGACTTTTAGTAAAAAATGTTTACTAAATAACAGAAAAGTATAATTGTGAATTGCTTTCGTCTTAGCTGAGATAATATTATTTTAGTAATCCTAAGAAAATAGACAGAGTAGTGTCACCACACAATTAAACAAAATGTAGACAGTACTATTAAACTTTATTGAATATCCCTTCGTATGAACGAGGATCCACGCGAGACGCAATGGCTTTTTAGGGTTCCATAGTCAACAAGGAACCCTTATAGTTTCGCTATGTCCGTCTGTCCGTTTGCACCTTAGCTCAGACTTTTAGTACTAGAAAGCTATAATTTGGCATGGATTCTCCCAGTCTGCTCCGACTTTCGGTATCTCGGTTCACTCGTGCAAAGCGATGGCGAAGTAGATCGGACGGTTAAGCATAGGATTAACACTGGATGGATGAAATGGCGGCAGGTCACAGGGACAATCTGCGACTCCCGCATTCCCCTTAAACTTAAGGGGAAGATATATAAAACAATGGTTAGACCTGCTGTCTTGTATGGATCAGAATGTTGGGCCACAAAAGGGATAAATGAAAAGCAGTTGCATGCAGCTGAGATGAGAATGCTAAGAGGGATGTGTGGTGTTACACGAATGGATAGAATAAGAAATGAGTACATAAGAGGAAGTCTAAAAGTGGCACCGGTAACTGAAAAGTTGTGCGGAAATCGGCTGTCATAGTATGGGCATGTGATGCGGAGGAGTGAGGAAAATGTCGTGAGGAAAGTTTTGAGTATGAATGTCGATGGCTATAAGAGTAGGGGAAGACCAAAGAAACGATGGATGGATTGTGTGAATGATGACATGGCTAGAAAGGGGGTGACTACCGAGATGACGAATAATAGAGAAGTATGGAAAAAAAGGACATGTTGCGCCGACCCCAAATAGATTGGGATAAGGGCAGGAGAATGATGATGATACATATTCATCACGCGAAAAAGTGGTAAAATAATATCATGTACAAAAAAATGTTTAGTAAGGTGTTTAAGAAGGCATATTTGAAGTAAGATTAGATTAAACTACCCTCGCTTTTTATGTTTATAAAGCGAAACTATTTCCAACCGCTCCCGCCACAATCGGCGCGCGTCTGGCGGAAACGCCTCTCGTACCCACTCGACCAATAAGGGCGTGTCGAAGCTTCTAGAATTTTCTAGAATATTATAGAAGCTTCCATAAAAATAGACGACGCACAGCCTTCTAGTTGACACAAGCCATCTGACATCCGTTAACTGGGCTGTGCACATATAATATGTATCAGCTCAAAGGGATTTTACGTAGGTACGCATATTATTTATGTAATAAATAAAGCAGGATACTAAGTGGGATTACACCGTACTGTTGAGCACAACAATAGAGTTTGTAATATTGTTGCGATGAAACTATCCTCAATATTGTTAATTTCCCTATTTATTATAACGTGAGTAAATATATATCGTATCTAATTTATATGTGATAACCTAGTGGTGTAACCGTCGGACTGCCAAGTCATAGGTCTCGAGTTTGAACCCAAGGCACGCACCCACCTCTGACTTTTCAGATTCATATACGTATTGTCTAATTATCACTAGCTTAAAAAAAGGTGAAGGAAAACATCGTGAGGAAGCCGGCATGCCTGAGAGATATTTCTCGATGGCATTGTGAAGCCTTTATGCCAAGTTAGAAGCATGGGCTTCTAACTTGGCATAAAGGCTTCCTTTATGCCGCCCATGGGGGCGGCATAAAAACTCTGACACCAGGTTAGTCACTAACCACACGAAAAAGAAAAAGGCTAGATAATAACGTTCACTATAAAAGTTGTGCCCATGTAACTTGCAGTTTTGTGAACAATTAAAAATTAGCAATTAGCAATTTTATCTTGTTAAGGTTTGATCCACTGTGGTAGGCCGCGAAATTAAAATTTTCTTGCGTTTTTCCCATGTACAGGTGAATGTAAGGTTTAATCTTAATCAAAATAAGATTCGCGATAATATAAAATATGTATTTACATAATTTTAACCATAAAAATTATTAATGTGTTAAGTTAGATTTGCGCCGGATTCGTTTGAATTCCGAAATTAGACGAATCCGGAGCAAATCTAACTCAGAGAGATGTATTGATGATTTTTATTATTCAGTCCGACGGTCACACCACTAGGTAGGTTATCACGTATAAATTAGATATGATATATATTTACTCACGTTATAATCAATAGGGAAATGAACAATATTGAGGATAGTTTCATCGAAACAATATTACAAACTCTATTGTTGTGTTCAACAGTACGGTGTAATCCCACTTAGTATCCTGCTTTATTTATTACAGAAACAATATGCGTACCTACGTAAAATCTCGTTGAGCTGATATATATTATATGTGCACAGACCAGTTAACGGATGTCAGACGGCTTGTGTCAACTGGAAGGCTACGCGTCGTCTGTTTTTATGGAAGCTTCTATAATATTCTAGAATATTTTAGAAGCTTCGACACGCCCTTATTGGTTGAGCGGGTACGAGAGGCGTTTCCGCCAGAAGCGCGCCGATTGTGGCGGGAGCGGTTGGAAATAGTTTCGCTTTATAAACATAAAAAGCGAGGGTAGTTTAATCTAATCTTACTTCAAATATGCCTTCGGAAACACCTTACTAAAAATTTTTTTGTTCATGATATTATTTTACCACTTTGTCGCGTGATGAATATGTATATTCATGCCAAATTATAGCTTTCTAGTACTAAAAGTCTGAGCTAAGGTGCAAACGGACAGCCGGACATAGCGAAACTATAAGGGTTCCTTGTTGACTACGGAACCTTAAAAAGCCATTGCGCCTCGCGTGGATCCTCGTTCATACGAAGGGATATTCAATAAAGTTTAATAGTACTGTCTACATTTTGTTTAATTGTGTGGTGACACTACTCTGTCTATTTTCATAGGATTACTAAAATAATATTATCTCAGCTAAGACGAAAGCAATTCACAATAAAATTATACTTTTCTGTTATTTAGTAGACATTCTTTAAGAGTTAAGAGTTCTACTAAATCCTAGGATTAAAATTTTGCGGATTCCAGTTTGGTCCCTCAGTTCACACACACACATTATAAGACTCAGACATCTTGATCAACGTGGATAAAAAAGAATTCTTATCGATATTTGTTCAATATCAACGACCCCAACATTTTAATCCCTTACAGGAAATGCCTCAAATCGAGCATAACGGTCCCGGCTTCTACTACCTGGTGACATGGCGACGCAACATTACTGGACAGCCGTGGACCGAGGTACAAGTGCGCGACTGGCAACAGACTGAGTACATCGTGCCTAACACGCCCACCTTCGTGCCCTACATAGTCAAGGTAAGCACCGATTCTCTAATGGACATTTATCAGGGGGGAGATTGTTTTAGGTTTTAGATAAGTGCCCTGGAGCACTTCTTGTCATACTGGTCAATATGCCACTAGCAAATGGCTGATCGTTAATTATTAACTCATAAGAATATCGTTAGTGTTAGCTATAGGCAACATTCTGCTGCTTGTAGAGACACAAGAGACACAAGGAGAAGATTTATCTGCAGCGCAGTTTTTATTAGCTGAACATTTCTACTGTGTGTAATGTGAGCAGTGGTGGCCCTGTGGTAACGACGGCGACTTACGAGTTGGTCGTGGTTCGAACCCTAGCAGGCACTTTACTTTGTGTAAATTATTTCATCACCACTGCTCTCAAAAAGGGTGAAGGAAAACATCGTGAGGAAACCGGCATGTCCTAGAATAAAAAATTCGAAGAAATATGATATCTACCAACCCGCACTGGGCCCGCGTTGTGCATTACGGCCATAGATATATGAAAGAAGGAGATATGCCCGGTAGTTGAAAATGTATCAGAACCCGATGTCGCTAGGTTGGCCCCACCACCGCGCCACTACTACACATGTAGTTCAATAAAAGCAATAGATACAAAGTCGCGCACACACTTGCAATTCATAAATCAGAACATACTACACAATCAATTATAAACCTTAACTCGTCACACACAGCGTGCATTTACCATGCACCGTACAACTTACTCACACAAAAACATCTGGCGCTATTATTGTGTTGTGCAAAAAGCAATTTATTTTACATATACGCTAGTGATTGACTAAATCGGAAAGTTATCGATACTTCCATTTATTAGTACAAGAAAAATTTGGGGTCCTGAAAATAAAATAAAAAATGATATGTCCAGAAAGTATTATATATTTTAAATAAAAAAAAATGTATATTAAACACTTGACCGTTATTCGAAGCATAATTAAACTATTGAGATAGGCTGAACCATGTTTCCTGTGCCTTTTTTCCTTACGTTTCTAGCGATATAGCTCTGTCTCGCTCTCATGACGTCACCAGGTCAGAGAGGGGAGCGCATTTTTGAGCTCGCGCGCTCGGTCTTGTTCATTGGCGTTCTTTTCCTTGCCGGAGACGGTTGCTGCTTAGCAGGTGAGTTATCTATATTTCTTTTTCACAACCGTCTATATTTTTCCTTTCGACGAAAGTTGGCATACTTACCAATTTACAATTTTTATTAAAACTGTTTCTAGTGAATGATTTGATAATACAGTGAATCAACGTTGATATTTTCAGAATTTAACGGTTTTCCGTTCGCGTGTTGTTTATTCTTTTTCTTTTCCAGTGTGTGTAATTCAATTGTTTTCAGTATAATACCGAATATGTAATGGATAAAGAAATAACGTTGATTTCGCAAGATAAACCGGTCGCAGGTCCTTCGAATACCGCTAATAATAGAGAATCTAGTGCCAAACGGATGCGTTCACATCCGAACAGCAGCAGTAGTAGTAGCTCTGATAATAGCGATTCTAGTTCCAGTTCATCTAGTTCTTCTGACCATAAGTCTAAACATGCGCGTCGCCGTCACCGTAAGGAGGGGCAAGCACAAGCATCGCCGCTCGGAGCGTAAAGTGAAACATAATATAAATAATAGTATACCGCTGCCCGACGACGCCCTTTCCCTTTTCACGGAGGATGATTTAGAACTGGAGGGTAGTAGTCTTATAAATAATTTAGATGTTGAAACTAAGCTTAAGGAACCGGCTGTTCCAAAGACAGACGAGCGTTACTTGAACATTTTAAGAGAAATTCAGTTTTAAATCGTATAACCATAGCCCGGGTTTCGTCGAACTCGAGGCAAACGAGATCAGACCACGGTATTTTAAAACAAAAGGAGAAGGAACTTTGTGCATTTTTGACATGGATCCGAGACCAGAGAGAATTAACTTCGAGGCTATAAAAAAGTTGAATGACATCTTCACTTCTGGTGAGTTCAGCAAGGTTTCGGCAGACCTATTGCAAATGATTTGCGGCCATAGTGCTGAATATATACAGATGCGCAGAGACAGCATAACTAATGCAGTTCGCGATCCCTTAATAAAAGCGGCAATAAAGAAAATACCTCCATCTGAGGTTAGCTTATTCAATTCTTAGCAGTTAGTTGTTGCATTAGAAAAAGCTGGCGGTATCAAAAAAGCCTTCTGGCCTGCTTCTAGATCGGCTGGTACATCTACAAAATCGGCTTATGGTAATACCTCAACTTCGCAAGTTGGAAAATGGCTCAAACGTCCCTCGCATGGGCAATATTCAGTTCCACCCTCACAGGGTAAGAACTATAACTCAAGCATGCCTTCACAAGGCTGTAAGAACTGTAACGTCCCCTCGCAGGGTGGCTTTTTGCAGCATAATATACAGTGTCCTTCGCAAGGACCAGCACATGCGTATATACGTCCCTCGCAGGGGCAATATTCAGTTCCACCCTCGCAGGGTATAGAAATATAATTCAAGCATGCCTTCACAAGGCTGTCAGAACTGTAACGTCCCCTCGCAGGGTGGCTTTTTGCAGAATAATATACAGTGTCCTTCGCAAGGACCAGCACATGCGTATATACGTCCCTCGCAGGGGCAATATTCAGTTCCACCCTCGCAGGGTATAGAAATATAACTCAAGCATGCCTTCACAAGGCTGTTAGAACTGTAACGTCCCCTCGCAGGGTGGCTTTTTGCAGCATAATATGCAGTGTCCTTCGCAAGGACCAGCACATGCGTATATACGTCCCTCGCAGGGGCAATATTCAGTTCCACCCTCGCAGGGTATAGAAATATAACTCAAGCATGCCTTCACAAGGCTGTTAGAACTGTAACGTCCCCTCGCAGGGTGGCTTTTTGCAGCATAATATGCAGTGTCCTTCGCAAGGACCAGCACATGCGTATATACGTCCCTTGCAGGGGCAATATTCAGTTCCACCCACGCAGGGTAAGAACTATATAACTCAAGCATGACTTCACAAGGCTGTCAGAACTGTAACGTCCCCTCGCAGGGTGGCTTTTTGCAGAATAATATACAGTGTCCTTCGCAAGGACCAGCACATGCGTATTGCAACTATCCTCAACAGGGTAGTGGCGTAATGGATAGAGGTTCCTTTCGCTCCCGCGGGGCAAAACAAACCCAAAGATACGACGCTCATAAACGTGGCGGAAATAAGCGAAGGTCATCACCTTCAGGCTTAAATGCCAAGAGAAGTAAATATTGACATGAAAATATTTCAAGCCGGTCAGTTATCGAATTTCGTCGATCATTGGAAGGAAATGCAAGCACCAGATTTTCACCAAAAACTTTTGCCAGTTTGACAAATTGGATTGCCCAAATTATGAGAAGCCAAGGTGTGAGAATATTAGTATTTCTCGACGATTTTCTTTTGGCTCACCAAGACCCAGCAGTTCTCGCAGGCCATGTAAGTCTTCTCGTAAAAACATTAAAATATCTGGGTTGGCAAATAAATTTCGAAAAATCTATCCTAACACCAAAGAAATCCCTGGTTTACCTAGGAGTACTGTGGGATCCTTGGCTAAACCTCGAACGTCTGCCAAGGGAAAAAGTAACCTCATTACTAGTGAAGATTCGCGAAATCGTAGATTTGCGGAAGACAAACCTAAAGAAGTTGCAAAGAGTAATAGGAGCACTAAACTTTGCGAGTTTTGTTGTCCAAAGAGGGAGATTGCACTATCGAGCTCTATTGAAATTCCTAAACACGCTACAATTGGACAATTCTGTCAAGGTATACACTGTACCTGCAGATGCAATAGGCGACCTACAATGGTGGAGCCACAATTTGCAACATCCGTCAATTCTACACCACGCACCAGCGACTAAAACGGACGCCTCCGACTTAGGCTGGGGGGCCCAGATGGACAACCAGTCTCTATGGGGAACTTGGTCCCAGAACGAGAAGAATTGTCACTGCAACGTAAAAGAAATGTTGGCAATATTGAAGGTTTTTCAAAGTCATCCCGTGTATCTGAGTCAATCTACGGTCACCATACAATGCGACAATCGCACGGTAGTAGCGTATCTCCGTCACGCAGGGGTAACCAAATCCTCGCGATTGATGGACATAACATACGACCTGTTTTGTTTGATAGATCAGTACCAAATTCATATCAATGTGTACTACATTCCGGGGAGGTACAACAACCATGCCGATAACCTATCGCGGTTTCGCCAGGTCCCCGAATGGCATCTGATACCCGAGATTACCAAGATAATATTTTTAAAATGGGGAATTCCCCAAGTGGACCTGTTTGCTTCCAGCAACGGTCACGTAGTCCCTCATTACGTGTCGAAAGATCAGAACGACAAACAAGCTGTAGCCCACGATGCATTCTCGATTGCTTGGAAATTCGATCTGGCATGGGTGTTCGCACCCCCGTTCCTGATTCCCAGGGTTTTTGAGCTACCTCAATCGGGCATCAGGAATTTACTTGATAGTAGCACCGCGATGGGAGAAAGTCTTTTGGCGCGGAGGTCTCAAAGCCTGGGCTCTGGCCCCACCGTTCACAATACAGAACCTGAACAAAGTATTGATCGATGTGACAACGGGACTGCCACCTCCTCGCGTCCAGGATCTAGT
The DNA here is from genome assembly GCA_946251885.1 of Cosmia pyralina. Lineage (NCBI taxonomy): Eukaryota > Metazoa > Arthropoda > Insecta > Lepidoptera > Noctuidae > Cosmia > Cosmia pyralina. The sequence continues at coordinate 27,567,770 of OX276343.1, forward strand.
GTTGGAAGTTTGGAAATGTGGGGGTGGACACATCATTTAGGTAAGTGGAATAATTCTCAGATAGATCTTTTGAAAAGTTCTTGGCGCGATTCTACCCTAAGAACTTGCAAACCTGCATGGAACCGCTGGGTTTCGTGGTGTAGAGTCATATTAGCCCTAAGAATCCCTCAGGATCTGACCTAGCTCGTTTTCTGGCTGATCTGCATATAAAACATAAACTATCTTATAATACAATATTGTTACACAAGTCTATGGTCTCCACCCTTTGTAATAATGTAAATGATTCAGGTGTTCTAAGTAATCATGCTTTGGTGTAACATATTTTGAAATCGATTTCAATCAAAAACCAATTGTTTCTAAGTTACCCGTGTGGAATATTGATGATTTTGTATGTTTTCTTGGCGTTAGAACAATAAATCATGACTACATTTTTGATGTTTCGAGTCAAGCCGCTGCCCTCTTAGTACTGTTCTGGTAGGCGTATTCATGACTTGACACTCCTAATGACCGATAACGATAATTTGGACCCCGTATACTGGGTTGAACAAACTGTATCACTGCTTTCCACTAGACGTCAGGAAGCTAAATGTCCTAACTTGTTTGTCACCACGGCTCGTGCGGCCTCACGAACTATTATTGCAGGCTGGATTAAAGCTCTGATGCGTCAGGCAGGTATTGTTGCTAGTCCTGAGTGTCCCTTCCGCTGTTGCTTCCAAGAATTGGTTGGACAACTTCCCCATGGAAGATATTATGGCTCGGGGAAATTGGAGGTCCTCAAACACTTTTAATCGATTTTATAAACGACAGGTTTCGGGCTCTTCTAGGAGTGACAGCATTACTGCTCTATTTAAACCTGTCTCATAGTGAATTATGTTGATTTATTGATATTTTGTTGAATATTTTCAAACACATCTTTTCTTTTTTCTTGATCTTTCCCTACACATTGGCGTTCGTCATGAGCGTCACCAGGCGATAACAGACAATATCTCAATAGTTTAATTATGCTTCGAATAACGGTCAAGTGTTTAATATCGGCGTTTTACCTGAAATAAAACGCTTATTAAACTACTTACCTTATTCGAAGCATAATATTAATTTCTGCCAGGTGACATAGTCAATCATCCAATGAACAAGACCGAGCGCGCGAGCTCAAAAATGCGCTCCCCTCTCTGACCTGGTGACGTCATGAGAGCGAGACAGAGCTATATCGCTAGAAACGTAAGGAAAAAAGGCACAGGAAACATGGTTCAGCCTATCTCAATAGTTTAATTATGCTTCGAATAAGGTAAGTAGTTTAATAAGCGTTTTATTTCAGGTAAAACGCCGATATTAAAAAAAAAAACACGAATCGATAAATTAAAACAATCCGGTTAAGTTGGTTTAGGCTGTGAAACCATAGGAATTGTTGAACCCTGTTATGATGTGTTTACTCACTGACCTGTAAAGTGGAGGTATTTGTTCAGTACTTGACGTACTCTTAACTTTGGGATTGCTCATTCAAAAAGCCTGCGAGTTTTCTTTAGAGACTGGAACATTTCTGCCTTAAAGTGAATTGAGCATATGGTGCTATAATTTGTTAGGAACCAATTAGGTGGCCTTCCTGTGGCATCAATCCATTCTTTTTTTGTATTTGTATCTTTTGGGAAGCTAAAAAGGTACTATAAGAACTTATTTATCATTTACATAATAAGTATCTTAAGCTATAGTCTATAGTCTAGGAACTAGTTGGCCGCTGAGACAGGGGTGAGGCGGCGGTTCGCAACGCACGTACTGAGTAATGCGCCCCCGCTCCTCCATCCCACCGCTCACATACCTAAGGCGCGGTCAACTAGTTCCGCGCGGTCTATACTTCTTAACCTCACGATGAGTAAGCAGGTAGCAGGCAACAGGCGAATAGGCTTTTGTTTTTTTAAAAAAACCCTTAGTTAAGAAATAGTTAAATATATGAAAACAAACACATGCCATACTCATGCATAACAAATAAATAGCATGAATATGTTGACTTATTTTAAGCAAAAATCACTAATATTTTATCTGAACCATACCGATTACTACAACGAATTCGAATCTTGTGGTGCATAGTTAAAGACTTTAGCGGAAGTAAAATACCAAAACAAAAAAAAAGTAAGGAAATAGCACGAAGATGCGATAATTTAAACCCAAAAACACTCCACCTAAACATTAATAAACTTACTTTACGACCGTTGGTTATGCATTTCTCAACTAGGTAAAATAATCAAAAACAGTAAAAAAGATTATTTTACATTCTCAAAGGTTTTCCAACCGTACTTAAACGTCATCTTTTCAAGTGTTCCAACCGGGCTAAAACGGTTGACAAATTGAAAAATAAACTATAATAGCAATATAATATTCGTTGGGCAATCGACATTATTATCGATAGCCTACTTTAGTGGATCTTAACCTCATCACTATCTCGCCGCAAGACACAGCGGCTGTACTATGCGACGCTCCGCGTAAATAAAGTATCGTTTTGTTATTTTTACATTGCTTGTCCAGTCGCTTAGCGACATACTTAAGGTAGTGGTTAAGGAGCCATGTATTTGCTGCAAAAATAGTACAGCCGCTGCGATATTTGAAAACAAAAATAACGTAGTAAAAGCAAGAAATATTTTACGGTTTGTTGTTTTTTATGATTTTAAAGATAAATACAGTAAAATACTTTTTCTTACATATGGTAAGTGATTCCGTGAGATACAAAGTTTTTAATATCACTTCGGTTTTTGCAGGAAACCACTGAACAACACGGCATTTTTATAATTTATCGTGACCACGGTCGAAAGCGTACTAGTTCGCGGAGACGGCCATTTGGCGAGTAAAGGCACAGCGTGCGCATAACGCGTGGACACAAACACGCCCCCATGCCACTTCTCCTGTTTTTTATATTTCTATGATTACGGCCCACTCCCTCTCACAGAAAGAGTGAGACCTGTGTCCCAGCAGTGGGAACAACATTATAGGCTGATTATGATTATGTAAAGCTACTGCCATTCTGCCATTATTCGACTGCCATAGTCACAATACAACGTAAGCCAAATTGTGACAGAGCAAAAAGGTAACCTTTAAGATGATAAATTAAAAAAATAATTGCACGTTACTATGTCACCAACAGGTAACCGCAGTGAACTACAAAGGGACATCGAACGTGAAGCCTGTAGAAGTTACCGGCTGGTCCGGTGAAGACATTCCACTGCAAGGTCCCCTAAACTTCACGCTCGCAGAATTTATCACCGGCACCACAGCACTCCTCAACTGGAATCCAGTCCCACCAGAGTCCGTGCGAGGACACTTCAAAGGATACAAGATTCAGACGTGGGTAGATGGCGAAGAGGACAGGCTCAAGGAAATTCAAGTGAAAGCTGACTCTACTAGGATTTTAATCAGTAATTTCAAGCCTTACAAGAAGAACAATGCCAGAATCTTGGTTTACAACGGCCGTTTTAATGGACCTCCTAGTGATACCCTCAGCTTCCACACCCCTGAAGGTAAACCTGGCGTCGTCAAATCCTTCGAAGTCCACACCATCGGCTCCTCAGCCTTGCTCCTAAAATGGGACAAGCCAGTCGACGAAATGGGATAAGGGCAGGAGAATGATGATGATGATAACTGTTAGTGTTAGTACTTTTGACGTCGACGCTTGTATTTATTAATCTGTCCAACAACGAGATAGCGTGTGATTGGCGTTCAGCAGTGTGTCGTCAATGAAAACGACACTATCCCAAGGATATTGCAAGTCAGGTTTACATCTTTTCATTTCTTTTTATTTTTTCTTAATCTTGTTTCCATATTTTTAGTTCGCTTTTTAAATAGTCGAATTTCTTTATTTTTTAGAGTTCCGTACGTCCTAGTGAAAAATCTCTAAGTACTTACTCACACTCACTCGTGGATCACTCGTGTCTGTCTGTCTGTCACAGCCAATTTGCCCCGAATCTACTAGATCGGTGTTGAAATCTGGTACGCACGGCTACAGATCAAGCTATACATTTCCAGTATAACCTGATCTCGCATAGTATAGGATTTCCTTACAATGAGCGGTCAGTGTACACATGAAATTTTGTGATTCAAACACGGAACGTCTAACGTAATTACGTACTTAAATAAAGAAAGAAAGAAAGAAAAACGTTTATTTGGACACAATAAATGAATTTTGAAACAATCAATCTGATCTGCCTAGCCTTTTCCCAACTATGTTGGGGTCGGCATCCAGTCTAACTGGATGCAGCTGAATACCAGTAGTTTATATGGAGCGACTGCCTATCTGACCTCCACAACTTAATTACTGGGTAATACGATACCCCTTGGTAAGACTGGTTGTCAGACTTTCGGGTTTCTGACGACCCGCTTAACGACTGTCAAAGATCCACGAATGACAGCTGAGCTTTCCGTGGCACGGAATGGTCTCGGTATGTAAATATTCAAGGATCATGAGGTATCTAAAGAACATTTTTCTCTACCTATTGTTGGTGTCGATCACACATAGGCGGCGGCGGCGGCTTGTTTGGTTTACATCGACGTGACGCCCGCCGCTATTGATGTACGTTCTAGTTTTCCCGCTTTGCTTTGGAACACGGTGATTCACATTTTCGTGCCTCGTTGCCGAATCGGTAGTGGTAACGGCACAGCCAGTCGGGATCGCCGGGCTTGCGGGCGTTATTTGTAGTGGGTTCAAAATGCTCCATCATTTTGTCTACCATCGCTAGCACTTCGAGCGACGACTCGAGGTTGACGGGGAGCACGGCGCGAACTTGTGCGGGCAGCTGGTTGAGCCACATACCCTTCAGCGCTTCATCCGATAGTAGCTTGCTACTAAGATTTCGCATTTTACGCAGCAGCTGGCGTTGTTGTCGCCGAGTTCGAGGCTGCTGAGTAGCTTCTGTAACTGCCGGTGGTCTGAATCTTGGTACGTTGAGATGAGTCTGTCCTTGAGTGCGCTGTACTTGCCGGTGATCGGTGGTTGTAAGATGATGTCTCCGATTTGTTCTAGGTCGCAGTTGCCAAGTAGCGGAAAGTTGAATTTCTGCTCCTCACCTATCTTGCTGGCAGCGACGGCGGCTTCTAATTGCGCGAACCACAGGCGTGGATTTTGGCGCCAAAATGGTGGTAGTCGTGCAGGAAGTGGAATTGTTGCCACGTCGCTCTTCAGGTACCCTGAGCGTCGCTAAAATCTTCGTTATCTTTCATCATGGTGATGGTTCTTCTGAGATTCTAGTGGGGTCTTGCAAGAGCTTGATGCTTCAGGGACTCGGGCTTCGGCTTCAGGTTCGTTTTCTTCTTCACGGGGTCACCAAGAAAGCTCCACCAAAGGAACCTTCGCCTCGGCGCGCGAGTCTGACTTAGTCTTTGCTGGTTTTGTAATTTCACAGCAGTATGCCAAGGCCAATGCAATTTTTGCTGATGAAAGATGAATGGAAGAAGGTTTTGTCAATGTGCCTGGAGTAGGTATTGTGAGTAAGTATAGGTATGTGCTAGTTGAATCTAGTGACATTGTGATTATGACACAATTTGGAACTACAGACAGTCAGTCAGTCAGCGGGTCAGGTTAGGAAGAGGGTTACGTTCGGAACAAATATTATAATTTTGTCAAGTTCCTAACCAAACCCGCGACCGGATAGTATTTCGGGATAGGTTCGGAATAAACCGTTTGAAGGGCCCCACACATTACACAGTCCGCCGGCAGGCGGTCATTCATATAAACTGCCAAAAACAGTTTTTATGAATGACCGCCTGCCGGCGGACTGTAAGCCGACGTCCGTACGTACGTAAAAATAACGCGGCGGGATTTTAACGCGCACTGGTTTTTCAACTCTCGTTGTTGAGCCGAACATTGAGAATTCAACCTAACAACAACAGAGTGCATTCTAGCGCATCGAAAAAACACACTGTTGGATTTTCAATTCGCGATATTTTTACGTCCGTGTGAACGTCGACTAAATGTGTGCGGCTGAAGGCTTCCAGTTTTACCGTAGGAATAAATATGGCAGTTTCACAGCTTTTGCATAGAAAATATTGAGATAAGATGTCTGACCGCCATTTTTGTTCTACAGATAAAAGTTGTCAGGCGATTAAAATCGGCCATAAAAGAAATAGTGTTGTTCCAGGTAAAAGGAGAAATCATTCAAAGTCTACTATCATAATTTCATCAATCACTGGCACGGCGCTGATTGTACTAGTTGTTCTTGCACTCACGGCGCTGATTGTACTAGTTGTTCTTGCACTAAGGAAACGCTGCTGGATCAAAAACAATCCACTAGGCAACCCTCAGTTACCAACAACTGAAGTAAGTACCTTCCTATGTACTTATATTATAATACCATTATAAGCCGTCGTTCGCACGGACGTAAAAATATCGCGGCGGGATTTTTTCACGCACTGGATTTTCAACTCTCGCTGTTGAGCCGAGCGTTGAGAATCCAACTTAACAATAACAGAGTGCATTCTAGCGAGTCGAAAAAACACTGTTGGATTTTCTCTCTCTTGGCGCTCAGCAAAGCGTTGAAAATCCAGCGCGCAAAAAAAAATCGCCGCGATATTTTTACGTCCGTGCGAACGTCGACTAAATGTTTTACGAGCAAGTGTGTTGAAGTAGTAGGTACATTTTTAGTTACAAGGGGGCAAACTTTGTCATTGCACTAGATGAGTAGAGGCGGCCGAAAGTGAGGATGTTGGAGCTGAGTGTAATGAAAAATGCTCACGCGTTTCAATCGGCATTTTTTAACACACGTTATCGTATAAATACCTACATTGCCAACGAGGTTCGATCCTCTTTCAACAAACAAGCTACAGCTACACTTTGAAAAACAGACCACAGAAAAGTATCTGTTCTGTGAAACAGACAGTTATGTTTGTTTCTTTACAACCGTCTCATTTATCTTTGGGATTTGATTTCAATTAGGTACTTACCTACATTAGTTCGAAGATAATAATATCTAGGTACTAAGCCGTGGCTCCTGCGCGCCTTTTTGCGAAACATTACACAAAAAACCTTACACAATTTATTTTCATACACAAACTGTCACAAAAGTAGGTAAGTACTCAAATATTTTTAGTTACACATTATGTGTAGATGTCAATAGATGACATTTTGTGTAGATATCGTAATGAGTTCCGACGAGGAAGACGTGCTATCAGTTTGACACTTTGGCAATACAGATGTGCGCGGTGCGTGCGGCCGGCAGTTGAAAATGAAACAAACCCTTCCCCTCTTCCCCCGCGCGGGGAATGATTTCCATGCAGCTCGGAAAACAAAAACATTGTGTCTGCATACACAAATGTGTATGGCCACGCCTCTTTGTTTCGATGTTTTTATGTAATGTTTCGAAAAATACGCGCAGGAGACACGGCTTTAGATATATTCACCTATTATGTTTTCATAACATAGGTAATAACTGTTTTGGTTTAATGATAAACAGTTATATTGTTGTTTTTAATATTTGGATCAAGAAAAACAAACTTTAGGTAAAAATAAAAGTTGAAACGCAAGTGTCCAAAAGTCGCTGGCAGAGCTAGCTAATTGGTGGTGGCACATAGGTACTATTTATAGTATACAGTTAACCCGACAGACGTTGTCCTGTCCAAAATACAAAAATCCCATCGAAAAAAGGACGTTCAGTTTATCCCGAAAAAGATTTCCCTATTTAATTTATCTTTCCAAAAAACCTAATTTGGTAGGTAAGTACCTACCTACCTACTTACAATACGAACATTTTAAAATAAAAATATAGCCAAATCGGTCCAGTCATTCTCTAGTAATGCGCTTACCAACGAATCGCACATTAGTTTTATTTACATTTAGATTTTTTTTTCAGCCAAGTAATCCTTTTTACCTTAATCTTCTATTCCGAAGACAATGCGATGCAGAAATTGAAGAAATTGAACAGCATCATTACGAAGAAATAGAATGTCCCTATGAAGAAATAGAACGACCACATCGCGAAAGAATCCCTATTTATGAAGAAATTAATCCCCAAGGGCTTGTTACATGAGTGTTATTTCTTACTTTTTAGTTAAAACACGTAGGTATTGTGCTATTCTGTAAATATCTCACCGTGAAAACATGAGTGAAGTGATCTTAAAGTGAGCTGTCAATAGTGTCAACCTCTAGCATCAGGTGGAACGACGGCTCACTTCACGCTCACTTCACCTGAGTTATCACGGTGAGATGTTTACAGAATAGCACTACAGAACACAACACAACACAGAACAGAACAGATAAAGAGGTACCTTGTTCTGTGGTACTGTTAGCACCCGGGTAGTATTATATCTGTGACCCGGGCGGGCGTACTAACAACATTTGTGGGAGAGGTAGGAACTTCAATAAAACATCTATCGGATAAAATAAATATAGTTCGGAAGCGCCCCCAATACGGTATTTTACTCTATAATTATGAGAAAAAATCTAAAAATATATTATTTAAAGTCGGAAAATGTTAGTTTTAGTTCATAAAATAACAACATAAATTTCAATTTCAATTCAAAGTTTTCAGTTTTTTTAATCTGTTTTCTAACACCATGAAAGTACAATGTAAGACAAAGTATTTTTTGTCTTACCTTGGTTATAGGTATAAAACTTTCTTTAATGTTTGTTTCATTCTATAGGTAGGTAATTATAAAAATTATGTTGTTGATTATTTGTATTTTTTTATATTACAATAGGACAGAAATAGTGATTTCGAGTATGTTGTGGTATGATTATCTGGTCTTAATATAATACCTATAAATAAAACATATTTTGATTATTTATTTATTTAAACTTTTCGCACTAAAAATGTACAAAGGCGGATTCTTTCAGTATATTGTATTTATTGTTTGCCATAAATATTTAAAAAGCGCTAAGTTAAACAAACAAACCACAAACCACATTCTCATAGATTGGACATTTTGGGAGTTGGACATTTTGGGAATTGGGCATTTTGAGAATTGGACATTTTGAAAATTGGACATTTTGAGATTTGGACATTTTGCCAGTTGAACATTATGGGATTTGGACATTTTGACACCGCTGGACATTTTGAGAATTGGACATTTTGCCCCCGAACGATCAAATCTTATGAATGTGCGTTAATTATGAGAGTTGGATAACATACTCATTATAATAACGCATTTTAATCTTTCATATTTAACACGCAAGTTTACTAATTAATTTACCTTTATACAGGGTGGGCCAATAATTTTTGCACTTTTAAAACATGAATAGAAATAAAACTACAACTGTTATTTTGTTGATTATATATTTAACGTTTTGAAAATTTAATGAAATTTATTTTTTAAAAATGACATCGTCGAGATGTGCACCGTCTCGTCGTTGGCACTCTAGCAATCGACTACGCAAACTTTGGAAAACTCGCTGACACATGCTGCGGGGGATCGCGGCTATCTCGTCGTGGATGTTTTGTTTTAATTGGGATATATTCGTCGGTTTACTAAGGTAGACTCGACTTTTCAGGTATCCCCATAAGAAAAAATCGCATGGTGTAAGATCCGGGCTTCTCGGAGGCCATGGAATATCACCTCTGCGAGAAATCAATTTATTCGGAAACATTTCTTTGACTACCGGTAAAGTCACATTTGACGTGTGGCATGTTGCTCCATCTTGTTGCATCCAGGTCCTGCTGTTGTATCCTTGAAATTCATGCAACTGCGGCGTCAAAAACTCTCGCAACATCTTGACATATTCCGCTGAATTCACAGTTACATTATCTCCTTGATTATTTTCAAAGAAATACGGACCAATTATGCCCTTTGCTGATATGGCAGCCCATACTGTCGTTTTAGGTGAATGAAGTGGCTTTTGGTGTTTAAGGCGAGGGTTTTCCCTGCTCCAATATCGACAATTGTGCTTATTCACGTGCCCGTTGATGTGAAAGTGGGCCTCGTCCGTAAAGAATACATTCTCCAGGCTAGAGAATTGCTCCAGCATTGTGTCAGCCAATAACTTACGTTGAATGTAATCATTTGGTTTCATCTCCTGCACAATTTGAAGCTTATACGGGTGCAGTTTGAGGTCTAGATGCAAAATCCGCCGTAGACTGGTTCTCGGTAATGCCAGAACCGCCGAACGCTTACGCGTAGATAATTCTGGATCGTTCCGAACGGAAATTTCAACCTCTCGAATGTTCTCATCGCTTCTTCTTGAACGTGGCCGGCCTGTTTGTTTAATATTCGTTGTCGATCCCGTTTGCTCGAACTTCACGACCCAAGCTTTGATTAAATTCACACTTGGACACTCGCTTACACGGCGTAATCCATATTCAATTCGAAACAGGCGTCGTACAGTAACGTAGGTATCGTTGTTTTTGTAAAATTATTTAACACAAAAAAGCACGCTGTTGTCCCGTGAAGCGCTCCATCGTGACTAAAATTGCATGTAGCGACGCATAGTTTCCCGCCACCCGCGCACCCCTCCTTCCAACGGTATTCGAGAAATTTAGTGTTGCTATTTGCAAAAATTATTGGCCCACCCTGTATTATCCAAGTCTGTAAATGCGATAATCGCCATTTCGATGACAGTGGTGGTCGAGGTTATAAAACATAAAAATTGGGGATTTCGAACATCCAAACTGCACCACACAGGCAGTAAATATTATATCATTTAATTATTTGACGACTTCATCCATTGTTCAAGGTATTTAAGTAGTGGTAATGAAGTTTTTTGATATCCAAAGTCGAAGTTTCGCGCCAATCGTGTATGATTACATTTTTACTTTTCACAAATATCACTCACACACATGTAAATACGATTTAAAATGTGACATACTTTTGGTGACAAATATTATAACCAACAAGAAAATGCCCACATCATAATACGTAATATTCACTACCACTACTCAATTTGTGTTCAAAATTGCCGACCATTATTGTTTTTTTTTATTGTAATGATGTGTGATAGCGATTATGCCAAACGATTTTTTTTTTATTTTGGTTGACTCTTGCGAGTAGGTAATTAATACGACAAATGTCAGAAATCGATAGTTGGAAAACAAGTTAGATCATTAATAAATAAAATAAAAATAATTTATTTCAGACAAAAAAGTCCATAGGCAAGGCAAGGTTGTTAGTATCAAAAATTTTGCTTATAACTAATGTTAGTAATAAATTAAAAAGAACAAATTAAACTAAACTACACACACCGTCTACCCCTGCACAGTAGGCTCACTGGTCTCGCAACACGTGGAGTTCAGTGAACCTACTGAGCAGAACAGTATCGGTTCTCTCGCCAATCATCCTCAGGACGCTATTGGGGCTGCCCCGTACTCGTCGCACCACCGACGCAACTTTTTTACGCATAATTGCGTAGAAGTCATCTACGTTGGCGTCAGTAAACATGCCGGATGCACTGCAACATCGAGGGAGCCGAAACAGAGCCCTGAACACATTATTATTTTGAACGCGCAAGGCATTGTAGGCTTTTTGTGTAAAGTTTGCCCACAAGCCGCTCGAGTAGAACGTCTGGCAGAATGCCTTGAACATTGTTATTTTAACAGGAGCAGTACCTACACCGAGCGAACCTGTGTGCCAACATATTACCGCGCACCGACAATGCCCTGCGCTCCCTCTCAATGTCTAATTCGTCACTCAAATTCTCAGTTCTGTGCAACACGACTTAGAGGTACACCATTAAGTAATATAGGTGGAATATAAATATTGTTTTTATTTTTACATTTAAATAACCTAAACTCGCTTTTACTTTCGTTGTAGCCCAGACCATGTTCCACAGCATAAACTTCACATACCTTTATCAGTTGTCTGAGACCCCCAATAGTGGGGCTCAGCAATACCATATCATCGGCATAACTCAAATTATTGACACATATGTCATCAACATGGCATTCAACATGCATGCTGCTGAGCTCCTCAATCAGATGGTTAATGTACATATTAAAAAGCCTTGGTGAAGTCAGCCCGCCCTGCCTGACGCCACACTCTAAGGAATATTCATCTGAGTATACATTTCCCCACCTCACTATATTAAGCTGCTCACTGCACCAGTAGGCGAGGATATCCACAAGATCGGCTGGGACACCTGCATTTCTTAATTTTGTCCAAAGCTTATTATATGACACCAGATCAAAAGCTTTGGACAAATCCAAGAAGCATGCGTACACTGGAGTTTGCCTTTTTACATAATAATCAACAGTGTGTTTCAGAGACAGTATTGCACTTTCAGTTGACAACCCCTCTCTGAAACCAAACTGTGTATCCTGTAATGTTACAAAACAATCAAGTTTCCTATCCATTATCCCATCAAACACTTTTGCGATTATAGTAGCTAAAGAAATCGGCCTATAGTTACTCCTATCAGAGATATCAGCAGTGACATTTTTCACTATTGGCACAACCACTGTTCTCATAAGATTAGATGGTAAATATGAGTGCCGTATACAAAAAGTGTAAAACATGGCTAACACCCTATACAGGTGCACTCCCCCATGCTGCAGGTGCTCGACACTAAGTCCCTCATAACCTGGTGACTTCCCTCTTTTCATATTTTTAATAATG